>JAZAYU010000043.1:3982844-5280736 GCA_038501625.1 Corbicula japonica | reverse complement strand
GTGTCAGAACTAATGAATGAGGAAGACATAATGTTTTGCCCTGTGCCCAAGATCATAAAACCAAATCTGGAGTCAGATTCAAATCTCTAGCATCTGATTGGCTGAAATGGCATCTGGTGAGTCTGGTCTCCAATCTCTGTTTTATGATCTTGGGCCAAAATGTTTTTGCCTGTGGCATAAGTCTGTCTATCACATTTTATGTCTGCTCCGTAACTTAGAATTTCATGAGATTTTGGTCAAATGTTAAATTTATTGAGATGATATGCAGCACCTATGGTTTAAATGTGCCGGGTCAAAGTCAGGGTCACCAGAGGATTTTAAAGATTGGACTAATGGATTTTGTGTCCTCTCTGTATCTTCTTAACTTCTTTAGTGTTCACCTCATTGAGACAGAAACTGTTTCAGTCCTGCAGACTGAAGGTCAGGGCCACAAGTAGATGGTAGGCAAGGGATGTTACTTAAGTTAGATCAGTGTTAAATCCTTAAAAGTATTACTTCCCCTGATTTCTGAATGAAAATGATATTATAAAATAATAAAGGGATTGGTAGGTATGGTTGTATTTTTACTGGGAGAAAGCTGTGATTAGTAGATGGGGTGGACCTTATTAAGAGACACCTATTTTTTATTTTTATTTCATTTTTCGAAAATATAAACATCTGGCAAAAACATATATAAAAAAAATTACGATAGTTCACCGTCTGCTTTTGTGCTTATATTATGTCGAAGACAGTAGGGGTACCGTAAAAACGGTGCCCATAAAAGCTCGTGTTACACAGATTATTATGATATTTTTAAGTACAAAGTATGTCTCAATTTAAAGATTTAACTAAAATCATTATACTTGTACCGGTGCATATTCAAGGCAAATTTCGTATCATTTTGGTGTAAACTACATAGTTAAATCTTTATGTTAAGGGAAAAATGGCAGAAATTAGGGTGCCTCGATAGATGGCATTGTTTTCAATAACTGTCGTCGGCAAGTGGAAATACTTTGCATATTTCATTAAAGCGATCCAAATTTCATAAAATTTGGACAATATTTAATTTTTGACGTCAAAACTGGCTGAGCAACGTGTCCATCCAACTTAAGGAACAACATCTGTTTGCTGATGATTCTCATGTGTTTTACAGAATTTGTTTGACCAAACATCAAAACAGTGAAAACTGATTAGACTATGAGAGTTTTGTCCTTTTGATGATTTAGTAAGCTTGTCAGAATGATATCAAATTGCTTGTACACCTGTTTAATGGAAAGGATTTGATTTTAATGTTGAAGATCTTAGCAGATGCACCCTTAGCTTATTATTAATACCCAAAATATGTCCTTTAACACTTGACTTCTTACATACTCCTTTTAATATATGTGTGACCAGTGTAGATCCAGATAAGCTCACACATCTGTGCCATCTGATCAGGATCTGCACTGGTTGCTTTTTGGTCAAAAATAATCTAATAAATCAAAAAGCAAACAGTGCAGATCCTGATCAGATGGCATGACTGTGTGCTGGCTGATCTGGATCTACACTGTTCGCACATGCCGGAAAGGCATATGAAGGAAAGGTTAAGACAACACATACACATAATAATCAAAGTTCATTTTGGTATTGTTTCAGTTTAACAACCATCTGTTTGGGGGTAAGAATCCCCTCAGTTATGTTGTGCTCATTGTGTGTTTTGTCCTCGCCTGGTTAGAAACCTGGATGCTAGACTTCAAGGTCATACCATCAGAACAGAGGCACAAACACAAAGGTTGGTATGCACATATTACTAGCCAGATGACACTTTTCTTTTAAGATTTTAGAACTGTAATATTTCCGCAAAACATCGACTCTTACCACCACTATTCATGTTTTCCGAACGCCTAACCCTAAAGCCTTGAAAGAAAAAAGAGAGCAAATTTTGGGGTGAAAGCAAAAGTGAAATTCAGAAGCAGATAGAATTCTTGTCAAAACAACATATAATGAAATAATTTCTAAAAAGAACAAACTCTTCCATACACAGATAACATAACATATAATTATTCACAGGTGATTGTAACAATTGTGGTTATATTCCATGTATTTCAGCAGGTCATCGCGATGATGAGAGAAGTCCATTACTGCCGGAAATATCCCCGATCCGAATAGAGGACACCGGAGAATACTACTCTCCGTATCACACTCCGGAAGGTTAGACATTGAATTTTTACCATTTACTTCATATGTATGCATTTTATTGCATGTGTGAACGGTGTAGATCCAGATAAGTCGGCACATCCATTGACATTTGATATGTATGCATTTCATCGTATGTCTGAACAGCATAGATCCAGATCAGCCAGAACACTTGTACCATCCTATCAGGGATTTTTGGTCAGAAATAACCTAATTAATTAAAAAGCAAACAGTGCAAATTCTGGATCTAAACTGTTGGCCCAAGTTAGATAGGCATATATATGGAGGAAAGGGTTAACTTGGTAAATTAATATATTAAACCCATTATTCTTCAATCTGAGCAAATCTGTTCTCTATTTATAGGTTTTTTTAGAGCAATTTATCAAATGAACAGATATAGTATAGATCCTGATCAGACTGCCTAAACAAGCCGGATCTAGCCAATCCTACATATGTTGTGTTGTGCTTATATCACTTAAAGAGTCAATATGGAGTTATCCTTCTTGTTGTTGTTTACATATATTTCTTGATCAGTTCTTGATTCAGACTCAATATACGGATTGAAGTCAACTGAGTCTTCTTCTTAATATCTTCAGAATGATCTATATGCATTAAACAAGGCAGAATTCAATATCAAATTTGCTGCCAAACTCCATAGTGACAACACACAGCACCACTTTATTCTAAAATAATATTACAAGAAGATGACTTAATTGACTTCAATCTGTATATTGATTCTGAATCAAGAACTTATCAAGAACTATATAAACAAGAAGAATAACTCCAGCTTGATTCAGTTTGAGTTACGCCCCCCTAATTGGCTTTGACCTGACACATAATGTTGTGTTTGAAAGTAGTTGTACAGTTAATACAAAACCTTAAATGTTGTTTTCACAAAGAAATCTATATCTGACAACAAGAATGATAACTACATGTATTGATTGGCTAGTTCTTGAGTTATTCCCCTGCCAGATGTCCTGTTTATTTTCAAATAAGAATTTATAAATGATGATGTTTTATTTTGTTTAATTTATCCATTAATAAATCAGTAATAAGAAGTACTAAAAGGTTTTATTTTTTCATCCTGGATAATATTATCATCATGTGTGGAGCTGTTATAAAAATAGTAGTATAGTACCATTTGTATTAGTGACAAATACACAAAATATTAATCTGATATTGTTGATATTTCTGGACCACACTATGATTTGTTTGTTAATCCAGTTGTTGACCAGTCTGCAATATCTTACTTTATTTATGAAAGCAAATCATGGATTAAGGGAATAGTACCACTTTCTTATTGTAGTATTGTTATGGGGATTTTGTCCTGAAAGGGATTCTTTCTTCATTAGAAAACCTTTGAAAGGGATATTGTCCATGTAGCTCTGTATTGTATCAATGGATTACGCCATAAAGGGATTTTATTTGTATACCAACTTACTCATTTAACATGTGACAATATATATTTTATTAACACAACTTCACTAAGATTTGTTCGTAATTTAAGTACTCTAAAGAGACTTAACCCTTTAATTCATATAAACACCTGACTAGTGTAGACCCAGATCTGTTGGCACATCCCTTCCATCTGATCAGGATCTGCACTGTTCACTTTCTTTCTCAGGAATAACCTAATAAATCAAAAAGCGAACGGTGCAGATCCTGATACCACGGCCCATGCCATTAAGGGGTATATATGGAGGAAAGGGTTAAACCTGTCTCCTTGCGACTCTGACCAAAGGTTCCGATTATTTAAATATAGAGAGTCAAACAGACATCAGGCATCACACACACACATCAATGTTTTCCGTATGCTTATGAACAAAATCAAACATCTGCCCAGTCTTTAGCTGTGAAGTCATTAGCTAATTTTGATTTGTATATCATAGTCCTGTTTTGCAGCCAAAATCAATAATTCATTGTTATTATTATATCATCAGTGGCATTGTTTGTGGACATGCCTTTAATTGAATTTAATCTGCTTTACACAGGTTGTAATAGACTTTATTGTATATTAAAATTAGATAAACATGAAAGAAATTGCTAATAAAAACAATATTTATTTCTTAATTGATGTTACATATGTTATAAAACTGAATGGTGTTGGTAAATGACATAATGTTTTATATGGTTATCATGCTGTTAAATCTAAGTTTGTAATTACATTTCAAGAAGCATGTCACTCTTACAATGAATTACATGTTTGGTTAGTTCACTTCTAAAGTAATTTAATTAAAAATTTGTAATGGATGTATATCCTATGATCTTTTATAATTCGGACTGGAAAATGCAGAGTAATTGGCCAAGATTTGTAAACCCTTGACTACATGGGTCATATCCTTTGGCCAGCAGTGCCACTAAGATCCAGAAAAGCTGGCATGTCCATGCCATCTGATCAGAATCTACACTTTTGGCTTTTTGATTCATAAGATTCAAGAATACAACCGAAGATTCCTGATTTGATGCACTGATGTGCCGGCTTATCTGGATCAAAACTGTTTGCACATGTGACAAAACCTGTATCAGTAAAGGGTTAAGTGGGGTGTTAGCTTATGTTACTTTTGATCAATTTATTTGGTGCGCTTATCTTATCTTATACAACACTAAGTTATTGTTTTTCTTATAATGCATTATACACAGAAATAAATCAAGAGCTGGCACTTAACTGGTCTAACTTATATACAGATATCATGGGGATAGTCCACTTTTGCACCAGGCCTTGAAATGTAATTGGAATAAAAAAATGAGAAATTTGTCAACATGTGATAGTGGCCTGATCTTCCCTGGGCTTTATGTAAATGCTGAACTTGTTGGGAGAGAGTCTTCGTTGTCATACACAGTTTATTCATATCAGCTCACTAGAAACTGAAATTATCGGATCTGGATTGTATCATGCATGAATGTTGAAGTAAAAACTTTAAACTATCTAATGCAGTTGCATTAGATGAAAAGAAATCTTTGAAAGTCATCAAAAATGGCAGATATGAAGGTATTGCATGCTTGATTGGTTTAGCCTGTAATGGAAATGCATATTACTGCCAAAGCTGGTTGAGTGCACTCAGCCTCTACAGACAGAAAAGTTGTAAAATATGTCATTTTAATTGTAATCGAAGAATTCATTTGGTGGTTAAAGAAAGCACACAGGAATTGACAAAATCATCTGCTCTATTAATTTCATGATTCTGTTGTCTTTAGACAACAAAATGTAATGTTTCAATAGATAAAAATCTGTGGATGGAAGAGAAGTACACTTGGACACAAACTTCTATTTGTTAGTTATAGGTGTTAAATAAAAGGCTTAAATCATTTAATAACATACATATTTATTTTCTGTACTTTAATTGTATTTGGTAATAGAAAATGACCTTATAGGACGCTACCTGCATGAACATGCAAAGACATGAATGCCAGTTAACAGTCAAGAATATAGGGTAAAACACTGATTGAGAAATATTGGAAATAACCACATTAAAATCTAATGACATGTTTTATGGTACAGTTAAAAACTATGATATTTTTATTTCAAATTGCAGTCGTTCAGTGTTTACCTTGTATTGAAGGGTTGTCATGGAACAGTGTGTTTGAATAGCAGATCTAAATATATAACATATATGGTGATATATGAAAAGCTTTGTTTTTTTACTGAGGAATTATTAATTGACATTAGTTAAAAGAAAGAAAATGCATGGAATATTATCAAAGTTTAAAAAGAAGAAAAAAGATGGTATGTTATCAATACATTTTGAAGTATGATCAGTTAAATTGTAAACTACTTAATTCTACATGTGTTCACATGTATCACTGATAACTGAATTATATTAAATATTGATTTGTTGTGATTGGTTTACATAATTTTAATATACTGTTCCATTAACAATGTTTCGATCACATTTTGTGACCTAAAATAAAAAGCCTGCACCCCATACTGTCCGGTCAGGGTCTGCAATGTTTTATTCAGTTAATAATTTACAGATAACATCTTTATGTACCATGGATGAATTAGTTCAAATTAACAGATCAATATATCCATGGTCAATATGTTGTTGAGATAGTACTGAAAGGAAAAGCTAACTTTAAGAAATTCAAGAAAGACTCCTATTGAGTCAACTTTCAGTTTTGAGGTGGAAACATTTGCTGTTAGTTTTGAAATCCCTACATTAATTGTCATTGCAAGCCCTGAATATTGCAGTGAAAAAAAATATTAGTGTCCTTAGGCTGTATTTACATTTGGGTGCTCAAATTATATGAAATACTGCTTTATTTAGCTAGCACATACAGACACACACACACATAAAACAATAATTGTTTGCATCAGTCATATGTCAAAATATAATGTCTGGTTTTAAATAATACTGCAAAATGTTTTGACCTTGGAACAGAAGATAGACATGATAGGGGTCTTTCTTGAATTTCAAAAAGTTGGCTTTTTGTTTCAGTATTATCTCAAAATAATATTGTAGTTGGGTACATTGATCAGCTTTTGTGTGAGTTACTTTTGCTAATATAGTCAGTGAAGCCATTTTTTGTGTGATGTTTTGCCGATTCATTGCAGCTGGCATACTGATACGTTGACCTCATGATGAGGTTTTGTTGTTATTAAAACGCTTCAGAGTAAATAAAACGTAAGGTCAAACCAGACACAATGCTTGCAGTAATTACCTAACCCTTACACTGTAAAATAAATATTGTGACCAGTATTGTGAATGGATGCAAATGTGTTCGCCCATAAAGTCAACTTGTGGTTGTATTTTAAACTGTGGGCTAATTTCAGTACAGTTGTATATCCAACATATTATTCAGAATAGTGTTTATAATTATGGTCTCATTTTATTTATTTTGAAACAACACAACTATGTTAGAAAATCTCACCAAAAATTTGTGCATTGACCCACCAACACCTAACAGTGAACGGTGAAGATTTTGATCAGACAGCAAAAATGTGGCAGCTGATCTGGATCTACACTGTTTGCCATGGGATAACAGCCATATCCCACATGTAATGGGTCAATGACCTCCTCAGATGGAAAGATCATTGAACCTATTAAACAGATTAATGTTGTTATTTACATGTATAGAATATGAGTTTAATCATAACTTATTCATTGAAGATTTGATTTTGGTGTTCTAGTACTGCTGTATTCACTGACATTATTGATTATCTTAGGTTTCTGGTTCTTGTTTGTTTAGCAATTACTTTGATCAATTCAAACCTTTTTTTATGGATTAAGTCAGTAAACAGAGAGAAATAAATGTAAGTTTTCAAGCTGAAACTGTTATTGATCACATTTGAAAGTAAGATATTGTAGACTTATGGAAACAGCCAAATTTAACTTTCAGTTTTTAATGTCACATTTTCAAATAAATTCTTGTTACCAAGTTATTATCAGATGTTTTAATGTTCTGTTTGCTTGTTTAAGATGTGTTATTTGCAGTTTGACCCCCTCAGGTCAAGTTAAGACAGGATGATATTAACTGCACACCCTTTATTTGTACAGTAATGGTATTTTAATCACTATGATGAAAAGCTGGATAAAAACCCATTGAAGAGAAAGTGCTGTGAATGTCCCTAAAATGGTTGCAGACAGTTGTTAACCATTGAAGTGCTAAGCACAACAGCTAAGCCACCAGTGTAGACCCAGATCAGCTTGTGCATCCACAGTCTACGGAGGGTCTACACTGTTTGTTATTCAGTTAACCCGTTACTACATAGATACAACTTATATTGCATGGGCAGTGTAGATCCAGATCAGTCAGAATGTCTGTTAGATTTATTAGTTTATTTCTGACCAGGAAGTGACCAGTAGATCCAGATCAGATGGCATGGATGAAAATGAAAGCTGCATGCATTTCTTCTTAGTACTGGATAAAAGCTGTTTTAAGAAATGTTCATATCTGAATTTAAGAAAGTACAAGTGTTTACGGTTCATGGCTCCAATGAGCTTGCTCAGATAATATCATAACCTCCCATTCTTACTTAGTATTTTAATATTTGATTTTTAAAGCTTGTATTGATTATAGATATTTGCCTTTCTTTGCAGTCATAATGTTTTAAAAGGCTGAAATAAACTTTAAAAGATTACCAAGTCCATACCATCTCCACAATTTGAACATGAAATTTAAATGAAGCTCTAACTGACCTGTAACATATTCATTGTTTAATTTTGTAATAAATTTTAAAGAATTTTCAATTCATTTTTTCAGTGCAATATATTATCATGTCTACAATTTTTATTGACATTCTTCTAAAACTTTAACCCTTTCCTGTATAGATACACCTTTATTGCTAGGGCGAACAGTTTAGATCCAGATCAGCCGGCACATCTGTGCTGTCTGATCAGGATCTGCACTGTTCATTTTTGAATCATTGGGTTATTTCTGACCAAAATGCGACAAGTGCAGATCCTGATAAGACGGCACGGATGTGTCGGCTGATCTGGATCTACACTGGTTGCACATGCGTAAAAATGCGTATATATCAAGGAAAGGGTTAAATGCTAATGACTGTATGAGAGTCTGATTACCTGACCTGTGTCAGTGTCCAAATGCTTTAGACCGGATCACATCTTTGAATGAAAAGTTAACATTGTTAGGGAATATGAATAATTACAAGTATTGACTCTCAGCAAACATTCAAAACTCATTTGTTTTAAAACCTACACTTATAGCACTGTTTACAAAATGAAATTGAGTGTAAGGAAATATCTATGTATTTTTAGGGTAAAGCCTAAATTTAAGAAAGAAAAACCTATAAGCTTAAAAACTTGTTGTATGTGTGGATTGTTTAGCTAATGGAAATCAACCCTGTGCTCTTCACCAGTAATCATTTTTTACAGTATGTTTTTATGTAGCAAATATAATTGATAGTAAAGAAAAAACGTCCATTCCGTTATTGAACCAATTGAACAATACAACTCCATATAATGGGAAGTTTTCAATTTGTTTGAACAATTTCATTTTCTGAAGGAAATTTTCTTAATCTTCAAATGGGCAGACAGTGAAAATTTCTTTTGTGATTGAAAGTTATTAAAAATATCATCTTCACTGTATAATATACATAGTCTATTATCAGTTAATACATTGACTATACATTTTTAAGCCTTTTAAACATGTTTCTTTCATTAGATTCACATGAATAGATATAACAAATATTATTAATCAAGAAAAGGAAATACTAGTTATTTTTTAAAGAATGTTTTCTTTATGGCGAGTTATTTCTTCATTCATATAACCAATCAACTTAAAAATCACAACCATGCTGTTTATCTTTTTTTATTTTAAGATATTTCTTGTTTCTGTTGATTAATGTGATAAAAAGCCTTACATGATTGGTTTCAATCTGTCAAAATCTCATATTACATTGACCACAGTTCAGATAGCATTATAATAACACTAACCTGTAACTGAAAGGTATTAAAAAAAGTTGCTATCATTAAAATATCAAAGAAACTAAACATAAATTAAACAAATATAAATTTATCTTTTTATGATTGTTCAGTAAATTTAGAAATTGTATTGATATCTTTAGAAAAAGTAATATATAGTTATTTGGTTTCTTGACAGGGAATGTGAGGATATATTGCCGGTCTGGGTGTCATATTACCCGAGCCACAGGCGAGGGATAATATCACACCCAGACCGGCAATATATCCTCACATACCCTTTCAAGGAACCAAATAATTGTTTTATTATACTGCAAAGACTTTTTCAGACAAAAATAATGAGAAAACATCGATTTTTCATTTATTTCGCATATTTAATGCCGAACGGCTTAATTCCCCGCTGAGAACCTCAATAATTACATGTCTGACGTCATTAATTTACCTGCATGACGTCACTACTATAGAAATTGAATGGAATATCGGTTTGATATTTATTTACAAAATTTGAGAATAATCTGATCGTTTTCAACGTTAGAAACATAACACAAATATTTTCTGTAACAATTTAAGTAATCCCTAAGCATACCGCTTTATAATTTACAAGATCGGCTTCAAATTATGCATTTTTACGGAAATTCAAAACAAAATGGCGGACGAAAAGAAAAGGTGAGAGGCCAGAGAGGGAAATTTAGGCACGTGCGTTCATATCTACGGCCGATCCGTAAATACGGATATACATCAACGGCAAATTATCCAATCAAATTCAAGCAAATTTCTTTGCAGTATAATAATAAAGTTTACTTTATCATGAAGGATGATTATTTCTGAACATTAGTTTGGGTTAACTTCATTTCTCAGGTGCCTGGTCTCGGTATGGTCATTGAGTACCCGCCCCATTGGCTTTTCAATGATACTAGCTCCTTATGTTTTATATGTTTGTGTGCTTTAACATGCACATTGTTGAGCTTGTGGCCTGTGTAGTCACTGTAAACCTTG
Source organism: Corbicula japonica (assembly GCA_038501625.1). Lineage (NCBI taxonomy): Eukaryota > Metazoa > Mollusca > Bivalvia > Venerida > Cyrenidae > Corbicula > Corbicula japonica. The sequence continues at coordinate 5,270,207 of JAZAYU010000043.1, read as the reverse complement.
AACAGACAGTACAGCAGTACAGTCTGAATAGCATCTAAACTGTCTGGCACTCAGTCAGAGAAACATTCTTAAAGGGTCTAGAAAACAGTAAGATCCTTTTCAAGCCATGTAAGCTTGAAGTTTGATATATATCTACACTTATCACGAAGACTATATTACAGTATTGTATGCTTGTGGTGCCTATAGAAGCTGGCAATTTGATAGTTATCTACACTTACCGCAAAGTCTATCTTACTGTATTGTTTGTTTGTAGTGCCTATGATTGTGTTATTTTGATTCAGGATCAGACGATGAGCTGGAACAGCATAGGAATCACAATGACCATCACCCCCACCATCAGCATCCCCATCTACACCAGCATCACGAGAGACCGTATGATCGGCACCCAGACACCAGCTCCCTGTCCAGCGGCCATAGCAGAAAGGCAAGTGATGCTTCAATGTATAGTGTGACAAGTACCATTAGTACACAGGTGAGTTATGTGATTGTCTCCTCTGATTATCTACACCAGGATTATCTCCCCTGATTTTCCACACCAGGATCATATCCCTTGATTATCCACACCAGGATCATCTCCCCTGATTATCCACACCAGGATCATCTCCCCTGATTATCCACACCAGGATCATATCCCCAGATAATCCACACCAGGATCATCTCCCTTGATTACCCACACCAGGATCATCTCACCTGATTATCCACACCAGGATTATCTTCCCTGATTATCCACACCAGGATCATCTCCCCTGATTATCCACACCAGGATCATTTCCCCTGATAATCCACACCAGGATCATCTCCCCTGATTATCCACACCAGGATCATCTCCCCTGATTATCCACACCAGGATCATCTCCCCTGATTATCCACACCAGGATCATCTCCCCTGATTATCCACACCAAGATCATCTCCCCTGTTTATGTACACCCGGATCATCTTCCCTTAATACTCTACACCAGGATCATCTCCCCTGATTGTGAACACCAGGATTATCTCCCCTTATAATTCACCTGGGTCCCAGAGGCTCATTGCATGGACCAGTCAGCTGATCTGAGGAAATGTATTGTTGTATGGTTCTCGACAAGGTATTTGATAGTCTAAATGTAACATTATCAGAACAGCAGGCCAGGGATAGTGTTACAGCTAGATATGCAATATATTCACATATACTCTTTCAAAAGAACAACATACTGCGGCCCAAGATCATAAAACTAAGATTGCAGACTGTCTCAAATCTCAAGCATCTGATTGGCTGAAATTGCGACTGTTGGCCATACATCCTTATCTGATTGGCTGAAATTGCGACTGTTGGCCATACATCCAATGAGATGATTGAAATTTGAGACTGGTCTCCAGATTTAGTTTATTGATCTTGGGCACTGTTTAATTATAGTGCAAAGCCTTTTCCCAGCAAGTAAGATTGACAAAACAATAAATTCTTACATTAATTCAAACGTCAAGAGGCCCAAAATCCCCAGTGCTTTACCAGTATGACATCATTATCGTAGCTTCGTGATGTCACTGTCATAGAGCTTCAAGAGTCAGTTGATCGCATTATTTTCATATGTTATAACTTTACTTTTTTATTCTGGATAATTTTCCTCAGTAATTTAAGCAATTTCTGATCATACAGCAGAACAAGTTATTTGGATCAGCTCAGTTAATGCAACTGTTTTTCAAAAATTTCAATCCAGATGTAAGACAAAACTATAGGTGAGAGGCAAGGAATGGAAACTAAGGTACTTGTACCTCTATTTTTGGCAGATTGCAGAGTAATGATATAGATTTGAATCAGCAGCTGTTTATCCAATCAAATTCAACAAAATTTCTATTTGCAATTTGGTAAGGAAGCAAACCAAGTCAAGTTTCATATTTTTACATTTTTACCATTCAGTGATAAACTTTCCTGTGTATTGAAATTAACATGGTCGCAAGTGTCATCTTTGACATCAGCTTGTTGTTTAAATGCCAGAATAAACAGGTTATAAACATGATACCCATTATGTGGCCACAAAAAAACTCAATTACTCTCAAAGAATTTGCTTGTTTGGATAAATGTGTGTTCAAAAACTGGTATGAAAATTGTGTTTTTGTTGTTTAACAATTAAAAGTTAACATGCTGTAACATGTATCAACAAAACTTTATCAATTCTGATAAAATTATTATTTTTATAATTTCTATTTCTTGTTATGCCTCTTCTTAGTGGGAGTCATACAGAATTGAACTTTTTTGAACATACCTGGGTTGAATATACATATTTCCCCACAAATCTTGCTGCATGAACATTTCAATAACTATTTGGAAGATTTATTTCAAATTTGCAGATAAAATCAGACAGGATGTGTAGATGGTCCGTAACCCTTTCCTCCATAGACATGCCTTTATCCGTGCCGTCTGATCAGGATCTGCACTGTTCACTTTATGGTTCGTTAGGTTATTTCTGACCAAAATGCGACCAGAGCAGATCCTGATCAGACAGCATGGATGTGTTGGCTGATCTGGATCTACACTGATCGCACATGCGTAAAAATGTGTATATATGGTGGAAAGGGTTAAAAGGCATTAATTCATCATTTATCATATGTCATATTTATTTCACATTTGCACATGGGATCAGGCAGGATGTCAAGTTGGCCTAAAAATGTATTTTTCCTGCAACCATTTCAGCAGAGTTTTGGCCCTTTGTTTTTTTTTAGTAATAAAATTTTGTGACATGAACTCATTCACTGTGCAAGATTTCTTTCAAACTTGGTTAGGCTGGACATGTAAATAGTTAAAGAAAGTTTTTCTTCCAGCAACTGCCACACTTGCCACAAGTTGCTGTGAATAAATAACTCAAATGTTTTTCTTACTCTGATTTACTTAACAAACTGTCGAAATAAAATATGAAGTGAAACAGTTATCATCATTTTTGTGCAAAAATGTATGCCTGTAAAATGAAACGATGTCTTTTTAACCAGGTTTTCTTTGAAAAATATGTTGTTTTTAGATTGGGATATGTTATTTGGCAGGTGGGCATCATCATTTCACCAATTATTTTTCTTTAATGAGTTCACTTTTTCTTGGTAACCAAGTTAGAGCTTTAAAACTGAAAATTATAGTTGTCTGACATCACAAAAGCAATTATCAGAACAAGTTTCACAACTCTTTACATTATTTTGTCATAGTTATGCCCACTTTTGACTTAAAATTTAAGAAGAAAACCTGGTTTTGTCACATTGTGGCTTCTTCTTTCTAACTCTTTTATCATTGCTGTAGTGAATATCAGATTTTAAGATTTAAAACACTAGTATTATCTGTGATTTTCCTGTAGGACTTGGAGCACTACACACAGCTGCTGAATGAAGCCAAGGCTGCCTTCCTGGAAATGCTGCATATGGACGGCTGGAAACTCGAGACAGGAAAGTCGCTCGATGAGGGGGTCATCTACAGCCAGAACATTAAAAAATTTGGCAGGAAAATATTTAAACTTCAGGTAGATGCTCATTAGAATACCAGAACTGATGTTCTCTAATAAACACCCCTGACCTAGTTTTAGCCCCATTTTTGTAGGAAATCATGATGCAACGTAAATGCATAAGTCTGTTATTGTTACTGACATTTGTATTCCGGTATCTAATGTATCGAAGAGTCAAGAGTCAAATTCACAATTTAAAATACAGTAACAAGTTTATACAATAACACATTAAACAGTTAACATGGTACATGAAAATGTTTAAACTTTTAATGTTGACCAACTGCACTGCAAAAAAATGGTGAACTGAGATCACCTAAGGTCATTTAGGGTATGTACTATACTATACTACTATGTATATATACTAAAATGCAGCTAGTCAGATCAAACAGGTTAGATTGGTAGATATTTTGACACTTCTGCTTAGGGAACAGCCAGTGAGAAGTAGGGAATAGCCAGTTGATACTGTAATTTTTCTGATATATGCATACAAGAATTCAAAACTATATATTTATATTTATATATATATTTAATAATGTTTTACCTTTATTGACCATAAATCCCCTTGCTTAAAATATTACCGGTATGCCTGGGAGTGTTTATTAGGGATTACACTATTAATAAATGTACTTACTGTTATTATTACTATTAAGTAAATCAAGTTGTTGACTGTATTTTTTAATTGTACTTAAATTTGTTATAAGTGCGAAGGGTAAAAAATAAAAGGAACACGATGACATTATGCAGCCTGTGGGTTCTTATCACTTCTCATTGTGTATGTAGCCCACATCATGCCTGATCTTTGATACTTGCAACTTGAATGATACTAATACATTGACTGCAAACAGTTATAATATTTTGTTTATATTATTTTTGAGTGTGTTCTCATTCATTACCCAGAAAACCATTAAAGACCATTCATAGTGATTGTTTCCTTATAAATATTTCAGGGTATAATAAACATGCGTCCACATGACCTGTGGCAAGACATGGTGGCCACTTTAAATGAATCCACAAAATGGAATCCAACTATACTGGAGAGTAGAGTAAGTGTTACACCAACAAACATGCTCACATACTGTGTAGCATTATATTTCATGTTGGTTTAAAATTTTCACATATTTAGGGGTAAAGATTTAAACCCCAGCTTAATAATCAATAATATCCCATAATATGTCTTAATAGAATAATTACATTGCATGAATATTTGCCTGCCTAAATAAATAATTTGCAGCTTTCTGCGCAAAAAATCATATTCGTGAAATTAAATAACACCATAGTACCTGGCTGAAATTAGTAATATCCTCTTTATTCAATAAAGGTGATTTAAGTAAATAATTGTTTCATACTTAGTCTATTTTTGTAATAAGTAAACATTATTTCTGAAAAATTCTATTCATCCTACAACTAAGTTTAAGACTTTGGATTTAATGTTTCTCATGAACTTCTGACTTTCTTGCAGTTGTAGACTTTTTAACCCTTTACTCCCTATTGACAAGTTTTATCATGTGCATTCTCTGTTGGAGCCTGTCTGTTGTCATCACGTTCACTTGTTAACCTAATAAAAGGTCACATTTTGTCATCAGCTTTTATTCAGGCTAATGCTCAGAATGTTTTGCCATCATAATAGATTAGAATATTCTAATCTTGGTCATAGGAGGTAAAAAACTAGGTTACTTGGTGATACAGAACATTTAGTCAGATTTAAAAGCACTGTTACTTTGCTAGAGACCACATTTTCCATTGGAATTTCTTCCTGCCTTGGGCTGTGTGTCATGTGAATATTTGGGTTGAAACACTAAGTTACTAGGCTGATTTAAAGACAAGTTCTTGTTACCAAACTAGTGACCACATTTTTCACTAAATGAAGTTAAACTTTGATCAAGATTGATGGAAACTTGGTTATCTGGGCTCTAAAACAGATCAAATGAAAGTGTTTTAGTTTTTTTTTTCAGTCCAAATCCACAAATAATGCATGAAAAGCATTCCAATTCCACTTACACTGATAAAAATTCAAATATCTTCTTTGTACATGTAATAAGATATAGGGGTTTTAATACCGGTATTCTTGAAATACTTCAACAAAAGAAATACTTCTTTTCCTTTTAGATTTTCATTATAAATACTAAATTGGTAGGAAATATTGAATTATTAGCAAAACTTTATTGAAGTTAGCATTATGTTTTTTTTTTCTAATGGAAAATAATGATCTTTCCATTTAGTTTTGAGCTTCCTTTTAAATTTTGCAGATTGATGAATTTTAGGTCAGTTATCTATACTTTCATTTTAAACAATGTTTTTTTTTTCTTTAAAAACTGGACTATGTAAATGTTTGTGATGAGAGATTGTATTGCAGACTCTGCAGCATATAGATGAAAATATGGAGATAAATTACAGCATTGCCGCGGAGGCGGCTGGTGGACTGGTATCAGCGCGGGACTTTGTCAGTCTGAGACAGTGGTCTGTTTATGACGAAAACATGTTTATAAATGTTGGTATTGGTACCACCCACCCTGATATGCCAGCACAGAAAAAATATGTCAGGTATGCATGTTAACATGTTGCAGGCATAGTTAGCTCCCTTTGTAAAGTGGGCAGAGAACTTATGTTTTAACCTGCATGATATTTGTGTTGCAGACGTTACAGTCTATAGACAGCAATTGCGAAATAACGTACAATATATCAGCCGAGGCTGCTGGCGGCCTCGTATCAGCCAGGGACTTCATTAACATTCGTCAGTGGTTGCCGTTAGAAACTGAACCAGATACATATATTTCATACGGTATAGGCTGTACATATAGTGACATGCCTGTACTCAAAAAATATGTGAGGTATGCTCTTACCTAGAAGTGATACTAAAGTCTACAGTGTCTGTTTCTCTAAGCCTAGTGTATTTGATACCTCAGTGAAAGCTTTCACTTGTTCACTTTATCCTGTAATATGCTTAGCACGTGTTTCACTTCCTAACCAAATAATCAATACTAATAAGCTTTTACTAACTTTCACCTTGTTGTGGTAAGATGAAAATTGTTTCAGTCATTTATTGTACGTTTGAAATTGTCAGTAAATGTTTATACATCATTATTTAGACTTGCTAATTACAAATTTCTGTTATTTACTTTTTTTGGCTCCCACACCATAGAGGGTTGGGAGACGTCTTGATGTCCTTTCTGTCTGTCTGTCTGTCTGTATATCTGTCATAAATCATTTCCGCACTTCTTCACAGAAACCTACTGGCAGGATCTCAGTCAGATTGTATGTGAATACTAAGTACCTAGTAGGTTAAAATCTTGTTAGGTAAAGTTTGGGTATTAATGCCTAGTACTTGACCATATTTGCTGATTACTCAGGAACTATTTGCAGACTGAACAATACCAGTACCTGAAGTGATTGTTACTGACAATTTTCACATTACCAAGCAAGTGTTTGAAATGTAATCTTCATATAATCTACGTACAGTGTGAAGTCAGTTACTTTTGTTACTTTTGTGGAACAATCATCAATTAGAAATCAAATTTATTCGATTACATGATTATGTATTATATACACCCACAATTGACATTGGTTCAAAACTGCATTCAAGTTTTACCTACATTTCTGTTAGATGAAATAAAAAATCAGAACTATTTTCAGTTGAAACAATCACAATAAGGCAAGCACATTGACAAATGGTTGATATATTTTAAGCAATTATACAAATAAAAACAATAGGAATATTGAAGTTAAATATATTGCTGGTTTTTAATGAAATATTTTACTGAACATAGGTTATTTGACTCTACAGGAAAAATGTCAAATGGTTAGTTTTCACATTAAATAAACAAGTAATATTTTCATCAGTTTAGAATTTGAACATTTGCTCATGTGTCAAACACAGGTGTCCGTATCATTGAAAGCTATGAAAAGCTCTAGCAAACAATCGGTTTGAGGAAATACCTATCGGTTTTCGCGAAATGTTAGCATAATATAAAACTCATCTATTGCTATATTGTTTCAGCTAGATTTGTTTGTATAAATGACAAAATTGTTCAGTTCTTTGAGATCACTATCATTTTATGGGACCCGCTACATGTACATGGGAACCTTGTTTATATATATCAAAAAACAAAAATAATATTTTTTTTCTTTATTGGAATTTTATTTTTCAACAATGATACGGACACCTGTGGTGTCAAATACATGAAAATAAACCAATAAGAATATTAATTCTTGCACAGATAGACTTTATATCTGTTCTTAATTTGACTTAGGTCACTATTTCTATCTCCATTTCCATTAAAAACTAACATTTCTTGGACAATAAATTATTAGGGTAATAGTGTTTGATGTTTTGTTGGTGTGACAATTAACATATTGTTAGTGATAATGCTAATTTCCATAGATTACATAGCTGGAATATGTAATTTCCATTTTAGTTAAATTATTTTATTATCTACTATACCTCTACAGACTGCTCTTGTTACCTAACCATTTAAGCCTGAATTTATGTAAATATTTAAATGGATTAACTGGTCTATGAGTTTGGGCAAGTCTGTTAATTGTTCATTTGGAAATTAATAACTGAATTAATTGGCCAAAAAACAAATAGTGTAGACACAGATCAAACCAGACAGTGTGGATGCCTACCCTGATCTGGGTCTACACTACAAATGTGACAAATGCTGTGCTCAGCACTGACAGAGATAATCATGTGTTACCACTGTAGACCTAGATCTACACCTGCACATCTATGCACTCTGACTGGTATAAAAATTAAAATGTTTTCTATTTACTCAACAATTTATGTTACCTTAAGACTTCTGGATTGACTGACCTAAATTCAAAGAAAGACAAGATTTTTCTTATTTACTTGATGAAGGTAATGCCAGTCCATTGATTGTTCATAGCTGTGACCTACATATATTTTTCAAACACTGTTGACCTGAATAGACTGTTTGGATATGTAGGCTGAACAGGGTGTACCATGGTCACAAATCTAACATAAGCCATGCTCAGCCCTTGTAGTATTTGTTAATCCTTTCCTCCTTTTAACCCTCTTTTATCAGATGTGCGAACAGTTTAGATCCAGATCACCGGTCACATCTGAACTGTTTGTTTTTTGGTCAGAAATAACCTAAACAATTGAAAATCAACCAGAGTAAATCCGGATCAGATTGCCTGGATGGATCTGCACTGTTTGCCCATGTCATAATGGCAAATATATGTAGGAAAGGGTTAATAAGACATGTTTTGAAGTTCTTACAATTATAATTACAGTTAGTAGCGTTCAATTAGTCTTTTTGTACAAATGTATAATCATAGTTATTATAATATATAGTAGCTATGTGATGATATTTTTATTAAAATATATTTGTAGATCTGTATTCAGGTTATTTTAGCATTGTTTCTGTTTTTCCATTAATTTTCTTTGACAAGTTATGATTAATTTTTGACTCATCAGTAATAAAAAAACTTTTTCAAACACTCTGTTGCACTGAACATGATGAATTATATACTCAAAGAAAAAGGACACTCAGCTTTACAATAGTGGATATTTTTAATAAAAACCAAAAGTAAATATTGCCAAGGTTAAAAAGATGAACTAGTGTCGGACCAGTACCCGTAATTGGGCAAATAGTGAAAAACTCAGATTTATTCAGGCTATTTCTATAGATTGTTTCAATCAATCAGTCAGTTAATAGATGACTCTCAGGTCTTGGTAAGTAAACACAACAAATATAGCTGTTATACCTTCAAAGAGGACTTGCGATCTTTCAGTTTTTAGGCCATAATCAAAGGTTCTGCTAAGTTGAATAAAAAATGATAGCAGACAACATCTATTACCCACTTGATAAAACTGATCCTACAAATTCTATAACATGCCTTAAACTTCATAAATCAAAGTTTTCATTCAAGCATTGCATCATTATTATGTATTAATATTTTTGAAAAAAAAATGAAACAATTAAAAAAGAAAGCATGTTATACATTTTTTGTACTACATAAAAATTCCCTGTTTTGGCTGTTTGTCCTTTTGACAAGATTGTGAGGCCTCAAATTAAATGCACAAATGAATTAGTATTTTCAGTTAAATCTAAAACATCAGCAGCCTTTTCCATATGTACACATGTAACTGAATTTTCATATCTTGAGCAAAGTTGTGTTTCTTCTTTATTCTTAAGTAATAATGCAATATCCTGGTATGTTTAACTTTAATTTTCATACTGCATATTGATCTGTACATACATGTAATGAAGTTTTGGTAGGATTGAGTACCATTTTATGAATTGCTCAAATACCGATAATACCAGATAATACAATCACCAGAATCACCCAACAAATTCATATTTTGAAATCTAGTAACATCACACACATGTGTAGCAAATTAAAGGAATTAACAAAAAAGGTTTCTAAATACGTAGCAGAAAACAAGGCTTTGATAACATTGGTGACAATAATTTCTATAAAAAAATAACAGAGATTACATTTTGTTGATTAATGAAGTTAATGACAATTTGACTATTTTCAGAGGTGACAATGGTCCGGGTGGTTGGGCGTTTCAGCCGGTACCAGATGATCCCAACAGTTGTATCTTCACCTGGATAGTCAACACTAATCTCAAGGTAACACCCCCACGCACAACACACTCCGGCTTGCATTCCGGCACATCCATGCCATCTGATCATGATCTACACTGTAAGACCCCCACCATCCACACTCACACATGTGCTTGCATGCACACACATCCATGCCATCTGATCAAGATCTACACTGTAAGACCCCCACACTCCACACACATAAGCATGCATGCAGGCACATCCATGCCATCTGATCAGGATTTACACTGTATGATCCCAACTTCACACATGGAGACATGCATTCATACACTGATCAGGATTTACACTGTATGACCCATACAATTTACACACACCAGCACCGCACAAACATGCATGCATGTAGGCACATTCATGCCATCTGATCTGAATCTACACTGTAAGATCCCACACTCCTTGCCATCTGATCAGATCTACACTATTAGATCCCCACCCTTCACACATGCACATGCACGCATAAATGCACAAACTTGCCATCTGATCAGGACCTACACTGTAAGACCCCACACTCCACTCACACTTGCATAATCAGACATGCCATCTGATCAGGATCTACACTGTTCGCTTCTTGGTCAGAAATAACCCCATGAATCAAAAGTCATACAGTGAAGATCCTGATAAGATGGCACTCATGTAGTGGCTGCTGTGGATCTAGACTGTGTATTTTTTTAGTGAAATAATTTTGTGTAAATAGTAATTTAATGTTCATATTTTGCTGACTAAGTTAGTTAGTGAGGAAAATCAAAAGGTAGAAAATGGAATAAAATTGAATAGTTTTCTGCTGAGCCCTTCAATATGGAACTCTGAACATTGACTTTGCTTCAAATGTGAAAATATAAATGCTCTGTCTTCTTTTTTTTCCTACACATTTACTCAGAGTAATTTTTTTCAATAAAGATAATTCATTAATTGAAAACTTGAATATTAGTGCAGAGTGTGTGCCTGAACTTTGTTTGAATGCTATATTTCAGGGCTGGTTACCTCAGGCTGCAATAGATCAGGCAATGTCCGGAGTTCTCTCCTCCTACTTTAAACTTCTCAAAGAACATTATAGAGAGCTCCTAGAACAACGATCCAACGGTGTATAGCACAGTCTTTCATGTTTTATATGGTGCAAATATCTGTGATACCTCTTCCATAGACAAGCATGGACACAAATTGACAGATCATATTATAAAGGGGGATAATGGAAAAAAGGGAGACAATAAGTGATCAAAACAAAAGCTGAGATTGAAAATAATGCTAGAAAGACCTGCGAAGGTACATGAAATTTAAGTTATGTATGAACTGTGTGTTGAATTGTTCACACAGTGAAGTATAATGAAATGTTGAGATGGAAAATAATGATAGGAATACCTGTGATAGAACATCCAATATGAGTTACTCTGGTATCATTTAGTTGTGCAGGGCCTAACTTTCACACATATTACACGGAGGACATTTTTGTGAGGACATACATTTGGGTACTTGTATTTTTCTCATAGGATAAGATATTATGTAGTAAATATTTCCTGTGCTTTGATTTAGTACTCACTGCCAAGAATGAAAATAGTTGAAAATTAAACCCGCGAAATATAATGATACCACAGTATTAATGTATTATGAGCTGAGTCATTGAAGCAGTGAAGGATAATGAAATGTTGAGATTGCAATAACTGATAGATAGACCTGCAGTTGTACATCTTATTTATTAATGAATTACGAGTTTAGCTGTTAAATCGGTGAACTATAACGACATGTTGGGTACTGATATGAAAAACATACGTAATGTGTAACACAATACCTGATCTACTTAAGAAGGTGATAGGAATGTAGAAATAAAAACTTAGTAGTTTATGAACCAGTTCTTACAAATATTTCAACCTGATATGAAAACTGGGGCGAGAAATCACTGAGCATCAGTCATTTTAGTTTTGAACAGGAATAATAATGTCATCACCAAAGTGTAAGATTGATATTACTCCTTGATTGTACTTTGGAGGATTTATCGTTTTTGCACTAACATAATGATGTTTGTTGTGACAAAATTGAGATTAAAATATTCCTGAAGATATAAACAACATATTATTTGTCTTAACTGATGTATACTGGGATCCTATGTATTTACTGGACAATCAATTTACCGGACAAAATTTATATCAGTCGAATACACGCTCAATTTTTATCTAATTCGGGAAAAATAACATAAGAATCATGTAGACACCTTTTGCTTCCATGCAAATATCTACAACGTCGCACTCGGTAAATTTTCATGTATAATAATGTTATTTTTATCACATGCCCTTTTGTTTACAATGAGAGTTCATGATTACGTCACATGGGGGATTTATCATAACTGTGCATGCGCCAATCTAGAGGCACCCAAAGGGTGTTTGAAGATGTCTCATCAAATTACAAAATGAGTACGTAGAATGTTGGTTGTGCAAGTATATAGGAAATAATAAGCAACAGACGGAAAGACTTTCATGAATTGATGACGTAATCTTTTTACGTTTTATCTTATTATATATTACTACCTAAATTTTCACCCATTTAGGACCTCGCTATAGCTTGCGTACTTCTAATTATTTATAGAAACAGTGAAGGTTTTCCATATGTAAATGATGATGCTTAATGGGAAAATGCCTCTTAGTGAATGTTTATGGAAAATCATGAAAATTTAAAATGAAAACTTAAAAAAAAATACATTGAAACTCTTTGTCCGGTAAATTGAGCTTCCTTTACAATTTTATCTGCTGCCATACTGCCTTCCTTTGAAGTCTCTTTTCATAAAATAAAACAGTGCTTTCAGTATCAAATAATCACGCCTATGTAAAAGAAGAACCGACTATTACTCTGTGCAAGTTTTTCATGGTTATGATGCAAAATACATAAGTTAGAAAGAAACATTATCAATTGTTGTCCGGTAATATGAATGATCCCAGTATGTTGGTTGTTTCATTGGAAGCGTATTGAATGAAACTATTTTGTCCTTCTATACATGTCTGTTTTTGATACCAATGTGATATTTGAAAAATAAAAAATGATCAACTTTCATTGAAATCAACATTTTTATATAAAATGTTGTAATTTGCAGTTTCCTAAAAAATTATAAACATTTGACAGATAATTGCATTCACTGTCTTATCCATGGAGATTTGAGAAAGCATTAACCATTTATATATATATGCATTTTATCGCAAGTGCAACTAGTGTAGATGCAGTGCCATCTGATCGGGATTTGCCCTGTTTGTTTTTTGGTCAGAAGTAACCTTTTTAATCAAAAAGCAAACAGTCAGTGCAGATCCAGATCGGATGTCACAGATGTACCAGTGGTACACTGTTCACACAGGACATAAAGGTCTATAAATGGAGGAAAGGGTTAACAGCCTTATTAGTATTGAGTATGTATGATTTGGTGAAGCAGAGATGAAATACGTGTGTCGGGCAAATCATAAATCTTGCAACAAAGTTTTATACTGCACATGTTATGATTTATTTTAAGAGAGAAATAGTATTAACAGACAAACTTTAAAAAATACCTTTATCTGATTATGTAAGTGGAGACACAATAATAACATCTGGATTCTGTTTGTATTTTAACCTTTTTCTCCATATATCCAGGTTATATCACATGTGCGAACAGTGCCATCTGATTCAATTCTACACTATTTGCTTCTTGGTCAGAAATAATCTAATGAATCAAAGTGAAATGTGCAGAACCTGATCAGCCGGTGTGGATCTACACTGTTGGCCAGTGGGATAGCAAGGATAACAGACATATCCCATGCAGTAAAGGGTTAAGACAAAAATAGATTGATAAGGACTTAGTTATTTATTATTAAGTTTAGACATTGATATAATTCAGAGTATTAATGACATATCTGTGATGTAGTGTGTAGATCAAAGTTTTAACAGATTTCATCGAACAAAATTCATCATGCCAAAACCATCTTACCCACTTATTCTTTGGCCCAGATATTTTTACACAAGAGAAGTATTTATGTGATCTCAGGCTAACTTTGAATACTACACTTTCATTATTAAGTGTTAAATACTTTCATAAGTAAAATTTCCATTAAAAATCTAAATGAAAGTTGTTATTTTGCATATCAGATATATTTCTTGTTTATTTGATGGTAGGCATATGATTTATTGTTAACAATGACAAATACTGGCTTTTGTTTCCACAAGACAAATGTTTAAATGACTAAAGAAAATGAATGGCTTTTGTAACTTTAACCCTTTACTCCATAGATAACACTTTTAAGGCATGGGCTGATGGTGTAGATCCAGATTGGTAAGCCTATCTGTGCCATCAAATCAGGATCTACACTGTTTGCTTTTTTGGTAATAATTAATGTAATGAATCAAAAAGCAAACAGTGGAGATCCTGATTGGACAGTACCAGCTCGTATGTATCTACACTGGTCACGTAGTGGATAATGGAGAGAAGGGTTATAACAAATTGGTGTCTGTTGTTATAAGGAGACAGAATTTATATTGCAGATATCAACATGGATATGTGACTATTTATCTTGTTTATAACAAGAGCGTGAATGATTTTATATGTATGACTCTTACTTTGAATGTTAGTTGATGAAACACAATCATGCCATTTTTTTATATCATTTTAATTCCAGTTTGGTAAATGATGACTTTACTAATGTATATAATTATACTTCTTCCAGAGAGTTAATTATATTTTTCAGCAAACATATTTTTACTTTTATACATTGTTTTTGACCAGATTTATATAGAGCAGGTAATTTATTTTAGTTGTGTTTTTCATGCAAATAACACAATAATTTTTAACAGTATTCATATGTATTTCAGTAACAACTAAATTATGAACACTGCATGTTCTGTTTTTTTAATTGCTATGATGAAATTGGCCATGTCATAGCTCCTTGTATTCGTTGTTGATGTAAGTTTTAAATAACAGCGTATTTGTGATATAGCATAAAGCTGTTGATTTTGTAATTGGCATCCAATATTTTTTTTAAAAATATTTGTAATACTTGGTGATGAAGTTTAACATGTCTTATAGATAGAGTTCAGCCAGCACATCCTTGCCATCTGATCTGGATCTACCCTGTACACTTCTTGATCAGAAATAACCTAATGAATCCAAAAGCAAAAAGTGTAGATCCTGATCAGACATCACAGATGTGCTGGCTGATATGGGTCTACAATGGTTGCCATGGGATATCACACATATATTATATGGAGTAGAGTTGGAAGAATTATGTTGTTTTTCTTTTTTAGTGAAATGTTTTAATATAAAATTAGTTTTTCCATTGTGGTTGCAGACATAAATTTTGAATCATGTCGTGAATGGGAGGGAAACCAACAACTGTTGATGATATTGAAAGAAATGTCGAGCACTCACTTTGTTACTCAAATTGTTTTTGTTTTTTTCATAATTGTCTCCTGTTTTATAAACTGAAAATACTTGTATTATTGTTGTTAGATGACAGAATTACCTTCTCTCCAGTGTTCTCCTCCAGGTCCTCCCATCTGTTCAGAGGTTTGATTTTTTTTAATAATAATAAATATGGGTTGTATTTAGGCATACAGTATGTCTGGACCATAAAACTAAGATTGGTGACCATCCTTCCAATGCTAGCTTGTTGTTGCTCGGTTTGGAGACTGAGTTCAGTTTCAACCAATCAAGGCCCAAGATCATTATACTAAGTTAAAGAGATTGGAAACCAGTCTCAAATCTAAAGTATCTGATTGGCTGAATTGGCAACCAGTCACAATTTCAGCAAATCGGATGCTTTAGATTTGAGACTGGTCTCCTGATTTAGTTTTATGATCTTGGGCACAGCTGTTCCAGCTAGAAGACTGCACTTCTGTCTGGCTAGAGACTTTCCCTGGAGTCACAGTTTCATGGTCTGAACACCAGGCTATCTAGCTGCTGAAATATTTCACTAAAACACAATATTCATCCAGTGGTTAGTGCCCATCAACAACAGCATTATATACTGTCTGTTACTTACTGAGGCTTTAAATGTGGACCTGAAGAAACAATTATGGAAAAGATAATAAGATTATACTTTCCATCACATGAAAGATACCACAATTTATTATCATGTTATTGATGAACAGTATATTAATTTAATAAAAAAATACTTAACAGATATTTATGTAAAATTTAGAATGTGTTTCTCAGTTTTATCAAAATGAACTTTTCAAAAAGACAATATGATTGAAGAAGAAGTTAAATATGTTATTTATTGATCCCCTTTTGTGTGTGTTTCTCCTGAAATTTGCAATATAAGTATGCAACATTTAAGTTTCTAAACAGAGACATTATTTTGATATGAACAATCTTAATGTTGTTTTTTATATGCAATTTATGTTAATAAATAAAATTTATTGTCATTACTGAGTTTATTTTTGAAAGAACCCTTCTGGCCCCTCTTTTTTGGAAATGCAAGTAGTGTAAATTCTCTTTTTTCGTTCGTCAGGAAAGCTTGTATCATATTTTGTGCAATTAAAATTTCCCCTTATTGGTAAACCTTTCCTCCACATATGCAGCCAGACAAACATGTGTAAACTTCCCCAGATAGCCTGGATATTTGATCTGCTAGCTGATGTATCTGCCTTTTATCATATGAGCAAACAGTGGAGTTCAAGATCAGCCAGCACTTATATACCATCACATCTGATCAGGATCTGCACTGATTGCATTTTGGTCTGATATGACCTAAAAAATCAAAAAGTGAACAGTGTTGATCCTGATCAGTGTGCTAGCTGATTAGGATCTACACTGTTCACACATGCCATATAGGTGTATATCTGGAGGAAAGGGTGAAAGACAACAGCAAGGACGGATAATGAGAGTTTCCTGGTGCTTGGATTATGGAACTGTAAACCAAACAAAATCCAGATATTCTTTGATTACAAATACCGAGAACATGCAAAACCCCTATCCTTAACCTTGGCATGACAATATTTCAAGCAGAAAGCCATGCCTTTATCTAGGTCAAGATCAACAGTTAAAAAATAAGCATCCAGGCCATAACTTTGACATGCATAATTATAAGGATTGTTATAAAACTTGCCACAAATGATCACTGAAGCATGGTTATGTGTCGTGCACTACAGCTATGCCGGTGTCTGGTAGGTCAAGGTCATCACTTCTAAAAAAATTCTTTCCCTAAGATTGATGTCCTTGCCATAATAATGGCATGCAGGATAGGGTGGTAATGAAACTTGCTATAATACTTTTTTATTTGAGTGCTTATTGTATCAGATGTGCAAGAGAATTGTTTTAAATATTTACACACAATAGATAGAATTCAACACTGCAATTTGTGTTTTGTTTAAAAACAGTTTCGCTTGTGACATAATTATAATACTTCAACATATTTATTTATTTCAAGTTTAAAACTTTACAATTTCTACATAAAATTTTCACTTTCCAGTGCCATTGGCCTAAGAGAAGGGGTGGGGACATTAATGAGGGTGGGGACTACAAATGGGACGAATACCATAGTTTATTCTGTCAGATCAAAAGTAAAACAAGATACCGTCAAAGACTGGTGATGCTCCCCAAATAGGTACTTTGTCACAAAAACAATAAGTTGTATAACTATTGTGGTGAAGTTTGCAAATGGTGTAGTGCTATAAAATTAGACAATTTTAAAATCCAACTATTGATAACAAGGACCAGACATCATTATGCTTCAAGGTCATGCTGTGCTTCAAGGTCAGCTAGGCTGTGGCCTTGACCTTCAAGGTAGAGACTTAAATGTTGCCCGACAATTCGGGTTGAAATGGTTATCATTTGTGAAATAAGTTTTAAATCCAAATATAAAACAAGAGGGTCCATAGGACCCTGAATCGCTCACCTGTCAACAACTGCTCAATGGTTGCAAGAGTTGTGTGCAAGTTTGGTAAAAATCAAGTCAAAAAATTAAAAAAAATTAAGCTGCTATTGTGGAGAAAATGTAACTAGGTGATGCTCTATACCAAATATCTAAGCTCTAGGCCTTACGGTTTCAGAGAAGATTTTAAAAGATTTACTATATAACACTATGTAATGAAACTAGTGACCCCCGGGGCGGAGCCATTTTTGACCCCCGGAGAATAATTTGAACAACTTTTGTAGAGGACCACTACATGATGACACATAACAAATACCAAGGTTCTAGGCCTTGTGGTTTTAGAGAAGATTTTTTAAAGTTTTCCCTATATAAGTCTATGTAAAACAAGTGACCCCTGGGGCAGGGCCATTTTTGACCCCAGGGGGATAGTTTGAACAATTTTGGTAGAGGACCACTAGATGATGCTGTATATCAAATATTAAGGCTCTAGGCCTTGTGGTTTTAAAGAAGATTTTCATGTTTTTCCTATATAACTATATGTAAAGAGAACCCTAGGGCGTGGCCGATTTTGGCCCAGGGGACATAATTTGAACAAATTTAGTAGACATCCATTAGACAATGCTACTTACCAAATATCTAAGCTGTACGCATTGTGGTTTGTGAGAAGAAGATTTTTAAAGATTTCCTATATAAGTCTATGTAAAATGAAGTGACCCCTGGGGCGGGGCCAATTTTGACCCCAGGGAAATAATTTGAACAATCTTTGTAGAGTTCCACTAGAGGGTGCTAAATGCCAAATATC
The DNA here is from genome assembly GCA_038501625.1 of Corbicula japonica. NCBI lineage: Eukaryota > Metazoa > Mollusca > Bivalvia > Venerida > Cyrenidae > Corbicula > Corbicula japonica. The sequence continues at coordinate 5,251,539 of JAZAYU010000043.1, read as the reverse complement.
TAAGCTCTAGGCCTTGTGGTTTCAGACAAGAAGATTTTTAAAGTTTTTCCTTTAGGTTGCCATGGCAACCAGAGTTCTGCATGGAATTGATTTCTTTGAACAAATTTGGAAGAGCTTCATGCAAGGAACGTCCGTGGCAAGTTTCATCAACTTTGGCCCAGGGGTTTAACAGGAGATGTCGTTTAAATTAAAAGTTTACGGACGGACGACGGACAAATTGCGATCACAAAAGCTCACCTTGTCACTACGTGGCAGGTAAGCTAATAACAGTTACGGACAGGACACCATTTTGCTTTAAGGTCATGCTGTGACCTTGACCTTCAAGATAGCGACCCAAATGTTGCATGCATCATGGCGTCTCATTATGGTGACCATGTCTGTGAAATAATTTTAAAATCCGACTTCAAATAAAAAAATTATGGGGCGGACGCGATTTGCTACAGGGTCATGCTGTGACCTTGACCTTCAAGGTAAAGGTAGCACCCAAATGTTGCATGCAACACATCGTCTCATTATGAAGATCATTTCTGTGAAATAATTTTAAAATCCGACTTCAACTAAAATAGTTATGGGCTGGACATGAATGTGGGACGAACTGACAACCTGGCAACTATATGCTCCCTTGAAATATACCCTTCCAATATACTTGCCTTTCTTCATAGTGGGGGTGGAGGGATGAAAACAATCTGTCAACAATTGGGTTTTAATGATATTTATTGAATATTAAATGGAAACAAAAATCAAGACATAAGTAGATTGGTATACAATTAAATTTAATTTTCACAGAAAATAATGGTTTCAGAGGCTCTGCCAGAAAAGGTCAGAACACAGATGTCTGTCATGAAATAACACAGACTGGTTCACCAGTATTTCAGGACATAGGGACCTGGCTTTAACAAAAATTCTGTATATAGATTGTGATGTTGAAAAGGGTGTCAGCAGCCATTAGTCCAATGGATATCTAGTATGGTGACTGGTTTTAAGGGCATGCACCACATACTGCACCATGCCAAACCCAGAAAAGCAATACTGGACAAGCTCAATCTGTCAGTTTAATGAATAGCAATAGAGCGTCAGGTCCAGAAAAGCTCTCCATGTTCTGAGCAGTATCGTATCAGTACATAGCACCCTTAAACCAGTCAACTTACGAAATATCCATTGGATTATTGTCAACTGCTCAACCTTTACGAATTATTGAACTAAGTCAAATGATCAATACGGTAATCAAGTGTTGATGTCCATTTTGCCCAAAAACCAAGTCCCTATATTACAGGACAAGTCTGACTAACAAGCACTGTCAAGACAAGCCCATCCTTTTTAGAGTCCTCTGTCATATGACCTACCATCATGCATGTTACGAACATTAACAATTATTAACAAACATTGATTCACCAGCTTCTATTTTTGCATGTTACTAACATTAATAATTATTAACGAACATTGATTCACCAGCTTCTATTTTTACTTAAATTCTGTTTCAACATTTACAAAAAAGTTTGCACAGTTTCTACGACGTAAGTAACACTTTCACCCAGTTCTAAGATCATTTACAAAGGAAACAAAGAAAACTGAGCTTTAGCCCTTAACTCCTTATATACAACTTTTAACACATAAGAAAATATTCACATAGATAAAACAGATCTGGATCCATACAATATGCTATTTGGCTAGAATTAACCTAATGAATCCGAACTAAAAGAAAACAATGTAGATCCAGATCAGCCAACACACAGAAAAAAGTCCGATGAGCCTGCTGATCTGGATCTACATTGTTCCCCAGGTGATCAAGGAGAATCAATGGAGTAAAGGGTTCAACATTTTACATGTGTAGAAAATGATCACTGCCAATAGTATTGCTCCAATGGTATTAATTACAATGAATATGGTATCTTAGCTCAGTATAGCTGTAAGTTCTCATTCTACAAAGTTATTACTAATATCACAATATTATCATGCTCCTATACTTAGTCTTAACACAAATCCTATGGATACCAAAGGACATTGCTAAATAAAGCCACTCTCACCATCATAATATCGATCAACCAGACAGATCACACATCACACAAAACAGAAAAACAAACAAACAATAATAGCAATCGAGTAAGCCAAAAAAAGTAAACACAATCAATAACTAAGGGGTGGGTACATTTTTGTGCAATTTCATGCTAAGAAATTATTCACAAATGAATAAACAATCTATCTTTACAATACTGAAAAATTCACTATCATGAAAATCATGAAAAAAAAGTTTCCATACCATTTCAAGGTCATTAATTAAGTCACTGACATTAAAATGTTGTGAAATTGCTAAAAACCATTAACTCTAAAATGATATATATTGACTTTTGATCCCAAAATAAAAATGTTATATTTAAAAACATTGGTATATTTGTATCAGGCTCAACATTGTATCATTATAGCAATATATGTTTAACCCGTTCCTCCATATATACACATTTTATACGAATGTGTGACCAGTGTAGATCCAGATCAGACGGCAAATCCGTGCCATCTGATCAGGATCTGCACTGGTTGCATTTTGGTCAGAAATAACCTAATGAATAAAAAGCGAACAGTTTAGATCCTGATCGTTATTGTTGTTTTCAATAGGTCTAATGATGTGATGTCATCAATGACATAATCATACACATAACAGGATGTTATATTTATTAATTTATTCAAACTAAACACAAAAACAAGCTATGCATGAATCACTACGCAACAATTACATTTTCATCAATTTTCCATCATACAGACTGAATTAACAACAGCTACATCTAGCAATATGTAACCACACTGTAACAAATTTGTTTTCACCACATCTTTCAAACAAGAGCATTTACATGTAACTGGCCACTCTCTTCCTGATACTTGTAGGATAAGCAAGTGAAAGGGCATTAACTATGAAAACTGCAGGCTACATAAATGGAATTCACAACAGTACTATTATTTACAATTGAATTACAGTCAGTTGAAGGTTTCAAAGATGTCCATGTAGCTTGAACGATTGCTGTGAAAAAAGGAAAATTTTACAATGGCCACAATTTATGGTACACTAGCCTTAACAGGGTGGGGAATCACGTGACAAAACATGGCCGCCAACCAAAAAAGTCTCTCGGTTCGAGGTATGTTTTTACTTGTTTCTCGCTTATTCCTGGGCCATTTTAAATTAAATAAACACTAAAGTACCCTGTACATGAAGACAGATTGCATAGTGTATGCGGTATTTCGTGTACAGTGTTTGGAAGCTTGCACTGCTCGGTGATAGGGTACACTTGGATCTTGATGAAATCGTTCTTCTAGCAAGTTTTCGCAAGTGAGCTGCTTGTTGCATGAAAAATTTGTTATATCCCGGCAGACTGAATGTTACTGGTGCAGACATATCCAGTTTCTGTATGCAACTGATGTAAAAAACGCAAAAATGGAAAATGATAGGGAACACTGGCCGCGACGTTGGAGATAGGGAACACTTGTATTTTTGAGAAGCAAACTGTTTGCCAATCCGAGCGATCAGTTTGCGAATATTCCAAGCGAGTCTGTTGTATTTTTTTCAATAAAACATGGATATTTTATTTCCTTTGTTTAAATTCTTATGATCAGCTACAAAGTTTTTAGAAAGAAGTATTATTTAACAAAACAGTCTTGCTTAGCTGGAAATGTAAATCTTTGAAACGTTTGCATTTATGAAACAAAACACTGGAAAAGATATCATAATTTGTATAAAGCAGATTTTCTGAAGATTATAAATGAAATAGAGAACATGGTGCTTATAGTGATGCGCCAGAAAACAACATATGTGCGAAATCATGATTACAGTTAGAACGTTTATATACAAAACACGAACTTTTCCAGTTCTAGTGTAATGTAGTGTAAAAACAAACCAGGGCGTTTTGTTTGCAACATTAGATTGAAAATTCGATTTCTGAGTATTAAAACGACTTTCGGTTTCCGCAATCTCAAAAGAGTAGATATTGAAATGTGTTTTTGTCTTTTAGTCATGAAGTAAAGAATCTGGACACCGGTAAGATATTAATATATTTTACACAGGCGAGATATCCTATAATAATGTATTTTATATTTGAAACCTGGTGAATTATAAGATTATAGTATAGACATTGTTATAATAAAAAAATATTTTGCTGCAGACAGCAATAAATATCGATGCGGTTCTTTGAATATTTACTTAACAAACACAAATGCTTTGATACTTATTATAGTTTTACATATTAAGCATGTTTTTCTGGATATGATGACAGGAACCCACATTAATGAGCAGGCACTATTAGAGACAGTCATAAAACGACTGTGATTTTCCAAAAGCAAATTCATTTTGAAACTACATTTGTAATTTAAAATATTTTCCTTTTCTTGACAAAAAAAGTCGGGGGACGTTGATTTGATTAATAAAGTTGTAGTAGCTTAACCTCCGTTTTGTAGGCCTTAGCTGGGAAGATTTGAATCTTTGAATTTTTCATTTTTCATTTTTAATTCTATTTTAAATTATAATTTAAAAATTGTATTAAAATATATTATTGTTAAAATAATACTTTTGCCAGTGTGATTCCAAACAAATAAAAACTGTTTCATAATGTTTTTTGTTATAAAGCTTTGTAAGAGCCTATAACTTTCCCTAAGCTGGCTAATAAACATCTACAAGTTAGTTTCTGGTGTGAAATCTCTTTAAGTTTTCTTAAATAATATGTTTGTTTATTCGAAGCTGCTGAATTAAAATAGAATTTACAATCCATATATTGTTCTTTTAATTTCAGGGGTAACATAATAAAAACCTCCATAACTCCAATATGTCCCAGAGTGCAAACAACACAAAATGAATAGGGGACAGACGAGCCTTTTCAGAAAATACTTGTTTGTAAATGTCCCAAGAAGCATCCTCCCAGCCAGTGGCCTACAACACGGAGGTTACGCTACTAAGACTTTGTTCTTGGGGCATTTTATTCCATTCATAAGTCAGTGCTTGTCGAAGCTCAGCAAGATTTTATTGTGGCTGACCAAGTGAATAAATGAATTTCTTCCCCCAATCCCTAATGTGTTTGATAGGCGACATGTCTGAAGACAAGAATAGCTAGTCTAAAATATTGATGTTGTTTTGTTTAAAGAAAATGAGTGTGAAAACAGCTGTATGCGCCCCTGCCTTAAGTGATGTAGATTACGCATACGATTCTAAATGTAAGAACGGCAATACAATAAGCCGTGGCATTAATACAGATTGGCACAAAGCCTTTAAACATGTTTTACTGTGTATCGGTCGACTGCTCACACGTACATAGCAATAAAATTGCGAAATTTTAATACACGTTTAAATCAAGTGCAAAGTGTGGAATTTAACAAGTCACATACACCATGACGTCGATACATTAAATTTCGTAAGTCTGGTTTTCAAGACTTTACTCTGCTTGAGGCATCTGATCTTGTAAAAATGGAAAAGTCTTCAAAATACATGACATTAAAATCTACATTTTTAAATGTACTGAGTTTATAAAATTTTTAACTGTAATCATGCTTTCTTGCTTATTATTTTTCTGGCGCATCATATAATTCTTAACGTTCACAGAAAATCTGCTTAATACAAATTGTGGTATTTTTCTAGTGCTTTGTTTCATAAATGCAAACGTTTCAGAGATTTACATTTCTAGCTATGCAAGACTCACCTGTATTAAATAATACTCCTTTCTAACAACTTCGTAGCTGATCATAAGAATTTAAACAAAGGAAACAAAATATCCATGTTTTATTTAAAAAAAAATACAACGGACTCGTTCTGTTTCGAAACTGATCGCTCGGACTGGCAAACAGTTTGCTTCTCAAAACAAAGCAAGTGTTCCCTATCATCAACGTTGCGGCCAGTGTTCCCTATCATTTTCCATTTTTGTGTTTTTCACATCAGTTGCATACAGAAACTGGATATGTCTGCACCAGAAGCATTTTTTTCTGTCGGGATATAACAAATTTTTCATGCAACAATCAGCTCACTTGCGAAAACTTGCTAGAAGAACGATTTCATCAAGATCCAAGTGTACCCTATCACTGAGCAGTGCAAGCTGCCAAACACTGTACACAAAATACCGCATAAACTACAAAAGTTGGCAAAATTTGGAATACACTATGCAATCTGTCTTCGTGTACGGGGTACTTTAGTGTTTATTTCATTTAAAATGGTCTAGGAATAAGCGAGAAACAAGTAAAAACTTACCTCGAACCGAGAGAATTTTTTGGTTGGCGGCCACGTTTTTGTCACGTGATTCCCCACCCTGCTTTAAGACATGGTAAAAACACAAAATAATACTGTGGTATCATTTGAAGGGTTGGTGCATTTTTGCGCAATTTTGGCCTAAAAAGTACATTTACAAATAAATAAAGCAGATAGTAAAGCAGTCTTTATGGAAAACAATATTGAAAATATCACTGAATTATCATGAATATAGTTTTAGAACCATTTCAAAGAAAATAGGTGCCGGCCATTATCGACAAAATGTGTAAAAATGCCTACTTTTTGGTATGTTTTATTAAAAATTTACATTGATTATCATACGAACCCAAAAATAAAAATGGTACATCAAAGAACAAGGTGAAAAATAGATCTGATGGTACAAATTTCTTTGTGTTTTCAATTAGCAATAAGTAAAAAATCTGTCTTTAAAATCTGAATTTAGACACATAATGAACAGGATGTTCTAATTGTCAGGTTTTAAAGATTTAAACATCTTACTTACTAAAACAAGTCATATGATATTTTTATCAATTTTCCAATGTACCCAGCATTTTGCTGTGATGAATTTTTGTGGAAAAAAAAAAACAACTCAAATGAAACATTTGATGATTGACATCAATATGCGCATGAGTACTTTTCTAGTAAGACATACTATTTCATGGTGTTGTTTTGCTGATAAAGGAGTATTACTGGGGTTTAAATGTGCATTTACCATAATGCAAAATAAAACAAAGTTAACCCCCACCCCTTCAAAAAACAATGATACCACAGTAAAAAAAGGTACATGTACAATAACAGTCAAAGCAAAAAATATTGAAGACATCAAAATAACTCTCCTCTCATAGGAACAATTATTTTAATGACACTAAATTCCTTGCTCGGCGTGGCTGAAGCATCCTGTGCAACTACTTTCTCTAACTTAGTGACTTTCTTAGCCAGCAGCTCGTCATTCTCGTGATAGGAATGATCCTTGATCATGTGACTGCGCCAGTAATCCCTACGAATGAATGCCTTCCCACACAAGTGACACTTCAAGTTCCCGCCTGTGTGGGTTAACATATGTCTCTTCAATGCACTCCTCATCGTAAACCTTTTGTCGCACTCTGAGCAGGCATAAGGGTGTTCCTTCGTATGGGTATAAAAATGCTCCTTTAGAAGATACTGGCTGTAAAAACCCTTCTTACAAATACTGCATTCATACTTCCCTTGAAAGTGACGTATCCTGTGATTGGCTACACATGTAGCGGTCTTGAATCCGACGCCACATCTGTCACAAACGAAAGGACGCTCTGTTGTATGTACTTTCTGATGGGCTGACAAGGCAGATGTTGACACAAACGCTTTGTCGCAGGACTGACATTTAAATGGTTTGTCTCCTGTGTGACGTCGGGCATGGAACAGCATGTTTGCACTCGATTTAGACATGTACGGACACAGGCTACACTGGAAGAAACGACCTCCTGAAAATAGTTCAAAATTTCAATCAACAGAATGACATCAAAATAATTATGCATGAATGAAGGAGCTTGGTCAAGTATCATGGCAAAAATATGAAGTGTGTTCAAACATCAAAATTTATCATATAAACTTTAGAAGAGCTGTAAACAAAGTAAATGTGATAAAGTCTTTTTACATGGTCAACATACATTTGAATATTTTGAAGCCAAATTCATTATCACATTACTAAATCAATCACAACAGATCCTAAATTGAACTGATAAGTAAAAAATTCTTATGTAAAATTTCCCTCCTGTTTGGTCAATGATTTTATCGTAGTAAAATAAATATTAATATTAACCACATCTGAGACAATGAAGTATTACAACCTTTTATTGCATGGGCATTTTGATTCATTAGGTTATTTCTGACCAAGAAGTGGACAAAATCTTGTCTGGTATGGTTTTCCATAATATATTTTAAACATGTAAAATTCAAAAATGCCAATACTCCACTGGTATAAATTTGGTATCCAGGAAAGAGGACATTTATATGCGTTCAATAATAAAGAATTTTGGAATTCAAGCCAGTGCTGCCGGTAGAGTAATGGGTTGAAAATTTGCATGCATACAGATCAAATCTTCCTACCAGACAAAACTTGTCCATAAGCATAGATATAGACCAAACAGCACAGATTGGTATGCCATCTGATCTGGATCTTGACTGTTTGTGCATGCGATAGACACAGTAAAAAATGTAGTATTTTAAGGAACATTAACCTTTTGATGAACATAAACCAACACTTATTTTATAACAATTTTCAATACAAGTTCTCAGTGGCAATACAGAAGACAAACTTAATGTGAAACTCTAAAATTCATGGAACAACTCAGCGACCACTTTTCTGGATTTTGCAAGACATGAAGCTTCCCGAAAAGTTGAGGTTTTGTTGTTAATTTTATCTTTACCAAACTTACTGAAAACCACAAGTGTGACAGACATGATCAACCGATCTTTGCCAGGTCAGACAATTTGTAAACTAAAATCAGTCTGACAATATCAGCCATTTTAAGTTGATCGCGATGAGTAATGGGTAGAACTTGATCATCTGCTATTGAGAGTGGTCTTTCTTTAAAATAAACCATTCGCTGACCTTTATATATAAATGTACTGCTTTAAACACAAAGCCTCATTGCCTTACTACAAAGACCAGGCAAGCCAATCGCTTAGCTATGATAAATGCATTTATTGTTAAAGTAACAATTATTTCTTGTTCGTTTTAAGAGCAATTTCAGTTGGTACACTGGTTCTGTTTGTTTAACATAAATAGTAATTTTCTTCTACATGTACTTTCATAAAATTTACTTCCGATTATAAATAAAATGCATGTACCTTTACTAACAATGTTTATACATTTTGATTTTGGATTTACAAGATAATAGAATGCAGTTTTTCCAGACATTTCAATTGCTAAGGTTGTCATACTAGAGTGTTTTCTCTGTGTTTGATCAGTTATTAATTACTAGTAGTCTGATCTTACTGTTTGTTTGGTCAGTCAATCTGGTACACACAACAATGTATAACATGTATAATGCAGCATGCGAATTTCAAAATGTGTCAACACTAACAGAAATGTCACCCACTTCAAAACAAAATGGCCCAAGATCATAAAACTGAGACTGGACACAGTGTCAAATCTCAAGCATCTGATTAGCTGAAAGGCAACCAATTGGCATTTAAACCAATCAGATGCTTAAGATATGAGACTGGTCTCCAGACTCCACATTAATTTTTAAGAACTTGGGCAAATGTTATTTCTGTTAACAATCTCCAGCATATTCTCTTTATTGATCATAGGTAATTCACAAAGACTGATACTGTACTTTATGATAGTGTCTCTGGTTTGGTAGCACTGTTTAACTGATGTTAGGTAGCACTGTTTCACCGATGTAAGCTAGCACTGTTTCACCGATGTTAGGTACCACTGTTTCACCGATGTTAGGTACCACTGTTTCACCAATATATGGTACAATAGAAATCTCTTCTATTACAGAAGTGGAGGGCTGTGGAATGCCTCTCTCACATCTGGTCTTTTTTCTAAGCAGTTCATCATCTTCATCATAAAAATGGTCTTTAATCAAATGACCCCGCCAGTATTCCTTTCGTATAAATGTCAGTTCACACAGATGACACTTGTGTTTGCCACCAGTGTGTGTTAACATGTGACGTTTTAAAGCACCGCGGACTTTAAACAGTTTCATGCAATATTCACATTGAAACTGGCGCTCCTCTGAATGGGTTGCAAGGTGGTCATTAAGACTTGTATTTGTGTGGAATGTCTTCGAACAATATCTGCATTCCAATGTCCCTTTGAAGTGCCTGGTCCTGTGCATTGTTGCAGTTTTCTGTACCTTGAATCCCATGTTACAAATGTCACAAACATATGGACGTTCCTTTGAATGGATTTGCTCGTGTTTTGTTAGATCAGAAGATGACACAAATGCTTTACCACACACTGGACACATATATGGCCTGACCCCTATGTGGCGGCGTACATGGGCCAGGAGGTTTCCATTTAACTTTGACGTGTAAGGACAAAGCTTACATTGGTAATAGCGGTCTCCTGAAAATCATTTAAATATCAAATTCAATTTCCACCCTAAGAAAACTGTATTTATCACTCGGCTATAATATGATCACAACCAAGCATACAAATCTTACTTAACACAAGAGAAACTATAATTAATGTATTTACTGAATAGATCCGGATCTGACTGTATGGATATGCAGACTATTGTAGGTGAGCCTTTACTCTTGAATTTTAGTTAGTGATCTTTCGACAATTAAAATGGGGTTAAATATCACTGTTTGGTTGACATTCTTTTTATAATAAACATTTGTGTTCTTCTTATCGCTGCAACTAACCTAAAGGTTTGTTATTCACAATGCAAGGCCACCCTAATCATGTGATAGTTATTTATTTGGAAAATCTAAACTAATAATTGTAGGGTAAACTTTTACGTTTCTACCACTCCATGATAAAACTAAGATCACATGTGCAACCAATGTAGACCCAGATCAGCCTGCCCGTCTGACAAGTTTGAGCAGGATATACAAAGATCAGCCTGCCCTTCTGACAAGTTTGAGCAGGATATACAAAGATCAGCCTGCCCGTCTGACAAGTTTGAGCAGGATATACAATAGTCACTTGGTTATTTCTGACCAAGAAGCAAAGTTAACTGTATAGATAATGATCATTTAACTGCACGTATGTGCAGGCTAATCGAGATTTACACTGGTCCCACATGAGATATACATATAATCGAGATTTACACTGGTCCCACATGAGATATACATATAATCGAGATTTACACTGGTCCCACATGAGATATACATATAATCGAGATTTACACTGGTCCCACATGAGATATACATATAATCGAGATTTACACTGGTCCCACATGAGATATACATATAATCGAGATTTACACTGGTCCCACATGAGATATACATATAATCGAGATTTACACTGGTCCCACATGAGATATACATATAATCGAGATTTACACTGGTCCCACATGAGATATACATATAATCGAGATTTACACTGGTCCCACATGAGATATACATATAATCGAGATTTACACTGGTCCCACATGAGATATACATATAATCGAGATTTACACTGGTCCCACATGAGATATACATATAATCGAGATTTACACTGGTCCCACATGAGATATACATATAATCGAGATTTACACTGGTCCCACATGAGATATACATATAATCGAGATTTACACTGGTCCCACATGAGATATACATATAATCGAGATTTACACTGGTCCCACATGAGATATACATATAATCGAGATTTACACTGGTCCCACATGAGATATACATATAATCGAGATTTACACTGGTCCCACATGAGATATACATATAATCGAGATTTACACTGGTCCCACATGAGATATACATACAAGTTGTATCATATGGACACTTCAAGGCTCACGTAACACAACACATTATGATCCCTTGTAAGATCTCTATGCTGTCTCTTTATTTTTTCATAGGATAAGTTACTTTGATGTCAATTTAGATCAACTTGCTTCTTATAACTTTCATGGTCTGAAGGCTACAAAAATGTGAATGGTAACCAGTCTCAAATCTCTAGCATCTGATTGGCTGAAATGGCAACTGGCCAATCAAATGGTGAGACTGTTTTCCATTCTCAGTTTTATGACCTTCAGCCCTGTTTGTCTCTGTCAAGAATGAAAGTAAACTCAGGCAAAACTTTGTGAAACTGTTTATGTCCATCAATAAATTCACATCAGAAGTACAAAAGTACAGATACTGTGATACATTCTATCATTTTTGATTGTAAAATAATTGTACTGACCTAACAAATACAGAAGTTCGAAGTTCATTTTACATATCCACAGTTTCATTTAAAAGATACATTAAATAGTAACCTATCATATGTAATGAAGCAATAAATAACAGTTACTCTTTACTCCATAGATATGGCTTTTATTCTGTGGGCAAACCTTTTACATCCAGATCAGCCGGCACATTTGTCCTGTCTGATCAGGATCTAAACTGTTTGATTTTAAATTCAGTAGGTATTTTCTGACTAGGAGACAAACGCTCTAGATCCAGATCAGATGGCATAGATGTGCAGGCTGATTTAGATACTAACTGATCACCCATGCGAAAAAAGGTGTATATATGGAGTAAAGAGATAAACAAATAAATACTAAATGTTTTCATATTCTGTTAATCAATATTTAGCAAATTTATATCAATACAGAAATAGAAGAAAAACTTCTGGTGTGGCATTGCACACTTGTATAATTATAATAACTTCTCAAAGTTCCATTATCATATACATGTAGCTAGAGACAACCTATTCAAATCCATAAACTTCCATCATAGCATTTCATTAAATAATGAAAATTCTATTTGGTCAAGCCCATAAAATTGCACATTTCTGATCAGAACTTAAGACTCTTTTGCTTGACCTATAAAACTTTTTTGGCATTTTCGTGAATATTGATATCACCCCAGTCTCTGTGAAGCTTTCATAAAATTTACATTCTGTCAAAAATGCTACTTTTACATTCAGAAATTTTCAAAAATAATTAACAATTTTCACAATTAGTTTTCAGACTTCCCGAAAGTTGTAAAAAAGTGTCAGACATGCGGTCAGACAAGATGTGAAAATCTGTCTGACCGAAACAAATTCTGTCTGACTGAAACATTTAACACATTAAATAAGCAGAACACAGTATTAAGGGTGTTTTTGTGTTGTTTTTTTTCAGTGGTACGAATTGTCATTATGACAAAATACGTAAAATATTTGATTCGGATATCCTCACTCATTTCCCTCGGAAGAGTCTTGAATCAAAACAGCGAGTAAAATTGTAATTTAGCGAGTAAAATTGGAATATGCAGATAAAATTTTTGCCGGACACTCGGTCCTACAACATTGGAAATCACATCAGACCAGTCCAAATTTTACCGGACAGGTCCGACGGTCTGGCGACTTTCAGGAAGTCTGAGTTTTCTGTTACTTGCTACACAAGCCATACATTTTCTTAAAATAGACTATAAATGTACATATAACTTTATTTTCGCCTTATAAATTGTGACACCATCTTAAAAGTTTCCAAATAGCTTACCAGTGATTTTTTTATGCCAAATATTGGGAGAAATAGGGCCCCATTCCCCCCTCAAAATAGTATAAGTTTTTCCCCCATGTCCGATAAAAAATTCCCCCTTTGCTGGAGTCTGTTACAGACCGTACTGAGTCAGGATATGTTTAATGGATACCCCACTGATAGACAATACATTGACAAGAATAATTGATAAAATTGCAGAGGGAGAAAGAGACATTTCACTGTAGATCACTGACTTTCTTTGAATTAAAAAATCAATGAACCCTTTGTTTTGTTGTGTTTGACAGGCTGCAAGTATATTCCAAATATTCCCCCTTTCCTTTGTTCACGTCGCAATTTTCCCCATCCAAAGGGCTGCGACCCCCTTCCCCCAAAAGTGATAAAAAACACTGCTTACACAAAATTAATGTGCAAGTTCGCCATGTATTAGTGGTATATATCCACTAGCTAATGCAACAATTACACAATCATGTAGGACTTTATGATATCTTCAAATAGAAAACAAACTCTGACAAAAATGGTGGCAGGAAAAAATTATTATCTTTTTTGATCATCTACACATCCTGCTTGATCATCTGTGCAAGTTTAAAAGTAATCTGCCTGATAGTTAATGAGGAGTTGATGCCACAAAACATAGGGGACATATACGGATATACAGACGAGTGCAACTTTATATGCCCCCCCCCCCCCACTTTCTGGGGCATAAAAACGTGTAAGTCACAATCTTACACCTTTGCTAAAGCCCAGTTCAATATCTCTTAGTCAACTCAACATAAGACTGTACACCAAACTTTCATTAGATGTGCTGACTGATCTGGATCTACACTCGTTCCCATCTAATAAAAAGTGTATCCATGGTTAACAAAAGAATATCTCGTGTGAAAATTCTCAGTTGACCGGGAATGTTCTCAACACGATGGTAGATGCATCACTTATCCTCCTAGACCAAAACATTGTTATTGTTGAGCACCAGTGATTGTGCAGTATTGAGTTAATATTAATGTAACTGTTGCTGACTGATCATTTAACCCTTAACTTCATGAATTATGAATGTTATCCCATTGCAAACAGTATAGATTCAGGTCAGCAGGCTAAACCGTGCCTCCTGATCAGAATATGCACTGTTTTTGCTTTTCAATCCATTAGGTTATTTCCAAAAAGCAAACAGTGTAGATCCTGATCAGGCAGCATGGATTAGCCAGCTAATCTGAATCTAAACTGTTCACACATGCTATTAAAGCTGTGTATATATGGAGTAAAAGCAGGGTGTTAAAGTAACATGACTAGCAACATCAATGTGTTTTTTACTAACTCTGGGTTATCTTAAGCGTAAAAACCTCCAATTTAAAACTCTTTAATCCATATATATTGATGCATTTTAAAATTAGTGCCACCAGTATAGATCAACATCAACCAGAACTTTTCACATCTGGATCTATGTTGGTCACATCTTGGGCAGAAATTAACCCCAAATTATCCAGATGTCATATTGCCACAATCCATGCAAGTTTACTCTCAGCACACATAAATCTGCTGGTCATGTTTTAATTGTTCCTTTCCTCAATATGTCTTATTGTTAAATCATACTGGACTTCTCCCTATTTACAATAACTTTTTCTGAATATAATCCGATTTAAACAATATTATCAAATGACAACAGAAAACCTCAGAAGGTACACTGAATGATTCCAATGAAAAAAGAAACAGGAAACAATCTATAAATTATGTGATGTCCTGTGAAAACTGATTTTCAAATCCATATATAACACAAGGAATGTTTTAATAAAATGAATTATGTTTTCTATTCAGTGTGTTGCTTTTTAGTGTCTTCTCTACAACTGTTCTAGAAATCAAGCCGGGGTCCAGTTCACAAGAATTGTGCTAGAAATTAACAAGTCTCTAGAAATAAATAGCTGAGTTTAAATATAACTAGTGTTAACTTTCTAGAAGCTGATGATGTACTGTACTTCCCCCTCTCCGTCCTCCTCCGGCTGACGAATTACGATCTGGTTCCCAGCTTCAGATGTCTCCACTACTTCTCCCTCAGCAATCTCCTCTGCCTGACAGGACTTGTCCAAGTCAGCCCCTTGCGACAACCTAGATTTCCTTTCTATGTCATACATACGTTCGGACCGCCCTCGTTTTGCCAGTATCTCATCATCTTCACTCATGTTGTGAACTTTGATCATGTGATTACGCCAGTATTCCTTCCGGTTACAAGGATGATTGCAGATGTGGCACTGGTACATTCCGCCAGTGTGGGAACCTTTATGACGCGCCAGGGAGCTGGTGGTGGTAAAGCTGCGATTACACACCTCGCACCGGTATTTTCTCTCCCCAGTGTGTGTTGGAAGATGATACTGAAGCTCCGAGTTGGAGTAGTACATCTTGTGGCAATAGGGACATTCATGATTGCCAGGCTGGACATGTCGTCGGAAATGGCGTACTAGCTGACGCTTTATTTTGAACTTGAAGCCACAGATGACACATTCATGTGGTCTCTCTGCAGAGTGGATGACAATGTGTTTCATGTATGCTGACTGGTTGGAGAAACTTTTCTCGCACGTGTCACACTTGAAAGGTTTCTCACCAGTGTGTCGCCGCACGTGATCTCGCATGTTACCTGGCCAGCGGGATGTGTATGTGCAGTTCTGGCAGCTAAATATACGCTCACCTGAAATCAAAAGCTTTTATTGGAATCGGAATTACATATTTATGAATTCTAAGAGTCAAAAAATGTCCATCTTAACATCAGCACAAGAAATGTAGATGAAGGTTGGAATTACATCACAGCTACAAACAGCAAACTTGTTACTGCTTAACCCTAGGAAATGTATGGTATGTGCGAACAGTGTAGATCCAGATCATTGTCACATCAATGCTGTCTAATCTGGATCTGCACTGTTCTCTTTTTGATTTATTAGGTTATTTCTGACAAAAAAGCAAACAGTGCAGATCGGTTATCCTGATTCGACGGTGTGGAAGTGCCTGCTGATCTGGATCTACACTGGTCACACATTTGATAAAATGTGAATATATGGAGTTAAGGTTTAAGCATTTATACAGTTATTTATTTCATACTCAAAAAGAATGTAAAAGTTCATTCCTTGAGTATTTGAAATTAGAACCAATTCAAATAGCCTTAGGTTTGCAACGAGTTTCACACTGCATACAAAGTACGTGTACCATCCCCTGTTATAGAAAAATTGGAATTATCTTTAGAGTTGTATTCTGTTGTTGTTCCCATCATTAAGAGCACCATTAATAAACTGTTTTATTTCTCTATAGGTCTTTGATTATATGCCCCCTAAAAGTGGTGTTTGAGGCATACATACATAGCTTACAAAACTGTATGACTGATAATACATGTTAAATTTATGGTTGAATTTTGTAAACAGTTGTACTGTTTGTTGAATTTTCTTTCTTGTTTTTATCCATCAATAATTTCGTTGTTACCAGCAGTGTTAACATAATTGCTCATGGCAAGTTTTAAAGAAAGGGCCAACATGGCCCTTATCACAAACCTGATTCATACACAAAACGAAAGGTGGAACAAAATGCAAAAAAAATGACAGACTGTAAGGAGAAATTTTATTAATGACTTTTACATTATACATGTGAATTGATGACAACTTGAACTGATTTAAAAACTGTCAGAGCTGCTGTGTACACCATTCAGTTATAATGACAGGTATAGTATAGTAATGTCAAGACTTTTTTTAGTCAATGTTAAATTTTACGTGTCAAAATTTAAGTACAAAAAGGGTCATTACTCCATCAAATGTGACCTTGACCTAAAGAATATAACATTATCATGACCATGTTGTCATTATCAATATAGATTGAAAGTTTGATGAAGAAATTGAGAGAAATTGTACTTAAGAAATTTAATTTGGGGTGATGTACAGCTGGGTAACAGAATAAGGCCGGGAATATATTGAATACAGAGAGGGACTAAAACAAGGACTGCAGAACAGAAAACTGAAAGACATGCATTTAACCCCGAACAAATTGTCCAAGAAAACAAAGAATCTTGCCCAGTATAACTATAAGTTTAAAAGGAATATGCCCGACACCGTCCATTAAGTTCCTTCACACACAAGACTTGAAAGGGTAAAAGCCCGCAATAATTGACATCGTACAACAGACATGTTCAATCCATTTTGATCAGGTGAGCTAAAAATCATAGCCAGTTAACCTTTACCTCCATACACCTTTATCGGATGGCAAACAGTTTAGATCAAGATCAACTGGCACATCCCTGCCATCTGATCAGAATCCAAAGTGTTCGCTTTTTTATTTGTTAGGTTATTTCTGACCAAGATGCCACCAGTTCAGCAGCTGATCTGGATCTACACTGGTCCCACATATGTAAAAATGTGAATATATGGAGGAAAGGGTTAGCTTAAGGCAAAACAAACTCTTAAGAGTATATTAAAGTTAAAGGTAATCTTCAATTTAAAGACTAAGTTATTCAAGCAAACTTGATCAATTTGTTAAGACTCGCCTGTCACTGAAATTGAGTCATTTCAATGGTGCAGAATAAAGAACACAGCTGACTCAGATCTGTGTGGGTCTGAAGACTGGTCATATTCTACAGTTTGGCAAATTTACTTTTACGCCTTACTAAATGGATACAGCTTTTATCCAATGAGCAATCAATGTAGATCCAGATTCAGCATGCATATCTTTGCAGTTTAAGCCAGATCTAAACTTATCTGATTGAAAGGTTACTAACCAGATAAGACTGTATAGACATGGCATGCAAGCCGATCTCTTTCTACTTTTTTGGAAACATTTAACTCGGTCACAAGTACCAATTTAAGCGTCAACAAGTTTTCTACATGATTGTATCCTTATGTCTGTTTATTTCAAAAGCAAATTAAAAGCAAACACAATAAGTTTTATATCAGCCATCTTATGACAAAAATGTCTTCAATATTTTTGACATCTATACCTAACAGACACAGTTTTATCCATAAATCATGTGTGGTTTTGGTTCAAATTTTGTTATTTATTTTATGCTTATCCAAGCATAATTAATTTTAAGAATTATCCCGGTGAAATAAAAGTGGTATTTCACTGTTTTCAAACAGTAGAATATCATTTTTATTTTCACCGTTTTTTTCACGCTGGTACCCAGACGCACATAACATTCCAAATGAAAACGTTTAATAAATGGCCTCAAGTTTGGATATATGACGTCATGACGTTACATCATGAACAAATGTTTCTGGCACCATTTCATGCATTTTTTTTCTGTCAAATTCGCACAAATAGTGCATTAAAAGCATAAACTAAAAAGAAAATTTGTTTTTACCAGTGAAAGATAGAAATATATTTCTCGCGTGAACTCCGGAACTATGTATTTTCACTCTTTGCTTCGCCACTTGTGAAAATACGAATTCCGGAGCTCACTTGGTGAAATATATTTCTATCTTACACTGGTAAAAACAAATATCCTCTATATCATTATGTAAACATGTAGGTTTCATTTTATTTAAAAAAAGCAGAATGTCATCTGCTAACATTTAAGACATCATTTCAAAGAATGTCATCCTCAAAGACACATTTTCTCAAAATTCTTTAATTTGTCTCTGATATCAAACACAGGAATGCCCCTCCAAATCTCAATTATCACTTCCTTCAGATTTCTGAAGTATTCCTTTTTTTATGCAATCAAATAAATTTAACATAAATTGGCAATTTAGCAAGTCACTTTCACTTTCCATCATTTCCCAACTTCAAGCTGTTCATGCAAAATAGCACAGTTTATCTCCTCGCTTCTAATGTTGTTTTCTGGTAACAGCTCTGGGTCTTTCTTGGATCGTTTTCTTCTAGGCCAAGATCGCTCAGTTGTTACTGGACAAGCTTTCAGTCTCTTATTATAAAACCATTTCCTATTGCGTTTTGACGATTTCGATTCCTCAATAACTCCGTGAATATTTTTCAAGTGTCGTTTCACATTGAATTTGGTATTGAAGCATTCTGTACAAACATGACACATATATTTATCTCTTTTTACTGAATTATGAATTTGTTTATGCCGTGCTAAGGAAGAAGAATGGTTGAAAGCAAGTCCACAACTCTGACAAACATGCCTTCTAGCATTAGAGTGTACTTGGGCATGGCTTTTACAGTCTGATTTGGTAAAGAACATTGCTCCACAGGTTTCGCACATCACCTTCCTCTCAAGATGTCGGACAGAATGTTTGCGTAGAGCTCTAATAGACTTAAAGCTGAGAGAACACTGTGGACAAGGGTAGGATTTTGTGTCCGAATGTGACATAATGTGACTCGCCAGGTTTGTTTGGTTTGAACACAGTTTCCCACATGTCTTGCACATGTATCTCATACCTGTCCAAATAAAACACAGTAAACAGTTGTGCTTCTGGTAAGGTCTGAGACTTAGTTTACACTTCTCAGACATGTTTTCCACCACTTCTCCCTTTATTCAAGCTTCATTAATTCTCATAAAGATAGCTGAAAACATACTGGTAAGTAAATTCTCCCTAAAATGATTACAACTCCTCCATGTTCTGACAATCAGGCTTGTCCCTGGTGCTCTCATACAATTAAAACACAATTTAATGATGTTTTTGCATTTGTCTATTTCCCAAGTTAAAATTATTAACATTATCCTTATACATACATGTATATGCATTAAGAAATTGTATAGTCAAGAAATACAATTTTTCATGTTTGGGGATAAAGAGGTACAAATCATGTAAGAAAAGTTTCAAGCTCTCTAGTATTAGCCAGTTAGGAGAAAGCAGGTTTAAATTATATCAACTGATCATAATAACATTCATTGGGGCCATGACTCTATCAAAATGAAATCTAGTTTCAGTCAGTTAATTTGCAACAGTAATATTAAACATGGCAAAGGGCTTTCAAAGATTCAGCTGCTTATTCCTTGAAAGAATGTCAAACCACAGACAGTAGAACAGCTTCAATTTAATACTTGATTATTGAAGACAGTATAAATCTGACCTTCCTCCTCTTCTTTAAAGAATGCACAACAGTTATTATAATATGGGCAAAACTTAATGATTATGAGTGGTACTTACTTGTACAATTGTCACTATAGATGCACTGTTCAGTTATTGTTTACATATTTACATAGGAGATTGACTGATTCAGGTATGCTGGCTGCCAAAGACATCACCAATATCAATAATTTTTAGATGTTTTTTGTGAAAAACGCATGTCTCCCCCCTGCGCCGCCCCCCACCCCCCCCTGCGCCCAGACCCCTGTGACCTTGACCTTTGACCTACTAATCCCATAATCAATAGGGTTCTTCCACTCAATAAGGGCTATTACCCTATTTAGTTTGAATGCTCTGGGTCAAGCGGTACTCCAGTAATTGACCGCATACGGTTTTTACTCTTCGGGGCCCCTGTGACCTTGACCTTTGACCTACTGACCCCAAAATCAATAGGAGTCCTCTACTCAATAAGGACATCCATCGTATGAAGTTTGAATGGTCTGGGTAAAATAGAACTCCTGTTATTGAGTGGAAACGGTTTTCACTCTTCAGGCCCCTGTGACCTTGACCTTTGACCTACTGACCCCAAAATCAATATGGTTCTTCTAATCAAAAAGGGCTATCACCCTATGAATTTTGAAGGCTGTGGGTCAAACGGTACTCCAGTTATTGAGCGGAAACGGTTGTCACTCTTCAGGCCCCTGTGACCTTGACCTTTGACCTACTGACCCCGAAATCAATAGGATTCTTCTACTCTATAATGGCTATCAACCTATGAAGTTTGAAGTCCCTGGGTCAAAGGGTACTCAAGTTATGGAGCAGAAACGGTTTTCATTCTTCGGGTCACTGTGACCTTGACCTTTGACCTACTGACCCCAAAATCAATAGGGTTCTTCTACTCAATAAGGGCCATCACCCTATGAAGTTTGAAGGCTCTGGGTCAAAGGGTACTCGAATTATTGAGCAGAAACGGTTTTCACGCTTCGGGCCCCTGTGACCTTGACCTTTGACCTACTGACCCCAAAATCAGTAGGGTTCTTCTACTCAATAAGGGCTATCAACCTATGAAGTTTGAAGGCTCTGGGTCAAAGGGTACTGAAATTATTGAGCGGAAACGGTTTTCACTCTTCGGGTCACTGTGACCTTGACCTTTGACCTACTGACCCCAAAATCAATAGGGTTTTTCTACTCAATACGGGCTGTCATCCTATTAAGTTTGAAGCCTCTGGGTCAAAAGGTACTTGAGTTATTGAGCGGAAACGTTTTCACTCTTCGGGTCATTGTGTCCTTGACCTTTGACCTACTGACCCCAAAATCAATAGGGTTCTTCTACTCAATAAGGGCTATCACCCAATGAAGTTTGGAGGCTCTGGGTCAAAGGGTAATCGAGCTATTGAGCGGAAACGGTTTTCACTCTTCGGGTCACTGTGACCTTGACCTTTGACCTACTGACCCCAAAATCAATAGGGTTTTTATACTCAATAAGGGCTATCATCCTATGAAGTTTGAAGGCTCTGGGTCAAAGGGTACTCGAGTTATTGAGCGGAAACGGTTTTCACTCTTTGGGTCACTGTGACCTTGACCTTTGACCTACTGACCCCAAAATCAATAGGGTTCTTCTACACAATAAGGGCTATTACCCTATGAAGTTTGGAGGCTTTTGGGTCAAAGGGTACTCGAGTTATTGAGCGGAAACAGTTTTCACTCTTTGGGTCACTGTGACCTTGACCTTTGACCTACTGACCCCAAAATCAATAGGGTTCTTCTACTCAATAAGGGCTATCACCCTATGAAGTTTGAAGGCTCTGGGTCAAAGGGTACTCGAGTTATTGAGCAGAAACGAAGTGTGACAGACGGACAGGGCAAAAACAATATGTCTCCCCCAGAGGGGGGGAGACATAATTATAGCAAACTGAACAAACTGATCTGAGAAATAAATGTATACTTCATAAGTAGGGCCATAGAAAATTTATTCCTAGATTCTCATCACTGCCCGCCCCTCGAAAATCACTCTGCCCGAACGTTTTTTATTTTGAAAAAAATGCATACATCAAAATTTACATTACGAGTACAAATCCGTAGAGTACAAAAACGCAGTATGAAACATTTAACTGCAAATCATCAATTCATAGTTAGCTAGATACTTATTTATCATTGTATTACATAAGTGTCGTTACAAATAGTGAGAATGATAAATAACAAATAAAACCCGCTGAACCGCCCCATTTTCCCCCAAAATTTTGATAAGAAACTAGGAATTAATTATCTATTGCCTAATCGTATGTCATTAATCAACTCTTAAGCAACATATCAATTGCCTGTTTATATAAGCATGGAGAGTAAAAGAATGCTGCAAAACTTTTTTAATTAAACAAACACAAGCACTGATGTTTCTAAAATGCAATCTTGGACTGAGTGTAGCGGGCACAATCATGTAATTGTTCCTTAAACCCTTTACTTCATATAAACAAGTTTTATATATGTGTGAGTGCCCAGTGTAGATCCAGATAGTGTACATCCAGATCAGTCAGCTGTCTAATCTGGATCTACACTGACTGCTTCTTGGTCATAAATAATCTATCGAACCTTAAAGCTAACCCTGTAGATCCTGATCAGATGGTGATGCTGAGGAGACTACACAAATGTGTCCGTTTGTCAGTTGCTAGTGGATCTACACTGTTCATTTCCCCCAAACACAAATTGAACAAGGCTTAAATATGAAACAAATACTTTCAGGTTATAAGGCATATAATTATGTTTGGGGGTACATTTGTGGGGCCAATCATTAGAGTAGTTTTAAAGTTATATATGCAATTTAAAACAGATAGTGAGACAGACACAATGACACAAAACAGAATGGCACAAATGAAATTATTGATCAGGGGTTCCATTTGACCCTAAAGCTTGGGTTTTGACTCCAAGAGATTTTTAAAATATGCCAAATTGACTCGTAAATCTAGTGCATGCCTCATCATGACCCGGGGCGAATTCAACCTGTGCGTCAATCAAATCAAAAATAACTTCGAAAGCCCACCTATCGCAATCGCAACTTGCCAATCGTAAACGCAAATTTTCCAATAATCAGTCTCGCTTAGTGAAACGTGTTACAACACACCTGTGGTTAGAAAGTTAATTGCTGTGTAAACAAATTATATATTATAATATATATTATAACAGATATAAATTATCGATAATTCACATGCGCCTGTATATGATCGCTGTTGATGGGACAATTATAGAAACATGAAAGGTTAATTGGTTTAATCAAATTTGTTGAGTAATGAAAGGATTTTCGACGAGTTAAATAATCAAATGTTTTTGGATAACGGCGTGAAACAGTAAGTGGATCCTATGTCTTTGAGATTATAATTGTACAACTTTATAGAAGCTGTGTCACTTTGAAACTGAATTTCGAAGGATGAGGTTGTAATATTCCTCAGACGTCTCGATTAATGCATCGCGAAAAATGGTTCAGACCAGCTTATTTCAGTTCATGTCTGACATTCAAAAGCGACCCGTTGAGGATTCGGATGTTGAAGCAAAATCCGATTCTGAGAGTTTGCCCAGTACTCCCGTAAAAAGAAAAAAGGCAGATGATTCCACTGAAGGTCCCTCGAGTGCTTCTAAAAAAGTTTTGAGGAAGTTTAACACAAATTGGCTAACAGAATTTGACTGGCTAGCACATGAGCCAAACAGTGATGGAATCATGACAATGTTCTGCACTTTGTGTAGAAATGGTAAAAAGAAAAATGAGTTTTTAACTAGCGGCAGCACTAACTTTCAGCACAGTGCTCTTGACAGGCATGCTAAAGCTAACCCCGAACATCTTGAATTGTTGCAAGCGAAGAAAACCATAGAAAGCAAAAACACTGTGAAGGATGCTATCCAAATTCAAGACATAGTTAATTCTGAGTCCAAGGTGATTAAATTTTTTTTTCAGAATTTGTTAGACCTTTTTTCACTTGTATTTTGATACTTTCAAGAAGAAATAAATGAACTTTTATAACAACAACAAAAAAAACAACAGTTCTTGTGAACTTGTTCAAAGATACCCAATATATGAAAATAAAAATAATGAATCAGCACTTTTCTTTTTTTTTGCAAAATTATTTTCATCATTAATGTGAAATATTTTTATTTTCAGGCAGCCCAGATCCGCACCATGTACTTATTAGCAAAGAACGGGTATCCACTTAGCATGCAAAATCCTCTGATAGAGCTTCAGCAACTCAACAACTGTAGAGACCTTAAAGAGAAGGCAACAATATACAACAGTTCTTCAGTTCAGGATGAAATGCTGGAGGCTATCAGCACTGTCATAGAGGATTCTGTTAATAAGGATTTATTAACTAGTGACTTTGTAGGAATAATTGTGGATGAAACGACAGATGTTACTGTGCACAAAAAGTTTAACATTTACTTTAAATCCTTTAAAGCTGGAAGTACAGATACTGTCATTCACTTTGTTGATTGTTTGTCAATAGAAAATGGGAAGGCAGACATGTTGGTAAGAGAAATTGTGAATGTGTATAATCGTATTGACATTGATATGTTAAAGGTGATATCAATGGCAAGTGATGGGGCCAGTGTTATGATGGGAAAAAAGGGTGGAGTAGGTGTCAAACTAAGAGAGCAGCACAACCCTTGACTTGTACAAATTCACTGTGTGGCCCATAGATTGGCATTGCGTGCAAGCCAGGCTTGCAAAGATGTTCCATCATTTTCGGATTACCAAAATACTGTAAAAACTGTGTACAGATACTTCCACAATTCTGCAGTGAAATACAATTGATTACGAGAAATGGAGGATATCCTTGCCGAAGAATCAAGACGCAAAGCATGTAACCCTGAAGGAACCAGCCAGTTTCCGCTGGTTATCTCTCCAGAATGCTGTTGATTCTATTTATGTTGTGTGCCCGACACTTGTAATGGCTCTAGAGAATGAGGCTGGGAATGGAAATTGTGATGCTAAAGGACTGCTTAAAAGTGTTCAGTTTTTGTTGATGTCTGCTTTCCTTGTTGATATCCTCTCAGTTGTAAATAAACTGTGTTAGGTGTTTCAGATAGACGAGTTGGATATTGAAAAAGTTGACAGTATGGTGACTTGCACTAAAGAGACTTTGACATCATTTAAAGTCATCAATCAGGGCTCTCACCAGACTTACAAATCGGGGAGAAGTTTTGTCATAATTTTTCTGAATTATGGAGAAGTTTGCAGACAACAGCATTCTTGCCCTATATAGTCTGTACAAAAGGACTTCTCCCATAGCTCAAAAAAGGGAGAAGTCTGGTCACTTTTGGGAGACCACTTCTCCCAAGTCTCCCTCTAGTGAGAGCCCTGATCAATGGATCTACGCTAGAGGAGACATATAACAACACCATAGATGGGAAATACAAAGACATTCACTTAAGCTGACTGACACCCCTCAGTTGAGAATGGGATTTCAGTCGTCCTGTTCAAAGTATCTTGACAGCATTGTGGTTAACTTGGATGAGAGATTTAAAGAATCATCAATGGGCAAGCTCACTACAGCCGACAAGATACTGAACCCCTGCCACTTGCCCTCTTCTTCCAAGGAGCTGCATGAATATGGACATGATGAGCTGCATACAATTATTCAGTGGCTTGGCCCATTTGAAAATCACCCAGGACTTATAAATACTGATCAGATGAAGAAAGATTATTTTCAGTTTAAACTTATATTGAATAAAATGTATGGAAAACCAAATGTATGTGAAACCCTCATACAGAAGTATAGTGACTCTTTTCCAGATTTCTCTGTTCTTGCCAAGTACATGTCGACAGCCCCATTGACCAGTGTTAGTTGTGAGCGGGATTTCTCGAGTCAGAACAGGTTGAAAACAAAGTACAGAGCCAAGCTGGACCATGACAAAGTGGCAAAACTGATTAGGGTTATGGAAGAAGGACCATCTGTAATGAATTTTGATGTTCAGCCAGTTGTGAAGTTGTTTGATTCGATGAAAAATAGAAAAAAGTAAGCTATTAAAGGACTGTAAAATAGAGCAGATTTTGTGCAAAAAAATAATATTTGCTTGGTGATATAATAAGTAAACTTCCAACCATGCCAAAACATCATGAGACTTGACAGTTTTATCGGAAATCAAGTGTTGTTTTTTCAAGTGAATTATCTCCCCTCCCCCACTCCACCCCCTTTTGTGACTTTGTTCAAATATCAGCCGAGTTAACAACCCCGAGGATACTTTACTTATTGTTATGCAGTCTTGAAACTTGTGACTGTTGAATTTTATTTCATTAAGAAACTTATATTATAATGTTTTCAGGAGAATGTCGATAGTACCACTCCAATGTGTTACTGGTTGTACCAGAGTGATGTGATTGTCAGTTGTCAATCAGTAATGTGTGATGTTATTTATTATTGTCCATTGTTCATTTTGTTATTTGAAAGGCTGGTAAACATTCTATTAATAAAGATTGTGTAAAATTGATTTTAACAGTATTGTTTTTGATTATGAGATTTAAGCACCTATGAATAAAGAAAGCTTTGCCGCAGTCGGTTTTGCACAGCATTGTTTAACTCATACATGACCCCTGAAAATTTGATGATGACCCCTGAAAATTAGAAAATGACCCTTGAAAATTTTGGCCCAAGGGTCATTGAACCTTGGCTTTCACAGCCAAGTGGAACCCCTGTTGATGGACATTGTAATTCAGTGCTTCCATGCATTTTACCAATGATCATTTCTATTAATACTAATTTTGTTTCCCTATCCAACTCCAACACTATATGACTTGCAATATTTGAAATCTTAATGGCTGTAATTCTGTTCTAAAGAGTACACTGTAGTCTCAAACTGCATCAAGAGTAGTAGACACAACAACGACAAAACAACAGAATGGTGATGCTAGAGAGAATATTGTAAACAATTAAAGGAGAGTTAAAAAAGTGTAACCAATGTAATAGTCCCAAATTACATTACATGTACCTGGCTGAAACTAATACAGAGTAAGAAACAGAGAATTTAATGAAGTAATTTTTTAAAAATTGGTATGCCATCTTGTCAGTCAACTGACATGTTTTGTTTTTCCTTGACATCATGTATGACATGTTCATAAGGGTGCCAGGGGAGTAGGGGGAGTTTACATCAGATGCAAATATATGCTCTGGAAACTAAAGACTAACTTCAAATTTCAAAATTATGCTCTAGAAACTAGATTTTTGGCATATCTTTACCTTTAAACCCAGAGCATGACTTTGACCTTTGAAGTATGGCATTGGTGATTGGACATGATATTCCACCTTATTAGGGTTTGGTGAAGAATAATGTAAAGTCTTAAAGCAACTTTACTTCTTAAGATGAACTCAGTTCAATCACAGACGTGTAAAGAACTTGTATCGCATCATCACAATTCACATTAAACTAGAATGTGTCCTCGGACACTGATGCCCCCACTGCTGCAACAGTATTAAATTTGTAATAACAAAGGGCAATAACTCTGGTCAAAATGGTCGCAGGAAAAAATACTTTCTTCACGACAGACTTCCCGAAAGTTGAAAAAAGTGTCAGACATTTGGTCAGACAAGATGTAAAAATCTGTCTGACCGAAACAATTTTTGTCTGACCGAACTATATTAAAAAGGAATTGGCAGTACAAATTTTGCCTGACATTCTGTCTGATAACATAAGAAATCTTGTCAGACCGGCCCAAATTTTACCAGACAGGTCCGTCGGTCAGTCAACTTTCAGGAAGTCTGCACTATCATCTACACATCCTGCTTAATCATCTATGCAAGTTTGAAAGAAATCCGCCTGATAGTGATAGTTCAGGAGGAGTTAATTCCACCAGATTTGGGGACCAACGAGTGCAACTCTATATGCCTCCTACTTTGTGGGGGCATAAAAAAACAACATAACAGCACCATTTCGCTTTTAATAACACTTGTACAACAGATATATGTAACAGTGAGCTTGAATTGTTTATCCACATATCTGTCAAACATGCCTTCTAGCATTAGAGTGAACTTGGGCATGGCTTCTACAGTCTGATTTTGTAAAGAAAATTGCTTAAATACTTTTGAAATAAAATTTGTGCAACAGGTTAGAAAGTTTTTAAAAGTGAACTCCCTTAAGAAATCATAGGAAAGAAAGCTCCACACTTTGGTATGCCTTGAACAACTTTGTTAGAAAGTCTTTCCAATAACATTCCTATCATAAATTATATATTTGAATCTCAATCAGTGTTCATGTATTCAGAAAACCTTATTTTCCATCGAATTACAATTCAATTTTTTTTATTAAAGTATTAAAATAAATAACTTATGCACTTAAATCTTTCTAAAAACTTGATGTTGATTTTCTGTATTAATCTATATGGTACAAGTTTGCCCAAGACAAAACTCGGTCGGAGGGCCTAAGCAAGGTTGACAAAAGACTGTTGATTGTTTGTACAGTGATAATTTGGGACACTGGAAGTTTAGTGTTTTACACCTTGTTCTTTTGTTAAGTTAATCAGAGCATGTGTCAGGTGTCAAACCTGTCAAGATGCTGCTGAATTTCGTTATCAAGACAAACTGTAGATCAATCAACAGTGTGCAATATTCAGAATTTGAGCAGGACTGTACATAATAAAAATTTTAAAGACAAAAAATCTCTTAACCTTATTTTAATGGTCAAATGGAATCCCTGAGTTATTTAGATAAATTTGTGTTGATGACAGCCCAAATAGAAAAAAAAAACCCGCACAACTAATCATTTGATGGCTGGCAAACTTTTATTACAGTAATTAATTTACAGGATGGATACAGCTTATATCCAATGTCAGACCAGTGTCCATCAAGGTCAAGTCTGCATACTCATGGAGACTGATCAGGATGAACTGTGGTATCATTTAATTCCACGGGGCTCTTACTAAAGGGAGACTTGGGAGAAGTAGTCTATCAAAAATGATCAGACTTCTTCCTTCTTTGAGCTAAGGCAGAAGTCATTTTGTAAGGATTATATTAGGTTAGGATGCTGTTAACTGCAAACTTCATCTGGAGCCCTGATTTGCAAGTTAAGTAAGAGCTCTGATTCCATGGAGATCAAAATTTGCGCACAAGACAAAAATGACATTTTCACAAAAATACTATAAATTTCCACAGAACTTTGTATAATTATCATAAAATTAGATTTTCAATGGTTTTATTAAGTGCACTTCCTCAATGCAGATAGGCAAAAATTTAACATACAGCAAAATATGCTACCACAGTTCACTGCTTGCTTCTTGGTCAGAAATAGCCTAATAATAGTTTGAGCAACTAGTGAACATCATAAAATGTGTTGATGCTAGAATACTTGAATTATACATTTCATTAACACCAGTTGACTTTTCGAATGGAAGGCATTGGGTCCCAGTAAGCATTGAGACTGATGGTGTTTAACTTTAGAGATAGCTTACCTGTCTCAGTTCTTTCCAGGGTGAAGTTGGAGGATTCTTTGCTATAATGACTCGTCTTGTCATATTTCCTCTTCTTCCTATCTTGATCTTGTGGGGTTTTTTTGGCTGCTGGCTTCTTGGCTGCTGGTTTCTTAGCAGCTGGTTTCTTTCTCTTCGGCTTTGGAGTATCATTGTCCAAGTCCCCTTCATCACTATCGGGTTCTGTTTTATTCTCACCAATCTCCATTTCTTCAAAATCATCATCACCATCCCCATCCTCCTCTTCATCAATATTATAAAAGTCATCATAGTCATCATTATCACCATCCTCATTATCATCATTGTCTATCTGAGTACCATCTAATGCTACTGTAACTGACACAGCTGCTGACTTCTTTGGTGTTTCATTTACAAAGTTTGTTTCAACATTCTCGACTTTTATTTCTGGTGCATTTGTAACTATAATTTTAGGTTTGCTGTAATTATGAGCATCCATTGGTGTTGTTTTCACTGCTTTATGTTTCTTTCCTTTACCCTTTGCAGCATCAGCAATGTATTCTATTTCAAATCCATCTTCACCAAATTCCTTCTCAACTACATCTTCAGAAGGTACAAGAATATGTTTGACTATTTTAAGAATATACTTTGTAGTGCCACTATCTGTCACTTGTTTTTCTAGTTCACTCACAAGAAGTTCACTGTCCACTTCCATCTCTATATTGAACACTGCGACCTCCATACTGTCATATGTGACAGGGGGAAGCATTAGTGTTGTTTTATCAGAACCTTCCTGTACAAACTTGAACTCATAGTCAGCCTGGAACACACCATAGTTGTCAAGACCATCTTCATCGTCTCCTCTAAAACTGTCAACAGAATCCTCAGGCGTCTCCTGCGAGGAATCTTCTTGTACTTTCCTTTTAGACATCTTTGTCAACAGATCCAAGCTGTCTGAATCAAAATGTCTGAAACATAATGAATAACATTTAAAGTTCAAATTTATAAAATCTGTTATCTAGAAGAGGCATAAAACTAAGGTGACCCTTTTACATGTTTAGACAATAAAATAAATGTCTCATCATTCTGTAAGCAGCGTAAACCTTAGTAGGTAGACTTGAAAAGTTTGTTAATTATTTATTTCTGAAAACAACCCCTGTAAACAACAAACACACAAATTAAAATTGAAAGTTTGCACTTAAAAAGGTTAATTAAACTAATGTTGGGTTTTCCAAATTCCACAACATGATTTAATTGCAGATGGCTGGTGCCATCAACATACCCAGGTTTTTTTAGGGATTGGGAATGCTGCCCTAACCTGTCAAGAGGGGAGAATTCCAGCTTGTTTTTTCCAGTTTTGCAGACTTCCCGAAAGTTGAAAAAAAAGTGTTAGACATTTGTTCAGACAAGATGTAAAAATCTGTCCGACCGAAACAAATTCTGTCAGACCGAAACATGTTAAAAGGTATTGGCAAGAACTAGTAGTTCTAATTTTTGACATTTACCAGACAGGTCCTTCGGTCTGGCAACTTTTGGGACGTCTGGTTTTGGGGAAAATTATTAATCACTTTAATCTTAGGGAAATACAGGTGTAACAATTATACTCATTAAAACAAGAGGGCCATGATGGCCCTGTATCGCTCACCTGAGTACAAATGTACTTTCAGCTTTACCCCAGGGCCAACATTTAAATAATGCTGGTAAAGGGTCTCTTTACAATACTCAACACGAAATATCTAAGGTCTAGTCGCATTAGTTTCAGAGAACAAGGGGTGTAGTTTGACACTAGCAAACATTCTACATGTCTTCAGTTCTTACTATTTAGCTCTATGTAAAAATTGATAAGCCCCTGGGTGGGGCCAATTCGAGCCTGGGGTCATGATATGTATAAACGTGGTAAAGGTCCACAAAGTGATGTTACATGTAAAAATTCTAAGCTCTATGTGTTATGGTTCTAGAGAAGAAGACTTTTACAAGATTTTTCCTATATAATTCTATGTAAAATGGGCGACCCCTGTGGCGGGGCCAATTTTGACCCAAGGGCCATAATTTGAACAACTTTGTTAGAGGTCCATTAGACAATGTTTCATGCCAAATATCTAACCTCTAGCCATTGCGGTTTTGGAGAAGAAGATTTTTTAAGTTTTTGCTATATATTGATATAAGGAAAACCCATGAACTCTGGGGCGGGGCAAATTTTGACCCCCAGGGCCATAATTTGAACAACTTTGTTAGAGGTCTATTAGACAATGTTTCATGCCAAATATCTAACCTCTGGCCATTGCGGTTTCGGAGAAGAAGATTTTTTAAGTTTTTGCTATATATTGATATAAGGAAAACCCATGACCTCTGGGGTGGGGCAAATTTTGACCCCAGGGCCATAATTTGAACAACTTTGTT
The DNA here is from genome assembly GCA_038501625.1 of Corbicula japonica. Taxonomy (NCBI): domain Eukaryota; kingdom Metazoa; phylum Mollusca; class Bivalvia; order Venerida; family Cyrenidae; genus Corbicula; species Corbicula japonica. Next base: position 5,219,409 of record JAZAYU010000043.1, on the reverse strand, counting down.
AGAGGTCCATTAGACAATGTTTCATGCCAAATATCTAACCTCTGGCCATTGCGGTTTCGGAGAAGAAGATTTTTTAAGTTTTTGCAATATATTGATATAAGGAAAACCCATGACCTCTGGGGCGGGGCAAATTTTGATCCCAGGGCCATAATTTGAACAACTTTGTTAGAGGTCTATTAGACAATGTTTCATGCCAAATATCTAACCTCTGGCCATTGCGGTTTCGGAAAAGAAGATGTTTTAAGTTTTTGCTATATACTGATATAAGGAAAACTCATGACCTCTGGGGCGGGGCAAATTTTGACCCCAGGGCCATAATTTGAACAACTTTGTTAGAGGTCCATTAGGCAATGTTTCATGCCAAATATCTAACCTCTGGCCATTGAGGTTTCGGAGAAGAAGATTTTTTAAGTTTTTGCTATATATTGATATAAGGAAAACCCATGACCTCTGGGGCGGGGCAAATTTTGAACCCAGGGCTATAATTTTAACAATCTTAGTAGAGGACCACTAGGTGATGCTACACACCAAATATCAAAGTTCTAGGCCTTACAGTTTCAGAGAAGAAGATTTTTTAAGTTTTTGCTATATATTGATATAAGGAAAACCCATGACCTCTGGGGCGGGGCAAATTTTGACCCCAGGGCCATAATTTGAACAACTTTGTTAGAGGTCCATTAGACAATGTTTCATGCCAAATATCTACCTTCTAGCCATTGCGGTTTTGGAGAAGAAGATTTTTTAAGTTTTTGCTATATATTTATAAGGAAAACACATGACCCCACCCGGGCGGGGCCAATTTTGAACTAGGGCTATAATTTGAACAATCTTGGTAGAGGACCACTAGGTGATGCTACACACCAAATATCAGTTCTAGGCCTTACGGTTTCAGAGAAGAAGATTTTTAAAAATTTCATGTTCAAAATCTATTTTTATCGTCTGTGACCTAGATAGGCAATGGACTGGAACCATTTGAACAATTTTGGTAAAGCTTCATGCAAGTAACATTCCTGCCAAGTTTCAGCAAGATTGGCCCAGGAGTTCAGGAGAAGAAGTCGTTTGAAGAAAAAGTTGACGACGCACGGACGGACAACGGACGACGGACATCAGGCGATCACAAAAGCTCGCCATGAGCATTCATGCTCAGGTGAGCTAAAAAGCAAACAAAACTTTTATTCTTCATTATATTCAAAAATGTCATTTCCATGGTAGGTTACTGTCAAAAACATCTGACAGTTGTGTTTGTGCTGACAACATATTACGCTAGCAAAAACATTAACAGATTATTGGGGTTTCTAATGCCAGTGATTTGGAGTGTTATCACCGATTTTAATCCATTCAGATTTATTTCATTTACTATGACAATTTAGATCAGCAAAATTGATAGGATATTCTTTAGAACACTAACCAATAAAATTCAAGATAAGCACTGTAGTGACGCTACTGATTCTTGCACAGTGAAGTCCGGTCTGGTCCAAGGAAGAAATATAAATTTATTAAGTTTAATATGTTGTTTATGTTAAATAGTCAGATAGTATCTGTCATGGATATTCATTGAAAAAGGCACCCCACATACATGCCAGGTATCGAAAAATAATTAAGTGAGACTGGCGACATTTTTAAGTGAGATTTGAGTAAAAATAAGTGAGATTTTCTAAGCGTGTCGAAACATGGTATATTTTAAATATACTGCAACTCCATTATATCGCGGACCTTGTGGTCCAAGCCCTCCAACCGCGATATAAACGGAGCGCGATATTAGCAAATAATCGCACTAAAACCAGGAGAATTCATTTGTTTTTGCTGTCAGATGCATGTATATCACAGTGTTGCGTAATTAACACGCCGTGAAATCTACGGGTACATCAGGGAGTGCGTTCTGTACTGGACAAATGTTTTAAAACAACTTTCTTATATAATTTATTAAGATTTATTTTTAATAACTAGAAAGTTGTGTTCCGCGGAACACATGTGTCGCCTGCATAGAAAAAGTTGAAATGTGGGCCTATGTTTAATCATTATAATAAAAATATTTTATTTAAGTTGATTTCAATACTACACCACTGAACACATGTGTCATCTAAATTGCATTTAAAAGGGGAATAACTGAAACCCGAGTTATCATCTTCAAAAATTGGTTTGTAAATGCAGATGAGTTATTCAAAGTATTAAGTGAATTGAACAAGAACTTTCCATCTTACAGGCAACATTAAGTTTAATGTTTAAGTTGCATTTGAAAGGGGCATAACTCAAAAAATATTGAAACTGGAGTTATCATTCTTGTCGTCACAGATGGCATTGTTTATGCTGATGATATATTCCAAGTATGAAGTGAATAGGACAAGTACTTTCAAAGTTATAGGCAACATTACAGTACAGGCAGCGCAGATTTATTTTTTTCCGCTCATCCCCGCGATTTTTTTCATCGCGGACTGAGAACTTTTCGTCCCCCGCAATACGCGGACTTCCACTCGCCACCGTGATCGTGTAAATTCATCACGGTGATAAGCGGATGCCTCTAGGCAATCATTTACCGCCGCGATGTCGCGGAGGATCCGCCGAGGTAAATCGTGCGAACGTGGTTGCATTTTTACGAACGACAAAGTAAAACAATTATTATTTACCGAACGCTAACATATTCCATCATTTAAAATATATCCTAATCTTTAATTTATCACTTTTATCAGATTTCAGTAATTATTGCATCACACAAGCTAAAAATGACACGCGCACACTACCAGGTAGATCAAACGTTTTTTTAGTAAAGCCGAAATAAACACGGATGGTTGTTTCGAGCCGACGTCGTCTTTTGAAGTCAAACGTTTTAGATCAAACGTTTTTATAGCAAAGCTGAAATAAACACGGATGGATGTTTGGAGCCGACGACGTCTTTTGAAGTCGCGTTTGATGTTCGGCAGTATCGATTTTTTTGCCTCCATACCAAATACACAGCATGTTCATGTTTTTTGTAAGGGATACATGCGGTTTTTATAAGTTAATGGCCGTTTTCAAATTATGCGGTTTATATATGTAATAATTAAAGATAAATGGAATAAAATGCGGATTTCGTAAGAACCGACACAACCATCAAGGTAATTATTTTAACTTATTTAAATCATGCAAACTGGCTTTTACCAGTGTTTTACGTTTAATGGAAAAAGCGGGGTCCACAAGTCAATTGCGTTTTATTTAATAACACGTTATATCAGATTGAGTACTTCAAGAAAAACGTGTATCGGTAAAATCACAGCGACCGTAATGTGTGAAAAACTCTGAAAGCCAGATGACATGTTTAAGATTCCCTTGGTAAAATCAGTGTCACCCTTAATTGGCAGCTTGGTCTCACCTGCCAAAGAGGGTATGTCACTTGACTAAGGTGTGAAAACTGAAAGCATGATGCCACGTTTGAGATTCTTATGGAATGTTTGACAAGATATTGAGGTGACACGGTCGACTCAAATTTTATTTAAAACTCGCACATTTTGGTCAGAAGTCATTCCCGCGTACACATGTAATTTCATGTAAATAAGAAATTTAAATAAATCAGTGCATGAATGTGCGTCCACGTTGGTTCGCGGAACGTCACCGGGAATCCCCCTCGATGTCGCGCTGATAAATTTTTATTACCCCCTGCAAAGCTGTGACCGCGCCGATACGCGGACAAAATGATAATCCTGGTGGAATCGCAATGACCTCCAAGAGCTTGGCCGCAGTGATTTTCCCCCCAAACGAAATACCGTCCGCGGTGGTAGCGCGGAATCTGTTGAATCCGCGCTGCGTGTACTGTAAGTTTCAGGTTAAAGTTGCATTGAAAGGGGCATAACTCAAAAAATATTAAAACTGGAGTTATCATTCTTGTCGTCACAGATGGCATTGTTCATGCTGATGATATATTCCAAGTATGAAGTGAATAGGACAAGTACTTTCAAAGTTATAGGCAACATTAAGTTTCAGGTTAAAGTTGCATTTGAAAGGGGCATAACTCAAAAAATATTGAAACTGAAGTTATCATTCTTGTCGTCACAGATGGCATTGTTCATGTTGATGATATATTCCAACAGGGCTTTTTTTCAGTTGATTTTATAGATGTTATTCGCTCATGTTCCCAATGGCAAAACATATACTTTTTTCCCAATTTGAGAAGAAAAATTCCCAATTGAATCAAAACAAACATTTCTGATGAAAAACAACAGCATCAGCACTGCATCTTTTGCTCTTTAAGCCAGGAATTATTGACAATATTAAATATGGATGGCAATGATTAAAAAAACAGCAGATAACAGTAACACTTGTTATTCCCCAATGATGCTAAAAAAATTACTAATTTCTGGCAAAACGACGATAAATTTCCCAATTCCAGGGGTATGGGTCATATTCCCAAAATGGTGAAAAAAGCCCTGTCCAAGTATGAAGTAAATAGGACAAGTACTTTCAACGTTATAGGCAACATTAAGTCTCAAGTAAAAGTTGCATTGGAAAGGGGCATAACTCAAAAATATTGAAACTGGGGTTATCATTCTTGTCGTCACAGATGGCATTGTCATGCTGATGATATATTCCAAGTATGAAGTGAATAGGACAAGTACTTTCAAAGTTATAGGCCACATTAAGTTTCATGTTAAAGTTGCATTTGAAAGGGGCTTAACACATAAAATAGTGAGAGGAGTTACCGTTCTTGTTGTCACGGATCGCTGTGTTCATGCTGATGATATATTCCAAGTATAAAGGGAATAGGACAAGTACTTTCAAAGTTATAGGCCACATTAAGTTTCATGTTAAAGTTGCATTTGCAAGGGGCATAACTCATAAAATATTGTTCTTGTTGTCACGGATCGCTGTGTTCATGCTGATGATATATTCCAAGTATGAAGCGAATAGGACAAGTACTTTCAATGTTATAGGCCACATTAAGTTTCATGTTAAAGTTGCATTTGAAAGGGGCATAACTCATAAAATAGTGAGAGGAGTTACCGTTCTTGTTGTCACGGATCGCTGTGTTCATGCTGATGATATATTCCAAGTATAAAGGGAATAGGACAAGTACTTTCAAAGTTATAGGCCACATTAAGTTTCATGTTAAAGTTGCATTTGCAAGGGGCATAACTCATAAAATAGTGACAGAGGAGTTATCGTTCTTGTTGTCAAGGATCCCTGTGTTCATGCTGATGATATATTCCAAGTATGAAGTGAATAGGACAAGTACTTTCAAAGTTATAGGCCACATTAAGTTTCATGTTAAACCTTGGGGACTACCGGACGACGCCGTCGACGCACAATAGGATCCCTATGTGTCTACCTGCTACCGCAGGCGACACAAAAAGAAATTAATTAATAAACAAAACAAAGATCGCCGTCATCAATTTCCAACGGTGGTATTATTGTTTTCGGTACTTTCAACTGATGGACGATCTGTTGGTCGGTCATGGTCAGCGATGTTAGTTCGTCGTCTGTTGTTTACTATCTTGATATGTTGATGAGTAGGGCCTAAAAAAAATAGTTTTGTTTCTGGTGGCCCGACCGACCCTACTCTTTTACCGCCGACCGTAACTTTTTTTTTTACTTGGAAAAATATATCGATGCATCGTTGTGGTCTTCGGTCGTCATGGATCGATTGGCCGAAGACGACAACGATATTTTGTAACGTCGACATTTTGTTTAATTCGACAACGACGTTTTGTTTTATTCGTCTGCGAAAATCACAACCGCCGTAGTAAATAATCATGGCGGCCAGCGTTACCGATAAAAAATATTTATTTTTTTAATTTTGATCTGCCGACGATTTCATCGAAGACTTACGGAAGCAAATTGATAAAGATTTCGGTTCAAGATGCAGACGTGATACGATGAAAATCCAAAATCATTGAATTTTGGCGCAAGGAGTTTACGATCTCGGACTTTAGTATGGTGAAATAAATGACAAAAAGCACTTATCAAATTATTAAACTCAACTTTGGTGGTAGTGATAAACCTTTTACCATCATTGAAGGTTTATGAATTAATTTGATTATGTGTTGATTGCAACAATATCATGCAAGTAAAAATTGTAGATGACTTTGGTACATATTGAAAATGTGGTGTGCTTTATGGCTATAAGAAGTGATAGACCTAGGTAAGAAAATTACATATAAAACATATTTTTTTCAAACATGGGCAAATCTTCAATACCTATGCATTAAAAAACCTTACGGTATTATGCAAGGTACATGGATACAATTCTTATTATTTAGAAAATCTAAAATTTATGAAAATAATATGTTAAAATATTTATAGATATAGTAAATAGATCTACACTTTTAATAAAACTCCAATTTAAACATATAATATAAGTTGATGTCACAAAATACAGTGTAAGCAAGCTGATTTAAGATCTACACTGTATGCCCATATGATTTTTCATGTATCTTTTTCGTATCTGTGGAGTAAAAGGTTAATACAACTAAAGGTTAGTAAAGACTAAAGTTATTCACATACAATTTTGATTTCAGAATTTTGTTCCGTCTCACATTATTAAATGACCATTGTTAATGTTGTATGTTGGTATGAACCACATTTGGAGAATGTGGATTTTTTTTATTATGTCTGTCACTTGAAAAATCTCACAAATGTGCTATTTAAAAGAAATGGTCAGCTGAAGTTGATATTTTGTCAGAAACTATTCAAGCTTAACAGTTTTCTAGTTATGTAATTTAAAAGAATAAAACAGGTTGACTGAAATGGTTTTGGTGTTAATTTTGATATTCCCTCAATAGCGAGAATATACATGCTGTAATATACACGTACATGAATAACAATGGAAACAATTTTAAAGTTTAATTTTTATTTTCAAGTATTTGTGTTCATTACAAACAGTACAAGAACATAAAAACATGTACTTATCAGCAGTGATTCAGATTGGCGTCGGCCATCGGAGAATCGCCGATAAAATTCTCTAATGGCCCATAAAAAAATGATCTCTAAGACAAATGGGCCGATAAAAAATCCATTCTCAGGACTAATTGGCCGATGTTTTTTGCAATAATTATGACAACGATAAAACGATTCGCCCCTTGAGTACGAAACTGGTACGAAATGACAAACAAGCGTGATCCGAGTCACCTAAACGCTTTTAAAATTTATAACCTACACGCACCAGCTACTACGTCACGCAGCGGTTCCAGTATCCAATATCTGTAAGGGGCGATCACTGCCGATGTTAACCACGTGTATTTCGTTCGCCCAGACGCTGAGATAAAACACCAATGTGGAGCATGATTTTATTAGCCACTCGCTGACTTTTTCAAACTGACATGAATTAATCAATAGCTTAATTGACAGTGCTTACCACCAATTTTCAACAGCTTTGTTGACTGCATAACAAATATCATATGGCTACTCAATGACAAATCAACTCTTCTATGAGCATTTTAATTGTGATGCTCGTTTATAAAAAATATTTGTGGCAGGCAATTGGTATAAATTTCCAGCATGTTTTTTCGAGCGATCTTCAATTTTTGGCTGAGTGTTGACAAATGAGTCAATCTCTTATAAATCAAAAACACCGTCGTATGATCACATTTTTCTTTACTCAGCCCGACACCTTTGATCTCCAAAAAATCAATACTACTCGTTAGTGTTGTTTTTTGATGTGAATAAACAGCAGTGACCATGAAATATACAACGCTGATCACACAGGTGTTCAAACAGGTGTTGATTGCTCTTAAATAAATAAAGATGTTTTAGGAAGGGATTGGAAAAAAAAGCTGAAGATGGAATTTATACATGTAGCTATTGGTCTATTATATTTTCGATGGTTATTAATTTTCTCATAGAACTTAGTAAACATATTTATTATCAATTTTGCGCGAATTACACATTGATACAAGCGACAGATTTCTGCATGAAATAAGCGGCTCATAAGTTCATAAGTTTGTTTACTAATCTGAAAATGAAAGTACAATGATTTTTCAACGATCTGAATCTCACAAGCCTGTCAGGCTGGTAAATTGGGAATGTTTACAAGTCCCAGAGAAAATCTACTAGTTTTTTGCTGTCGGGCTAGGGCTAATTTCGACCACTGTCTAAGACTCTGTAAATGTTATCATAAGTCAAGAAGTGTTTGTCTTATCAATATTGAATAAAATAAGTGTCCTAATGTTTTTGAGGTATTTAGGACAAAATGGCCAAAGAAAAATTAGGTATTTGTGACACCAGTCCTTGATATCTGATTTCCAATCTGAATCACTGTTATCAGTTATTATTTTTTGAGCTATTGGCATAAAAACAACATGTTAAGAATAACAAGCTTAACCCTTTTATCCATTAATAATTAATAAAAAAATAAAATAAAAAAAAAAAAGCCTACCTACCGACCCTGTTTTTTGGCTACGCCACCAGAAACACAAGTATTTTTTTGTTAGGCCTAGGTAATGTTAAAACAACAAACTGTTTTGACGTTTCCTGCTCATATCTTTTATGGTTAGCAACTTGTATTAATTATCGCTAATTTGCGGTTTGTCTCGTGAACAAAATTCTGCCAGTACCGTATCAGCTTGGTGTTTAATAAACAAAACAAAGATCGCCGTCATCAATTTCCAACAGTGGTATTATTGTTTTCGGTACTTTCAACTGATCGACGATCTGTTGGTCGGTCATGGTCGGCAATGTTAGTTCGTCGTCTGTTGTTTACTATCTTGATATGTTGATGAGTAGGTAATGTTAAAACAACAAACTGTTTTGACGTTTCCTGCTCATATCTTTTATGGTTAGCAACTTGTATTAATTATCGCTAATTTGCGGTTTGTCTCGTGAACAAAATTCTGCCAGTACCGTATCAGCTTGGTGTTTTTCGCACCTTTTGTTCATCACAAATGGGGTTTCATGTCAAATCAGAAGCAACAGAATTGTAAAAAAAAAAACTTTCATCTATTTTCATACGTTTGATGTTAAATTGTATCTGCTGGTGAACGTGTACATCACCTCTTAAATCCCTGCATACAAAATGTAATAAACAGCCTTCGCCGATAATGACGTAATACAACACGGAAAAAGCGTGCCAGACTTCGCGAAAGGCATCAGTATGTCGGACTTGTCCAAGAGATTTGGCTTCCGTCCGGTAAAATGTCATATGTTGTCGGTCCTCCTGTCCGGCGATTTAGAATCTAAGGGAAGCAACCTTTTCTTCTGAAACTTTGAAGGGAAGTAACCCTGAGAGAAGTTTATCTTAAAACCCTCAGTATTTACTTCCCTTCAATCAAAGTAAAATGGTTTGTGATTGGTTGTCTGATTCCCATTGTCCAATCGCGAACTCGATAACATAATCCAACGCCCTTGAAAAGAGAAATGGAGTTTTGGCTGTCTTGTGTTTGGAGTTGTGTGGTGATATTTCACGAATCACAGAGCAAATGCCGGCATCTAGGCCATTCAGTTTCGATTTTAGCGAAATTTAAAATGGCTTTGTTGCCGGTGTTGGTTTTCATCTCACGGAAACAATAAAATGGAAATCTAATAAAGCTTCATGGAATAAAAGTTTGAATTTGTTTTAAAGACAGACGATCAGCAGACTGAACAGACAAAGTAAGTTATCTTTTATAATTGGTTTCTTTGTTCCTCACTTCACCGTCTTCCATTATCTACAGTTTCATTCAATTGCATCTTTTTGTTGAGCATACTCTCTTGAACTTAAAAAAAATTGTCCTAAAAAGTACCTAGAAGCTTGATTTGTTTCTTTTATCCCTGTCATCGTGTTCATGCTGATTTGACTCCATGGTCTCGGTAGGATCATTGAGTACCCACCGCTTGGCTTCGCAATGCTATTAGCTTCTTATGTTTTATGTTTGTGTGCTTTTGCATGCAACATTGTTCAGCCGTTGGGTTGGAGTTATTTCACCAAGACAACTTGTACTTGTTTTGTGATACGAAAACCTGTTGGGGCAAGCAGGGCTTTTCATCAGAAAATTGGGAAGAGGCCCTGGCCTTTCAAATTGGGAAATTTATGCGCGATAATTGTTCTTTTTTGGGAAAATTATGCGCGATGATTGTTCATTTTGGGAACACAAAATTTATTGAAATAAGGGGTAATGGAGTACAAATTATTGTAGAAATAGGCATTTTTAACACTAGTTTAATTTTTATAGCACTTTATTTTTTTCAGATTTTCACAATTCTATACGTAATCAGTTTACAAGCTTCAAAGGTCCATGTCTCTTTCCTTGGCATCTTTGAATTTATCAACAAGTGATACTGATCTGAATTCACTTATTGATAAATTCAAAGATGCCAATGAAAGAGTCTTCTAGGAAAAAACGCCAGACTCGAAGGAAGCAACACTAACACTGTGGTAGAAACGAGTGTGGAACAGTGGCTGACTCTGAGGCAGCAACGTTTGAAATACTAGGGATTTCCTTGGTAGACGTTCCACCCAATGGATCGAATTTTTGTTTTTTTTACTCGCTAGTCAATTAACAACTTTTGGTTATCGTTACGTTTCATTTATTTGCAGTAATATTTTCCGTTATGTGATTTTTTTCTGCAACCGGAAATAAACACCGATTTATCTCCCCTAAAACGGAATAAAAGCCAGACTTTCGGAACGTTTGACTGAGTAAGAGTCTATAGGAACTTAACGGATTAGACTGGTTTTGCATATCACGGGTACCGTGCGTTTTTCGGCTATAGTACGAAAAAATGTCGATACCAGACAAACGCTTCTTCCGGAAATAACAATGTAAACAAATTGATCGACTTCTCTAGAGGGAATTTCTAAGATTTTGGGAAATCATGTCTTGCATTTTGGGAAGAAACTCTGCCACAATTGGGAAAAAACTATATTTTTTCGGATTGGGAAGTGGCCGAATATCGGCCTCTGTTATATAAGGATGAAAAGCCCTGGCAAGTGTGAGGTTGGTGCACCCTAGAACCTGGTTTAAACCCCCAGTGGCAATTTGATTTGCCACTGACCTTTCCAAGGCGGTTACCCCTCGGGTTCTCATTTTTGTTTATTGTTAGTGGTGTCTTTTTTGAAACTGATCATTTTATTAACCATGCTCATTTCCTCTCTCTTCTTCTTGACTGTGTGGGGAGGCTGTTTTTTCTGAAAGTGGCATTTCCTGATATGCATATTTCACCTTTTAATAAACTGTAAGTAGCGTAATAGACTTAAGATTACATGTACATCTCTTCAATTTTCTTGTTTGTTATTCAGTGGCAAAAAACTAACTAAGTTTAAGCAAAACTGGTAAGAATGGTACATGTAAGTTTTATTGGTGAAAGTTAGTATTTCAAAGAAATGTACCTTAAAAAAGGCAAAAACTAAGTATTTTGCAATATCTGTCTTTTTTTGGTCCGGCAAAATATCATTGCTTACAGGACCGAATGTATTTTTTGGCCTTTCGCGAAGTCTGGGCCGTGCGTTTGGTGAATTTGTCGTCAACGTTGATTTAATCATTTTATCTTTTTTACCACCCACAAAGAATGAACAAACATATACATTGTAAATGTACAAAAATTGGGATCCACGGACCAAGCGCGATATATTGGATATGGCGATATAACAGATCGCGATATAACAGAGTTGAAGTGTATTACTTAAATGAAGTAACTAGACAATTAAACACATTTTTTTTCAATCAAATAAATTATTCGTGACCTAAATCTTTAAGCCACATTTTTATTAAAAATGTCCACTGAAAGTTTATACTATTCAAGCCATTAGTTATCCACGAAGTGTAATAACTGACTTTGCATTTTCGAAGAAAGTCCAGAGTTGCATTTGTATAAAAATTATTTTTGTAGCTTTACAGAAAGGAAAGAGAAGGGCCCAAAAGTTTGACAAATCTTGTTTTATTCACCTTGGATGAATGCTTCCACATGCCAATTAAAACCAAAACTATTGACTATTAACACCTTCAAAGTAATGCCCTTAGACGTTACCCATCCATAGCCTAAAACTGTAACACTTGCACTGATATTGTACCCCAACTGAGACATAAAGATGTTTGCGTAGACATATCAATTAATAAGAAAAGATAATTGAATAACACCTTATTGAACATGGGATGTTAATCCATTGCCCCAGGGTAATTGAAGCAGATGAAATTATCAAAATGTCATAATTTCCAATAATCACTGTCAATCAAGCACTTTCAATTCAAATTCGGCGAACCTCAGACTTTTTGAAGACATTGAAAATTGCGACAATGCCATGCAGATGACAATTTTTTTAAAGAGAAATTATCAAAAGTATGTGAGATTTTTGTTTTTATTCCTTAGACCGTGAGGGTTTGTGAAATTCTGTGAGTTTTTACCTCACGGCATGAGACTTGGCATGTATCCTGGTATAACCGGTTATCGGTGAACTAAGAAACAATACTCGTATCAAAACTTAAAAAGTACGAAAGTGTGTCAAATGCAACATGATTCTTATCTAAAAATGTATAATCTTCAATATTTTCCTGCAAATATAGTCCAATAAGATCGTTTTCATTTATTAATCTATCCAATTTCAATTGAAGGTGGCCGCCATTTTGTTTCTGTTTCGATATCCGATTACCGGTGATTATGTCAAATAGTTCCCAGGTAAAATTAACGTACTGGGCAAAACTTCCAATCAGTAAAATTTCAAACAGTAACACAGTTTAAAATAAAATAACAATGTTTCTGAACAGTTTCTGTCAAATGTTATTTAATTTAGGGTTCACTTTCACAGCATGAGCGAAAGAAAGAGTCTTTTCTTCTGAGGATTTTCACACTGGAACAGTATTTTAGGTGTACCCAATGGTTATATTGATCACACTGGCCCCACTTTACAAATTCTACAGTATATTTGTCCTTCTCTTTAACTTATCATTGGATGAAAATGATATCTGAAAGCAAAAAATATAATAAAAAATATATAAAAACATGCTAAACACAGAAAACATCAATACACAATTGCTGACTATCCACAGTAACAATAAGACAGAAGTTTGGCCCAGAAGATTGAGTATTCCTATAAGGAAATCATGTGATCATTTTCAAAACAACCATGGTCACATGGTCATGACGTCACAGCACGCACTTAACTTTCTTTGTAAACAAATGCAGTAGGGAAACAAAATGATTATGTCTCGAAAAAAAGGCATAATCTGACATCGACCTATAGTCACAACGGTGAAATAACACATGATTCACGTGTACAGAGTAAAGAATAAGACCACTAACCTTCAGAAAAGACATTTTCGGCCGAAATTTTAGTTTGACAGATAGCGGGAACTTCTGCAAACAAAGTCCGAGAGATGTCTTCCGGTAGTAAGTCCGCGTGCGCGATCATTTGGATTATTTCGGAAATCACCGATAATCAGATATCACCGATAACCAGATATGAAAGGATATGACCCCACATCCCAACACCCTTTCTGCCCGGATTTTAAAAGATTCTTCCTTTTTTTTTTTAATGACAGGGAAATATACATCTATAGACATTTGGGCAAAGGAAAGACAAATAAAAAGGAGATTGCGATCGAGTTAAACAAATTAAAACATATTATTTTCCTAGATCTGGCGCAGACACCTATACTAAGGGGAAGTAACTCAGTAAGCTACCCAAATATTTAAGTTCTTGCAGTAAGGGTAGAAGTATAAACATGTTAAAGGACTTTGAATTATTGTTAAATAGGTTGTATAGACTTTTACCTTCCTAAAGTGTAATTAAATTAATGAAAAAATGAAATACTAAGTCTTTCTTTGAAGTAGGACATTTTGGCGTGTGGACGCTGTAATTTAAACTGAGCGTGAAAAGTCTCCAACGGCTACACACCGCAATCCTATCACGCAGGTTTCACACCGAAAGATATTACTAGACTCTTACTCAGTCGTTATCAGCAAATAGAATAGACATGCGGAGTGAAACATTTAAAGATATAACGGCTCTTTATAAAGTAGTATGAGACTTAAATGTTGCTGATAATTAGGGAAATATAAAAATATGAGAATAAAAATACTGTGTGTATGTGTGATATTCAATATATTTCAATATCAATACATAGGGTTAGGGTTGAGATAATTAACAGTCTATATGTTTTATAAATATGCAGGAAAATGTGGCAGATAGAGATTATTTGTCCGACTTCATTAACTGCAATTGAATCTATGGTAATAATCCATTAAATAGTTGTTTGTTTTCTTTATTATTATATTTCAGGATGTAGTTCTGTATATGTGGGTACACAACATTCCAACGGCAACAGCAGATTGTATTTTAGTCGGATTGACTTATGGTATTAGCGATTGGTTGGATGCGGCACAGATAATCATGATTGAATTTGTTATTTTACCCAGAGCTGTTAGTACTTGGGGGGGGGGGGGTATAGCTGAAACTCGCTTTCTGGACCGTTACTGTCCAGCAACTGTAAAACCACGGTCTGCAGCCTACTGATGTGAACTTCACTGAGAATCCTGATTTCTCCTTCAGTCTGTAAACCACTTCTAAATAAATCTCCAGACTGAGGCCTTCAGCAGCTGAAGACAGACATGCCTCATGATGAATAATAACCCACATACGATTTTGAATGCTCTGCTTTATTTCTCCTGCTTAAACATTTGTGCAGCACTTTAATTGGTCATATTGTGTTGAACATTTGTAAAAATAATCATTACAATCCTGCCATACAATATAGTTTAAAAACACTAATATCTGCTTTTGGTAACATTGACTTTAAGATACAAGCAAGCATGAATGGCTGTTGCATGTGAAACACATTGAAATGTTGTGAGGATCATTTGTGCCAAATTTCATTATGCATGCCATTGTTAGGATTCAGACACAAAATAAAAGGTTTTTTAAATATAAATTCCTGGACCTTCAAGATTTAGGCATGGCTATTGTGTATGACATACTGTTATGAAATGGTGATAATATCTGTCATGTTCTTTTCCAATCTTCCATGCATATCAAAGTTGTGACATACGCACAAGGATTCCCAAAAAGTGATGTTTTCTTTTTTTTACAAATGGTTGGAACCAATTACTGTAATTTATTTGAGTAGTATGCCAATGGATTTTGGTTACTTCATATTGTTTTCTATTATTTTTCAAATGGCCAAATATTTTTAAGGATAGACAGCGATTTTGCAATCATCTTTAAAGATGCATGGAATTTAACAACCCGAAAGTTGAGTTCCAGCAAGAATCACAACCAACAGAATGATATCTATTTATCTATTTGTTTCAAAGTGAAGGGCCAAGACTTTGTGGATACAATCTTTATTGCCTAATCTAAATGAAAAGGGCTCAAAAATTAAAATAATTGTAGTATCGTTATGGGTCCTGCTGTTGTATGGTGTATATTATGACAGTGAAAATATATTCCAAGTTTCAAGTTAAATTTATGGACCACTTGCATATTTGGATATTGCAAAATATGTGAAAATGGGGAATTACTTTTAACATACTTGTAGCAAATTTATGGGTGTTGTTAAAGATAAAGATTTAAATGTTTTAAAATATATATTTCAAGTTTTGAGTTGGTATCTGTTATGTCATGTTATGGACCAAGTGCATATTGTGGTTAATTCAATATCCAAGTGAAAAAAAGGCATACTTTGAAAAGAAATTGAAGAAGAGTTGTGGGTCTTATAGATGTTGATGGCGAGAATATATTCCAAGACTCAATATAGTATCTCAATTAGTTTCGAAGTTACAGGCTAAGTTCATATTTTGTTTAATGTGTCAACACAGGGATGAATAAGATAGCTCCCATATAGTCAATTTAGAAAAAAACTTCGTGAAATGAAAATTACCTTTAGCAGTAACAAAAGATTTAGAACAGAACAAAGTGAAGCATGAAGACATACCCGGTAGAACAAAATCACAGTTCCTAGCCAACTTCAAACTGATAAATTGCAAACCACAGTTTTGAGACATTTCTAAAATAATACTGGGCACCGCAGTGCAGGCTGGATGCTGCCGGTGATATAAGGCTTTAAATAAATTATACAATTTTCAAGGAAAATAACCACAGTTCCATGACAGTAAATTTATTTCAAACATGATAAAGTAATTACATATATAATACAAAAACAATGAAGAAATCTCCTAACCTAAATAATGAGAGCCCAAAACACCAGTCAAATATAGTATAATTAGTAATATAGTAAAATCAAACTCACGTTATGTTTATAAATTTGGCTCAAACTAATAGAAAGTTTATGATATCAGCCATGATGCAAGCATATCAATGATGTCATCTGAGAAGAAAATACAAAAAATAAAAAAAATCTTAAATATGCTACAAGTTATTACAGAAAAGGAATCTATCATTTGTAGTAAGTATTTACTAAATACAGTACAATAATGATTGAAAATAAAATGTTTTGCCAAAAAGTCACCTTTTGTTAGAGCCCAGCTCAAATAAATAATAAATTGTCATGTTGACGAACTGCTTAACAGCAAATAAAACCATACACATGAACAACATACCCTTAAAGTTTAAAGACAACATAAGCAAGATAATGTTTGAAAGTTGAAACATCTGGCTCCTTGTAAGTTTATTTTAACACAGGGCCCCAGAACATGAATTGTACATATGAAAATCTACATGATTTAACAGGCAGAATATTCTATAAAATTATGAAAAAACAAATACATTTTTTTGTTCTTTCTCAAAAAGGTCATTAACATTAATGTTCAGTTTTCACTTAACAAGACTCAAAACCTGCTAGTTGTTTATGGTAACAAGCTGTGATCACAGAAGGTGTTGTGTTCGGATGATATGACTGAAATTCTATCACAGTCTCCACATGACATCATCTCCTGCAAATACAAGTTATTATTTTAACATCTTAAGGCTAAAATCAATGAAATGGACACATGTAGCAATCAATATAGGTCAGTTCATTTATAATTCATAGGGGAGTTAAACAGAAATTTCATTAACTGACTATTTACTGAACAGCAAACATTGCACAACCTGATAAGACTGAACAAATGCACAGACTATCTCAGTCCACACCGGTTGCAAATGTGGCAAAAACTGCTCTTAGCACTGAAAGGGTTTAGTATTTCAACAACCTGCTATTTAAGGCTTTTGATGCTTATTTTCACACCTTCACATTATTACTGTTAATTAGCAGGCCTATAACTAATCCAGGACTCTTAACTGGTTTTCCAAGTTCATGAACAGACAATGTACCATGCATTGTAAATAAAAAGAGAATTTTGCTTACAGGCTAAACCTTTATTAGCCTTTACAAAATACATATGCATGCTGCCTGATGAACTGAAATTTGTTGACTGCATTTTTAACTGAACAGCAAACAGTGCAGATCAAGACCAGACTGTGGAATGTTAGGCTCATCTGGTTCTACACTGGTCCCAGATGTGACCTATGCTGTACTTAGGTTAGCACTTTAACCCTTTCCTCCACAGATACACCTTTATTGCACAGGTGAACAGTTTAGATCCAGATCAGCCGGCACATCTGTGCCATCTGATCAGGATCTAAACTGATCGCTTTTTTATTTGTTAGGTTATTTCTGACCAAAATGCGACCAGTGCAGATCCTGATCAGATGGCAAGGATGTTCTGGATCTACACTGGTCACACACGATTAAAAATGTGTATAAATAGAGGAAAGGGTTAAATGCTAACATACTTGGAAAGTGTGTTTATACCTTTAAAATCCCCATGAGAATCCGCCATCATTCCTGCCTCCAGTCAGCCAGTTGGAGTTTTCTTGTGTACCTACAACAGTGTGACCTTGCATAGCTGCCATCTGGGCTGCTGTCGGGGCTACGCCGGGTGGTGGTGGCTGAAAACATGCCATATATATATAAATATATATATATATATCTTTTGTGTGTTATGCTTATAGTATGAATGTCAATATTTTACATTAAAGAATGTTTGGAACATAATGTTGTGTTTCATTGTCTGCAAAGTTCAAATGATAACATACGAGATAAAAAAGGATACACAATCAACATGAAAATTGTTTACTGAATTGTATAATTTTACTTTTTAAATTAACATAATACTTTAGTAAATTGACGGTATATATTACATTTTCTCAGATATAAACTGTCAAATCTACAGTGATGTGTTCAGCATTCCACGGTCTAGAGTGTTTTAATAGATGCAAGGGTGCAAGTTAGAAATTCTGAAAAACCTGAAATTTGAAAATTTGTCAACTTATATAGGGAAAATAAAGAAAATCAGCAATTTTTAGATATGCAAAATCCTGAATTTCAGGCATATGCCTGAAAATTTGCACCCATGTACATGTGGATACATACAGGTATTCTGGCCTGTGAAATTCCATCAAATCGAGCCCCTGAATCAAACAATCCTGGGGCAACCACTGTCTGTGGTTGATGCATGGGGTACTGCTGAGGGTACATGGGCTGTTGTGGTACTTGCTGGTACTGAAAATAAACAATTCAATAATGCTTTAAGTTCTAACCATAGCTTAAGCCACAGTTGCTGTAGATCCAGATTATCCTGCACATCTCCCAACACTGATCTGGATCTATAATTTTATATATGTGTGTCACAGTATAAATGTAGGTACTATTTAGAGATGTGTAAGGGCCCTTGATAGCCCAGTTGCCAGAGCACTTGCCTATAAGCCAGAGGTTTCAGGTTTGAGTCCTGACCATTTTCTCTTACAACATTCATACTGGGACATATGGTTCACTGTTAATATTTGTGAATTAAATTACTTTAACCCTTTCCTTCATAAATACGCAATTTTACACGCGTACAACCAGTGTTGATCCAGATAAGCCAGCACATCTGTGCCATCTGATCAGGATCTGCACTGGTCACATTTTGTTCAGTAATAACCTAATAAATCAAATAGCAAACAGTGCAGATCCTGATCAGATGGCACGGATGTTCACCATGCAATAAAGGTGTATCTATGGAGGAAAGGGTTAAAACACCCTTGTGAATAATAAAATGAGTGATCCAAAATTAAAAGGCAAGTGATTACATTACTTTAGAAAGTTATGATAGAACAACTTTCAATACCATGCATCAGGTTGTGCTAGATTACCCGTATTCATAATAATGGTACCTTTTAAACCAGGTTGATTCTTTTTCTACCATAGGGACAGTCAGAATAAAAATTAGAAAACAAGAGGGCCATGATGGCCCTAAAGCGCTCACCTGAGTACAAAATTACTCTCAGTTGTAAACTAAGAGAACCTAGGAGCCTATGCAATTTTGGCCCAAGGACATAATATGATCAGACTAGACAATGCTACATACCAAATGTCTAAGCTTTAGGCATTGAGGTTTCTAGTAGAAAGATTTTTAAAGTTTCCCTTTTTCACATATTAAGGGCCCCTGGGGTGGGGGCAATTTTTACCCCAGGGCAAACTTTTTAACAAAGTTGATAAAGGGTCTCTACACAATATTCAGCACCAAATACATGTATCTAAGATCTAGTCCTATTAGTTTTGGAGAAAAATGTTTTTACATGTTTTTCCTATATAACTATATTATGTAAACCAAGACAACCTTAGGGCGTGGAGGATTTTGGCCCAGTGGACATAATTTGAACAAATTTTGTAGACATCCATTAGACAATGCTACTAACAAAATATATACGGTAAGCTGTACACATTGTGGTTTGTGAGAAGAAGATTTTTAAAGATTTCCTATATAAGTCTATGTAAAATGAAGTGACCCCTGGGGTGGGGCCAAGTTTGACCCCAGGGAAATAATTTGAACAGTCTTTGTAGAGTTCCCCTAGAGGATGCTAAATGCCAAATATCTATGCTCTAGGCCTTGTGGTTTCAGACAAGAAGATTTTTAAAGATCTTCCTATACAACTCTATGTAAAATGAAGTGACCCCTGGGGCAAGGCCAATTTTGACCCCAGGGAAATAATTTGAATAATCTTTGTAGAGTTCCACTAGAGGGTGCTAAAAGCCAAATATCTGAGCTTTAGGCCTTGTGGTTTCAGACAAGAAGATTTTTAAAGTTTTTCCTATATACATGTACAGTCTAACCTGTCTGTAGCAGCCACCCAAGGGAGTGACAAAAAGTGGCTGCTGAAGACGGGTGGCTGTTAAAGACAGGTTAAAATAAGAACAAAATGCCAGTTTCGGTAACATTTAAACTGACTGCTTAAGACAGATGGTTGCTATTTGCAGGTGGCTGCTAAGGCAGGTTTCACTAAGTCTATGTAAAATAAAGTAACCCTTGGGGAGGGGCCAATTTTGACCCCAGGGAAATAATTTGAACAATCTTTGTAGAGTTGCTCAAGTGCTCAGGTGAGCTAATAAAAGTGCTGTATATGTTGACAGCCATTTATAGATCATTGGTTATTACTCTGAGAGCAATGGTCTTAATGTTGCATCACACAGACCTAAGCAGAAGTTCAGTAGGTTAAGACAAGCAACAAGAGGAATGAACACTGATTTATAATGCATCCTAATACATCTTTACATCTCAGGATTGAATATTAATATAGCTGAAGACAGGTAGAACTATTGGAATTTTGACACAGATCAGTCAGCATTTCCCTAACCAGCTGAACAAAATCTACACTGTTAGCTTTTTCATTTGTTCAGTTAATTCTGACTAAAATGCGACCAAAGCAGATCCTGAATAGACGACACAAACCAGCCAGCTGATCTGGATCTACACTGTTGGGATTGCATAAAAATATGTAAACATGGAGGAAAGAGTTAAAGACTTGTTTGGTTAAGATCAGGGCCAAAGACAATAAAACTGAGACTAGAGACCATACTCAATTCTCAAGCATCTGACTGCAGAAAACTGCTACTAGTCTTGGGAAAAAAGCAAATGATGGAGTTCTGAGACCTCCAATTAACTTGCCTTTTTCTGAACATACAATATATACACCATAACCCTTTCCTCCTTATATACGCATTTTTACGCATGTGTGAAAAGTGTAGATCCAGATCAGCTGGCACATTCGTGCCATCTGATCAGGATCTGCACTGGTCTCATTTAAGTCAGAAATAACCTTATGAATCAAAAAGTGAACAGTACAGATCCTGATCAGATGGCATGGATGTGCCGGCTGATCTGGATCTACACTGTTCTCCCACACCAAAAAATGTGTCTATGGACGAAAATGTTAATATAGTCTGAACATTTTGAGAATGTGCTACAAATATGTTGATGTAGTTTTACTAACAAACAGCAAATAAAATATTCAGAAAAGCCTGATTTGCAAAGAGCTATAAAGTAAGAAAGTTTATTTGGTCAATATCCATAGAAAATGACAATGTTTACAATAAAATCTTCCACAGATAAGTTCTTAATATTGCATAACACAGATCTAAACAGCAAAGTTCACTAGGTCATTCTCAGGCAACTAGACCAATACTGCAGTAATGCAACTTAATAACATCTTACAGTGAACCTCAATATAGACAATCTTTGTAGAGTTCCACTAGAGGGTGCTAAATGCCAAATATCTAAGCTCTAGGCCTTGTGGTTTCAGAGGAGAAGATTTTTAAAGTTTTTTGTTTAGGTTGCCATGGCAACCATAAATCTGCATGGAATTGATTTCTTTGAACAACTTTGGAAGAGCTTCATGCAAGGAACACTTGTGGCAAGTTTCATCAACTTTGGCCCAGGGGTTTAAGAGGAGATGTTTAAAGCAAAAATTGAAGAGGCACGACGCACAGACGCACGACGCACGACGGACACAGGGCGATCCTAAAAGCTCACCATGAGCACAAGTGCTCAGGTGAGCTAAAAATAGAAATTGAAACATAAAAAATCTTTTCAGTTTCTCCATCTTATAGTGTTGTATTCAGGATTAAAAAAGGGCATGGTGCTGTGAAAAAAGGGCAGAGTGCTGTCAAAAAGGGGCAGGGGCAAATACGTATTTTTCGCTAGCAAAAGGGCACTTTTCAGCATACTTAAACTTAAGTTGTTGTTGTAGTGTTTTGTTGTTTGTTTTTGGGTGGGGTAGGGGTTGGTAAATAGGTGAATATGCTTTTTCAAACAAATCTGAATCAATGAATTAACATGTGTCTAACTCTGACAACAGAACAGCCGGAGTATTATAGAACAAAGATTCTTCATTTAAGATTTAATAGGTGTTCAGTGTTTAGTCTAGTTAGCTAAGAACTTTTTTCTTCTATTCAAAGACAGTGAATTTTTAACAAATATTAAAAACTTCTAAAATATATTGGTCACTGTTAAAAGATTTATCACCAAACTGATGTTATTGCCAATATATTTGAATCAAACTCAACTCAAAATGAGATAGAAGCTGAAGTAAGCTCTTGCAATGGTGATAAATAATATTTTGTTTACTGTTCAAAAGAAATCAAATATCTTAAGTCAAAAAGGGAATCATTTTGAGTTCATGAAATACAGACTTACAATTCTTAAAATGACAACTTAAGCTATTTTCTTTTTCTTTTAAGATTGTGACAGATATCAGCAAGATCAACTAATTTTTAAGAAATGTACAAATTTTGATCAGGTAACACGGTAGTTATGTGCAGTGAAAATATCCAACAAAGCTAACAAACCTGTGAGTAGGGTGGAGGTGCTTGCGAGTAAGGTGGTGGGTTTGGGGTTGAGTACTGTGCTGGTCCTGGCACTCCTGTAAAGAAAACAAAATGAACACTGTCATACAGTTTTATTTCCTCTACATTAAATATTCTCAAACTTTGCCTTAAGGCAGCTGCATAAAATTAAAGCCTGTTGAATTTAACCATCTGATAGTGCAACTTTGACTGCACTAACTCATGTTCACACGAGTATGTTCTTTGTACCTGGTTTTCAGTGATCACTAAATAGCTACTTGGTTTTCTGACAGGGTATGTGAGGATATATTGCCGGTCTGGGTGTCATATTACCTGAGCCATAACTGATTAGGATCTACACTGTTTGCTTTTTGATTCATTATGTTATTTCTGATCAATGGGCAAAAAATTGAGGATCTGTTTGCAAATAACATGTGTTTAATCCTGTAAAATTGGAGTAAAGGGCAACTGTACCTGCTTCAGGAACCATATTACTTTTAGAACATACCTTATAAAAGCATTAAAATGCAAAGATCTGATGACTTTTTAAACTTTAACCTTTTACTTCAAATACATGTATACAATGTTTTAATGCATGTGCGACCAGTGTAGATCCAGATCACTGCTGGCAGATTCTTATAAAAGCCAGCTGTCTGATCTGGACATGCACTATCACATATTGGTCAGAAATAACCACTTTAATCTAAAGGCAAACAGTGTAGATCCTGATCAGACAGCTTGGATGTGCCAGCTGATCTGGATCTACACTGTTTTCCCCATGCAATAAACATGTATGGAGTAAAGGGTTAAACTGTATTTCAGCATGTCATTCAGTTTTTTTCTTTTGTTACATCATCTTTTTCATACAGTTCATATGAGCCGATTAGTCAAGTCTTAATCTACACTGATAAACATTTACTGTGGAAGTTTTATTTTTCAGATTATTTTTCTTGAAATAAGAGCTGTTTGAAATATTTTGCAATATATCAATATATAATATAAAACAGGAAGGAGGTCAGCAAAGAGTGATCAATGACCCTAATTATTTGATCATGAGACTAGGACTTCATTTCAATATATGAAACTTGTATTTAAGGTAAGACCTGTGTAATGAATACAGGTCTATATCCAGAAGAGTATCCAAGGGAGGTAACTATAGTAGTAAATTAGCGTAGATTTCTGTCATGCAAGAGGACCAGGGTTCAAATCCCACTGGAAGCTATTTTTTTTTGTAAGCCTAGAGCTTAAATAATTGGCATATTTCTTTTTTTCCTGTGTAATTCTGTCATTGAATATAAAATTCTCATGATTTAAACTAAAATAAGCAAAATAATCAAGATTAAAGGGGTTTTCGCTATCAGAATAGTGTTTATTCAAGTCATCAATTTGAAAATTTCTAAAACTTGACGGTAAACTTCTCTGAAATTTTGTTTAAATTTTGTTTAAGGTATATAGTTAAAAATGGTAAAGTTTGGTAAATTGCACCAATCAGGATTTTGCACAATTTTCATTAATTTAGTCTCGTGAAATATAAAAAATGCATTTTTTAAATTTATTTAGTCAAAAGATGTCATTTTAAGATAAATTCTGTATTTATATATTATATCTTAAATTGGTTTAGTAAAATATAACATATTTTGGATAAACTGTAAAAAAATTAAGGTTGAATTTATCAATAACAAAAAATTGTGTCACCAATTAAAGAATTTGGATACTTTCACGTTTTTTCTCACTTTTTTAAATAAAAAAAGCTAAAAATCTCAAAAACTACACGGTGAAAATCATTAAAATTTTGCATACAAGTCAGTGGTATGAAGCAGTTGATGAAAATATAATCAGATGTTGGATTCTTAATAATCTCCTAAGGTGAAAAAAAGAGATCATGGGGTAGGACGTGACAATATGAAGATTTCTGTTTCAATCAGGAAAATCAGTGTTTTTTTTCACTTTTGGGGGGAAGGGGGTCGCAGCCCTTTGGAGGGGGAAAATTTTGACACGAACAAAGGAAAGGGGGACTATTTGGAAGAAACTTGCAGCTGTCAAACACAACAAAACACAGTATTCACTGATCTTTTGCTCTTTGCTTTGCTAACACTGTAGTTCAACCAAATAAATCTTGCCTCATACTTCCCAGAGTTGAATTTTCTTGCATCAGAAAAACATACTCCAGCAAAGGGGGAATTTTTTATTGAACGTGGGGGAAAAATATATACTATTTTGAGGGGGGAATGGGGCCCTATTTCTCCAAATATTTGGCATAAAAAAAAACACTGAAAATGTTCAAATCTTTTTAATCGGACAAGTGTTTAAATGTTTGAAAATAAATAAACAAACAAAACATTGGAACCCATCTAGCCCTCCTTCTGATATTTTTTCATTAAATGTCACGACAATGTGAGGGTGAAATGGGGTAAAATACTGTATTGTAAACATACACTAATAGATGAACATTTATTTTTTTACCAAATATTTGAGACACTGGATTACATTTACTAAGTGTACCATTGAAAATCAGAGTTATGGTAATTTGTAATATCATGGATTAGCTTATTTTCTTAGATAAATCAATTTTTTCCTTATTTTTTTGAAAACACCTTTTCATAACAGTTGCTGATATGGGTAGACAGTTGGGTACTACATGTACTTAACTCGAAGGTTGCTGGAATGGGATGCTGACAGGGTACTACTTGCCACAACTGCTGGTAGTGGTAGTAGAAAGGGTACTACCGAAGTTGGTTGCTGAGTATTGACATGGTATTAGGAACATAAATGGTTGCTGGTATGGGTTGCTGACTGGATACTACTTACCATATGGTTGCTGGTATGGGTAGCTGACAGGATACTGGGGCTGTGGATAACTCGCTCCAGGGTAAGCTGACTGTTGTGGGTATGATCCTGGCCCTGATGGGGGAGCAGTGGGGTATGGCTTGCCAGACATCTTCCTAAAATGGTGTCAAAAAAGTGAAATATGCATATCAGGGATGGCCACATCCAGCAGACACAACCTCCCCACAAAGCCAAACAGTAGACTCGTAGAGAGGAAAAGAGAGCATGGTATTACAATATGTCGCGAAGAAGCGAATTCACCAATATTTCACCGCCGGTGTAGATTTTATCAACTTTCACCGCCGGTGTAGACAGCATAACTTGGGCCGCCGGTGCTCTTGTAATGATGGTCATGTGACTGGGGACTTATTAAGTAAACTATAAAAACTGACGATAGTAAAAAAGGACTAGTTTTTTTTGGAACCAGTGTTAAAAGACAAAAAGTGATAACAAGGTTAAAGTAAAAGAAAAAGTGTTTGATAAAAGTTAAAAATTGTGAAAGGATTAAAAGTGTAAATTTAAAGCATATAATTAAAAGTGCTAAAAATATTTAAATAATATAACATATATTATATTGATTTATTAATATAAATAATTGAAATTAAATATTAAATAGTGTAACGTATTATATGCGTTCTTTTATCAATTTACTTATTTATGTGGGAAATAAATATAACTTCGCCACACAATAATCAATTTCAATATGGATGCCACAAACATTTAACGAAAGTGAAATTTTTACCAACTGCAGATGGAGCTTTTGTTAAGATATGATGAGTAAGATGCATGTAAAATGTTTTTCTTTTAAATCTTCAACTGAAAAAAATTATGAATGCTAGGTCATGTGCTTAGTTAACCTTTTTAATACCTTTTTTGTTATTTGAACTAACAACCAGTGTCCAGATTTATTTTAATGGCCTTCCCCCGCCAGGCCTACAAGTGGCAGTTAAGGATACAGATGAAAAATTGTTTCTGTTTTGAATGCCAAAATTTATACTATTTGAAGTAAACAAACAAATTTCTGAAGTCCAGAGTTTCTTATTTTGAATCCAAAGATGGTGAAAGCACTGTGGTTAATTTAACCCTCATGCCCAAGATTGTTCAATGGAGAAAAGAGATCTACTTACAAAAATTCTTTTGGTAATTTTACATTGGCGTTCAGACTTCCCGGAAATTGCCAGACCGATGAACCTGTCCAGTAAAACTTCTGACGTGATTTGAATAGCTAATTCCTTTTTAACATGTTTTGGTCAGACAGACTTTCACATTTTGTCTGACCAAATGTCTGGACTTTCGGGAAGTCTAGCTTTAACACTGGAGTATTACAAAAATTCTAAGGTTAGATTTTATTATTTGGGACAAAATGTTTGATTCGAAGATGCTTATAGGAAACATTATATAGAAACAAGAAGTATCTTTAAAAAAGATGAACCGTGTTGATGGAAAAGATTTTTATATATAAAAAAGAAATATAGAGCAGTGAAGCAGACACAGTTTAGTTATTTTATTTTACTTGTTGTAGCTGTTGACGGACCATCCCTACCTTCTTAGTATGGGCTAGGGATTAAGTGACCGAGGCATGGAAACCCCATAAATTCATTGAAAGTGCGTCTGGTGATAATAGGTTTATTAAAGAAGCAATGTCTTACATTAAGTCTTGATCTACATTTATTCAGTTTCAATAAAATACCTTTTGTAGAGTTAGAACTCGAGATGAAAAAATGTCATTGAAATAAAATAAATATAAATAATAACAACTTGTTACAAGAGGGAAATCTCTGCTGGCAAATGAGATAACCGCTTCACCAACAATTGGTGTTTCTGGACATGAAATTAATGATCAGTATCAAAGGAACTAGAAAGGAACAAGTAAGAACTAGATATATCTACACTTCTCTGTTGTATTACATGGTGTATTGTACGCAAGTGTTTACCAGACACCCATGAATATTCCATATAAAATCATATTAAAGCCATCAATAAACTTAACTGGTTATTTATACTGTAAATATGTTTTTCTCCCATACAATTAACGCTTTTAAAAATGAAAATGCTTGAACATGTCAGTGCCAGGTAAATACTTATGCACAATATAAAAATTGTTACGGTAATTGTAAACTAAAACCCACTTACAACCAATTGACATTATCATAATCAGGGTTGCCAGCACCATAGATAAAAAAAATTCCCTGACTTTTCCCTGACTTTTCACTGACCAAATCATGTTTTTCACTGACCAATAATATAAACCTTAAACGGCCTTTAGCTCCCCTACTGCTGTCTTATCCACACACAAGTTCGTTTTTATAATTTAACCAAGATTAACATGCTCCATACATCTATACAAACTTTTTGTAGTTTTATGTTCAATACAATATTAAAATAAAAAAAGTAAAACAAAGAAGCAAGCAAATCTAACAAGATTTAACCAATACTTCTAAGATAATGGGCAAACAATGTGCATGTTTCTTGACAAGAGATAAGCAAACAAAAATATCATATACCATGCAAAAACTTAAATTAATAAACAACATAGTAAAAGCAAGAGATTATCGCTACTGAGCTTATGCACTATTGATTGCAATAATCGTCAAATGCAGAGTAAAATAATTCTACATAGTCTGCAAAAGGGGCCAGCAAACAACAAACCCATTTTACACATGTCAAGTAAAACAACCCCTCAGACAGGATGGCCATACATGTTTCCTTCATGTTGTAAAATAAAAATATTTTTTTTACATAAAACTGAAAAATACAAAGCTGTTTACACCATACAAGTAATATAAATATACACAATTTAGTGTGTTCAGTGCTTAGATAAACTTAGAAATAATGTTCATGTTTTGAAGACCTCTGTCCCAATCCAACAAATGTCATTAGCCTGATCCCAATGAAAACTATGTCTCCCAAATCTACACTGGGCCAAATGTAATAGGTCAGTTGAGGGAGAATGTATGTTTAAATTTTCAAATCACTCTAGTGGAAACTTCGGAAGTTTGTGTCACAAAACAAAAGCAAAAAACATGCACCCATTTTAAAAAATAATGGACTGAGCCACATAAAAAAATATGTCAGGCACATCTATACAAGATAACCCATACCTAACATGCTGAAAGTTTAAGTCAGTATCTTGAAAAATGTAGAAGTATTTTGTGCCGCAAATTTTTAAAAATCCTGCAATTACACAAAAACCTAGTATGCTGTGAACTGGATGTTGAAACACGGATTTGTACATGACACATGTTCAAACTTTAACTGTCACTTCTGCCAATTATTTCAAAATCCAACCACAAAGACACAAACTATCATCAGTAAGGATTATATAGCAGAACTATGTTCAGAGGGTCGCTTTATTAAAATAGAACAATATTGTTGTGTTCTTGCCCTTCAAAATAATTTTTCCCTGACTTTTCAGGATTTTCATTTTTCACTGACCAATTTCCAAAATTCCCTGACCTTGAAAAAAAATCAAATTTCCCTGACTTTTCAAGTCCGCTTGCAACCCTGATAATATATTTTATTTTCCCGCTGCATAATAAGTTAGGAAGTGTCTCCTCGACCAGCTGCCAGTCTAAACAACGGAAGTGGGTACTTCCGTACAATCGATAATTTAATCGCGTTTTATAATGTTTTTGAAATAAACAAACTTTCAATATTCAGTTACTTTATGTGTTAAAAACTACATCATAATAATTTTGTTTTATGTTACTACATCAGTTTTCTCAGTTAAACATTTGGATTGCGGCGTTAGCTTAGTCCGTAAAGGTTAATAAAGAATGAAAAAAAAAATCACATTTAAGAACTCCCATTAGATAATTTTAAGATAACTTACAAGTTATTTTTAAATGAAATAAAAAATAAAAAGTTTTCGCTTATTTTCACTTTTACTGTTGTAAAACATATTTTTTTTCTCAATACACATACTTTTTGACAGCAACATGTATATGCACGATTACTCAGGCTGATTTCACACATCCCCGCAGGAAGGGACTTTAGGCTGACACATTGTTTCATTATGTCAAAACTTTTATTCAAATATCTTCCAACTAACTACAGCCTTTTCTGTAAGTGACACTATCACAATGATTGTGAGCGAGAAATCTTCAGTCATTTTAATCATATTTTAGCATCCGTTTGCTTGCACTAGATGTTCGCTAAAAATCTTTTTACAACCGTCTGTCACAAAATGCCTCAACATACATCTGGATTATTAGCGCATTACTCCAAAAGTGGAAATAAAAAGTGGTCATTATAAGCACGTAGTCTTCATTCACAGGTGAATATGTTCTTTAAATCAGTCGGTGGCACAAATACAAAGGGTCTTTATCCACATGTTGTCTTAAATTTCAGTTGGTTGTCAGTGTAGGTTGAACTGTATTTATCCCACTGACTGATGTTAAGCACAAATTTACCTGTGAACAAAGACAACCTGTCTTCAAAGACCACTTTTGAGTTGTCTCTTGAATGTTCTTATAAGACATGTTTTACAATGCATCAAACTTTAATGAAAATCTTTTATTTCGAGAAAAGGATGAACACGTGACATAAATATGTGAGTATAACACTTAAACTTCATTCAAGAAACTAAAAATGTGACACATGAATACTGAACAGTTTTGATACCTAAAACGACTTATTTCCCGGCAATTTACGTGTTTTGATTGTATTATATAGTGCAAACCTTTAATATAATTTCGGCTTGCAATCGAGCATTTTAATAGTCATGGGTGGTCCCCGCATATGACAAAATTTTATAAGGTACATACCTCATTTGTTTTTGTTTTTCATCGCCGTATGATTTAAATTTCCTTCCGCCGTTAATACAACTGAAAAGTAATTCGCTAAACTTAATTTCCTCATTAAAGTTTTTCTTTGGTGCCCGCGCTTTGCCTGCAGCAACTGATCTTGAATCTCTTTTGTACAACTGCATATTGTCTTGTTTTTGGTATTTAACAATTTTTACTTTCAAACAATCATATTCTGGAAAAGTTTCTCCAATTTGAAATTTTATAGAACTTTTGAAACTGTTGAATGAAAATTCTGGGGAAAAACTTTAGCACAAATAACATATTCTGACATCCATGTTTATTATTCCACTTAAAAATACGACTCCAATCTAGAATCAACACAGAATAATTGTGACAATATAAAACTGTTCTTTAATTTTAATAAGGACCAAATGATAGAGACATATCTGTTGTATTTGAATAACAACAAACAATACGCTAATTACCAACCCTGTGAACGGCGGCATTTAACAAAGCTGCTGTGACATATTTAACTGCAAACTGAGTAGATCAATTAATATTGATAGTTTTACAAGTTTTAATTGTCGAAACATCAGAGGGCAAGCAAATGGTGCTACTATTACTTCCATTATTATTTCACATTTGAAAGCATTTTTACATAAAAGAAACAAACATTTTTACCAAACTTCCCCATTTTTGCGTCCGATGTTCAGGTTTAACACAATTTATTATCAATTATTTATTCTTGAACCGGTCGAGGAAACAGTCCTACCTGTATATTCTCCTAGACCGGAGCCGGTCGAGGAGACAGTCCTACGTGTATATTCTCCTCGACCGGCAGCCGGTCTAGGAGACTCTGGGTCTCCTCGACCGGGACCGGTCGAGGAGACACTTCCAATAAGTTATATTTATAACATTTCATTGGTTGAAAAACTAGGTCAAAAGTGTGCTTAGAAAGATAACACGGAAAAAAACTGTTCTTAGGACTGATATCAGCCAATTGCTGTAGATGAGGAACATTTTTTTTACTATTTATATAATAAATGTTGTCTTTGTCATGGGAATTCCTGGGCTCCTGATACACACTGAAACCTACCCTCTTTAATTCATGACTAGCAAAACAATAAAATTAGACCAATGTGCTGTCTCTGAGCTTAATGAATATCCCCCAAAAAGACAATATTCTGTTCTAAATAAATTATTGGATAATTTTGTTCTATGTTATCACCGTTCTGTGACCAATGACACATAATTAACACAGTCATTATCTGACATTTTACAGGAATCATTACATCCTCTGTAGGTATTTTCTTAAACTAGATCAATCACCAACGTGGTTGGTTAAATAAAACGCCAAAAGAAATTGTTACCACTTTTTTCCTGTTCTATTTTCTTTTTTGTGTACTAATTGCTTGCGCCCAGCATACTTCGGAAACCAGAATATGAAATCTGCGACATTAACAAATATATGCGGAACCTTTATTTTTACTGCGCGAAAGTCTAAATACGGTATCAGGACATTACGGACCATGAGCATTACGGACCGTACATAACAGGCCAAATTAAGAGTCATTACGGGCCACGTTTAAATACATAACGAACCATATTTATGGACATTAAGGACCATCTATAAGACATAACAGACCAGAATGAGAAATGAACGAACCATCTATAGATAAATACAGAATACGAAATTACCGGTATATCTATGAAAACATTACGGACCATATTTAATTACTGACTCTTCAATATACACAAATATATAATCAAACATATTAACCATATATACCGCACAAAACATTACACAAGAAATAAACAACAATACATAGCACACACACACACGCACGCACGCACGCACGCTCGCACGCACGCACGCACGCACGCACGCACGCACACACACACACACACACACACACATACCCCCCATACACATAATATCACATTAAATTTAGCACATATACACAAAATACACAAACGTAAACAAGCACACCAACTGTATACCACACAATAAAACACAAAACAATACACAAGAAATAAACAAAAATCCATAGCACAAACATAAATACATATATATCATTTATTAAAAGCCATGAATATATAATGTTTGTATAGATTATTTCTAATCAAGCAAATATACAAAGAGAACATCATTATACCACACCATAAAACATTAAACAATGCACAATAAATAAACAATATTAATATTGATTTCAAGTCGTGTCCGTAGTTTTCGCCAAATCGTGGTACGTTCGGATATTAAAAATGGTCGGTCAT
Organism: Corbicula japonica; assembly: GCA_038501625.1. NCBI lineage: Eukaryota > Metazoa > Mollusca > Bivalvia > Venerida > Cyrenidae > Corbicula > Corbicula japonica. The sequence continues at coordinate 5,187,086 of JAZAYU010000043.1, read as the reverse complement.
GTCAAAAATAAGGTCCATTCTGTTTTCATATTTATTTTTTTCATTATCTAATTCTATCTATAGATGGTCCGCACGTAATGTCCATAAATAGGATCATTTATGTGTAACAGATGGGCCGTAATGTCCCTAAATACAGTCTATCATGTCTTTATTAATGGTCCGTAGACGGCGATGTTCCTCATGCAACATCTTAGGGGATTTATAAATTTATAAATAAAATAAAAGGCACTATTAATTTCGCCCGGTTATTCGTAATCTGTAAATTCTTAAAGAAAGGTTACCAACATGATATTCTACAGCACTCTGCAGGCCTTGTGATTAACCCATCTACAGTTGATCATTATGCTTACCTCTTTGGTTGCACGACGGTGGCAGGGGTTTGAGAGTTTATGAAGGTTTATGGGGAAGTCTATCTTTTAAGAACATAGAAGCTCGATTTGTTTCTTTTATCTCTGTCATCGTAATCTTGCTAATTTGACCCCTAAGGGCTCTGGTCTCGGTAAGATCATTGAGTACTCGCCCCTTTGGCTTTGTAATGCTATTAGATTCTTATGTTTTATATGTTTGTGTGCTTTTGCATGCAACATGTACAGCGTTAAGCCGTGAGTTGGAGTTATTTCGCCATGTCAACTTTTACTTGTTTGTTGATATGAGAACCTGCTGGGGCAAGTGCGAGGTTGGTGCACCCTAGAACCTGGTTTAAACCCCCAGTGGCAATTTGATTTGCCACTGACCGTTCCAAGGCGGTAACCCCTCGGGTTTTCATTTTTGTTAATTTTTTTAGTTATCTAAATCTATCTATTTTTTGAAACTGATCATTGATCATTAACCATGCTCTCTCTCTTCTTCTTCTTCTTCTTCTTCTTCTTCTTATTGGCTGTGTGGGGAGGCTGTTTTTCTGAATGTGGCAGTTCCTGATACGTATATTTCACCATTTTATTACTAAATACTCGGCGTACTCTGCGATCATAAAAGAACCATTATGCGGATCAAAAATATGCTTGTAAAGATGGTATGACTGCAAGTAGAATAGTTTTGAGAGTTTGTCGGTTTGCATTACGAGCGATGCACAGATAGACTGCTTTAGTGTCCAGTAATTATTGTCCATTCCTCTGGCAGGCGACACAAGGTTGGAAGAGATTTTTCTGGACGAATTATGGGTCATGTATTATATTTATTATTTAACTATTAATAGATGATGTTTAATTCGTACATTTAGTTTGACCCAAGAGAGATAAGAGGGTTACTAAAAAAGTTCAGAAAAGATGTTGTTTTGGTAAACACGTGATTTCTGTTACTTATGCATTCAAAATTATTGTTTTAGAAATAAAATGTATTGCTATGAACGTTTTTATGGGTAGAAACCTTAGTTTTTGAAGTGAAATTGTTAAGTGATTTTGACGGGGTAGAAGAACTTTTTGAACATCCCTTTCAATAACGGAAGTTATGTTTGATTGCTCTCCCTTTGCATGTAAATATTGTATAGGAAGGATTCACAGGTAGCCAATATGCTAAAAATAGAGTCACTGATAAGAATTGACCTTATCAACCTTGCTAGCGGTAAAATTGTGTATGACTTGCATTCAGTTTACTATAAATTAGCTTGTGTTGAGGCATGGATCTGAAACCAAAATCTTAAAAAAAAGTTTAGTAAGACACAACAATGTTGCTATGGTGTTTGTAAAGGTGACTCGAGGTATACAGACAAAGATGGCATGAACGATGTATCTTTATACCCTTTCCAAAACCAAAAACAAATGAACATAAGTTCAAAAAGTGGATAAGTGCATGTGGTCGGCTGTATTTTATTATTGACAAAGCAAAATTTTTTAAAAAAAGTGGACATGCAAACAACAACAACAAAAACAATACATTTAATTTCTACATTTGATAAAATATACTTAATGACAATGAACAACAGGAAACAGATTGAACCAATTCATTGTCACATTTAGCAAATCGTGTTTCTTTTATTTTCGGGGTACAGTTTTTATTACGCAATAACTTTTTTTATTATAAATAAATTTTCATAATTTTGGTATCTAAATTACTGCAATGCATTCGGTATTATGAAACTGTGAAAAATGTTGATAATATATGTATATTTTCCTTGTCAAAATGCAATTATCCCCACCGTCCGTTTTTATTGTCCTTAAGTATATTAACTTAATTACTAGTAAGAATACCTACATACATAATTAGCCATATTAATTTTACAATATTGTAAACATAAATATACAGACAAGATTAGTCATGATACATCATGGCCCGCCCGGCTAGCTCAGTGGATAGAGCATCGGACTGTCAATCCAGGGGTCGTGAGTTCGATCCGCAGCCGAGGCGGGAAAATTTCTCCGTGACAATTGAACTCGGACATTGCGTCTGAGAGTCATTTGTCCCTCACCTCTGATTCAAGTGAGGAAGCAGTCAGTCGCTTGCGGAGAAATTGGTTAGTACTGGTTAGGAACACCGGTTAGGTGGACTGACCGCCGGGATATAACCAGAAAGGTGTTGAAACCAGGCGTTAAACCCCAAAAACAAACAAACAAACATGATACATCATAAAGATACTGAAACTGCACCTGTTTCTGATCACCTCCAGCTCAAGATTATATAATGCATGCTTTAACTGCTTGATATGAAAATACTATGAGAATTTCTATGAATCTTTTCAATTAATGCTTGCCTTTTCCCTGACAAATTTAAACCTTGACACAGTAATCAAAGTTTTAGTTAAACATTTGAATGCTCAGGTTATGTCAGATGAGCGAAACTTAACTCAAGGTTCAGCATTTTATGTTAAATTTACAGCAAATATCTTATCACAATTAACCATTGTTTACACTGTATTGTACCACCTTCCTAGAAATGTGTATCATGTGGTACTGATAACACAAATTGATGACGTAGCTGTGAATCCTTCCTATTGAAAGGTTCTTGTTAACCTTTAACAATTTCATTGTGATCAAAGATTTCTTACCACTAATGTGGATTGCATAAAACACCTTTTTACTTTGTATCATTTAATTGCAACATCTATTTATGTCAGAAGTTCTCATGTCTATGTTTTGTGATATCTAGTCTAATTAAACGTTTTTACTACACATTGCTTAACTTATGTGGACAATATCCACTTCCCTCTACCCAGGGATCTTTCATCCATGCTGATATTCTTCAAGATATCATAATCACATCATTGCCAGTCATATGTGATATTCAATAAAATTTACAACTTATATAACTACTTATACTTGATCTCTATTTCACATCATAGGTCAAACAACTATTCACTTCATATCTACAATCAGATGGATCCAACCACAACTTGGCTCAGGGACATTACATCATTAGCATGAATGTCGTCCACATATAACACGTGTGTGTTATACTTTTCTTGTTCCTGTTGGAATTACCTCCTTGACCGAACCTGGTTGCGTTCATCGTTTTGCTTTTGTTTTTTTTTAGTCAGAATCATTCCTTGGTATGGAGGCCATAGACCGCTGTTCAAAGATTAATGTAATTAAGAATACGTCGCATTAAAACAGCAATGATCATCGTCAACCCTTTTTCAGACACTGGCATTAATTCAATTTCACCGAAGTCAGATCTAAACAAATGCAGCGGTTTTCGTGAGATGATTTTTTTTCAGATTGGCATTAATTTGCATCACGAGCTTTTTCTATCAAATCGAGTATGCATGTAACATAAGGGAACTTGTCAAGTTCCCTTATGATGCATTTCATAACTTGTAGATCTAACACCATGGGCACTCATATATATCTAATTAGAAGTAAAGCACCAAAAATGACAGATGTAATTGATTTAAAATTATGCAATTATGTGTTCTTTTAGAAAACTGAAATATGCTTTCTAAATGTGTATTGTACAATAAATATAACAATGAAGAAAGCAGCTAAGTCAATAAAAACGAATAGAATTATGAAACATGTTCATGTAATTCGTTGACATCAGTTGAAAGAAATGTATCATGACAATAACAGCCAAGGCATCTGAGAAAATAAATTATTATTGACATTGGATTCTTTCAAAGATAAACATTATTGAAAAATTTAAATAATGTCCCTAAGACTATAATGTCTTTAAAAAGTTTTCGTTCAATTTATTTAAGCTAAAGTTATTTTGTCTAGGAATTATCCCGAAACTTTGGATTTGTTTAAACAACGTATTCTTAAATGGCTTTTTTCTTATAGACTAAAACTTTCAGCGGGGTTTATTATTACATGTTGTCAAAATTTAAAAAGTATGAAACAAGCACGGACTATCTAGGTTTGTGCGACATTGAAAAACCATCCACAAACATTAATGTTCAGAGGCTGCATATATGTAATTGCAAAATATAACAAAACATCACTTCAAACAAATTCTTCAGTATAATGAATTAAATAACCTTTGCGCAATTACCACACGACCACTAAAATCGTTCAACGTGAGGATTCACATGAACAGCGCTATTCTGATGCTTGCATGTTGACCAAGAACTATTTTAACAGCGTCGTTGGAAGGATAATGACTACGTTACTAGCGTCAAGAGCGTCTGTGACGTCATGGATAATGACGCGGTAGATGTCGGCAGTACCAGCGGAATCAGTAATTAATGGTTAGTCTTTCGAAAATAATTTCCAAAGCAGCATATGTGTACTGAGCTCCGACTCTTTGTGAATTATAGTATTGTATGTGACCAGTCCTATCTTCAAGAATTATGGAAGTCCGTTAAATAAAGAAATTCTAATACACCTATGGAGGTGTGAATAATGCGTCAAAAATAAATCTGTACATACCTACTAGCAACAATTTCATAAATCTGTTCAACGTTGTAGCAAAGTAAAATTACAGTCAAACATGTGCTATAGACCACCTGCAAACAAAGACAGCATGTGGATAAAGACCATTTTGCATTTGTTCAACTGACTGATTTAAAGAAAAAATTCACATATTTAGAAAGACCACCTATTTTGAAAGACCACTTTTATGTCTTCCCCTGAGTGGTCTTTTAAGACAGGTTTGATTGTATGACAATTTTTTCTTAGAATTAAAGCGCTAAAACCTTCATCGAATGCTGAAAAAGAAACGTTGTTCCGGGTACAGTTAAGCCATAATAATGCCGACTAGGTGAAAAATTCGGCCTAAAAGAACTGGTTTTTAGCGGCAACAGGGTTCTGCAGTCGGATATTTATTTACCGTTGGAACAGAATATACATGGTAGATCCGTTTTCTTGCATACTACACTACTCAAAAGTTCTATTTGCACATTTTATAAATGTGATTTTCCTAACTCTATGATTGAATCATTCGAATTTGAGGTTAAAATAATTTCTAATAATTTTAGTTTAAGATTATTGATTAGTAGGCACTTATCAAATAAATGTAATACCATTTTTTCGTGTTTACGTTCTATTACGTCAATATTTAATGACGTAAGAGCGTAAAGGCCCTGTCACACTACAGCGCGTTTCCACTGCGTTGCCACTGCGTTGTTTAATTTTCCAGAACGCCGTGAGATCGCAAGAAAAATCTGACTTATCGTGAAGATGGAGACTGCACGGCGTCCTCACTGCGACCGAGGCGTAGCTTTGAAGTTTACATGGCGTTCTATCGCGTTCCTACGGAGTTTTTATTGGCGAGTGCCTGCGCTCTAACGGCGCCTTCACTGCGTGCACTGCGCTTTCACGGCGTGCTTACGGCGCTTCCACTGCGTGAACTGCACTTTCACGGCGCTCACGCTGCGCGGACGGCGTGTTGATGACGTTCTACCTTTAAAACGAAGTATATCATTTGCTTGTTAGGTCTTGATCAGTTAAAACTATGCCTGCAAAAAGAGGTGGAAAAGGAAAGAGGGCAAGACAGGAAAAATGCCGATTACAGACAGAAGAAAGTCCACCGCCATCACCTGATCAACCAGAGGATGGGTCGCCGGCTTCTGGGGCGAGCAGTCCATCAAACCCTCCGTCACACAGCCCCACCAGGCCACAAAAGAAAGCTAAGACATTAACAGATCTCACTTTGGCCCAAGAAGAAGACATGGCATCATGACTAGGGGAGAATGAACTTCTCTATAACAAAAAGCTTAACTCCTACAAGGACTTCAGAAAAAAAGACGCTCTGTGGGAGTCAAAGGCAGCTAGCATGGGAAAGGACGTGTGGATTATAATATAAAGATCTGGTACAGATCTATTTGCACCCGAATTATCCGCCTTTTGCACATGGTCGAACTCAAACCCTCCTACGCCCTTGAGCTCTCCTCCTTCGTCGTATTACAATCATGTGCAAAACGTCTTCATCTTGATATGTTTGCTTGACATGCATGTAGGTCAGCAATAGCCCGACTTGCTGCAGTACTTCAGTCATGGTGAAATGAATGTTTATTTGCCAATCTTGTACATTTATACAAATTTGTTTTTGTCATACAAACGTCAGTGAACGCAGTAGAAGCGCATTGGAAGCGCAATGATCGCTGTGACATCGCGGAAGAAGCGCATTAACAGTTAAAGCGCAATGATCGCTGTGACAACGCGGTAGAAGTGCATTGGGAGCACATTGATCGCCGTGACAGCTCCGTAAAGTCGTTGAAAGAGCGCAATGAAACAATTAACACTCCGTATAAGCGCCGTAGACGCGCCATAAAGCGCTGTAAAGAACAGAACAGATATTTTATTAAGACGTGTACAAAGTACAAGTGTAAAGACGCAGTGACATCTCCGACAACGCCGGGGGCAATCTCTGTGCAAGCGCCACCGATTACCACAGCGTTCGCACTGCGACCTCTGTGCGCGCCCGCGGAGCTCCTGCGGCGTTGTAGGAGACCTTACCGCGCTGCTACGGCGATCCTACTGCGCTCTTATCAGAACGCCGAGCGACGGCGTTTGTTTTGTGCATGCTCAAAGTGAGCGCCGTGGCTAGGCGTTCTATGCGAAAAACAAAAACGATTGTAAAAAATCAAATTCGATTGCCGCACGGGAATTACGCATAAATAGCGTATGCTGATGTGGATGACGTAATACGGAAAACATTATTTATCATAATATCAACATTTCTTTTAATAAGGATAATTTTATTTTGAGATATTAAAATGTTAAGGTGTGCACTTAGAACTATTGACAAGTGTATACCTATTTTACCATTCCCTATTTATAACTTTGAACATTTAATCAAACATACAAGTTCACATTGAAATACGGAAGTACAGTGTCAACCAGTTCCGGTTATGAACCAGTTCCGGTTATCTTTTATATTTCCTATCCCATGTTAGAAATATTTCAGTACAACGAGTTAAAACACTTGTTTAGTCGCAATAAATAGCATTTCAGCTGAACTTTTACGAACTTAAACCTTTAATCTATTGTTTACTTTCGGACAAGCTCCGCATCAACAAAGACTATTGCAGACGTTCGAGTCTAAATATTTTCAACGCGGAGATGTTAAGCGTGACATCCATCGCAAAAAAAACAAACTTTATTGGCCCGACAACGACAAAACGTGATTTGCAATATTGTGTTATATCAATGCACTTTCATCACAAGCAAGATCGTATGCTCAAATATTTTCATTCTGTTTTTGTGACGGTTTTTGAGAAGCATGCGTTTAAACCAGTTCCGGATAAGTAATTAGTGTGAATTCCAGTCACAGTTTGGAATTCAATTTTAAAGGATAAACTGGGAAAGGCTACCGAGGAAAAAACAAACCTTAAACCTAGAGGATGCAGCTGGTTAACATATTGGTCATGTCTCAAGGTCATTTGCACCCTACATCAAAGATATCCTAAACAATGATGGTATAGTGTTACATGTAACAGACGTTAATGGGTCACCAGAACCTAGCTACCCACGATGGCTATCTCCGCACGAAGAGGGGGTGGTGTTGTGCCACCATGTGATTGTAACATTTCTATCCCATTAAATGATTGCTGTAATGTTGAATCAGATACACGTAGTGCAATACCTGATGCTATGGAATGGAACTTTGATGTCATGAGCGCTTAATTGCTTTTGTTAATACTGTAATAAATAGAAATAAATTATAGCATAAGACTTGGTGTGTTCTATTATTTATTTCACACTACTTTCAGAATTATTTTGCACCCTTAGACAGAAAACGTGTAAAAATGAATTAGATCTGTCAAAGCCAGTATACAGCTATCAAATTAGACAGTCAAAATTTGCTTTGAGACATGTCTAACCGGAATAGATTGAATTAACCGGAACTGGTTTAAATTAGTCTATAAGTAAATGTAACATTGGCAAAAGTAAATAAATGCGGAGACTAAAATAAATTCAGCATCTTTTAGGTAAGATATTTTGCTTATTATCAAACAACAAACAAAGATCTGGTTAATGCTTTTAGTATATTTTTACAACCAATATATGAATTAAGCGGAACTGATTGACAAACCGTATGCATTATTTGTACTAGCAAGGCATAAGCCAGAGTGCACCTTGATAGATAAATCAAATAAAGAAACATGTTTCCTCACGTGAACACTTTCTTCAGATACATGTTTTTGTATGTGTTATTACAATTTTCCAGATTACTTATGTGCAGTACGAAATATTTTTGCGTCGCCGCAGCCACTACATACACCACTTTACATTTACATCATTCAATTCGGATACCATTGAAATGATATCATTAGCAATGGAAGACACCTGCACGTCATCTTCCCAAACTGACAACAGCAGACAACTGCACTAACTGACAACAGCAGACATCGTCACTTACAGACAAGAGATGACATATGCATCAGCTGACAACAGCAGGCAACTTCACTAACTGACAACAACAGACTGCACTTACTTACACCAGACATGTGCACATCAGACAACAGCTGACATATGCACTTACTTACACAAGAAGAAATCTGCACCAACTGACAACAGCTGACATTTGCAGCAACTGACAACAGCAGACATCTGCACCAACTCACAACAGCAGAAATCTGCATCAACTGACAACAGCAGATATCTGCTCTAACAAACAGCAACAGACATCTGCACTTACTGAAACCACCTGACTTCTGCACAAACTGACAACAGCTGACACCTGCACCAATTGACAACAACAGACATTTGCACCAACTGACAACAGCAGACATCTGCTCTAACTTACAACAGCAGACATCTGCACGAACTGAAAAAAACAGACATCGTCGCTACCTTACACCAGCTGACATATGTATCAACTAAAAACAACAGACAACTTCACTAAATGACAACAACAGATATCTGCAGCAACTGACAACAACCGACATCTGCAACAACTGACAACATCAGACACCTGCACTTACTGACAACAACAGACATCTGCACTAACTGACAACAGCAGACATCTGCATCAACTGACAGCAACAGACATCTGCACTAACTGAAAACAGCGGACATTGTCACTACCTTACATCAGCTCAAATATGCATCAACTGACAACAACAGACATCTTCACCAACTGACAACAGCAGACATCTGCACCAACTGATAACAGTAGATACATTCACCGACTGACAACAGAAAGCAACTTCACCTATTTACACCAGCTGACTTATGCATAAACTGACAACAGCAGACATCTGCACCAACTGACAACAGCTGACATTTGCACCAACTGACAACAGCAGACATCTGCACCAAATGACAACAGCTGACATCTGCACCAACTGACAACAGCAGACATCTGCACCAACTTACAACAGCTGACATTTGCACCAACTGACAATAGCAGACATCTGCACCAACTGACAACAGCAGACATTTGCATCAACTGACAACATCAGTCATCTGCATTTGCTTACATCAGCACGACATCTGTACCATCTGACAACTGCAAAACTGCACAAACTGACAACAGCAGATATCTGTACTGGGTAGAAGCAAAAAATAAATTCTTTTTCGGACTTATCTTGTAACGTCGCAATGTTTGATCAAGTAAGTTGAGCAAGTATTGTATCGTCTCAAAATACAAGTCTAAGTCGGACATCTCTTGTACCGTCGCAGTGTCTGGGTAGAAACAAAAACAATTGTAAGTCTGGCTAGTCTGGTAACGTTTCAATGTCTGGGAAGAACAAATGTCTAAGGCGGGCGAGTCTTGTAACATTTCAACTAAGTTACACGACTAGTGTTAGGGGTTTTCTATGACTGTGGTGAAAACGAAAAAGAAAATTATTATCGGTATGAAAACGATTAAATTTTAAGTGGTCAAATGACGCTAAATACACACAAAAAAAAGAAATATGCTAATCGCCGCACTAACAAAACAGAGCCTCCCCACAAAGCGAAAAAAAGAGAGGAAAAGAGAGCACGAGAACGAAACAGAGAACCCTTGCGGTTACCGACTTGGAACGCTCCAGGTCAGTGGCAAATCAAATTGCCACTGGGGGTGTAAACCAGGTTCTTGTTTGCACCAACCTTACACTTGCCCCAACAGGTTCTCATATCACAAAACAAGCACAAGTTGTCTTAGTGAAATAACTCCAACCCACCCATCAGCTCAACGATGTTGCATGAAAAAGCACACACATATAAAACATAAGAAGCCTATAGCATTGAAAAGCCAAAGGGGCAGGTACTCAATCACCTTACCGAGGTCAGATCACCTGGAGTCAACTCAGCAATAACACGATAACAGGGATAAAAGAAACAAATCGAGCTTCTACGTTCTTTAAAAAAAGACTTCCCTATAAACCTTCATAAATTTTTAAACCCCAGCCACCGTCGTGCAACCAAAGAGGTAAGCATAATGATCAACTGTATATGGGTTAATCACCAGGCCTGCAGAGCGCTGCAGAATATCATATTGGTAACCTTTCTTTTTGAATTTACAGATGGTTTTTACGAATTACCGGGAGAAATTAACATTGCCTTTTATTTTCTTAATTTAATAAATTAAATCATTCTCCATAAAAAACTGGCTTTGAAATACCTTGTTGCAAAAGTGATTTTTAACTGCAATTTTTGAATTGAATCTGGGTATCGGCGATAAAACTTGCAAAAGTGTTTCCTTAATTTGTGATACCGATAACCTTGTTTTAAAAGATTTTCTGTTATGCAAAGATTAAGTTATCGTGTGGTTTTAAATTGTTTCAACTGAAATCACTCTTCGTCCAAATTTGTTACAAGGTCAGTTGACCATTTATCTATTTTTTAGTTTGTTTGTCATCATTATAAGAATATCAAAATATAAGCATGCATAAAGTAACAGCTCTGCATATTATTTCAGTGTAACATTTTGATGAAAACACAAAACACATTATTGACATGCAATTATGATTTACTCTAATTGAAACATGAGACGTATTTATTGATAATAAATAATAATCACAAAATATTATGCATTTACCATTTCAGTCGTACACAAACAAAAGGGGAGGCGAGTGCGCACAAACACCCACGCTCCCGCATGTCCTCACACACGTCGTCACACACGTAAGACGCAAGCACCATGTTATAATACTGAGTATTAAGATTTTAATACCTTATCTATTTTAGTGAGTGTCAGAATTTGATTATGTTGACGAGTTAATGTTTTACAAGTTCAGCACATCAAACTTCTCGTTTGAGAACAATGTAGATCTGGAACAGACTGCACAGCTGTACAAACTATTCCGAGTCTACACCGATTACGAATTAAAGTGTAACATAATTTAGCTAAATGAACTTTATATTTCAACATCAAAGCACATACAGTACTGTCTTAATGTGGAATCGTCAATACAGTGCGACTGGTTGCCATACTTATTGACTCGGACTGGATCCCCAATTACCGTCATTTTGTTCTCCGTACCATCAGACGCATGTTTCTCGTAGTCTATCATAATCTCAATGAGACCCTGATTAGGGTTCGTATAAAGCATTAAAACATAGCGTCCACTGTCGTCTGGTTCCGTGTTGCCAAGCAACCGCTGAAAAATTCCAGGACTTCTATCAATATGAGCATTGTCACTATCCCCCTCGGCGATATACATCACTTTAGATTCTGATATATTATGGAGCGTAAGCTCACGACACAAATTTTTGTAGTTTGCTAAGAGTAAATTTAAATGATGAACGGCGTATTTAGCTAGGTTCTGAACCAAAGGATACGAAGTACTAATTATATTGGAATCATAGCACGTGCAATATTGAGCCGGTACACCGGCATCTGCGCAAGTTCGCAGTTCCGGTATTTTAGAAAATAAACTGCGACTTGTTCTGGTATTATAAATATCCCGAGAATTCGTTTCACCGAACTTTCCTTCAATCACTTTCTTCATTGTTTCGTGAACATCGAATGGCGTCGTCAGTTTCCCCGTATTGTACAAAAGATTACGATGAAGCCAGGGATATTTGTCTTTTATAACTTTCGGTATATAAATCGTAAGAAACGGCATGTTGTTCTCGATCCTTCCTATATACGTTGTACTGGCACCACCTAGACGAAATCCATGGTCACTGCCGATTATGAGCATCGATCTTTCAAGATGGCCGCCAGTGTTCAACCACTGCAATAATTCCAAGAGTGGCTGGTCACCTCTCCCAAGGGAAATGAAATCCTCATGTCCTATTTGATTATTCCAGAAGAATGAAAATTTTAAGCGACCTGTATATTTAGTTAAAAATCTCTTAAGATAATCTATCTGCAATAAATAGTGGTCTTTGTTTCCATAGCAATGCCACGTAGATTTTCCGAGAGGTTCCACGATGGTAGGTATGATGCTGTCCATTGCTAAACCAAATGGTCGATAATAATAGTCCACGGGTTGTTTCCGGAAGCCCGACTTGAGGTAGTTCATAGTGGAGATATCGGGGCGGTCCTCGGTGTGAAGTGTTACATAACCTGCCGAGGCGGCCTTTTTCCAGATGAAAGGCATTTCGTCGAGATAAGACCTGAGTAGATTTTCCATGTGATATTTGTAATGCTCTTCGCCGGTCAGTAAAGGTATCTGATTCGGAAAGGAATTTAATCCAACTTTCATATAACCACGGAAATCATATGCACCCAATGTCTCTGTTAAGTATTTGTAAGATTTTGGCAGTTTTCGCAAAGCATGCGATCTGGACGCCGAATCAAGGCCGAAGAAAAGCACACTTAATTTACTGTCTGTTTCATTGTATATTTCTTGTTCTCGTCGTTTAGATTCTGTCCACATCACATTTACGTGTACAAAGTCATAAACTGTTTTCTGGCTTTGCGTTTGACACACTACACGAAAGACACTACTCTCAATGAAAACTGGTGGTTCAAACGTCACTGCTGTATGCTCTTTTATTTCCGAATCGCCATCAACACGTTCAATCACGTGATACACACAAGTAAGTGACGTCAACGAATATTGCAACATGGCTGTCTTATTGGCCTGGAGGTAGCCATTTTTGTCAACAAACATTAAGGAGGATTTGTTTGCACATTTGTTCGGCTTTGGAGTTCTCAAATATTGTGTAAGAGTCTTGTCCCACGGATCTAAAACGTGCAGTTTGCATGGTGTCATCTGTGTTACTGTAAGAATTCGAAAGTCTATTACCGTTGGACTCAGGTAGACCAGTAAAGGAACTGTCAGCAGAGTCACAAGAATAAAATATTTCTTTCGAACGTTTGCCAAGAAGAGAAATTGTTTGCAGCGCTGTATTAGGGATTTCATTGTGCCTTTCAAGCCGAGCATGTAGCATATCCATCAAGACTGGCTTAATGCAACATTTAAGATTTACTCCAGATGAGGCCCTGTAAAATACAAAAAAGAAAACCTTTACTGTACGAACAAGTGCTTAGCTTTCTAATTAAAACTATTCCAGGGAAGTATCTAGAATGTTGGGAAGGGGGAGGTGGCTTAAGGTGCGTGAGGGAGATTCCTCCTGCATGCCGAAACTATTGTTTATGTTGGTCTTTTTACAATAATGTTAAAAGCGCGATTTTAGGTGATTTTGAGTTTGTACGTTTATTTTCATTATCCAAGAATAAGGCGGTTAAATGAATCGAAGAAGTTGTTAAAAAAGACCGATCTAACAAACCTGAGCTATTCTGAAGGTCGGAAAACGGGTTAATCGAATAACTAGTTATATGCAGTGTAGTTTGCTAAGTAAATAAAAAATAAATTGAATTTGAAGAATACACGAGCACCATCTCTTGATGCCTGACTCTCGTCTGTTTAGTATGTTTAAAAGAAAGAAATGTATAAGATAAAAACATGATACAATAACTTATAATAGAGAAGGAATCCGTTTTTCAACATGTACACGTAGGCAGTAAACAAAAGCAGCAACATCCTCACATGTTTGAAACTGTCTTAATTTTCAAATGTCTAACATTTGAATCATGAATGAGAAAACGTGGACTTAAACTTAAATATACAACTGATGACTACGACGACAAATAAGCCGCCGATTACGCCGTACGCCGGGGGAAGTGATGACATATGCCGGTCTGACCGAATAGACGCGCTGAAAAGGTAATACTCATAACGGCTGGTTGAATCTACAACGGAGGGGGGAGAGTGGGAAAGACACAAGCCTGATAATATAGTATTCCGTGCCTGTTAAAAGTGTAGGAGTTCTTATTCTTATCATTTGTTTTTCTTTAATGGCACACACTTATTCTGAATAGTATGACCTTGCGTGGAGGTTAAAAAAGAGATAGGTGCTAGGGCTCTTATGATACTCAGTTTCAGAAGTAACCTAGCAACGTGCAAAAAGGTGCAAAACCCTAACACTTTTAGCCCTTAAGACTTTAATATATATATATAGACAAACTGTTGTGCTGGAAGTAAGAATGTTAGTCAGTTAAAACAGTATAAAAGAAATATTTATAATGTGATGCCACTAAGGATGGAACACTGCATAATGCCATGTGTATTAGAATATACGGAAACTAAAGGGGGAAGAATACTCCGTTGTATAAACATGATAAAGGGAGATTGTTGCAATCTCCTTCGCAGAGTTGTCGTTCCTTACACTCACTTTGCATCGCTGCGAAAGGCTCATTGTCAAGATGTTTTACCAAACTCGACAGCCGTATTTTATACAGTCATAAATTATGCATTTGAAAGCTTGAAGTAAAAGAAATGATTGAAATCTTCACTATCCTTCACTAAAACCGACGAAACCCAAGCTATTGTAAGTGTAATTGGTGAACTATTTCTTTGAGTTAAAGTAAAAGTAGTTGAAAGTAGTCCCAGCCTATAACAGAGGTAAATGTAATGAGCCGATAGTGTAAGAGAGTGAGATTGTTGTCGTATAAAACCGGAAGATAATGTACTGTTATGTCCTGATTAATTTCATTTCATATTTCACCGATTACTCCCCTTTTTAATGAACTTATTTCACTGATTTCTGGTTATTGATTTTGAGTGTCTTCCTATCACACTTTGATACTCTAGTAATGCACACGTGGTTATGGACAGCACACAAGATTTATCACTTGAGAAAAGCACAAATCTAGCTCTATTTAACTTACGAATCAGCGGTCATGTCCTCGACCCTCTTATACACTGTTATATGTAGTGTTACGATAATGACCTGGTTCGTTGGTTGATTTTATTGGTCATCTTTCAAATGTTATTACTTGAATAATTAATCTCAAATGATTATTATGGAATCACACACTGCCTGTTGCTATACACAGAATTGAAACCACAGAAATTAAAACAAAACGCAAGAAACAAAGCCACCTACCTGTCTGATGAAATCCCATAGATTAATGTCCAGTTTTAGAATAAATATCCCATAATAACTTCGTTTGTATTCGTGTTGTCATTTCTTTATTTCGTTATAGTAAACATAGCGACTTTCACTGCATAATAAAGGTATGACTAAACAAACAAGGATAATGTCTCCACTTGTTGTTGACGGATTTTCAATAAAGCGATATGCACATATAACCACAATGGATTAAAATCGCCGGCTGTATAATGTCCAGTTTAAAGCAGCTTATTCGAATGTAACGGACAAAGGAAACCGTGTCCGGGCGAGGAATTTATCGATACCTATTTTATTTTAAAATCTTAATATATAAGATATATTAAAAGTTAAATGTTGTCCACATGACGCTCTGTAACATCATCTTGTTCTCCGCCAAATACAATATTATATTATACCATTTCCATAAAAAAAATGTCTGCCCACTATTAAATGTCGTGCCCACTTTATTACAAACGTTTTTATGAACGCTTTTGATGAACATTTTTATTCTAAAAAAGTATTAGTCGGTTATAAGCTATATAAGGCTTATCATAAACTTTATAGCGTTGATAACAGAAACTTCAGTTTTTATTGTAATGTAATAAATATGTACCTTTTGTAAAAATAGACAGTCTTAGCAACTGAAAGTATTTTGTGAACACAAATGAAATTAACGAAAAATATACATCTCAAGCAGGAAGTTTACAATCACATGTAACCCGGATCCTAAATATTCTTCTTTTTCTGTATTCGGAAAGCGGAAAAGCTTGTTCATCTTAATTTATACTGGATCCAAGATTATACAACTAAGATTGGAAACCAGTCCTAATTCACCATCATTTGATTGGCTGAAATGGAGACCTATATATAAAACATGGATTAGAGACCAGTATCGGATCTCAAGCTTCTAATTTGCTGAAATGGAAAGAAACCTAAGAGTAGATGGAAACTGCCGATCCGTCGCTCCGTTAACCCGTCGGCCCTAGCGGATGATCATTAAGGGACCAGTCACCTGACCTCTAGTGACCTCAATCAGTCAACCTATATACTCATCCGATATTGTCCAGTCACCTGTAACGGTAGTCCATTTACCTTAACCGACCGGGTTAAATGACCCCTTTACCACAATTTGATATCATTTTCATCTCAGTCTGTCAGAACCTTTCGCTGACCGAGTTTAATGATCTGTCTTCCACAATTTTATATCATGAATCCGCCAGAATCTTTCTGAATTTACAAAATGGCTAGTAAACAGTTTAATAGTAAAACCTGGGCTAAAATTTTTTAGCGGAAACGACCACTGGCGCTTGAACAGCCGCCCCACCCCCTGCCAACCCTTACTTATACGCCCTTTTTTTGTAAAAATGGTGTCAAGTCACTAATTTTATTCCATTCTATCAAAATACACCGTCAAAATCGTATTCTAAAAAAAATATTTCTAAGTATATAATTGAATAATGGTCAGGAACGGCTCCAGACACCACCCCCGTTCGAGAGGCTGTTTTTCCTGCAATACGGCGGGTTCCAGCCTGACACTGTTTGGTTCAACGCAAAAGTGTCTGATCTAACAGTAAATGTCAAAAATTCTCACCAAAAGCTCGAAATACGCGTAATATTCAACAGAAAACAGCCTCCGAAATGCAGGTTATTTTTTCATAGATTCTTCAACCCAGTGCGACTTCTGGAAATCCCCGACGCTTCTGTTCGGAGCGTTCTGATTGGTAGAACTATTGACGTAGTCCGGGAAATACTTTGCACACAAATCGTTCGACCAACGACAAAAAACATCTAGGGTTTTCTCTCAGAACAAAATATGAGTAATGAAAATGAAAATGAAATTGAAAATGAGCAACACATGTAAAATTTGAGGTGGATATAACACATAGTAATTGCTTCAGAATGTCTTAACAATGAACTTTTAGGTGAAAAATGGTTGAGATAGTACAGCTATGTTTGACACTAATAAAGCATCAAAGAAAATAAATGGATAGTCCTTTAAGTGCAATTCTGTTTGGAGTCATATGATGACTAGCACTACTCTAAGCTTAGTGAAAAATATAAGTAAATCGAAATGTTATGGTCTTTAATATAACTTAATCGGAATGCTATGGTAAACCAACATTTGATACAATGGATTTTGATTATCATCACTCATTTATAAATGAAACAGTTTCGAACTATTTGATGAATGATATCGATTTATGCTTTGAAAGATAAAATGCTTTATTAGATAGTTCCAAACACAGCTTTATGTATATGCGCATGATGTTTTTAATGATACTGAAGTCTAATGGGTGCACGTCTATTTCTAGCGGGGTATCTTCTAAAATATCTACCCTGTCTATGACCCAGAACAACTATAAAATGAATTATTTGATCATGGAACTGGACAAGTTTTTCCAAGATGAAGTCCATACAGGTATTCAAAATGAATGTTGCCATAATGATGAAGAGTGATCCAAGGGTGAATGTCAGATATTCTACAAACAAGAAAAGGAATAATAAATATTAGTCACGTTTACAGTCATCATGGGCACCTGCCTCAAACAAAACTATTGAACTCCCACTGGAAAGGTGCGAACTGGCCCGGTGTGTCATCTCTATATCTTCCGTTGCCCTTCTTTTACAAGCTTTACCCCTTTTTATACAGATGATTGTGATAACTACAAGCAATATAAACCCAGGTACAACTGTGATGATGATGATGATGATGATGATGATGGGGTCAGGGATGATATCATCTAGTAATAAAATAAATGGTAACATGAAGTTAAATTGTGACAACTTTAGTTTCAAGCAATATCATCTCTCTTTTTAATTAAAATTCTTGATATTAAACAGCTACTTCCTGTATTTCACTGTAAATCAATGTCTCTAAACTAGGTGAATATCCCCTACTTTTTCCAACACAACAGCAATTATATATTTTTTTAGAATTTTAAAGACTATCAAAAAAAGCTGTTAGCAAAATTAATGCAAATACTATGGGTAAAATTATTTTCCATAAAAAACTTTCATCTATCACTACATTATCAATGCTTGTAGATTCCGTGGAGTAAATAGTTTTTGTATTATCTGCATGACCATCTTCAGTAGATGAACTTGTAAGGGGAGAGTGACTGAGGGAATCAGTACTCAAAGTAAAGCCATTATTTTTTGTAAAAGTAACATCAGTATGACTACCTCCAGTGTCATCGTAATTGTTACATTATCATTAATGATGCATTTCAATTAATATTTCATAGTGTTTATGTAGTAACATAATTCGATTTAATCTTACATTGTTATAATTACAGTGTGTCACCCCCGTTGACGATCAGCAGACTCTCGATAATTATCATCAGACATTTTAACGTGTTTACAAGTGTTTTTATTTAAAAGTCGGGTTGACATTCAATTTGATAAGGTATGTAGATAACAATCGTGCTAACTGATGATGCTTAAACCCATTCAACGGATGACACTTTGTGATAGTATAAAAGTACCAGAGATGCCTCGATCACTCTCACACGTTAAAACATGTGCTCCAGACTCAACTGCATAGCTTTCACAATAGTGGAGAAACAATCTCCACTATCATTTGGAGAGGTTTTAAACCTCTTCAATAATATGACATTCAATGAACGCTTAGAATATTTCTTGGTGTACCTTCGAGAAAAGTTGAAGGGAAAAGAATTACCTCTAATCCACTGTGTCTGCAGACAACACAGACACAGTGATGATGCTATCATTGGATTCTTATCTGTATAAGGTATATATCTTTTACTGGATATGTGAAGTAATTCTTGATGGATTTATTTCTTTATAAATTATGGATTTATATAACTACACATTTCTTTTACAGAACCAGTAGAGGCGAGGGGTGAGTTGATATTTTTATATTAAATCTACGAATAACACTTTCTAAATTGCAATTTAATTGACGTTTGAAGATTAACTGATACTGTCGTTTTACTGATCATTAAATCGATTTCACAAAATACATTTTTTATTGTTTTAGGAGAAGAAGAAGAAGAAAATCAAAGGATATTTTTGAAATTCTACGTATTAATCAATATAGCATAAAACATATTAACATTTATTGTACTTTGTTTTTATTAACAACTCAAGTCAAATATTAGTTTGTTTATGTGATGAAAGATAAACAGCTGAGATTCATAATTTATTTACAAACAATACAAACAGGGTTTGTTTACATAAATCATATAGCATCAGGTAACAATAGTGCACTCAATGTTTAAGTCTGTAATCACCATATGCAAGACTAGATATTCCATCGTCCAGCAGATAACGTTTATCGTCAAAGCAAGAGAGTCCAGTTTTCACAATGTTTTCACAGTAAATTTGATGTCCATGACTTCGAAAGTGTCATTTTGGAATGTATCTGAGTCTCGTGAAATAGAGTTTGTTTATAGTTTTCAAGTCTAAGATCTTTCTTCACTGTCACTTTTGCAATTCCCTTCGCTCTCTTTTCTTCTTTTCTATCACAACTGTACGTATACATTTTCGATCTTAATCCAACGAATTCAGGTTATACACCACTAATTCAATTTCCATAGACTTCCATTATAACCTTTCATCAATAGAAGCCATCTGTTGTAAATTTTGTGATATTTGATGATTTTAGATACTCCATGGGACTGATATATATACTGTTCACTGGGAGTTGGAATGATTTATGCTGTTCTGTGACAGTTACATTGGTCTTGAAGCAGTCTTTAGATACAGGATGGTGGCTATGGGAGGTCCTGATTGAAAACAACAAAGTTCTTTTCAGTGTCTACACATTTCATGCCAATAACTAATGGGTTTTCTTGTTTTGATGTCAGGTCTGATGTCTGAGATGACTTTGGTCGCAGCGTACAAACAGTCCCAAAACTGCCCTCACAGTCTGGAGTGGTGAAGCTGCTTCTATCCAAAATTGCTTTGGGTAGGATACAATAGAGAACTCATCTGCAGTCGTTCCAGTATCAGGAGGTTGCTGCATAGTATATTCAACTAGAACTGGCAATCTTCACAGCCCTATTTCATGGATCATTATGTGTGGAACCTTGAAGCCTGTCGGGACTTGTTGTCTAACATTGCTGATCATCTTAAAGTTGTGAATAATTTGACTGTAAGTGTTGGTATAAAGAAATTCTGCAATGAACATCATTTTATGCCTAGATTTGGCATTTTAAGCTTCCAATGAATGTATTTTAATAAGACATTAGAGATAACCACTGATAATGCAATCACCTGGTTTGGTGCAGTGGATTGCTAGGTTATTGGACCATAGAATTTCTACAGTAGCAGATGTTTTCTTGGCCTTATATCTTGATCAGAATAGGGTAAACTGTTAACTAAGCCATCTCTCTTATCTGTTGTTATTAAGATAGTCATTTATTGATGATAATTAAATAATTTATTTTAAAATCAGCTTCATATTGCATATGAACTCAATTTTAAAATAATTATTTAATTACAAAAAACAGAGAAATATGAAAATAATTTTTTGGGGGTCAAAATTAATTAGTGATGTCATTTTCTGAATCTTACTATGTAATGAATGATAATATTTTTTATTTGGTGAGAAAATTGTAACAAATAAGAGAGATATTGAAAATTTAGTTTTGGAATGTTCATACATTTGCTCGGCCGAGGACCTACAGTGGCATTCTTTAAGCTATCATATCTCTGCATGAAATTATGACAAACTTTCAAGTGACACCTCATTTTCATGGTTATAAAACATACTTTTAATATTCAGTAAATTTGACAGGTACAGATTTTAAATATTTCTGAAATTTAATTAATTATTTAAATTTTCATTTAAATTTTTTAATTAAAATTTTAAAAATTAAAAACATTTAAATTTCTGGCAAAACTCATTATTTACATTCATTTTCTGGTAGATGCTATTTAGTACATTACAGTGCTTTTTATTTCATGAGAAAACTCCAATAAATAAAAAAGTTATGGCAGAATGAGTTTTGGATTTTTATCAAATGTTGCGGCCATTATTTACTGACATTTCTGTATATACATGCTATAGAAAATAGGCTGTCATTCATTTGATTTATAAGCAGTCATGCTCAAACTTGGCCTCTAAGCTCAGCATACATTGAATATGGTGTAGATGAATTATTTTAGTGTTTTGAAAACATTTCTTGGTTAAATAGGAACGAGGACACAGTTTTTATCCCTTCGGTTACCCCCACAATAAGGAAGTACTTACGCAGTAAAAGAGTCCTCTTTTTGAGGATGAATACTGATTGAATTTTGAATGAAGAGTACTGATTAAATGGCATTTTTGTACAGAGTAGGTCTGAAACATGAAGTAAATGTCAAATTTTAGTAAATTTTAATGATAGATTGTTGTAAATCAGCCTTTGAACAGGGGTTATTTTGGCCTGTTTACTGCCGAAATTGTTTACCTGTCAAACATGCCGACACACTTTTTAAATTATTGCGAAAGGAAGCCGGTCAAGGTACCCTTTCTTGCGGCTAGAATGTGTCGCATTGGATAGTATTACAAAGTTCAGGTGAGATTTTTCTATTCGGAACATTTATAAAAATGTTCTGTTCACAAATGCTTATATGAAACATATAGGGAAAAAAAACTGTGTTCTTAGGCCTATTGATCTCCATTTTGTGATGTTACGCGTGACGTCATCGCAGTTCAAACAGACCGGGGAAGTTCTCAAAATCCATTTTGACTGTCAAAATGTTATCACCCTTGCCTTACAGAGAAGTTATTTATGATTCCAACCGATTTGTGATGTTTTGGATAAAAACTTTAATCACTCTTTACAATCTCTTTTTCACTCTAAGATAAGCACAGTTTTACCACAACATGTTAATTTTAATACTCGCCCCCACGTTTTAACTGATGACTAAAAACGCGAGGGATCCGGCACATGAGAGATCATTGTTCTTTTATTTATAAATATAATCCGCTCTCATCACCAATTGCGGTATGTCTTATATTCTTCTTTATTTTCGTTCGCACACAAGGAGTGCTGACCGGAGTGCTAATATTCACGGCTACCATGAATAATTCGTTCTAGTAAGAAAAATAGACCTGAGGAAAATATTTATTTAGTGGGTAACGATATTTTTATAGAGCTTCATTTCAGTTTTTGATAGTTTCAATCAGTATTGTTATTATTTACCATCTTTGAAAGCCGTTTATTATGTGCAGTACATATATTTGCGTAAACATTGAGTAGCGCACAACTTGGGGCTAGGCGGCGAGGACAGTTAGATCTATATGCATTTTCGTTTTTTACTGCCCATAAACAGTATCAATCAAACCGAACATGTGGTTTTTTTGATACGTATCATATTCGAAGTTTTTTTCATTTACATTTATTCACACACCAGAAGAAAAGAATTAAATCAGCGTATATTTCTATGATGTTGTTCGTATTACACTGCCTTTGTTCTGATTTGATGGGAATCTAGAATACGTAGGACCAGCCAAAACTGGGGTATACATTACGGTGTTCCGTTGAGGCCATCGTTGTTTCGCCCTGTCGACGGCAAGGGCGAGAACACGAAAACGCGATGCGCGATCGCAAAACAATGATACGAGATTGCGAAACAACGATGCGAGATCGTGAAAACACGATGCGAGGTCGCGAAAGCACGATGCGATATAGCGATATTTATATCCCACCCTCGCAATATCGCAGCTTTTTTTCGTGCTTTCGCATCTTGTTTTTGCATTTTCGTGGTCTCGCCCCGATGCGAGAACTCGAAACAACGATGCGAGATCGTGAAAACACGATGCGAGGTCGCGAAAGCACTATGCGATATAGCGATATTTATATCCCACCCTCGCATCGTACTTTCGCAATCTCGCATCTTTTTTTTTCGTGCTTTCGCATCTTGTTTTTGCATTTTCGTGGTCTCGCCCCGATGCGAGAACTCGAAACAACGATGCAAGATCGCGGAAGTACGATGCGAGAACGCGATATTAATATCGCACCCTCGCATCGTACTTTCGCGATCTTGCATCGTTGTTTCGCGTTCTCGCATCGTACTTTCGCGTTTTCGTGGTCTCGCCCTCGGGGTATTAACATTCAGGGTATTTATATTAGAATTTACCTACAGTTTCAACATGCAGACTGCCCACTAAATCTAATGGTATTTCCGTTACCATTATTTATTTTTAAATCATCCAGGCAACAGCCTAAAATGATGACTTCTTTTTTGTTTCTTTCGTGACGAAAAACTGTTTTTAAAGTGATTAAATAAAACAATCGTTGGGTATGTTCGCGACTGTACCAACTTAGGTAGATATTGACAGACATCGGAAAAGTAGTTCCCCTTGAGAATTGGTTGGCGTGGCTACGGATGCCGTAGCGTAAGGTCAATTAAGACTTACTAGCAGAAGTAGAGCCTACCGTCAGGTAAACTTTTACTGTTAGAAACAGCAGTTTACAACGATATCCTTTCTACCGCTGTTACCTCTGTAGCACTAACATAGGTTACGACCGTTGTCCATTCTTACTGATACTTACAGCGTATAATCACTAATAGATTTGTGCTAGAATTATATTAGGGTAATATTTCATGATCGGGTGCCTCTTAGGATATGATTAACGACATCAGATGTTAAACTAATTCTATATTGTATTTAAAATAATGGCAAACCAAACTTTTTAAAGTTCAACATTTGGAAATTTCAACCAAGTTGATTTAAGTTTTATTTTCTCTGCTGCAGGATAAGTATTCGGGCGAGGATACTAAAGTTACCAAGTGATTTAACGCTCCACTGTAACCTATATGCGAGATCGCGAAACAACGCTGCGAGGGCGCGATATTAATATGGCACCCTCGCATCGTACTTTCGCGATCTCGCATCGTGTTTTGGCGTTTTCGGGGTTTCGCCTTAGAGGTCGACAGCGCGAAACAACGATGGCCTCAACGGAATTCCGTACTACTTATTGACTAGAAAACAAGAACTCCATGTCATATTTATATACATGTAGGTTTTTATTAATGCTCCATAGTGTGACGGAAGTTGATGCCTCAGTTGCTAAATGCAAAACAGCATACGTTAAGCCGTTTGATCTGACAAGATATTTTTTCAATTAACATGTTTTTGTTCATCACACGAGTCGAAATAAAACAAACGGCGCACCTTAGTGATACATGTAATGTTCATCAAAAGTGGTGACGTTAGTCTTCGATTTTAAATAATATTTTCGGATAATATCAGTTTCAGTTGTTTTATTGTCTATGTTTAAAAATAAACCACTTCTGTTTAAATTCCATTTAAAACTAGCGCACAGTTGATTAAGTCAATGAAAACACCATGTTTGACATGTCCCCCGATCTTTACTTGTATACATGACGTCACGCGCATTTCGTACATCGGCATTTTAAAAAGTCTTAAAATGTGAATAGACAATAGGCCTAATAAAAAATGAAATAAAACGGTTTGGAGATATTTAATAACTGGATATATTAACGTATTCTTTTCAAGTTAATTTTGTTTTAATGTATGAAATAACGAAGGTCATAATTTACAGAATGAGAGAAGCCGGGAGGGGGGGGGGGGGGGGGGGGGGGGTGTCATCCAAACTTGCCGTACGCTCGTGATCCCAATGGACATGGCTGTTTATCAATTCGGATAGGCCCATCTGACTGAAACCCTTAGTAGTTTTACAATAAAGTATATTACCGTATTACCGAGACAAGCGCTTTCTATAAATGTATATTAAGTCATTGAGATCAGCAAGTTACACGCCCAAATCAATGAAGTAAAACTTTCCGTTAACATATTGCACCCACCAGAAACCCTACCTCGTGATAATACTATTAATTATTAGATCTATCTATTTAAAACCATTTTAATTTAAAACTTACCTTGACAAAACTTTTATGAAGCTATTTCAGCATCAGTTGCAGTAAAATGTCATGGGCGCGGCCATTTTATTTTCCACGGAAATTCCCGATGTTATCCGAGTCAGCGGAACGTCCGTTAATTTAAAAGTAGTATGAATCAACAAACCAAAATATACATATTTTTTCAATTTTATTATTTTTAGCATAAATCGCACATCTTATTATTTCATTAAGTCCATTAAGAAATATTTAACACCGAAAATATTAATATACATCGAATTTAAGTAAAATAACAGTATTTTATATTGTCTGCCTAAGGGCTATTTAGTATATAGGAACAAATATACATGGTCGATTTTCAATCGATAATTATTCGACAATTGATACTTGATTTTAATGTTAAAAGGTGTAGTTCGAGGCATAAGGTTCAAATTTGACTATTTTATCAAATTTTGTAAACAGAATCCGATTATGGTCAATGCTGAGGGAGGCCAAAAATAAGGCAGACTACGATTTGTCTGCCTAAATTTTTGAGTCTGCCTAAGTCTGCTTTTTACATATTTCTTGTCTGCCTAAGGCGTATGTTAGATATGTATATATATATATATATATATATATATATATATATATATATATATATATATATATATATATATATATATATATATATATATATATATATATATATATATATATATATATATATATATATATATATATACATATATATATATATATATACAGTCTTTTGAGTGTTTAATATGCGCATCCCAGGGGTGATCCATAGTCATCCAATGAAATAATGTTATTCCACACGAAAAGCATGTGACTTTGTCACCGATATTGGTATTGTAAAAACCTGCTTTTGCCAGTGAATGTTTGTTTTGAATCATCTGTTTTGGCCAGTTCGTATAGGTTTTCAAACGATCTTCATAAAAAGTATACTCTGGAAATGTATACACGTTGTTAAAAGCAAATCTGTCACTCATTTTCTGTTGGAAACTATTGAGTTCAAAAACAGCAAGCTTTCTCTCAAATTGTAAAGGCTGAAGAAAAACTCAGTACTCAGTCTCACTTTCCTACCGTCTTCCTCTAGAATGATAACTGTACCGCTTTTCCAAGGTTTTATTGTCAGTTCTCTCTGGTTGGATAATAGTCAACTGAAACTATGTCAACTTCCTCTCCCAGCTTAAATCCAACTGAATTCAATTGCGCTTGGGTCATATTTTGAGCATAAAACCAACTGATAATTAGTGAGTAGGAAAAATCACAACCTATTCGTTTCAATAACGTTTTAGTACTTTTACAAATAAATTCGCTCCTGTCGTTGAACCAGATCCGAATTTAAATGTGGGTGTTTCCGTTGCGGGTAGTTGAGAGGATTTGATTCCCACCATTTTGATGAAGTCACAGTTTGGAGAGCATCTATGATGTTCCAACATAGCATTATCATGTCTTTCCCAGATTTTAACACCACATCGAAAACATATCACAATATCTCCTTTTTCTGTGTAATAAAATCCTGCTCTAGCCAGTTGGTATTTATCCGGTAACATCTGTTTCGGATAGATGTCAAATGTTTTCAGTCTGTTCTCGTACTACTCGAGACCAACCAGGCTAACGCAAGTTACATCCATTGAGTTCATATTTAGATGTTCACTCTGAAGTATCCTAAACCTAGTACTGATTTATATGTGCCTAAATATCCAAAAAAGGGAGATTTGTTCATGAACCACGTGAAATTGCTAAGGCAGAGGTCACATGAAATGGCGAGCGGATTGTAACACTTTTTTCTTCCAAGATTTTTTCTTAATTATCATGTCTAGCCATTGTTTGTCACAAATCTTTAATAGAAGTTTATTCTCGGTTTCATTACCACTGGTTTTCTTTGTGGAATACCATTTTGATATTTACTCATCCAAATCGAGACTCTCCAGCGTTTCATGACCATAAAATTCCAACCGGTCCTCGTCACTTAGCATGATACATGTATGTTCTCTCTGTGACGGATGATTGATTTCACAGCCATAGCAGTGAGATGTTACAATGCGATTGATATTTGTTGCGATAGCTCTTGCGAACATAAACTGTAACTCGAGTTCAAGTCTGTAAAGTACATCACCCTCTGTATTTTTGAAAATGTTTCCTTCTGACATGATTACACTGTCTATACCTGGAATCTCTGACGAATAAATTCCTTAATGTTGTCGATGCAGGTTTGAGACACGGGCACTTGTGGTGAAGCTTTTATTCTTTGATTGAATTTATACTGGCATAAAAACTGTTTTTCAATTTGATTAGGCAGCGAAATCTGCTTCTGGGATATTGAAAATATCTTGCCTCGTAATTATCATATAGCCGTATGTAAGCTAGCGCAACTCCAGTCAGACAATGCGCACGACTCTGTAGGGAAAATGCATTTAGTGGGCAGGGTACAGTTTCGCACTTTGGTCCCGGTCGATTTTTTTAAATATTTGGGGTACCCTTGAAATAAATGCATTAAAATGATTGTTTAAATTAAAAATGTGAGATTCTTTTTAAATTATCTATAGTTTGTGCAATAAGAAATCTGATCATGGTGGCTAAAATGCATGGATGGTAGCTTTGTATGTTCTGAGTTGAATAGTAACCGGATGAAAACACAGTGTACTCGGCTGAATCTGAGATTAATTTGACGGTGAGGTATTTCAATGACAAATGCTGAAAAATCAAGCTGGATGGGAGACACTTTCCATCTGCTTGGGGAATTGGGCACATATTAAATATTAACAGGAAAGGGGTTTTATTTCAATTCCTGCAGGAAATATTTTGCAGGCTTTCAGATATGTAGGATTTTAGCCAAATTTGCACTGGAAAAACAGGGGTAGGGGTGAGCTTATAGGTCTTATTAAATCCTGAAGGATAATTACTGTAGACCAGTTGCTTGTTGTTTACATGATACGACCCCCCTCCAACACAGAAAATACAACAACACAATTTTAGCAGTACACATTTTATATTTTCAGTAAACAAGAGTTCGCGCGCAGTCCCAGACTCCGAAAGCCGCATCGGAAACTGTACCCTGCGCCCTTAAGCTCTGCCACTTTCCACTTTTGATAAGATTTTGTCGTTTATGTAGCTGTTTACATGCACGTTGTAAGACTATTCTCGCTCGGTTATAAACATTTCGCTTCTTCAAAGTAATAGACATACACTGTTCACACAAAAGAATATGTCGTTTCCACATTAAAATTTTATCCTAGGTTTTAGTAGCCATTTTGTAAATTCAGATAGATTCTGACGGATTCATGATATAAAATCGTGGTAGACGGATCATTAAACTCTGGTCGGTTAAGGTCAATGGACTACCGTTACAGGTGACTGGACAATATCGGATGAGTATATAGGTTGACTGATTGAAGTCACTAGAGGTCAGATGACTGGTAGGGCCGACGGGTAAACGTAGCGACGGATCGGCAGTTTCCATCTACTCCTAAGTCAGCCAGTCAGATGCTTGAGATCGGAGACTGATGTGCAAAGTTATGGCAGAACTTTGTTATTCTCTTAACAAGTATTCTATCAATTAGTAGGGCCCACGATTATGAAACTGAGTTTAGAGACTAGTCTCCAATCTAAGTTTTATAATCTTGGTCCCTGTTCTCAGTAGAATTGCATTGAAAACTTCTTAATAGTAGACCACTGTTACATATTTCGCTCTCAGAAAGAATTACCTAAATTTTCTCCTATATATGTGCTAATTATTAATTCACATTTTAACATTGAGAAAACCTTCTTCTTCTTCTTCTTCAACTTTTATTCATGAATTTCTATATGTGACTGTAACAATCCTTCCATACTTATTTCAGTAACTAATGAATGATTCAACCGCCTTCATAAATTATAAACAGATTTTATAGACATTAAAATTAAATTTATCACAATTTCAATGTTCAATTTTAAAATATACTGATTGTTATAGGTTTGAACAAACGTAGTCACCTTTATAATGAAAGTAAATTTATAGTAATGACAAGTTTTAGCTTTCCAAAAAGCTAGTCGGTCATTAGCACAACCTTTTAACAAGACGGCAGAAAAGTTTAAATTTTAAGGCACTTTTATTGGATGCCATACAAAAATGTAAGTTTACTTATAGGTATTTCCTCTTTCGAATGAGATGTATTTAATCTGGTGATAAATCTAACCCTGTTTGCGAACAAGTTAATAATTTACTTGGAAGTAAACCAAAATGGAAAAGTTTGTCAAACAATATTTTTGTGTCAGAAAGTGTTAGTAAGCAACGATTATCAAGCTGTAAATATATATAAAAAGCAACAGAATATGTTAAAAACCAAAGTTTTTCAGAGTCATAGGGTGGGAGAGAAAAACGTGAACAGTCTGTCAGGGACTCACAGGTATGATAAAATTGTTCTTTCTGATCTAGAACAATGTCGTTAGAATGTTGGTATTCACTTAGTATGTCTCATGACTTCGAATAACAACCTAACGCATTGAATTCAAATTCGCAAAAAGTATGCACTTTAGCGCCGTCTTATAGGTTGTATTAAGGTAAATAACTCAGTTTTCCTCCGTGGTCCATTCGAATGAAGTCCGTTTCATTATATGCTATTTTTTTCTCTTCATCTGGGGGCCTCTTAACCGCTAGAAATCGACCTGTTTGTGACTTGTTTGCAGGAATAACATGTCAGGAAAATAAATGAAAGCAATTTCATGCCTATATCTCGTTTGGTAGAGGCGCTCTAGTTCCGGAAGAGCGGATGTATATATTTGGCACCGTATTTGCGATACCGCGTTTAAAATAGGGTCTGTTCGGTTAGAGATCAGTAATTTTCTTACAAGTAAATTAACCCCCCATTTGCTGTGTGTTTTTCAATAGATGAAATGTAGATCTTCACAGTCATATATGGTTGTCTATAAATTGAGATGATAGAAATCATGTTAAATGTGCATTGAATATTGGGAATTTAACATTGAGGTCTATGGGAATTGGATTTACCTTGGTTCAACCTTTTTTTGGTAAAAGCTTATGCCAATGACCGACTAGCTTTTTGGAAAGCAAAATTTTGTATTGTCTATTTTTGACAGTCACATGACCCGATTTGATACCTCTGCAGAAGTATGTGTGTTCGCATGTTCCAAAGATTTTTTTTGTTGATTCAAAACCAAATTACAACTACGTAAAGCTTAAACTTGTAGAGTCTATTATTTTCAGTTTCATTACCCGATTTAAGATTTCTGCAAAACTGTGTGTTCTGGTGTTCCAAAGATAATTTTTACACTCAAAACCTTATAAAACTTTAGCAACCAGTTGATTAGTGGCAAAAATGCAAGGTAACAGTTAAGCAAAATTATCAAGAAAGTACCGACGGATGTATCCATATCGAGCTAGCCAAACCATGTAAAACATTTCCTGGGATAACTCTGATCCCCGAGTTTCACAAAATGCTGCACAAGTTCGTAGATTCGTGGTCAGCAAAATAAGTAGCTAATCTCTTTTCATTGTTCTCTACACAATTTATTGCTTTGGTTTAATAAATTTATAAGCTGTACATCTTTTGTTTATCATACACAGTGTACATTTACTAGACAAAATCCATGTACATGTATATGTTTATTGTTCGTTGGCGGAAATATCTTTATGAGTAATAAGCCTAGCTGATAAGAAGCTGGAGAGAGGATTAAGAATAGGTACAGACTCCAAATGTGACGTCCTTCAACAGCCAATACGAGGCCTCTAGGTTTTTATAGATAACGACTGAGTAAGAGTCTATCCATAAATAACGACTTAGTAAGAGTCTAATTAACTAAATTATCCGTTCCGTCTGGAACGTGACCTTTGCTTTACATCACTGTTAACCGGTGTTCAGGTAGAAAGCTCAAGTTTGGTCCATTATAATATGTCGGTCATCATCAGGATGACCGACAAAAAGAAATCTATCATTTCCGGTATATTTAAATGAAGAGCCGTAAAACCATGGCGCGTCTCCTTAAACTGCGCTATATGCTTTAATAGCCTGTGCTGTATTTTTATCAGTTGAAATCGGATTCAACTACTTATACTTCTTAAAGATAAAGTGGATTTATAATGTTAACACAATAGAGACGGATTTATAAGACAATAAACCTCTGTCGTTAGCGTAAAATTTCGTCGCTTGAATCTTATAGTGAGCTATCTACTATTTTGAGATTTTTACATCGTTGTATTCGTCTTGGAGAGAGCTATCTCCTGGTACCTTTGTTTAAGCAATTGGAGTCCCCTTTAAAAGTTGTTCAATCACATTTTAAGCTATCTCCCTGTTTCTCAAGAGTATGTGAGTGTTAGACGGTGGCATGTCCTGTGGTTAGCTCAGTGTAACGCTAAAAATGAATAATATTATTGATCTTTTAGTATTATACTAAGCTATGAGCCATACCTTTTTAGATTCAGACTGGGATATCTCCTATCTTGTTGATTTAATACCGAGATATCACCAACTGATTTCAGTTGACTAACTATAACTCACTATAATAGTGAAAAACATTTAACTAGTTTTAGGTATCTCCAAATTTAAAAATTAAATATCATCATAACTATGACATCTATCGTCCGGTGCTTTAACATACATGATCTATGGACAATCCTGTACACCCTGTTTTTTTTTTTGCAAAATGACCAACCACAACAGAAATGATTGACTTTAAATGTTTATTTGTCGTTTTCTCAAAATAGTAAAAATGGAGTTGGCTTATTATTATTCTCAGGCGACGATTTAGCCAGCTGTACAGGGCTACATCTAAGGACAGCCCAACTTAAGTGTTGGACGTGTTTTGGTGTTAACGAGTTTAACACAAACGTGTTAAACATTCATTTTAAGTGTCATTCATACTCGTATTTGTTAAAGTGGCATGCAAACCATTGCAACAGAAACACCAAAATGAGTTACTAGTGTTCATAATCGATGCACATTTGTAAACTCCTACCACGGTTAGTTGACACCATATTGCGGTACACTTTGGGAGCACCCAACGCACTTTGGTGTACAATAAAAATAATTATCTCAGTAAGGTTGAAAACATAGTGCGTTCTTAAATAACTGTAAATAATTTGTTCCGCTTATAGTACAGTGAAACAAATCGATGTACTCATATAACTTTAATTTTATCATAAAATTAAAGTTAGTTCCAGGAATCTTGTGGTTTGGAATATTAATCCATGTTGTTAAATTTTATATGTCACAGTTTTTATTAAGAAAATCTGAAATTGTCTTTAACCCCCGCCCCCAAATTTGAAAGATATTATATATATTTAATTATAAAATCTGCATCGAGTAGGAATCTAAATACCCACGTTTGATATATTTGTCACCACGCATTGGTAAATATCTCTCCTGCCAACAAGAGGTTAGCTATTTGGTGAACAGATGAATAGTTAGAAAACGCATTTGCTGATCCAGGCCAATTGCTTAATTTGTTTACATTTACGTATTCAAAGCAATAACAAGAAGTGTCATATCACAATCCGTTTGTTGTTCTTTGAAAAATAAATAGGTTTGAAACTTGATTAAACGTTATCATTGGTTCAATTTGAATATAATAATGACCATGGTTCAATAATGACATCTGTGATAAGGGAAAAATAAGTTATTTGTGGGGACACAACAAGTCTTAATAAAATAAGAATTAAAACGGACGCATAATTTTACCAACTTGATATTAGAAGTGACAATGGAATTTAATTTGAACATTTTAGGCTCCCGATAGATTTGTCAATAATGAAAAGCTCTCTTCTTCTTGACTGTGTGGGGAGGCTGTTTTTTCTGAATGTGGCGATTCCCGATATGCATATTTCACCTTTTTTTAATAAAACTGTAACTTTTTCGGTTTATTAATAATTGTTTACTTTTAATGTTATTGTCAAAATTTGGTTTCATACAACATGTTACTGAAGCAACTATATAGCCAGAGAAAAATGTGATTTATCTTACACATGTATTTCCCTGAATAAATTAATTGCGGCGATAGGCCAGTTAAGCTTCACTCAGTAATATGTTAACAGTCTAAACGTAAAAATTCTGTTGCTGTTTACCGAGATTCATTGACTTGAGTATTTCAAAGTTTCACTTGAATCGCAATGAAGCTTGTCCAAGTTAAAGTATGCTATTTTTCAAATGTGTTTCTTTTTTTCTTGTATTTGTTTTGACATTTGGAGGAGTTTCCGCGATCCGAAGTCACTTATATTTTGAGTGAAGTAGTACCTCAGATGGCCCTGGCACGCTCCCGCTACGAAACACTACTTTAATGTACATTAAATTTGTTTTAGTAACCCAGTGTATTATCTCTTCGTAACACTCTTATAGAACTCTTCAAACTATAAACTATACCGAAGTTTGTACAACTAGTATATAATATTATGAAAACAAGATATTTTCATGTTAATAGATATGATTATTCGAGGCCCTGTCACAATAAAAATAATTCAGTATATAGAATTAAGTTTTCTTAAATATTCGCCACCGACGCGTTTACATTGCCATAACACTGTAAAACAGTGTTTTTAAATAATGGTAACTGCTAATTCAAACATTTGGACAAATTTGGGTACGATGCGCTGCCACGGACTGTACAATGAATTGTCTTAAACTTACCAGGCAAAATAAATAGTTACAACCATTAGACGTGATAGACGATAAACGACCTATCACGATGAATAGATGATAAAACCCACGACTCGCAACTATTAGATGAAAAAAACCACCAGCCACAAATCACAATGATTAAATGAAAAGCCGCCATCCTCAATGAATAGATAAAACACCAGACACGATTATTAGATGCAAAACCACCAGTTTACACTGAAAAGAAGAAAAACCAGCCAGTCACTACGATTAGATGAATAATATCAGGCACGATATAAAAGCAATCAGTTTACGCTGAACCAGCAGAAGAAAACCGCCAGTCACGGCGAATAGAAGAGCCCCAACAAGTTACGATGATTAAATCAAAGTGCTGAGGACGAATAGATAAATATAACGAAAGACAATAGATAACGACATTGGCTAAAATCATTGGTGTACAGCTTGAGCTGATTAGAGAAGTACAACCTGAAGAGGGGTAGATGAAAAACATCATTCGACTGCGAATACACAATAAACCCACAACTGCGACGGAGAATAGATGGCGACACCGAATCTGTGATCATTTCGTTTCCTATAGGTCGACCGAGGTAAATTGGCGATGTTAACAATTATTAATAGAATGTAAATACTGTTTTAGGCAAATTTAGTACTTACCAGTATTATTTTGCATGATCATAATAATCGCCCCGATAGCGCAGTGGTTAACGCGTCCGGATAGCATTGACATGTCTTTTTTTCGACACGGGTTCGAATCATTCACGGAATTCAGAGATATATTTCGATTTCTATTTTTTTAAGTTTTATTGCAGTTATTTCGTATCTCATATTTTTTGCTTCAATTTATTTTATCACATCGATTATCTCGAGGATCTCGAGGAAATAATTATTGTGTAAACAGTTTAAACAAGAAATATCTTTAAAAAAGATAAACGGCGTAGATTGTATATGAAATGATGCAGTTTGTAGCTGGTATTATTCACTTCATCTTGATTTACGTGTAAATTAAATAATTTCATTGTGAATCCTTCACAGTGAATTAAAAGCGGACTCGCAGTTTTTTCGCGTCACATATTACACGTAGTTGCCAGATTTAAGACAAGTAAGCACATTGTAAAATCCTCAGTCGCGATAAAGAATGAGTTTTATATAAGAAACGTATTGTAAAAGGCATTGGTTGTGTTTATTCTAAAAACATAATATATCAGATGATTTATCAATTGCTGACAGAATCAAATATATTTAGTGAAGACTTCAAGACTTACATAGCGAACTCATTGTTTTATATCGCGTAGCATATGATATACAGCTGCCCGATTTAAGAGACGGGTAAACATTTCAATTACTGAAAGAGCTGGGATAAATTTCCATTAACTAAATACTCACAAATATTACAATAATTCAAGCTCGCAGATTTTATTACTTAAAATTTAAGCTTTACATTGAAAGTGTAACATCGTTTTCCACTTACTGTTACTAACAGCCATTTCCACTTACTGTTACTTTCATTTTGTATAGGTTGATATAAAAGAGTGACTATATTGTTGTTGACAAAAAGTCCTAGCCAATGACGAGTACTGTAGTGTGCCTCATTTCAACATCTTTCAACACAATAGAATAGCAAAGATCTAAACGTCACAGCAATAATCCTTTCAAACAGTGTATTAACTAATTGTTTAAAAATCCCACTAGGTACCTCTTTACCCTGCTAGATGCCTCTCCAGTGGAAATAGCTACCAATCGAAATAGTTTATTTAATTTTCCCGCTGCATAATAATATAATACGAGTATTATTACAACACTTCATTGGTTAATAAATTAGGTCAAAAGTGAGCTTAGACAGCTACGCCGAAAAAAGTTATTAAAAACATTTTTCGAACCTACAACCTATAGTACCGTTTCTACCATTGCATTTCAACGTATTTTTATTGACTGCGTTTTAGACCACTCGGCTAATGGAACGATTGTTGGGAGCGTTACGCTTTGTATTAAACAACGATTATTATATATGTCCATTGTTTACATGCAACGCCAATGTAAACACACCAATGTAAACATTGCCAAATTACCTCTGTCCAATAAAAGTTTTTGTACAAATTCACATTTAAGGATATATTCTTTCAGACCATGTTGTATTGTGTAAACTTTTGTTTGTTATAAACACCTTTATCAATGCTTGAGCAAACATTATGATTTGCAATATGTTAGGGCCTCTACACTCAGACCAATAGGAAATTCAGACATTGAATGTGAAATAAATGCTATTTGTCATTTGTGTCAAAACATATTACTCGCCTGCCAACAACGAAAAGTCTTATTCTCAAAGCCAATGTCGATCATACATGTAACACTTTGAACTCTCACACCCAAGAAGGAAAGAAAAGAAAAAATAATTGTAAAAGTTTCAAAATGAAGAATTACATTAAAGCACTGAATTTCATAATAGTCATACTGGTATGCGTGCATCAAGGCGCTAGTTTTCTGCCGACGCGTCTCTCGGCTGTGTCTGACAATGACCAAACGATGGAAGATATTATACGGGAGGGGATTTATAGAGTGTTGCTGAAAACCGAAGGGAAGGGGTTAGCTTTTGGATACGTGGATTATGACAAAGCTGATAGAAAGTTGCTACTGGAAGGTATGGACTACATGTTTATGCTTCATCCTGATAACGCTTATTTCTGAACCCCAAAAAATACTGCAGTATTGAAACTATAGCCCAAACAAACCAAACGTGGGACTAATAATAATAATAATAATAATAATAATAATAATAATAATAATAATAATAATAATAATAACAATAATAATAATAATAATAATAATAATAATAATAATAATAATAATAATAATAATACAGCTTTATATTATCATAAAACATAAAAGGAAGACATTCAACATTATCTTAGCGAAATATGCTAAAACTCACAAACCAAAGAAACTTTTATTCGAACGTTACTTTTAGTTGCCTTAAGAAAGGGAAATATTATAATTAAAAAAGACATGTAACTTTTAAGTAATATATTTTAGACTACGAATAGCAGCATGATTTTCTTTAATGCACAACAGTGAACGTTTTAAGTAGTTTGCCGCAACCGCAATATGTCGTCCAGTTCTCCGAATCTTTGTTCTCAATATACATTGATGTTGCACATAATCATGGAGGCAAACAAAAATACATTCCGGTACAGTAGGAACGGGGCGAAAGATTCTGTAGAATTAAGAACAAATCCGATAAAACCGATCGAGTCCACTGTTCCAAAAACATGTCTGTGTTCTTTTATTTCAAAGACCGAAATTCCAGTCATCGTTTGAATGAAACCAGTCAAATTGCCGATTTAACTAAAACCTAATAAGTTTAAATTTCTTTATTTTTAATTCTAATACCTTAGGTTCAGGATCGTTAGTCATAGAGGAAAATAAATGCACATAAGAACACACGTTGATC
This sequence comes from Corbicula japonica, assembly GCA_038501625.1. Lineage (NCBI taxonomy): Eukaryota > Metazoa > Mollusca > Bivalvia > Venerida > Cyrenidae > Corbicula > Corbicula japonica. The sequence continues at coordinate 5,149,542 of JAZAYU010000043.1, read as the reverse complement.
GTTTTTGTTAATATTTATCACTGAAATTATGAATGGTCATTATTATTTAATTAGACTTGTTACCGGAAAATGATTATTTCCTCTAATTTTAACAAAGCATTTTAACTGTACTTATTACGATGTTCCGTATGGACAAATTTTAGAGCCCGAAAATGCGATGTAATATCGCGGTTTGACCATCGTGTCATCATACCATCGATGTTTCACCATCGTTCCATCGTTGTTTCACCATCGTACCATCGCCTTCCGGTGAAGTATGCATCTTACACCGCGTTTTCACCATCGTGCTATCGTGCCTTTGTGTTTTCACCATCGTGCCATCGTGGATTCACCATCGTGCCTTCGCGTTTTTATCATCGTGCCATCGTTCCATCGTGATTTCACCATCTTATCATCTTGCATTGCGGAAAATGGAGAGAAACAAGTAAGTTTGTACATACGTAACACCGTTACTTATCTATTGCTTCTCTCCAAGAATTTAGAAAGTATCAATCTATATAAAAGATATTGGAAAGACTGTCTACATATTAAACAAGTTGGAATATTAAAAAATACACATTGTCTACGATTGCTGCAGTTTCAAAAATTCAAATTTTTAGACCTTTTCGATTTTTAATGAAACATTGTATTGTACTTATATTTTGTCCAAAAACTGACATGGTGATTTTTTTTCTATATTTTTTTCTAGAAGAACTTTATTTTTTAAATACTTTGAAAAATGTATGTGGAATCTAAAGGTCAGAAGTTGATTTGAATGTTGTTTTAATTTCAAATAAAAAACTAAATATTAACCCTATTTCCGTGTTTCACTAGAAAGAAAGCGATTTGTTTTGTAAAATAATTAAGGCCGTATGAAATATATCGTTATTGTTTTCGTGTATTAATATACATTGAAATACAGTTTTATTTTGTTTTATTACGATTTATTAGGTGGCGTTTAAAGTCATCATTGCACGTTCATCGATAAAAAGTAAAAATATCAAAATCTCTCTAACGGTAAAATGCCGTTCAGTTTGCACAAATAAATCTTATTGTAATATATTGTTTTGTAATGTATCATTATTTTGCATACAAAACAAAAATAACTAGATATAAAAATTCTCTAAAATTGTATTCTCATAAATTCACAAAAGCTAAACAACATTAAACATCATTTTACATGCCCACATGAGTAATATGATACTGACAACACTGTCTTAAGTAGCAGTAAAGAACTAAATTTGATTTTTTTTTAAGTTTTCGAAGACGTTTTAAGATAAACATAAATTATGATAAATATTAAGTTTAGGCCGCCAGGCTTCGAAAACTTAAAAAAAACAACAAAGTTAGTTCTTGTTGATATTTTACTTAATAATCCCTTAAATGTACATTGCATGCTGTAAAAATCGAATTCAAGCCGTTTTTAAGATAAACATAAATTATGATAAATATTAAGTTTAGGCCGCGAGGCCGCCAGGCCGCTAACTTCACGCCGCCAGGCCGCTAGGCCGCTAACATCACGCCGCCAGGCCGCTAGGCCGCTAACTTCACGCCGCCAGGCCGCCAACTTCACACAATCGAATTTTTTTGCCTTAAACAGTCAAAAACGTGAATATTCGAGAATCACGCAACAAGCTCCGTTTTGTTTTGATGTCGGGTCAATAAAATTAATGAAATTACTTTTTTAGAGCCCGTAAGTTAGAAATACAAATTGTCTTTTAATTGAAAATGATAAGGAAATAAATGATTATGCACGTAGATTTCGGCGGGTATTCCTCTAATCAGATCAGATATAGTATCGGAACCACTGATCATGGTTAACAGAAAAGAAACTTTGAGGGCACAACATTCTTTTTATTTTTGTTATTTTACTGACATCGTTTTAGTCATCAACCTTCGATCGTTTTCATATTAATGGAAGATCGGCGTTTTATTGTTCAGAATGTTTTAAACATATTTTCTATACTTGTAGTCTGGGGACAGCTAGAGAGAAGTATTTCGGAGATTGTGGACAGTTGTAACGTGGTGGATGTCACCTACGCGGGCGTACCTGTTTGGTCATTTGCTAATGAACAGATAATGGAAGGTATAAAATAATTTTGGAGAAAAGTCTTGTCCGGTATGGTTTTTCATAATATTTTTTAAACGCGCGAAGTTACGGCCTTGACATTTTGCCAACTTTATATCGCCATATTTAATCTCGATTTCTGATTTTTGATTGTCGTCTAAATGCATATTCATCGAGTCCAATCGTTCACTATAGGTCCCAGGAGGAGAACGCATGGGTAGACCGCTTTTTCAGGAGGGAATTGGGTACTGTGGTAAGTAAATCGTCTCGCATTTCTTTGGTAATGCATATATCACATAAAGATTTAGCCTATGCTGATCTCCTATATTTACTCTAAACAATGGTCATCTCACATTCGCCAAACTTTCGGTATCTTCTGAGAACATTCTCCACAACTGCACTAGAAAATCGCAAAAAAATGGCAAAATCAATCTTTAAAAGCCAATATTTTGATAATTAAGCAAATTTCTGAGCATTTGTTTCATTCTAAAGATTCTGTTTACACTTGTCTTCATATGTCATAGGCCTCCACTATTTTTAAGTCGTTTAAGGAGGATTTAGACCATAAGTAAGAAAATTTTCAAAATTAACGCATGGGTAAAGTTTTCATCAATTTTCCAAATGAACGCATGGGCAGGAGGCATTTTAGAAATCCACGTTTTTCGTGAATATCCCACATTTATTCGACTTTTTGACTGTTATATTTCACAATATATCATTCTGAATTGCTAAAATATCATAAGATCAGTCTCTTGTTTCGTATCGGAAATATGCGAAACCATAGAGCCTATATAGCTTTTGAGATTAACCTGGAATTATTTATCATGCTAACGAAACTTCTGACATCTCATAATAACTGCTATGCTTCCCTTGATGATTCATTATTCTTTGCGTAAGATGTAAAATTTAATATTCACTTATATTGACACCAAAAAGCAAGAAACACTAATGTTACAGTATTTACTCGGACACTTCATGATATATTGCTATTTTTTCTAACCTCCGCCATTTGTAATAATTCGAAAGAACTGAAAATAAATAATTATTATAGTTGCTTGGTCAATTTTCAATTAATGTAAGCTACATATTTTTACAGTTTTATGGTTCATTTTTATAACACTGTCATTAGAAGTATGCAAAATAATCGCATAGCATAGGCAATGTCTTTATCTGATATCTGCATTACCAAAGAAATGCGAGACGATTTACTTACCACAGTACCCAATTCCCTCCTGAAAAAGCGGTCTATCCATGCGTTCTCCTCCTGGGACCTATAGTGAACGATTGGACTCGGTGATATTTATATTCTTTTTCTATTAATAACAAATTTATGAGTGTGCGATAACAACAAAAAAAAGATTCAGTAGAATTGTGTAGACCGGACAAGACTTTTTTCCATTATATTTTTATGACAATGATTATGTTGATTGGTAATGTTGACTAGTATAGGAAACTACTATGTTCTAAGTGTAGGTTAAGTGTTTATAAATGAAACATTATACAAGTTGTTCTACTATGTAACATTATACAAGTTGTTCTACTATGTAACATTATACAAGTTGTTCTACTATGTAACATTATACAAGTTGTTCTACTATGTAACATTATACAAGTTGTTCTACTATGTGAATGCTCATTAATAAACACTAACCAACTAAGTGGTTGAAATTAAATTTAGTCAATTAATTCACTTACTGGGTAAATCATTCAAGAATGCGTAAGTACTCATATTTAGAAAAAATGCCAACAATTTGAAAAATACTGCAATTCCATAGGACAAAATATATTTTCAACCATTAATTTGTTTTAATTTCTAGCAACTCAACACGGTTGGTTTGTCAATGTTTTACCCATAATCCTGGCCTGATATTGTATGAGTAGAAAATAAATGTCCTTTCAAACTCAAATACAAAACATTTAATTTGTGAAAAAAGACAGAATTTGACGAAAAATTATTGTGTTAGTTATTCCAGCTCTTATTCTTGATATATAACTACAATTTATAATAAACAGAAACCCAATAATATTTCAGGAGCGACATGGTAAATATAGAAATGACAAGAGTATAGTTGATATTATTGGCTTTCATTAGAAATTTCAGAAAAAAAAACTGTTCACTTAATATGATATAATATGTAACTTTCCATGACCGAAAAGGTCCTGAAAACATTCACAACACGCCCTGGAGTTATAATTAATTCTAACCGCCTGCAGTGCGTTCGAGTGCTAAACGATTTAATATGTCAGGGTAGACCTTGAGAACTTTGGTCCTCATGCCATGCCAGCTTGAAGTCTCCACAATGTCCTACAAACTCACCTTGGTCCGCTTTAGATGTTACGGTTGAAATGAAAATATACTTCACTTTCAAATAAATTACCCTTTAAGTAGTTACACTTGACTTTAAAATGCCAACGTACTTTCATGGGTTTCTGTCTTTACTCAGATGTTCTTAGCTGTGGTAATACTTGAAGAATCTCCGCCGATATTTGCCCAAGGCTATAAAACTGAGCATGGAAACCAGTCTCAAATCTCAAGCATCTGATTGGCTGAAATGGCGACTGGTCGCCATTTCAGACAATCAGATGCTTGAGATTTGAGACTGGTTTCCATGCTCAGCTTTATTCGCCATTTCAGCCAATTAGATGCTCAGCTTTATAACCTGTTCTGATTATTTGTTGATCGGTATCATTTATTAGTTTGCGACATAAAAATACATTCTTCATATCTCAATAACCATATTTTAAGTATGTTGGCGAAAACAATCTCCTTAAAATATTTTACTTAATACAGTACAACCCATTCTATTCGACAGCCCAGTGTTGATTTACTTATCTACAAAAACTAAAAGAAAAAAAGATTTTTTTTTAAACTTGATTGAGCATTTTCTTAAGTTTTAGCGGTTACATTATATGTGTATATGGATTTCATAATTTTGGATCTTTTTGTTTTAATTTTGTATATCGTTGTTGTTTTTAAGTTTTGTTACACCTAATCATTACTATATAACCTGTGTGTACTTACTGAGAGGGCCTAAAGGCAGATAAGTCTTTTGACTAATTGGGTTACCCTCTGTTTATAAAATCATTCAATCATTTATTCGTTCCCTCCCTCCCTCCTTCAACCTACTCAATACTCGACATTATTATATCAAAAACACATAATCACACAAAAACATTATTAATTTAGCTAATAGCACTGTGGGGCGAAAAGTGATGGTGTCCGATGATCAAACTAAGACAAGATCACCTTGTTATAAATCAGCAAAAACATGTCGGCGAAAGAATCTGAATAAACTGCTACGTTCTTTTTCTAGATTTCAAAAAAACTTCATACAATCTTAATTTCCTGCCACTGTCATACAAACCAAGTACGATCAACTGTATGTTGGTTACTAAGAAGGTAGAGGGCTTTTAAATGCTCATGGTACTGACCTTCATTTCTTCAATTTATTAATCAAATCTCTGTAAAACACTATTTAAGACATTCTTGGCGCAATGGTGAATTTAATCTGCCACTTTATTTTTTTGGATTAAATCTTGGTGTAAGCGTTCAGCAATAATATTGCTTATTGTTTTCCTTGTTTGTGGTTACTTGTTATACAAATATAACGTTCATTGAAATCGTAAACATTGTTACAATTTCTACAAAAGCGAAACAGATGATTCGACGAAATTTATCAATTGGGTTTAACTTGAAAAAAACCTTTTCCATTTTTGAGTGGTTATGTCCCATATTCATTTACCACGTGGACCATTCCCACCAAAAAATGGAAAATACAAATATTTATATAGTTGTACTCCGTAAAAATTTTGTATTATCAACGATTTGCTAAAGCGATGTCAACCATACATTATCAAACAAAATCAATTATCCTTGCCGTATCTACAGGTCATGAACTAATAATATCGTTAAGAGAACGGCTATTGCAAACAGTTGGTAGTGCAAAGCCATTAAATAACGACGGAGTGACAACATACCAGAGAACGTCAACAACATCGTTAACTGCTGCACGAGAGACACTTGGACACATCTTTCATCTTGTTCTTATGTTCTACAGCAACACAAACTGGCTGGAACTTGGGCATCAGGAGATTTATAAGAGTTTAGGTTAATTATTTATATATATTATTTAACTAGGTTGATTTCCTTTAAGTAAAATATTTAAGTTGAATAAAAATGTAATGAACACATAAATATTTCATACCTTTTTAGTCATTAAAACTGTTTTTTCTTTTTCTTTTGCTGGAATTTGAAGTGCTTATTATTTTTAGAATTAGTATGATTTTATCTTGCGTATAATTTAATTGCAGGTACGTTGAATAGACCACTGATACCGGTATCCCCAAATAGTTTTCCCACGTGTGAAGCGTGCGGGTAAGTTAAAAGAGTGTAGCAGAATTTTAAGATTCAAAAGTACAAAATTAATGAGTTGAGACGAGTGCCCAATATCGCGGACAATCATATACTTAAACTATTCTTAAACTCGATATATTTATTATAATTCTAAATGATCTTGATATAAAAAAAGTCTTCCCGTACTTTACCTTAGTCTAGTAATCAGTTTAAATCACCCATTATTAAAATATGCTCCCTTCATGGAAATATGCTAATTTCAAACCATGCCGAATGCCATCAATGTGGGTTGCAGTATAAATTCATACGTGAACTACATGATTGTATAATTAGTGGTATGTAATTTGTCTGTCTCTTGCACGGATGGTTAGGCGCTGCCGTCGTATTTTCAAGGCTTTGGGGCCGTCTAGTCTTTATTTCGATAACAATTGTCTTTAATTAGCCGTCAATTTCTTGCTAATTGTGATGTTTATTACAGGGAGAGTACTGGACATTCCTGCGTCAACAACCTTCTTGTGAAAGATTTTCTGACTAGCGGTTACATCGGGACAAGGCAGCAGGGTATATGAAAACTGAACTGTTACTGAACACACCCAACAATAACTATAACATTTACATCAAAATGTGATACTACAAATGAAATGTAGACCTCCTATTATCATTCTTCGTATTTGTGGTTAATGTCTAAAAACTAAGTTTTATCAGAGCATTATTTCAACAAAGCCTAGTATTAATTGATTAGCTAAAACAGACAAATATTGTTTCACTATAATGAAAAATATTAATCAAATGATAAATTAAGTTTTCATAAAGTTTTACATAAATGAGTAAATGACAGGTGTTTATATTGGTTTTATCAAGTGATTTTAATAAATATATTCCTATCATCAGTTAACTTAACATGTCTATCTTGAGTTGCACACCAGGTCTAATAATTCTGATTGTTTTCATCTTAAAAAACTTGGCAACTTTTTTACTTTATAATCTCTGAGCATACCGCTGTGCAACTTAGGTGATCGGCTATATTAAATTTATTTTGCCAGAAATATACAAAATCAAATGGCGGGCGGACAACAACAAAAGGTAGGAACCAGGGGGTGCCATTAAAGCATGTGCATTCATATGGCCGATCGGTACATACATCAACTGTAAATTTTCCGATCAAATTGTAGGAAGTTTTTTTGCAGTAAAACAATAACATTAATACTGCGATGCTGTTCTCGTATGTATCAACCATTCTTTGACTTCATTTTCCGTTTGTTTCATATTTCCTATCAAACTTAGGACGATATTGTAAATATTTTGTAAAATGTGTATTGCAGCCAGCGAATCACCCTTGCAGCTAGAGGAGAGGTATGGTAAGTGTCGACATGGCGGAACCGGACAAGATGGGTGGAATAACATGACTGTGTCAGGAGGTATCAACAAACAGTCAACGGATCCCAGACTGTCCCCGCATTACATGCTCCATGACAAAGCAGCACAGTTAGCAATAAAACATGTGGCGTTTTACCTAGAGGATCAAGGTAATCAGGAACAGGATCTCATGTTATGATTGTTATTTTAGACCGTTCTCCAGTTTCAGTTTTATGAGCTTGGGGTACCGATTGTTTGAAAATGAGTACAGGCTCAAAACTGACCCAGGGGAAGCTCGAGATTTTAAGCTGGTTTCCCTTCTTTGTTTTATAACCGTAGGACAAGACAAGACAAGACCCATTGTTGTTTTGAGACTTTTTACAGCCGCCACACGGCACAAACAACGCTACTGTGATATTGAAATAGATGGAAAGGGAACTTTGGAGACCTTCGAACACGACAAATATGAAAATATTGCAGGCTCGTTTTGATTGAGCCTGTTCATGGGCAGCAATGGAAATGTTTATTACTGCCCACGCCGCGTAGCCCCGGGTTGAGCGCAACTCAATATTTACACCAATAAACAGTAAAATTTTGATCCATCCCAAACGATGGTATGCATATGGCGGTGAACATTGAACCTTCAATGCGGCAAGTTTTCAGATTAATACCATTCCATGTTCAGCGGCGTATGGTCCCCAGATAAAAGAATGTGTTTGCCCTAACTGAGAAAACAATGGGCGGAACTAAACATATAGAATTTTGAGAGGGGATCTTCGAACATAAATCCTGCATATCACAGACAATGCCAAAGGCAAAATTTAAAAAGCAGGAAGTATATCCTTGGGGGTGATTGAACAATATCCAAATTTATATTGGCTGGGATATTGAAACCACCCATCTTTAAACTGGCCGAAATATTAAAAACGAAAGTAAATTTAGAAGTAGGTAACTTAGTACATAAATACCGTGCTCGACGACATACAAAGGAACAAGTATATCGTTACAACCATTTCGGAATTAGCATCAATGATATCATTATTCTAGAATATGTCAAGAATAGTTATATTGCATGTATATTTTATTTAAAATGTAAGTGACTATGTATATTGAAGCCGATTATTATTATATTTGTAGATTATGGACTTCGTCATTTACTTGGCGACGCAACATTTAATAGACTTTTCTTTGGCGATCGGGAAGTTGCCGGTAAGTGCATTCAACATTAAACTGTCTGTAACATGATTATAGTCGCTTATTGTTGCCTTTAAAGAAAATAAGGTAACGAAAACTATTGTAGGCCTATCTTGGACAAATCTGCTAATGCAAATTATGTTTTATTTTTAATGTTAATCATACACAGACGATGCACGTGAAACAAAAGCAAGTAAGAAAACATTTAAATATTACCATTAGATGATATCCCCTGACAAAACGTTACAATTCTTGCCAACTGAATTACAATTTCAGATAAAACGTTACCTCGGGAACGAAGGGACCTAAGTGGAATGGACTTTTACCATCTGATAGCAGACACTTCAGGTGGAACTGTATACAAGACTGACAAAAACAATATAGGGGCTGTTGTCGACATAATTAAGGCGAGTTTAATTGTACTGTTTAGTCTATTCTCGATTTATTTTAGAGCATAATAGCTGATTGTTGTGTTAAGTAAAGTAAAGGTAGTCCAGTCCTGTCAGTGACGGCGTCTATAGATTGCTGCAGCTGCTGTATAAGTACTAGGTACGGAACGGCGTGCTTTGTTAAACTGTTGTCCTCTTCAAATTTAAAACCATAAACATGCAATAAATTGTTTACTCCGAAATTTAATGCAATACACCACGTTTAACATCAAATTGTTTTTATTTTAAAAATCTGTCATAATTTGTATACTTGTAAAATATGAAATGTTATAGAAGAGTTACTTATTTAAATAACTTAATTAATTACTAATAGAAATAGAACGTTATTCGGTGAATGATTCTTTTGGATAAAAAGTAGACTCTGTTTCTGGAGAGGTTTCATGTTTAATGCCTCAGTTTTTGTCTAGCAGAGTTAAATTTATTACTCTTAAAATGATCCGTACATTGATTCTGTGAATCAAGAGCACGGTCCAACACATGTTTATTGCGTTGTACATGAATGTTCGTGTATAATGACTATTTAGTTGTGTCACATGACCAATCGGACAGTATAAATTAAAGCAGATTCTTGATTCTTGATGAGATTTTGACAGAATTCTTTTTCCATAATCTTGATTGTCCTAAAGATAATTTATTTCATGTGAACAGTTTTTCTTGTGGGAATTGGTGAGAAACTTTAGGCAAATACTTAAGCACATATTTACACGTCAGAAAAGTGATTGCAATCGGTTAGATGAACATTAGCCTATTGACAAGAATAATCGGTTAGCCTAACCGACTGGACAATCAATTCTAGTAAGTTTGGTAACCTAAGTTACTAGTTAGAACCACATGGTAGCAAGGCAACTCCGTTGTTCTTCTGAATACACACTGTCTGACTTTCTAATTGTACTTTAGAAGATTAAATATTTATTTAACTAATTTGCAGAAGGTATGCATTAATTTCATTAAAAAACAATTCTGTGTGTTTGAAAACTTTCTATCCGATGTTTTATCAATAAAATTAATCAGATATTCAATAATGTAACTCTTGTTCAGCACTACAGTTTTCTGTTGTTGCTTTTAAAATAAAAATAAGCATTTAATTAAAGGAATTTCGAGGTAACGCTTAGTCTCGAACAAAACAAAATATTTTGTACCGCCGGGTTATGAAAACAATATTGTTATTTTAAGGATGATATACTTAGTAAAATAATAAAAGAACAACAACTGCGAAACTGTATGATAAATAGTTTCTATCGCCTATATTATCTCTATCTGAATCAAGGAAAATATTTTTCGATTCTTAATAAGTATATTATATTATGTGTTTTCAGGACTCGGTATCCACTAAACCCCCAGTTACTGTAATGAAGTTCAAACAACTGACAACAAGCTTTAATACTTTTGATGTTCCTGTAGACGAATTGATAAATAACCTCACTATCAAAGTTCAGAACCCACTAGGTGTTGTTTCGAGAATGAATCTTTACCGACCTGACGGCAAGTCATTTTCGTATTTTCTTTTTGTTTTATTATTTCCATAAGAGTTTGTTGAATCTGTTCTCTGAAATACATTAAATAGATTATTGCCGCAGTTGATAAACTTTGTCAAATTTCAAAGAAGAACCTGTATGAAGTTACAAGGAACCGGTTTTTCGAAAGAAAATCCGGTATTTAAGTTTTTGGTTTACTACTACTACTACTACTACTACTACTACTACTACTACTACTACTACTACTACTATGATTATTATTATTATTATTATTAAATATTTACAATTATTTCAGTAAATGATTTCGGCTTGAAAGGCTTACTTTGTCATTTTGTAAGCATTAATTGCGTTAATAATTCTTGTATCCGGACTTTATCGCATTTTCAGGAACGCAACAAACATTCGGAAACCCATTAGTGGCATCCCAGCAACAACTTGGAAGACAATTAATTGTTATCAAACTCTATGTGAGAACGTTGTTATAAATAGAACATGTTTTTAAACTTTGCTTTGATTTCGAGTTAAATGTACTTTATTCTCGTTTTCTTTGGTTAATAAGTTTTTGTGAATTCAATGCTCTTTACTTTATCAGATATGTTAGTCATTTAAACACTGACGTTTTGCATAAAGTTAACTCATCTCTACTAAGTTAGGAAATAAAAATTCTTCGCATGAAATTGTTATTCTAATAGTAATAAGTTTCGTTACATTAAAATCTTAAAAACTATTTAAGTGCTAAAGTAAACGCTTTTGTCATACTCGACAATAGTTGCTTTTGGTGTGGACAGGGTCAATCGAACCGGGCCTGCAATATTTTCATTTTTGTCGTGTTCGATGGCTTTCAAATTTTCCTTTTCACCTATTTTGATAATACAGAATCCTACACCTGGAATATGGCGGATGGAGAGAACGGCATCGGCGGAATTAGACATCGACGTTACCGCGAGCACGGATTTGGAGTTCACATACACATTCATGCAGCCAGGTCCAGGTGGTTTTGGGGAGTACCCACTCACTGGAAGACCTATTGCAGGTTTGTTGTAGATTTCATTTATCCCTGTCATCGTGTTCTTGCTGATTTAACTCCAGGAGCTCTGGTCTCGGTAAGACCATTAAGTACCCACCCTTATGTTTTATATATGTGTGTGCTTTTGCATGCAACATTGTTGAGCCGATGGGTGGGTTGGAGTTATTTCACCAGACAACTTGTACTTGTTTTGTGATATGAGAACCTGTTGGGGCAAGTGTGAGGTTGGTGCACCCTAGAACCTGGTTTAAACCCCCCAGTGGCAATTTGATTTGCCACTGACCGTTCCAAGGCGGTAACCCCTCGGGTTCTCAGTTTTGTTAATGTTAATTGTTTGTGGTGTCTTTTTTGAAACTGAATATTTTATTAACCATGCTCTCTCCCTCTCTCTTCTTCTTGACTGTTTTGCCATTTGTACATGTTTATATTTACATTCCTATTGATTTCTTCGTTTAAAAAAATTCGGTTCATTTTGCATGAACCGCATGACCCGTAATGACGTCAGTAACGTCATGGCTATTACTCTTGAAAACTCCCACGTATTACTCCCCCTTTTCACTTAATACTAATTTTTGAAAGCGTTCGACTTAAGTTTATTTAAAGAAAAAAATGAATAAAATGTAAATATAAGGATTTGCCAGCTCTCGCGTGCACGTCCAATCTGCATGAACCGCACCAAAATAAGAATCATTCCTTAAATGACTATCGAGCATTTATTGTACAGCTGACACACATGCCCACAGGATCGGAGAGTTGTTTTAAAGTTTTAATATATAATTATACATTATCATACTGACATATTAACCACACCCACAGTAATAAATAACTAACTTACAGGCGACAACACAACAGTTCAGGTGTTTGTACCCAAGGCTGACGCACTCAGCTCCGTAGACAGCCTTCTTCTTCTGGACAGGAATGGGGCTCTGGTAGACAACGTCACCATACACAATGTCGGAGGTCGCAGGGGGAAGACGCTCTTTAAAACCTACGTTGTCTTGCCTTCCAAGGTATTATTATATTTGGATATTCTTAAAAACACTATGTAAATACAAGATTTATTGATCGTAATATAAGCACATTATAATTGGAGATAATAAGAACATATCCATATATAACGATAGCTACACAGAGCATTGCAAAATCTTAACGTACCAAATATCATATTCAAACTGTATAAATACAGCTTTGTTTCTTACGTTTTGTGTTATATGTCAAATACCTCGAAGAACAATGGTGATGAAATCTGTATCCTCTGTTTTCTTACTTAGGAGTTTGAAATTGCGATTGAAGGAAAAGATAAGTCTGGGAACAAATTTAGACGTCTGGATCCGAAAATGATCTCAACACTCGATATACAACTTAAAGTGCTGCCAACATCTGGTAAGAAGAAAAAATATTTTATTGTCAAAAAATATGTTGAGTTGCTTCAAACATTGAACAATCATTTTACTCAAATCCCACTGGTATAACAGTAATTAGATTTCGTGCACAATAGCGGCTACTGGTCAATATATTTGTTGGTATCTCACTGGTTTTGAGGCAAAAAAGCAACAACACAAAAACGTCAATAGCAGTATATTGTCGTGGTTAATTGTATGGGCATCCTCATAAAACTTTATAAAAAGACTAATCTATAGTGTACCAAACTTTCTGTTTTGATTTTTAATGTTGATGTACTCACGGAATTTTGGAATTCCTCAATGCCTGGCATTCTTTCTAACCGAATTCGAAACAATTTTGTTATCCTATATAATTTAACATCTATAATGTGCGATATTGTCCAGACCAGTGTGACGGTGGTCCATGGTATAGGTATTATTATCAGAAAGAATTAGGAACGCATTCTTTAACAAATTAAACCAGAACACTATATGATTTTTTTTATCATTTAAGGTACTTTATACATAAACGAGACTATTTCAATACCGTATCAAATTCGAAATGTTGGAGGAGGGAGTGCTACAATACACGTTGCTATCAGCGATGATAAAGGGTTTGCTCAGAGCCCCTTAAACCACAGCCATACAGTAGCCAGCGGTGGCGCGGCTAATGGAGCGTTTACATTACACGCAGGTCCATTGAAAGGAGAAACAACGTATGTTTGCACGCCTTTTACTCACGTCTTCTCTACTTTTAGCTCGAACTAATTTCATAGCTAGATGTTTTCGACGATATAGTTAAATGAGCTATAGCAGATCTAGTTGTTTTTTAATACTATTGATCAAGATTTCAAATGTAAAATAAAGCGTTGTTATTTGAAATTAGTCGATCTGGACATAAAGCTATTTTAAGAATGACGAAGAAATGATATCCCTTGCGATACTTGAACCTACGAGCACTATGAATCGTGGACCCCTCTTATAACAGTCAACTCATTATGGAAGTTATAAATACATATATTGAGTTGTTTTGTGTTATTCTAGGACGGTAACAATATCAGCAAAAATTGATGGTTCAGCAAGTAACAAAGTGCAGTACAGTGTGCAGAGAATAACTGTAGAGGAAAAGGTCATTCGAGTAAGTTCAAAGTGACTGTGGGGAGCGGGTAACTATGGTTATAAGCTACAATGTTCAGAGAATTACTGTCAACGGCGCATTATTTCAGTAAATGCAAAATAACTGTAAGGAAAGCAGTAAGTAGAGTAAGTATGTGAAGACACGTCAGAAATTTTAGTTGTTTTTCCCAACGTACCAGAATAGGCGTGTATTCTCTTAGCTGTTATTCCAACTGCAATGCGACGGAAAGGAAAGGAGCAGGTTCATTAAGGTTTGCAATTGACCTAGACATTTTTTATTTTGATTATTACTGTGCGGCAACAGATTGTTTTATTATGCGAACATAAATCAGAATGCTTAAAATAATGAGTTTTATATCATTTACCTTTACATTTACATTTTGAAAGAAACTTGCATTAGCATATCCTATATTTAAATAACTGAGCACAAGCTGTCGGCGACATGAAAAATTTAATGTTATATGAGGTATGAAAAGGTGAAATATGCATATCGGGAATTGCCACATTCAGAAAAAACAGCCTCCCCACACACTCAAAAAGACTGTACGACATAGTAATTTTGAATCTTTCAAATTTCTATAATTTACATTATCTTTTTTTTACAATTCTGGCATATTGTTTTCCAATTATTTTGCACTTAAGGTATTTGACAAGATAGCTCCTATATGCAATGTGACAAGTACAAGTGGACTGTGTAATTTCGGGTCGGATGTATGCCAATGCTCCTCACATACTTGGGAAATGTCGGCTGTCGTTGGTGACGATGGCGACGGGCTGCAGTCAGTGTTTGCTTCGAACGCTGGAAACTCCTCTACTTTCACAGTGGACACGTTTAGCCCTGGAAAGAATATCAGAGACGGTCTTGTCCATGCTAGAATCAGGTCTGCTTCTTCCGTTTTATCGCGCATGCGCAATATATTATCCTTATATTATGTGACTAGAAACGATTTGTTTCCAAGTCTGAGCCTATATTTTTTAAATACCATTGCCATTGATTGAAAATTTTTAAATGCTTTTGCGGTATAAAAATCATAATGCTCGTGTTGCCAAGATGGACATAGAACATTAAAAGCCGTGGAATACGATAAACACGCACACATTGCAGGTTTTTGTCAGTTCTTGGGAAGACACGGACAATTAGACTTCTGATGAAGTCACACAACACAAATGCGTTGCGCTAGTAACCTGTATAAGTTTAAATAACAAAACACACATTTTATTTTTCAGTGAAAGTCGGATACTTTTATTGCACATGTTCAAGAATGATTACATGTATTAAAATAACGAATAGAAAAACAATGCCAATTGAAGACAAGAAGGTGAGCATTGGAACGCCGCATAACAGCATCACCGCATAAACAAATTTTTTGTTTATGTATGCGGTGATGTTCAACGCATTAAAATAACTTTTCTAATGTGGCGAAAAGGCACACTTTTGCCGCATAAAACAAATAAATCACATAATAGTACAAAGTGGTTGATATAATATCATCACTTTCGGACTATTTCCCAGACTTTTAGAGAGGTACATTCTGACAAAGATGTAGTAAAAAAATGTCGATTTAATTGTGAACCAAACCAATTGAGTTTTTTGTATTCACTAAACCAAGCTTTAAACTAAACTTTCAGATAGGTAAATTCTGACAAAGATTAAGTAAGATCGGTTTAATAATAAACCAAACCGATTGATCTATCTCCAAAAACGTTTAAAATGAGGTTAATTCAAACTTAACTTGTTTTTATGTCCGTTGTAACAAGTCCCAAGTAATGCACATGTGCTTTGTAACAATTGCCCCCCCCCCAAACCCCGTAAAATACCGGTGCCTTTGAGAAAATTCCTAGAAAAGACCCTGCCACGCCGGGCTTGGGGCAGTGGTTACCAATACGTAGAATAAGCAAGGTTGATACTAAAATTCATCAATGGTTTTTTAAGGGGAACGTGTGCCACAAAACAACAATAAAACAAATTTTACTGACTAGACGAGCATGGCATTAATATACGTGTTTATAAATGAAAAGAATATCTCAATTTTGACTTAATCAAGAGCCAAAATTCTGTCGTTTCTGGAACAATAAAAAATAAAGCCGGGAACAGCTTCATACACCAATAAATAGAAGCAACTCTGGAGACTTTCATTTTATACAAATTTTGAAACGGACGGACATCATCATATATCATCACCTTCGTTTTCTTCAAATAATTGAACTCTGTTTGTTAAGCCTTATAATGAATGGTTAATTCTCTTTATGTGGCCAAAGGGCACAGTTGCGCCCCATGTAAGAAATTTCTGCTTTATGCGTTGAGCGACGCCGCATAAAGGCGGTCGCCCTGTTTATGCGTTGAGAATCGCCGCATAAACGAACAAAATTTTGTGTTCATGTGGCGATGCTGCTATGCGGCGTTACTGAGCATGGTTCACTGTGATCACAACAAAAGCAAAGCAAAGAGTGTTTATGAACTCACATTGTACATCAACCTTAGATACATATATAATAAATAATATATATAAAAAGAGTTATTTCTTGTTGCAGGGCTGACTGTTGTCACCAGCAAGCCAAAATTACTGTTGTAGATCTAGCTGGTAACGTTGGTCTATGTGAGGTCATCATTACACCTGGATTTGTTGCACCGGACCCGAAACTTTGCTTAAACCCAGCCAAACAGGTTTATTTTAACATAAAATGTTTTGTCTGAATACAATAAATTGATTGGTTATGGAAAGCAAATAGTTTTTTTCACAAAAAGTACTATATACTTGGTAACCGTTGTCGCTAGTTAATTTATTTGGTGTTGCCGGTTTTGGAAGGGTTTCTAAGGGTTTCCCCTTCAAACTCTCTCAGACGTGTTCACATGAACCCATAGTCTCCTTTTCTCTCACCTTTTTAGCTCTGTAGGTAGGCTGTGTTTTATGAGTGTTGCTATTCCCGATATATGTATGCATGTTTCACATATTATAATCACAGTAGATTTGTCTGTCAGCGTGGCGGATGTAAAATCTTTAAAGTCTTCAAGGAATACACAGTCATGTTTTAGATTTTTACTTTACTTTATTTTTTATTAGCAACCGTAGTGTTGTTTAAGTCTCGTTTCCTGCTACATGTTTTATTAGATAAATAAAAGGTATAAGCTATAACGATGTAAGTTATAACACTTTAGCTAAATTTCCAGCCATAATGTAGGTCTAATACTTCCTGAACAAATGTATTTTCAGCAGCCAGCATCTCCTAATGTAAATGCAACAAAGATCTCCTGTAATGTGACACAGGTTGATGGATCTTGTAACGGAAGCACGGCAAACTCAAGTAATTGGTGCGAGGGCGTGTTCTGGAATCTACATGCAGTCCTTGGCAGTGAAGGTTTTGGGCGTATACAAGTGGCTCCCGTAAATGCAGGAATACAAGCTAACTTAACCAGGACAAACAACACATTGCTTCTCAGGTATAAGAAATCATAAATCAAGTACAATAACAATCAGAACTTGCATTTATATATGCTGATGCACAGAACATCTTTTCTTATCAGTCCTAAATACAGTAATTGTTCTGTTTAAGTACATGTTGTATAATCAAAGAGTGATATGATAGTATGTTAATTTCTCAAGGATTTATTAATCTCTTCGATTAAGCAACAATAATTCCATAGCGAAAAGTTTGTGGTAGTATTCGATATTCGTAATGTCTTGGTAACGGTATCCGTAATCTCTCGGTAACGATATTCGTAATCTCTTGGTAACGATATTCGTAATCTCTTGGTAACGATATTCGTAATCTCTTGGTAACGGTATCCGCAATCTCTTGGTAACGAAATTCGTAATCTCTTGGTAACGATATTCGTAATCTCTTGGTAACGATATTCGTAATCTCTTGATAACGATATTCGTAATCTCTTGGTAACGGTATCCGTAATCTCTTGGTAACGATATTCGTAATCTCTTGGTAACGATATTCGTAATCTCTTGGTAACGATATTCGTAATCTCTTGGTAACGATATTCGTAATCTCTTGGTAACGGTATCCGTAATCTCTTGGTAACGATATTCGTAATCTCTTGGTAACGATATTCGTAATCTCTTGGTAACGATATTCGTAATCTCTTGGTAACGATATTCGTAATCTCTTTAATCATCAGTGTCATGTGGCTGCTGAAAAAGTCCCTCTTACATTCAATCAGTATTATTATCAGTAAATTCTTTGAATGCCGTTAAACACGCTAAATATATTGGTGTAAATATTGAGTAGAGCTCAACCTGTGGCTAGGTGGCGTGGACAGTAATATGCTGTACCATTACTGTCCATCGACATGCTCAGTCACTTGCCACTGACCGTTCCAAGGCGTTCTCACTTTCGTTAATTGTTTGTGGCGTTCATTTGAAATTGATTATTGTAATACCATGCTCTCTTTTCCTCTCTACTTTTTGTCTGTGTGGGGAGGCTGTGTCAGCTGGATGTGGCCATTCTTGATATGCATATATCACTTTTTTGGTAACATTCTCTTGTAGGATGAGCTTAATCATCTGATAAAACAAAGTTAATATGCGGTTACCCCTCGATCTAGAAGTCACGCCAGAACGAGGAAACAGCGCAAATGCCCTAGAGAATCCATCAGTTCCATTACTGAATTTGTAGCGATCATTTTACTAGTATTTTCGTGTTCTTGTTCATCATAAATATTCATTTGAACTATGAAGCTGTAGGACTTTTAACCACTCTATTTTGCGTTACGCTTTCTTCATCGAGAACAAAATACTTGAAGATAATTTAGATGAAAACTTAGAAAATTCAGAGTAAATATAAAGAGAACATTTAGAACAATCGAATACGACAAATATGGAAATACTGCATGGTCGGTATGATTTAGCCTGTCTATGGGTTGTTATCTAAACGACATAAAAAGTTAAAGAAAACTTTGAATGCACATATATAAAACAAGATTAAACTATTGCAAGCTCGGGAATACATGCGAATGGATGTAAAAAAGCATGCTATTTGTAACCAATTCAGCCACTTCTCTACGCTGAAAATATTGATCTTCAAAAGTGTTGTTTCTCTGATTTCAGCACAGACTGTTGTCACTCAGACGTGTATATTAACGCCGTTGATATCGCAGGGAACACAGGACAGTGTCATGCAACCATCACTGTCGACAATCGGGTACAATTTTTTATTCTTGATTAAATTACTTTTTTGCGTTAAAATAGCTTTTAACAAATTTTTATCTTGCAAACTACTTCTAATATATTAAATGCGTATGATTGATATATGCAGAAAACCTCTGAGCTGTTATTATTTTTTTCTAATCGACCAATACCAATTAATTAAAAAGGTCATATGCAAACATTGTGGCCTATTTAAGCCCTGATAAAGCCGTGGGTTATAATATAATAAATAAACAATTTCCATATGATAAAGAAAAAGAACATGTTGTTATACAACAACCTGTTGTAAGACAACCAACTGAGTGTTTCATCCAGTTATAATTGTATTAAGCAAACAGGACCCTATAAAAATACTACACTATAAACAACACTAGTTTAAAAAAATATTTATTTCGTTGGAATCATTTGTATCAATTGTTTTTTTCCATTGTAATTCTCAATATTCCTTGTATAACATGAGGTTGGTGCACCCTAGAACCTAGTTTAAACTCCCCGTGGCAAATTGTTCTACCACTGACCGTTCCAAGGCGGTTACCCCTCTGGTTCTCACTCTCTCGTTAATTGTTTGTGGTTTCTATTTTGAAATTGACCATTTTATTACTCTTGCTCTTTTTTCCTCTATACTTGTTGGCTGTTGGGGGAAGATGTGTCTTCTTGATGCATTTCCTGATATGCATTACTCACTTTTTTATAAATTAAGCTGATGCAACGTGCGAGCATAAGTTATATACGAGTCAATGTGATATTTATTAATTTTTAAAAAAAATATTTGTAGCCGAATTCATCAGCACAACAGTCGGGTTCTTCCTCTTCCATTGCGATAATAGCGGGGAGTGCTGCGGGTGGAGTGGTCGCTGTTGTTGGCATAACAGTACTAGCTATCTATCTGAAGAACCGTCCCGCATCGTCAGTCATACAGCCGCAAGTAGAACCGTCCAGAACCAAATATTAACATAACTGTGAAATATGCAAAATTGTCTGTGATAATTTGTATTTATTAATTCCTGTTAATGTCTTTTGTTTTAAATGTTTAACTCTGAAAGTGAAAATTCGTTCAGTGTCACAAAAATAGGCCGGACATTTACTTGTTTGAAATTTAGCTCAGTCGCCAAACTGACACACTAAATGACATAGATTACAGAAATAATTCTTATTCTTAGTTCTATGACGTTGAAAGCAGGGCTGAAGGTTATAAAACTGAGAGTCTCAAATCTCAAGGATCTGATTGGCTGAAATGGCGACTTTTAGCTATTTAAGCCAATCAGATCCTTGAGATTTGAGACTGGTTTCCAATCTCAGTTGTATAACCTTGGGCACAGTTCTTTCAAAATTTGCCTAGCAAGATCGGCGATCATACAGTTGTTGAAAATTGATTTACTTTTTTTACTTTATTTTTATGAAAAAAAAATGGTGACGATTGAACTGATGCCTGACGCTCTCTTCTTTTTAGTTTTTGTGCAAATAAACATATATATTTTATTTTATTTTTATCTCAAGTCTTTATTTTACAATACATATGGTAAAAAGTGAAAACGCCTTTCATGAAATACCACATTCAAACACTCATGTCAAATAACGAGAGGCCAGGGGAGGGTGGAGAGGGATAGAAAGAGCGGGAACATTTGCGATATTGTCCGTCGTTTGTTAGAAGATGCCAAATTTTTTTCAATTGAGAGTGTGCGTGCGTGCATGCGTGCGTGCATGGGTGTGTGTGTGCGTGTGTGTGTGTGTGTGTGTGTGCGTGCGCGTATGTGTCTGTGTTACTCCAGTAAACAAACTTGAACCATCCCAAACGATAGAAAGAGAGAGAGAGAGCATATGCGAGTTAGTCCGCCTTGTGTTAGAAGATGCCTTTTTGTCAGGAATGTCTATATTCCCGTGGAACAACGCTTTCTGTATTCGTCTGTGGCTGTCTTCTTTAATCTGTTGATTTCTTTGAGCTTGGGTTTGGCATATGTTTGTGCCATGTAGAAAAGCTTACAGTTCTTTTTAGAAGCTCCATTGAGTTAATCAATTTTACAATAAATATTAATGTTTCATCGTACCTTAAACGTGTTAAAATTTTGACGGCGACCTTTTAAGAAAGACTTGTGTATGTTGATCAACTTTATTCCATCAACACCATTTTAGACGAGAACAAAAATATACCGCTTCTTTTAAATAAATTAAGCAAAACTGTAGGGAAATTCTCCTACTCTAAAGATAATTAAACAATTGATCAGTCATATGCAACAAGTAATTGTTCCCGTTATTACGGCACATTGGGCGTTTCAACACAATCA
Organism: Corbicula japonica; assembly: GCA_038501625.1. Taxonomy (NCBI): domain Eukaryota; kingdom Metazoa; phylum Mollusca; class Bivalvia; order Venerida; family Cyrenidae; genus Corbicula; species Corbicula japonica. Next base: position 5,127,683 of record JAZAYU010000043.1, on the reverse strand, counting down.
CATTCCTTGATCACAGTCACCTGAAATAAAAATACAAGTCTGAAAGTCTATAGGAATATACGGAAAGATACAATTTCACTTCATTTAGGAAACCAATCCTAATAAGGAATGTTTGTGATGTGATGGAAAACACGTCACTTATCCCTAAACTAAGATACTTTATAAACATCGTTGGGAGCACCGAATCAAAACTTCATTATATGGAGTGAAACAGTTCCAATTGTGCAATTGCAATAATGTTCATGCTGTTTAAATACATCACACCTAGTTGACTAACTCCGTTACGACATTCTACGTCGAGCAATGATACAGGTTGCCTTACGCAAGTACGGATGTACCAAATAAACATGTTTCAGACAATATTTCATATTCATCTCTTATCTGTTACTGTTTAAGACAAAAATAATCAAACATTATGTATATCACTGAAATAATCATTACAAACAAATGAAACGACTGATGAAGACTGAAGAGAGTGCTGTCGTCAAATATTAACGCTGCCGATTCCTTTGAATGGCCTATCCTATTATCCTAATCTTTCCTATCATCGTCTTTGTATAATAAGCAATTAACAATTAAAAATACTCATGTAACAATAAACAAATATAGAATCACACACCCCCTGGTAGATCTGGTTGGGTGTTAAGGTACTGTTGTACAAGGTCAGAGCGATTGCTTCTGTCCTGCTGGGCTGGCAACAGTATTTTGTGTCATGCCCACAACCACCCTCACACTCGTAGAGGTTCACCTTCTCGTTGCTAATGTAAGCATTGTTCTCACCGCCACGGACATATTGCAGGTTCGGAACCCTCGTACAATATAATGGCACGTCTGAAATTAAATAGTATAGCCTATAATCTGACACAGGCATATCTAAAATATAATCAAAATAAAACTATAAATTGGGTTCTCTTTATCGTTAATTGTATTTGGTGTCTTTTTGCGAATTGATCGTCATATATCATGTGTTCTCTTTTTTCTCTACTTTTTGAGACCATTTGTGATGTGCATATTTCACTTTTTCATATATGTAACACAAACACAAACATATGATATTTCATTTAGGTAGCTAACCGAAGAATAAACCACTGACATATATTTTATAAGAAAACAGAAGAATTTAAGACTAACACATTGCAGACAGACAAATGTTACTCATTTGAGAAATGTATTGAATCTTCAAATTAATTACGGACACACAAAGGCACGAGACAAAGAAAAATAAACAAATGTTTGGTGCCAAAATATGCAGAAATTATGAAATACAAATTTGTTGAATGATAATTTTTCTGATGTTAAAATTGCCCCAATATATTTAAGCCTCTTTCTCAAATGCTAAAATCATATAACCACGTATAAAAGATGGGTTTTTTCTTACCACCACATGCTCCCTGATGCATGACTTCGAAGTCTTCCGCATCGTTCTCGCAAGCGGTCTTCTGCAGGAAACAAGCCGACTTCCAAGTGATTGGTTCCCCACCCTGTATTCCCTCAACAAATCCACAGACTGGTTCCACACCGATATTCTCACAAGTGGGACATTCGCAGACTTTCTCGTTGTTTGCCAGAACAACACACTCCTCAGCAGCATTGTCGCAGGCGTTCGGTATATCACAAGGGCCTGCATGACAAGGTTAAGACAACTTTCATAAACGGTAATGTAATACACAACTTTTCTATGTAAGTTATGTTTTCTAGTTAAATTCCCACATTTAACTCTAACTTTCTCAGGGCTAAATGTCGATATTAAACAAAAAAGCATAACACAAATAAAAAAAGAAAATATATTGGAAGCATCGGCGCCTCATCTTAGGGTCGACATGGCAACGACTTGCTTTAGGTTTGAAATTATTTATTTTATATCAAGGGCGAATAAAATTTCTTCAACAATAAAGTGAAATAACACTTTATAAAAATAAATAATGTATGATAAATGTAGTTACTCTTATTATGTTATGAATAATAATGACGGACACAAACGTGCAACCTACCACCTGGACATGCCTCTTCATAACAATCAGTTGTTAAAGCCAATACGGAAGAATCTCTTGCTGCCTCGGTGTAGGCCTGTCTGGTTTTGGTACTTAGGCCTTTACCACAAGTTACACTGCACGGGCCCCAAGGACTCCATGGTCCCAACGGTGAATCTATAAAGGCAAAATATTCTCAGTTATTGCTGCTAACATTAACTTTCACGATGATACTTCCTGACGAGCATGTTAAGCACAAGCTTTAAGTCGTGCAATTAGATACTCATAAGAGTTTTAATTTCGCTAACAATTTCTCATATTCACACTTAGTTAAGTTCGAAATACTTGACGGTTCAACCCGAACAAAAGGTCTACCAATAACGGAAACTGCTAAACGATTATAAACGACATCGCTTTCAAACAGCAGATAGAAAGTCTATCGTAAACAATGGAGTCTATATGACAAGTATTTTTTTTGTACACGAAGGTGTGTGCGGGCATCTTTGCATATACTTTGATAGCTTGAATACACAATTTGTTAACGCATTTATACTTGCAACAGTAAATATAATAGCGTGTACATTTAAAACTAATTGAGCTTGGTATCAATCTTGTATCAATCTGATAGTCTCTAATTGCACCTGATTTTGACTACAGCGATTTACAAAATAACACCCAACAACCATTTAAGTCATGTTTATGCGTTATTCGGTTCAACAAAATTCCGTACAGAGAAAACGCAATGTCTTTCCGTACAGCGCTGTCAGTGGATGAAAGGTCATGCCGACAACCTGGCTCCGCGATGTAGAAATGATATACTGAGGAGAGAATACAACCGAGGAATGTTTGATCAGATGCACAAGATGTTTAATCTGATCATTGTATGTCACAAACGTATTTATTTATGGAAATCAAAACACTGCCAAAAACTAATGTTCTCGAACTATTTTGACTACATAATTTCTGTACGATTTGGACATTTTGAAAAAAAAGATCAGTCTTCAAAATTATAAAACTGGGCTAAGAAACCAGTCTCAGATTCCGAGTTTCCCATTTGTCAGTTCTAAGACAGTTTATATTCAGCCAATCAGATTGATGAGATCTGAGACTGGTTTCCATGCTGAATTTTATAATCTGGGAGCCAGACCGTATCAGTATTACTAATTAAAGATGTTACAGTTACACATACCCCCTCCTTTTCCTTCACATGGTATCATGCTGGGTAGAACAGTGGCCTCGGCGTCAAGGCTACACTGAACTTTCTTGAACAGGCAAAAGGTCGGATAAATGTCTAACATGTCGGTACACACTGGCTCAGCTGTTGATTAAACAATCAAGTCACAACTTTGGTAATTTATACATATAACTCGTGAATTTTGTTAGCAAGTACAGAACATAAAATATACTAAAACACTCACTCGTTTCTTTAAAAACGTATCAATAACATGTTTTTGAAACTATGTATGAGAATAAAATTTCATTATGTCATATTTAACTCTTTTACAAATTTTATTTCATTAGAGTTTTTAATTATTCGTGAACAGAATTACTTCTCTGAACTTCTTCTGGGGTACATTCATCACAAACACATGTCGGCTTTCCCGTTTTCTCATTGGTCACACAGTGCTGGTATTTAGGACACGACACGTCCGAACATTTACCTGGTAGAAAAATATAGAATTTGGGTGCAACGTCGGAGCATTTACCTGGTGGAAAAATATAGAATTTTGGGGTGCAACGCCCGAGATTTACCTGGTAGAAAAATATAGAATTTTGGACACGACACATCCGAGCATTTACCTGGTGGAAAAATATAGAATTTAGGTGCAACGTCCTAGCATTTACCTGGTAGAAACATATAGAGTTTAGGTGCAACGTCCGAGCATTTACCTAGTAGAAACTTATAGAGTTTAGGTGCAACGTCCGAGCATTTACCTGCTAGAAAAATAAAGAATTAAGGTGCAACGTCTGAGCATTTACCTGCTAGAAAAATATAGAATTTAAATGCAACGTCCGAGCATTTGCCTGGTAGAAAAATATAGAATTTGGGCGCTACGTCCGAGCATTTACCTGCTAGAAAAATATAGAATCTAGGTGCAATGTCCGAGAATTTACCTGCTAGAAAAATATAGAATCTAGGTGCAACGTCCGAGCATTTACCTGATGGAAAAATATAGAATTTGGGTGCAACGTCCGAGCATTTACCTGGTAGAAAAATATAGAATTTGGCTGCAACGTCCGAGAATTTACCTGGTAGAAAAATATAGAATTAAGATGAAACAGACAATGGTTCCCTTATTGAATTGGAGGTTATTTTTTATTTAAGAAGAAAGAGGCATGGTCTATCGACATCCCACCGTGTGTTCGCGCAGCAAAAGTTTGCATTCTTGGGGCAATTTAAGCTTACTTACTTAAACAATGGTGGTACTTCATTTAAGGTTTTGGTGCACTTCTTGGCCATTTTTGTATTTCAATAAATGAACGTGCCTACAGTAGATACAGGTTGCTACGCAACTGTTACATTATAAACTCAATCGTCTTATTGTCTGGTTACGCAAAGGCGAAAACATGGATCGGGATAATTTTTATCAAACTTAGCTAATTGGATAAGCGGAATCAACCGATCTTTATAAAATCATACTATCTTGGCTATACGAGTAGTAATATTTTAAATTGTTCAAACTAATTGCAAAATAATAGATTATATTAAAAATGTTTGCTTTAACGAGCCATTTCCGAAATCTTGTAATGTACTTTAGAGTTTAGCAGTTGCGAACTATTAACTTAAACTGGTTCACCGAGTCTCATTCTCAGTGTAGATGTGTCTCAATATAACATATGATTGATTTGTTTTCTGTTTATATTTGTTTGACAATACCCCAGAAATTCCGTTTTTAAGAAGCTATTATCTTGCACCATTACCAAAAACAGTCTACTACTTCATATACCCAGATATATGTATATGTTAACTATTAATATATGAAAGTATAACGAGCTATTACTTTTGCATCTGCTGTAGTAGTCGACCTGTACAAATTTGTTTGATGCAAGACCTTTTTCACAGTTTGATATGATCATATCACGCACGCTGTTGTACTGCAAGCCGTCCTCGCCACATACCTAAGATAAGATCAGAAAGTTCAAATAATTATGAGCAGAATGGAAATTACATGACTTTGGTTTGAATAGTTAGACAACCTATGCATTTCAACTTGCTTGTTACCATTACTTACAGATGAAAGGACTCACGTACATTGGTTCCCACCAATACATGCCCACTATAGAGGACTTACTAGAGAACACGGGTGGTATTGCAATTTTGAATGTCGCTAACTTAAATGGTCTTTTGTATGTAGCCAATGGTGTAGACAGTTTGTCTAATTACCGAAAACGCACCGGATCGATAAAATTGTTAACAAACTTGAAAGCGAAGATTCTTATAAAACGATAAATATGAAAATATTTCGATGATTCTTACAAAGTAAGGCTTGTTTATGTTCAAATTGCAATGTTTTATGTAGGTTTAATTTTATATAAGATAAACTGGTTTTTGAAAATCATACCGCGATATCTTATCGTCGGATAATATACCGCAATAACCAGTTTACTGCGGTATATCGCCCGTCCCTTGCCACAAATACTTTTGTTACTCTAACCACTACTACTATTTTTTTTATAATGACTTTTTATAGCAGAAATTTGTAATTTTGATATTTGTTTATTTAAACTGATGTAACGTGTCACCAGTTTTCGTATTACTCTTTTTGTATTATCACGTAAAAGTATTGATAGGAAGAATTAAATATCATGTTTTTGAATCAATCACATTGATTTTTATTTTCGTAGTAATGGGAATGGCGTCTTGTCAACAATACTAACTATATTTAAAACAAAAACTATTAAAGATGTGTAGCTTCAGAGGTCTGAAATTATCACTTTAAGTGGAGTTTAAAATCCCAGTCCGTACATTTCATGATATTTGTGCGAGGTTCAAGGATTGCAAAACTTACATTGCCTGGTCTATTACAAATGGCGGTCTCACAGACACAACACCTTGGGGCATTTTTATAGGGTGAGGTTGTCGACACTGAAATATTTCAGAAAATCAGCATTTTAGTTAAGAAACATTCATTTTATCAGAGTTTTCATACAAACGGTTTTTCTTCTGTTTTAGTACGTATGTGCTTGGTAATTAGAACATGAATTAGACTAAATTGAGCTTGCAAACATTAGAACATCCTTAGCTTAATACATTTCTTTACCAAAATCTAGGTGGCAATAAGTATTTCTCCAAAATTCATTTTTGAAATTTTAGCCAGTTTTGCCATTTGCAATGTTTGCGACCCCTTAATTCCGTAAATGTGTCTATGATCTAAAACGTTTGGCATTATAACGACTCTGTAGTAACAAGCAATACTATTCGAAAGTTTGATAATGAAATACACACTGAAAACGCAATACTAATTTTTTGGATTATTCTCGATGTGTGTAAAAGTTGAATAAATTTCCAAGTTAGGTGTGTTTTAAAAGCAATAAGTAAGCAATTGATACATTAGTAGTTCACTGATTTTTTTTTAAACTTTATCTTCTACAGCAACCCCATACAAACGCACGAAATTTTTGTTATGGCATGTAGACATGCATGCATAACATCAAAACAAGTCCATTTGTTAACCTTTACTTAAGGCTACACAAATCCCATCTTTATTTTTCAAGTTTTACTCTTTTCAAATCTGATTAGGCCAAGGTTTTCAGACATGTAGCGACATGAGGTTTTGGGCATAATCCAAGGAAGGATGTCTCGACGTGAAATCGCACATCGGATGGATTGCTTACTGTCGACAATTACTCGCTTGGCCAAAGGCCATCGACATCTTATTGATTTTAAAACACATCGACCTTTGCCATTTATTAAACTTTTACATTTATTTTTCAAAAATATTCCAAATTTATATAGTGTTGCGTTTTCATTGGCAGTCAGTATATAAGTGAAATTGAAAAGTTATAGCCAGCTTTAAGTTTTTGTGAATAAAATTAGGTACAAAATGGAGCTTAATAATGTCTTCGTCGTCTGCTTCGTCACAAGCAATATAATTTGAAAATATGATGAAGAAATATTGATTGTAACCAACGTCTAGATATTTAGACAAAAGTAAAAAATCGGAAACTGTCAAATGTGATCTTGATCTTGATTTGTCTGTATCACCGGGACCCTTTTGTAATAAGCAAAATAATTTTAAAGTTTGAGGAAGAAATAAAAATTAATGGCAAAGTAATAGCCAATGTTTAGTTTTTGTGTCGGGCAGACTGACGAACATCGGACTGATCGACAAAGAGACACCTTTATTAATTATGAATTATAATTAATGATCAAAACGGCGACACAATTATTAGTGCTCTGCCATCTATATCTCAGTAAAATACAAGCCCCTACGAAATAACGCAATGCCGTACCTATGCATGTTCCATTTAATGCCTGTTCATAACCTTCGCAGCAAGGACATTGATAGCTTCCGATTGTGTTTATACATCTACTGTTGTTCCCACACAGAGAGTCACCTGCAATTTCGGCCAATATACATTCGTCCACATCTGAAAAAGGTTAATTTTTTAGTATTTAAGTATCTTTGCAATAAATAATATGATGTTCACAAAGGTATCATTTTCTGACATTATTATGACATTATAATAAGCCACCGTCGAGATATGAGTTAGACATAATCCCTTCCAATAATTACTCGTTCTTGCACATCAGATAAATATCTTAATTGACATTTTAGGTGGGAAGGTTCGCCAAGGACTAGATTTCGTCATCAACCAATTTAAATGAAGTTATACCGTTAATAAAAGTGATTACCAATTACTGAACTGAATAAGTGCGAGAATTACTTATCACCCGTACTCTGGTCGTTTTGCAGTACGTACATATTAAGAAAAATACATCTCAGTGTTAAGATAATTTTTCTCTTCAATTGTTGCCATCTTTGCTAAGAAACACACGGTATCTTTATTTTTCTTAAAAAAATGCAAGTGAAAACCCTATTCTGAAAATGTATACGTATTGTAGCAAACTAAAGTTATTATCTGACCTTATTTCAAGGAAAGACAAACTTTTCGAAGAAATGTTTGTTTCACGTGCGGTCACATACATGTAAAGCTACACTTACCCTCGCATTGCTTTGCATACATTCTGTAACCTGGTTCACATTCACACCTGTAGGAGCCTACTGTATTGATGCAGTTTGAGTGAGCTGGACAATCGTCTGTAGCCGTCAAGCACTCATCAATCTCTGTAACAATCAATGCTTGCTATAACTGTGGACACATATCAGCATACAATGCAAAAGATAAAAATGACTTTGACAGCCACCGAACACTACTTAATATAAATATGAAAATATTGCTGGATTGATTAAGCTTGTTCATGGGCAGAGATGGAAAAACATATTACTGCCCACGACATTTAGCCCCGATTTCTCTACACATCAACAATGGTAACGCAATAAACCTAAAAACGTCGCGAGGACATACTAGTGGATTAAAATTGATTCACATAGGATTATGTATATGGCTGTTTCTATGAGAACCAGATGTAGCGAGTGCACAATGGGTTTAGAAAAGAGACTTTGTTAAACTTTTATCCTTTAAGCGAATTTATCTTTAGTTTATATTTATCTTTAATATCTTTAATCATCTTAAAAGTTTACCCGGATGTTCTTTATCCTATGGGTATATATATTAGGAGTACTTAATAAAAATGGGATAAAGTGCTTTGGACTGAACGCACGCAGATTTTGTTCAAAAGTTCAATAACATTTATTATTTGTTTTGCATCGTTTAAGCAAATGTGTTAGACATACCCGAGCAGTTCCCACAGTCCCCTACGAAGCCCATATCGCACTCACACAGGTAGCCGTTCGGCTCGGAAAAGTCTCGGACACATGTCTCATTTCCGCCACATGGTTCATCTTCGCAAGGATCCTCTGACGAAATGAAATACTCATATATCGCATACAATATCCAGGCACTTTTATCAACAATATGTAAAATGAATATTTACTATCTGTAACTATATATTCACACATTTGTAAGTTGGATACTTTTAAGTACAATGATCATGACTCGTATATGTAACTGGATTTTAAAGAGGAATTTGCAGAAGCAAACAAATACACGTTAGAGGAAACAAAATAGAAAACCGTTAAGTGTAATAACATCAAAACAAAAAAACAACAACAAAACTTTTATTTGCAAATCGGCAACCATATTGCCTTTGGCAAATTACACATTCACAGAAATATCGTGAGAAAATGACATAGTAATAAAGACAGAGATATCATTAGAAAATAATTCTAACAACAAAATAATTATCAATATTATTACGTAGATAGTTAACAATAACTTAATAAAATATGCAAAAAATAACAATGCTACATTATAATTATGCTAATTTATTTCTTTATGTTACCTGCGTGCTTATTATTGTTTTTCTCAAATCTAATGCTTTTTCGATAAATTTTGTAATTTTGAAAAGATTGCTTTTATTTTCTGATTTCATTAATCTATTAAACTTATCAAATGTTGGCCAAGAATTTCTTCCTAAATAAATGTTTCTTATATTCGTGTAATAGGGGCATATTAACAAAAAGTGATATTCGTTTTCTACCATGTTATAATTACAGCATTTACAAATTCTGTTTTCCCTAGTAATACCCGTGTACCTTCCAGTTTCAATGTTCAAGGAATGATTGCTTAGTCTAAATTTACTAAATAATTTTTGTAACTTTTCATTCTTGATTTTTGATAGATATTTTTCCATTCCAAATTCAGTCTTAAATTTCGCAAAGCTCTCCAATTTTGGCATGTTATTTATTCCATTTCTCCATTCTTGTATAAATTGGTCTCGTAATCGTTGTTTAAATAAAGGTAAATAATTTTTTGTGTTATCGAAATTATACCAGACATCACTAAATCCCATCTCATCAAGAAAAGATTTAACAGACTGAGCCCAATTTTTACAAGTATGTTCTGGTGTGTTTAAAATATCACATTGTTTTTGAAATATAATATTTAACATTGATCCTGGATTTCTTTTAATTTTGATAAAGATCTTTAATGCTCGTTCCTTGCAATTTGTATTTAACGAAAATCGACCCAGTTCACCTAATACGGCTAAATTTGGGGTTTGTGTTTTGACACCTAAAATTATTTTACAAAATGTATAATGCAATTTATCTACCTCCTTAAAGTTATATATTCCCCACACTTCTGAGCAATACGTCAAGATAGGTTTAACCATTTTATCAAAAAGACTTAATTTAGTTTCCACGTCGAAATTAAGTTTTTGAAATAGAAACGATAAACTAGACATTGCTTTTAATCCTTGCTCAGATAGAGCTTTGACTGCATGAGATAAATTTCCATTGTAATACATTCTTACACCCAAATAACAAAACTGATCTACTATTTCGATGATATTTCCATTTATTTTCCAGTTAATATTACGTCTTTTCTTTCGTTTTTCAAAGATACATATTTTAGTTTTAGAAACATTTATTTTGAGTCCAAAGTCATTCGAATATTTATATATACTATCAATCTGCGATTGTAGGGAGGAAGCATCCGTAATAACATCAACATCATATATTATTTCAAAATTTTCAGATAATCATAACTATTAGATATATCAACTGAAAATGATAAACATTATATGGAAAAATTCAAGAATACACATCACTAGTCCTTGATAACCATAACACGACTCGTATAAAACTGATGTTTAGATGAATTTCGAGTTGAAAATAGTCATTTTGTTAACTGCAATAAAATGCTCTTAATTTTTTGTTGGTCAATAAGCTATTAATGTCAGTCCACGGTAAAACTTGAAATCAGATCATTACCGACACACATGGTTATTCCGTCGCCGAAGTACCCGTCTAAGCAATGACAGCCATAGACACCATCCTGAAGCTTGCATGTAGCATACTCGTGACATTCTATGTCGTCCCCTACCATGGTATGGTTGGCATAACATGTCTTACGATTCACGCATCCTTCTCCTGTCATCACTTCACCAACCTGAAACGTTACATATGATAACAATATTCAGTATCAGTCTCCCCATACTTTACTTCAGTGTATTTATCAGCTTCAATTACCTCTCTTGACGGTGATAAGCTTATTTCAAACTTTGCAGAATATCAATCATTGTGAGAGACTGTATACAGGCATACTTGTACTATCCGTTTTAGGGGATAGAGGTGGTATGTACCGTTTTTGTCTATTGCATGGTTGGCTAGGCGCTCCAGCTGAATTTGCATGACTTTAGGGTTATCTATACATTCAATTTTATATGCAGTTACATTGAACTTAGTTAAAAATTAAGTTATTATCGGTGTTGTGGGGTGGGGGAGAGATACTTTATAAATGTATACAAGTTTGTTTACTAGATATGTAGAAATAATTCTGAATGCTCTTTTTTGGTGTTTAGGAGGATGATGGATAATGCTTGGGGTGTTGATGTAGGGTGGCTGCAGATTTTTTGAAGAGCGGCAGTAGAAGAAATGAGCTGCGCTCAACCCGTATTTAGGCGGCGCTGGCAGTAATATGCATTTCCATTTATGCGCTTGAACAGACTCAATCAAAGCGAGGCTGCAATATTTTTTAAATATTTGTCGATGGCTTTCAAAGCTCTCTTTTTATCTTTTTTCTATATTATTAACAATAAACAGTACCGTTTTGATAAAAAAAGTAATTATATCCCGCAATAAACTGTATTAACCGCAGTACAAAGTAGCATTTACACTGCCTGACATAGCAATGTATTTATTCTGTTTAAGTCGATATTTTCAATTATTAAAGTTGAATATGTATATGACTATACTTTAACGTGTTGCATTATACGTAAATGATAAAGCTCCGATATGTTCTATGGTTCTGATATCTCGGCCTATGAATATTCAAAAATCTTACTTTGTAATAAGTATTCATGTAGACACATCCGCAATTTGCAGGCAGAATGCACTTGTTTCCTTCCATAATGTAATTCTGCTTACAAAAGCACCCTTCTTGACACGAATTATCACTGACCGCTGGGGGTAAGCTGTTTGTCAAGTAATCCATACACGTGGTCGGATTGTTGTGGCATTGCGTCGTGTATTCCATGTTTTCACCACAGTCAATCTCTGTATGCAAAACTTCTTATATTAATTTGTGTCGGATTAGAAACCAGAAAAATTTGATATATATGATCACCATAATTATATACGAAGCATAGGTCGGGTTACGAATCTAGTCACTATCTGGGGATTGGATGTGTCTGCGACCCGGATAGTTCAGTCCGGAGAACACACGCCCTGTAAGCGAAATGTCCCGGGTTCGAGTCCCGGTCTGGCTACAAATTCCTTCTAACCGTGTGACTAGATTCGTACCGCGCGACAAACGAAAGGCAAAAGTATTAGTTAGTTTTTCAGAGAACATTTAATTTGATAAGATTTAATTGCATGCTTTTACAACATAAGTTCGCCCATGAACCAATAAGGATCTGGCGGGAAACGTTTTATGTTTGGTGCACCCTAAAACCTACACCCGTCAACCGGCAGAACCAGGAGCGGACGGCACATCTAGGAGCAGACACGGTTAGTTTTTTATATCTGACAGCGGCGTAAGTAATTATCATTTCGCTAGGTTTTATTAACTCTTAGAAAGCTCTTATGGTTGACGGGTGTGAAAGTCACAAAATATTTTTCGCATTGATCGTGACAAGGTGGTAACTACAGGGTGTTCTGTTTTGAAAAATTATTTTGCGTCTGATTTCTTTTTTTTGTCCAGGTATATGTATTTGTACTTTGTCTTTTTTTACTGGCGTAAATCTGTTAAAACATTTTACCCTCTTGATCTTTCTTTCCTCTATTTTTGTTGGCTGTCTTCTGGATGTGTCCATTCCTGATATGCATATTTTTTTTTCTGTGGTGGCTGTTTTTGACATGCATATGTAACTTTTTTCAGATTAGCTCAAGTAAATCAAACCTACCACAGAAACCTTTTTCTCGATAATTGCCCACCTTTACATGGTACTCTTGCAAACAGTTTGCTGCCAGTAACGCCGCAGCCGCACAGATTGCTGCAGAAAGCAAATTAAGTAGAATCTATACGTTAATAATAATATTATTATTGTTATTTTTTATTCTAAAAAAGCCAAAATATACATTTTGTTTTGGGTCGTATGCCAAGATAGAAGATCCTTAAGTTACGTGAAAATAAATGTTAGAACAAAACAAAAACACAACATATATTATCATTGATAGTATTTAAATAGTTAAAAAATAAACATTATGTCCTTCTATATTTTGAAAACTAAAAGAGATACTAAAAACAACACTCTAGCAATCCTTATCTCGCCCGATCAGTGCGCAAACAATCCATGTCACTTTAAATTAAAAAGGCGGCAAAATTCTGCATTAAAAAGACGAAACATGAAGCAGAGATAAGGATTAACGTTCTGCTTAGTTGTATCAATCCTGTGGATACACGCTGGACTAAGCTTAAATCTTTCATGGGTATATAATAAAATATCATGTTCACTCAATGGGTTTATAAGACTATCCCTCTTTTAGGATTGTTCACATAGTTGCATTGTGGGAGTTATAACATGACCAAGGAAAAAATAGAGTATCTAACGCAATATCATATTACACGAAAACAATCACGATTTATATGACTCTTACTAGCCTGGCACCAGCTAGATGGTTTATTAAAGAAAACATTGAAATACTTATTTTCTCCGTTTTTTTATTCATTTCATTTTCCCTTTTTACTGATATGCTGAACCATCTATGTTCTGGGAGATAAGGGAAGTAAAATGCATATCAGTAAGGTACCTGCAGGAGTTGCTTTTCTTGGAGGTATTGATGATCATTGTATAAGTGACATGACAATATAACAGAACATAGGGACGGGGGCCAGTCTAGACTCTTACGTATGTCTCAAAAGAACCAGTAAACAGTTAAGATAAATATAATGTTACACTACCTGCTTCTACGTCACCTTCTATACGACACATGTCATATATGCAAGATCTATAGTAAATGTTATAAAAGGTTGATTCCATTTCATGGAAACAATCCTGAAAATAAGAACATTCTTATATTTATAGAATTTATACACTCATGATAAATAAGTACAGATTTTCACTTTAAGATATGCAAATACACATGGAATGTTATCACTGTATATAAACCGATTGTATCATATGCCGGATATAGTAAGGTGATTGCATGGCTGCGATATAAACAATTCGTAAATAACACATTGAAAACGGAGTTATTAGGATCATTTTAAGTACCTTCAACAAAAACAAGTACGTTATATTTTGTATAGTCCTTATTGGTTGTAATACCATTTGTTTTGCGCATATATATGGATAAAAACTTGCAAAATTGCATTTAATCACAAGAAGGTCTAGCAACTTACCCACATGATTGTATCAAAATACTGTTATTCTCTACAAATAAACGCTCTGATGCACGAATACATACTAGTTATATGACTCTATGACATAAATATAAAGATTATTACATTACAATATTGCTTTAAATGTATAGATAATGTAAATTATTAAAATGTTTGAGGGGTGTGTTTCGTAATGACTGTATCATCTATAGCATTATCATACTATCATTTATAGCAAACACACCTATTTCTGTTGTATCATGTAGTTCGATCTTCGTTGAATAATTTTCCAATAATCTGTATCACTTATGGCGATGCGCATTTGCTGATTTTATCAAGTGTATGCTTTTAGGTAAGATGGAGGAGTTCGTCTACATATATTGTCTATACAAATCGGGTATATTTGGAGAAATAATATACCATGGCGTACAAAAAACACGAAGAGAAGAACTTTAAAATAAAAAAAAACAGAATGATACAACAATAGTGACTATAGGTTATTGTTAGTTTGGAGGCTTGTATAAAAATTAAACTGTCGGGCCCAACGCAGCTGGGCGACCGTTTAATTTTTCATACAAACCTCGAAATAAACTTTAACTGTTTTGTAACTGATAAATTGGCA
The DNA here is from genome assembly GCA_038501625.1 of Corbicula japonica. NCBI lineage: Eukaryota > Metazoa > Mollusca > Bivalvia > Venerida > Cyrenidae > Corbicula > Corbicula japonica. The sequence goes on along the minus strand of JAZAYU010000043.1, from coordinate 5,112,641 downwards.
TACACATAGTTTACACAAATCAGTTGTCAAAACAGTATTTTAATGGCTAGTATAAATGTATTATGAGAATATGTTAGAAAGCGAATTCGTAAATTTCTTTAACTGAAATCAGCATGGGAACATACCCGACTCTCAAGGGAAGACCTTTGTGATAGTCAATCCTTGGGCGGAAAACAAGACATTGATTCCTTTGCTAAAGTTCCATTTGACCCTTTACTCCATGGGATATGTAGTACGTTGTTTTTGCTGTACACTGTTTGCTGTTACATTTATTAGAATATTTCTGAAAACAAGTGACCATTGTATATTCCGATCAAATGACATGGATGTTTCAGCTGACGATGATCTACATTGGTCGTATATTGAGTAAAGGGTTTATCATCAGCTTAAAAAATAAGTATTTTAATAACTTGCTTTGCCTCAGAATTTGTATGTCACGCCTACCTGCGTATGTATTTATAATCGTGAACCTTCAGTTTCGGAACTATTACTTTTAAAAAACCTCAGATTATGTTTATCAAATCCAAAACATTTTGGGACGACATTAATTATCGCTTGTTGTAAATTCTAGTTCTCAGAGCGACCTGGGTGTTAACTAATGAAGTCAGGTAGATCCAATTGTTTCGTGTCGCCGCAGTATATAAAGGCACCGAGGCCCTTATATTTCATAACGTATCACATATCTCTGTACGAAGCACTTTAAATACATGTTATTACATCAAGCCGTTGTTCTTAAATCCGAAAAATATACTAACATCATCTTTAAAAAATCGCCATAACTGATACACACAGATCACTAGAAACATACAAATGATTGAGTTAACATGTTCAATAAATGATACAGTCTGGGTCGAAGCTACATGCTTGTTTGGTCTACTGTTTTGATGTTTAATTGATCAGCTATGGTATTATTATTATTGTAAGAATAAAAATGATATGTTTCTTCATCGCTAGCATGAGAATACCTCTCAAAACCTGTTTAAACATAAACATTTACGCTGATTTTCTAACAGTACACAGTGCAAACGGTACTTTGTGTGAGTGATTTAAGTGATTTTTTTAAAGTATATTGCATAAAAAAAATGTAATAACGTCTTTCAAAATAAGTGCTATGAGATTCGCCTGTTGAACATGTATTTGTCGATTGGATTTCTCATTACAATACATACAAAATCTCCTCTTTTTGAACTGTTTACTATGTTTTTGTGACAATCAGTGCGCTATGTCCGGTAGATGATACAATCGGTTTATATACAGTGGTTATAGCAGTCTGTAGGTTTAATCCGACCAGTTGTATCAATCTTGCGGCTACACGCTGTACTACGCTAAAATCATTCATTGGTATATAATAATATATTTTTTTCTATGGGATTGAATTAGGCTAAATAATTAATAAACAATGTTATCTTTGTAAAATTACTAAAAGTAGTCAAATTGTTGGCTTTGTATGGTTTCTTAATATGGCCGTTCCATGCATGTTTCACCTAAATTTATTTTATAACTAACTGCCCTATGAAGAATTTATTCGAGAAAATATTCTGAGAATCACAAACCTTGAATTTTCCATTCGGCTTGTAAAGTTTGTCACATTCATATTTGGCCTTGCTGTAGTCCAGTCCAGTGCACACTCCAGGGTCGTTGGGTTCAGAACAGTTGGCTGCGCATTGAGGATTCGCAGCCACATACTCAGGTACAACCCAGGAATTGCCAAAAATGTTAAAATTATCCGTCTGGAAAACGAAGACGTTGACGAAGAGAATTTTTCTTTTTTCAATTAGTTGTTTTACTAACTCAAGTCTTTTTAATGATAGGAAATCATTAAGATGAGTTTGCGACATGATTTATGGAAATAAAAGAGACCTGTATGTTACAAACTAAATTCAGTAAGCGTATTATGACCCTTTCAGTTCCAATATCTATTAATTGTATTTTGGTGATATTTTTAACATGCTCATCATAATTGTTCTCTTTCATTGAATGACACTGATTTGAGGTTAAAACAATACAACACCTGTGCCCAAGGTTATAAAACTGAGCATAGAAACCAGTCTCAAATCTCAAGCATCTGATTGGCTGAAATGGCGACCAGTCGCCATTTCAGCCAATCAGATGCTTGAGATTTGAGACTGGTTTCCAATCTCAGTTTTATAACCTACAGACCTGGCTTCCAGCATGTGCAGGGCATTCTGGACCTACGACAAGGTCATCTGACGGATCACCGTTGTAGTTTCCGCAAAGTCCGCAAGTGTTGTTTTTATATTCTGCAGGGGTGTACACCTCTACATTCTGGTCTCCGTTCCACCTGACCTCGACACCGATAAGCGTGCTCACCAACTACAATATAACAAACGTAGCTCTTTGTATCGCTTTGTTGTGAAATGATATCTACACACAACGGCTATTCATTATATTGGCTAGTACTAATTATAACACATCCTACTGATTATTGAATTCTACTTTTTTAACAACATGGAAAAGTATTGTTACAAATGTAGCTATCAAATGTTGTCACTTGTTTTCTAAAGTCTTTTATATTCGTTTCTTCATATTTATTAAATTTAAATCCCATCAATTTAAAATTGAAAAAAAGTTTTAAAAGAAAAATGCAAAACAAAAACATGGACGAATTCAATGTTGTCATAACTTAAGGGATAGATCTTACATGCTTTGTATTTTGTGTCTTTTGTGGATGTATTTCCAACTTTTCGTTAGCTTTGCGGTATTTGATAATCCTACTTGTTATTAATTTTAAAGCTTTACAAAACGCGATAAAATCATCTACCTCACTGAGAATTGTTTTATGTTAGAATATTTAATGTAAAATCGTGGGAATTCTAATAACCCAAACTAACAAACTTTACTTAAGATAGATGAAAAGGGAACTTTGAAAGCCACCGAACACGACAATATGAAAATATTGCAGGCTCGGTTTGATTGAGCTGTTCATGGACAGTAATGGAAATGCATATTACTGCCCACGCCGCCTAGCCTCGGGTTGAGCGCAACTCAATATTTACACCAATAAACAGATTATTTTTAAAGAGCTATCCAATTCAAGAAATTAACGTTTAGATCCATGACTAAGTAAATTAGTGATAATTCAAATGCACTGCAATAGAACGAACGAACGATCTGATCTTTTTTCAAAACTGAGCATACCAGCTGTTGTCCATATCTTTGAATATTGATATGTGTTCGTCGATATGGGGTGTTCACCCGTAGTCCGTCTACCCGAACTTCATGATTTTGCATCAACAGCACAGACTAAAATAAGAATATACGTTTCATGTATATATTATTTAAACATATAAATCACGTTTTATACTAAATTTTCAAAACAATCGGCTTATACACATCCATCATTTTGCAGATTGCTATCAAGACCATATATGATCTAAACACACCATTTGAAGTTGAAATGTTTCGGCAACAGGAAATATTTCAAACAGAAATGTATAGAAATGAGACTATGTACTACTCAAAGTTTACTATGCACCATGTAAGTAACACATCAGTGAAATCTACAGGTATGATATTTTTCCCGACCCACAATTTTCAACACATTTGTCTATATTGCTTTAAACTCACTTAGTCTATATTGCGTTATGAATGACTCATCAGGTGCATAAAACAAATAAATCTAGTAGTTGACATACAGTAAAGAAATGTTCAAAAATATAATTGTCAACAAACCTTGTCTCATGTGCGCACATTCCTGATATACATATTTCACTTTTTATGTTAACAATCCAGAATAAGACTAACCATTCCGTTATAATTAATTGTCACTTCTTTAACCCAGGAGGCACCTTTTCTTGCTTCAATTCCCGGTTTTTGATAGTGAAGCGTTAGAACCTCAAAGGTTGGTGCTAGCGTGGGATCCTGGCACTGATCACGTGCCATCGTGTACTGGCAAAGTCCTTGGTAGTCAACGAGACGGGCGTCTGACGTAATGCAGTGCGGGTCACCAAAACACGCACACAGTGCCAACGCTTAAATATAATCAATATCATCGCACTTTACGAAAAACAAATGTAAAATAACAATATGTTCGATTTCGAGTGAGCTTTTTACAAATTCATACCAAATCGATTTTTTGCAAACGGTTACATTTAAATATTCCGTTATGAAATTACCCCCACTTGTTAAAATCGTGTATATATAGTATTTATGGTAACGGCGTCAAATGTTAATTTGGCATAATCCTTATACCTGGCTCCCTTCGCTGTCTGTTTTTGCTGACTGTGACAATTCCGGATATGTGTAGTTCGTTTTTGCCTTTAATATCAGTCAAAAACAACTTCATACAACGATCACTAAGTGGTTATTTTAAAACTGATAGTTCAACTTACGTTCACACGTAAAGCCGTCCCCTCTGTAGTTTCTGTTACATCTACAGTCATAACCCCCGGGGAGGTTAATACATCTGGCGTTGACGTGACATGAGTGTACACCTAATGCACATTCATCAATATCTGCAAGAGTATTACATACTCGGATATTATAATAAATGAATAGACGTCATACTCGATAATCCGGCGTTTATGTTTGACGCTTCCCTTTCTCAACGACTAGGTAAAATTGAAATAATTAACAATACTTGCAATTACTTTCGTCAGATACTTTAAAAACGAATTTTCAAAAGGTTGGTTGCGTGATACATTTCAAATGTTTTCGTTAAAATATATGATATGCACTTGGCAGACAAAGCTACTTTAATATGAACAGGTTTGATTCGTGACTTTTAAATAAAAAAAAACACTTTCTATTATGATGACTCACGTAGCTTTGGTAGACATATGTATACCGAAAACATATTATTGTCAAAAGTAGCAGGGTTAGTAATGGAGAGATGACCATGAAATTCGCAATGTGGTTATATTTCATTAACATTACAATGCCTTTGCCTCCAGAACAACAGAGTGCAACTCTGCAGGCGGTGTGAATATCTCTTTGCGCCTGACTTTGGCAATACAATGTCATGCTAAATTTTAGGAATAGATGTTAGGCTATGAGTACTTGCGTTCTGTGCAACAACAGAAAATATCAAATCATGAATTTGTATAATTCAAATAAAACGTTACTTTCCGCTTTAATGTCGTCTTGTACCAAATGTTCAATGTTTCTTTCTTTCCCGTTTTCATACATTACCTACCGTCACATTTTCGTTTGCCAGTCTGTAAGAAGCCCGAGTGACACTTGCACTCAAAAGATCCAGGTAGGTTGGTGCAATTCGAGCTCCATGGGCACATGTTCATTGCACATTCGTCATCATCTAACAAGAATACAAAATTATAGAATTTGAGCGGATGAATTTGTACTAAAAGTTACTAGAATTCGAAAGTAAATAATTTTAAGCTACATGTACTTTTTACCATTCTTAGAACGAATTCATTTTAATTATGAACGGACATGTAGTTATCACAATTAAATTTTCAATAAATTCAAAAAGATATGTTAACTTTAACTCGTATCGAATAATATTATTCTTAGTCTTTCATTCAGGGTAAGATTGCAAACACAGTTTTAAAAGGAAAAACTTTATTTGTTTACGATTTCTTGTAAAAAAAAGGGGAATAATCACAAGAGGTGAAACTATGTGAACAACTTAACACTAGTCCAATGCTTTTGGAGGAGATAGTGTTTGAAGGGAAATTGACGTACAGAGGACAAATAAAGGCTGTTACAGAAAATCCGGCCACGATGCGAGTGTAAGTCTTACTCACCATAACAATTTCGTCCGTTTGCCCATACATCTTCTCTTCCCAATCCTCGCCAACCAGGCTTACAGAAACAGTCATAGGAACCGGGCTTGTTGATGCACTGCGCATGCTCGTTGCAGTCATGGAAACCAGTTGTGCACTCATCCATATCTTAAACAAATATACAAACATATTTCATGCATCTGTAATTTCAATAAACTTTGAAATAAGCCAAATAAATAATCATCGCAATGACTGATTGCAAGTACAGGATCAAAGTACAGAAGTACAGAAGTACAGAAAATCAGCGAAACTGGTTTGGCTTATTGCTTCATTTATGCGTAGTTAAACTCAGTCCCATGTTTCTGATATGCATTGCCGTAATATGCTGTATTTCTTCGTGTATTTCTTCATTTCATATATGTGTGCCTCATGTACACGTACCAGTTTTGGGAAAAATTGGAACTGTGCTTTATTTCTCTAAAACCCGAGATTAGCGTACCCGTTTTCTATAAAGAAAATTTGACACATGGTTTTCATTACTGATTTCATCGGTAAAATCGTATTTTACTTGACTATTTCGCATACTTTCTGAAATGCGTAAATTGCCGGTTACCAGTTTGCTTCGTTCATGCATGATACGCGCTTCAGAAATGTTATTAGTTAAACAAACTTTGCTTTAAAAAAATCTGTTACTGTTATTAAATGGGAGCAAATGTAGAGTGTTGGATATATATTTCACAAAAAAAAACATTCCTGAGATGCAATTTCCTTTGTATCTATGAGGGTTCATGTATTCAGCTTTCCAGTCGAAAAGACACAACAAAATGTCAGTGTCCAAAATCGTTAAACTAAACTGGAGATCAGTTTCTAGTCTCCTTTTTTGACTTTTTTTATTCGCATTTCTATTCAAGCGCAACTTGTATATTTTAACAATATTTAATGTCATCTCGAAAAGATCGGCGGAATATAACTGTCTATACATACCAAACTCCGTATTGGAACAATACAATTTGCCGAGTTTCACAAAGCCGTAAGAACCAGCAATGCCCGTCGGATGAAATGTCATTTCTTTCACCGGCATTTTGGACTTTTCTTTAAATATTCCGGCATCGGCACGATTGAATTCATCAGCGGCGTCACAGTTACACGGTCTGTGTGAACAGAGAATATTAGTTTTAAGGACCTTCTAGGCATCATCGCACCCTCTCTAACAGGAAAATACACTTCAAATTTGCACAAATAAATGCAATTATATATCATTAAAATATACAACACAAAACATCATTTCAAATGCCCGCAATGGTATTTGATACTGACCACAATATGTTGTGTACTTTTGTATAACGTTTGTAAATGATATATTTGTGAAAGTATGTTTGACCTTGAATTTCCTGGTCGCTTCTTGGTCACGTAAATTGGTAAATAAACGTAATTTTCTTTCTTCATAATTGAATTTTTTTTCAAACGTTACGTGTGTAACACACTCGTTGTAAGTTCTGTTTAACCCTTTAAACCTCAAATGATGTCACGCAACATAATGGGAACAGGGCTGCTTACCTTTCGAGGCGCAGAAGTTCCGTCTTGTTTTCACTTCCGCCACACAGACCGTCTGTGCCACAGTTGCACTCTCGGGCAAAATGTCTTCCTGCACCAGCAAACATTTCATAATTGGTCATGTAGCGTCCTCTCCAGTAAAAGTATCCGCCTCCTGATAGCATCTATACAGAACAAATCGTCTCACTTAATTAATATAAGGAGAATTGAAAAGGCACACACAATCTGCGGGTGTCTGATGCTTGTCTGTTAAGCTAGCTCCCAGGTAAAATCTTAAGTTATAATGCAATCAAACACATTACACTGTTTCCGGTGGTGGTTATCAAACAAATTGACATAATCATATTTTAGTTAGAACTTTGGGCGAGTGTATATTCTCATATACTTTGTCAAATGGCCATATAACTAGATCTACATCATATGTTGCAAATGTAAGTGCGAAGTTTCGTACCTAAGGATTAATGTAACACTATGATAATGATAAAGATGACTGTTACATCTGAGTTCTCGTGCAAATTTTTCATAATTGTACTTTAGTAACAGCACTGATTATACCAAGGGGCAAAGTTGTAACATACTGGTAAAACAAACCTTTGTATTTCTGCATTTGTACATGAACGGTTGATAACAAAACTTGGCCACATTTGTGATGGCGTCTAACTGGCCACTATCAGCATTATGGTAGGTCACGCGTATGGTAGACCCATACGTTACCGGCAGGCCTGGCTCCATGTCATTTCCAATCACTGTCACACCTTACCAAAATTTAAAATAAAAATTTAAAATATAACATGAACCAACGCACTGCCTCAATGCGAGCTCTATCTTTGAAATACATGGATTTTATTTCATAAATGTTATTAAAAGTGACACTTGATCTGAGTTACTGGCTATTGAGTTAGTATTGCCACAGTCTTACTTTATCCAACGTTATCATTTATAACAAACATTTCTTGCCATCTAAAAAGATTATCTTTAAACTTTGCAATTTGAAGACTTGAATGTTTAGAATGAGATGTTGCAACAACGATTTCAAACAGGTGTACCTCCGTTGGGCAAGATGTCGAGGTCACAGTAAACCAGGAAGGGCTTCACTGCAGTTGATGGCCAGATCAAGTGTTCACCGGTCATCAAATTGCGATTATACACATCATCACAATCCTTAGGTAAATCTGAATAGACAGATAAAAATTGATTATACCTTGAAGGACACACACATCGATGGCGTAATGGCCACTTGGAAATGTACCTGGCCGAAAAATTTGTAGAGGCACTGATAGTTATCGAAGATTGTGCACACGTTGCGTCAGCTAGTGGAAGCTATCATATACTGTGCACATTTTCTAACAAGATAGCACTTGTAGCTATCGTTGAGTATTCGAACGTTCCGTCAATGTAGCAATGATAATTATCAAGGCCTTTGCTCACGTTCCGTCAAGATAGCACTGATAGCTATAATAGACTGTTCACACGTTCCGTCAAGGTAGCACTGGTAGCTATCATAGACTGTGCTCACGTTCCGTCAAGGTAGCTCTGGTAGCTATTATAGACTGTGCTCACGTTCGGTCAAGGTAGCACCGGTACAATTATAGACTGTGCACACGTTCCGTCAAGGTAGCACTGATAGCTATTATAGACTGTGCACACGTTCCGTCAAGGTAGCACTGATAGCTATTATAGACTGTGCTCACGTTCCATCAAGGTAGCACTGATAGCTATTGTAGACTGTGCTGATGTTCCGTCAAGGCAGCACTGATAGCTATTATAGAATGTGCTCACGTTCCGTCAAGGTAGCACTGATTGCTATTATAGACTGTGCACACGTTCCGTCAAGGTAGCACTGATAGCTATTATAGACTGTGCACACGTTCCGTTAAGGTAGCACTGATAGCTATTATAGACTGTGCTCACGTTCCATCAAGGTAGCACTGGTAGCTATCATAGACTGTGCACACGTTCCGTCAAGGTAGCACTGGTACAATTAAAGACTGTGCTCACGTTCCGTCAAGGTAGCACTGATTGCTATTATAGACTGTGCACACGTTCCGTCAAGGTAGCACTGATAGCTATTATAGACTGTGCTCACGTTCCGTCAAGGTAGCACTGATAGCTATTATAGACTGTGCTCACGTTCCGTCAAGGTAGCACTGAAAGCTATTATAGACTATGCACACGTTCCGTCAAGGTAGCACTGATAGCTATTTTAGACTGTGCACACGTTCCGTCAAGGTAGCACTGATAGCTATTATAGACTGTGCTCACGTTCGGTCAAGGTAGCAATGGTACAATTATAGACTTTGCACACTTTCCGTCAAGGTAGCACTGATAGCTATTATAGACTGTGCACACGTTCCGTCAAGGTAGCACTGATACAATTATAGACGGTGCTCACGTTCCGTCACGGTAGCACTGATAGCTATCGTAGACTGTGCACATGTTCCGTCAAGGTAGCACTGGTACAATTAAAGACTGTGCTCACGTTCCGTCAAGGTAGCACTGGTACAATTAAAGACTGTGCTCACGTTCCGTCAAGGTAGCACTGGTGGCAGTTATAGACTGTGCACACGTTCCGTCAAGGTAGCACTGGTAGCTATTATAGACTGTGCTCACGTTCCATCAAGGTAGCACTGGTAGCTATAATAGACTGTGCACACGTTCCGTCAAGGTAGCACTGGTACAATTAAAGACTGTGCTCACGTTCCGTCAAGGTAGCACTGGTAGCAGTTATAGACTGTGCTCACGTTCCGTCAAGGTAGCACTGGTAGCTATTATAGACTGTGCTCACGTTCCGTCAAGGTAGCACTGATAGCTATCATAGACTGTGCTCACGTTCCGTCACGGTAGCGCTGGAAGCTATTATAGACTGTGCACACGTTCCACCAAGTTAGCACTAGTAGCTATCATAGACTGTGCTCACGTTCCGTCACGGTAGCACTGGTAGTTTCATACACTGTGCACACGTTCCGTCAAGGTAGAAATTGGAAGCTATCATAGATAGCGCACACGTTCCGCCAAGGTAGCACTGGTAGCTATCATAGACTGTGCTCACGTTCAGTCACGGTAGCACTGGTAGTTTCATAGACTATGCACACGTTCCGTCAAGGTAGAAACTGGTAGCTATCATAGATTGTGCACACGTTCCGTCACGGTAGCACTGGTAGCTATCAGAGACTCTGCAAGCGTTCCGTCAAGGTAGAAATTGGTAGCTATCATAGATTGCGCACACGTTCCGCCAAGGTAGCACTGGTAGCTATCATAGACTATGCACACGTTCCTTCAAGGTAGCACTGGTAGTTTCATAGACTATGCACACGTTCCGTCAAGGTAGCACTGATGGCTATTATAGACTGTGCTCACGTTCCGTCACGGTAGCACTGATAGCTATTATAGACTGTGCACACGTTCCGTCAAGGTAGCACTGATAGCTATCATAGACTGTGCACACGTTCCGTCATGGAAGCGCTGGAAGCTATTATAGACTGTGCACACGTTCCACCAAGTTAGCACTAGTAGCTATCATAGACTGTGCTCACGTTCCGTCAAGGTAGCACTGGTAGTTTCATACACTGTGCACACGTTCCGTCAAGGTAGAAATTGGTAGCCATCATAGGTAGCGCACACGTTCCGCCAAGGTAGCACTGGTAGCTATCATAGACTGTGCTCACGTTCCGTCACGGTAGCACTGGTAGTTTCATAGACTATGCACACGTTCTGTCAAGGTAGAAATTGGTAGCTATCATAGATTGTGCACACGTTCCGTTACGGTAGCACTGGTAGTTATCAGAGACTGTGCACGCGTTCCGTCACGGTAGCACTGGTAGCTATCATAGACTGTGCTAGCTTTCCGTCACGGTAGCACTGGTAATTATATACATTTTCCTTATACACTTTTAAAGAACTGTCTGGATTTATGAAACGTACTGTTTTACTTGTTTTTATTAAAAATACAGATTTTATGATAAATTGAGAGTTATTAAGATATATAACCGGGTAGTCGTTGTTCCCCTAATTGGTCCGAATATATGAGCGCTATATATTTTAACAAGCCGAGTCATCTAGCAATTTATTTCATGTTAAAATTATGTTTCGTATTTTTAATTTTAAAAGTTAGTACCGCAAAAATCTAAAAAAAATCATAAAAATCAATATTTTGGAAAAACGTACACGAAATTATAGCAATGGTCTTTAAACGAAGTGGGATTTTATATTTATGTTATCATCGTTATGTTCATATATTCGTAGTTGTTTTTACCGTGTATACATTGTACAACGAGTCGTTTTGTGGAATTATTCGTAAGTGAAATATATTTCCAAATAATCCTATATTTAAAGTGTAAGATTTGCCATCCATAGCATACCTACCAAATGGTTTTGGTGCACATCTCACTCCTGTTATTTCATACACGGAGGATGACGCGGCGGACTGGCCCCCGAAGTTAAGCTGCGTTATAGGCAGAACTGTGCGATTAATTTCGGCTCCATAATCATAGTCTGGTCTGAAATAGCAAATTAAATATAATTTCGCAAATAATTCATAATTTTAAGGAAAATACTGATCGCCAGCAACATTTTAGTGATTTGGGTTACTAGGAATCTTTGAACTTAACAACATAAATAAATAAACACCTCCGACGTATTGTCATTTTGGTTAATTAACCTTTTCCCTTACCCATCAATGATGGCATTCTTAACTAAGTTCAAGCAGGTTTTAGAATAATCACATCCATATTAGAATAATAGTATAAAAGTATAAATATTTAAATAAATTTTCATATTTATTTTACAATCATCATCAAGATTTTGTGAAAAAATCTTTTTTCAAAGGGGAATAACTCTATAAAATGTGACTTTGACCTAAATCTTCATCACGACCCTGTTGTCTTAGGCAATACTTTTCAAAGTTTGATGAATAAATATTAAGAAATGGGCAAAGTTAAAGCAAACGTTAAGTTTCCGTCACGGACAGACAGACGGACAAAGCTTTCCCTATCTATCATCTTTAGGCTGTGTGGGGCTACTGAGTTTTCTGAGTTTGGCTATTCCTGACATGCACGTTTCACGCTCATTTGTCTTATTAGCAGATTTGTTTGAACATCATTAATAGTGTCCCATAGACCGTGATTTTTTCTTTCTTGTTCCTTGTAAACACGATGTTGATTTGTTTTGGTTGGAAAAGACGGATTTCGTCGTTGTTTTTGTTTATTACAATGGTACCATTGTGAAGGGAACCGACCAAACCGATTCTTCTATTTCAAAACACCAAGGATCAGCTATTAGTACATTTGTTATATCAATAGTCAAATGATATATAAAATTTAAAGAAACTGAAAATCCATACGTCATTCGTCCGACATCATCACAGTGACAGCTGTGTCCTTGAGGACATGTCTTTGTTGCCATACAGGCGCATCCGATGGTGTCCGAGTAACCGGCAACTCCGAAGCTTGACGACCGACCAGCAAACGTATCGTAAAACGTGTAGGCCGGCGACATACGGTTGATCAATGGTGACTTGTAGCAAAGATATTTAATACCCTGTATCAAAAACAAACACAAAGAGGTTAAACATTTACCTCTTAAAATACAACTGAAACACAAGGAGAATTTGTGACTTTTATGAATTTTTAAATGTTTTCTAAGTTGTTTTTAAATTACGCTTCAGACATACGAAAATGATAAAACTTTATTAAGCATATGACTAAAAAAGGCTCAAGAGATACCCAAATTAGTTCAGTATAAAATATGATCTTTCAAAAGAAAAAAACCAAATAAGGTCAGTATATATACGTCAGGATTAAAAAAAGAAAATCTCAGAAAAACACGGAATATTTCAAGAGAAACCCCAAACAAGGTGACCATGCATCAGGATATAACAAGTGATCAACCAACGTGAGCCAATATACACTAACCCAAAGTTCTAATGGTCACTTGTTGTCCGTAATTTGTCTTAACTCTTAATTTGTGATCAGTTGCCTACAACAGTCGGTAACAATTGACTTTGGAGCAGTTTGGCGAGAGTTTTCCTCAATTTCGCTAAACTGCATTTTATGCAATAAAAGCAACAAGAAAATTACTCTTATTGCTTATTTTGTTTGAAAAGGACCCCTTTTTAGAAGAAAAAACCTGATTAATTAGCAGCATTTCTGTTTAAATAAATCCCTTTTAAAGTACCTAACTTTATAATTACCTCCCTTTCGATTAAAGGGTTTTCTAATTTTGACCCTGTGATGTAAGCAAATGGTATTAGATTCATTAAAGAAAACGATCAATAATGAATATATTATGACGATAATGACATTTAGTAAATGATTTCTAGACAAAGCAGTTCTTTTCGCATGCTTTCTTGACATAGGGAAAACGAAACTAGCATACATTGTTATTGATGACCAATTAGAACTTTTGGTGGATGTACAGTATCATCCTTCTGTAGAAAAAAAAACCACACACAATTGTTTATTGCACAAGGATATGTCAAAAGTAAAATCAACGAATTAGGTATTCAGCAGGACATTTCAAGAAAAACAAAACAAAACAAACAAATATGTCAGCTTGCAAGAGAAATCATATTGATTCAGTATTCTAACGATTATATCGAGACAACAACATATAAGGTGAATATTTTATTCAATATTTCGCGGTGGTTAATTTTCGCCTATTTTGCGCTAAGGGAAGTGGGCAATCAAAACATTCAATTATATTTTGGAATTATGCAAGTGCGTGAATTAAAGCAAATGCGAAAATGCATATATATGAATGTATACTTTCTGCGGTAAAGTTGCTTCAGCGAAATAAAATTCTATCACGGTATTTCAAACAACAGTCGGATCAGTTTATCACATGGGAGCATAACGGGGACAGTTTCAAACTGAAATCTTCTGTTGAATGAAAATTTATTAAAAGCGAAATATGCATGTCCACGTCCGGTAGACACAGCCTCCCCGCACAACCATAATGTAGGGAGGAGAAGATAATGTTACACAACGATCAGTTTCAAAACAGACGCCTCAAACAATTAACGAAAAAGCGAACCCGAGGTGTTATCGGGGTAAACAACCTCACTTTTGCCCCAATAGGTCTTCAATAGGTAATTATCTAAGCTTCCTTGGTATATCATAACTTAGTCATGTGCCATGAAAGTACGAAATATGTCATGTGCTACAAAAGTACGAAATATGTATAGTAAGACTAAACCTGATGGCAAAATCCAGAAATCTTCGCCAACTCCTGTATCTGTACATAAGTTACGGCATCGTATTCCATAGGAACCTTAAAGACTCCTGGGTGCCCCGCATTCCGGATAATTCGTTTACTTACTGATGGCAGAACCTGAACCTAGAGTAAGATCAAACAATCCTGCTATGGAGCCGCTCAAATAGTTTTCTCATGGTCTTACATTTTCAGAAGTTCGGAAATTCGTATACGATCTGCGAGTTTTTTCAAAGCAAGTTTGTTTTACACCAACGGAATGAAATTTAATGATAAATATTGTTAACATTGTTGACAATTTTGAAACTGTGACAATTCACTCTCATAGTTGAGGGGCACTTTTCAAAGTCTTTCAATTTTAACAATGTAAGGGTCATATCTCTCGTTGTCAACACATAGAGAAAGAAACGAAATGGAAATAAACGGTTTCCTCTTTTTTTATAATTGTTATCCTAAGAAAAAAAACGCATTTGAAATGGCGAATCGTTCAAGTATACATAAAATACATTTAACCGTTTACATCAAAATTTTATTTATTATAACATATGTTTTATTCATTGTGCTAAACCTTTGATATGGTTTGTCTCAATACTGTGATATTAGACTGTGATATTTGACGAAACATATCTCGATTTAAGTGATTACCCTGTGATCAAAGGCAATGAATAGAGATATTCAAAACTAAAATCTACCACAGTGATTCCCATGCCCGATGTTGTTCTGAAGTCGCAGGTAACAGCAAAGGGCGGTGTCAGTCCTTGTGCATCAGGATCAATAGCGTATGTGTCATTATTTAAAGGGTTAGTAGACCGCGCCCCGTTCCTGCGTATGTCCTCGCAATCTTTATACAAGTCTGCAGATTAAAACGATATATAATGCACAATTCATAAAATACCTGACGGCTCTGATGTTGAAACTACTCTTCCAGAATACACACGCACATAATTATATTACATACAACAAAAATAATTAAGGGGCAACTGAAAACTTAAAAATGAAAATGTCCAAACCTGAAGTTCTTTTACATTTAAATTGACATCGAGAAACTACATTTAGCAACAGAAATAAATCGAAACAACATCCCGGGATTGTTTTTGTAACAATTGTTAAATAATTCAACCTCATACGTAAAAATTAACTATTTTCGCCCGATATTCTAATGAATGGATAAAAAGAAAATAGGCCAGCTAGTAAATTCATATATTTGATTAAAACACGTTTTTGTTGCGAAGGTTTTTGCTGATGAACATTTTTGCCAAACCTATCGTCAGTGAGAGATTACACACTAAATTAGCAGGACAATGTATAAATACGAAAGCAGTCACCAAAACATTTGACCGGTCCTATCTGTAGAGTTCTGGATCCGCTTGCTGGCCCAAGTACAATCCTTTTGATTGGTAGAAGAGAGTCGTCCGTTATGACACCGCCGTCTATTTGATAACCACCAACGTTACACTTGCAGTTTGTTCCATTACAACCTGAATGTAAGCATGACTTTTAATTCTTGTAGCGTACACAACAATGTGGCACTGTTTAGATATACATGTAATATTATTTGACTTATAGTACAATTTATCTTTACAAATTAGTTTGGGGTTGGCTGCCTTAATGCGTAGGACATATGCGGAGGATTTCTCACATAAATGCCGACTCATGGAATAAATATGATTATTTTCATTATTGTATACATTGTTATTTTCAATTATTTGTTCCTCTCGGTCAGCAAAAAAAACAATCAATCCAGTATAAAAGTTTAGTTATTTTTGGCTAGGTTATGGCGACACTCTGTCGCTATGCAAATGTGCTTACCTCCGGACCAGGTTTTCTGGATTACACCGTCCCTCGAATACCAGCCATATGTACCGAGTTGTAAGCCCGAGTTTTGACAAACCAGTTTCAGCTCCTGCGTGCAGTAGCCAGACGCTTTGATCAATGTGATCGCAAACGTCAAATTGAACACATAATACTCAACTACAGTGTCTATACCAGTCGGAGGGACAATGATTTCCGGTTGTTTAGGGTAGATTTCCTGGAAAAAAAACAGCACATGCACATAAAACTGAGTTCACAAATATTAGCATCCGGATGATTAAGTGTTGGTCATGATGATAAAATCTCGGTCAAAACGCTCTTTTCTGTTTTCAGTCTGTCAAAGACTTCACATAGTCAAACTTTAACCGTTAGAGGTTGCCACCTGATTCTGACGAAATAATCTAACCAAAATATTCTATCTAACACTATGTAACACTATATATAATTGTTTTAATTTTTTTGAGCCAATAAAATTGCAGAATTTTCATTTTTTAACATTTATTCTCATTATGTTGTGTGTCTGACTTAATTTGTTTATTTTTCTATAAAATGCTATGTTTGGTCGCAAATTTAACGGTGAACACTATAAAGTCGTTGACGCTCTCATTTGTTAAAGTTTGGAATTGACGGAAATGGAACTTTTAAAGTCACCTAACACGACAAATATGAAAATATTGCAGGCTCGGTTTGATTGAGCCTGTACATGGAAATAATGGAAATGCATATCACTGCCCACGCTGTCTAGCTCCGGGTTGAGCGCAACTCAATATTACACCAACAAACAGTACAATTTCGATTCATTCCAAACGATGATATGTAGGCGTGACTTACAAAGTCAGAGGCAAAGCAAATGATTCAAATTTTGATTTCAGTTTTGATTTTTGGCTGATGGTTTTAACCCTTTATTCCATAGATACGTTTTCTATCACATATGTGACTAGTGTAGATCCATGTAAGCCAGCATACATGTATGCTATCTGATCTGGATCTGCAATGTTCTTTCTTTTGATCAGAAATAACCTAGTAAAATTTAAAGTGAATAGTGCATATCCTGATCATACCGCACGTGGATGCCTTCTGGTCTGAATCTTCACCGTTTACCGTGCGTTAATGGTCTATCTATGGAGTAAATAGTTAAATGGGACTCGAGCGGACAAACCCTTGTTTTTCCGCACAAGGAATGACTGTTGCACATGTTATCTCGTGAGTCAGGTATGTTACCAATGTGTTTTCAGATAAAAACATTGAATAATTCTCTTTCTAAAATATTCTCAAAATACAGGCATACGACCCATTATATTACAAAACAACTGTCAGTTTAACAGCTGATTTGTGATACCCATTATGGTAAATTAGGCAGCGGTTGCTGTATCAGCTATAAAAAATTATTACGACCTTTTTATTGCCTATATGTTTATTTGGAAGCTTGCGCAAAGAATTAATCACGCGCCCAGTGCGCTATGCCTGACCGTTTGATTTTCACATACGCCTCTATATAAACAATAATCTATACAAAATACGCATGTGAATCCGCCATTTCATAATTTAACAGCTTCCAAATAATCAAACCATGTTTGTAAAAAAGGCACTGGTTTATTTAATCTTGTTTAAATTTTGATACTTATTTCCGCGCGCGCAACACCCAAACGATCGTTATGCGCGAACAGAACTTTAGGTAATTACCGGATATTTGCAGCAGACAAATTTCACTGTTGGACTGAGTTGACTGCATTTTGTCATCGCATAACATTAAACCTGGTCGAAATTGTATGGGCCCATGCTATTTGAAGCATACATTACCATTAATATGATGTCAGTAAAATGCGTGTTTGTTCTCAAGTTATGTTTCCAGAAGTGTTAGTGAGCGGTATCGCGGCTAGGAAACATTGGAACGATCACTTTTCGGTTTACTTTGAAATGGCACCAATTACACTTTCGCGATCGTGCCAATTACAAAAATAAATCATAACAATTTTGAGTAACATTTTTTTTATATTTTGATTTTTTCAAATATTGAGACCTGAATTAAAATTGACCAATCGAGACATGTCGCGAAAAGACTGGCCTGCTTCTGGTCAAAGATTTTCATTCCTTTGAATCCGGGAACTTTTCAAATGAAACGGTCTGAGCCTTTCTGTCAGATTACGTGACCATTTTAATACAACTACTCAAAATTCGATAAGGGTCACTTTTGTAGTCCATAAGCTTCCCCGCTTTGATAATTTAACGCTCATGTTTCTGTTCAATATTTATCTCAGATGACTAATTCGTCGGTTGTTTCAAATAAAAAAACACAGTCACTCAAGACCTAAATCATAAACTGTACCTACTAGTATAAATGTATAAATATTAAGCTAAAATTTTGAGTAGTATATATGATACTGTTACATAAAAAATGCTTACTGCTCACTAAAACTATTATAAGTACTTCAGGACAACGATCATGTCGAAATTATTGCCTATTCAACAAGGGTAGGATCAGATAGTCAACATGATCAGTGTCAGAGTTTCAGTCTTTGTTAAACAAAGATTATTACAGGCAAATATACAACTTACTGTCCATCCCATTGGTGGATAGGATTTGAGTACACACGCTACAGGGAACGGCTCAGTTGGTCCAGTACCATCAGGGTCGATCCACCTAACATCGGAATCCGTCTCTTTACTATTCCGGAAGGACTGACAAGTTGGACCTTGACCTTTATTAAAGATCGAAAGCGAAATAATTATATAATAATTAAAATGTTACTCAAAATTTAATTTTATTTTGATATGACCGTTATAAATAAGAAAGTATTTTTTGATAAACCAATATACTAGTGAGCAGTTCAGGCTCAAACATGGACATCGTCGTAAATGTGGGTATGTCGGAAAAATTTGAACAAAGCAACTTAAATCGTTTGTTCTCAAAAGAACCTGAACCAGGAGAATATAAAACTGAGAATGGAGACCAGTCTTAAATTATATCACTGCATGGGGAAGTCGCCATTTCAGCCAATCAGACGTTTATATTTAAGACTGGCCCCAAATCTCAGATTTATAATCTTGGACCCTGGTGGAGTAATCATGTGGAACAGAATTTGTTTTATACCTTCGCTCCCACCCCACCCTCTCACTTGATTTCTATGTTTCTAGGTTGCAAGTAAGTCATTGTTTGTGATGCATAAACAGTATTGAAATTGATAAGAAATGCGTTTTTTGTAATCCCTATGTGTTACATTACGTTGTTCTACGAGTATGATGTTTAATGTGACATTCCGCTTGTTTTCTTATAAAAAAATTAAGAATTTTATTATATAAAATATTCTAGGAATGGAAAATTTTCCTACCTAATGCCGAACTGTCGCACTCTAAATCGGATACGACCGGTTTTACACGACGCATTTTAGGACTGGATGTCACTGAATTAGCCGGGTCAAGAGACACGCATACTCTGCACACTGGCATCTTGCCTTTCTCTACCAGATAGCCTCGGTCTTCACGCGTTACACCATCTACAAGGTCGCAGTTACATTTTGCCTGAGGACCGCCAGCACAACTTCCGGTTACTCCACATGCACATTTGTTTTCCCCTTTACTTCCGGCCCATCCTAGTAGAATAATGAAGTTGAATTCAAAACCGGTAACCAGAGCAAATAAACAATACCCTGTAGTTTCCTCTTGTCCGCCATAATTCGTGACACAGTTGTTATGACAACAATTAAGTGGATTCATGAAGACTGTTCAGTGTAGCCGAAAACAGGAAAGCACTAACACCCCAGGGGACAGGTAAATTTCACCGTTAACAGAAGGAATAAGTGTCCATTATTTCAGACCAACATTTCTTTGTTAATTCTGAGATGATTAGATAACATGTAGCCATACATGTTATTTCTTTGAACTTTTCCTAATTTGCGTTTAAGACCTAAACTGCATTTTAAGCGGCGTCTGCAGGTAATAAACGGTCCGCTTGGAACGACCCACAATGTAAGGGTCAAGGGCCGAAATCCTGATAGCAGTTAATGTAGAGCATGTGTATTCGCTCTTTTATGAAATGTTCAATTCCGCCAAAAATTAACTCTGGTCACAGGTTTTGGAATCAACTTTCCAATGAAATTATTGAAGCAAGTTCATTACATCTAAGATGATCTTTTGTTTTAAATTTAGATATTAAAATAGGTTTAAATCGAGAAGCAATATCAAATCAATCAGGTTTTGTTGATTTCGTTGTTATTGAAAAAAAATTGACAACATTTTTTAAATTAATGATGTGCCTAGGTATTATACACATTAAGCGTTTATTGTTACTGAGGTCTAGGGGTACACTGAGATTATCAATTGTGTTCTTGTAATGTAAACCGTTCTTCTTCTTATTGTTTTGATTATTAAATTTATATTTTCAAAAGATTTACATTAATAAATTAAGTAGGACATACATGTTAGTGAATAAGATGAATATGAGCAGAAAGGACGTGATATTATTTTATATAGCAATCTATCAAAGTGGTCAATGGATACATTTTACCACAAAAAACCTTCAAGTATTGGATTGATTTATTTAGTGTCGGGCATCGTGGATCTAAAGTAAGGTGTAATATCTTTTGATGTTGTGTGTGCCAGGTAATAAAACGCTTTTTGTTCCAGGTCTGTGAAGTTGGCTCTACGCCCTACGTTCTACGTCCTCCATACAAATCTATTTCTACGTTCTCCATACAATAGTCCTACGTCCTACGTTCATTTCTACTGTCGAACCAGCCCTACGTCCTACATTCATTTCTACGGTCGACCCAGCCCTACGTCCTACGTTCATCCCTACAGTCGACCCAGCCCTACGTCCTACGTTCATTTCTACCGTCGACCCAGCCCTCCGTCCAACGTTCATCCCTACCGTCGACCCAGCCCTACGTCCTACATTCATTTCTACGGTCGACCCAGCCATACGTCCTACGTTCATCCCTACAGTCGACCCAGCCCTACGTCCTACGTTCATTTCTACCGTCGACCCAGCCCTCCGTCCAACGTTCATCCCTACCGTCGACCCAGCCCTACGTCCTACATTCATTTCTACTGTCGACCCAGCCCTACGTCCTACGTTCATCCCTACAGTCGACCCAGCCCTACGTCCTACATTCATTTCTACGGTCGACCCAGCCCTACGTTCTACGTTCATTTCTACAGTTGACAAAATCATATGTCCGTGCATTTATCCCTTTGGTCGACCCAGTCCTACGTTATGTTCATCCCTACCGTCGACCCAGCCCTACGTCCTACGTTCATTTCTACAGTCGACCTAGTCTTATGTCTTGCATTCATTTCTACGGTCGATCCAGCCCTACGTCCTACGCTCATCCCTACAGTCGACCCAGCCCTACGTCCTACGTTCATTTCTACCGTCGATACAGCCCTCCGTCCAACGTTCATCCCTACCATCGACCCAGCCCTACGTCCTACATTCATTTCTACGGTCGACCCAGCCCTACGTCCTACGTTCATCCCTACAGTCGACCCAGCCCTACGTCCTACGTTCATTTCTACCGTCGATACAGCCCTCCGTCCAACGTTCATCCCTACCGTCGACCCAGCCCTACGTCCTACATTCATTTCTACTGTCGACCCAGCCCTACGTCCTACGTTCATCCCTACAGTTGACCCAGCCCTACGTCCTACATTCATTTCTACTGTCGACCCAGCCCTACGTCCTACGTTCATCCCTACAGTCGACCCAGCCCTACGTCCTACATTCATTTCTACGGTCGACCCAGCCCTACGTTCTACGTTCATTTCTACAGTCGCGAAATCAAATGTCCGTGCATTTATCCCTTTGGTCGACCCAGTCCAACGTCCTACGTTCATCCCTACCGTCGACCCAGCCCTACGTCCTACGTTCATTTCTACAGTCGACCTAGTCTTATGTCTTGCATTCATTTCTACGGTCGACCCAGTCCTACGTCCTACGTTCATTTCTACGGTCGACCCAGCCCTCCGTCCAACGTTCATCCCTACCGTCGACCCAGCCCTACGTTCTACGTTCATTTCTACAGTCGACAAAATCATATGTCCATGCATTTATCCCTTCGGTCGACCCAGTCCTACGTCCTACGTTCATCCCTACCGTCGAGCCAGCCCTACGTCCTACGTTCATTTCTACAGTCGACCTAGTCTTATGTCTTGCATTCATTTCTACGGTCGACCCAGCCCTACGTCCTACGTTCATCCCTACAGTCGACCCAGCCCTACGTCCTACGTTCATTTCTACGGTCGACCCAGCCCTCCGTCCAACGTTCATCCCTACCGTCGACCCAGCCCTACGTCCTACATTCATTTCTACAGTCGACCCAGCCCTACGTCCTACATTCATTTCTACGGTCGACCCAGCCCTACGTTCTACGTTCATTTCTACAGTTGACAAAATCATATGTCCGTGCATTTATCCCTTTGGTCGACCCAGTCCTACGTCCTACGTTCATTTCTACCGTCGACCCAGCCCTACGTCCTACGTTCATTTCTACAGTCGACCTAGTCTTATGTCTTGCATTCATTTCTACGGTCGACCCAGCCCTACGTCCTACGTTCATCCCTACAGTCGACCCAGCCCTACGTCCTACGTTCATTTCTACCGTCGATACAGCCCTCCGTCCAACGTTCATCCCTACCGTCGACCCAGCCCTACGTCCTACATTCATTTCTACTGTCGACCCAGCCCTACGTCCTACGTTCATCCCTACAGTCGACCCAGCCCTACGTCCTACATTCATTTCTACGGTCGACCCAGCCCTACGTTCTACGTTCATTTCTACAGTCGCGAAATCATATGTCCGTGCATTTATCCCTTTGGTCGACCCAGTCCAACGTCCTACGTTCATCCCTACCGTCGACCCAGCCCTACGTCCTACGTTCATTTCTACAGTCGACCTAGTCTTATGTCTTGCATTCATTTCTACGGTCGACCCAGTCCTACGTCCTACGTTCATTTCTACGGTCGACCCAGCCCTCCGTCCAACGTTCATCCCTACCGTCGACCCAGCCCTACGTTCTACGTTCATTTCTACAGTCGACAAAATCATATGTCCATGCATTTATCCCTTCGGTCGACCCAGTCCTACGTTCATCCCTACCGTCGAGCCAGCCCTACCTCCTACGTTCATTTCTACAGTCGACCTAGTCTTATGTCTTGCATTCATTTCTACGGTCGACCCAGCCCTACGTCCTACGTTCATCCCTACAGTCGACCCAGCCCTACGTCCTACGTTCATTTCTACGGTCGACCCAGCCCTCCGTCCAACGTTCATCCCTACCGTCGACCCAGCCCTACGTCCTACATTCATTTCTACTGTCGACCCAGCCCTACGTCCTACGTTCATCCCTACAGTCGACCCAGCCCTACTTCTACATTCATTTCTACCGTCGACCCAGCCTTACGTTCTACGTTCATTTCTACAGTTGACAAAATCATATGTCCGTGCATTTATCCCTTTGGTCGACCCAGTCCTACGTCCTACGTTCATCCCTACCGTCGACCCAGCCCTACGTCCTACGTTCATTTCTACAGTCGACCTAGTCTTATGTCTTGCATTCATTTCTACGGTCGACCCAGCCCTACGTCCTACGTTCATCCCTACAGTCGACCCAGCCCTACGTCCTACGTTCATTTCTACCGTCGATACAGCCCTCCGTCCAACGTTCATCCCTCCCGTCGACCCAGCCCTACGTCCTACGTTCATTTCTACAGTCGACCTAGTCTTATGTCTTGCATTCATTTCTACGGTCGACCCAGTCCTACGTCCTACGTTCATTTCTACGGTCGACCCAGCCCTCCGTCCAACGTTCATCCCTACCGTCGACCCAGCCCTACGTTCTACGTTCATTTCTACAGTCGACAAAATCATATGTCCATGCATTTATCCCTTCGGTCGACCCAGTCCTACGTTCATCCCTACCGTCGAGCCAGCCCTACGTCCTACGTTCTTTTCTACAGTCGACCTAGTCTTATGTCTTGCATTCATTTCTACGGTCGACCCAGCCCTACGTCCTACGTTCATCCCTACAGTCGACCCAGCCCTACGTCCTACGTTCATTTCTACCGTCGATACAGCCCTCCGTCCAACGTTCATCCCTACCGTCGACCCAGCCCTACGTCCTACGTTCATTTCTACAGTCGACCTAGTCTTATGTCTTGCATTCATTTCTACGGTCGACCCAGTCCTACGTCCTACGTTCATTTCTACGGTAGACCCAGCCCTCCGTCCAACGTTCATCCCTACCGTCGACCCAGCCCTACGTTCTACGTTCATTTCTACAGTCGACAAAATCATATGTCCATGCATTTATCCCTTCGGTCGACCCAGTCCTACGTTCATCCCTACCGTCGAGCCAGCCCTACGTCCTACGTTCATTTCTACAGTCGACCTAGTCTTATGTCTTGCATTCATTTCTACGGTCGACCCAGCCCTACGTCCTACGTTCATCCCTACAGTCGACCCAGCCCTACGTCCTACGTTCATTGCTACGGTCGACCCAGCCCTCCGTCCAACGTTCATCCCTACCGTCGACCCAGCCCTACGTCCTACATTCATTTCTACTGTCGACCCAGCCCTACGTCCTACGTTCATCCCTACAGTCGACCCAGCCCTACGTCCTACATTCATTTCTACCGTCGACCCAGCCCTACGTTCTACGTTCATTTCTACAGTTGACAAAATCATATGTCCGTGCATTTATCCCTTTGGTCGACCCAGTCCTACGTCCTACGTTCATCCCTACCGTCGACCCAGCCCTACGTCCTACGTTCATTTCTACAGTCGACCTAGTCTTATGTCTTGCATTCATTTCTACGGTCGACCCAGCCCTACGTCCTACGTTCATCCCTACAGTCGACCCAGCCCTACGTCCTACGTTCATTTCTACCGTCGATACAGCCCTCCGTCCAACGTTCATCCCTCCCGTCGACCCAGCCCTACGTCCTACGTTTATTTCTACAGTCGACCTAGTCTTATGTCTTGCATTCATTTCTACGGTCGACCCAGTCCTACGTCCTACGTTCATTTCTACGGTCGACCCAGTCCTCCGTCCAACGTTCATCCCTACCGTCGACCCAGCCCTACGTTCTACGTTCATTTCTACAGTCGACAAAATCATATGTCCATGCATTTATCCCTTCGGTCGACCCAGTCCTACGTTCATCCCTACCGTCGAGCCAGTCCTACGTCCTACGTTCATTTCTACAGTCGACCTAGTCTTATGTCTTGCATTCATTTCTACGGTCGACCCAGCCCTACGTCCTACGTTCATCCCTACAGTCGACCCAGCCCTACGTCCTACGTTCATTTCTACGGTCGACCCAGCCCTCCGTCCAACGTTCATCCCTACCGTCGACCCAGCCCTACGTCCTACATTCATTTCTACTGTCGACCCAGCCCTACGTCCTACGTTCATCCCTACAGTCGACCCAGCCCTACGTCCTACATTCATTTCTACCGTCGACCCAGCCCTACGTTCTACGTTCATTTCAACAGTTGACAAAATCATATGTCCGTGCATTTATCCCTTTGGTCGACCCAGTCCTACGTCCTACGTTCATCGCTACGGTCGACCCAGCCCTACGTCCTACGTTCATTTCTACAGTCGACCTAGTCTTATGTCTTGCATTCAATTCTACGGTCGACCCAGCCCTGCGTCCTACGTTCATCCCTACAGTCGACCCAGCCCTACGTCCTACGTTCATTTCTACCGTCGAGATACAGCCCTCCGTCCAACGTTCATCCCTCCCGTCGGCCCAGCCCTACGTCCTACGTTCATTTCTACAGTCGACCTAGTCTTATGTCTTGCATTCATTTCTACGGTCGACCCAGTCCTACGTCCTACGTTCATTTCTACGGTCGACCCAGCCCTCCGTCCAACGTTCATCCCTACCGTCGACCCAGCCCTACGTTCTACGTTCATTTCTACAGTCGACAAAATCATATGTCCATGCATTTATCCCTTCGGTCGACCCAGTCCTACGTTCATCCCTACCGTCGAGCCAGCCCTACGTCCTACGTTCATTTCTACAGTCGACCTAGTCTTATGTCTTGCATTCATTTCTACGGTCGACCCAGCCCTACGTCCTACGTTCATCCCTACAGTCGACCCAGCCCTACGTCCTACGTTCATTTCTACGGACGACCCAGCCCTCCGTCCAACGTTCATCCCTACCGTCGACCCAGCCCTACGTCCTACATTCATTTCTACTGTCGACCCAGCCCTACGTCCTACGTTCATCCCTACAGTCGACCCAGCCCTACGTCCTACATTCATTTCTACCGTCGACCCAGCCCTACGTTCTACGTTCATTTCTACAGTTGACAAAATCATATGTCCGTGCATTTATCCCTTTGGTCGACCCAGTCCTACGTCCTACGTTCATCCCTACGATCGACCCAGCCCTACGTCCTACGTTCATTTCTACAGTCGACCTAGTCTTATGTCTTGCATTCATTTCTACGGTCGACCCAGCCCTACGTCCTACGTTCATCCCTACAGTCGACCCAGCCCTACGTCCTACGTTCATTTCTACCGTCGATACAGCCCTCCGTCCAACGTTCATCCCTACCGTCGACCCAGCCCTACGTCCTACATTCATTTCTACTGTCGTCCCAGCCCTACGTCCTACGTTCATCCCTACAGTCGACCCAGCCCTACGTCCTACATTCATTTCTACGGTCGACCCAGCCCTACGTTCTACGTTCATTTCAACAGTTGACAAAATCATATGTCCGTGCATTTATCCCTTTGGTCGACCCAGTCCTACGTCCTACGTTCATCGCTATCGTCGACCCAGCCCTACGTCCTACGTTCATTTCTACAGTCGACCTAGTCTTATGTCTTGCATTCATTTCTACGGTCGACCCAGCCCTACGTCCTACGTTCATCCCTACAGTCGACTCAGCCCTACGTCCTACGTTCATTTCTACCGTCGATACAGCCCTCCGTCCAACGTTCATCCCTCCCGTTGACCCATCCCTACGTCCTACGTTCATTTCTACAGTCGACCTAGTCTTATGTCTTGCATTCATTTCTACGGTCGACCCAGTCCTACGTCCTACGTTCATTTCTACGGTCGACCCAGCCCTCCGTCCAACGTTCATCCCTACCGTCGACCCAGCCCTACGTTCTACGTTCATTTCTACAGTCGACAAAATCATATGTCCATGCATTTATCCCTTCGGTCGACCCAGTCCTACGTTCATCCCTACCGTCGAGCCAGCCCTACGTCCTACGTTCATTTCTACAGTCGACCTAGTCTTATGTCTTGCATTCATTTCTACGGTCGACCCAGCCCTACGTCCTACGTTCATCCCTACAGTCGACCCAGCCCTACGTCCTACGTTCATTTCTACGGTCGACCCAGCCCTCCGTCCAACGTTCATCCCTACCGTCGACCCAGCCCTAAGTCCTACATTCATTTCTACTGTCGACCCAGCCCTACGTCCTACGTTCATCCCTACAGTCGACCCAGCCCTACGTCCTACATTCATTTCTACCGTCGACCCAGCCCTACGTTCTACGTTCATTTCTACAGTTGACAAAATCATATGTCCGTGCATTTATCCCTTTGGTCGACCCAGTCCTACGTCCTACGTTCATCCCTACCGTCGACCCAGCCCTACGTCCTACGTTCATTTCTACAGTCGACCTAGTCTTATGTCTTGCATTCATTTCTACGGTCGACCCAGCCCTACGTCCTACGTTCATCCCTACAGTCGACCCAGCCCTACGTCCTACGTTCATTTCTACCGTCGATACAGCCCTCCGTCCAACGTTCATCCCTACCGTCGACCCAGCCCTACGTCCTACATTCATTTCTACTGTCGTCCCAGCCCTACGTCCTACGTTCATCCCTACAGTCGACCCAGCCCTACGTCCTACATTCATTTCTACGGTCGACCCAGCCCTACGTTCTACGTTCATTTCTACAGTTGACAAAATCATATGTCCGTGCATTTATCCCTTTGGTCGACCCAGTCCTACGTCCTACGTTCATCCCTACCGTCGACCCAGCCCTACGTCCTACGTTCATTTCTACAGTCGACCTAGTCTTATGTCTTGCATTCATTTCTACGGTCGACCCAGCCCTACGTCCTACGTTCATGCCTACAGTCGACCCAGCCCTACGTCCTACGTTCATTTCTACCGTCGATACAGCCCTCCGTCCAACGTTCATCCCTACCGTCGACCCAGCCCTACGTCCTACATTCATTTCTACTGTCGACCCAGCCCTACGTCCTACGTTCATCCCTACAGTCGACCCAGCCCTACGTCCTACATTCATTTCTACGGTCGACCCAGCCCTACGTTCTACGTTCATTTCTACAGTCGCGAAATCATATGTCCGTGCATTTATCCCTTTGGTCGACCCAGTCCAACGTCCTACGTTCATCCCTACCGTAGAGCCAGCCCTACGTCCTACGTTGATTTCTACAGTCGACCTAGTCTTATGTCTTGCATTTATTTCTACGGTCGACCCAGCCCTAAGTCCTACATTCATTTCTACGGTCGACCCACCCTACGTTCATCCCTACAGTCGACCCAGCCCTACGTCCTACGTTCATTTCTACAGTAGACGTATTCTTATGTCTTGCATTCATTTCTAAGGTCGACCCAGCCCTACGTTCTACGTTCATTTCTACAGTCGACAAAATCATATGTCCGTGCATTTATCCCTTTGGTCGACCCAGTCCAACGTCCTACGTTCATCCCTACCGTCGACCCAGCCCTACTTTAACATGAAACATAATGTGTCCTGTAAAATTGAAAGTACTGGTTCAGTTCACTTAATTATTTGAATATTTCATCTGCATACACATACCAACTGGTGAAGAATGATAACTCAGGTTTCATCATTTTTTTAGTTTTTCCCCTTTCAAATGCAATTTACTTGACTAATGTCTTCTGTGGTGTAGCATTGAAATCAACTTGAATAAAATCATTTTATTATATATGATTAAACATAGGCCCACATTTCAACTTTTTGACAGCAGGCGGCAGGGGCGGAGGCAAGTTTTGGATATTGGGGCCGCGATATTTTTTTAAGATTTAAATAGTGAAAGATTAAAACTAGAGGTGCACGAACTATTATTTGGTTTGACAATCACATTGAAAATAAATTGTTTGTTCTTGCATTTCGAATATCAATGAATAATTAAAAAATAACAAAATAATTATTTAATGGTATGAACAGATCGTAGCTGACATGATCTGTAAAGAAACGAAGCCAACATACACATATAATGTCATTGTGGCGCAGAAAGAGGTGACCAAGACTTGCTGCAAATAAAGAATAAAAACTGGTCGTCTGCGTCAGTGTCTGATTTCAGAATATTTGATAGTTCATTATTTAAAGTTTAAGCACAGCTCTCACAGTGATCCTCGCTTTTAAAAATGCAACATTCTTTGGTTGATCAGGGTCTTAGATTAAAAGACCCTGGGTTGATTAGGAACGTCCATATCTGATCACATGTAATTATGGATTAAGAAAAATGTTTCTAATTTTTATGATAAATAAAGTAATTGATGTAAAGATTGATCACACAATAAAGATAACGTTGTGTGTATTTCCATTTATGTATCGTCGCTACCGGAAGCACATATGAGCGAAGCCTAGTGCTAATTATTTTAGGTTTTGGAGGATAGTGCAAGATACAGAGGATCGCCTCTGGTTATTTTATGTGCCCGCTGTAAAGCACTATTACACTGGACCTCGGTTTTAAGTCCCATCCCAACGACTAATAGTTATTTTAGTTGGAGTAGCAGGGGATCAAACCAGCGATCCCTGGAATCAAACCAAACGCGCGAACCACTCCGCTAATGATCCGCTCTTAAAGATAACATGTTACCAATCATCATTTTAATATGACATTAGATAAATACAATAAACAAGAAGTGCTATTAACACCCTGCGGACATTTGCAGTCGTTAATCCCCTGTCCCGCGCAGCAAACTGATGCCTGTCATCAGCGAAGCCTTAACTCGAGGCGACACAAAAATGTTTGGAGCGACGAGACTAAAATATAACGGCGGCTAGTCGAAATATTGGGGCGGCGGCCGCCGCCTCTGCCGCCCCATTGACTACGCCTATGAGGCGACACATGTGTTCCGCAGAACACAACATTCTAGTTGTACTATTGACACGAGATGGAGTGTCACGTGTATGAACCATGACCATACCTCAATTTGACAAATGTCGATGTCACACTTAGACTTTTATTTTGAAAATGTTTGACGAATAAAAATGTGGGTCATCGAGATCGATTATGGGTTATTACGTTTCTAGTTACCCCTATCACGTAATGTTAACAACACAATGAATCATTTCCATTGAGTGGTCATACTTAAGTACTATAATAATGTTGTGGTATGTTAAAACATGTGAATATTATAGTATTGTGAAAGTATTTTTTCACATGAAGATTTATACTTTTGCTTCAATTTCAGTTTCGGGTTCTAGTAATTCTATACTAACTAGGTCGACCGATGAAATGAACATATGACGTAGGAATGCGTCGACCGAAGAAATAAACATAGGAGGAAGGCAGCAAATAGGACTAGGTCGACTGTAGAAATGAACATAGGACGCAGGGCTGGGTCGACAGTAGGGATGAATGTATGACGGAGGGCTCGGTCTACCGTAGAAATGAACGTAGAACGTAGGGCTGGGTCGACGGTAGGGTTGGACGGAGGGCTGGGTCGACCGTAGAAATGAACGTAGGACGTAGGGCTGGGTCGACCGTAGAAATGAATGCAAGACGTAAGAATACGTCTACTGTAGAAATGAACGTAGGACGTAGGGCTGGGTCGACGGTAGGGATGAACGTAGGACGTAGGACTGGGTCGACCGATGGGATTAATGCATGGACATATGATTTTGTCGACTGTAGAAATGAATGTAGGACGTAGGACTGGGTCGACTGTAGGGATGAACGTAGGACGTAGGGCTGGGTCGACCGTAGAAATGAATGTAGGACGTAGGGCTGCGTTGACTGTAGGGATGAACGTTGGACGGAGTGCTGGGTCGACTATAGAAATGAACGTAGGACGTAGGACTGGGTCGACCGTAGAAATAAATGCAAGACATAAGACAAGGTCGACTGTAGAAATGAACGTAGGACGTAGGGCTGGGTCGACGGTAGGGATGAACGTAGGACGTAGGGCTGGGTCGACCGTAGAAATGAATGCAAGACATAAGAATACGTCTACTGTAGAAATGAACGTAGGACGTAGGGCTGGGTCGACGGTAGGGATGAACGTAGGACGTAGGACTGGGTCGACCGAAGGGATAAATGCATGGACATATGATTTTGTCGACTGTAGAAATGAACGTAGAACGTAGGGCTGGGTCGACGGTAGGGATGAACGTTGGACGGAGTGCTGGGTCGACTGTAGAAATTAACGTAGGACGTAGGACTGGGTCGACCGTAGAAATAAATGCAAGACATAAGACTAGGTCGACTGTAGAAATGAACGTAGGACGTAGGGCTGGCTCGACGGTAGGGATGAACGTAGGACGTAGGACTGGGTCGACCGAAGGGATAAATGCATGGACATATGATTTTGTCGACTGTAGAAATGAACGTAGAACGTAGGGCTGAGTCGACGGTAGGGATGAACGTTGGACGGAGGGCTGGGTCGACCGTAGAAATGAACGTAGGACGTAGGACTGGGTCGACCGTAGAAATGAATGCAAGACATAAGACTAGGTCGACTGTAAAAATGAACGTAGGACGTAGGGCTGGGTCGACGGTAGGGATGAACGTAGGACGTTGGACTGGGTCGACCAAAGGGATAAATGCACGGACATATGATTTTGTCGACTGTAGAAATGAACGTACAACGTAGGGCTGGGTCGACCGTAGAAATGAATGTAGGACGTAGGGCTGGGTCGACTGTAGGGATGAACGTAGGACGTAGGGCTGGGTCGACAGTAGAAATGAAAGTAGGACGTAGGGCTGGAGCTGGGTCGACCGTAGAAATGAATGTAGGACGTAGGGCTGGGTCGACTGTAGGGATGAACGTAGGACGTAGGGCTGGGTCGACCTTAGAAATGAATTCAAGACATAAGAATACGTCTACTGTCGACGGTAGGGATGAACCTTGGACGGAGGGCTGGGTCGACGGTAGAAATGAACGTAGGACGTAGGGCTGGGTCGACTGTAGGGATGAACGTAGGACATAAGACTAGGTCGACTGTAGAAATGAACGTAGGACGTAGGGCTGGCTCGACGGTAGGGATGAACGTAGGACTGGGTCGACCGAAGGGATAAATGCATGGACATATGATTTTGTCGACTGTAGAAATGAACGTAGAACGTAGGGCTGGGTCGACGGTAGGGATGAACGTTGGACGGAGGGCTGGGTCGACCGTAGAAATGAACGTAGGACGTAGGACTGGGTCGACCGTAGAAATGAATGCAAGACATAAGACTAGGTCGACTGTAGAAATGAACGTAGGACGTAGGGCTGGGTCGACGGTAGGGATGAACGTAGGATGTTGGACTGGGTCGACCAAAGGGATAAATGCACGGACATATGATTTTGTCGACTGTAGAAATGAACGTAGAACGTAGGGCTGGGTCGACCGTAGAAATGAATGTAGGAACGTAGGGCTGGGTCGACTGTAGGGATGAACGTAGGACGTAGGGCTGGGTCGACAGTAGAAATGAATGTAGGACGTAGGGCTGGGTCGACGGGAGGGATGAACGTTGGACGGAGGGCTGTATCGACGGTAGAAATGAACGTAGGACGTAGGGCTGGGTCGACTGTAGGGATGAACGTAGGACGTAGGGCTGGGTCGACCGTAGAAATGAATGCAAGACATAAGACTAGGTCGACTGTAGAAATGAACGTAGGACGTAGGGCTGGGTCGACGGTAGGGATGAACGTAGGACGTAGGACTGGGTCGACCAAAGGGATAAATGCACGGACATATGATTTTGTCAACTGTAGAAATGAACGTAGAACGTAGGGCTGGGTCGACTGTAGGGATGAACGTAGGACGTAGGGCTGGGTCGACAGTAGAAATGAATGTAGGACGTAGGGCTGGGTCGACGGTAGGGATGAACGTTGGACGGAGGGCTGGGTCGACCGTAGAAATGAACGTAGGACGTAGGGCTGGGTCGACTGTAGGGATGAACGTAGGACGTAGGGCTGGGTCGACCGTAGAAATGAATGCAAGACATAAGACTAGGTCGACTGTAGAAATGAACGTAGGACGTAGGGCTGGCTCGACGGTAGGGATGAACGTAGGACGTAGGACTGGGTCGACCGAAGGGATAAATGCATGGACATATGATTTTGTCGACTGTAGAAATGAACGTAGAACGTAGGGCTGGGTCGACGGTAGGGATGAACGTTGGACGGAGGGCTGGGTCGACCGTAGAAATGAACGTAGGACGTAGGACTGGGTCGACCGTAGAAATGAATGCAAGACATAAGACTAGGTCGACTGTAGAAATGAACGTAGGACGTAGGGCTGGGTCGACGGTAGGGATGAACGTAGGACGTTGGACTGGGTCGACCAAAGGGATAAATGCACGGACATATGATTTCGCGACTGTAGAAATGAACGTAGAACGTAGGGCTGGGTCGACCGTAGAAATGAATGTAGGACGTAGGGCTGGTCGACTGTAGGGATGAACGTAGGACGTAGGGCTGGGTCGACAGTAGAAATGAATGTAGGACGTAGGGCTGGGTCGACGGTAGGGATGAACGTTGGACGGAGGGCTGTATCGACGGTAGAAATGAACGTAGGACGTAGGGCTGGGTCGACTGCAGGGATGAACGTTGGACGTAGGGCTGGGTCGACCGTAGAAATGAATGCAAGACATAAGACTAGGTCGACTGTAGAAATGAACGTAGGACGTAGGGCTGGGTCGACGGTAGGGATGAACGTAGGACGTAGGACTGGGTCGACCAAAGGGATAAATGCACGGACATATGATTTTGTCAACTGTAGAAATGAACGTAGAACGTAGGGCTGGGTCGACCGTAGAAATGAATGTAGGACGTAGGGCTGGGTCGACTGTAGGGATGAACGTAGGACGTAGGGCAGGGTCGACAGTAGAAATGAATGTAGGACGTAGGGCTGGGTCGACGGTAGGGATGAACGTTGGACGGAGGGCTGTATCGACGGTAGAAATGAACGTAGGACGTAGGGCTGGGTCGACGGGAGGGATGAACGTTGGACGGAGGGCTGTATCGACGGTAGAAATGAACGTAGGACGTAGGGCTGGGTCGACTGTAGGGATGAACGTAGGACGTAGGGCTGGGTCGACCGTAGAAATGAATGCAAGACATAAGACTAGGTCGACTGTAGAAATGAACGTAGGACGTAGGGCTGGGTCGACGGTAGGGATGAACGTAGGACGTAGGACTGGGTCGACCAAAGGGATAAATGCACGGACATATGATTTTGTCAACTGTAGAAATGAACGTAGAACGTAGGGCTGGGTCGACGGTAGAAATGAATGTAGGACGTAGGGCTGGGTCGACTGTAGGGATGAACGTAGGACGTAGGGCTGGGTCGACAGTAGAAATGAATGTAGGACGTAGGGCTGGGTCGACGGTAGGGATGAACGTTGGACGGAGGGCTGGGTCGACCGTAGAAATGAACGTAGGACGTAGGGCTGGGTCGACTGTAGGGATGAACGTAGGACGTAGGGCTGGGTCGACCGTAGAAATGAATGCAAGACATAAGACTAGGTCGACTGTAGAAATGAACGTAGGACGTAGGGCTGGGTCGACGGTAGGGATGAACGTAGGACGTAGGACTGGGTCGACCGAAGGGATAAATGCATGGACATATGATTTTGTCGACTGTAGAAATGAACGTAGAACGTAGGGCTGGGTCGACGGTAGGGATGAACGTTGGACGGAGGGCTGGGTCGACCGTAGAAATGAACGTAGGACGTAGGACTGGGTCGACCGTAGAAATGAATGCAAGACATAAGACTAGGTCGACTGTAGAAATGAACGTAGGACGTAGGGCTGGGTCGACGGTAGGGATGAACGTAGGACGTAGGGCTGGGTCGACCAAAGGGATAAATGCACGGACATATGATTTCGCGACTGTAGAAATGAACGTAGAACGTAGGGCTGGGTCGACCGTAGAAATGAATGTAGGACGTAGGGCTGGGTCGACTGTAGGGATGAACGTAGGACGTAGGGCTGGGTCGACAGTAGAAATGAATGTAGGACGTAGGGCTGGGTCGACGGTAGGGATGAACGTTGGACGGAGGGCTGTATCGACGGTAGAAATGAACGTAGGACGTAGGGCTGGGTCGACTGTAGGGATGAACGTAGGACGTAGGGCTGGGTCGACCGTAGAAATGAATGCAAGACATAAGACTAGGTCGACTGTAGAAATGAACGTAGGACGTAGGGCTGGGTAGACGGTAGGGATGAACGTAGGACGTAGGACTGTTGTATGGAGAACGTAGAAATAGATTTGTATGGAGGACGTAGAACGTAGGGCGTAGAGCCAACTTCACAGACCTTTTTGTTCCATTAAGTTGCGAAAGTTTCTGCACTAAAACTTGGCTGGCAAAACATATTTTTCTGCAATTGATTTCGAGTTCTTCGAAAATGGCAACTGGAACTACTCTGTTCGGATGCAGTGCAAATCCGTCAAACTTCACCACTTTAACTACGAGTAGATATATGTCAGATGATAAAAATAACATATACTTTAATATTTTTATCAAAAGGAATTGAATCAATACAAATTAATTGAATTCCATTCGGTAATAAAAAAGTTACAAAAAGTAGGTATGCCTTTGCGTAGAACAAAGTCAACTGCAGTGGTCCGGAATCAGAAAATCTCACTGTGTGATATGGATTAACTATCAACCTGGGCCCAAGATCATAACTCTGAATCTGGAGATCAGTCTCAAATCTCAAGCATCTGATTGGCTGAAATGGCGACTGGTTCAGCCAATCAGATGCTTGAGATTAGAGACTGGTTTCTATGCTCAGTTTTATAACCTTGGGCACTGACTCGTTGTGTCAGATTAGCGGATACCGGTTAAGAGGGACAGAAATTTTTTGGAGTT
Organism: Corbicula japonica; assembly: GCA_038501625.1. Lineage (NCBI taxonomy): Eukaryota > Metazoa > Mollusca > Bivalvia > Venerida > Cyrenidae > Corbicula > Corbicula japonica. The sequence continues at coordinate 5,076,304 of JAZAYU010000043.1, read as the reverse complement.
TTGCATATTCTTAAAACTACCTGGTTGAACAACACCATCACAGGTTGTGTAGTTGGAATGTCCTGTCAAAGGAGCATTTTGACACTCGTGACTAAGTTTCTGGGCACAGTATGTGCTGCTCTGCACCAGAGCCTGAAACACAATGCGTTATATAGAAATACAGCAATGATATATATGTTAAAGTAGATATTCTTTGACAGTAATTTGTTCTAGCCGTTTACAACGGATTAAAGCATTACTTTTTATGATTCCTTGGTTAAAATTCACAAAATGAAAAGTAAAATCTGCTCTAATAACACATCACTTTTAAAGTTTGAATGACAAGGACTTACAAAGTGCAGAATTATCATTATTATCTTTAAAATTTTCAACTGCCACTATATCACAAAAGAAACCATTACGACCCCGAAAACAAAGAAGGTGCACAACTGGGATAATCAGATCAAATTGGCACATGCGCGTTAAAGCAGTTTCTTGATAAGTACTGATTGATAATCAGTGATATTTTTATAACTGACAGGTAGCCATCTTGAACTCGATATAATTTATTTTCCAGTTCTGTAAACATGGACAACTATAAACGGCTTTTAGAAGTACATTCCTAATTAACGGCAATTTTCCGCAGAATAATAATTAAGCTTATTTTGGGGATCTTAAATTATAATACCATAAATTAAAAAATAGTTTCAAGGAATGCATTTACCAGAACTTGTTCGGGGCTAACTGGTTTTCCATTGGACATGTATGTAATGTCATAACATTTCGATACACCTTTATCTGGAAGTCCGTCTGTCGGACCGTCAGGGTCTGCAAACAACACAACCGTATTTACAACCGTGAATACACCCTTATAATAATGTATTACTTTGATTTTCTTGATTATCAGGTTACTGGATTTGTCAATTAAACTACTTGAAAATACAATCATGACATTTCAGACATTTCGCTACACTGTAGCCTGTGGGTTCTCGTCTAGAAGAAACAATGTTAGCAATCTATCTGGCTAGTTCGATTCGTTTTTACGTAAGTCTGCATCTTACAAAATGTCCACTTTACGACTTTTACGCAAGTAAAAGTTTTACAGCGCACTTTTACATTTAATAGACACGTGATCTACACGTGATCTACCTACTTGTATCGATGGGAACCGTAGTCTTTTTTCCTGTGCACGTGACTGAGAATGGAATCACTCCCTGTGGACCGTCTGGATCAATGACGTAATTTCCGTTTGGTGGCAAATATTCACTCTCAAGGCGATAACGTTCGTTGTATACCCGCATATCCGAACATGTAGGAAACAGTTCTAGCAAATAGATTAAATTGCAAATAATATAATGAATAAGGTTGTGTTTGCTTAGCGCACAAACAGTCTGTGTAAAGTTGCAGATTGAGCTGAAATTGACAAAACTGTCAACATAAATTAAAACGTATTCCTCCAAGTAAGGCTTTCCGAAGTTTACTCGTACAACTCATCGATTGAGGAAGCCGTTTTTATTGGTAATTAATTAATAATTTCAACAAGTAATAAAAAGAATATTACGTCACAACGTTGATGTGTTTATTGTAAGGTAACCCACAGAAGTACAGTATTTTCTACTACATGTTTTGAATAGAATGCCTTACAGGATGTTTATAATGACAACCTCACCCTTACAAACTAGAGGTCCAACACCGAGTTCTGCTGCACTGTAGGCTCCCAAGCCAGAGTACACCATCTGCAGTATAGGTAGATCTTCTTTCTTTACCAACAAACCATCATCAGTCCTGGTAAAAAAGATTTATATTTACAGCTCACTAGATTTATTTTTTAATGTTTCTATACCCGTAGTTTTTAAATCTCAAACTGGCTTTTTCTTGATTTCATTTTAACGTCTTCTCGTTTTCCAAATATTTAAAAAGATGTATGATCTGGGTAGATAGCATTCGCTTTTTATCATTTTACAAGAAATAAGGTTTATATGTTCCTTGTGCAAAGTTACAAAAGTCTTACTCGGGCCGCAAGATGACTTTTTCCAGCTGGAGAGAACTTGGGGAAATATCGCTACTTGATACATTGTATAGTCGCCCATTTGTGCCACTTGGTGTCAATGGTAATAAGGTACCTCCACGCATATTTGTGCTTCTTAAAAGGAAGCATCCACCTATTTGTGCCACTTGGTGTCACTTGAAAAAAGTAACCTTCCTGCTTAGCTGTGCTTCTTTAAATGACGCACCTGCAAATTTGTGTCACTTGAACACTTGAAAAGAGTTACCCGCAATGTTTTGTCGGTTAAAATAGTATATACCTATTGGTATTGTCTGCTACATCACACTGGCAGAGTCCTCCTCCGCTACATATACTGGGGGTTGTGAGGCCACAGGAACACGCTGTTGGCTTGACGCCATCTCCAGCAAAGTAGCTGAGAAACTGACCATCTATGTTCATCCACTTGACCATTGACTGTCCGTTATCTATTGGTGTAACGAATTCATAATGAAATAAGTATGACTACTGTAAAACGAACTCGAATTGTGTGAACATTCGTCTTAGTTCTGTTAACATCATCTTAGGATTAAAATGTAAAAATATTCCGCAAGGTTAACAAATGTTTATGTGGTTTCCGAGACCACGAAATACGGTAGGGTATGTTTTCTTTACATTCGTTTCTGTGATACAAGAAGTATAAGTTAATGTTACCTAAACAATTATAGCATTGTCGGCGAAAAATAGGGTTGGTCGAGTCAAAGTAGCCAAATACACATTTTTGTCTATTTTACAAAAACCTTTTTTTTTCAATAAACGGGTTTTATCGGTTGCGACTAGTGTAGATCTAGATCAGCCGAAACAGCTAGTGATTCGAATTTGCCTTATCTACTATGAGTATGTGCCGCGAGATGGTACTTCAATGTTTCCAGCAAATTGTTGACTTTTTGATACAGTCCTTTCGTGCGTTACATGTAAACATTATAGACTATATTTTGAGTGTTATTTACTTACAGTGAATGGGCGCATTTCTACAGGTATATTTGACGGTCTGGGTACAGGACACGGATCGTTTTGTAAGGGCCTTCAGCTGAAGAGTGCTTACATGGAGGTACAGAAATGAGAATGATCCACTTAGCGTCACACTTATCTGAAAATATACAACGATGTTTGCAAAAACACACATTTCTTTCGATTTCCGCCTTTTCCACTTACCATTGTGCCTCCCTCGATATGCCTCTTATTTCAGTGAACAATTAGAAAAAAACTGAACTATAGAGATTTCTTAAAAAAAAACTGGTATTTTTACAATTTTGAAATTGCGGGTTCACTATCTTGGTCGAACTGCCTTTTAAAACACATGACCTCCCTTTCCAATTTTTCAGACATAAAATAAGCAAGCCACTCGTGAAATGTTCACGCATGAAATAATATCGATATTTCACTGAAATAGAAAACAACAGCAACAAACAACAGCAACAAAAATCCTCTACGCATCTACAAACGGTGTCATATATGTTATCAAATATCTAATATAATAAAATCCCGAGCCCGATTCCAAACTGACAGTTATCGTTCTTTCCCATATCAGCTGAACAGGAAAATACGGCAATCTCGACCGTTTTGTCCGGTTAGATACAACCTAGTTTGCAAGTGTGACCATATTTCCGCATATCTGTGGTAATTATTGTCTCATATAATTAACTATTGTTTTCTTCTTTTAGCAAAATCATCATCTACCTTTTGTTTATAAACGCGACTAATTAGCCGGAATACTCGTAGCATGTAGAATTGCAGCACCGCTGGAGGTTAAGCTTCGCGTTTAGTAACCGTGGTAGTTGTTTGTAAGCAGAAAGTTACAGAAAAGCAAGTGTACCTGAGTTTTGTACTGATGGTAAACAACGGTATTGGCATACACAGGATCTCCAACAAACTCGCAGTACACCGGGAATGGGGGCTGGTTGCCTTCAAATGAAACATCATTATTTTATAAGAAACTATGTAACATTTCATTGTTCCTGCCCAGCTGCGCTTCGGGCCATATACCTTCCTCAGTCTGACCAACCAGTCCGTAAACTTGCATATTGCCCTCAATGCCATGTTTTATTTGTTAATTCTCTACTCTGTGAAATGAATAACATTTCTACAATAATACCAACGTGCAAAATTTAAAAATAAGCACGTAATAAAACAATAGTATTTACAAACATTTGATTTTGACCGACAAGATTATGTTAACAACAATTGAAATAAAAGTCATCAGAAAATATATATACTTTTCAATCTTAGGTCTCACTAAATTTATATTGGAGTTAAAACTGCGGATATAGTTTCAATATATAAGTATAATGTACCACAATAAAAACAACGACTAACCAGCTCCTTATTGGAAAGACTTGATAAAATAACAATTACAACAACAATATAATAAAATTTAAAAAAAACACAATTCTCGGGAATGCGTTCTCTTAGTTACTTTCGCATCTTCCAGTTTAAATCTTAGTTATTGATGAATAAATAAGCAATCTGTTATTTAATATAATTATATTGTATAAAAGGAAATCAGAAATACTTGTTTACCATTATTAGGTTGGTTTGGGTTGGAAGGTCCGTCCGGATCGACGAGGTATGTATGGCTTAATGTACGTCCATCATCAAGGTATTTCTGACATGTGGCGAGAATTCCTAAAGTATTGAATTAGTAAAATGTGCTTCAGCAAAGCTAGATCATCGTGTAAATCAACAAGATATTTCAAATTTAACACAGCGTTGAATAGTTCATTCCGTATTAGACGCGACATCCACTGTTCAGTTGATAATAGGACAGGATGTCAACTAGTCGTTTAATTTTATGCAAACGGGCATTCCGATCATTAAAATCAATACTGCCAGCCCTGTTTAATGTGAATTGGTATATGCATTTAAAGGCCCCTAATTACTAATAATCAACGTGTATTGTGATTACAAAGCATCTGATTTAATATTTAAAATCTCAATGTTTATATAAAATTAACACAACTATTCAAAAACAACTACAGGAAATTGTTAAGATTGTTAATTGCGATCGTAAATAGCAGAATATAATTTACAGGAAATAACTGTTAGACTTACCAAACTCCCTTTGGCTACATTGGAGGGAGCCAACGTTAAAGGTTCCTGTGCTGGTGCCCCCTATATCTAGCAGAGTTACAGAACCGATAGGAAGCGCAGTTTTGTCTGTTATGACACCCCAGTCTTTTCTCGTCACACCGTCCATTATATCACAGTTACAGCCATAGTTTTCTAACGCGAAATAAGAAATACATTCTTGAACACTTGAACTTTGTAAGAATACAAAAATCCAAGTACAGAAAGGAACAAAACTCAATCAAATATGACGTTGACAGAAAGAATTTGGCATCATCGCGACCGTGTTGTAATAAGCAATATTCTTTTAATGATTGATGAAGAAACATTAAGATATTGCAAAGCTATAGCCAACGTTTAGTTTTCGTGACGAACAGACGGACCGAAGGACGGACGAAGCGATCTCTGTGTATTGCATTTTCTTCGAAAGGGCGACATAAAAGCTTCAGTATATTTCAGCGACACTACATCTAATTTCACTTTCAAGCTTACCTGAAGCGCACGTGCCAGTGACATTACAACCACACTGGTTATCCCCCAATCCTCCAGCCCAGAACTTCTTGGCATTACCGGCTGTGTCGGAATAATACCCTCTCTTGTTGCCGTTATTTAACAGGCGTGAATTCTAAAAACAAAACACTGTCTTGTTTTAAAATTAGGACGCTGGTTTCGACACTCAATGCACTGCGTTTACTATACTCACGTTACCTCGATGATTTATAGAATGTACTAGAGAACTGACATTGTGCTGAGTACAATGAGTCATTAAAAGGTGCCCAACATTTGCAGCCAATCAGAAAATATGAAAATTCAAATTCCTCAGCGATTCATTTCACTAGAACTACTTTCTATTTTCTATTTTACAATGACAAAATATATCGAGCTGTTTTTAACTGCGCATGCGCATGCTACAAATGTAGGGCAACTTCTAAGGCGGATAGTATTTAATAAAATAGATGAAAGGGGAACTTTAAGAGCCACCGAACAAAACAAATATGATACAGAAAGGTCTTAATAGACTCTATCCTATACAATTCAGATAAAAAAGTGAAATTCTGCTGATTCGTTATAAATTGATTGATGTCCCGCAAACTGCAATAATGAAAGGAATACAGGAAACCGGCTATTGGGACAACTTCATCGTCTTTCTTATGCCTGCAATCGTTTAACTTGATTCTTTATCTGTTTCTTACTACAACATGTATTAAGTAAGTGTTACACAAGTTTAAGACCAGACAACTTTTGTGGACACAGCCCAATGCCGATTATTAATTGCCTATTTCTCTTTGGGTCTTTTTGTCACAACAGAAACACAATATTAAAAAAACTTATCCATTAAAACGAATTATATGTAAAAATCCATTTAGACATAAAACCAGGACAGGAATTTATATAAGCGCTCTAGGAGGGCTTGTTTTCCAATCCATTATGTAATAATTATATACATCTGTCTTAGTGTTTGGATATTTATTATATTTACATGAAATAAATATTGTTTAAACCAATGAAGATTATCTTACTTTGAGCTATTAATAAATAAAAAAACGTTTAAACATTTTAACTTATTCATGTATGAACATATTTGTAAAAAAAGTAATATATGCATATCAGGAATCGCCACATTCACAAAACACAGCCTCCCCACGCAGCGAAAGAAGAGAGGAAGAGAGTGAGAGAGAGCATGTTTGTTATAAGTATGTCAATTCAAATTGGATGCCACAAACAACTAACGAAAAAGAGAACCTTTGGGGATACCGCCTTGGAACGGTCAGAAATGTAAGAAATGTTGGAGAAAAACAAACAATGTAGCAGTTACCTTGCATGTATATTCGGCTTCTTGCGAGCAGAAAACTGAAATTCCTATTAAACCCTGTAGATGCGGGACAGTCACTACGTAGTTGAGATTCCATGTTCCAGGGGACTGAGGTGTTACAGATGATCTGTAATAGATTTAATCGCTACTGTCTAAGAGTTGGCATAGATGAAAACCAATGTTTATTTCTCTAGATGCAGAGGATATCCGAATTTGACATGTCAATGAGAACGAGTTCTATATGAAGAGCATTAACACTTGTCAAATTTATTTGACTCTGTCCGATGGACCGGGTCGTTCGTATAGTGTTTAGATTAAAAAATACTTGTATATATCACTGTTATATGTCTGGGTAACTAGTGTGTTAATATTGATGTGAATTTGAATGATTAAATCCAACTTCTACTTGTGTAAAACGGTGAACTGCCACATTCAGAAGACACAGCCTCCCCACACATCAAAGAAGAAGAGAGAAAGAGAACATGATTAATAAAATGGTCGGCTTCAAAATAGACACCACAAACAATTAACAAAAATGAGAACCCGAGGAGTTACCGCCTTGGAACGGTCAGTGGCAAATCCATTTACCACTGGGGACTTAAACCAGGTTCTAGGGTGCATAGGCCTCATACTTGCCCCAACAAGAAACAGAGGCGTTACTATAAAAACATATTAAAAATCAAAACCAACTTTAATTTGTCCTGGAGACAGAGAGGCAGTACTAAAGTATCAATAATGATCACTAACCCAAAGAATATAACAAACTCAAGAAATCAATCTGATGACCTAACCTGGCATAAGTTTGATTCTAGGTGCAAATACTTTACTTATCTTATATTGTTCAAAGCTCTTAATAATTTGACCCCTTTTATTAGTTATTTAGTTTCATTGTCATATAATATAACATATGAAATTAGATAAACTACCCGAACATACATTATACAAAAACAAAATACAAATTATCTAAAGCTTACTTTTAATTACTCTTGTATGGATACAGGTAATAAACTACTAGTGGAATAAAGGGAAACATCTACCTTAAAGATATTCATAACTAAATTAAAATTGTTCCTAAAATAAAATGAGCAAAAATTCTTAATATTTCGCAAATGTGCCATTTGTTTGATTATTATATTATTAAATTCGTATGTCTGTAGTTACGTATGTAAAACACATCACGCTCGACGTTCGGTCTCGCGTGATATTGTTTACATACCCAACTGAAAATACGATTACATACTGTTGTAATATTCTATATGTGAATTCAATAAATATATTCAATGTTTTATTGAATGGTTTTCGGTACATTTATGTGAATATTTCAAATTAAGTTGTTTCGTCTAGATCTGGAACTCGTGCAAAAGATCCATGGATTACAAGCATGCTCATACACATTAGCACGGACTCAAGCACACGCATGCTCGTACATAAATTCGTTTGTATAATGATTTATATTATCACGCATTCAAGGAACTGTAAGGCGCAAGATTCATAATGTCTACAATGTTTAAGCATTTTAGATGAACAAAGGATGTTCTCTCCGGGTTTGATCCGTTTTGTTTGGGCAAGTGTGAGGTTGGTGCACCCTAGAATATTGCTAAACCCGAAAGGCAAGCATGTTTTGTCACTGACCGTTCCAAGACAGTAACCCTCGCTTTCTCATTTTTGTGTATTGTTTGTTGTGTCTTTTTGAAACTGATCATTTTATAAACAACGCTCTTGTTCCTTTTTCTGCTTTCTGTCTGTGTGAGACTGTTGTGTCTTTACAATGTGGCTATTCCAGATATGTATATTTTTGAAGTTAAAAACAGTATATCGTACTGTATGAATGTATAAATGACAAATTAACATACTATTTTGGTTCTGAAACGCTACCAGGCACCTTTAATACACTGGGTTTTATAGTTACATCTGTTGTTTTTAACATTCAAGTCAACACTAAATTTCTTGCTTTACATCAGACACTGTTGATAACTGGAAGTAGACCTCTGTGTAAAATCCGCTTATCGAGTACAGATAAACAAAATGGGAATTATTAAAATAATTGGTGTTAAGGCGGTCTTTTCTTCAGAACAGACAATTAAAATGAAGTGAAACGGATATTTTCTAATTCAATTTATGAACTAGGCTGTCATATAGTATCAATGATTACAGAAGACAACTGGTTGCTGGGTTTCAAGATAAACACACAACGAACAGCGAAACCTACTGTGTATGAGGTACAACAGTGACTCCAGTGTGCGGGTAGCTCTTCATATCGCAGTGTACCATTACAGGGGTTAGAGGGCCCGTGGGGCCGTCAAAATCCACCACCTGGGGACCGTCCGTCTTTATCTTGTATAATGTGTTAAACTTAGCATCGTGACAGTCAATAGGAATGTCTGCAAAGTAAGGAACAACGGCAACAGTTCAGTGACATGTTACAACAGAATATTATAAAACTGTAACAAAATGACATTCAGATTATAAATACTCGTTCTAAGCGTTCCCTGGCTAATATTTCGATATAAAGGGGTAGATTCATGAATGCTTAAAACGGCCTAACGTTATATTAAACTTTCGAATTCAATTTACATCAAAGAAAGTGTGATATAAATAATCTATTCTTATGGACAAAAGTCTTGTCCAGTATGGTTTTCCATAATACTTTTTAAATGCGTGAATTCCAAAAATGCAATTTCTCTTTTGGCATAAATTTGGTATCAATGGAAAGAGGACATTTAAATGCATTCAATGAAAAAAGAATTTTGGAATTTGAGCCAGTACTGCCGGTAGAGTAATGTGTTGAAAAGAGGCAGCAAAAAGTTCCAATCTTCCTACCGGACAAGACTTTTGTCCCCTAGCACATAATGATTTTTTTTGGGAGATAAGAAATGAAGACAAACGAAATATCCAAATGATAGATCAAGTATGTAAAACGTGTTTTGAAATTTGACTAGAAATGTGTCCATAGGACACGGATGCCCCCGCTATGCATCGTTTTCAGATACTAAATTGCAATGATGGGAATAATAGCATTTCAAAGACAGTGATGTTCGAGTAATTATAAGAATATGCATAAACTTGATGATCAAGTAAATTATTTGAATTTGTGGCACTGTTGTCTTCTCATTACGGAAATGTCTGTGAAGAAGTTGGTGGTAATGCAATGCAATGTCATAGTGAACATTTGTGCCAAGTTATTTAGAAATCCCTTCCTTCATAAAGAAGTTATAGCCCGAACAAGTAAATTCAAGTTTTAGTAACTGTGACCTTGACCTTGGACTTACAGGCATGGGTAATGTACGCAACGCAACACACCATCTTGTCACGGTGAACATTTGTGCCAAGTTATTTTGAAAACCCTCCATTCAAAACAGTTATAACCCGGACAAGGAAATTATATTTTTAGTAACAGTGACCTAGACCTTGGACCTACAGGCATGGACATGGTACACGACTCACCACCTTGTCATGGTGAACATTTCTGCCAAGTTATTTTGAAATTACTCTATTCCTAACGTAGTTACAACCCTGACAAGAAAATTATATTTTAGTAACAGTGACCTTGACCTTGGACCTACAGGCATGGGCATGGTACGGGACACACCATCTTGTCATGATGAACATTTGTGTCAAGTTATTTTGAAATCAATCTATTCATAACAAAGTAACAGCCCGGACAAGAGAATTCTATTTTTAGTAACAGTGACCTTGACCTTTGACCGGCAGGCATGGGCATGGTACGCGACACATCGCCCTGTCATGGTAAACATTTGTGCCAGGTTATTTTGAAATCCCTCCATTCATAAGAAAGTAACAGCCCGGACAAGAAAATTCTATTTTTAGTAACAGTGACCTTGACCTTCCACCTAAAGGCTTGGGCATGTACGTGACATACAGTCTTGATATGGTGAACAATTATACCAAGTTATTCAAAAATCCAATAAGAAATAACAAAGTTACAGAGCGGACAAGATTTTGCAAGAAAATTCTATTTTTAGTTACAGTGACCTTGACCTTGGACCTACAGGCATGGGTATTGTCACGACACACCGCCTTGTTATGGTGAACATTTGTGCCAAGTTATTTTGAAATCCCTCCATTCCAAACAAAGTTAAGGGCAAAGTGTATATTTTTCTTAACACAAAATGTAAGTGAAAAAGGAGCATAATTTGAAAAATATTGGAAGTAGGGTTATAGGTCTTGTTGGTTATAATGTAGATTTTGATGGTGAAAATATATTTCAAGTTTCAAGGCAGTATCTCATGTAGTTTTAAAGTTATGGGCAAAATGCATATTTTGCTTAACACAAAATATAAGAAACAAGATATATTCCTATTAAAACTAATGTAAATGGAAGTATCAAAGGGCCATAACTTCTGAACGGAACATGCAAGAGCAAAACCCCACCTTTATGCACAGCAACATATCAGGCCGAGGATTGCGGTAAAGTTTCATCAAATTCCCAGCAGAGGTGTAGGAGGAGTTGCGTTCACGAGATATACTCCTATTAAAACTAATGTAAATGGAAGTATCAAAGGGCCATAACTTCTGAACGGAACATGTATTAGCGAAACCCCACCTTCACGCACAACAACATATCAGGCTAAACATTGTGGTCAAGTTTCATTGAATTCCCACCAGTAGTGTAGGAGGAGTTGCGTTCACGAGATATACTCCTATTAAAACTAATGTAAATGGAAGTATCAAAGGGCCATAACTTCTGAACGGAACATGTAAGAGCAAAACCCCACCTTTATGCACAACAACATATCAGGCCAAGCATTGTGGTCAAGTTTCATTAAATTCCCACCAGTAGTGTAGGAGGAGTTGCGTTCACGAGATATACTCCTATTAAAACTAATGTAAATGGAAGTATCAAAGGGCCATAACTTCTGAACGGAAAATTTAAGAGCGAATCCCCACCTTCATGCATAACAACATATCAGGCCAAGCATTGTGGTCAAGTTTCATTAAATTCCCACCAGTAGTGTAGGAGGAGTTGCGTTCACGAGAATATCGGACGGACGGACGGACGGAAGGACGGACGGACGGAGGACGGACAGGAGCAACTCTTAATGCCCGTCGCCATTTCATGGCGGGGGCATAAAATGTTGCAAACTACACTGTATTTCATAATAGTTATATGGTATATTGATATATTCAAATTTATTGAATGTCACAAGTAGAAAGACACTTAATTACGATTAAAACTTACCGAAAGGTCTAGGTGCACAGTTAAGTTTGTATACATTGACGATTCCGTACCCATTGCCTGGCGTGGATACCACTCCGAGTATGGGCAGCTTGGTTTTGTCAAGAATCCTCCCTCTATCCTCCAGGTTCGATCCACTTCCGTCACAGTTACAGTTTGACGTTCTGTTTGCACAGAACCTCATCTGACCGCATGCACACTGTGGATAAAACAGCATCATAATGTTAGTGTGTATTTTGTTAAAATTAAATCACACACAATTTGTTTGTATCATTGTTTTGAAGTTTGGCCCTTAGACTCTCTCAAAACTAGAGTCGACCTTTTTATTTTCAATCTATACAATGACGGATATTTCGTGAAAAGTTTTCAAAAAAACACTTTTTCGTTTCATCGTCTACTAATAATCTTTGCTAAAATGATAAAAAAAGTAGTTAATGAGGCGCGTAACGGAAAATTATCTCTTCGGGAAGTTGACATGATGTCATTCATTGTAGTAACGTCATTAATGTCATAAACCTCAGCAGACGACGTTGTTTTTATGCATTTTACGGTAGCCGTAACATTTCGTAGTAAAATGTATAAAGAGATCACCGATTACATTGATCAAAAAAATGAAATATGCATATCAGGAATGGCCACATCCAGCATACACAGCCTCCCCACACAGCCAAAAAGTAGAGAGGAAAAGAGAGCATGGTATTACAATAGTCAGTTTCAGAATGGACGCCACAAACAAATAACGAAAGTGAGAACCAGAGGGGTTACCGCCTTGGAACGGTCAGTGGCAAAACAAATTGCCACTGGGGGTTAAACCCAGGTTCTAGGGTGCACCAACCTCACACTTGCCCCAACGGGTTCTCGTATCACAAAACAAGTACAAATTGTCTTGGTGAAATATCTCCAACCCACCCATCGGCTCAACAATGTTGAGCACACAAAAGCACACAAACATATAAAACATAAGAAGCCAATAGCATTGCAAAGCCAAAGGGCGGGTACTCAATGATCTTACCGAGACCAGAGCACCTGGAGTAAAATCAGCAAGAACACGGTGACAGGGATAAAAGAAACAAAGCGAGCTACTAGGTTCTTTTAAGAAAAGATTTCCTCATAAACCTTCATAAACTCTTAAACCCCTGCCACCGTCGTGCAACCAAAGAGGTAAGCATAATGATCACCAGGCCTGCAGAGTGCTGTAAAATATCATGTTGGTAACCTTTCTTTTTAAATTTACAGATGTTTTTACGAATAACCGGGAGAAATTAACATTTCCTTTTATCTTCTTAAGTTTATAAAAAAAACTGGCTGCAATAGTGATTTTAAACTGCACCTGTATTTATGAATTAGATCTGGATATCGGCGATACAACTTGCAAAAGGTTTTCCTTAATTTGTGATACCGATAACCTTGTTTTAAAAGTTTTTCTGTAATGCAAAGATTACGTTCATTGAAATCATTCACATCGTTGCAAGCTCTTGAAAAGCGAACAAGCTGTGAGATATAAACCCCGTAAGATGTTGCACGAGAAACATCGCCGTCTAAAAACTGAAAAATTACTATATTAAAATTAAAATCATCCCTTTTATCATATATTTTAGTAGTGACGTAACCATTTTCAGCAATAATTTATAAGTTTCCAAATGTATGATCAAGTATTGTAATGTAAACAAATATCCCCGTAGACATTTCCCCGTGAAAGGCCCTATTTAATCCATCAGTTTAACAAAACTGGATTTCTTGCATAGTAAAGGAATACCTACAAGTTTTTAACCTCTCATTATTTTATGTTACTTAATTAAGAACTGTAACTGTTATCAAATTTTAAATCTTGTAAAAAAAAGATAAAAAAGAAACAGACTTTACAACGCACTATTTTTAAATATTTTTGATATCTTTATTCTTCTTTATTCTATCATTCTCTCTCTCTCTCTCTCTCTCTCCCTCTCTCTCTCTCTCTCTCTCTCTCTCGGGGGGCAAAAGGCCGATAACTCGTATTGGTTTGCGAACTTACCATTCTGTTTGATATTGCCCCACCCCAGTTTTCTTCTTGCTCTTTGTTACCATTGATCCAGAAATCATCTCCGTCCATCAGCCGCGCGTTGTACCAACACCTATAACTGAAATGATAACACAGCCAATGATAAATGATTGAAAGTGTCGGATTCGGTGGTCAAGTGATTTCTTTTATGAATTTCCTCCATTTAAATTGAAATCACTGTAAAAATAGTACTGCATCTTTCTTTACAAATTGCATGAATTCCGTGGCGACACGGTGAAATAATCGCCACAATCACCAACGAACTTGTTATAACAGTATAAAAAAGTAAAATGCGCCGATTTATAACCTTAAAAAGCATTCGAACGTAATACAATATATAAATGTCTTTATTGTTAATTGTGGCCCCAGTTTACAAAACAGCAAAAAGGGTTATTTTGTTGAGGTTAAATAAACGACATATGGTTCAATCGAAAACGCATGTTCACACTTAATGCAAATGCGTCTGAATTACTAAAACTACAGTAAATAGAACGTGACGAATATGTATCTTTAATAAACAAGTACAGTACGTGGAAACGGTGGTATGTAACTACCTCATTTCCTGGTAGCAGTAGCCCGATGTAGCTATAACACCCTTGATAGCGTCTATGGGGTTGTTGTACTGGTATTCGATAGTGGGTCTATTGTTGTAGACTCTCTGCGCACTGGTTACAACAGGTGACATTATAGTAATACCCAGTCCTGGCCTCATCAAACATTCCACCTAGTAATCATAAACACATTCTTCAATGAGGTATGTATGTTTCTCTGTGTGCTCTTAAATACCATTAATCTTTAAACATATATTCAACTGGATACTTTTCAAGCGGCTCCCCAGATAAAAGAAGAATGTATTCGTCCCAAACAAAAAAAGCCTACTGCTGCTTAATCTCCGTTAGAAAGAGATACATATTTACAAAGATAGCGTGAACAGTCAAAACTTTGTTAAGGGGATGGCTTGGAAGGGAGAATTGGGAGAAATAGTCTCCTAAATTTCCAGAACGTCTCCCCCTCCTGAGACAATGGAGAAGTTTTTTCAAATGTTTCATATAAAAAGCTGATGATACATGACTTCCAAAAAATGGAAAAACTTCTCCCTGTCCTCACATCCTAAGCCGATTCCTGTTTGTTCCATTCTAAAAGCCGTTTGCATGGAAGTGGATTATGGAACTTGACGGATTATTTTACTGATAACAGTACTGACTATATGTACGGGGAAACTTTTAACGGTCGCCACACTGCACAAATAGCGCTATTAATTAACAAACTTTAAAAAGTATTTAAGCTTATAAGAAGACATCACAGATATTAACATATTGAAACAATCAAAACCCATTTACCATGATACTAAATTGCTTTTCTATAAGTTACATACAACCATTCTTAACTTTCATGTAACCGTATTTCTTTGTTGTTTGTGTCTTTAATACCAAAAATAAAACATTCTTTCATTGATATAACCTGAACATCAAGACGTATATACATTCTTCACTTGTATTGGGCAATAAGTATTAGTCATGATTGAAAAAAACAACAACAACTCTCGCCAAACTGTTCCCAAGTCAATTATTACAACATAAAGCTATAATTGAAGACTGTTGTCGGCAAATGATTATAAATAAAGAGTTAATCAATGTCTTTCTAATGAAAAATTACGGACAAAAAGAGACCAATTAGAACTTTGGGTGGGTGTATGCCACAAATGAGTATGTTTAGTGTTTGTAAAGATATGGTCTATTTTAATTTAAAATTAACCTAACTTTCTACGAAAAACTCCTTCAAGGTTGTGCATTACCTCATACAATTTCTTGCATCCCCATTCAGCTTTCACATTATACAAAACTGTATATTCAATTAATTCTGATATTAATACATGTACGTTACCAATTTAATAAAAATAAAAAATGGATTATGACAATCAAATTTTGTGACAAAAGAAAGACTGTGTACTTATTGGTTTTGTATTTGTTAAATCATTCTGAATAGCGTAGTAAGGGTCTCAGTTTTGTCCTGGACGCGATATAAAAGATGAAACCAAACAATATTCAATGTTATGTTAGTAAACAAATCAAAGGTAACACAGTAAAACACAAAAAGTCATCAATGATTTTAATTTGTGTTGGACCTTTTAAATGACAATTAAAACAACTGCTAAGAGTAACTAAAATATATTCATTCTAACGTCAGTATAAAGTATTACCTTGGTTGCGTTTATTGGTCCTTCAAAGTCCGGATCGATTGTATACGTCCCCGAATTGGCGTTGGCGTTCTTTGTCAATATCTCGTGACAATTCCGAGGTAAAGCTGTTTAACAGTGATTATATAAATGTATATGTTCCAGAACGATCATTTGCAGAAATACGAGTATGCCTTGTATATAATTGAAATTGTAATCAAATGTTAATAAAAGGATTTTTTAATTAAAATGGTCCACAGGATGTATAGTAATGTGTGTATTGCTATTATATATAAGGTCTACAATTCCATAATGTTCTCTTTATGAACTCTGCCCAAGATCATAAAACTAAATCTGGAGACCAGTCACAAATCTCAAGAGTCTAATTGGATGAAATGGCGACTGTTCGCTTGATGCTTGAGATTTAAGACTTGCCTTCAATCTTAGTTTTATGATATTGGGTCCTTGGCTTGTTTATTTACCTTCACAGGCTTTACCATCACCCGTGAAGCCGTTGTTACAGCTACAGTTGTAGGAGCCGTCTGTGTTTACACAGGTAGCGTTTCTATGACACGGGCGGCTTTCCAGGCACTCGTTCACATCTAACAACAAATATCACATATACAAATTGCATATAAACATAATTCCAACGCATTTATTAAAATAAAACATCTCCCTTACACTTACATTAATAAACCAAATTTAAAACATTGTGGAAATTCAATAGTGCGAATTACAACTTATCATATATGTACGCGTCCGAACGATTCTACCACTCTTCTTTAAAGATCGATATCACTTTTAAGGGTTATTACTTTTAAAGAACAATTCAGTTATTATTATTATTATTATTATTATTAAAATTTTCGAAACAAGACGGCGATGGGATCTCCCCACTCTGTTTGTCGTTTAAGATTTTACCCGTGCAAGTGGACTGTCCCATTCGGTATCCGGGTCTACAGATACACACCCCGGCTGCACACCTGTACCTTGTTATATTTCCACAATCATAATCAACACTACACGTGTCTAAAATACAAAGCAATTCAATGTTTGTCATATAAACCATATTTACACGAAACTCTAATTCGTAGTATTAACAAAAGGTTCAAGTTCCTTATTTTGCTTATGTCTTACAAATAATAATACAATATTTTTTACAAAATCTAAATAATTAACTTACGCATTTTTCAATTATTTTCTCCACACAACTAAATTAGTAAACAGGCAAGATTAACAATCTGTATACCGAAATTTCAGGCAGAAACAAAAGGTCACGGCGTTATGAGAACATCATTTTTATTTTATATTTTATTACATCAATGGATATCCACTAACGCTAAACAATTTTATCAAATTGGTAGGAAAAAAGGTAAGAAAACAGCAATCGTCTATAAAAGATGCAGCATCACATTCTTACGTGAACAATTGAAGCCATTGCCGACATAACCTTCCTCCATTTTACACGTGCATTTAAACGAGCCATCAGTGTTTTCACAACGAGCGTTTGCATGACAGGGTGACGCTGTGCATTCGTTCACATCTGAAATACAAACCAATGCAAATGTAATTGTTACAATAAGTTGTAAAAATGTCACACATATTCCCTTTAATTATGAAATATACCTTAACATTTTGTTAAAAGTTATTTAACATATATGTTATAGACTCTATTAAGACAGTTTTTTTTATAGAAAATTGAAGCCGAAACGAGCGCAGCAAGGAATATGAATTTTCATAGCTTGTAATTGTCTACAAATGTAGGGAGAATTCCAAAACATTGTTGCAGCGAAAACTGCAATCTGACATTAATGCTTCATCCGTCATCAAAAAATGATAAGGATTTTTGCATTGGTCTTCGGCTGACGTAAATTCTCGGAACCACGTCATACACATGATCAAGACAATATTGTTTAGTATCCATTTCGCAGTAAAATTTAAAACTTCTAGCCAAAATGTAACATTAAATGACCTATAAGTTATAAAAAATAAAAAATAATTGTAAGTTTTATCCAAATTCAGTGACAACTTAAATATCACCGAAGGCTTATCGCGTGGTATGGTCAAATTAATTACAAAACTGTTAAAAATATTAACATTACGGAAACACCCCGGATATGTGTGCAGCTGAACGTCAGTCAAAACAGTTTTCAGTATTATTTATAATAATTAGTCATTTTAAATTAACAAATTTGCGTGTAGTATGATAAATGAGCATAAAGTAACTGAACGCGAATAATACAGTTACAACATCATACACATTCTCTGCTTATCTTGTTCTTATATCAATATATCTTCTGGCTTGACCGTTACATATATGAGCACATGTTTGACGTCATCAACATATACTGTTGCATGCCCCTAGTTTAGCAGTTACCTTCTGAGAAATATACCTTGCTGTCAATAAGATTTGATTTGATTTATAAAATTATTATAGATAACATTTCTTCTCGCAATGACTGTAGTATTTGTAAGTTAAAGGGTGTTTTTCCCCAAGAATATAAAGTATCGTATTCAATAAGAAAAGGACTCTCATTTGAACTTAAAGTTTAACCAAATTTTTAATATTATATATTTTGTTCGTACTAATACACGTTGCAGAAAATCCCTATAACTTACTAGAACACGCTGCGGCACAGCCCTATAACGTACCAGAACACCGAACGGCACACCCAATAACTTACCAGAACACTCTGCGTCACAGCCCTATAACGTACCAGAACACTGTCCGGCACATCCAATACTTACCAGAACACTATGCGGCACAGTCCTATAACGTACCAGAACACTGTCCGGCACATCCAATAACTTACCATATCACTCTGCGGTACAGCCATATAACGTATCAGAACACAGTGCGGCACATCCAATACTTACCACAACACTATGCGTCACAGTCCTATAACGTACCAGAACACTGTCCGGCACATCCAATACTTACCAGAACACTATGCGTCACAGTCCTATAACGTACCAGAACATTGTCCGGCACATCCAATACTTACCAGAACACTATGCGTCACAGTCCTTTAACGTACCAGAACCCTGTCCTGCACATCCAATACTTACCAGAACACTATGCGTCACAGTCCTATAACGTACCAGAACACTGTCCGGCACATCCAATACTTACCAGAACACTATGCGGCACAGTCCTATAAAGTACCAGAACACTGTCCGGCACATCCAATACTTACCAGAACACTTTGCGTCACAGTCCTATAACGTACCAGAACACTGTCCGACACATCCAATACTTGCCAGAACACTATGCGTCACAGTCCTATAACGTACCAAAACCCTGTCCGGCACACCCAATACTTACCAGAACACTATGCGTCACAGTCCTATAACGTGCGGCACATCCCCTAACTTACCATATCACTCTGCAATCTAGCCATATAACGTATCACTTACCAGAACAGCTCTTTAACGTACCAGAACACAGCGCGGTACACCCCTTTAAATTGCCAGAAAACTATGCGGCACAGCCATATAACGTATCAGAGCACAGTGCGGCACACCCTTATAACTTTCGAGAACACTCTGCGACACTGCCCTATAACAAACCCTAACACCGTGCGGTACATCTCTATAACTTACCAGAACATGCTGCGGCAGAGCCCTGTAACGTTCCAGAACAAAGTGCCGCAATGCGGCATAGCACTGTAACTTCATTGAACACGCTGAGGCACACCCCTATATTTTACCAGAACACAGTGCGGCACAGCCCTATAACTTACCAGAACACGCTGCGGCACACCCGTATTACTTACATGAACACGCTGTCGCTCTCCCCTATCATTTATCAGAACACGCTGCGGCACAGCCCTTATAACTTACCAGAACACGCTGCGGAACAACCCCTATAACTTTTCAGAACACGCTGCGACACACTCCTATAACTTACAAGAACACGCCGCGGCACACCCCTTTAACTTACCAGAACACGCTGCAGCAAATCCCTATAACTTACAAGAACACGCTGCGGCACACTTCTATAAATTACCAGAACACGAAGCGGCACAGCCCTAGAACTTACCAGAACACGCTGCGGCACACCCCTAAAACTTACAAGAACACGCTGCGGCACACCCCTTTAACTTAGCAGAACACGATGCAGCACACTCCTATAACTAACCTGATCACGCTGCCGCATACTACTATAAATTACCAGAACATGCTGCGGCACAGCCCTTTAACTGACTAGAACACGTTGCAGAGCTTCCTAGAACGCTGAGGCATAGCCCTTGAACTTAGCAAAACACGCTGCGGCACACATCTATAAACTACCAGAACACGCTGCGGCACACCCCTTTAACTTACCAGAACACGCTGCGGCACACCCCTAAAACTTACAAGAACACGCTGCGGCACATCCATTTAACTTACCAGAACACGATGCGGCACACTTCTATAACCTACCAAAACACGCTGCGGCACACTCCTATAACTTACCAGAATACTCTGCGGCAGACCCTATTACTTACCAGAAGACGCTGCGGATAGACTTTAACTTATAGGAACACGCTTTGGCACACCCCTTTAACTTACCAGAATTCTTTGCGGCACACCCTATTACTTACCAGTACACTTCCGTACAGACTTTAACGAACCAGAACACGCTTCGGCAGACCCTGTTTACTTACCAGAATTAGGCGCATTTGATTGGTGTCCCGAATCAGTCCTAGGTATACCTACGCTTGTTTCAGTCCGGCTACTTGCGTGCGCATGTATTTCCGGTAAAGTCGGGACAGACCGCATGGCCCGGTCAAAACAGCTCGGCGCATTTATTTCCAAGATGGCGACGACACAAAATGTGCGAGTTGAAATATTGAGAAATTGCCTATTATAGGACCCATATTTGTTTTCCATTCACATAGTATTTTGGTGGCCATTTTAAGGTATCCCGAACTGCACTCTATTCATTTGTACCGGATCGGTGTACCTATCACGTGATCGAAGTACTCGGCATATACCTATCGGGACATTACGGCGCATACAAACAAGTGCGCCTAATGCTCTGCGGCACACTCTATTTTTTACCAGAACACCTTGCGGCACAGTCTATAACTTACCAGAACACCTAGCGGCAACAGTCTATAACTTACCAGTACATTCTGCTCTTCCATCTCCTCCGTAACCTTTCTTGCACTCACACACGGCGTCCACGTTACAGAATGCAAAAGTATGACATTCCCTATCAAATCCACATTTCTTCGCTGAAATGCACAACACTTCAGAAATAACAATTTACGCAAAAACATGTACATTCATAAACTAAATATACATAATACCATATAAAACATGCACCTATTCAGATTGATTTTACATCAAAAAAGAGTATTATCAAGGCACAATTTGTTTTTTGACAAGGGCATTTTTATAAAAATTATTTACTTAGCTAACATGAAAAAGAAACCGATGCTACTCAGAATGCTGTTGACAACCTTTTTTAATGGAGAAGCAAATTAATTATCACTAAACAAAGACAGAAATAAGTGAACGAATGTCCTAACTAATTGTTACTTATGTGGAAACCCTTTAGTCTTCTCTTTTGTTCTTTTAGCCACGTGAGCGACTAAATTAAAATAATTTACAGTTAATTTTTTTTGTATCCTCCTACTAACCCCCCACCCACCCCCACTCCCCCCCTTACAAAAAATATCACATCAAATTAGTTCATGTAATGTATAGATTTAGCATTTTCCTATTTGATTTACCTAGTTGAATTGCCTTACTTTAAATTTAATTCACCAGCTTCAGTTTGACGGTTACTGTATGTAATGCAATAAAAGCAGTTTAAAGGTACCTGAGGTTACATTAGGTAAAGACCGATTTCTAAACTAAAAAAGTGAAATATGCATATCAGGAATGGCCTTTTTCAGCAGACACAGCCTCCCCATACAGCAAAAAAAGTAGAGAGAAGAGAGCATGGGTTTACAATAATCAGTTTTAAATAACAAACAATTAACGAAAGTGCGAACCCGAGGGGAACGGTCAGCGGCAAGACCATTTGCCACAGGGGGTTTAAACCACGTTCTAAATCAAACTCAGTTCTCTGTTAACAAATCCGTTCCACTGCATTAGATTACAACACAGCCACATTGAAGCAAACAATAAACCAAGATGACATCTTTCTTTGAAATCTAACTGGACAGAGTCATGGGGACATTATTACTGTCAACATGTGTTTGATGAATTAACTCCAGCTGCTATTGCTTTCTTACAGTTTTCCGTGTTTGGTATTTGCATCATCGTTGAGTAGATTGATTGGTTGAATTTATTTCACCAAGACAACGTTTACAGGCTTGTTATTGGGAATAATAACCGGCAATTATACTGTAGTTTACACAAAATACACTACTTACGTCCACATCCGGTACGATTTTCGCCTTTGAGTCCGTCCCCTTCTAGATGAGTAGGACAGACGCATTTCCATTGAGTCGGGTCGCCATTCTCCTCCACACACTGCGCGGAATCGTCACATGACAAATATTGATGCACAGTACAACCGTTAAGGTCGCCTTGTTGCAAGTTACTGTCCGCCTGCGCCCGAACAACCAGTGCTGAAGATTATAAAACTGAGCTTAGAAACCAGTCTCAAATCTCAAGCATCTGCATGGCTGAAATGGCGACCAGTCTTTATTACAGATAAATTTCAGCCAATAAGATCATTGAGATTTGATACTGGTTTCCATTCTTAGTTTTATAATCTTGTGGCCAGAAGTCGTTGATGTCAAGAAACTGTTGTATATGCAGATATTTTCGTAGCATGAAATGGTGCTGTTTTCAATAGAATAACATATATGTATGTTGTTTCTTAAATTCTATAATATAATATAAAATAAACTGAAATAACAAATGCATTTCTTCAAGGATAACTTTTAATATTATAAAAAAATTAACGAAAATAGTTCCCCAGCGACTTTAAATGAAATTAACAGAGTATGTGTCGGTATTGGGAGATTCTGATTTGAGCTTGGTTAATGGAAAGATCGCATACCCCTTAAATGTTAGACACATTTTTGATGGCTTATTGAACCAAGTTATTTAATTCACACAGGGCTCAAGTTTAATTCCACAAATATGCATGCGCTGTTCCGGCACTAGCCCGCCTTAATCAAACGAGATATAGGCATGAAAATGCTTTCGTTTCATTTCCTGACATGTTACATCTGCAAACAAGTCACAAACAGGTCGATTTCTTAGGGTTAAGAGACCCCCAGATGAATAGAAAAAATATCATGTATCAAATCGGACTTCATTGGACCACGGAGGAATCCTGCGTTGTTTGGTGTACTGCAACCTATAATTCACAGGAAAATAAAAAAACGTGTAAATCTCTCGTCATTTGCCACAACGAAGCGCCGTTTTACAGTTAATTCAGTCTCTTTAGAACAAATATGATGTAAAATATATTTTGAATCAGAAAATCAATGTCCTTTCGTAACTGACAATTGAAATTGTTCATTCAGGCTAGAAAACAGTTTCAGCTTGAATTTTAAATATTGAATCGAAGGCTTAATAATAAATATATAATTCTATAGAACTACATCCACTGCTTTCTACTTGAAACACGTTTTAAAACTTGTTTTGTTTGTACGGATTTTCTGCCAAAGATTCTTTGTTAACAAGTTAAACTTTTAATGCCAATGCACAATAATGTTTGATATATTTAATGACTCACGTCATTAATTTAATATATTGTAATCATCAATAAATATTTTGATTGAAATTTGAAGTTAAGAAGTTTGATTTTAACTAAGATAAGACACTGGCAGAAAAAAACACGGGTCACCTTTTACAATATCATAATTTCTTTCATAATTTTGCCCATTAGGTCTTTATTTAAAATCTCTCGACAAAAACTCATGTAAGTCATACTTATTGTTTGCAACAACATTTCTGTGGTCAAACAGTCATCAATACTCTGAATGAACCCTTAAGTTTAACTGTTTAGTTTTCCTATTTGAACATGTTCGCCTTAATTGAATAGTTTTACATTCCCGTCAGAATTCTTTTTGTTTAGATTTGCATATTGTTCTCTCGTTTAAAACATTATTTTATATTGTGACTAAATGTTGCTTTTTTACGGCATGGGATTTACCTTGAATTAACGCATGTGAAGGTTCCAAAGTCATTTAGACTATCCTTCTAAGGTAATGGTACAATTATACCATTCAATCTGGATATGTACATTCATTAAATATATGATTTAATAGTTTGCATACTAGGAGCTAGAATTGCTTGAGTTTCTATAAATAATTCAGGAATAAGTCGATCAAAACGGGTGTTTTGGCCTCGTTTCAATGAGGAAAAATAGCCTTCGTGATTTCTTCACGTCGAAAATTACAATCTATGTGATATATGCTAATATTAGCTAAATCATAGCTGGATAACTTCTGTTCAACAGTCATTTTCAGAATTTCCATCACCGTTAAAAATGTTCATAAAATTTCTCAACTGATACTTTCGTTTTTAATTTTCTATTTTCTTAATTTCTCAATTTCGCTCCAAAATTTTTGCATGATTTCCGATGCTAGAGTATGCATCTTTTTTTCTTAAGTTAATTAAATTTAGAACGTGCATGGCGCTTAACTAAACAAAAGAGACGTCTCGCCTCGCAGTCTTACAATCTTGTTTATACCATTCAATTTTAAATTTTCTCTTATTTTTGTTTTTCTCGAAGATTCCCTAATAAATTGTAGTTTTAAAACTGGGAGAAGAATAGATAAATGTCTATTAAAGGTTGGTAACAGTTTTCACCTATAATGCCAGTAAAATCGAACACTGAACGACTACACTGCCATGAAGCCAATAACAAAATCAAACAGATTATGAATTTTCCTTCGACGTTTTTGAGATTTTTAACTTGTAAAATTGAATCGATTTGACAATAAACTTAAACAGTTTCATATAAATTATCGCAAATTGGTCTCGCAAGTCGGTTTTGTTTTCTTAGAGGTTATTTATTATTTTGGCTGTCACAGATTTCACTTTTAACTAGGGAAGTTAATGAATCTCAAGGTGCTATCCGGATATTATATGTCAGCATCTGGATTCTAATTTCGTATCCGAATATTCTTTAAAGTATGTTACACTCGTCGGAAAACGCAATAAAATGCTTAAAATATAGCTTCTATTCAAATGATTATATATCATAATTATTCAGTTTCGGCCAGGATATGATCGTCCCAGTAATGTTAATATTCATGGTTATTAAAATTATTCTTAATGAATATATTAATTATTCTTGTTAAGCGCTTTAAAAAGATGTTTTATACAAATCTATTTTATTGTAACTTTTCGAAGATATCCTGTGTTAATGTCCTATAATTGTTTCCCACAGATTTGACATCGTATGCACATAACTCGAGTTATGCGCGAGCTGACGTTGGACAGATGTTCGTGTTCATTTAATATAATTGTGTCATCCAACTTTCTGCAGTTTTGATTATTTTTCCCTCTTAACAAAAAGGCCCTAATGACGGTTAAAATGTCATGAAAAGTTATGGACATAAAGCGGCTTGTTCATTGATTTATTTTAATTTTGGGTACTGACAGAAAAGGAATTGGAAATAGCAACTGTGTCGTAAACTTATAGAAATAAATCTTTGAAACGTACCAGATGAATCTCAGTAATAGAAAAGAAATTCAATTTTCTGCAGTGCTGATTTAAACCTTCACCTGTATTTTTGAATTTAATCTAGGTAATGGTTATAAAACTAGCTCTGCGTTAAATTATCGAGACTGATAACCCTGTTTATACGTTTTTCCGTTATGCGAATATTACGTTCATTGTTATTCTTAACCATGATAGTCACGAGCTCTAGAAAAGCAAAAAGTCCGGGAAAGAAAACCCCCATAAGATGTCATACGTGTGACATAACTATCTAAAAATCGAAAATGTTCAATATTTAATCATATTCATCTCTTTCATCTAATTTTAGTACTTACGAAATCATTATCAATGAATGATGTAAACCAATAACTTTTGCTTGTTTTTCCGATTGTTAGCTTTATCAAGATTAAATTCATCTTCACCCTAGAACCTGGTTTAAACCCCCGGAGGCAAATTGTTTTGCCATTGACTGTTCTCACTTTCGTTAATTGCTTGTGGCGTCTATTTTGAAACTGATTTTTGTAATAACATGCTCTCTTCTCTCTACTTTTAAGCTGTGTGGGGAGGCTGTGTCTGCTGGATGTGGCCATTCCTGAAATGCATATTTCACTTTTATATCTATATTTTGACCCAAGATGGAAAATGGTAATAATCAGTATTTAACACATCGTCAAGGTACCCACGGGTTTTTATTGAAGGCTGAAAAAGTGTCATCTCGATATTCAGGGGAGAAATGAAAGCAATCTAAACTGCCAATGAACTTGCGTGTGATTTTCAATTAAATTATCATGCGAGTAGCTATATCAGTATTTTAATATCAAATGCCTTTGTGCGTAATGAGTTACTGACGACAATATCTAAGGGCCTCTTGTGGAATATTTGTAAAAGTGTGTTTGACCTTTCTTTTTCCTGGTCACGAAAAGGGAAGACAAAACATAAAAATGTTGTTTTTTCACTTAATAATTGAGGGTCCTTTTCAAGGTCCTTAGATATTGTTGTCATTATCATTTCACTCACGCGCGCATTTGATTTGTTGTTTTGTGTTGCTAAATATTTTTGTGATTAAATGCAAATAGAATTTTAAGATTTTTTTTATGTCTTACTATTTTCCTTTACTGTTCTAACTTTTCTTAAAGTATGTTAAATAAACATACACTCATAGCATTGATTTGTGTAAAAAAATTGATGGAACTTCTTTTCCGTTTGAAATTTTGATATTTTTTATTTGTTGTCTATGAAATAGCAAAGACAAAAGGAGCAACGCCTTAAGTGCGTCAAGTTCCAGAGTTACCTTTCAGAGTTACGTACCTTTTATGAGAAAGCTACTGGAGCTGTTAAAAGCAACATACTTTTAGTCAGAAGGTATTAGCTCAGTCGGTAAGGATGTCGGGCTATGATGCAAAATATTGCGAGTTCGAATCCAATGAGCGTAACAATTACTTGATTCATTACATTCATAAATATATGTATTACATTCATATAAGTAGTTTCATCTTTAATTTTCCTTCAATTTTACTTCGTTTTCATGTTCATTGTGTTTATATAACGAAATATTTCTGTGCAGCACCTTCCTACTGATGCATATGCCTGTAAGCCAAGATGTTTTGTCGACAGTTCTAGTAAAAAGAATTTTCAGTCTACACATCTTTTTTTACAAAATTCAAATACATTTAGCACAATTTATTTGGCATCCTACGAATAATGTGTTCGAGTAAGCTTCAATCGCGACATCCTAGCTAATGGTTTAAACTACAAATTAATCTGTTTGATGAAATTTAATTCACGATTTTTAAAGGCATTTCGTTCTATTTCTGCTAGTATGTATTGAAATAATTACATTAAAAAGCATAATCCATAACTAAACACCCATGGAATTCGATCACAAAACCCTTTCTTGACTTATGTTTGGAAATCAAAAGCGTTACTGTCACGGCCATGTAACCTAGCAAACAGTTCTGTTTTAACTTTAACATGATAAGGTTCGATTGAAAAAAGTGACATCTCTATTTTCTGGATTATTCCAAATATCTATAAATACAAAAGTACATTAACCGCTCAATACGTAAGATAGAACTATAAACGTGCGTTATTAACCAGGAAACTACGTGTCTATGAATGACAGATCTTCAGAGGACACCATTGGTCAATCAATGATCAACAGCTGTTTGCGATATCCTATTCAAACTTGTCACATGAGCTATGATAATTGATTGATATCACTGATGGTGACTGTTAGATAGTAAGAAAGCAGCAGGTGGTGGTGTTCGTAATAGAAAAACAATATATAAAGACGACGATTGATACACTAAAACAAGAAACGCGTCAGTTACACATTCCTCTACAACTTAAGTTTCCTGAACAAAATCAGTCATCAATTCCTGGCCCGAGTCAAATGTGTATCGTTATCTAGTCGATGTATATTGTTGTATCTGCTTTGACTCAGAAAAACATTTTAGTTGACAACATGGGAATCCAAACAGGCAAAACAAATGTTCTTACTTTGAGTGTAATATTTGTTGCTTTGATCCTAGATTCAAAACAAAATTGGCAACTTTTTGTGAGTATTCTCGCGATCGCATTAATAAATCTGTTTTAGAAAGACGAAGAACAATATTGAAAGATTTCTTCAGCACCTCACATTAAATAGCAATAGAAGATGTAGAAGGTATGTTATTTGCCAACTTCTTAAGAAAACCTATTGAGAAGAATCCACTCCCAATCAAAATAGATTTTGTCTTTACGCAGCACAGAGTATTTGTCAATGAATGCTCAAAGACATTTGACAGACATATGGCTATCTTTTTCTTGATATTCATTATTTCATCCGTTTAAGTTATTTGCAAATCAGTTTTTCTAAAAATATGATCCAAATCTTTAAATTTAGTTGCATGCACACCAATAACACCATATTTGTCTAGAAATGTAAAATCTACACATTTTAATCAAATCTTCAATCCACATTTATTAAAAGGTTAAACAATTTATCTTTATTTTGTCCATTTTGAAACTGATTTTTGTAATACCATGCTCTCTTTTCCTCTCTACGTTTTGGCTGTGTAGGGAGGCTGTGTCTATTGGATGTTTCCATTCCTGATATTTCACTTTTTTATTTGACAAAACACTCAGGTTATAGATCATATGATAAAAATAACTAAAAATGAAAGTTTATAAATCTAGCTTAAATCAAGAAAACATATGTACTATGTATTAATCAAATTAGTCCTACTAGACTCAAACAGTATCATAATATCAACACCCAATAAAAATATTATTGAAACATCCCCGGATTTCTTTTGCAATTATCTGTTAGAAACATAACACAACATATTTTGTGATTTTATTTCTCTTTTTGCTCTTTCCAGAATAAATATTTTCTAATGTAAGGTTGCTTGCTCTTTCTCAACTTTCTATTACAAGGTTTTAAAAAAGATCATTATGTGAGTTGTAACAACGTGAAATGAATAACTGAAACAACGGAAGTAAATACTATTATCTACTAGAAATATTAACTAGTATTTTAACTTCCGTTGAATTTATTTGTTTAAAAAATTTTACATTGTGCAAACAGCACCAAAATAAAGACAAGGAGCTCCGCATTGCGACGTTACCAGATTTTCAACATATAGACATCTGAGTAGAATCCAGAGTTGCGTCATGCTATAAGCTACCCACAAACCAAGTTTGGTGTCGATAGGTCAAAGCAAACTCAAGTTATTACATAGAGACTGATTTTCTATTTTTAGCTACAGTGACCTTGATCTTGACCACAGACAACTACTAGGTAGCAATCCCACGTTGCATCTTAAAATAAGCTACCCAATCACAAAGTTAGATAACAGCTTACTTAAATTATTACGCAGAAACTGAATTTCTATTATTTGCAAAAATGACCATGACCTTGATCACAGACACCTGGGTAGCATTCCCAAGCTGCAATTTGATAAAAGCTACCCACATACCAAGATTGGTGTGTACAGGCCAAAGAAGTTCACGTTTTACATGAGTATGAGCGGAACCTGAAATTGATCACATACGTCTAGCTGGCAATTACAAGCTGCCTCCTGGTATGAGCTACCCACACATCAAGTTTGGTGTCAATAGGCCAAAGCAAACTCAAGTTATAGAGCGGAAACTGAATCGCTATTTTTAGCAACAGTGACCTTGAACTTGATCTAAGTAACCCGGGTAGCAATGCCAAGCTGCCTTTTGATATAAGCTACCCACCCAACAAGTTTGGTGTCAATAGGCCAAAGCAAACTTAAGTTATTGAGCGAAAACCAAAGTTGACGGCTGCCCGCCCGACGACTTCAGCATTACAATAACTAGTTTTCGTTGAAAACCTGGGTTAAAAAGGATCAACTGTAACTTCAATCGGAAAGTAATTACCTTATCATCATATTCTATCTTAATATCCTGTCAGTATCATTTGTTGATTTGATTGTGAAACAAAATACACAGGGAATGCATTTCCTTATCAGTTAAATCCTATGCAACACCTTATCGACTATAGACGTTGCAACACATGTTTTAAACAATGACGGATTGAGAATGATGGATAACTTTGAGAAAGACAATATTTGAAAGTATAATTTTCGGCGGGGGATGCGTGTGTTTGTGCGCTCTAGAACTTAGTGTAAAGCCCGAGTGGCCAATAACCAGTATTTTGTTGTTTTTTCTTTGTCAGTGTAACAGTTGCAATACAATAACCCAGCGATTATAATCTATCTCTCTCGTTATGAAAAGGCTATTAGGAAATGTAGGGAGGCAGTTTCGTTTTGGAGAGGCTGATAAGTGGATTGGGGAGCCTGGTTGCGGTGATGCTGCTTTTATGCATTTCTATTACTGCTCATAAACAGGCTCAATCAAACCGAGCCTGCTAAATGATCATATTGTCTTGATCGCTTTAATTTTCCCTTTTATCTATTTCCGAATGTGGCTTTAGTAATATCAATATTTCTCTTTTCTGACATAAAGACTATTTGAGAGTTGCCATGGAGAATTTTCGTTAATTACTTAGCGTAATTGTAGGTTTGTGCAGTTAAACGTACATTAAACGTTAAGAAGATCTTGTTAGTGTTTAAAATTGAAGTCTGGTCATTGGAAGCAATGGCATATAACTTGCGGCCTTGTGACACTAAAATCAGTAAACGGTGCATAACTATTTGAATAATCCGAAATCATTGTTTGCAAAAAAGAAACGGTGAACTCGGATCCTACAACACAGTATTTTCAGATTATTTACGATCAGCTGCGTATGGTCCCCATAAAAAGAAATTAGTTTGCCGTAAATGTGTTAACTGAACAGAATAGATCTTTTACTTCGGATCTAAACTTCAAAACATGAAATATGCATATAAGGAATTGCCAAACCCAAAAAACACAGCCTCTCAAAGCAGCTAAAAAGTAGAGAGGAAATAAAAGCATGGTCTTGTAAGAAGATCAATTTCAAATAAGACGCCACAAACAATGAAAAAATCAATGGTATTGACAACCAAGACGATGGTAACTTTTTTCCAATTGTTGATTATCATGAAACTTTGTATATAGTTTGGTACATGAAATAACCGAATGGCTACTTATAAATAAATAAATAAAGTAAAATAAAACCGATCCAGTGAGATTCGTCAACTGGTTTATGGAAGAATCCGTTCCTTCAAGCGTTTGCGTCGCACGATATGTAAACCCAAATATGTTTATGTCAATCCTGTCATAGGAAAACTGGTAATTAACTCTGTGTCCTAATTCCAGAAGACAGCTAGGTATTGACAACAGCCCCTCATACAAACCTGTGGTTATCTAAATTATCTGCTTATTGAGCGAGACCGGTGACACTTGAAAGGTTTCTATGAAATAACGTTTATTGAACTGTCAATAAACTAAAGCCACCGACTGGTTCCTATGAAATAACGTTTCTTGAACTGTCGATACACTAAGGCCACCGACTGGGATGCAACGTGTTGCCAGACATTAATTAGGAAAGACATAATTAACATTGCAGTTTTCATTAGAACAGTTTATATAAGGAAAACAAATACTTCGGTTAATTTTCACGTACTTATCGATCTCGTGAAGAAAAATGTGTACCACGGAGGAAAAGAATTATGACGAGTTTGTATATGAAAAAGTGAAAAATGCATATCAGGAATCATCAAACTCACAAAACACAGCCTCCCCACGCAGCGAAAAAGAAGTGAGGAAGGGCAGGATATTCCTTGATTAAATATGATAAAAGCAAATCATATTTTAGAAGCCTTATTAATTAATTTCTATATATAGTGCTGGTTTTGTGTCATCGTGGTAGTAATGATACGTGTTTATTTTTTCTTCTTTTTAATGATTATTATCTGCAAAACATGAACAGTATAAACCGTCTGGGTTATTTATTTTCGCAAATTATTCCTTTGATCTGGCTTGGCGTCGTGAGTAATAATATGAATTTCCTCTTCTGCCAATGAACAGGCTCAATCAAATCGAGCATTCAACAATATTTTTATTTGTCAAGTTTTCGGTGGCTTTCTAAGTATCAAAAACGCTTGAAAGAGAAAAAACTTGAAAGGTTTTAATTTGGGCCTTTTGATATTCTCTGTGATATGCTGGATTTATATTATCTCATTCCCTGTCACAATTCTTTTCTATTTAGTTCCGCCATTTGTTCTTTCGTTTATGGTAAACTCATAATTTTATCTGGGGACCATACGCCGCTAGTCATAGAAATGTGTTAATCTGAAAATACCGCACCGAAGGTTCCATGTTCACCGCCATATGCATACCATCGTTTGGGATGGATCAAAATTGTACTGTTTACTGTTGGTAATATTGAGTTGCGCTCAACTCGGGGCTAGTAGTGGTGGGGCGATTAATCATAAAGTCCTATTATGACGAAACCCCAAATGACCTGATCGTCACCGACACAATCAGTTCATCAATTATAGATGATGACGAAAATTTGTGATATGCACACATCTTTTTACAAGAACAGCATGTTACTAAAACCCACAATTTCATTGGTTAGTTGACATCAAAATTAGCCAGTCATCTGCATTAACACAAATCGCCATGTCGATAGTTGCAAGATGGCTGCCGGTTGACAGGGAAGTGTTTGAAAACAAGAAGAAGTCTTTTGTTGTGTAACTGACAGGCATTTAATCCAGCATTTTAATCATTAGAAATAAATCTGAAGTGACCCAGAGCGCCAGAGGTTAAGTCTATGTTGCCGCTTTTTGGTTATATCTTTATGTGTTATAAAAGTCATCGAGTTTAACTCGCTAATGTAGTACAACAACACCACGGATTTCAGCAGCAAGAAGGAAACTAAATGAACAGCAAATTTTCATGGATTACTCTTGATTTGAGCATGCCAAGTGTATTAAGCATTATGATGTAAAAAGGATCAAAGCTTAGTTCGAATAACTTACAGACATGTTAAATAGAGTAGTTCCTGCGAAAGTCATGGATGGAATGTGTCAGTAAGTAAACTCGTCCTGGATAATAATTATTCAGACTGGATCACAGGTGTACGGCATGTTAGACCCAGTCAAACCCCCTTTCCCTCACACTACTACCCTCCCTTGAAGAAAAAAAAGCTCTACAGAAATTTTTTTTCTTGACTTGATATATATATTATAACAAGGTAGGTATATGAGCCATAGTTTTTGACAATTGAGAAGTATTTCAAAGAGTTACAGGGCTCAAAGCAGATAGATATGCATTTTTCAATAGTGAAGATACCTACCTTGTTATAACATATATATCAAGAAAAAAAATTCTGTATAGCTTTTTTTTTCTTCAAGGGAGGGTAGTAGTGTGATGGAAAGGGGGTTTGACTGGGTCCAACATGCCGTACACCTGTGGACTGGATGAACAAAAGAGTTGGCTGCCACAGTGTAGAATAGCAATGTTGTTTATGTATTTATTCAAATTGAAACAACTTGCATATCTGCATCTCCTTGGTAGCTTATACCAGCCAGGTCACATCTGTATACTGATTGAAGATTGCCAGACATTTGAAATTGTGAATAAGAATCAACACTCACTTCATCTCTTCAGGCTGGTAAATAAGTAATTTTAAAATCTATAACTATAGATTTTTTGTTAATAAAAAATATGTCATTATTCAAGTAAATTCATTGGTCAATATGACTAGATGAGGCACAATAACAAGGCCAATATGAATTCACTTGATTAATAACATTATAATATATTTATGTAACTATTAAAATTTAAAAAAAAATAGTTCAGAAAGACATACGTTAATTAATCGACTTTAATCGATGATCGATCATGAAGAAAGCCGATTAATCAATTAAATTTTTCTCATCCGATTCCAACAACTAGTGGGCAGTAATATGCTTTTCTATCATCGCCAATGAACAGGCTCCCTTTTTATGTATTGATTGTAATTATAGTACTTTATAATGATACTTAATAGATTTGTCAGAACATGATCGAATTACTTTCCCTATTAAGCCATGTTTCGCACCTAAATTTATTTATTTTTTTACCTCTTACTACCAAAGGAAACCTCGGATAAGGCTGGGACGGAGTTAAACACACGGCAACAAGTGTTAACAAGAAATCAGAAAGGCTATCACTGACTTACCTAATACAACTACTAGGAGCTTTGTCATCCCGTTGATTTTATTCAAGCTTGTGATTCATCTATCTGAAATTAAAGAACGATGCTGGTTTTATGCTTAGATAATCAAATACTTTGAAAACCACAAAATTTGACAATTAGAAAAATATATCCGACTCGATTTGATTGAGGCCTTTTTATGATAATGTTTAGTATAAAAAAAGAAAGAAAAACCTATGCCCGATCTTCACCAGCTTTTGTGTAAAAAAAAAAACAAACATACTATATTACTTTGGACTTACAGCCCAGTTCCGTTTTATTGCTTACTCAGATTATTTAAAAAAAAGAAAATGAGACCAAAAGATAAGAAACAAAAGGAACGTCGCAAGAAAACAAATCGCTATCATCAACACCAAAAAAACAGTTAGCCTTACTCTCAGTTTTAACAGAGAGATGGACTTAATGCAACTTAGTCAGTACTGTTATCAGTAAGATGTCATGCAGTGATCGTAACGTATATCAATGCTATCCGATCCACCGTTTTGGGGGTTGTCCCGGTTAGCTCTGTTGGTAGCATCGCAGGAATTGCAGGGCTAGGCGCTGTCGCCGTGGCTCCCAGCTAGATGTACTATCATTTTAATATTCAAGGCTGTTTGATCCTTTATTTCTTCAGATACTTCAGGCAAAAATAAATAAACAAACCATTGTGATGTTCCTCTTTATTGTGCTCTTGTTGTCTATGCATGTGCTTTGTAACCGCGAGGCTTTCGATTCCTTTTATGCATTGTCATAGAAAACAATATTTTATACTCATCTGCTACATTTACAGAAATGCTACGTAGATTTTATTATCTACATGAACGAAAATGAGTTTTATACATTCATTTCTTGCTTTTTTGCCAATTTATGCGATAATAACGCTTCCAAAGGTAACTTCTTTTATTTTAACAGTAGTCTAAGAAAATGCTAGGTTGACTATGTCACAAAGTTGTTGATATTGACAAGAAAAACATGACTTTCAAAGTTTGAGACAAGTGATCTTTTATATTGCTGCTACAATAGATCCACTTCCATTGAAACTAAAGACATCGGAACGGTCTATTTAAACAAATTATCTTAACACTAAACATATGTAAAAGTTTCAAATGTACCCTTTTAAAGATAAAAACTCGTTTTCCTGAGTAGATGGTGTAGAACTAAGGTTTAACTAGCGTACTAAACGGTACGTTTTTCATCTAAAAAAAGGGACTTTTGCCAGTGGTTCAAAACATAAATAAAGCTTTGCTTTTAAAACTTTATTTGAGTTTGAAACTGTTGATTTGAAATTTTTTATTGTTATTAAAGGTACTCATGACCAATCTATTACAATTTAAAAAGGTTGTCCATTGTGACAGTGCGATAGAAAAATGTAGACAATTCTGTTAAATTTAATCTTTATTGCAAGGCGGCTTCGAGGAAACAGGTTGTTATTTTGCTGCTTTGAAGATTTCCTTCATGCATTCAACATTAGAATACATCTTAAATAAGCATACAGTAAAAGACTCAAAGTTCATACTGGTTGTTGTAAAATCATTAGATGTCCATCTCTGTTCATGCAGGAACTAAAGTAAAGCTAAGATTTTATGTTTTTTCTGAGATGTTCAGTCTGTTGCCAAATTTTTAGACCTGAGTATCATGCCACAGGGTCCCGCGACACAATTAATTTAACTGAAACCACTGGCATTGTTCGAAGATTTTGCTAACGCAGACTAAGGTGTTGAAAGTGCTATATTTACAATCTAACCGAGTGTGCTTCTATGTTTGTTGCCTTGAATGGAACGTTAGCGTTCATAACAAATATTAAAACAACTGGTCTTAAATGCTCTGATGCGATTTAACAGCATCGCCTGATTACCTCCTTGTTAAAGGGCGTGTCTTTCTGAATTTTCAAATATGAACTGTAATTTTATTTATAGTTTATAGTTTTTGATATGGTGAATTGAATGATGTCATTAGAAATACAGACGGCAAATGTCTTAGCCACAGGTAAACAATCTTAATATCACAGAAGCGTTGTTTTCGCCGTGTGGCGGCTGTAAAACGCCTCCCCGTAGATTTAATCAGAGATGTTATTAAGGCCGTTGAGCAAGATACATATTTTTGTGTAAATGTTGAGTCTCGCTTAACAGGGGCTAAGCGGCGTGAACAGTAATGTTAATTACCATAACCTACCAATGAAAAGGCTCAATCAATCAAGCCTGATGTATTCTTTTGTTTTTATTTTCTGCCTCCACGAAATTTTTCAAATATGGCCTCAAACAGCGGAAAATCCTTTTAATTCAAAATTAACAGCTCTATTACTTAAAGAAGAAAACGCATTTAATACCTACTGACAAATTCAAATGCGAACACTACTAATGAAAATATATCAAAAAGAAAAAAACACGTTCCTATCACTTCCCAGAAAACACAATAAAGATGGTGGATAAAGGTTATCGTGGTATTAAATATAACTAAAATGTTATGTTGAATATAAACTTACCTTTACTTAATGAGCTTATATGTATTCTCTGAATGTTCCGATTGTTCGCCGTGCAAGTCAGGACAAAACTGAATAGAAAAGTATACCTATAAGCAAACTATTGGTTTCCTAATGACGGATGAGGTGTCTGTAATTACATATCTTTACTTGGTAAGCCCTTTTATTTCCTCGATATTTATTTTTCAGCAAGATAAACAGCTGTTACATTGCTCTATTTGGACCGATTGGAAAATCAAATTCTTTGCACCTTCATATTAAGAGAGCACAAAGAAAATGTAAATGGTGAAGCCTATGCCAATGTTTATTTACTGCCACATGGCGGCAAACAAATCAGTTAGTTTGTGCTTTGCGATGATTTAGTACAGAGACATGTTTTGAATATTGGTAAACAGTCACGATCAGATAACAATGGTCTTAAATATCATTTTGAGGATTGCGCTAGGGTATCTTTATTTCACTAAGCGGTATCGATGTTCAACGAGGCGGTGGGCGAACTGCATCTAAAGTGGGGTAACGGTGTCGAGTTAATATAACCATGATACAAACGATTTCGTAGATCAAAATAATGTTGCCACACTAAGAATAAAACCTTTATCACTTGTAATGAACATAGGGTATTTTTACAGATGGTTCTTATGATAATTATACTTTATGGACCTGTCAAGACCTATCGAGGCGCTAACATTTTATTGGATGTTATTAATGTGAGATTTGGTACCTATATTTATAAACAAGTAATAGCCTTCAAATAGGTAGTAATTGTGCACCCCTTGTTGCTGATCTGTTTTTATACTGTTATGAAATAGATTTATGTTATCTGTTTTTACCGAACATCAATATAACAGCCTTAAACAACACCTCGAGGTACCTTGATGATTTGTTGAATATAGATAATAACCATTTTCAATTTCTGGTACATAAATTTTACCCTCATGAACTACATCTTAATAAAGCAATAAATTCAGATAAGCAAGCACACTTTCTTGATCTTAAAGTAAATTCCCATACATTATGTAAAAACTGTTAATGAAAAGTAAGTTTTTGCATAAATTGTCAGAATTTAAACCGCCACAGACAGAAACACAAAATCGGATAAAGAAATCTAACTCGTTTTATAACTTTACATGGATATAGTTATCAAGTACGAAAATTGATGCCTCACCGTGAGAGATGCAAATGAGGCAGATTTACTATATGCGTCACATGCGTAGTTTAACGTAAGCAGAACGAAATAATCGCCGTCCCGTCAGAATAGAAACAAATAAAACGTCAAGGAAGAATGAGCATTACGAACTACCACACATTTCGACTTCAAATAGATATTTCTCACCTCTTTATTTTTTTAATACGCTTTGTAGCTTCGGTATCCGTCACGGTATTTGTTGTTGAAAATAATCACGTGACACACTGACTATTAATAACGTTTATTTGCTCCGAAGTAATGTCGAACCCAATAATTTAAACGTACACTCTAGTAACATCCTGTAACTCGGAGCTTTTGTATTTAATATTTGGCGGTGCGATATTATTATCTTTCTTTATAAATAAATCAAATACTATGAAATGTCACTTAAATCATTCTATTGAAAATGAATACGCCACTTCTAAAATATATAAGAAAAGAGACGATTTTAATTTTAATATAGTATTTTTCCGTTTAAGACGGCAATATTCCTCGAGCAACATCTTACGGGGTTTATATCTCACAGCTTGGTGATTAACCCATCTACGGTTTAATACTATGCTTATGCACGAGGGTGGTAGGGGTTTGAGAGTTTATGAAAGTTTATGGGGAAATCTTTTCTTTAAAGAACCTAAAGCTCGATTTGTTTCTTTTATCTCTGCCATCGTGTTCTTGCTTATTTGATTCTATGGGCTTTTGTGTCGGTAAAATTATTTTTTGAAACTGATGATGTTATAAACAATGCTCTCTCTCTCTCTCTCTCTCTCTCTCTCTCTCTCTCTCTCTCTCTCTCTCTTTCTTCTTTTCTTCTTCTTCTTCTTCTTCCTTTTCTTGGCTGTGTGGGGAGGCTGTTTTTTCTGAATGTGGCTATTCCTGATATGCATATTTCACCTTTTTTTTTTAAATCTAATCCACACCAATATTTGTGTTTTGTATTAATCGAGTAACACGTGACCTTCTAGTTGTCAATAACCAGATGTGGCTCATTAATTTATCATTATTTAATGCGAACGTTCACATTTATACTTGTCCGTTAACAAGGTGATTTTGTTACAGGTAAAACATATTGAATGGAGGCACTGTTTTTTTTTATTTTCCATTGCATGTAAACATGTTTCAAAGAACTTGTTTTTATACACGTAGCAATTATTTCCTTGACATAAGTTCCATACTACTATTATTATTAAAAGTACACGGTTTTTCGTGGTTATAAATTTTGAATTCATACATCAACTAATTTCACCTAGTAAATTGAAACTGACATAATCTACTCTTAGGAAGTGCGCACGATAGAACGTCTTGCTATCACATAGCTTCATCAGTTAAGGTATGACCATCCTAATGGGCACTATTAAGAATCCAACATCTGATTATTTTTTCATCAACTGCTTCATACCACTGACTTGTATGCAAAATTTTAATGATTTTCACCGTGTAGTTTTTGAGATTTTTAGCTTTTTTTATTTAAAAAAGTGAGAAAAAACGTGAAAGTATCCAAATTCTTTAATCGGTGACAAAATTTTTTGTTATTGATAAATTCAGCCCTAATTTTTTACAGTTTATCCAAAATATGTTATATTTTACTAAACCAATTTAAGATATAATATATAAATACAGAATTTATCTTAAAATGACATTTTTTGACCAAATAAATTTTAAAAATGCATTTTTTATATTTCACGAGATTAAATTAATGAAAATTGTGCAAAATCCTGATTGGTGCAATATACAAAAATTTACCATTTTTTAACTATATACCTTAAACAAAATTTAAACAAAATTTCAGAGAAGTTTACAGTCCAGTTTTAGAAATTTTCAAATTGATGACTTGAATAAACACTATTCTGATAGCGAAAACCCCTTTAATCTTGATTATTTTGCTTATTTTAGTTTAAATCATGAGAATTTTATATTCAATGACAGAATTACACAGGGAAAAAAAGAAATATGCCAATTATTTAAGCTCTAGGCTTACAAAAAAAATAGCTTCCAATGGGATTTGAACCCTGGTCCTCTTGTATGACAGAACTCTAAGCTAATTTACTACTATAGTTACCTCCCTTGGATACTCTTCCTGATATAGGTATTCATTAGGATGGTCATACCTTAATATAATAAGACTTGTTAAAATAAGTAATGTGACAAAAAGTACATATAATAATTGTATTTTAACTTTTTATCACTCTCACACTTTTAGTAAAACCTATACATCATGCATACTTACCCCTAAAGGTACTACAGATAACGTCTTTCAATAGTGTTCTAGGTTTAATCTTACTTTTTTAAGTTATTCCCAACCGGAATTATGAATTAATTTGTATACAACCACCTTCCGTTTAAAGTTGATTCCATCGATAATTTACGCTCAAAAACATTCCGGAAAAATACCGGAAAAGTAACCGAGACCGTAAAAGTACCGAAATATTAAAGGAACCGTTTCACGGTATCATCTAACAAATGTCACAGATAAAAAAACCCTGTGATAATGATGATGACCGAAATTAACTTACCAATATATTAGTCTTGCAACATATTAATATTATTTGTCAGTTTTACATGCAGATACACATTTCCGTAGCAGAAGTGTTCATATAGCAAGTTTAAACGTCAATAACTAGAATTTTATATTGTAAATATATTGTTAATAGACCAGATTAGCGATTGTTGCTTTCCTGTTGTTCGAACTCATGGCCTACGTTTGAGTAGATCAATGCACTTTCTCTGTACAAGGAACGAACACAAATCTAGGTAGGTTACACCTCATACAAGTGTGCAGTTCATAGGTTCTTTAGAATTTGCAAACAAAAGTTCTCGTTTGCTTGATTTTGTTTTTGTTGTTGGTTTAAGTAAAAAGGTCGCCAAACAATTATTTACAAATGGACTGTACTATGTTGGCTGAAAGTGTTTTAACTTATATCCATTATTTTATTCAATATACTTATATCGGGTCCGAATGGGCGCTGTTGCAAAACAAATTGTATATACATGTAGCATTGTTTTGAGTTGAGGCAATAATTCACTATCATTAAATAATATCTCTAAAACTCGTGCGAAATTTCACATCTAGGTTGCTGAAAGCCGTTTCGGGTCGTGCAGGTACAAATCTCGGCCCGTATCAAATGAGTAGTGTGAGTATGGCCATGCAGAAGACTTAAATCACCGTTGATATATTAAAACATCATCTGTCTGATTCACAGTATAATAAATGGTAATATAATATAAATAATTATACTATAAATTAATGTCTATCATTCTAAAAGTTATGATTCAAAACAGACTGTTATTCAGAAACGTCTTACCAAATAAGGTGTGATTTTTACTTTGCTCAACGAGTTTAGCCTTGTCCTTGATGGCTTATTTGAATTGGCATACTTTTAACAAACATACTCTCTCTCTTTCTCTCTTCTTTTTCGCTGCTTGGGGAGGCTGTGTTTTGTGAGTGTGGAGATTCCTTATATGCATATATTACTTTTTTAGAATAATTTTGTCTATCAAATTTACAGAATAAAAAAAATAGTTTATAAAATGATCAGTTTCAAAAATGAGAATCCTTGGAAAGGTCAGTAACAAATCAAATTTCCACTGGGGGTTTCAACTATATTCTAGGGTGCACCAACCTCACACTTGCTCCATCATGTTCTCATATCAACACACAAGTACAAGTTGTTTTGGTGAAATAACTCCAACCCACACGTCAGCTCAACAATGTTGCATGAAAAGCACACAAATATATAAAGCATAAGAAGCTAATAGCATTGCAAAGCCAAAGGGGCAGGTACTCAATGATCTTACCGAGGCTAGAGCTCCTGGAGTAAAATCAGCAAGAACACGATGACAGAGATAAAAGAAACAAATCGAGCTTCTAGGTTCTTTTAAGAAAAGATTTCCCCATAACGCTTCATAAACTCTTAATCCACCGCCATCGTCATGCAACCAAAGAGGTAAGCATAACGATACACTATAGATGAGTTAATCACCAGGCCTGCAGAGCGCTGTAAAATATCATGTTGGTAACCTTTCTTGTTAAACTTACAGATGGTTTTAACGAATAACCGGGAGATATTAACATTGCCTTTTATCTTCTTTAGTTAATACAATAAATCTCCATAACAAAAACAGGCTGCGAAATAATTGTTGCAAAAGTGATTTTAAATTGCAGCTGTATTTTTGAATTATAGAGGCTTTTTCTGTTACTTACTTAATAAAAATCATACAAAATAAATAGCATTAATGATTGGTTTAATTTAAAGACAACGTAAATGTAGCTATCCAACAAGAGCTAAACGAAACTATATAGCTCACCTGATTCTTGGATATATATCATAAAATACAGAGCAAATCGCCAAGAATTAAGATAAACTACTACATGTCATTTACTATCAGGAAACCGGTTTCAGAGGAAAAAGTTTTAAGGTTGTCCATATTATTATAAAATGAAAACTAGTTCCGAGCTCTGTCAGCCAAGTTACAGACTAACATGACTTTAACCTATTGATAAAAAGAGATGAAAAGGAATTTTTGAAAGCCACCTATAATGACAAATATGAAAATATTACAGGCTCGGTTTGATTAACTGGTTTATGGGTTTGTACCTTCGGCTGACGATGCAACCATGGAACCTTCATTATTTAAGGAATTTGGAAGAGGACAACATAGGAACATATATAGTATAGATACAAAACGAGGTTGAATTTTATGCTGAAGTAAAATACACAATTGCATATTTTTCAAGAAGGCATTTCTGAATGTTTATTCGAAAATCTTGTAAAAGCATCTTAAACATCGAAGTTTATTTCCTTCCTGGACTCGTGTTCTTGCTGATTTGACTCCGCGGTCTATGGTCTCAGTAAGGTCATTGATTATTCACTTTTCGCTTGACCATGTTATTCGCTTCGTATTTTATATATTTGTGTGCTTTGCATGCAACTTTGTCGATTTGATGCGCGGGGTAGCTCCCATTTTCGTTAATTGTTTGTTTTGTCTATTTTTGAAATTGATCGTTTTATAAACAATTCCCACTACATTTTGGCTGTGGCGATGTTGATTCTTATGGCCATTCCTGATATGCATATTTCATTCTTTTATATCCTACATAAATGAAACTTGATTGCCAGTCTTCCAAAGCGACAGGTTATTTTAATTACACAATTGTAAACCAATATGCTGCATAGACCTATAAATGTGATATCCTTGTCCTTTTTACTTGTGTATCATGTTAAGCCTGCATGCGTACTATTATGTTATCTTGATACTCTTGATAGCCGAAGAAATCTGTGCACAGTTACAGACACATGCTGTTACATGTTTCAAAGAAATGATTGTCGTTATTTATTTTACATTCATACAGTTAATAAACCACTTAAGCAGCACCTGTCGACAACCAGACGAATATTACATGCTAATGTCCGCTTCTCGGTGATTTCTGCATTTGCAACGTGCAAGAAAATGTATATTTCCACATCTGTCATCGGATAGTTTCTATAGTACAGTATAACCACATAAACAATTCAATCAAAAGAACAATATACAAGCACCAATTAAGTATCAAATAAGTTTCAAACTAATGATTACTGGTTTCAGTTGCATGCGCAGGAATTACCATGAAATAAAAAATTAAAATATTCATATCAGAAATCGCCACACTTAACACAACCTCCCCACGAAGCGAAAAGGAAAAAAAGAAAAGAGAGCATGTGTTTATAAGTATGTCAAATTCAAATGAGACACCACAAACAATGAACGATAATGAGAACCCTTATGGTTTCCGCCTTGGAACGGTCAGTGGCACAATAATTTGCCATTTGGGGTTTAAACCAGCTTCTAGGGTTCACACCTCACACTTACCCCAACAGGTTCTCATATCAACATACAAATACAAGTTGTCTTGGTGAAATTACTCCAACCCACACATCAGCTCAACTATGTTGCATGCATAAGTACACAAACATATAAAACAAAAGAAAGTAATAAGATTGCTGAACCAAAGGGGCGTTTACTCAATAATCTTACTGAGACAAGAGCTCCTGGAGTCAAATCAGCAAGAACACGATAACAGGGGTAATAGAAACTAACCTAGCTTCTAGGTTCTTATATAAGACTCCCATAAACCTTCATTAACTCTTAGACCCCTGCTACCGTCGTGCAACCAAAACAATCAAACAATGCTACATTTGTTATTTTTGAGAATCAAGTTGTCTTTATGGAAATGAGGTAGAAGTCATCGGTAGCATGCTTGATCTCAAAGTTACAGTTCAGAATGTATAGTTTGGCTTCCTCTTGTTTCCAAACTACAAAATG
The DNA here is from genome assembly GCA_038501625.1 of Corbicula japonica. NCBI lineage: Eukaryota > Metazoa > Mollusca > Bivalvia > Venerida > Cyrenidae > Corbicula > Corbicula japonica. The sequence continues at coordinate 5,031,790 of JAZAYU010000043.1, read as the reverse complement.
ATGGTGGATCTTATAGACTGAAAACTCTATTCATTTTCACAGTCGAATAACCCAAAACAGTCGAAATACATCAACAGACCAACAATCGGAACTGCAGCTGTCGAAAGACATTGGACTTTATAAAATGCTTACATGAAAAAGACTTTAATTAACATACATAAATGTATAGGTGTTCCTATGAAAACGTGAAATATGCATCACAGGAATGGCAACATCCAGAAGGCACAACCTCCCTATACAGCCAAGCAGTAGACAGGAGAAGAGAGCATGGGTCATAAAATGATTAATTTCAAAATAGACACCACAAACAATTGACGAAAATGGGAAGCCGAGGTGTTACCGCCTCGGAACGGTCAGTGGAAAAACAAATTTTTATGTTTGTCAACTTCCTGTATATGTGATGTATAAGAAAAAAAATGTAGAAAAGTGAAATATGCATAGACTTGATGTGACGATATCTACTGAAGAAGGTCAATGGCCAAAACGCTTTAATAAAAAGTAATTACAGTTCACACTCGTTGTGTCGAAGTCGTAGGGACCGTACATTTTAATTCGAGATATCCGAAGTTCGACACATCCGAATTGGCGCCATTGCACGAATATCATACCTGTATGTTTCTAATGCTGACATTATTGTGAGTGCTAGTACGCGTTTATGAACAGGAAAAATATATTAATGATTATATTTATTACATGATAAAAAAACATCATCGTTAAGTTTCGGTGTTTGTGTAACATCGTCGTCGTCTTCACTCTGAGTGTTAAAGTCGTCTCTCGTTATTTATTTATTACGTAAACTAATTCAAATTAATATTCACCCCATAATCGTTAATTTGGAGCTGTTTGTGCTTCAGTCTTGTTGAGTGAGAATTGATTACGTTTGGATCATGTTTTTGCATTTGTTGTCCTAAACGGATGAACTCATATTTTATTGGCCTGGTTGTCACAATGTCATGATTACTTTAATTAAATGTTGTTGTTTTTTTTAACTGAAATTAATTGCATTTACGAATCCGAATATTTTACATCCGAATGCATTAAATTGCATTAAATAAGCGAATATTTTACCTTACAGGTGATAATAGTTATTTATTATTAAATTATGGTATCTTGTTTGCCGACAAGTTCTCTCTTTGAAGAACCCGCGCGCATTGTTCGACCGCGGCAAGTTTCACACTTCGACTTATCCGATGATTTTATATAGCATATTTTAGCAGAACAGAACAGAACAGAACAGACATTTTATTCAGACTTATACAAAAGTACATCGTCTCAACACATACATGGTGTGGTAAACAATGTCACGCAATATAAACACAAATGACATTTTTTTTATAAAAACAAACATGTCTATATTAAATTATTGTTATTGAAACTATAACTAATACAGAATCGTATCTTCTATTCTAAATTTATAATTTATAATTATAATTGCAATTTTAAGTATTATAGAATCGTATTGGCAGAAAGGTTAAGTTATTAACAATATGTGTTATTATACTAATGTGTTGCGAATTTCAAAGGCTTCTTGAATGTATTTACATAATTTAACAACCTCATTTTTATCTGTAGATACAAGTAATTGATGAAACTTAAACACAGATGGGTTTATGTAAAAATAACGTTTCAGGTATTGTCTTCTTATATTTATATAGCAGCGACAAATACAAACAAAGTGAAACTCATCTTCAATGTCGTTGCTATTGCAAATCAAACAGTATCTTTCGTTTCTAGGTGTATTGTTGCTGGCATAACTCCCTGTTTGTATTCTTAAAGGATAAACTGACATTCTTAGTTTTACTAGATTCTTACGTAAATTTCTAGGTAATATATCTAAATATGGCTCATAAATAAATACAGTTTTAAAGCTTCTATACATATCTAGCATAGAACTATTGTTTATCGTGCCAAACCATTCTTGTTTAAACGCATCTATAAGTCTGGTTTTAAAATTACATATAAAAGAGCTTACTTTTACACTATTAGGATTATTAAAAACATATGTAAATCCATAGTCATCTAACAATTTTTTAATATGGGAAATCCAATTTGTATGCCCTTTAAGACAACATTCAACATTCATATTATACACAGTTTTCAGAATGATATTATTACCAGAACTAATTTTAAACCAATATTTTAACATTCTAGTATAACGATTAATATATAGAGGGAATCTGCCTAACTCGCCATAAACACATGCGTTACAGCTATTTTGCCTAACTTGCAACAATCGTTTACAGAACTTCAAGTGGATACGCTCAATTTCTTTGGATTTAGTAAAACCCCATATTTCAGAGGTATAATTTAAGATGGAGCCTACAAATGCATCAAATAACTGGCATAATATTTTTGGTTTTAAATCATATAATTTACACTTTGTCGACAAAATATTCATAGCTTTAAGGGCTTTGCCCACTAAATGCTCTTGATTTAATGAAAAACTTCCTGTATAATTTATTACTGTGCCTAAATAATTAAAATTATCTACTATTTCAATGGTGTGGCCATCATAGGTCCATGACTCATTTTGGCGCAAACGGCCTCTCTTACGAAATACCATAATTTTTGTTTTAGAAGTATTAACTTTTAAACCCCATGCATTGCAATATATAAGAAGATTATCCAAATGAGTTTGAACTTCTTCCGGAGTTTTACCTAAAATAGCCATATCATCGGCAAAAAGAAGAAGTATAAGTAAAATATCATCTATAATCAGGCCAGAGTCTATATTATTTTGTAAAAACAGTTCTAAATCTTCTACAAACAAAGAAAAAAGCACAGGGGACATTACCTCCCCTTGGCGCAAGCCAACAGAATAGCGAAAGTAATCTGAATATGAAGTACACGACTTAACACAAGACTTAACATTTTCATACATATCTTTTATAATTTGTAGAATTTTACCTCGAATACCATTTTTATACAGTTTCAACCACAACGCATTTCTGTAAATACTATCAAAACATTTCATCATGTCGACGTATATAACATATAACCTATTGTTTTCATTTACGTATTTTTGTACAATTGACATTAATATATAAATAGCATCAATTGTAGAGTAGCCTTTACGAAAACCAAACTGTGCATCAGAAATAGTGTTATTATTTTCACAAAAACATTCAATACGTTTATTTATAATTGTAGTAAATAGTTTTGAAAAACAACTCACAAGAGTTATTCCTCTATAGTTGTTAACATCGTTAACAGAACCTTTTTTATGCAATGGTATAATAATTCCTTGCGTCCATTGTTCAGGGAAATAACCAGATTCAAAAATACAGTTAAAAATATCGCATACATGACTACAAAGAATGTCACTGCATTCAATAAAATATTCGTTTAAAATATGATCCACACCAGAAGATTTATTTCTTTTCAGTTGCTTAATTAGCCGGCGGGTTCTAAATTTAGTTCGACTTATGAAAACATCGTTTAAGTCGAATTCTAGTTAAGCGGCGTAATATTATATGCAAGAAGAACACATTTTGACGGGACCGTAAAATTAATTCGAGATAAGCGATGTTTCGACTAAGCGAGTTTGACACAACGAGTGTGGACTGTATCTAAAAATGATTACCTGTAAATCTCGTACAATTGTGTAATTATTTACATTGAACTGTATATTGAAACCTGGTTTGACTAGGTAGAATATAAAGATGAAAAAACATTTAAAATTACATAGACGAAGCTGTGTCATCAGCAAACGTGTTCATTCGTATTGAAGAGAAAATTTATGGTGTGTTGGCTTTGAATACGTTGCCGTTGATAGAGCTCAATACCACGTGACCTCAAACTGTTGCCTGTACTTTAAGAAAGACACCGTCCTTAACCTGTGTTCAATGTCATATAATACCATGGTCACCTTTTTCTGACAATGAACAATTGCTTGCACAGCTTTCACGTGTTCTAACTTCTTACGGATATCATTACATTTTCTATAAAAATAACATGGTATAGTTATTGACTTTTTGTTCATATTCTCATTTTCCGTTTTCTGATTGTGTAGGCGGTTCATTTTACTCAGACACTGCTTCATTTCACATCAACTAGTACTTTTATCATTACTTATGATTACGTTATCGAGGTTATCCGATCACATTTTACGATATTGTCCCGATAAGATCAAGTGGTAGCATAATTGGCATTGCATTTATAGGCGCTATCGCCGTACTGGTCCTCTTGAAGGGGTAGTGCCATTTAAAATTCACAGTAGCGCTATCTGTGCAGTTTGGCGGCCATAAGTAGTCTTCCCGTACATATAGTCAGTACTGAAAACGGAAAATGACAATATGAACAAAAAGTAAAAGCGGACTTATATTTTTGGAACCGTAGTTGCGATACCGCGTTAATAATAGGGTCTTTTTGTTAAGAGATCAGTAATTTTCTTACATGTAAGTTAATTCTAATTTTCCAGTGTGTTTTGAATATTTGCAATGTAGATATTTCCGCAAATGTATGGTTGTCTAGAAATTAAGATGATAAAAATCATGTTTATTGTACATTGAATTGTACGGATTCGCTCCTCAGTTGGGGCAAAATGTTTTTAATACAGTTACTAGTTATCAATATAACAATTAATTCTTTTCGAATGATTAATGATAGGTTGATTTCTGAGTGTATCAAGCGTAGAACAAACGCGTCACGAAATATTGTTTTCTTTGCTGGTTTTGAATATCAGGACAATCCAAAAATAAAACAATCTGATATAATAATCTCATATAATAAATATCATGGGTTAATGACAGCAAAATAAACCAGACGTTTTGTCACAGAAAAAATATTTGATGTCTTTAGATGCGTTTGGCGTTTGGCACACCAACATTTGATACGGATTCAAAACTATATCCTGGTGTTAAAATTACGCTGTGTTCATCCAGGGGTATGAGAAGTAATACGCACTTCTATTACTCTCCATGTACAGGCTCAGTTGAACGGAGCCTGTATTATTTTCATATTTGTCGTGTTTGGTGGCTTTCAAAGTTTCCTTTTCGTCTATTTTGAAAAACAGTAGCTACAGTTTCTACTCAGTACTGAAATTCAATCTTCTGCTCCCTCCAAGTGTGTTAATATACTTAAAGAAATTAGAAACGCAACTCTTTTTAAACAAGAAATATAATTCGTTTTTAAAGCAGTTGCGTTTTTATTTTCTTCAAGAATGTATAATATATTTCAGAAAAGGTGAAATATGCATATCAGGAATCGCCACATTCAGAAAAAACAGTATCACCACACAGTCGAAAAGAAGAAAGAGGGAGAGAGCATGGTTAATAAAATGATCAGTTTCAAAATAGACACCACAAACAATTGACAAAAATGAGAACCCGAGGCGTTACCGCCTTGGATCGGTCAGTGGCAAATAAAATTGCCAGTAGGGGTTTAAACTAGGTTCTAGGGTGCACCAACCTCACACTTGCCTCAACAGGTTCTCATTTTTGTTGTTTGTGGTGTCTTTTTTGAAACTAATCATTTTCACTGCGGGGAATCACGTGGTTTTGTTTTGATACCATTCACGGATAATGGCCGCCCAAAATCGCCGGTAAGTTCATCTTTTTCAGTTATTGTATAGTCCACATCGGTTTATACGTTTCAAGATATAGCCTATCATACGCGGAATTTCTTTCGCATTGGTACCTTTCTTTCCCCTAAGAGTTGCGTATATTTCTAGTTTACCCTTTGCATTTGCTTTGTTTATATTTTGTGTTGGGATACATCTTTCACGTATGAACCATATCCTTTCATATAATTGTTTGAAATGATACATTTCATTAGATTTTCTTTACTTATAATGTTTAGCGAGTGGTCTCTCAAGTGTATTTAATGATTTGGAATTGTTATCTATGATATCAAACAAAATACCGGCACAATAAGTGAAATGATATTTTCCACGGAATAAAATTTTATGATATCTTTCACGCATGACTTCAATGTAATTCAAGTACCACGAGAAAAAAGCATTTAAAATACCCTATCCTGTTATGATCCGTTTGAAGAATAAGACTTTATCGTAGCGGACGAAGTTGAAGTTGACGGATAAGCAAGTTAAGATTTAAAAAAAAATTAATGCCAAGATAGAGATATTGATTATATGTTCATACGCAACCGATTGTCAAGCCCCTGGTTCACGCTTGGTCGTGTACAATTCTTTTAATATAACGTTCTTATTTTCAGTAATTCAACAATGGATGAGCAACTTTGCAAGTATTGTGAGTTTTAGAAGCACTTCCGGGCGAAATGATCATGAAAGATGAGAATCCCCAAGATTGAGTATCCCCATTTCAAGAAGAAAAAAAATCCACTATTAAATATTGTTCTCATGTTTATGATATATCAATCAGGAATGAACATTATTAATAGTTAAAACAGATGAACCGAGGTTTTTCATTTCGTTTAAAATGAACGCATGTATGTCAAAAAGTGTGTATATATATGTATCCAGTAAGACGACAAGACCCATATTGTCCTTTTATGATGTTTTGTTGTTGCCATTTGTTCTTTGTTTGAAGTTGTTGATTTTTCATGTACAAGGCACCTTTTCAGTGTCATATAAAATTAGCGATACGTGCGAATATTTTTTATCTATAAGTTGCCATGTTTTATGTTTATCTTTATTATTAATCCTGTTTATTTATGTAATGTATACATTGTGTTTCATGTATATCTAAGCTCAGGTGAACGATATCCTACATATTTATTTATATGTGATTTACAATGTTGATTTAAGCTGTGATTTAAACTTGAATATCTGTTATTTCAATACATTTACGTTAAATTATTGTAAACCAATGTATGTTATATGTTTTGTCAATAATTAGAAATAAATCAATGAAGCATTTTATAGAATGTATTTTAATCTTTCATCTAATCTGTGTGCATACAATTGTTCTTTGCTTGGACTGTATTTTCTAAACACGTTTGAGAAGAAACCCGTTACAAATCTCGAGTACCTAATCTGCTGAACAAGTCTTCACCTTTCTGGCGCATAAGATTATCAAGTTTTTAAAACAAGTCATATCTGCAGATATTAGATAAAAAAAACGTAAAATATGCATATTACGTATTGCCACATTCAGAAGACAAAGCCTCCCCACACAGCCAAGAAGAAGAGAGGAAGGCAGAGCACGGTATATAAAATGATAAGAGTGAATAACAGCTTTTATCAAAACAAAGGCATAACTCAGTTAATTTTAAATCAATTTCAGCCATACTTAAAGTGCATCATTACCCGACGGATACATATCTTATGACCAAAAAGGTGAAAAAAGGAGAAAGAGCTTTGTTTTTCTTTTCAATCATTTTAGCATATTTCACATGAAAAGTTTTCAAACAAGTATCAAGTATCAGTTCGTATTCTCTGGGGTTGGTACAGGAAGACGTGATTTCACCCTTGTGATATTCTGAAATGAAAAATATGAAATACGAATTCGCTATAACAATTTCAAGCGTAATACATGGCAAATCGTATCGTTATTCATATGAAAGTCAACTTATGATTGAAAAAAGACATATCGTTCACTATTGATACAAATAAAATTTTCGTTTCATTTAATATGACACGAAATAAAAAATGGAATGTGTTGTTACTGTAAATGAAATGTATAAGTATACATTATGTTGAATATGTCTGCTTCGTTGATACCTTTGCAACGTATTCGATATAAGTAGAATTGTGCAGATGATGAGATCGAACTCCACATACGCCCGACCTTTTTCCACTTTCTCTTTTCATATATAAACATATGTTGAAAATCGTACCGCAGTCATTTAATTATAAGATATATGAGGAGTAGTCACATAATCGGTGAAGTTTTGACTTGCTGAATGAAGCAATGTAATTATTGTTTTCCCACCATCTATTTAACCTTTAAAACTTTTTGCGTACAATTAATTTTGATTTCAGATAAGTCTATTGGCTGTTCATATTTAGAGTATCATTCGCTAAATTTAAAATCCACCCAGGTTAGGCAAGGTGGAATCGCTCAGGCTTTAAAAAGAACTTCTAAAATACTTCACCTTTTTTCCATCCATACAATGGGGATGGCGATGGCGATACGAATGCATTTCGGGGCTGCAAGGGTTTTCTGTTGCGCCTTCTGCTTGCATTTTTAGGCATTTGTAACGCCAAACGAGATTTTGTACGTGTCATTATCTGAAATGAATGAAGACAATTTGCGAGATGAGACACAATTAATTCAAGCCTTTTGGATGGAAAAAAAAAACATTTACGTACAACCGTATTAGACAAGTTACATATAGTCATACATTTCATCAGTTTTATTTAAATTGTCTTGTGCATGCCACGTTTAACACGGATGCGGGCTATTAAAATAATGTCCATCTACAAAACGTTAATGAACTGTACGTGAAAGATATCATAAAATTTTACTCCGTGGCAAATATCATTTCACTTATTGGGTCGGTATTTTGTTTAATATCAAAGATAAAAATTCCAAATCATCAAATACACTTGAAAGAACACTCGCTAAACATTATAAGTAAAGAAAATCTAATGAAATGTATCATTTCATGCCATTATATGAAATAAATGGGTTCATACGTGAAAGATGTATCCCAACACACAATGTAAACAAAGCAAATTGAAAGGGTAAACTAGAAATATACGCAACTCTGAGGGAAAAGTAAGGTACCAGTGGAAAAGAAATTCAATTCCACATATAATAGGCTACAATAACTAAAAAAGATGAACTTACCGGCGATTTTGGGCGGCCATTATCCGTACATGGTATCAAAACCAAACCACGTGATTCCCCGCAGTGATTTTATTAACCATGCTCTCTCCCTTTCTCTTCTTCTCGACTGTGTGGGGAGGCTGTTTTTTCTGAATGTGGAGAAAGGTTCTCGTCTTCGTTAGTTGTTTGTGGCGTCCTATTTGGATTGACATACTTATAAAAACATGCTCTCTCTCTCTCTCTTCCTCTCTTCTTTTTCGCTGCGTGGGGAGGCTCTGTTTTGTGAGTGTGGCGATTCCTGATATGCATATATTACTTTTTAAGTATATAAAGTTCCAGTAGATGTGTCCCATATTGTTATAAAAGCGCCAAAACAACAGACACCACTATAGTGGTGAAATGTTTTAGTATTAAAAAAACTAAACTGAAAATCTGACTCACTTTGAATTAATGTATTCTTGTTGGTTCGATGTCAGATAACTGGAAATAACAATGATGGTATCTCTTGTCCATTGAAAATGGTTACGTCACAACTAAAATATATGATAAAAGAGATGATTTTAATTTTAATATACTAATTTTTCCGTTTTTAGACGGCGATGTTCCTCGTGCAACATCTTACGGGGTTTATATCTCACAGGTTGTTTGCTTTTCAAGAGCTTGCAACGATGTGAATGATAAAAGGCAATGTTAATTTCTCCCGGTTATTCTTAAAAACCGTCTGTAAATTTAAAAAGAACGGTTACCAACATGATATTTTACAGCGCTCTGCAGGCCTGGTGATTAACCCATCTACAGTTGATCATTGTGCTTACCTCTTTTGTTGCACGACGGTGGCAGGGGTTTAAGAGTTTATGAAGGTTTATAGGGAAATCCTTTCTTAAAAGAACCTAGAAGCTCGATTTGTTTCTTTTATCCCTGTCATCGTGTTCTTGCTGATTTGACTCCATGAGCTCTGGTCTCGGTAAGATCATTGAGTACCCGCCCTTCGGCTTTGCAATGCTATAAGCGTCGTATGTTTTATATGTTTGTGTGCTTTTGCATGCAACATTGTTGAGCCGTTGGGTGGGTTGGAGTTATTTCACCAAGACAACTTGTATTTGTTTTGTGATACGAGAACCTATTGGGACAAGTGTGAGGTTGTTGCACCCTAGAACCTGGTTTAAACCCCCAGTGGCAATTTGTTATGCCGTTGACCGTTCCAAGGCGGTATCCACAAAGGTTCTCTTTTTCCTTAATTGTTTGTATCGTCCTATTTGAATTGACATACATATAACAAGCATGCTCTCTCTCTCTCTCTCTCTCTCTCTCTCTCTCTCTCTCTCTCTCTTTCTCTCTTCCACTCTTCTTTTTCGACGCGTGGGGAGATTCCTGATATGCATATATTACTTTTTTACAACATATAAAACATAAGGTAACCAGTAACAATATTAAAGGATATCCATAACAGAAAAGCGTTTCGATTTAGCTGACACGTAAACCAATTTGAAATACTAATCCTTTTATCTGCTCATTGCATCTGCTTCACGGTTATTTTAACTCTAAGGTAGAAAATGATCTCGAAATCGGAATTCCATCGTTTAGTTTAATGTTCTATTATGTGACGAATAATTGTCCTGAAAAATGCAGTTCAATAAAACACTGCACAAATAATCGTTATAAATGTATCTTCATTTAACATTTCTTCATAAGAAAGGTTAATAAAAATAGCTTCACCTTCAATCTCCCTATAACTTTTTTAGAAAAAAAACCTCACAAAAACGAAACAGCACTAAACATTATAATTGTTAATACCCATATGTGTATAATGAATGATACTGACAACAATATACTGCTTTGTGAAATGTATTGCTGCGCACCTTTTATCGCATTCCTTTGGGGTTTTTTTTTTCACATTTTATGTGTAAACATGCTGAATCACATCGAGCCTGAAACATTTTCATATTTTTTGTTTTCGGTTCACGTAGTTCAAATAATTTTTGATACTTGTTTATATTAGGCAATAGAAAATTAATTCCTAGATTCTCAACCTAATGTTGGAAAAAAATAGGGCGTTTGGGCGGGTTTTATTTTTTATTTATCATTGTCACTTCTTCTAAAGACGCGTGTGTAGTGCAAAGATAAATAAGCGTCCAGCCGACTATGAATTGCCGATTCGCACTTTCTGTTTCATACTGCGTTTTCGTACTCTACCGATTCGTACTCGTAATGTAAAATTTGATGTACGCATTTTTTTTTTTCAAAATAATAATTGTTCGGGCGGAATGGTTTTTGAAGGGGCGGGCGTGGATGAGAATCTAGGAATTAATTTTATTTTGCCTTAGTATTGACATTGATCATTTTAAAAGCATATTTCAGCTTTTCTATCAAAAACTGTTTTTGTTAAAATTTAGTATAAACATTTTAATATAATAAATACATTATGTATTTTTGGAACAACATGCAAGATCAGACATTCACAGGGTTCAAGTTGTTCCAGCAGACCACTTGCAAACTACTATTTAAACTTACAAATACCTCCTCATATATTATAAAAACAATCTGCTGGGCTTTTTCAGCGAGTCTCACTGGGCTGATATTTTGCCCCATTTCAGATGCAAGATAGGGACCATTTTTCCCAACTTGAAGAAAAATATTCCCAATTTCAAGCAAACAAATCCCATTTCATCAGAAATACCTTTTGTCTTTAACCTAGAATCAAATAAACACGAGACCATATAATCAAGAGACTTATCATATTCCAGAATTTTTTTACTTATGATCAGTGATCTGTGAAAACTACATTCAATGAATTTGTGTAATGTAGCCAGTGTAAGAAACTGTAAAACAATTCCAAATTTGGACAGGGGCCTTTTATCAAAAAAAATCTGAAAAATCCCTGATCTGCCTCATTGCAAATTTTGTTATTTTCTAATTCTTGAGAAAGTTGTAATAATTTAATTATTTACACTGTAAACAATTTATGTGTTTGAAACCTTGCACACAAGATGCCTTTTCGTGTGTTTGAGTTTTCAATTAATAAATTACCTTTGTATCAGAAAAGCTTTTTAGCAGTTTACTTAAAGACATAAATGCACACATGGTTTGCCTTTAATTTCATTAGGCTATTTCTGACCAAGAATTGCCCAGTGTAGATCCTTATCAGACATCAAAGACATGCCAGCTGATCTAGATTAAGTGTAATACTAGTCGCAAATGCAACAAAACATGTATACCTGTATAATGGAGTTAAGGGATAACACTGTAGGACGCTCCTATATAACAAGGGGCCATATAGATCACTTACCAATGCATTTGCCTATTGTAGCCGTAATACCCAAAGGGATGTCTACCGATTCTTGCAGCCTAACTTTCTAGCAAGCGTCCATGTTGATGTTCTAGTTCTTATCCCCGGATACTCTCCTATATACTTCCGGTGATGTCACCAAGGTCTCGCTAAACTACCGACAATACCACAACCACTACAACACTAAACAGTGTTGCATACCAATCTTTGGTCTATACATTAACCCTTTACTTTGAATGGTTTACAGCTCACTGATGATTTTGCATGGTTGAACCGTTAACAGTAAGCAGTTCAGTCTGCTGATCATTGCAATCTCATCAGGGTAAACATCACTGTAAGATTTACTGGATTATGTTAAAAGAGGAAATATAGGATCTCTAGCTTGGGATTGTATTGTATTGTAGTTTATCCAGATGCATGTATTATGAACAAATATAATTAAACAGATTTTCCCATGTTTTGAAATAAAATGGCTTTATTCTGGTGAGTTTTTAGACAAAATATGAATTCTTTTAATTTCAGTGTTTTATAAACAATCAACAGAGTATGATTCAGTAACTTGAAAATCTTTATTTTAAGCAAAGGCAATTTTGCACCACCAGTTGGTGTTACATTCTTGCCAACAAACACTTGTGTATTACAGTGAATGGTCAGGAGATGGAGGGGTGTTGTGTCACACTTCTATTGTTTATTGAACTTGGGAACATGTCAATTAAGATGTCAGTGTGTTTATTTAAGGATTATCCAATATCTATAAAGTAGGTATTTTACACTTGCCAATTAACACTTGTGTTTGACAATGGATGGTCAGGTGACTGAGGGGTGACTGCACTTCCTTTGACCTTACAGATCTTTGCACAAAGTAAACAATCAAGTCATACTGTTTCATATAATGTAAATATATTGTACTGTGCACTCGGGCAAAGCTTACGGAATGTTCTTCACAGAAACCAATACATATATTACATAAAACATAACAAACATTATATAATTTGAAACTTTTAACATACTACATTTATTGATTTCAATCTGTCACTTATCATAAATGTCATGCTGTTTATATATACACAATAGTTTCCATGTCCTTACGAAAATGTGTCTGAAAGTGAATGTCCATATATTTTAGAACAATAGACATGTGAACTAGTGGATTGAATCAATGAACAAAACAACTTTTGATGGGTACATTCTAAAAATCTTACCCAATCAAAGAAAATTATTTTCCACCTAATTTGCTTTGCTTAACCGGAGGAAAATATATTTCTATTACTTATTGAGCATAGGAACATACCAATTAATGAGTTTTGTTCATTTAATTCATTTAAAGAATATCCAATATTGAACCATAAATGAAGTACCATTTAGGCCCTTACAGGGGCTATTGTAAGGGCCTAAAGGATTTGAAATGATTCTAAAATCATTTTGGGCAGTTTGGTTGTGAAAAAAATTTAATTGACCAGAAACGACCAGTATTGACCAGTAATGACCAGTATTGACCACCGGCCCGGTCAATACTCAATTGACCAGTCAATAAGCCAACCCTGCAGAGATTCTTCCCAAAATACTAGGTAAGATTTCCAAAAATGAATCAAAATCCACTGAGGGGAGTTTGAAAATTGAACAATGAGTGCTTTAAAAAATTAAATTTAAGTTGAAAATACCTAATACAATTCAAATTTATAAACTAGTGCACATCTTTCAATGAACTTTGTTTTCCCAAAATAAACAATAATCACGCATAATTTTCCCAATTTGAAAGGGCCTCTTCCCAATTTTCTTATGAAAAGCCCTGTCAGACAACTTGTATATGTGTTGGCTGATCTTGATCTACACTGTCCATCTGTGAATAACAGCCAGATATCATGGAGTAAAGGGCTAAGTTACAGTAATTAATACTATTTTGTTAAGTGTCATTTCTTTAATATAAATAATGAATTTGATACATGAAAATTCTCTCATGTGCCACATGTATTTATTTAACTTGTATACTAAGTCTTATAAAAATGTGTTAATGTATTAAGGAGTGATCAAACCATTTGTCTTCATTAAATTTTGGCAATAATAATAAAGCAATGTGTATTTCACTATTAGGTATAGCCCTGAGCTCAATGATTTATCTCTGCATTAACAACTTTAAATTGCTAATGCCAGTATTAACATGTTTAATTATTATTTGTATAGTGAATGGTTTTTTAAATTTATGATGTATTCTATAAATGCCTACTGCAAGTGTTATTCCCTGGGATCCATTTTTGTTGTGACTGTTTGTGGTTAAAGTTTTCACAATGGTGGTTCCATATCAGTCTTTGCATCCGTCAGGATTTGTCTGCCCCATAACCTTCTCCACCATATATACGCATTTTTATGCATGTTCGACCATTGTAGATCCTGATCAGCAGGCATATCCATGCCGTCTGATCAGGATCTGCACTGGTTGCATTTTGGTAAGAAATAACCTAACAAATAAAAAAGCGAACAGTTTAGATCCTGATCAGATGGCACGGATGAGTCACGGAATCTTAACTGTTCGCCCATGCAATAAATGTGTATCTATAAAGGAGGAAAGGGTTAAACAAACATGTCTTGAGTAATCTTGTTTATATTTGGCATGAATACTTACCTCAATGAGATGTAAGTAGTGTCACACACAAATCCCAGGTTGCCATCTCAAAGGTCAAGGTCACAGTTAGTGGTCAAAGGTCATGTGAAAGTGGGCTTGACATGTTACCAACAGGCATCTAGTTTACTCAGATTTATGTTAATCGATTGCCTTTACTACTAAATGTAGGGGCTTACTTTATAGAAGTAGTTGATTTTCTTAAATTAATAAGTTTTCTTACAGTCCAAAAATATTTTATAGTTATTCCCCTTTCCAGCTTAATGCATATGGTACATGAAGGAATTAACAGGGTTATTTGAATTAATTTTCCTCTCATCATTTACTTGTTAATGTGGATGTTTTGGTTTATCTTCAAACTGAAGTAAATATAATTTGAAGACTGACCCATAGATTTGTATGTATTGACATGTATTTCCTTTCATTTTCAGACTGAATGGTGAGAAGAAAAAGCATCTTGAAACACAGTTAAAACATTTCCCTTAATATGGATGACTGTATTTAATGGTCAAATGTTACTTAGAAATAAAGAATTATGAAAACAAGTTCAAATTGAATTTCTAGACAAATAAAGTGATACGCAGTAAAGCCATTCTCTATTAATCGTAACTGGGTGACATTAATGCCTGTTTAGCATTAATGCCTATTTAGTCTTAACAATACATGATTGTCTGTTTGATGCTAGTTTCCACTTTCTTATGTTACATGGATAACAGTTACTTTCCCTGATTTTACAGTCACTTTAAAGTGTTTGTGCACTGCTCCTGCATGTCTGCAAAGGCTTTGATGAAAATTTGGCAAACTGTTGTAACAAAGGTCTGTCCATGTTATAGGAATGTTGTGGTTGGCCTAAATTTGAATTATGCCTAATGTGCTATTTTATACACCCGAATAGACATATTATGTTATTGCCTTGGTGTCCGTCTGTCCGTCCGTCAGTCGTTAGCAATTTCACTTTTGCTCTGTAACTTTTGAACCCCTTGAAGGATTTCAGAGAAACCCGACACAAATGTTTACTACATTGAGATGACGTGCAGAAGCCATGTTCCAGATGGCTAGCTACAAGGTCAATGTCAGACAGAGGTCAAAGGTCATATGACTTTGTTTCCCTTCCCCTCTGTAACTTTTGAACCCCATGAACCCCATGAAAGATTACAAAGACACCTGACACATATATTCACCACATTGAAATGACATGCAGATCGAATATTCCAAATGGCTTACTTATAGGTCAAAGCCACATGTTTTGTAACTTTTTTTTGCAGTACGGAAAAACCGAGACCACTTTTCTGTGGTACAATATGGATGGTACCTGCAATTTCATTTTTTACATTTTTGATCCTGGTTAGGATTTTCGGGGTGGGGACTAAGATTTTTTTTTTATATAACTTCAATCTTTTTTAATTTGACTTTTGATGCTTGTTCCTGTCCTTTGGGCTTCAACAGTCTAAATTTTGCTCACATCCTCTGATACAACCCTTCGGGTGTGTATTGCCCTGCTTCGCCGTGCTCTTGTTATATATACAGATTTTTAATTACATGTGTTACTATAAATAGTAACAAATAATGACCAAAATGCCCGGGTACTTTGCATGATAAAGGGCGGGCCGAAAACCTGATATCGCGGGCCGAAAACCTGATATCGCGGGCAGAAATCCCGTATCACGAATTATGGCACGTGGAAACCATTGATACAGGATTAAACTTTTTTCATTTCAAGATGGCGACGATTGAATCGATCGAGTCCCATTCAAGTTTTTGGAGCTAGATGCAATAAGTAACATATTTAAAAAGAACATGCATGCAAACATGAGACATATTCAAAGAGCGATAAAATGACAAGAGAAACGGACACATAGTACATACCTGGGGATAACCAAGAACAAAACGCACTGAATCATGTTCCTTCATATTTCTTTTGGGCTTTATGCCTATTATTCTTTGAAACAAGATATGCCTTTTATGTTTTTGTTGAATTGAAGCTCGCAGCAGCGTTATGAGAATGAAACTCTCGCAAATAACAGCCTTTACATACCGCTGTTAAACACTTCCAGAATTCACATTTTCACAATCTCATATCTTGCAAACTTTTATCAAATCGTTCAAAGACATAATCACTTAAAAAAATAAAACTAAAAAATCAACTGACAGCAACTTGCTCTTTTACAGTTTGAAAATGTAAACAATCTTTAATTACGTCACAAAACTCTAAATGACGTAGTATTGAAAACATTCATCGTGACGTAGTTAATTAATGAATAGACTAGTGCTCAGTTAATGTATAAATTACACAGCATAAAAATGGCAGACATTGATATCAGCCCGGCGCATGTAATAAAATGATTATAAACCGGCGTTAAAATGCCGAGAGGTGATATCAGCACGGCCGAGTAACATATGCCCTCGAGCTAAAGCTCTCGGGCCAATATTGCTCCTCCGGGCCGATATCATCTCCCGGCCCTTAAACACCGGTTAATAACCTCTTAATATTGTACAGAGAGCATCTTAAGATGGGACGCATAATGTTAGGGCATTGTTCGTCCATCAACGTGTCTGTTTGTTGTCAGGATGACAGCAGCTGTCCTAAAGTCAGCAATACTTGTGTAATGTCATTAAGTCAATGGTCTAGGTCACGTGATCAAATATGGAAAATGGCAAAGCTTGTCTGGACAATAGCTTGACATTGTTTGTGCCACAGTCAACACAACTCATGAGTTGAAAGCCCTTGATTGGAGAACGATTCCTATTGATTTTGAGATCACAATGTCAAAGGGCATGATAACCAAATCAAATCAAAGTTATGATTTTTCACCAAAGGTCTTTTTATACAATTATTCTATTACAGAAATGGCTTAACATCAATTTTTTGGACTTACACCTATGCTGTTACTTATTATTTTTAACTTATCTATATCGATATATTCTTGACGAGAACGTAACTCATAACATGTAATATGATACAAGTAGAACTTGACTAAAGGCCTTCCAAATTGGTAGCCGAAAATATGAAAACTGAACAAGATATAAGCCAATTTGGGAAAAGTATATACATTCTTTTAGTTTCATGACAATTAACTGTTGACTGCCTCAATATATATACGGGTTTATTGCATATATGCGAACAGTGTATATCCAGATCAGCTTGCAAATTTGTGCCATTTGATGAGGATCTACATTTTGCACTTCTTGTTCAGAAATAACCCAATGTATCAAAATACAAAGTGTAGATCCAGATCAGATGGCAAATGTAGACCCTAATTAGATGGCACTTATGACAGAAATATCCAATGGTTAATAGCTTCTTAAATTGGTTCATTGAAATATATCAGTTAATCACACTATTTTGATAATATGGACAAAACATCTTTTTGATTTCAGGTTCTTTTCAATATAATTTATTTTTTAGCATGTTTTGTTCTGAAATTTTTCGGAGGTATCCTTTCATACTGAGACAGAAATTGAGTAAAAAAGAACAAACAATGATGTAGAAAAAACCTAACTTAATATTGTACAGTGCAAAACAGTTGTAACTGAATATGAATATAGAAGGCAGTTAAACTGTTTTGCTCTCAACTCACAATTTGTTTACTTTGTGTTTTACTTTAGCCAGAGTGGTTCGGGTGGGGTAGTTCAATAAATATTACAAGAAAACAAGGTTAAGCGTTTCATGTTTGCCATTCTCAGTTACACAAAAGATTGAAAATACTTATTACTGAACAAATTGTATATTACTAAACTAAATCTACAGTATGCATTTATGCTATGAAAATGGAGTCACACATGGCTGTCAATAGAAATTATACATGAATCAATAATCAACTATAACTGTATACATATTGTTATTTGTTTTGACAATTGTTGATTTACGTAAGAGTTTGTTGATCATTCACTGCTCCTTTAAGTTTGTCAAATGCATGTGAAGGTTTTTCACAGTTGATTCCACTTTGATAGCTGCAGGTTGCAATATTCATTCTTCTTTGTGATGCCCCTACATTTTCTATTCTCTGTATCTGCAAATTGCATCCTTGTTCCTGCAAATGACGTAAGTGCAAATAAATTTTGGTAATATTATCAAAGAAATTAAATGACGGAGTTAACAATACTGTCACCTTTGAAGTGTCAGAAATATGAAATATATTGAAAGAGGAATAGGGTTGTAAAATTCTAAATAATGGTCAGCATTTATAAAACAAATTTAAATATTCTTCTATTTCCAAAGATGCTGAAAATGTTATTCAAACTTGAGATTATTTGTAGCTATGTTACAAAACTTATATGTGCTGTAATGAAAAAGAAATCAATAAGTCATTTATCAATAAAGACATATAACTATACCTCATATAATATGAACTAAGGCACTGCCTCTCTCGGAATCGACAACCGAAAACTAAAACTATAGTGAACAATGGCTGCTCATTTACATAATCATTCTGATGGTGTCTTCTTAACATTTTTAATGTCAGCATTTTAGCAAATGAATATAACTAAAAATTAATTTCATTCTGTTGTAATGTTTTATTTTATATTTCAGTTTATGGATATGGTGAACATAATTGATACTTTAGAAGCATAAGATATAAAATTCTGTATTCATATATTATTTTGTATACTTGCCGCAAATAAAGTTACCACTTTTACCATTTGCATTGATGTATTGAAACTATTCAGTATCGCAAAATAGCACTTGTACATTCTTGTAATTTTGGGTAACTCAATGTCATCAGTTTTTTTCTGCTGAATTTACTTAACAATTGAAAGTTTCCAATGTTTTCTTTGAAGACAAACCTTGACGTTTATTTTCTCAACCTTTGAAAATGGAAAAAAAAATCAACAAAATGGAAACCAGGTTACTTGAAATTGACAGAATGGTGGCAACATAGTAATTGTTTCAAATTTCATCATAAGTAAAACTTGTAATTCCTATAAAGCCATTCAAATTTAATCAATTACAGCCGTTAGATATTATCAAAGTAATTATCAAAGTGTTAACTTTCTATTGACAGGGAGTATATATATATATGGTAAACCCCCTCATTTAGACCACACTGATATTAAGACCACCTTGATAGTACGAACACTTAACCAGTATCCTATTTTATAGTTTTGATATACCTCCCCAAAATATAAAGACCACTCAACTATAATAACCACTGTTTCCCAGTCCCAAAGGCGGTCTTAGCAGTAAGTGGTGATAACTGCCACTATAAAAGAAATTATAATAATTCTTAGTATTGCACAAAGATTTATTTCACAAATAAAATTTAAAAAATCGAAGTTACCTTGAACAACTGTAAAATCAGTCACTTTTTTTTGAATAACCAGTCAATAATCCTATGCTATTCATTCGTAAATATACCTTTGTAAAATCAAATAAACCATGTTTGAATTAACCCTTTCCTCTATATATACGCAACATTTTATTGCAGATCCTGGTCAGGAAGAACACACATGCCATGTAATCAGGATCTACACTGTTTGCTTTCTGGTTGGAAATAACCTAATAAATCATTAAACAGTTTGATATCTTTTTAGTTCATATCTAATTAAAGCTATACTGGTATTAATCCTTTACTAGATCTATACACCTTGATTGAAAATTAAACAGTGTAGAATTTGATCAACTGGCACATTTGTCCCATCTGATCAGGATCTACACTGTTCACATGCTAATATATGTATTATTTCTAACCGAAATGAAAATAGTGAAAGTCCTGATCAGACATCACAAATGTCACTCATGCAATAAAATGCATACATATGAAGTCAAAAGTTATGATAGTGATTCATATTGTACTGCATCCGAGGCCTTAGAGCATAATTTTGTCAACAATGCTGACACATAACTACAAAAATTGTGTCCAATGCAATGCTCAAAAAACATAATTCGTCTACTGAAAGCCAAAAGCGGTCATCAGCCTTTTTTTTCTGTTTCCGATGACCCCTTCTGGCTTTTAATAGATGGTACGTAAAAATAACCATTAGTAAAAATATGGAAAATAAAATGTTTGTCAACAGAACTCCGTACAACTTAAACAAATAATGTGTCCTAGGTATGCAGTGCTCAAGAGCATATATGCAAAATTAACAATTTTGTCAACATTACTGACACATAACTCATACAAAAAATGTGTACTAGGGATGCAAAACTCGAGCATATGTAAAAAATAACATTTTTGTCTTCATTAATCTCACATACCTGTAACTCATGAATACAAAAAACACATCCTATGAATGTAATGGTCAAGAACATGTGTAAAAGTAACAATTTTGTCTACATTACTCATAGCAAAAATGCATCATATAGATGCAAAGCTGTCTGATCAGGATCTAAACTGTCTGATTTTTTATTCATTAGGTTATTTCTGACCAAAATGCGACCAGTGCAGATCCTGATCAGATGACACTGATGCGTCGGCTGATCTGGATCTACCCTGATCGCATATGCGTATTTATGGAGGATAGCGTTAAAAACAGTGAAATACCATTTTTTACATTTTCACAAATTTGTTTTCTATCTGTTAAGAAGCATTTAACTAAGATACCCCTCTTTCTGTACCAGTCAGATGGTACATAGTGAGCATGTGATTTTTTGTAGTATTTCCAATTGTCATTTTATTCTGCTCTTCCACACACACACATTCTTGGAGTCTGAATTCTTCATTTAATATCTTTTAGAGCATTACACGTTTTCCAATTTAACTTAAACAAAGCATTATGTTGGCATGTTGCTCAGTAAGTTTTTTAATATATATGTGTAGACAGTCTGTCAGTCTGTGGTGCTATGTTGTCCAACAATTGCAGTGGAAGATCTGGTCACATAAAAAACAGTTTAACAGCCAAATAATGAGAATCCTGGGCTAGAAGTCAATTCTTCAAAGAAGACCTTGGATGTTCATCATCAACTTAATGTTTTCAAACACAGCATCGCCCATAAAGGTTGCTGAGTAGTTGTTTGACTCTTTCCAACCACTTATGAGAATTAATGATACATTACCCATTAATTCATTTAGTTATTGCAGAATTTCCACGTTGACAGAGAAAACTATCAAAATATAAACGCTTTGTATGTTCCAACTAGTGATGAAGAATTCAAATACAGTGGAGGCGTGTCAAATCATGCCGCAGACAGCTGAAGTTGCAGACTGGCTGAAAAAGTAAAATATTATTAATAATGAACCACATTTATGTTACACTGAATAACATTCACCTGTATTGCACATATAGAAATACAAATACAACTTTAAAAAAAAAGATCTATCACTGAAACATTATTCAGACACAATTGGATTTAGAAATTAAGAATGGTGAAAGATTTGAGATGTGTTAAGGAAATTTATGAGCTACAATACTATGTTTATTATTGATAAAAGAATTTTAATAAAAATAAATCCATAAACCTACAACAGTACTATTGTTTGCATCATGCCAGTCTTAGAATCAGACACTTCATTGTGATACTGCTGTCAAAGCTGCACTAACCCATGATTTACTGTGTCATCTTTCTAGCATCACCTGGACCTGAAATATGAAAGGAAGTGTTGAGAAATTATTCATTTGTAAACATTATATTTAACCTTTTACTCCAGATAATATGCCTTTTATCACTTTTTACCACATCAGTGTCATATGATCTGGATCTAAACTGTTAACAATTTGTTAGAAATAACCTGCAGAATCAAAATGCAAGCTGTTATGTTCTGATCAGACAGAATGGTTAAAGATGTAGTCCATTTCTGATGGCTTTCATTTGGGTATGGAAAACATTTGGGTTGTTTCAAGTTTTTGTAGCCCGGTGGCTTCACTTTGGTATGTAAAATAGTTAGAATTTTTTAAAATGATATTAATAAAAGAAAAAAGAAAGTATAAAGTCTGAATTATTTGAACAAGAAATACCTGGGAATGGCATGAACTTTTCTGCCTAAAATACCAAAGAAATTTCAGAACACCAAAATTAATAAAATATATGACAAAATAGTGGTTCATTTAACCCTTTAATAAACATTACCTCCAAATGTGGTAAACACGGCTAGACCGTGCATGAACTTTAAATTTGCCACAAGAAATTAATAAAACATCAAATGCCTGTATTGAAGAATTTCACTTTTCCTGAACACCACTTCTTTTTTAAATATGTACTATTACCGGTATATTAATCTATTTTTTTATAAAAAGGAAAGAAATTTTAACACACATCGATAAAAATATTAAAGGATCATTCAACGACATTCCCAAATAGTTATTTTTAACAATCATCACTTTCAATGGTTTAGTGCACTTAAACCCTTTTTTTCCATAGATATGCCATTTTATCAGGAGCAAAAAATTAGAGTCAAATCAGCCTGCAAAAGTTCAAATGTGTACAGTCTGGATCTATTATGTTTGCTTCTTTGCTAAATTATCTAAAGGATCTAAAGGCAAACAGTGAAGATCCACAACTGCATCAAAAACTGTTGGTGTTAATCCTTTACTCCATAGATACAATTATATTGCATGGGCAATTGTGTAGATCCCGATCAGATGGCACATTTGTGATCATGATATGCACTGTTCACTTAAAAATTTATTAGTTATTTCTGACCGAGATGTCACCAGTGTAGATTCTGATCAGATTGCATGAATTTGTCAGCTGATCTGGATCTATACTGGTTGCATACAAGTTAAAATGTGTATATATGGAGAAAAGCATTAAGTTCTTGCAGCAATTTATCACTGGGAATCACAACTTCACCCTGCCTTCAACTTCAAAAGTTACAGTAGCAAGTGCTTGTAAAAAATTTATTTCTTTGGGAAACAGATAAGAAAATTGTCAAATGCTTATAGAAATTTAACTGTATGGAAACCGACTTCACCGTGCCTACAAGAACATGCACAGTTGCAAGTACTTGCATAAATTAATCTGTTTAGGAACACAGCTTCATCATTTATTTATACAATTAATACTTGTTTTAAATTAAAATGTTTCAAATTTCTTTGGAAACATACTTTGACACTGTTTGCAGCAAAAACTAGTTACAAAAACAAGTGTTTGTAGAACTTTATCTCTTTAGGAAACAGTTTCAACATTCATACAATTATAAATCCTAACAATGTCAAATGCTTGTACATAGGTAAACACATCTTCATCTTGCATAAATTAAAAAAATTGTTTTATCTTTTCCACGACCAACTCTGTTTTCCGGTCGGTGGACCATAATGTTTTAGAACATGCAGAAATTTTAAGCTCCCAAAAACCGAAACAGATTTCTTGGACACCCTGTTACGTACATATTTGTATGCTTGTTTTCACGATTTTAAAACCCGTAACTTGAATATGCAAAACCTTGTTAAAATGCCGATTGAAAAGTGCATGTTTGAATAAAGCATATATTACATATTTATTCATGACATGTTTTCTACCTTTTGATGGAATTCGGAATTTTATCATGGTTAGAAACTCAATTCGATAATGGTAAATCATGTTATATAACTTTACGGTCTTTCTTCTGTAAAAAAAATGGAATATGCAAATCAGGAATAGATCGTTAAAATCTAGAATCTCAACGCTTAGTATGGTATGTTATGGGTGAAGCCAAATACTAAAATTCAGGCTATCGCTGAAAGTCTGTAACAGAAAATTCCGTAAATCAATTAATCTAATAAATAGTTAGTAATTCATTTTTTGCCATTGCAAAATGTGATTTTTAAATAATTATTATCCTTAGAATATTTATCCCTTTGTGAACTTTTTAACGGTCACGGTGCATTCTACATTTTGACTTAATAAATTTGTAAAGTAATAACAAATGACGACAATCTTTTTTTAACAGGTTACATACTAAAATAGATGAAACGAAAGGCTATGTACAACAGTTATACATGCTTTATTAAACCATATTTGAATAAACGATTACATTCAGATTTTCCATTTGCAGCTAATTGGTAACTCAGACATAATACATGTACATGTATTAGCTTTTACCATATTTATATAAGTTTGTATGGCAATGGCATCGATCTTTGACTTTATATTTCAACTTTCTAAAGAGACCGCATAATTTTAGTCCGGTTATGAAAGAACTTTATGTCGCAGAAATAAAAACACCCATGAATTTTAATAAAACCGCAAAATTTGGAGCCCGCAAAAATAACCACTTATACGGTAGGTATTTTCATAAATAACACTTTTGGGGCCATTTGTCATTTTGACAAAAAGTTTCCATACATACTTTTTACGCACGTGTGACCAGTGTAGATCCAGACCAACCGGCCCATCTGTGCTGTCTGATCAGGATCTGCACAGGTTGCATAATGTGCCGGCTGATCTGGATGTAAACTGTTTGCACACGCAATAATGGTGTATCTATGGAGGAATGGATTTAAACACAGCTTCGCCGTGCGAACAATTGGAACTGCAAGTGTTTAATTTTTCGTTGCAAATTCTCTTCTTGGAAAACACGCTTTAAAAATGTTACTGTTGCCAAGTGGTTCCTGTTGCAAGTTATTGTTGAAATTTATCTTTGCAATTGGTGTCTCACAATGCAATAAAAGTGTTATAATATCAAGATCTTTTCTTTGTTATGCCTTTGCACAGCTACAAATAAATAATGCTTAACTTTATTCCGCCGTTACTGTAGGTCTTTCTACTATCAGACTATTCTGGGTGTATTGATTTTTAAACTGAAGTCTAGATTGAAACGATTTCTAAAATTAAAAAAAATCATTGGTCTCCTTTGACATTTCAAAACAAACAAAATCTGAAATAAATGTTTAGTGGTAAACACGGCTTCGCCGTGCTTCCTATTTAAATCATTCTACACTATACCTCATTTTTTTTAAATCATAAATGAAATGTAATAATTTTTATTTGTTGCAAATGAAGCATTATTCAGATAGCATTTGGTAAACACAGCTTTGCCATGCCTCAAATTTCAACTTATTTTAGCAGAGTAGCTGTATGTTTTATCTGAGAACCTTGGTTTCAAGTCCTGATCAAGTATAGCCTGGTACGCTGTATTATCGGCGTACTTCTTAAAGTTAACAATGATTCTCATGCAGTTCAATATTATTTCATTACTTCTGTATTTTTGAGAAAACTACTAACATATCAACGTAATATTTACCAAGAAATGACCTAGTAAAGCATATTAAGGTCAAAGCTATCAAATATGGAAACGCCTGACAACATAACTACTTTACGCCGTTAAAAGAGATGCGCCGATAATACAGAGTTTGAGTATACACATCTTCAATGCCATAAGCTGGTCAGATTATACACCAAATTAAAACATAAGCAATCGATATTATCTAAACTGCAATGTTAATAATTGCAGTAAAAATACAAAAAAGTAAATTTTCCATGTTCAGCATGCTGGGGAAACCGGTGTAAATGTCACTTTCTCACTCTGTATTTTAAGTAACACAATGCCGTAATACGCATCGCTACGGTGGAGTCTCCTGATAGACCCTAACTCTGTGACAATATTAGGTTTGAATCAATGTAGAAACCTATTTACCTTAATTTTTTGGCGAGTTAAATCTTAATTGTTATATTACATATGGAAGAAGAACTTCTAAAAATGAGAATCGAGAAACAAAATGGCGGCTTTTCAGTTTTAAAATCCGGAAGTGAGCCATCTGGACTATTGCACCCGGATGAAAGTCACATTGTCCAATCAGAAGACTTATTTTGCGACACGGTTTCAAAGTTTCAAGGTACTCCGTTTTGCTCATGCGCAATACCGTAATCGGAATCGACACGATTTAGGGTCGATTCCGTATTACATGTATACTTCCACTCCAGCATCAGTAGGCCTGTTGTCATGAACTTGATGTGAAGTCCTTCATATTTTAGCCAAGCCTCACTCCGAGCATGCCGTTGAGAGTACGACCACAGCTATAACTGGCCAGTGAACAATAAATCGCAACAATCACTGTCATGTAACAGCTGCCCTGTACCAAATAGTGGGTACCCTGTGGCAGTCCGCAAGATGGCGCCCAGTTAAGCGACGAAAATGTATGTGCTATTTTGTTTCCAATTTATATACACATTGTAAGGTATAGACTTGTATACTTGGATCATATCATGAAAAGGATTGTTGATTGATTGCTTGATTGCCTGCTTTATTGCCGGTGTGTCTGTTTGACCCTGTAATTGATAAAAATAAATGACCTTATTGGCTATTTCAAAATAGAAGCGAGAGCGACGACTGATTTCGGCTTTTTATTCTATGACAACTTCTCTAATGTTCTCGTTATATGTGATATCCCTTTGAAGCGCCTCTAATTGCCTTTCTTGTGGTATAACTATTAAACTGAACAATTATTTTGTTTTTTAGAAAATGCGATTCAAACAAATTCTTGTTGGTACCCTGTACCGCCCCTGGGATTATAAGAGGGTACCTTGTATGGTCGTTGGATTAGTGTCGAAAAAGGTACCCTGTATGGTCTACTTTTCCATAAAAACAGCTACCCTGTAGAACTCATTTCCTCTTCATTTTAGGACCAATTTGTATGTGGCATATTATATATCTATAAATGTTATCTTTACCACTGACCGTTCCTATATGCAGCCGTCAACACTGAAGTTGTATTTTTGTTCATTGTGCCATGTTATTGTTACAAATATAATCTCAAGAAATCTCTTCCTCCCTATTAATACACTATTATAGGCCGTTGATCCAGGTGTTCAACAAAAACCTTTTATCATAATCTTGATTCGGCGGGCGGGCGGGCGGGTGTCAACTCAATAACTTGAGTTTGCTTTGGCCTACGCCAAACTTTCTGTGTGGGAATTTTTTTTTTGAAGACTACTCGGGACTGCTACCCAGATGTGATCAAGGTGAATGACTACTGGTGGGCGGTATTACCGGTATATTGCGATTCGAGTCCTTGGCGATACGCTCTATCGATAAGGTCTCCTAATACATGTACCAGTATGATCGGGAAAATTAGAAAAAGTCCATAACTTGTAGTCAAATTATTAAACTTGTTGAACGTTACTTAATAATATCCTTAACCTATCTGTTTTCTTGCTTTACATACGTTTAAATGTCGATAATTATAACAGCGAATGTACCAGATCCCGGAATAGTACGGCAATACCGGCAATAACTTTCTTCCAAATTTGCCATTGCATCGCAACTGGGAGACACGTCGGGCGAATCGTAAAGACCCAGAAGGAAAAGCACCAGTTTGGAAGCATTTTGGTCCTATAATGTCCAAATGCTCGCAGACATTTTTAGAATATATGGATATGTAGCTGGCTGTGTTACTTGTAAAATTTCGGTCCAGTGGTCGGGTGGAACCAACATTTAACAACTCATTTGCGAAGACTAATCCAATGTTGTTGTCTGCAAATAAAAAGGTTGAATGTTGGCCCTCTGTGGAGAAAACTGTTTCTCTTGAACGTAAGCAAAACGTTCAGCAATCTTTGGGTCATGCTAGGGATTTGTATCTGGGCGTAAAGCGTACCACAATATATAGCGGTACGGGCCTGCCGTATCACGATACGTACCGCGGTATATTTTGCGATCTTACATATGCATTCAAAAAAAGGTGAAATATGCATATCAGGAATCGCCACATTCAGAAAAAACAGCCTCCCCACACAGTCAAGAAGAAGAGAGGGAGAGAGCATGGTTAATAAAATGATCAGTTTCAAAAGAGACACCACTAACAATTAACAAAAATGAGAACCCGGGGGGTTACCGCCTTGGAACGGTCAGTGGCAAAACAAATTGCCACTGGGGGTTTAAACCAGGTTCTAGGGTGCACCAACCTCACACTTGCCCCAACAGGTTCTCATATCACAAAACAAATACAAGTTGTCTTGGTGAAACAACTCCAACCCACTTATTGGCTCAACAATGTTGCATGCAAAAGCACACAAACATATAAAACATAAGAATCTAATAACATTGCCAAGCCGAAGGGCGGGTACTCAATGATCTTACCGAGACCAGAGCTCCTGGAGTAAAATCAACAAGAACACGATGACAGGGATAAAAGAAACAAATCGAGCTTCTAGGTTCTTTTAAGAAAAGATTTCCCCATTAACCTTCATAAACTCTTAAACCCCTGCCACCGTCGTGCAACCAAAGAGGTAAGCATAATGATCAACTGTAGAAGGGTTAATCACCAGGCATGCAGAGCGCTGTAAAATATCATGTTGGTAACCTTTCTTTTTAAATTTACAGATGGTTTTTACGAATAACCATCGGTTAATGAAACGCAAAGTTAACCATCGGTTAATGAAACGAAATTAACTAGTGTGAGCATTGTAGGACAGTTGTCAAAGTTATCTTCGAAAAAAATTGGGGTTTAATGACTAGACTTAAATAGCCTAAACATAGCATGACCCAAAGATTGCTGAACTTTCCGCTTACGTTCAAGAGAAACAGTTTTCTCCAGGAGACCCTATCGATACAGCGTATCGTCAAGGACTCGAACCGCAAAAAAAAAACAACCGACACAAAAGATTGGCGTAGGCCAAAGCAAACTCAAGTTATTGAGTGGACATCCGCCCGCCCGCCGAATCAAGATTATGATAAAAGGTTTTCGTTGAACACCTGTTTCAACGGTCTATAATAGTGTATTAATAGAGAGGAAAAGAGAACATTGAGTTTAAAAAGTATTATATTTGTAACAATAACATGGCACAATGAACAAAAACACAACTTCAGTGTTGCCGGCTGCATATATGAACGGCCAGTGGTAAAGATAACATTTATAGATATACAAATGCCACATACAAATTGGTCATACAAAGATGAAGAAATGAGTTCTACAGGGTAGCTGTGTTTATGGAAAAGTAGACCATACAGGGTACCTTTTTCGACACTAATCCAACGGCTATACAAGGTACCCTCTTAAAATCCGAGGGGCGGTACAGGGTACCAACAACAATTTGTTTGAATCGCATTTTCTTAAAAACAAAATAATTGTTCAGTTTAATAGTTATACCACAAGATAGGCAATTAGAGGCGCTTCAAAGGGATATCACATATTATGAGAACAACAAAATTGCCATAGAATAAAAAGCCGAAATCAGTCGTCGCTCTCGCTTCAATTTTGAAATAGCCAATAAGGTCATTTATTTTTATCAATTACAGGGTCAAACAGACACACGGGCAATAAAACAAGCAATCATTTAATCAATCAACAATCCTTTTCATTATATGATCCAAGTATACAAGTCTATACCTTATAATATGCATACAAATTGAAAACAAAATAGCACATACCTTTTCGTCACTTAACTGGTCGCCATCTTGCGGACTGCCACAGGGTACCCACTATTTGGTACAGGGCAGCTGTTACACGACAGTGACAATAATGACCTCTTTTATCGCACGACCTGCAATAGAATAAATTATGTTCAAAGTTTATTCTAAGTTTGTGTTAGGATGGGCGGGGTTAAAATAAACAGTTTATATGCAAATTATGTGTAAAGCCCCGGTTAAAATGATACAATTTATCTAGAAAATTAAGAAATCAAAAATGTTAGAGAACTCGGTACTCTATGCTATCAAATTTACCTTGTATTTTGCATGTAGTCAGAAAATGAGAATATTTGCCAAAACTGACACACATCTTGGGCTATTTATAGTTATCCGCCGTTGTGTACTCGGTAGAGCGAGTTTATTTTTAGCATTATCTGTCAAAATCACTGGAAAGAATATGCAACACGTAAAGCAACAAGAGTACGAAGTACGCTAATAAAATTGTAATCCTAGCGGGCTACAAAGAGCGCCGCCATGTTGAATCGTAAATATTTACGAGACCCTCCAGGCTGTAGTAGATTTACGACAGTTTTTTCACGATATCGTACGATCGTAAATGTTTTTCTTGCATACCGGATAAGTATTTCCGCGTGATTTACCGGGGAAAGAAAATCTTATCTTTTTCCTAGGGAAAAGATAACGTTTGCGTGCTACATGAGTGACGTCATGTTTTCAAGTATTTGACGTAATATATTCAAGTTAGTGACGTCATTTACAAAATAAGATTTACTTAAACGTCAATATTTCTGCGTAAGAAAACAACATTTTGTTTGTATAAATAAACACAAATGTTATAAACAGTAAAAGGTATGCAAGAAAAAAGTATCTTGCATGAGTCTTTCAGCAAAGATAGAAAAATCTGTCACCTCGGATGAACTGTTTTTACGGGAACTCGGCAGAGCCTCGTTCCCGCAAAACAGTTCCCCCTCGGTGACAGATTTTTCCATCTTCACCTCACACTCACGTAAGATACTTATAATGTAACGCGATTTGGTCGGTCCGAACGTCGTAGGAATTTACGATACGATACGTCGTACGACGCTTTATGAACGCAGCCAATGTGAAGCAATTAACATTGCCTTTTATTTTCCTAAGTTTATAAATTAAATCTCCATAAAAAAACTGACTGTGAAATACTTTGTTACAATTGTAACTTAAACCTTCACCTGTATTTTTGAATTTAATCTGCGTATCGGCGATAAAACTTGTATTTTTTCTTTATTTGTGACACCGATAACCTTGTTTTTTTTTCTGTTATGCAAAGAATAATAATTTCGAACAGTCATGGGTAACTATTAGTCTAATTTTTCTAGAAAACTCACACGACATTAAAAGTTATAAACTTATTCCGTATTGATTTACTCAACCGTAAAAAGTTGCACTTACATGTTTCAAATCAATAACAGCCATTAATTTATTAAGTACTTCAATGAAAATGATAATACCGGTACAGTGTATGCAAGGGGTTAAAGCAGCAAGAACACGATAACTGGAAAAACAGAACGTGTTTGGAGAAGCCTGGTGTGTTTTCTTCGTGAGGCAATTCCTGTTATGCATATTTCACTTTTTTCTACAAGATTTCCCTTTAAACCTTCATAAAACTCTCAAAGGAACATTTGTCGGAATA
The DNA here is from genome assembly GCA_038501625.1 of Corbicula japonica. Taxonomy (NCBI): domain Eukaryota; kingdom Metazoa; phylum Mollusca; class Bivalvia; order Venerida; family Cyrenidae; genus Corbicula; species Corbicula japonica. The sequence continues at coordinate 5,000,307 of JAZAYU010000043.1, read as the reverse complement.
TTATTATTCGATCAAAACAATCTAAATGGATTATAGACACCAAAAAGCACTTCTGGCAAATCAACACATCTATATTTGAAAACAGCATAAATTATATGAATATAAAAATGTAAGAAAATAATATTATAAGCACCCCCACTCCTTTAAACTGATTACCTTGATCCATTATTTTGTTTTAAATTTTAATTCGCTAAATTTTGTTTAATCATTTTATCATTATTGTTTAAAGTAGTGATTGAAGAAGATTTTACTATATTTATTGTTGTGACACTTGAAGACAGCGTATCCTTTTAATGGTTAAGTGGTTCAATAAAAACTTTGTTTATTAAACATGTCATCTCTAATATTGATTTTGGACAAAAGAATCAACGGATTTATATATCAAAATGTTATTTAAATAGTCCAATCTATGATTTATTTTGGACGTGACATTTGTGGTTTTCGAAACGATGAGTTATTTGATGTGTGTTTTACTTTTTTTATCAAGTGCATTTGCCACAAAGTTTTGATAATAAAAACTATTATAAACAATCCAAGTTTCAAATGTGCATATCAGAAAATAAAATGTGTTTTTGTAATGAAATTTTAGGGTTTAAAAATAAAACTTTCTTACTTTACGAGTATTAAATCTGTAATACGTGATCAAATATAAGCTGAATGCCACATACAGTGCAGGTTGCGAGCTTAATTATTGCCTAAATGGCCCATAGTATAAGAAGAAATATTTGATTATGGTATTAAAATAGAACTGAATACAGTTTGTTAGCATTAAATGGCAATGACAAATTGATAGACGTCATTGCATTCATGGAAACAGTTAGAAGACATACTACAGTGTAAATAAAATAAAAATAATCATCCCCATTTTGCGAGGAATTTGACCATTAATTTACAAACGGACATATCTAAACATTGTTTTCGTTGTTTCATAATTAAAATAAATAATAGATGTAGTTGGTCCGTCGAATATAATCCACATTGCAACCCGGAGCCCCTAAAGTGACATTGTTTATGCTTATTTATGGGGTATAATTTCGTTTAAACGAAATATTATTACATATTAAATGGAAATGTATATAATAAGGGAAGCAACTCAACGATCTGTTTGAAAGCCGGATACCAGTACATGGGGAAGACTATTACCCAGTCAGAAGCTAATCTGCTTCTGAGAAACATATACGGGAAAAGTCTTTGAATCTTTGAAACTTTTCTCCGTTTATAACATTCATTTGTTACAAAGATTTCATTAAGTTGAATCCTTTTTCTATGGAACTTAAATATTTTTCACATTAATAGCTTCTTTCTTCTAGAATCTTTTTATTAAGCTGCAAGTTTATCGGTAAATTTCTAGGTCACCGTGTAGATGCATTATTTGGAATTGATGACAGAGGAACCCCAAATCAATGACCTCCACTCGGAAGACGTTTCATGACCCTATACCAGTTGATAACAAGAGGTCTGAGGTCAAAACAGATTAGTATGTTATCAGAGTCGTGCTACATTTGCGTAAAAATTGATTATTAACGAAACAAAAATATATCATGAACAATTACTCGCTTTTTTAACATAAAGTTAACGGAAGAGGGTCATACTCAGTGAAATTACTAATTCTGGTAAAAATAAAGGATACAATTTTCTGGAAAAGCATGTGTATGATAATATGTATGCTTATGGACCAAAATCTTGTCCGGACTTCAATATGCAACACATTACTCTACCTGCAGTACTGGCTTAAATTCCAGATTGTTTATTGAATGCATTTAAATGTCCTCTTTTCATCGACACCAAATTTATGAGTGTTCTCGAGTTAAAAGAATATTATGGAAACCCGTTACGGTCAAGACTTTTGTCCGCAATCATATTGAGCTAAACTGAGCCAAAATAAACAAGCAACTCGACATTGTTTTAATTTTAATATTGTACTCAGTGGTGCTATATACACTAGTCAAAAGTTCTAAGTGCACACTTGATAAATGTTAATTTTTCCAATAATTTGATTGAATCTTTCAAAATAGGGTAAATTACAATGAAGAAGAATCAATATTCTATTAAAGCACACCAAAACTTTTAAGTCTGCTTCACCAGATTAAAAAATAATAATATTTTAGCTCACTTGTTCTCTGAAGGAAATTCTCAAGTTAATTATCATTGCATCGGCTATCATTTGTGATCGTTTTCTCATCTTTGTATAATTTAAATTTCATGCAGATTTAAAGGAAATACTGTAGTTTGCCATTCCATTGCACTGAAATAGCTTTCTGTAGCTTTGTAATGGTCTGCTGGGCACGATGAGCCAACACACTCAACTTTATTTTATCCATAACTTTTTTACAGGATTTCAAGGAGAAAATTCCTTTTTTCACACAATGTTTTGTGCCAAAAGTTTTTGAATTGTCTAGCAGTTTGGGATGATACAATTTTCTATGATAGATGTGTAACAGCCTTTCCAAACGAAAAAATGTATTCATTTCGATAAAATTGACCAGTTTTCGGATACGCCTTTTGACCGAATAAGCGTCATTTTCGAATAATTCGATTTTGAAGTTTATTGAATTTCTATAAATTTTAGTTTTAAATTTTTATTTATTGGACACTTATCCAACAAATGTTACACTAATTTTTTCGAGTTTACGTTGTTTTACGTAAATATTTAATGACGTAATTGAGTAACATCAGCGTTCAACGTAAGCAACGTAATCAATCTAGAAAATAATATCGTTTGATTTTCTTCTTAAATTAATAAAATATGCAAAAATAAGGGGTTTTTTTGCATAAACGAAAACCGCCAAGATGTTTTTACAACAAATTTGAAGTTGTGCCTGTGAAAAGAATTTTGACGGGAATGTCGTTGTCTGCTGACGTCAACCGTTCCATGGTTACATTTTGTTGGTGTGTTTTTCGTGTTTGTCTTGAGTCGGTGAACATGTGAAAAACAAAAACGATTGTAAAAAACAAAATTTCGCTTGCCGCACGGGGATAATGCATAAAAAGCGTATGCCGACGTGGATGACGTAAAACGTAAAACATATGCACGGTTTTCAAAAAATTATTGTTGTTTGATCATTATTAACGTTAAGTCAAACTTTCATTCAATTTGAACAAGTTTACTTTAAGATATTCAAAATTGAAAAGTGTGCACTTACAACTTTTGACCAGTGTATTATCCTTACTTTAAGTTGTGGTATTTGTACATATCTAAACATTTGAAACATATCTAAAGCCATAAGATACTGATATCTTTTTGACAAAGGTCAATGTTATCCTCTTTTCTAAGTACTTAAGAGATCGATATTTTTATATAAGAGAGTCAAACAGATTTCGAGTTTATTTGTATTTAACTCATGGCAGGTACAAAACGAAAAAAAGGTTTAATTCTCAAGCACGTAGGAGCGATTTGAATATTTGAATATTGGGGCCTCGGAAAAGATGATATTTGCTGCATAAATAGCAAAGTGGCATACCGATAAAAAAGACGATTATATACTCCCATTAACGTAAATGTAAATGTAACGTTTAAATGACCAGAAACTACATATACAGTACATATATAAAATGTTTACTGTTTCTTTTTCTTATTTACAGTTAAAATCGTATTATATATATATGACGTCTATATTCTTTTTTATTAATTAACTAAAATAATATTGACACAATATGTAAATTCAGTCCAGCTTAATATGGGTTGCACTCAATTCATATGAAACCTCAACTGAGCCAATACGAGATAACCTAGGCCAATATGAGATTGCATGATTCTGATTGGATAATGAACAGGTCCAATATGAATAGAATCACTTACTTTTTTTTTAAAAAAAGGCCGCCATTTTGGAATTTCTAAGTCAATTTTTTACGGATAAAATGGTAAAAGATAGTGTGACTTTTGGCAGTAGAGGTGCTGCAAAGCAGCAGAGGATAAGTCTATGTTGCTGATTTTGGTGATATCTTTCTGTGCAATAAAACTCTTTTGTGTAATGAAAATCTTTGAGTTTATCTAACCAATACAACAACAACGCGGATGTCTGCAGAAAGAATTCTTGAAACTAAAAAAACAGTGAATTTTAAGGAATTACTCCTGATTTGAGCAAGTTTATTCAGCAGAACTTTGCAAAAAGGATCAAAGCTTAGTTTGGATAACTTACAGACATGTTAAATTGAGTATTACATGTGGAAGTCGTGGATGGAATGTGCCAGAATAGAAAATTTATTTTGGAAATATTTGGATATTAACTAAATTTAGACTAGATGAACAAGAGAGTTGGCTGCCAGAGTGTGTAGGAATGTTCAGGTTGTTTTTTATTCAAAAGAAAAAAACTTTCATATCTGCATCTCCTTGGTAGCTTATACCAGCCAGGTCACTACTGTACATAGACCGATTGAAGATGCCAGACATTCGAATCAGAGTTGACACTTCATCTCTTCAGGCCGGTAAATAAGCAAATTTAAAGTCTAAAACTATGAATATTGTGTTAATTAATAAAATTGTCATTAATCAAGTGAATTCATATTGGCCTTGTTATTGGGCCTCGGGCAGTCATATTAGCCCAAGACCAATATGAATTCACTTGATTAATAACATAATACTATAAAATATAAATCTGCATATAAAAACATAATACTTGGACAAAAAAGAGGTACATGTATCTGTACTTACCCAAATGTCGTTATAATGTCAGTTCTGACCCCATTATTATAAAATTGAGAATGGAGACCAGTTCAAAACTCAAGGATCTGATTGGCTAAAATGGAGACTTGTCAATTTATAATTTTTCACTGGCACATACAAACACCCGTGATTGTATAAGTACTTAAAGTAAGAATCTCTTAAATATGGTCAAATGATTCGACAAACTTTCTGAAACCATATGCACCATTTTAATATAATCCTTCTCACGTGTCTTTAGTGTGCCAAGCATTTCAACCTGAGTGACAAGAGCCAATTCGTTTATGTTTTACATACTCCTGCACCTTTGTTTGCCGTGGTGTTAACATCCTGGGGCTATTCCGCGACAAATAACTGTTTTATAGGCGTTGACACTTAACTGTTTATTAGCTATCAGTTATTAACAAAAACGAAGATCTTTGGTCTGATTTTATCGTTTATGTCATCGCATTAGCGCTAAATGACCCCTTATATTGGAGCCGCTGCTGAGGCCGTGACTTGCTAATATATTAGAGCAGCAGTCGCGGCCCAAAAAGAAAAAATATAAAAATCTCTCAAACGGCACAATTCAGTTCCGTCAAACTTAACACAAATCAGTACTGTAAGTGTGTGATTATTTTACTTATGTTAAGAAAAGAAAGAACAATAAACAAATAGTTAGACCTAAAAAAAGCCCTAAAATTCTATTTGCACTTTTTCACAAAAACAAAGCAACACATAACAACAATTAATATGCCAAGATGAGTGAAATTATACTGACAACATTATCTCAAGGTCATTGAATAGAACTTTCAATAATAAAGAGAGAAATCAACAGTTTTTTATTTTTGGCCATCCATTTTCGCGACCAGGAAATTGAAGTCCAAACACACTTTTACATATCTTTCATTGTTTTGTGCGAAGTGTTAATGAACTGCAATTTGCTGTTAGAGAGATTTGATATGTTTCTCATTTTGCCTATGACAAAGAAATCAGGAACGGAGTAATGCCTTAATACAGGTGGAGTCATTTCTGCTATTCTAGCCTTAAATGCCACAATGAATACCCTTAAGGCAACATTATGCATTTGAAGCCCAAAAGCGTAATACGCGAGCGGGCGAGCGTTTACGGTAACATGCGTATGTATCCGAAACTCCAAACCTTCTTGGACTCTAAACAGAACTACAGGAAGTTGGGTGACTTGACACCGGTTTATTAGTCTGAACTACCTCCCCATAACACTACTGTTAGCAGTACGACGGGAACCAGGCAGCGGTTAATTAGAGTTATGCCCCCCTTGGTTTCAAATTTTTATTAAACAATTTATTTGTATTCTTATTTTTAATAAGAAGAGTAGTCAACATAATGCATTTGTTACACAAAATATACAATCATTTTTATAGTTTGTTTTTTTTTTCAATAAAAATACATATGACGTAATGTCGAAGATCAATCGCGCGCGCAACTATCAAATCAGACCGAGGCTGTCAAAACACCATCAACCTTTACGTCCGCGCCAGTAAACTTAGCGTTTCAGGCTTCCTGACAGATCTTTTTGAATGCTTTGAGGTAGATTTCATTATGTTTGTACATCTGTTTGTCAAATATATGCGAAAGGTCGATCCATTGTTTCTCACTTTCCTATCTGCAGTGCATAAGCATTTTGTTTACATGAATAGGCGATTCGCCCCATAACGATTCGCCCCATGCTGAAGTCATTATCACAAAAGTTTGATTTATTCGATAAAAAAGTGTAATTAATTCTAATTTTCCTGGTAACTGACAAACAAAAATATGCATTTTGACATTTTTAATAACAATCAATAAGATTGAATTTACTTTCATTTTCCTCAGACTGAGGTTGCCAAAAAAGGCAAAATACAAAATTGAAAAGTGTTGGCAAAAACAACTGAACAAAAGATTTTTGCACATAAACAATAAGAAATTTGCTGTTCATGATATTCCAGAAGATGGTGACTTTTTTCATATAGATTTCTACAGCTCAATTGCATTCCACACCATAATGTCAAAATATCATACATTATTATAGTTTGTCCCACCTCATTTGTGACATCCTAAAAGAGGCCATTTCTTAACAAATCTAAAAACTATTTCTGCAATTTCCTGGATTTTTCTTTCAAACAGATATCAAGCTTAAAATCGCAAAATTTAAATTTCATACGGCATGCTGCCATTGTTTACAGTTACTGAATTGATCTCCATTTTCTGAGGCAACGCGTGACGTCATCGCAATTGAAACAGAGCGGGGAAGTCAACCTGATTTTAATTTCTTATTCACTCTTGCAAAGCGCAGTACAATCTATTATATTGTAAGAAAATTACAGACATATTTTTATACCCTCATTGTACAATGGATTTACAAACACGAGTAATCACATGTTAGATTGTGGTCCTTCTAAAATTATCATTAGCGTTATGTTTTTTAATAATTACAGTCAAACCTGTCTTAGGCAGCCACCCAAGGGAGTGACAAAAAGTGGCTGTTTAAGACAGATGGCTGCTTAAGACAGGTGAAAATTAGAACAACGTGTCAGTTTAGGACATCTTCAAACTGGCTGTTTTAGACAGGTGTTTGCTATTCGCAGGTGGCTGCCCCTCTTACGCCGGAGTCATTATTTTAGGATGTTGTTGACGTCGCGGCGGAAATGACGTTACGGAGCGCTAAAGTTAATAGTCTAGATTCTGAAGCTGAAAATTTTGTCGAGGTAGGGCCGACAAGATATACTTTTTATTTTACGATTTTATTGAAATTTATGGTATGTCTCAATGAAATTAGGTGGCCTGCAAAAATTATTTTATTGCGAACCCTGAAAAAATAAGGGAGATAACTCTGATATAGAATTATAAGATAACTTTAAAATATTTAGATATAATGACGAGTTGCATTGATATCAGTCCAAATTTTAGTATCAACATTAGTTTTTATATGATCTAGCAACCATTATTTATTTAAGATGTATTATTAGCACATAATATTGGACTAATATGTAATTTAAGACATTTTTGTTGGTAAAATATACAAAGAAAACAGAACTATTTACGATTTTCCCTATTTTATGAGTTAAGAAAATTATCTGTTCATATCACTTGTAAATCTTTATACAGATATTTCACATAACTCTTCTAAACATTAATTTAGATGTTTTAGAAGACATTTTATATTGAAGAATATGCGTTATTGATGATAAAACCTTAAAATTGTGTATACAATTACCCCACCCACACCATTATAGCAAGTATTCTTTTAATAAAACCTTAAATGGATAATCAACACATTTTATGTTAGTTTATTTTGTTATTTACAATGTATATAGAGTATGATCTGCTTCAGTTAAAGAAGCAAACCGGAAAGGAAATGCTTTGTAAAACACCAAATATAAAGAGTTAATTCAAGAAAATATAATAATATTTTCTAATATGATAATTTGGTGACACATTTTGTCGAAGTTCAGATGTCTCCAATAGATCTGTTTTATTCTTACTTTACATGTTTTAATGTCTTCTAGTTCTTGGAAGTCCCATACTCATAAAAAGGCACTTCTTAAATAACAGCATCAACACATTTGTATTCTAATATGATTTGAACATCCTAACAAGTTATGCAAATCAGAGTGCCTGTTGTATTTTTTGTAAAGTCACATAACGACGTATAACAGCATAATGGTAAATAAGCCAGTTTATTAACTGAATACAGATGGTAATTAATTTCTTGAAAAAAAAGTGAAGTAATTAAACATTAGATAAATATTACTGTTATTTTGAAACACATGTTAAATGTAGATTTTTCAGATGTTTTTTCTTATGTTAAGTTAACTTTTACTAAATTACAGGAAAATTGCGGGTATGTATCTTAAAATAATGAAATACAATGAGATCTGGCAAACTTAACTTATTTTCCTTCAGGAAACAGTTTTCAACTTCATTACATATGGTTGCATTGACAAATGATAAGTTCCCATATTGAGGGTTGCACTAATCTTAGAATAAGTCTGGGTAATTTTGTTTCATATTGAAAGGTGCCGCAACATTTAAGAAGCTAGGCATAACTTTATAAAAGTCTATACATTGTTCTCACCTCATCATGCGAAAACGGAAGTAAGATTACAATCTTGTTGGTTGTAAGTAAAACATAATATTGTATTGCCTGTAAATGTTTTCATTTTTACATATTTTGAAATAGAATGGCACATTTTGAAATTTCTAGCTTAAGCTAGTAAAGGAAAGAGTTAAATCCCAAATATCGCAAGTCTTTTAAGGATAGTAAGTAAAGTAGTTTTCCTGTATATGTCAAAATATACATGTATATATTGTTCGAGCTTAGAGAAATAGGACTGCTTATGTAAAATGGAGAAACAGTCACTTCTGGATGCTAGCGTTGCCCCAATATAGAACAAGGGAGCCTTATAAACGCTAGCAGAGTCATTAAAATATGACACGGTCTTGCTTCCTACACCACAGAATAGTGTAAGCACCTTCTTGACGCCAGTGTATTTGCCATGAGACGTATGGTAACACTATCCAGAGGTTTTAGAATGGTTACTACCCAGTTCTATGTTATAGCAACCGCTTTTTGAGATAGGTAAAAAATATTCGAAAGTTGTTCTTAGTCTAGACTTATTGAAAAGAAAACAAAACTATTTAATTAATTAGGCAATTATACTCTTTCTTAAGTCTAACTAGAGATATGTCCATATGACAGAGATGCCCCCCCCCCCCCACCCTCAGTTGTCATTGTGAAACACGCCAATATTGTGCTCAAAGTACATATAATGGTGAAAACTTTCAGGAAAAAAAAACAGATGAATTTGCAGTTCACAATATTAAATATGAGTGCAGTTTGATGGTCAACATGCCTGTAAAGTTTCATGACTGTCACTGATAGTTTTGGACTTACCTACAACACAAGATTACACACTGAATGCATTATATTGAAATGCATAAGGGGCCATAACTATGGTCTTAACAGGTGTGGCCCAAAAACAAAACCCCAGGTGCACAACTACACATGATTGTCAACATGCCTGTAAAGTTTCATGACAGCGACTCTCATACTTTTGGAATTACATACAACAAGATTACTTGCTGAATGCATTATATTGAAATGCATAAGTATATCACTCTGGTCTTAACAGGCGTGGCCCAAAACAAAATCCCAGGTGCACAATTAAACATGATGGTCAACATACCTGTTAAGTTTCGTGATTGTGGCTCTCATACATTTTGAGTTATGTGCGACACAGGTTTCGTTAGTGCGGAGGGACGGATGGACAAGGGCATCCTATAAGGCCCCTACTCGTTCAGAGTGGGGGCATAAAAAGGATGCAGGATTCAAGAATTAGAATAAGGTAACCCTACGAAGGAATCTGGACCCTTTGTTCTGATTGATGACAATGCTTTCCCTACTAGGATCCTCAATCCTATTATTAGAGTTAATAGGCTACTTGTATTGTTAAAGAATAATATCTTTCAGACCCAGGCCCTCACTCCATTACAAGGGTAGTGCTAGTATTCAGAAGGGACTGCAACAATTTGACAGGAGCTGGAATAAGTTTAAAATACTGTTATCAACTACAAGCTGATAGTATAACCCATAGGACCTATTATTTTCATATCGCTGTTCCTAGGTTCTTGGTCCCTGGCCAAAGTTAGGTTTATGAATTCTGTTTGGTCTACTATGCTATTCTAGAAGCAGTCCTACCCAAAGAAGGGAGTACATGTACTGCCATGAATGGCTTCAGATTGCCTTTCATTCAATTTCAAAGAATATTTAAAACCAACTTGCTACTTCAACGTTTCTATTCAGGCTCAGAAGGGGTTAAGCATTTTTTCTAGGACTGACACTTCCCTTTCACGAAGACTAAGGCCATATTTAAAGCAAAGCGACTGTTGAGACAATAACTGGTTACAGAAACACATAGTCTCCATGAGGTTCGTCAACCTGTTTCAGGCTTAGTATTATTAAAACCAGTTCCATGTGAATGACAATGGATTCATTGTTTTAAGCAAAAAAAAGAATGATCAATATGAAGCTGTAATAATTAAACATAACAAACCATAGATATGAAGGTGTTTTTTTTTGTTTTTCACTTACTGTAATACTCTTAAGACTTCTGTCCAAATGGAACCATCCTTATTTATTGGAAGTACTACCCGTAGATGGACCCAGACCTTACTCTTAGACTGTCGTTCAGAAGCTTGAAAATTTTGTCAAGGACATGTGCGAGTATGCCTGACTATAGTTTAAGTGTAGCGCTAGCCACAAGCATATTTATCAATAGCCATAACAAACATGTATTAAAGACTCCCTTGTGCTATTTCAAATGAGCTCTAAAGCAGAAGCAGTCAATGGAACACTTTAAAAATATTATTTAGGTAATTTCCAAAATAATCTTTCAACCAAATGTTAACTTAAAAAAATTTTAGTTTGATGTCGTCATATTATCACTGCTCATTTACTTGTATTTGTTTTTGATTTACATTTTTTTTTAATTTCGTGTGCATTGATTGCACTTAGAAAGTAGAAAAAATGAATGAGTTTTAACACACATATTGTTTAACTCAACATGTACGAATGATTTAATAGAATGATTAATACAACTAATAAAGAACAAGATTTCAAACTGCCACAAAACCGTCAGAGAGCAGAAATTGTTTATTTGTTTAAGTTTTGGAAATTAAAGACCCATAACTCCTCAGTGACTTGACTAATGTAATCTTGCTTGTAACCATACATAGCTGAGATCTTATTGTCCCCTTAAACAGTCGGACGAATTTTAGTGATATTAAATATAGGTATTGTTTGGTATAGATGTAACTTGTTAAATATTTCCAGTTGAAGAGCATAACTCAAGAGTGACAAGAGCAATCTGACTGGCTATCAAACTTGTCTAAGATATTATGTACATACATGTTCTTACTAAGTTTGATGAAGATTGTCATTTTAATTAGGAAAGCATCCATTGCTTATTTGATTTCAAAAATGGCAATGAAATATCAATGAATCCAACGCCATTGCTGCAATCTAGAATATCTTGTTTAGATATTAGCAGACAGATTATGCCCACAGCATTCTGACAAACTGGGGCCTTAGGCAGTCCTAATTTGGTTAAAACAGCCATTAGAGGACACTATCTATCAAAGCTATCTGCAAGTTACTGAACTGGATATGTTTACCTTAAACATTCTAAGCAAGTTTGTTGAAGATTGTCGAGTTAAAATGTGGAGGAGTTAACCCGTCAGATTGCTTCAGTCACTATAGAGTTATTGCCGTTTAATTACTAATTTGGTCAAAATTAGTAATTAAAGGGCAATAACTCCAGTCTGACTGAAGTAATCTGACGGGTTATTAAATATATTAAATCACTCAAACCAAGTTTGGCGAATACCTTGAATAAGTATTATTGCCATAAGAGAGTTGATAACATTTTGTGAACGTTTCCTGCCACCGATGAGTCTGTAATACGTCCTGTTTGTCAAACTGGCTTGTAATAAATGGCTTGCTCTTTAGTATGAAATTAAATGTATATAATGTGACCTGGATGGTTATTGGTGTTTAACAAGCTTTTTCGGAGAATTTGTGCTGTAATTCCTTTCTCTAAGTTAAAAAATCACTAGAAATATCACTTTCTAGCAAAAGAAAATGGGACATAAGTGATTTACATTATCTTTCAATAAAATAAAGGGGAATAACTCTTGTTTTTCACACATTATATACATAAGTTGTTCACCTTGGACTTTAAATTGCATCTTGCAACTTATTTGACAAAGTTTTAATGAAGACAGAAAAAAGTCTTTATAATATATGTCATATCATTGAGTTTGTCAGTTTTTTGTTGATTTTTTGTATGATTTGGCATGAGTTATCTCCCCTTATTTTCCGACGATTCGCAATAAAAAAAAATTTGCAGGCCAGTCCAGATTGTTTGGCCATATAATAGGCTTTAATTTGGTACCAAAATAAAAAGTATATCTTGTCGGCCCTACCTCAACTCATTTTTGAGCCCTTTTGGACTTGCAGAATCTAGTCTATAACGTCGCTATTAATTTCGATGCGGTTTGAGACTCATATGTATTTGTTCAAGCGTCATAAGTGTCTCTTCATTTACTTTTTGTTAAAATTAATATTTTTAATATTAGTACATTGCATTTATTCATATTGTATATTTACAACTTTTGTGTTTGACGAAACTAATGCTATGAAACATAAACGTACTCTGAAACAGAACATGCGTATAGTATGTTTGTGATCGGACACAAAAACCGACAACCGGTCTTTAACAAAGTACCGGAGGAAACTAATTTCTCAGAATGCCCATGTACCGATGTACTCAATTTCACTATCCGAATGCATCATCTTCCGATTTTTTGTTGAAAGAAAAAGAAAATGCCGGTAAATAATGCCGGTAAATTATTTTTTTCTTATTTAAATTGTGATACACAAGAATGGTTGCATGGCAATCCATCTGGTGTGAGTTTTAGATATAACTCATGATTTACTTTAATTGCATTCGCTTGACTCGTGGATAGTTTATACGCAAACGAAATCTTTGAAAAAAAGAGCGGGAACCGGACTACTAAAGAAAATATTTGTTTCTATCAGGCAGTAAAAACGGTTTTCTGAATTGGTTGTCCATCCGTTCCATTCGGGTTGGAGTTCCAGATTTCCCGGTATTAATACGAGTAAAGCGTTGGTTGTGCATCTCAGCGGCCTTTCGAAGTGGGAGAAGTGAATTGAATAGCCGTCATTGTATATTATATACCGAGTATTTGTTCCGCTTTTCACAAATGATTAACATGATTTGTATCGATTGCAAATTTTAAAAAAATGCGTCAGATTTTGACAGGAAAGTTCACAGGTCTTTTTACAAGTATCTGCTCTGTGTATTCGCCAAAATAAATGGGAAAAAGAGACAACCACTGAATTGAACCAATTAAAGTGCCATATATTTTCGTCTTCCAGATTTCTGATTCATAGAAATTTAAGTATTTCTTGATTTAGTTCTGTTCGCCTAGAAATAAAAATACAGCCGTTTTATTGAAAAACCAGCATACTTGTTTTTATGCCAGGATGGTACATCGTATTTTGGTATTTTTTTACTAACAAAAGTAGATTCTAATTCCGGGCAAATCAAACTTTTACCGACATGCAACTTTTTTTCATAAATATCGGGGTTATTAGCAGATTTTCCAACAATGCTTTAGTAAGGAAAAAGAATTTATAAAAACAAAAATTTTCTTTTAATCCGGAGAAATATTCTTTTATCATCATTAAAAATTGTGTGCGCATTACAACAATCTCACTAAAGTCAGATCTAACAAAATGTTAGCGGTTTTCAGGATATGATTTTAATCAGATTGCGCATTACAAATACTGATTGATTGCCTGATTGATCGATTATTTGGTTGATCGATAAATTGTTTGATTGATTGGATAATTGATTTATCAAATGATTGACTGATCGATCTATCGACTAATCAATATGTTAGCATCCAAACCCTTTATACATTAATCAGTCACCTTTTATTTTTTCCACAATCCGCATCCAGCCACCCGATTGATACATTGTAGACTAGCCACCCAGTACTTTTTTTCTTTTTGTAAGAAATGATGCTTCTGCTATCCGTCGGCTTGTTTATTCAGGACTAAATAATGTTCTTTGCATGAAATCGTAAAATGCATCAAAGTTGATGAGTTTTAATTTAATCGAATTATAAATTATTCCCATTCCAAACTTCATTATACTTCGTTAAATAGATAAGGTACACGTTATATTTCTGGAAAATGCTTAAATTGGAACTCTTTGCCTAGGCCGACTGTTCTTGCTTTCACGGAAATTTCATCCTCGCCTATAAACCTTTTTACAACATTTAATTATAACATTCCCTAAGTATTAGACAATGAAATATAAGATCTTGATAAAGAACTCGCGCACCCGTATGGTTAAATTTTTACCATGCAATTGATGTCTTGACGCGACCGCCGTAACGACATCGAACATATGACGCCAAAAGTGAGCCCGAAAATGACGTTTTTTGTTTTAATGACGTCATTAAAGAAAATATGTTTACATGCAATCATGGCGCGCCATTTGCTAATAAAATCTTACAACTATCAAAAATATGACAAGGAATATACATTTTTGTAATTTAATATCATTGTATTTTAAAAGCGACTTATATGTCGCTCTCGGTCTCTCCCGATAAGCGACTTTAATGTCGCTCTCGGCGTTATACGGGAGCGACATAAAAGTCGCTCTCGGCGTAAGAGGGTTAAGACAGGTTTGACTATATACCTTATGCCAGAAACATTTACTGCATTTTGTGCAACAGTATTGTGCGTCCTATAGTTAACTATAGTTTATCTTGTATCTGTGTGCATCCATTATATTGTCTATTGTGCATTTTGTTTGTAACATATGCCTATTTTGATGCAGTCATGCCTGAAATGGGAACCTTAATGCAAATATTTTTTAATAATACTATTTTTTTATGTTTCCAGTGTATCAGTATCATTAGATTATTATCATGTGTTATTCTGTGTTAGCAATGGTGCTATTACCAGCATTTTGATATAAGCTTTAGGCTTGTACATAAAAGAAGAACCAAAACAAAATAGGCAACTGCACCATCGTCGGGTCCCAAGCCCCGAGTGTGAAAGTAGGAGGGACTATTTTGTTTACATATTAATATTTATGTGGCAGTTTTGGGTTGGAAAGAATAGCCTTGACCAGGATTTGAACCTTAGATTTTCATAGTGATACTCTGTCAGCTACCAAGGCCGCCTGAAGGAAATCTACAACTGTTACAGTTAATTTTTTGAAGTGTTATAATCAGAGTAAAGACAGTAAAATGCATTGCTTGTTGCTAAAGTGTAACAACCCAAATAAAAGCTTTTTTGTTACATTTTGGTTTATCAAATTGTAGTTGAAGATGTTTCAAGTCATTCAAAAGCAGCAAGCTAAAAATTTTTCTTTAATAAAACAGTTTTGCACTAGAGCTCGCATTGAGGCAGTGCCTTAGTTCATATTATTTTGCGTAATTGAGTTTTAAAATTTAAAACCAATTTTAAACTAGTGACGGTTTTATTTTGAAACGCAATTAATTTTCGCTTTTTGTTTATCCATGAAGGGATAGGAAATAATAATCACATATCTAATTTAATTCTTTAATTTCAAAACGTTTCGGCCATCGGCCTTCTTCAGTTGAAATTGCCACAACAAGCTTACATTTTCTTATTATCACAACATACATACAGGAAGTTAAGAGAAATGTTTGTATGACGTCAATG
Organism: Corbicula japonica; assembly: GCA_038501625.1. Taxonomy (NCBI): domain Eukaryota; kingdom Metazoa; phylum Mollusca; class Bivalvia; order Venerida; family Cyrenidae; genus Corbicula; species Corbicula japonica. Next base: position 4,984,360 of record JAZAYU010000043.1, on the reverse strand, counting down.
ACGTCATAGTTGACGTCTGACGTTGCATCGGGTTACCGATATTCAAATAACGTATCTGATAACAGCACTGGAAAACTTTAGGAAATAATAATCACATATCTAATTTAATTCTTTAATTTCAAAACGTTTCGGCCATCGGCCTTCTTCAGTTGAAATTGCCACAACAAGCTTACATTTTCTTATTATCACAACATACATACAGGAAGTTAAGAGAAATGTTTGTATGACGTCAATGACGTCATAGTTGACAACGCCAACTATTCTACTCTGCTTAGCTCCACCCATTGTTTTCTAGTTTAGATCCAACCCATTCTTTGTATGGGGAACCTAGAAACTCGATTTGTTTCTTTTATCCCTGTCATCGTGTTCTTGCTGATTTTACTCCAGGAGCTCTGGTCTCGGTAAGATCATTGAGTACCCCTTTCGGCTTTGCAATGCTCTTAGCTTCTTATGTTTTATATGTTTGTGTGCTTTTGCATGCAACATTGTTAAGCAGATAAGTGGGTTGGAGTCTTTTCACCAAGACAACTTGTACTTGTTTTGTGATATGAGAACCTGTTGGGGCAAGTGTGAGGTTGGTGCACCCTAGAACCGGGTTCTCATTTTTGTTTATTGTTAGTGGTGTCTTTTTTGAAACTGATTATTTTATTAACCATGCTCTCTCCCCCTCTCTTCTTCTTGACTGTGTGGGGAGGCTGTTTTTTCTGAATGTGGCGATTCCTGATATGCATATTTCACCTTTTTATAGCCGCCACAGGGCACCAACAACGCACTGTGATATTAAACCTGATATACTAGAACCTTATTTAAACCCGCAGTGGAAAACTTACCCAAATGTTTCTCTAATTCGTTTATCTTTTATGCGTCTTATTTGAAATTGATATTCTTATAAACCAATGCTGTCTTTTCCTCTATCCTTTTTAGGCTGCGTGGGGAGGCTGTGTTTCTGAGTGTGTTCTGAGTGTGGCAATTCCTGATATGCATATATCACTTTTTCGTATATAGGATATACGGAAAGCAGCCATAAGTTCAGAAAACCCCTCTGTCTAAGCAGGTCAGCCATCGCAATTTTGCAAAATTGTTTAGACTTAAATACTTAAGAATCTAAATTTAAGTAAGAAAACATGAATTTTCGTAAACGGACAATATATCCGCTACCGACAATTTTGTCACTTTTATTTTACCCCTACATTGAATAAATAACAGCGGTTTCCAAACGCATGAAGGGGATTTAATGATAACGTAATAAAAAGTGACCATGACGTATCCATCTATGTTTCAAGTTTGAAGAGAATACATCGAATAAACGCTGAGAAATTAAAAAAAATATCAGTGTAGTTTAAAGATTGCTTGAATGTATAATGAACCGCGCGCTTTCAAGATCGATAGTGTCAGAATTTCTTCATTATCTGTATTTGATATAAACGTTCGGATGTGTTTATAAAGGATACTTGCATTTTTCTTTGGAGTAAGGACAGTGTTCGGTGTGACAAATGTATGCGTTTAATTAAATGTCTAGCAAGATATTTGTTTAAAGCTGTTCTGTATGTTGAGAAAATATTTTTGTTTATACTGTTTTTCTGTACAAGCGTTTAAATTTACTGTTTATTTTGTTTTACATAATTCATCTGTTTAAAATGTAGACAAAAATGAATAAGAGTCCTGACTAAGGTAGTCGAATTCATGGAAGCCAAACACACATTGACTAATCTATAATATTATTTGCTCGCGAATAGGCATTTTGTCTATTTCTTAAATGTGTGAAGATACAAATAAATAATTAAACATCCATTTTATTATTTCCGATAAATGCACGGTTTTATCTGGCTCATAAACAACATAATACGCAGGGCTTGTTAGTATGGACACACGAACACACGTTTATTTCTGTTGTAGATAACCTGTGGGTTTTGAATGCAGGGTGTATTAAATCGGAAATTAGAGATGAGAAATATTTTTTTATTTGATCTGAAAATATAAGAATATCTAATCAATCATTGTATAACCTGCTCAAAATTATCAAATTAAAACAGAATTATTGTTTAATGGTTTTATTAAACAAATGCATTTTCTACAAATATGACCAGTAGTAAAACAAAAATATAGATAATAATCATATGATATCATTCTTAAGTAGGTGCTGTAAAATACTAGTATGCTGGACGCTCTAGAAATAGAAATTTCAACTTAAACAACTTAAATTATACAGGCCTACACCTAATTTATTTTAGTATTTGAATTGTTTAGTAATTAAATACTGTCATATCACTTTTTTTTTCTAAACTAGCACACAACAACTTTCAATACAAACACTATTTCATAGTACATTTAAAAAAAGGAAATCACAGCTATAATAAAGCTATTACATGTAAACCAGATTTATTCGTCTTTTGAAGCAATAAACATTAAAATCCCGGAAACTATTGCTATCACTCCAGCGACGATGCATAGAGCAAACCCGGCGTGTAGTGTAGAACCAGTATATGCTGTATTATCCTTGTCAGTGCCAAATATCACAGAGCCGATGATCATCAAGGCTCCTGAAATACATACTTGATCTGCTAATGATATTCTGTCAAAATATTTATATTAAATACAAAAAGACAACTTCTTTGTTCATATGAGAAGCTGTTGGGGCAATTGTGAGGTTGGTGCACACTAGAACCTGGTTTAAACCCCTAGTGGCAATTTGATACTGACCGTTCCAAGGCAGTAACCTCAAGGGTTCTCTTTTTTGTTAATTGTTAATGGTGTCTTATTTGAAATTTATATTATAATAAAAACATGTTTTCTTTTACTGTTTTGCGTGGGGAGGCTGTGTTTTTTTAGCGTGGCTATTCCTGATAATTTGCCTTAAATTAGTTTGCTCCACTTGTGAGTTTTAATGAGTATTTTATTTGGAGGTGTGTACTCTCTATAAACCAACATGTTTGCTGTATCGAATTTCGTATGCTTCTTAAGTCTACAATACGTATTTGAATCCGGGTCCAACACAAGCTGACAACAAGTTAATTAACTATTTTCTAAAAACACCAATTATTGTGCTGTATATAGAATGATTTATCTGTTAGTTTTGAATAATTTATCAGGTAGTTGACTGTTAACTTTAAATCTGTAGAAATAAGATGAGCTCCGTTTGAATGTGTTCATGTTATTTCACTATAAATCAATTCAAACATAACTAGTCTTATCTGAAGTTTGAGCAGTTTGTAAACTTTATAATCGCATACGTTTAAAACGTTTTCAAGAAACATTCCAAAAAAATGATAACAAGCGATTTTATTATTTCGAGTGTTTGTAAAAACTACACAATTAATTTAAGGAAGATTTGTCCAAATTCTTACTGAAGAGCTGATAGGGGTAGATCTAGGACAATATTTACCGTAAAATACTAAATAGTATTACAGCAACTAAACTGGCAAAAGGCAAGTGAAAACTAAAAAAAAGCTATGCATTTTTTATCCTTAAAAACTAACGTTCGGTGATAAATTCAGATTTAAAGCTTCAATTTAACCAACACAAATCTGTTTGCAAAACTGGATTTAAGTCAACAAAATCGAAGAAAATATATCTGTCATAAGAATTATTGAGTTGACATTGCATCCTAATGTTTAAGAATAACGCAAATGTATCCGCTCTACAAGAAAAAAAATGATCATCTAAAATTTCTAAATAGCTAATAAACGTAGACCGACCTTTACTAAGAGTATGATGTAATTGATGTCATAATTTTGTATGCCTTGCCATTTTATGCATTTTGTTTTGATTGAGTACTGTCTTAATTTCCAAAACAAATTTCAAATAAGTTAACTCAGATTGAATATTAATAAATGCATTTTACGTACGTTTGCAAAAAAAGAATTTTTTGACAATTTTAAACTCGACTTTACAAGCAAATATTCAAACTCGGAGGATTTCCTGAATTCTTTATGCAAGACATGTGTTTTTGATATAATAACAAATAAATTTTGTGGGACATGCCACGGGAAAATTGCTTTTAATTGCATATTTATCTTTACTATAATTCTGAAGTATATATTATTCTCGGAGACAACTTTTCATGTGACGCGCTCAAATTGCTCTCAAGTAACACAATGTAATTATTAATTGAATAGTTTAAGGAGAACATTTAAATACTTCTAGGGTTAATATTATTAACTGAGAATTTGATTAAAAACTCACCAGCTGCAATGGCACAACCTCCTCCAATCTTGGGCAACAGTTTCTGCTCTTTCATTACAAACTGCTTGAGTACAGCACAGACCAGCGCACAAGCAATCACCAATACTCCCAAGATCTCACAGGCCCGTGTACCCTTTATTACCCCGGCTGAAAGCCGAATATTGAAAAAATAAAAGAGCCGTTTTTACACTTCGAGAACGAAGAAGTTTATGCCAACAAAAGCTGTTCACAAACGAACTTCGAGAATTCACATCGGATAGCATAATGAAACTCTAATTAAATTAAATAGTACCGGGGATTCTTTCCATTTTGTCTTATTATGTCTTAGAATTTGTATTTATCTTTTATCATTAACATTAACTGTCTTACACTCAAAGTACGTAACTGAAATTCCAATTGTCTTTGCTCACAAAAAGAGAAGAAATGACACAGTAACATTATGAAAGGCATCCGAAAAGGGAAATAGCAATGAATTTTCGGAAAATTATCATTTTGTTTGATTTTATGTTATGAAAAACCTTGGTGATTTTAGAGATATAAATAAATAGGGAACATTGAAAGCTACCGAACACGACAAATATTTCAAGCTCGATTTGATTTAGCCTGTACGTGGGTTTAGAGAAGAAAATCTCATTATTCAAATAAAAACGTTTACAGTAATAGTTTCTCTGCAGGAATTCTAGATTATTACCAAAATAAAAATAAATGTCTAATAATAATTACTATTAAATTAATAGTCATTAGTATTATACTTACTTATGATTGGTATTGAGCTGCACACAGTTTCTGTAGAAAGTATAGATGATACGCAATTTGTCCAAAGCCCAGAATGCATTTTATATGCAACTGCATTGAAATAGACCCAGTACGGAATTGCTAATCCGACAATATTAAGTATTAAAGCAAGACCGCTCAAACCTATTGCAACAAATGCCAACATGATCTCTTCAATGTGTAAATATAGCCAAATTTTAAAATAAATCAGTATTGCACTATATATATTTAATATTCCAAATAATTAAAAATTTTCTGCAAAAATTCGTTCAGGATGACAACTTTATACTGTTTGTGCGCAAGCTTGGTCTCTCCGCAGGTCTATATATACATCAGCTTATTCAAGTATCCACACGATTGAGAACGGCGCGTTATCTTTTCCATGAACATGTAAACATGTCATAAAAAGAGTTCAATATAGAACAAATGCTTCTTACGGACCAATAAACGCCTTATCAAAATAGTTTTGGCATTCACCAAAATTGACAAAGAAAAAGATGTTTACATACGTTTGAAAAATAAACCTAAACATTTTCCGTGTAATGCGTGTAATGATGGACTTCTATGCTCCTTCTAGTCTCAACATATGCACAGAAACAAAGGTGACACAATGTCTCACTTCAAATACGTTAATACTAGAAATTAGCTGATAACACGTTGCATGTTAAAACCAGTCACTTACCTGGACGTCATGTATGTTATCAGTACGTTCTGTTGTGTTGCGATAATTTCTTATCACCATGAAGACCGTAAACATTATATGTACGGCGTGCTTGCGAACTACGAACGAACAAGCGTTTATATTTTAAAATCTCCATTGGCAACATTTGAATGAAGACTAAATGGACTTAGCTACTTTCGTTTTATCTGTTTTACAATTACGCTGCTTGTAAAGTATCGATTATATGACTAACTCAAGGTGTCTCATGATCAAAATACTTTCTAAGCTAGAATAAATAAGATAAATCAGATAACATCTTCACGGTATTGGACCGGAAAACAAATATATCGGCATTTTGAGATTGTAAACAGTTGCCAGAGGTAAAATATGCCGATTTCTCAGCTCATATGACACTAATCTGAAATGGATTTAATTTTTTATTTCCCTTAATAAAGCCCAAAAAACACAAGTATCATCCAAAACATCAAGACTTGGTCAGCATATATTTTTTGTCGCTGTAAAAGTCAATTTTTGTCTATCTTGCTAAAATTCGAATGCGAGTACAGGAGGAGTATAAGAAAACTGCCGACTCAGAATATTTTTATGACAAAACTAATAATAAGACTAGATTTTTGGTATTTGGGCAACACTATCTCTGGTAAACAACGGCGATTTTTTTTTACAGAACTTTGATCCAATCTTGATTGATACTTAAGAAATAATCAATAGCTTCCGGTGAATAATCGCAGGATCATTCATGGGGCGGAGTTCAGATGCGTAAGGATATATCACGAGGGGCGTAGCCCCTCGTGATATATATCTACGCAGCTGAACGACGCCCCGTGAATTGTCCTGCGATAATTCACCGGAAGCTATTGATTATTTCAATTCTAACACGACACATCTGACTGAATAAGCGAAATAATCATAACTCAATTTTAGCGCGTTGTAATTAACGCAAATTTCTTTGAATATGTCTCATGTTTGCATGCATGTTCTTTTTAAATAAGTTACTTATTGCATCTAGCTCCAAAAAACTCGAATGGGACTCGATCGATTCAATCGTCGACATCTTGAAATGAAAAAGTTTAATCCTGTATCAATGGTTACCACGTGCCATAATTCGTGATACGGGATTTCTGCCCGCGATATCAGGTTTTCGGCCCGCGATATCAGGTTTTCGGCCCGCCCTTTATCATGCAAAGTACCCGGGCATTTTGGTCATTATTTGTTACTATTTATAGTAACACATGTAATAACAGTAAATAAACGTCAACCAATTCCTGTTTGAAAACTAAGTATATTTTATTACGCAAAATCTCTGCGTCGACAAATAGACCGAGTTAAAACAAAATGGCTGCCATTTCCTAGAGTTTCTTGCTGAAATCTTTATCACTTTTTCGGCCCTGCCTTATTAGCCAATCAAATTGCCTCAAATGCGGGCTTTATATCTATAACACTTTTCGGCCCGGGGCCGACAAAGTGTTAATGATAATGGCCCTGTTATCAAGCAGGCCGTCGTGTTATTGAACGTGGCAGATGCTTTTTTTTATAGGGCTAATAACGTATAGTTATTTAATAATTGTACTTAATATATGATTATCATATATCTGGCCTTTATTAAGGAAATCAAAAATTCAAACCCAAGTTAGACAGGTTTCATATGAGCTGAGAAGTCGAAGTTGTTTTACCTCTGGTAACTTTTTACGATCTAGATTGGACTCAAAACGACGTTATGTCTGTTGTCCGGACCCAAAACGTTACCTTTAAACTTAATAAAATACAATTTATTCCCGAATTATCGTAAGGACAGCGAAGAAATTTTAGACCTCAGATGCTAAAATGTGAAAGAAGTTATATATGCATATCAGGAATCGCCTCACTCACAAAACACAGCCTCCACACGAAGCGAAAAAGAAGAGAGGAAGAGAGAGAGAGAGCATGTTTGATATAAGTATGTCAATTCAAATAGTACGCCACAAACAATTAACGAAAAATGGAACCTTTGGAGATACCGCCTTGGAACGGTCAGTGGCAAAACAAATTGCCACCTGGGGTTTAAACCAGGTCATAGGGTGCACCAACCTCACACTTGCCCCAACAGGTTCTCGTATCACAAAACAAGTACAAGTTGTCTTGGTGAAATAACTCCAACCCACCCATTATGGTTTTAATTTAGAGTTATTTATGTTTTTAATTGAATATATTAGCACATTCTAAAAGTTCTTCAGTTTCCTAGATCACATAAAAGGTGTTATTAAAGAAAACCATTTTGTATTAGCTTACAGGCCAGTGCTATTAAATTAAATATGCCTGCAACCATTACCATACCATTTTTAAAAATAAATTTACATTGTTTAGAAATTACTTTTATTAATGCAATTTCCAACTTGTACATTGTAGTTAATCTGTTATTATTTGTTTTAAGCGGGACATGAATAGTATTTGTTTAACATGTTTGCTAGTTTCTTTTCTTACCTATACCGAAAGAGGTCTTAAAAGAACTGTTTTGTCTTGGAATTAATTATTAAATTAATTATTAATCTGTATTGATTGTTTTCTTACATTTATCCTATACCATTTAATTTACACCGCCGGGTCAAACTTAGAACAACCTTTAATTGAAAAGGAGGTAATTATAGTTTTAACAAAAATGCTGCTGATAAATAAGATTTTATGTTTAACCTGCTAATGAGGCTTCCTTTTAAAACAAAACAAGCAATTAAGAGCAATTTTCTGTATACTTGACCCTTGACCTTTATTTGCATGGAATGCGGTTTAGCAAAAAATCGGAAAACTCTCGCCAAACTGTTAGAAACTCAATTATTACACTTAATTTTATTTTCGCTGCAAAGAAAGGCTGTTTTTTTCTGAGTGTGGCGATTCCTGATATGCATATTTCACTTTTCCACAAGATCTAAGCTGAAATTTCAGACTGTTTTTGGCAACTGATCACATATAAAGAGTTAAGCCAATGTCTAGCCAACACTAATTATGAAATAAGAAATGGTCGGTTGCAAATTACAAAAAAAGTAGAATGCGAGTATTTTATGCTTGCCGGATTTAAGATAACAAATTATCTAAACTCTCCTCTAGTAATATAGTAATACCAATACAGATGATACTGCGTTGCTTAAAGTACCAGCACATGTCAGCTCATATCAAATTAATCTGCTGCGACTTATCATTGATATCTACATTGCTAGTGGGAGATGAAACATTTCAAAAGCCTTATCATCGAACATATTATGTTAAGCGACCAAATCTGAAGCAACCTTATCTGAAGTTGTTGTTTTCACATGCAAGATACTCAGTTCGGCCAATCCAGAAGTTCGAAAACAAATTTAATCTATTGACAAAAAAATGAGTGTCTTCCTGGTTTCTACGTAATTCGTCCGCAATATAAAACGTCAAGAAGACTACAAATTGCATAACTTCGGACTGTTAATTGTATCTTGTTGCCAATGACTCATATTTACAATGATATCAAAATTATTCTAGCCTGATTGAGTTTGTACATGAAAATGCATATACTTTTTTAGTAAAGAGATTCAAATTCGCTGCTCTATTAAATAATTTGATATAAATACGGATTTTTGGAACTCAACGGTGAAATTTATTTCTATCTAACAATGAAAAAAATATCCTCAGCGTAGATGTCTTAGATGGTTTTTAACCAAGCTTTTCAACCAATTTTAAGTGTTGTAAAAAATAAAGTGAATTATGCATTTCAGGAATCGCCACACTCACAAAACACAGCCTCCACACGCAGCAGTTTTTTTTGTGTTTTTTTAGGCCCCATAAGGGTAACCCCATTTATTCGTAATAACCACATTATTACACATAATATATAGCATACATATGACATGTAGCATTCAAAGAAAATATATAGTGTGTATGTATTCCTTTAACAAATCAATTTGTTAACAAAATACTATTCATATGCAAGTTAAGTCGAGTATAAACATTTAGTACATCAGTCATTAATTTTTTTTAACATGTATGCAAGCATATGATGGAATTACTCTGGCCTGAATTTATAAAAAAAAAGAGAGTACTTTTATTTAATTATTTTCATGGGCACATAATACTTGTGGTTTTAGTGAATACGTTAAGATTTTTGGATTCTTAAATTCATTTGTTTGTTGTTTTTTTTATTCCAAATGTATGTCTTAGCATAAAACGTGTAATATTATTGCTATTTTGGCAATTAGTTATGCTAGTAGGTTGATCAATCAATTAAATCCACAAGAAAAAGTGCTTCACAAAAAAACTGTAACAATGGTTTTACAGTGGTAGCAATAATTCCCATAATACTGCAGTATCTAAGCACAAGTAGCTTTTAAAAAATATCTAATTGTATTTCATTGTATTATTTAAAGGTTTGAGGAAAAAAGACTGAAGCTTTAAACTGGTTTAATATTACTATCTGATATTTGAATTTTAAATTATATAATGAAGTGAAGTAATTTTTGTCACTTCTTATTAGTTACATTGCATATTTTGTGTATGTGAATTATTGCTTTGTTGGTTTATTCAACAATGATTAAAGGACATAATTTAAAAGTATTTGTGATTTAAACATTGCAAAAGTTTTATCAATATGTATATTGTTCAAAATATATCAATATATTTCCACAATACCAGGAATTCTGTTAATTTGTTACATTTAACAGCAGCTTCTTTATTATAACTACAATGCAATTTCAAAAATTTCTTTAATCCATCCATTGTTGGATTAATTAGTAGCTGTTTGCTTTTGTAAGCATGTTTGTTATAAGTATGTCCATTCAAATAAGACGCCACAAACATTTCACGGAAAAGAGAACATTTGGGGATACCGCCTTGGAACGGTCAGTGGCAAAACAAATTGCCACTGGGGATTTAAACCGGGTTTCAGGGTGCACCAACCTCACTCTTGCCCCAACAGGTCCTCATATCAACAAACAAGTACAATTTGTCTTAGTGAAATGACTCCAACTCACCCATCAGCTTAACAATGTTGGATGCAAAAGCAAACAAACATATAAAACATAAGAAGCTATAATCGTCAAATGGGCGAGTATATTTTGATACGTATCAAACGTATCGTATTGATACGAATTCCTATCAAACCGCATATTCTTATTTAATGCAGAACGAAAATGAAATAAACTCTTTTGATAAGTGGCTGTTTTTTTCACTGATAGGCATTTAACATGGCGATGAGGTCATTTGCCCAGATATTTGTCAAAAAAGCTAAACATACACACTCTAGCGATCTTCACAACTCTGCAATACAAAAGACAAACTAAAAAAAACTTATTCTCTATTTTAATCACGTGTTTGATGTCGTTTTATATTCGAATGCTTGCGCAATGTTTGGATTCTCAGTTCTTGTACTTAAATTTCACTTTAATCAATATTCAGTATTCTCATTACATGTAGAAAAAACAATATATCTAAACTGCGTCTTATTCATTATTAAACATAATGGGAAATTTTACCATCAACGCCCTTTATCTTTTTAAAAATATTTATGGTTTCAGTCGGAAAAACTATTCCAAATAAATGAATTTTATCAGGAATATTAAGCAGTTTTTTAAATGTTTCTCCTTGATATCATTGTACATATGACCTTTTTTGGGTTGTCCCTGCTAGCTCAATTGATTGTAAGTTTTCGGACTTGCTAGGCTTAGCACTGTGGCGGTGCGGGTTCGCTCCCTAGTAGGGACAATATCAATTTAGCTTGTTGAAAAGGTCAGCCCATACCTTAATTCGTATCAAAATTTAAATTTGGATTCATTATTTGCAATATTTTTTTCTTTCAAGCTGACTGTGTGAATCAGACTTGAGATAACTAAGGATACATAAGGTCATCAGCAAGGTAGACACCTGCTCTTTTTTGTACAAATACTGGTTTAGAAAATGTTTGTTCCTTAAAATTAGATCTATTTTAAATTCCCTTCCAAAGTTCTTATCGATTAACCTTATAAAGAAATCACGTATCCTTTATTTTCTGAAAATTCGTCTCCACTTGACAAAATTTCAGAAAACGAGGAAACGACCCAAATCTTTAACCTTGAAATCTAGTGATAAGATATTGAATTTTTTACTCTAAGATCTGCACCATCAAATAATGCTCTTTTCCATAGGAATATCTAGCACTCTTTGTTCAAATTTAGCAAATATAAAAAACAAATAATTAAAATTTAATACCCTGTCTAACGATGCACAGAGGTACAACGTTAAGATTTATCTATTTAGAAAATTATAAACAACTTTTATATAAAGGAAGAAAATGTTTAATGTCGTTTCCGATAGAATTTATTATCTTCACTCTGACTTTCTAAATGTTTCCGTGGAGTTGTGATGGTGTTGTGAAAGTCTACCATGTGATAAAGAAGTTTTTTTAAAACTTAAAAACAATATGCCACTGAGAGTTTTAAACAATTTCAAGGGTGCACCAACCTCATACTTACCCCAACATGTTCTTGAAAAAAGTTTTTAAAAAAGCATATTAGGAATCGCCACACTCACAAAACACAGCCTCCCCTGGCAGCGAAAAAGAAGAGAGGAAACTCATAAAACACAGCCTCCCCACGCAGCGAAAAAGAAGAGAGGAAGAGAGAGAGCATGTTTGATATAAAGATGTCAATTCAAATTGGACGCCATTTAACAAAAAAGATCATTTAACAAAAAAAAGAACCTTTGGGGATACCGCCTTGGAAAAAAATGAAATATGCATATCAGGAATGGCCACATCCAGCATACACAGCCTCCCCACACAGCCAAAAAGTAGAGAGGAAAAGAGAGCATAGAAGGATCAGTGGCAAAACAAATTGCCACTGGGGGTTTAAATATGTTCTAGGGTGCACCAATCTCACACCTGCCCCAACAGGTTCTCATATTAACAAACAAGTACAAGTTGTCTTGGTGAAATAACTCCAACTCACCCATCAGCTTAACAATGTTGTATGCAAAAGCACACAAACATATAAAACATAAGAAGTTAATAGCATTTCAAAGCCAAATGGGCGGGTACTCGATGATCTTACCGAGACCAGAGCCCCTGGGGTCAAATTAGCAAGAACACGATGACAGGGATAAAAGAAACAAATCGAGCCTTTAGGTTCTTTAAAGAATAGATTTCCCTATAAGCCTTCATTAACTCTCAAACCCCTGCCACCGTCGTGCAACCAAAGAGGTAAGCATCGTGATCAACTGTAGATGGGTTAATCACAAGGCCTGCAGAGCGCTGTAGAATATCATGTCGGTAACCTTTCTTTTTGGTTTTTACGAATAACCGGGGAAATTAACATTGCCTTTTATTTTCTTAATAATAAATTAAATCCCCATAAAAAAACTGGCTGTGAAATACCTTGTTGCAGATACAAACGATATTGCCTCTACTTTGGAGCGAACCCGTACCGTCACGGCGACAGCGCCAATCCATGTTATGCCGACAACAATACCTACTAGCTGGGACATCCCCAAATAATGTTGACGTATAACCCTGATAAACGTTATCATCACTGATTACATCGGTACAAGAATAATTAGTATCACCACCATTATCATCATCATCATCATCATCATCATCATCATCATCACCATTATGAAATACCATTATGTAAAATAATTTGCTGGAACTGTGTATGGCGCACCTCTACATCTATGTTGGAAGGTGTGCTTCGTATTATTATAGTCCTTATTTGACGCATAAATTTGAAAGTCTTTGTGAGTCTTTAACGTTTAATAAAAAGAAGAGTGAAATATGCATATGAGGATTCACCACACTCAGAAAACACAGCCTCCCCACAGAGCAAAACAGTAGAGAAGTAGATGAAAAGGAAACTTTGAAAGCCATCGAACACGACAAATTTAAAATATTGCAGGCGGGCTGTTTCAAAAAAAGGCTGGTTTGGGTTTTCCTTTATAAAAATGTACAACAAACAGTAACTTCCATTTTCCTACTTTGCAGAGGTGTCTCATCATGCCCTTTAAAGATTTGTGAAGTTTCATCAAAATAGCACCATCCGTTAAAAAAGTATTCTAAAATAATGGGCAAAAACTGTCAGGAGTGTGACAAAAAAGTGTGACACTTTTCAAAATTACATTTGTTCAGACCATTATTTTACAAAAAGGTTGAGTAAAGACAAGTTTTAGTGTTGTTTTATTAAAAGGTGCATTTATTAGGCATCAACTAATGATAAAATTAAGCATATTATACTAAAAGTAATCAAAATTTATGCTATTAAGTCAAGTGTGGTAGATGAGAAAATACCTCAAGAAAATCAATACATCTTTGCTTTATAAATTTATAGGACTTTAAAGATTAATAGTACATAAAAAAGTTTTGTGTATCATTAAGTTTAATGTTTCTAGATGCAATAATTATAATATTATCACCTCTATTGAAATTATATTTGGCTGCACCTCTCTTCAGAAAAAGTCAGCTAAATTTGTCAGGAGTGTTACATTATGCACATATTGCAATATTCTGTCAACATATCCTTTACATAAAAACAAGAGCATGGTTTTTCCTAGAAGTCTATTTCATGTTTTGTTAAATTGTAACAAACAGGAATAGCCTTAGTGAAACTTTTTTGAGTATACTGCAATTATGTGGTTGTCAGGAGTGTGACACACTTTCCTTACAATATGAATTTTTTATCTTTATGTGATACCACAAGTTCTAAAGCACTTATAGTTGATGCTTCAACATGTTTTGTAACAGAAATACACATTAAAATAATAAGAAACAGTAATACTTGTATTTTAAGCACATAAATTAAAATTCTTTGATTTATTTAATACTGGTCAATAAAGCTCCATAAAATTTTATTCTGCCACATATGAGTATAACTTGATTGATTGTGATCACAGTAAAGACTGTACAAACATATGGACCAACCAGTCTGGACTTTTTATGAACTTAAATTCTTTACATTTTTTTCACTCCACTTGCCATTTTTCAAATGACAATATCTCAGCTACCAGTTGACCGATTTCAAAAATCTTTTCAGTTCTTTACTCAGTTTCAATAAGCCAAATATACAGAATAACAAGTTTGGAATTTTAATGAATTTTAATTTTTCACTTTTTTTCACTTTTCCAGCCATATTTTTTAAACAGCCCAGGCTCGATTTGATTGAGCCTGTTCATGAACAGTAAGGAAATGCATATTACGGCCCACGCCGCCTAGCCCCGGGTTGAGTGCAATATTTACACCAATAAACAGTACGATTTGACCATCCCAAACGATGGTGTTTATAGGCGGTGGAATGGAACCTTCAATGCGGTATTTCCAGATTAAAACCATTCAATGTTCATTGGCGTATGGTCCCCAGATAAAAGAATGGGTTTGCCCTTAACGAGAAAACAATAGGCGGAACTAAACAGAATAGAATTTAGACAGGGGAGAATAAAAATCCTGCATATCACAGACAACGCCAAAGGCAAAATTTAAAAATCATTTGGGGTGATTGAACAATATCCAAATCTATATTGGCTGGGACATTGAAACCAACATCTCAAAACTTTCCGAAATATTAAAACAAAGGTAATTTAAGAAGTACTTTTAACATAACTCATAAGTATCGTGCCCAACGACCGTCAAAGGACGTAATTGATAACAGCACTGATTGAATGTACGGGGAGACTTTAGAGCTGCCACACGGCACAAACAACGCTACTGTGATATTGAAGTAGATGAAAAGGGACTTTTGAAAAAAAGGTTTCTTTTTGTGTCGCCCTTTCGAAGAAAAGGCGATACATAGGGATCGCTTTGTCCTTCCGTCGGTCCGTCACGAAAACTTAACGTTGTCTATAACTTTGCCATTTCTTAATATTTCTTTATCAAACTTTCAAATAATATTGCTTATGACAATACAGTCACGATGATGCAAAATTCATTAGGTCACGGTCACATTTGATGGCGTTAAGCCCCTTTTTGTATTTGCATTTTAATTCCGACAAAGCATCAGAGGGCGACACAAGTGTTCAACTGAACACACATCTAGTTAAATTTACAGATGGTTTTTACAAAGGACTTGGAGAAATTAACATTCCATTTTATTTTCTTAAGTTTATAAATTAAATCTTCATAAAAACTGACTGTGAAATGCCTTGTTTCGATAGTGATTTTCAATTCCACTTATATTTTTGAATTTAATCTGGTTATCGGCGATCAAATTTGCAAAAGGTTTTCCTAAATATGTGATACCGATAATCTTGTTTTATAAGCTTTTCTGATATGCAAAGATTACGTTCATTTAAATAGTTAACATTATTACAAGCTCTAGAATAGCGAACAAGCAGTGAGATATTAACTCAGTAAGACGTTGCACGAGGAACATCGCCGGCTCAAAATGAAAAATTTTCTTTATTAAAATTAAAATTGTCATAATTGTGTAGTGATGTTTCCACTTTGAATGCAAAGATTTAGATCAAGGAAGTGTGCTTGCTTTTCTGAAGTGTTCGCCTTATTAAGTTGTAGTTCATTAGGATAAATTTTATTAAACTGAGATGGAAACTTGTTATTATCTATATTCAACAAATCATCAATGTACCTCGAGGTGTTAATAAAGGCTATAATTATGTCATCTTGATATTCGGTAGAAAAAGATAACTTAAAACCTCCTTCATAACAGTATAAAATATAGATCAGCAACAGGGGTGCACAATAAGTACCCATTCGAATGCCTATTACTTGTTTCTAAATAGAGGTACCAAATCTAGCTATTATCCAGTAAGAAAGTGAGCGGCTCTATTTAAAATTTAGATCTTGACCACTCCATAAAGTATAATTCTCATTGGACCCATCTATATAAAAAACTATGTTCATTACAAGCGAGTAAGGTTTTATTTTATCTTGCAAACGTTTTTGTTTGCAACGAGACTGATGAGCTTGTCTCTTATTAAGTTATTAGGGAGTGAGGTGTACAAAGTGAAAATCAGAAGTTCACAAACAGAACGCCTGACAATTATTACGTCGCCTCAGTTTCAATAGACCAAAACAAATTTTATGATAATTAAGTAGTTGTCCGAGAACTGGAATTGGCGATAAATCTCGCTTTATATGGTGTTTTGTGCATTTAAGGCAACCAGTACCTATTAAGAATATTATCTTGTTTTGGCTCAACACTGATTCTACATTTTGCCAAATGTAGAGTGCTTGCTGCACCACTGCCATTCTCTGATGTAGTGTGTAAACATAAGTACTAGTATAGGCTCTTATCTAGTTTGTTCATAAGACGTCGGAACAACGTGTTTACATGAAAAACCTTCAATCAGTGAGTAACCTTGTGACATAACATCTAACAAAAGTGACATATACAAAAAATACAGCATCTACATAAAGTAACAAGAAAAGTAAAACACACACGTGTTATATGTGGACGACATTTATGCTAATGATGTAATGTCCCTGAGCCAAGTTGTGGTTGGATCCATTTGATTGTAGATATGAAGTGAATAGTTGTTTGACCTATGATCAAGCCACCACACACCATCAGGCTACCAGTCCACATGTCCAATAATGATTCCTAAATCTGCCACACTTCCACAAACTGGGTAATCTTGGCTATTCCAAACCACACCTACAAAAAAGTAACAGTTATTTTCCATTAAAAATACACATGATGTTATGCTCATCTGTTTGTCAATAGTTTTGGGATCAGCCATGCAACACATATGTAATTGGTCAAAAACATAAACACCAGAAGCACTTAACAAAAAATAAAGAAATACATGAAAATCAACCAAGAGCTTAATAATTGCCAGGGAATGGCTTAGAGGGAGACTTGGCAGAAATAGTCTCCCAAATTGTCTAAACTTCTCCCTCTACTGAGCAAACGTAGAAATTATTCCTATATGTCCTGGGCTGTCACTAGACCAACATGATCAAAATATCACTACAGCGTGTGTATTACATATATTATGAGAATGTGTATTCTGATCGTGATTTTCCGTTACTCTATGGCACATACCGAACTCCGAAATAGTTTTGGAAAATCCTATCGCTGTTATTTTTATAACCATTACGATATTCTTACGCCATAGCATGAAACTAATGTTGCTTTTGTTTTTAGTAAACCATGATGTCGAATAATTTTTTTCCAGCGTATTCAAATTTATTATGAGCGAGAAGGGTATATAAAAACAGGTATCTAGAACTACATTCCTGATAAAAAGTAACATTGTTGCGTACTTAAGCTGCACGCTTGACCCAACTGACGAGGTATATGTTAGAACGTGACCGCTATTTATAGAATGCTCTCGACCTTTGAGATAACATATTTTGACCTAGTTATGTACTGAATATCGATATAAAAGAATAAATAAATAAATATCTCTGAGACTTACCTCATACAATCCACTATGCATTCACAATAAAAATAACGAATTTATTTCTAAAGCATTCACATGTCGCACGCCATCTTGAATATCCAGAGGTTTCACCTCAAAGATATCACGCACAATGACGTATTATGCCGAATCCTCACGAGATATACATTCGCACATCCAAATAAAATTTCCCAGCAAAAAAAAATTCCCAGCACATAAAAAATAAAGTTTTATCAAAGAACACCTAAAACATATTTAACAAAAATAAAAAAAATCCACACAATTTACCAAATGCAAACAAATTACTTTGAAATTTTCCCTTATCGAATTTAACTTCCGTTATTGAAAGGGATGTTCAAAAATTTCTTCTACCCCGTCAAAATCACTCAACAATTTAACTAAAAAAACTAAGGTTTCTACCCATAAAAACGTTCATAACAATGCATTTTATTTCTAAAACAATAATTTTGAATGCATAAGTAACAAAAATCACGTATTTACCAAAACAACATCTTTTCTGAACTTTTTTAGTAACCCTCTTATCTCTCTTGGGTCAAACTAGATGTACGTATTAAACATCATCTATTAATAGTTAAATAATAAATATAATACATGACCCATAATTCGTCCAGAAAATGAGAGAATGTGCTTATAAAAAGATATAGATGATAATTTCAAACAGACTCCACAACCTATTGACAAATGGGAACTTGATGGGTTACTTACTTGGAACGGTCAGTGGCAAAACATGCTTCCTTTTGAAAAAAGGTGATATATGATACAGCAATCTGACTATAACACCTGCAGGTTCTAACACATACGATACATTTTGCAACAGTGATTTATCTCCAGCCCGCTCATGAACTCGACAATGTTCCTTGTCAAAACACCCGTATAAATAAACGTTTAGAATGTCAAGCGAAATGGTTAGGCACTTGTACAAGATGACCTTACTGAGACCAGGGTACCTGGAATTAAATCACCAGAATGACGATGGCGGGAATTAAAGAAATGAAACTAGCTTTTACATTCTTCTTCCAGATTTCTCTGGAAACCTTCATAAACTCTTAAATCTGTCTAAAACTCTGGTTGAAAACAGGATATGTCGCAGTATTGATTTTAATCTGCAATATTATTTTATATTCTGGATACCGACGTTTAAACTTGCAAAACGTTTTACTGAATTTATGGTAATGATCAGAAGTTTCAAAATTTTACCTGTCAGGCAAAAACTGCCTGACCCTATAACAATCTATCATGTTCGTTGTTTCAATATTTAGACAGAGTATTTAACCTCTCATAACACTGAGTTCCATGTTAGTTAGAATTTCTCCTCTGTTAAAATCTGAGCTCCTACTACAGGTATAAATGTTATACAATATCTACAATATCATTATTTAAAACCATTCGGGAGAATGATAAACAAACTTTATGATAAATATAGCCGTGAATTCAGATGTGAACATTATGCGGAAAATGACTGGTCAAAAGGTTTGTTCGCAAATTGAGTTATAACGGAGTTTTAACTCTGTTATCTAAAATCGGAAATACCGCTTTCATTTAAAATCACTATCCTGCATTTTCCGAAAATTCACTTTAGGGAACGACATATATTTTGAACCCGTTTAATATGCATTCACTGCTAATCCTTTCTCAAGGTAGTGTGCTGTTTACAAATCTTTACTCTCTTCTGTGCACTAACTTCCATTTGTTATATTGCTTTCTGAATTGACGACAGGAAAATACTTCTTTTGTTTTTTAGAGGTCACTAAGTAAAGGTTTAAGTACTCAAACGATGTTTTCATTCATTACCATTTCGATACAGTGTATGCATACATTATTTATTAAAAATGCGGGTTAATGTATGAGCGTATTATGCATTTCCGTCATTGCCAATCAACCGACCCCGGTATACCTGTGGTTTTCAAGACGGTATTGAGTAGCGTGTAAATATTAATGCTATTTAGTATTGTATATATATTAAAAGTCTTTTGTATTGTGTCCAGGATAGTTGCGCATGCGCGGTGACGTCATATTGCGATTTAGAACTAAATAAATAACTTTATTGCAGGAATCAAAAACTTTGCATTGCTAATCTTTATAATTTAAAAGAAGTTGCATGTAGATTTGTGTTTAACAATTTTATCATTACGAAGAATGAAACATAACTGAACTTGCATGCCCCCTAGTGTGGAATAAAGTAGGTCATCTGACTTGCAGGTGTTGTAAAAAAACGAGTGAACATTGTTAGCGACTGCTGACCTTGTTGCAATCTATCAAAAGTTTGTTTTTAATATTCGATCGGTATGTTTTCCTACTGAGAAAAACACAGGTGTCCATGTTAGTGTCATGCTATCTTTCCGCTCCATTGGTCCGTTGTGTTAAATCGTTATCTTGGGAAATTGTGAAATCGATACCGGATGTTTACACAATTTAACTAATAAACTTGGTGACTTAATTATGGATTTAAAATGGTATTGAATGACTGATATTCAGTTTGTAAGGATTGATTAAGTGAACATCTTATTGTAAAACAAGATTATATTGAAGCATGGAAATTAACGGATTACAGTCAAATAGGCCACAAGTCATATAGGGCACAAGTCAAATAAGCCACAAAAAAGTCAAATGGGCCACACTTGATTTTGAAAAAAGTCAAATAGGCCACAAAAATAGGCCTCATTTTAATTTTATTTATAAAGACATTATTATCATTGTGTAAGTATGTTCTAAGTCAGTTTATATTGTTTTATAAAGTATTTTTAATAAGTTGCTTCATTGATTAGGCATTTTGTACAAAGCAACAGGTGCTTTTTCGGATTTTTGTCCAAAACCATTATGACCGAACAAATGGGAAAACAATTGACAAAATATTGCAACACAATGAAAAAAACACAAATTTTCTTTTTTTGTGATAGTAATTTAAACAAAAAATATAAACATTAAGAAATCACAGATAATCAATGCAGTTGCAACATAAGCTGTGTATTATGCATGATCTGACATCAGGGCTTTTTTGGTTGATTTTATAGCCGATATTCGGTAATGTTCCCAATGGCAAAACATATATTTTTTCCCAATTAGTGAAAACAAAATCCCAACTGAATCAATACAAAAATGTCTGAAATACAAAAACCCGCGTTATCTTTGTCATTCATCATTAAAATATTATAGCTAGTTAATTAATTATGCATCAATTGGTTCGTTAATCTAAAAATTATTGATAATATTAATTATATGTAAAACTTTTTATTATCCAATGATGCAAAAAACTTCCCAATTTCTGGCAAAATAACGCAAAATTTCTCAATTCCAGGGGTATGTGTCATATTTCCCAAACAGTGAAAAATGCACTGTACATGTAACTTGGATTAGAAATAAATTTAACTGACTGTTTAACATGACACCTTTGATTGCATTAGCACCTCTAACTGTTCCTGCAAGTGTTGTAAATTGAGATTCTTTTATAACAATGTGACACCCTGAAAAAACTGATTTAATCAACACCTTGGGTAATGACAGTGTAGGGAACAGATTAAGACTTTTACACAAATTAATTTACTTTTTGATGGCAGTCAAGTTTGTAAAGCAAAAAAAAATCAGATGATGTCTTAATTTGTTCTAGAGTTTCAGGATGACTTGCAGAATTTTAAAAAAATCAATTTAAAAATGATACTATTTAACCTTATGTAAATTTAAAAAAAAACTAATTGTTTTCAGTAAATGTTCATATACACTAGACTTACAAGTATTACCTGAAAGTGATGACTGTAAGAATAGTGACAGGCAAATTTATATTGAATGTCTATTGATTAAATTTGATTTTTAAATAAACTCTCAAAATATGCAAGGTCATATGAACCAACTACCAGTACTGCCTACCACAGAGATCAACTTCATTCAAGTTAACCCAGAACTGAAAAGTTAAAAATTAAACTTTTATTCAAATAATTATAATTATCTTGACAAAAGTGAAATTATTTATGATATTAATATTTTTATTAACTTTTTTACAATAATTTTTAGTTAACATCATTCATCTTGAGCAGAATCACAATATCACATTAGGTGACAACATTTACATTGAGTTAATAAGACCTCTAACAAATTGTGATAGATTTAAACTGCAGGTTATTTCCTCCTTCATGGATACGATTTCCACCCGAGAAATAAATAAGATGTTTTTATTTAGCATAAGTTCTGATATTTTATCCATAATTGTTAATCATTTTTACTCACTGTAAATCTTACTCTGACTTAATTATTATTGATTATTTTAACAACATTTATACATTAAAAACACATTTTAAACATTCTCTTATATCTAAACATTTCTTAATTTCATCAACTAAAAAATCTAAAAAAAAACAACTGTTTTTCTGAATGTAAAAAAGTAATATATGCATATCAGGAATCGCCACACTCACAAAACACAGCCTCCCCACGGAGCGAAAAAGAAGAGAGAGAACATGTTTTTTATGTATGTCAATTCAAATAGGGCGCCACAAACAATTAATGAAGAAGAGATCCTTTGGAGATACGCAAAAAAATATTTGTGGCCTATTTGACTTTTTGTGGCCTATTTGACTTGGAAAATTTCCTTTTCTAAGGAAAAATTGTAAATTATATCGGGAAAATGAAAACACACAAGTTATGCATATGATTTTATTTTGGCCGAAATAAAGGCTGCAGGTTAAGAAAATTCATTGACAAACAGAATGAAAGCAGCCATAGCACCCAAAACTAACTCGGCCAAAACCATAAACCGACAATTAAATTGACAAAGCTACTTTTTTTTGCCGCATGAATCAAAGTTTCATCAGAAAATCTTAAATATCGCAAATAACAGTCCGACTTCCAGTTGCCAAATAACTGAACTAGCTCCCCCGGCACTCCGCATTTAAAGTAGAAGGAGGCACCGCCTCTTCTAAAAGAGTGTAAGGTATATTCCGCGGCTCCTGATACGGACGTGCGCTTCATGATACGTTTAAAAGTTTTATCAAGCGTACTTGCATTTAACGGAAATAAAGAAGAAGACTCTTTAACACAAAAAAGTGGATCTGAAGCGGCCGCCGGAACTAGTTCACACATAACGAAAAAGGCGGCAACTGGACAAAGATCAGATTTGTCATTCTTGTACATAGGTAAAATGACATTCCTGTCACCAAATTGATTAGTCTTGGCATATTTTAAATTAACGAGAATGCCAAAATCAGACACAGAAACATCATTTCGACATAAATATTTAGTAGTATCAAACGCCAGCTTAGTCGGAGGGACAATACTAGATTTCCTACACATCATATAAAATGAAAATAAAAGCACACACCAAATAGTTGCGTAAAAAGGGGATTTTAAATCAATCACACTTCCAATTTCACGTAAAATCCATGGAGTTACAGGAGGAGCTTGATGAGGCGAATGAAATAAAAGTTTCGCAAGACCTCTGAAGGTCAACTGCAAAGAAATATTTGAAAAATCAATTTAGACAACCGCTCACTGCGACGAAAAACTTACAATGAAAGCGGTGAGCGCCAAATGCAGTCAAGCGGATACGGGGGCGGAAGAGTTAAATCCCTTATAATTATTATTTTTCTAAGGAAAAATTGTAAATGTGTGGCCTATTTGACTTTTTTCTGTGGCCCATTTGACTTTTTTGTGGCCTATATGACTTGTGGCCTATATGACTTGTGGCCTATTTGACTTGATACCGAAATTAACTTGATGGCTAATCAAGAATCACTGCTGAAAATTCATCCAGATCCAGAATGTTGAAAAAGAGCTATTTTTACGTTTTTATATGGACAGTGTCGCTGAGCATATAGGAACATATAAGATAGCAAGTGCATCTTTGTTGTCTGGCCAACAAATTAACATGATGAAGCAACCTCTTCTGAAAGTGAAGTCTCTGCTAGTTGAAGCTTACCCTACACCAAGTCCATATTGTTTAACACATGAAGTGAGACCGGCTCATAATCCAAAGGTAGGAAGATTTTTTTGTTATTGGCTTATTTGGTAAAGAAATTGTCACTTACATTTATTTCACTGAGAAAATTCTATAATTCGCTGGAAAACATAAAATAAATAGTGGTCTACATCACATACATTGATAGTATAAGTTTGTTTTGTGTTTAAGGATTCTGCATTTAAAATTATTATGCCCCCACAAAGTGGGAGGCATACTAGTAGAGTTGCACTTGCCGTACATACGTACGTCCCCAAATCTTATGGCATCAACTCCTCATAAACAATAAGGCAGATTTCTTTCAAACTTGCACAGATGATCAAGCAGGATGTGTAGATGACCGGATTTTTTCCTATGATCATTTCAGTAAAAATTTTTACTTGAGTTATAATTAACCCTTTGTTATTAAAAATTATGTTGCAGCCAGGGTTGGGCGGTAAGTACCACCCCTGGTATTTACCAGTGGTATTTACCGGTATTTATTGCCCTGGAAAATACTCCCCAAAGTGGCAAATACTGGAAAATACTGGAAAATTCTACACAGATGTGTTTTTTGCCTTAAATAAAGTTAAAATTACTGCAGAAATCGTAACTAAGTTGACTGTTATTAATGTGTTATCATAATAATAATTTAATTAATTAGATATTTTAATTAAATTTCATATCAGGTGATCACTTTAAGCACTTTAAGTAAAAATAAATCTTAGAGAACTGTCTTTTTTACTTAACACCTAACAAAACTCAACTCAAATGGCCACTTTTCAGTACTTAAATATTTTATTTATTATGGATAAAATGATAAAAGTGATAAACTGAAGTATAAATATAATAGCAATCGATGGGTTAACTTGAAATTATCTATATGAATGATGATAATAGGTAATAAAGAATAAATTCCAGACTGGTCAATTCAATCAACCAGTATTTGCAGGTAAATGCCGGTAAATACTGCCGGCATGGGAAATACTCATACTTGCCGGCATTTTGCCAACCCTGGTTGCAGCAGTGGGGACATTAGTGTCCGAGGACATAAAACATTTGTGATTACATCAAGGAATAAAATTAATTCTTGATGTATTCAGGAATGTTTTATAATGCATTTTGCCAAAAAAGTAGTTTTGTCTTAATAAATTTAATATATTTTATGTTTTGTGAAAAGATGTGTTTAATTTATTTTCCGAACAACTTCAACAGTCGCTTTGAAAATCTGTAATACATGTAACTTTATAGTAACTTTTGTATCATGGTCCCAAAACATCTTTCATAATACATGTAGGTGCAGTTTTATTGACAGTTTCAAGATGTATTTGTATAAGTTTTTGTGTGGCCTGATGTATGGCAATCGAAATTAATCCGTGGTTATCGACCCATCTATGGTTATTGGTGATACCTGATGATAACCATAGTTATAATCAAGGGGTGATAATAAGATGGTCACAAGTCATATATTGTTTTCAGTTAACTTATTATTTACACAATTGCTTAACATATTCATTTAAATTAATTTTCATAATTAAAAAAACATTTGCTTCATATTTAATTGCAAAAGATATAATATCTCTTTATTCTTGAAAAGATTGACCACTTTTCCTCAGTTCTTCTGTGTCAAAATGACCCCAAGCTCAGAAATAGGTGGGGTCAAAAGTGGAAAAATTTAAATTTGCTTGCATCAAAAAGCATGAATCTGCATTAATTGAAATCACTGTAACTGCCGTTAACGCCGAGAACAATGGTTTTTGGTCAGTAACTATAGGTTACGTTGATGTCCATAGTAACATATTGATAATTACTACATGATATTCTACAGCGCTCTGCATTTCTGGTGATTAACCCATATACAATTGATCATTCTGCTTACCTCTTTTATTGCAGGACGGTGGCAGAGGTTTAAGAGTTTATGAAGGTGTTTAGGAAAATATATTGTAAATGTACAAGCAAGCTTGATCTGTTTCTTTTATCCCCGTCATCTTGTTCTTGCTTATTAAACTCCAGGTGCATTGGTCTCGGTAAGGCCATTGAGTACCGCCTTTTTTTCTTTACAATGCTATTAGCTTTTATGTTTTGTATATGTCTATGCTTTTGTATGAAATAAAGTAGAGCGGATGGGTTGGGGTTATTATCACCAAGACCACTATTACTTGTTTGTTGATATGAGAACCTATTTGCGCAAATGTGGGGTTGGCGCGCACTAGAACCTGGTTTCAACCCCCAGTGACATACAACTTTTTGCCGTTCCGAGGTGGTTTCCCCAATGGTTCTCTTTTTGGTTAATTGTTTGTGGTGTCTAATTTAAAATTAATTCTTTTTTTAACTTATGCTCTCTTTTTCTCTCTACTTTTTGGCTGTGTGGGGAGGCTGTGTTTTCTGGTTATGGCAATTCCCGATATTCATATTTCATCTTTTTAATCCCAGAGGCAAATACGTTTTGACAATACCATAATTTCCAAGATTGGAATAATCCGTTCATTTTTTATTTCCAATTATTGTTTATTTTGTTTGTTATGTTAATATTATTATGTTGACTGTATTTTAACGAGGTGTTTTCTCCCTGGCTCTATCTCATTGCTGTTTTGCAAGTGAAATAGAAGTGTTTTAGTGAACGTGATATTTTTCTTATTTTTGTTGTTAAATTATTGATCAGACAATTTTTCTTTTTTTGCAAGTCGTTTCATGCTTTAAGTTGAGTGTTCACAAAATACGCTAAATATTGACCTTAAAACTTAAAAGTATTAAAGTTTTATCGAGTTGATAGCAAGATGACACCTGTACCCAACATAACCAAAATGCGATAACAAATCACTGTTTAACGGAACCTATCCCTTTTTCTTTAAATATTGCAAGCTTTCTTTTACTTCCGCTTTTGAATTTATTTCGGTGCAATTCTAAGAATTTGCCAATCAGTATCCTTATGCGCCGTGAATTTTAATGTTTTTAACGTGTAGAATGATTCTATTTTGGCATTTCTTAAAAAGTACCTTACGGCATGCAATAAGTAAAACACCAGAATAATACCTGATGAAATAAAGCACTTATTGGTAAACGGTTGGCCTGCGATATATATTATTTTCAACCATGAATATTACGTGATGTGGGGATAGGCTTAATTTTCAAATAAAAAGAACAATGAAAAATCCTGAAACAGAAAACTGCTGAACATATTGAAGGTGCATATAAATATCAACACAGAGGAGACGCATACCTGCCCACTCATAATTTAGCCATACAGCAATAGATATTGAACAGTTGTTGATGTACAATCAGTATGCTTGATTTGCAGTTAAAATGAAAGGTAAACTATTCTAAATATAGACAGCCCAAGTTCCTGAACTTAGCAAACAACTAAGCTAACGGCCAATCACAACACACGGATTTGTTGTAGAGCCAAATGGAACTCTCTAAGAGCAAACGTCGTTATTACTCATTTGATAGCAGGAGATTCATTTCAATGAACTATCAACCGACAAGTTCAAATATTGTCTCTACTTGCCAATGAAGTGTTTATTATTGCAAAGAAATTTGCTTGAATTTGATTGGATAACTTTCCGTTGATGTAGATCTATATCCGTATTTACGGATCGGCCGTAGATATGAACGCACGTGCCTTAATTTCCCTCTCAGGCCTACCACCTTTTGTTGTCGTCCGCCATTTTGTTTTGAATTTCGCTAAAAAATGCATAATT
This sequence comes from Corbicula japonica, assembly GCA_038501625.1. Taxonomy (NCBI): domain Eukaryota; kingdom Metazoa; phylum Mollusca; class Bivalvia; order Venerida; family Cyrenidae; genus Corbicula; species Corbicula japonica. The sequence continues at coordinate 4,956,768 of JAZAYU010000043.1, read as the reverse complement.
TCAAGCGGATCTTGTAAATTATAAAGCGGTATGCTTAGGGATTACTTTAATTGCAACAGAAAATATTTGTGTTATGTTTTTAACGTTGAAAGCGATAATATTATTCTTAAAATTTGTAAATAAATACCAAATCGATAGTCCATTCAATTTCTATAAAATTGACGTCATGCAGGTAAATTAATGACGTCAGACATGTAATTATTGAGGTTCTCAGAAGGGAATTAAGCCGTTCGGCATTAGGCCTCAATAAGCGAAATAAACGAAAAATCGATGTTTTCTTATTGTTTTTGTCTGAAAAAGTCTTTGCAGTATAATAAAACAATTATTTTGTTTCTTGAAAGGGTATGTGAGAATATATTGCCGGTCTGGATGTCATATTATCTCTCGCCTGCGGCCCGGGTAATATGACACCCAGACCGGCAACATTTTCTTACACACCCTGTCAAGGAACCAAATAACTATACAGTATCAAGAATATAAAGTCGAAAACAATCAGATTATGTTATTTTTTCCAAATAAAAATATCGAACTGATAGTCCGCTGAATCAACATAGTACTTAGTGACGTCATGCAGGTAAATTAATGACGTCAAACATGTAATTATTGTGTTTCTCAGCGGGAAGATACGCCGTTCGGAATTGAATTAGCGAAATAAATGAAAAACCAAAATCGTATTATTATCTTTAGCCTGAAAAGGCTTTGCAGTATAATAAAACAATTATTTGTTGTTTTTTGACAGGGTGTTTGAGGATATATTGCCGGTCTGGGTGTCATATTACCTCTCGCCTACGGCTCGGATAATATGACACCTAGATCGGCAATTTATATCCTCACACACCCTGTCAAGAAACCAAATAACTATATAATATTTAGCCACTGTGGCCGTATTGTGCAACAAACCAGAACCAAGATCCACCCCAACACTTCATCTTTCTCAGGTGTTACACATGTAATCGGTTCCACGTCTAGCGCCACCAGTTCTATCACGGATTTTCCCTTGCTTTTATTCGTTGAACTGAAAACTCGACTAAGGAGCCTTCGTCCGTGACGTCGGTGACGCTGCTGTCTGACACCGGGGGGGTAGTATTGATCCCCCGTGCCCGACATCCCCTGTGCCCGACATCCCCGACCCCGACGTCACCAACATCGACTCCACTACCTGTGCATATGTTTTGCGTGGTTGTCTCATGTGACTTTACCACGCCCCGGACATGTTGAAAGTAAGTTTTAAAAGTTAATTTTGTTTCCTTACTAGTAGCAAGACAATGGCCTCTGATGTTCTTCATTAACTTAAAGACTTGCCACACTCCTCCCAATCCTGTTCATCGATAAAAAGAAATTATCAAAATCTCAATAATGGCAAAATGCCGTTCAATGAAACTTTGCACAAATTAATTTTACTAATGTATCTTGATTTGCAAACAGCAAGACACGTTAGAATAGTAAAGAAAACAAGGTAGACCTTAAAATTCCTTAAAATTCTATTTACATAAATTCACAAAAACTAAGCGATACAAAACACAATTTTAAATTTCCACGTGAGTGCAATGTTACTGACACGAAAATGTTGTGTACTTTGTAAAAAACTTTCAACTACTAAAAGAGAAATCAGTGATTGTCATCCTTATACGCGACCAGGAAGCGACCAGAAAATTGAAGGTCAACATACTTTTACTAATATCTCGTAAAGTATTCATATGTTAGTCACGAGGACACATCAATTGTTGTCAGTATCATATTACGCATTTGGGCATTTAAAATGATGTTTTGTGTTGTTTAGCTTTTGTGAATTCATGTAAATAGAAGTTGAGGGAATTTTTAGATCTCGCTATTTCTCTTTACGTGTCTTAATATTGCAAAATAAAGATACATTAATAACATACATTTGTGCAAAGTTTCATTTAACGGCATTTTTTCTTTTATCGATGAACAGGATTGGGAGGAGTGTGGTAAGCTCTTAAGCAAAATCGGAAACTTTGATTTGATTAAACAACTCAAATGTTTGTTTCGAATAATATAATGTTTAAAATAATATCATTGAGCAACCAATTTTGACTTAGCTATTTTTTTCTAAATATTACTTATACAGATAGTTTAAGCAAAGATAAAAAAATGGATATTTTAGACTCTTTTATATTATCAAGGTTTATCCTTGAATTGACATAATGTTTACACTAGATGATATAAACTCTAACTCGAATTGTTGGTGTCTCTTGCTGATTTCCAAATAAAATAAATTAATGCTAATATGAGAAGTGGCTAGTATCAGAAAAGAAATCAATTAAAAAGTTATGCGTAGTGTAAAGTATATTAACATTTAATTAATGATGTGTTCACCAGATGCCCCCCCCCCCCCCCCCCCCCCCCCCACTATCAGTTGTCATTGTCAAAAAGTCAATATTCTGGACATAGTACACTTAACTTTAGAATTACAACCTGAAGACCAATACTGGTATTGTGCTAACAATCAAAGTTTATCATCCTTTCAAAAACGTGGAATATGCATATCAGGCATCGCCACACTCATAAAACACAAATTTGTTGAGCTTATTTAAATTGATATTCTTATAAACACATGCTTTTCCTATCTACTTTTTCGCTGTGTGTGGAGGCTGTGTTTTCTGAGTGTGGCGATTCTTAATATGTATTCACTTTTTTTTATCAAGCAATGATTTACATTTTGTCATTAAACAAATAATCTTTCTTCTACAGAGTTGGATATTTAAAGTTTTATATTAAATCAATATTTACTGATAATTGCATAGTTTTAATCAGACCAATCTCATAACGTTGTGTGAAATGTCCTCTCTCTCTTATCAGTATCTGTTAGTAAACCATTGTTTGATTGACACTTAATTCTGTCAGTCTGAGATTTTGAATTCGAAAACAGTGCTCAGTAAAGAATAACCGGTGCTCCGGTGCTATCAATGCTTTGATTTTTGTATGTTTAGATGCAATGTATGCAATGATGAGATGTAGCTGTGTGGCACCGAAAAAAACGTGTTAGTGCCTGTGAGTTGCTCCCTTTTACGTGAATGTTCGTGAGCTGTTATTTTTTATTGGTGATATTATATGTAACTATGATGCCCTCCCTCTCTTTTTCGTTCTGTTTTGTGGAAAAGCTATGCTTTCCTCATATGCCAATTTAAAGACGATTGATCCCAAGCCAGGCAAATTTTTATTCAAATCTAAAAATGTCAAACATTTGGGGTGTTTGAAACTCTAGCAATCGTCTTTAAATTCGTTTATACCATGATCAAACTGTTGTTTATTTGTTTTTTCTCTCTTACATTAATGTGAAATTCAATAAAAAATACTTAAAGGATTAAGAAACTGAAAACAAATCCAAACGTTTGTTTGCAAAATCAGATAAATAACCATCTTCCACGACGTTTTCATGTTATCAGCCGATATATCTCATAATAAATTCTGTATTTTCTGAAAATTCACTTAAGGGGACAAGGTATTTATTTTGAACCTGATACAACGTCTCTATAACTTATAAGTTATAACCCTTGCTTTAAGCTGATTGTTTGTACGGTTTAACGATCAGACAAGCCTCCGCGGGTTTAAAATATTCATTACGATATTTGAAAGTCTCTGAACAGGACACTAAAAAATATCAAGTTATAAATACTAAAAATGGCTTTGATCAATTTGGATTAATTACCATAAACCCACATGTTGTAGCTTACCACCTTTCCGGTAAAAGATCAAACTGACTATCAAATCTTAATGTGGTTAAATTTGAGTTTGAAAATGTGACATGTGCTTGTAAATTTTGACTTCAGATACATGAGTTTTTCACTTCAAGCCCACTTGTGATGCTATGGAGGGTTTTCTGATTACAAAGATATCATCTATCAGTTTCTTGCTTAATTTTGTGAGCAGGAACCTGACAGGTCATGCATTCCAATGCAGTAAATTTTTTCAGCAAGGCTAGACAAAGCACAAAACTAATTGTTGTTTCAAACTATACCCAACAAAAAAGTTCTGCACACAAGTATTCTTTTGCAGAAATTTTATAATGTAGCAAAGAACTGGTATAAATACTTACATTTTTCCCAAGACTAATTGTTTGCAAAGTTAAAGACAAAATAGAATAAAATTGGTTGGTAAATAACCATTAAATATATGTTTGAGTATGATAGGGGTCAACAGTCAAAAGTTGCAAAATTTGCTGTATTAAGGTACAGGACTGGTGTGAAATCTATGCAACCATCTGTTTTATAGCAATTATAAGCATGCGCTGTGATGATAGCAACAGGAAGTAATCAAAAGTTGAAAATAATCCATTTCCAGAATAACACTCAAACTTAGGTTTTTATTAATTAATTTATCATATTGTCTCACTCATTGACCTTAAGGGTAAAGATATGACAAAACAGTTTAACGATGATTCGAATAGTTTCCATTCTGTATTATTGAGATTAGCATCATATTAATTAAGTGTATAAAACAACCAATAAATGCAATCACCACCAAATCTTATTTGAGCAAAACACAACCGCATTTTTTTGGAATTCAAATTAATTTATTGCTTACTGTCAATAAGGAAGGTTTTCATTGTTAATTTGACAGTCAGGGAAAATGTCGGACCACACCGGCCACCTATACGTATTTCAAAGAAAAAGACAGAGCACGTGCAGTTGGACAGCTATTTTATATTTGGCTTTGCGATGCTATTAGCTTCTTCTGTTTTATATGTTTGTGTGCTTTTTCGTGCAAAATTGTTGAGCCGATGGGTTGGTTGGAGTTATTTCACCAAGACAACTTGTACTTGTTTTGTGATACGAAAACCTGTTGGGGCAAGTGTGAGGTTGGTGCACCATAGAACCTGGTTTTAACCCCCCAGTGGCAAATTATTTTGCAACTGATCTTTCCAAGGCGGTAACCCCTCGGGTTCTCACTTTCGTTAATTGTTTGTGGCGTCCATTTTGAAACTGATTATTGTAATTATCGTACCATGCTCTCTTTTCCTCTTTACTTTTTGGTTGTGTGGGGAGGCTTTGTCTGCTCGATGTGGCCATTCCTGATATGCATATTTCACATTATCACTATAAGTTTAGTGATTTTTGCAACTTTTGTATAGTAACCCCCGATTAATTTAACAATGGATTGCTTATTAAGCATTGATCGGATTTTATTTCTGACCTTTTTACATTGTTAAGTTTGAATTGCTGTTTTATTTGATATGTATCATTTTGTTGTATTTGATGACATTAAAAAGATATTTTATAAAAGGTCCAAATGTGCAGAACTTATTTTGCCGAGTATATATCGGTTTTTAATAGGCTCTGGTATAAGGTCAACTAAATACTGGGGAGATAAATTATTGCTCATTTTAAAGAATGTAATAAGTTTGTGATTCTTACGACCAACATTTCAAACATTCAGGACACCGTTTACAAAATATATCCGTTCAACCTGTAGAAAAACTTACATTTGACAGCGCTGCATCAAGAACATTTAAAATCAGACCCAGACTTATTTGGGAACAAAACTGGATTAAAAAATTACAAACTCCTTACCCACTTGGTTAAAATGATAATATTTATCACGAAGGCAACATTTCTAAAAATCCTGATTATGACGTCTTTGAATTGCTTGAAATACGCAAAAGAAAATCGAGGTCGCATGGAAGCAGAACTAATGGAAACATAAACAGAAAATCACGTATTCGTTGTTCTATTCATGACCTACATATTATTTTAAAACAATCTGGCAGACACGCCATGCTATCTAGGTTGGCTTCTCTTTCTATATCAAGTCTGCAGAAACTGGATGAGGAAGCCGACGACATCGTCATAAGAACCCATCCTTTTTACGACGTTGCTAGTCTTATTCAGTGTTAAACACGGCATGTTCTCAGGCCACACATTGACTTGGAATCTGACCATCAAAGACATTTCCTTAAAATTTCTTTTTTAAATAAAGGAATAGATTTTATTGACCTTCCTAGTATATTTAAAGATAAAACAGTTTAATCGGCTGTTCCTAATTATTTTAAGAATACTATATCGCCTATGGTGTGTTATAAATACAACAAATCAACTAGAAATACAATTTTTAATTTCAATAAAATTACCTCTGATTTACAGATCATTGAAAATACACCAAAATCTTGAGAGTGTTTAACTTCTAAATTTTGCTATAAGCCTTTCGGTCATATTGTTACCGGTGATCTTAATGTGACCAAAGACTCTAGAATTCGTAATTTAATCTCTAAAGGTCCCAAATATAGAATTCCGTCCAAAATTGATTTTAATGCATGCCGCGCAGAAATTGCTTAGTCTTTAAACCTATTTTGCAATAAATGGTGCAAAAGAGAACATGCTGAGCCTAATGCACTTTCTAACTGGAAAAAAACACATATTTCAAAATAATAGACACTCGTATATCATTTTATAAAAGAAACATTGCTTATTACCACCTCGACCTCGTTTTAACTTTCATCATTTGAAAAAAGGAATTCAAGACTTTCATAACAATTGTGTTTTAACACCTGCTGATAAGGCTTCTAATAATGTAAGTATAGTGTGACGGACACACTATATTAATATTCAAACTGAATAACTGAACAGCACTAATGCTTATATACTGACTTCTTCATCTTAGAGTGATATTGTTACCGCATACACTCTACAAATTATAAAATTTAGAATCAGTATTGAGCTTAAACAAGATAAAGTACCTACTATGTATTGGTTGCCTAAAATGCATAAAACACCGTACAAAGCAAGATTTATTGCTAACTCTAGTTCTTGCACTACTACTTAATTATCCGTGCTCTTAACATCTTGTCTTACAGCTATTAAAGGACATGTAATTAGGTATTGCGATAAGGTTTTTGAAACTTCTGGCAAACATTTATTTTGGTCGATTTAAAATTCAAATGACGTTTTGAAAAAGCTTAAATCAAATAATTTTCAGGCGTTCTGTTTGTCTACTTATGATTTTTCAACTTTATACACTTCTCTCCCTCATAATTTAATAAGAGACAAGCTAATAAGCCTCATTGAAAAACGTTTGCTAGAGTTTTTATGATAATTATACTTTATGGACTTGTCAAGACCTAATAGAGTCGCTAACTTTCTTACTGGATAATATTTATGTTAGATTCGGTACCTCTATTTATAAACAAGTAATAGGCATCCCAATGAGTTCTAATTGTGCACCCCTTGTTGCTGATCTGTTTTATACTGCTATGAAAGAGACTTTATGTTATCTCTTTCTACTTAACACCAAGATGATATTATTACAGCTTTTAACAACACCTCGATGATTTATTAAAAATAGATAATAACCATTTTCCATTACTTGTTTATAAGATTTACCCTAAAGAACTACAACTTAATAAAGCGAACACTTCAGAAAAGCAAGCAAACTTTCTCGATCTAAATCTGTCAATTGAAAATGGTTACGTCACTTCTAAAATATATGAGATTTAGTTTACAAACTTAACAAGATAAAGGGCAATGTTAATTTCTCCCGGTTATTCGTAAAAACCATCTGTAAATTTAAAAAGAAAGGTTACCAACATGATATTTTACAGCGCTCTGCATGCCTGGTGATTAACCCTTCTAAAGTTGATCATTATGCTTACCTCTTTGGTTGCACGACGGTGGGAGGGGTTTAAGAGTTTATGAAGGTTTATGGGGAAATATTTTCTTAAAAGAACCTAGAAGCTCGATTTGTTTCTTTTATCCCTGTCATCGTGTTCTTGCTGATTTTACTGAAAGCTTTTAAGTTTTTTTTTCATGTTCCCCATAAACCTTCGTTTAAACTTAATAAACATCGAAACCCCAGTCGCCGTCTTGCAAAACAAATTAGTTAGCAAAGTTGTCAACTATAAATGAGTAGAGGGCTGAAGTATACCATTTGGGTAGCCTTTCTCCTTGAATTTACAGATGGTGTTTACAAATAGCGTTTACATCAGTTGTTGTTTCTAATCGACCTGAACGTTGTTTTAATTTTGACTTTAGTTTTGTTTACAGGTAGAATATAATCATTAAAATATTTTACTTTATGCTTATTTTTTAAGCATTATAATTAATATAAAATAAATAGAAAATATGGTCAAAGCTGCTGAAATATTTATGATAACTTTGTTTTCAAGAAATAATTCATTACTTCATTAAACTATTGTAAATAATTTGTTTAGCACTTTCTACAACAATTTTTATATTGTTATATTATGTTGTTGTTTATGTGCTGCAAAATAAGCACTATTAGAAAAAAATGTGCTTTCATACAGATTTTAAATGACTGTAAAACACCTTAAAACATATTTCCACAAACTAAGCAAACCTCGTTTAGATGTACACTGCTCCTTTGTTCAGTGATAGTCAAATAAAGATGTATTAACGCAAATTATTGCCAACAGGACCGGTTAATCTGAACTTTGTCTCAGTTAGAAGTTATCACCAAGCGCATGGCAACAAACAAAACAAATGTGACATATCATCACTATCTATAATCTAAATTGAATCACACATGTTCAAAGACTTTTTCATCTGAAATATTAAGATTTTCTTCTAAAAATAAAGCAAGTTTATCTTAAGTAGTAGTCTCATTCAGAGAGTCTGACCAATGAAACGTTCGTTAACAAGTTGTTATCGTTTTTAAAGAATGAGGATGTCTTCCTGGTTTTAATACGAAAAAAATGTAATGGATATCAGAAAACAACCTCCTCAGACAGCCACTTAAAGTAGAGAGGGAAAGAGAGCATCAGTTATAACAGAATCATTTTTAAATAAGACATCACAAAAAATTAACGAAAAAGAGAACCTTTGGAGTAATTGCATTGGAACGTTTAGAGAAGGTTTTGGCAGGAATCAGTACATAAACGCTCCAAAATATAAATTAGTGACCAGCTACTATTTGGTTTATTATACACTCTCAAGACGATGAAGGAAACCTGGCAATAATCCGATGAACAAGAACAAGAACGTTAAAAATTACTTGAGGGTGATTTATTTTCTTTCAGAAAGATTTACATATAATGAAAAACAACTGACAAATGAAAAATAGCTGTAACGTATAATTATAATAAAATTATGTGAATAATTGCTAAACCTTTTCATATTCTGTCACCATGGACGGCATGGAGTAACCTTACAGAACTGGATCGCAGAATAGCCAATAATGAAATTAAATTACGATAAGGGTAACATGAATATGCAAAACTTCAATATTGGAATTTAGATAAATTAAAAAATTGCATTAAGAGTTACAAAATCTTAAGTAGATGATCGTACAAAGAATGACGTATCACATATTCAATATAAAAAGTTTTTATTTTTTGAATCGAAACTTTTTTGCATTACTCAGGGAAAAAAATATTTGTTTTATTTTCTGTGAGTGAAGTCTATCGAAAATGCTATCCTAATGAACGCAAAAAAAATCATCGATCCAGTCCTTTTTTACGTTCTTAAATATTTCAAATCCATGTTTAAATATTTGGCAGTAAGGCCAGACTTAAAAAATTCTTTGTTTCCGCATCCCGACCCAAGCAAATGAAGTATGGGTAGGTAGGTAGGTAGGTCAAATTATTTTTTATTTAAAATTTTTCAGAAAAATGATTCACATATAGATATTCTAGGAATAACTCCATCGAGAATATGAACTCTCTAAAAATTAAATAGGTACCAAGTGTAAATGTATTATTCTGCAAAAGACCAAATAATCCGGTTTCTTAATCAAACTGATTCCAAATAAATGCATTTTTCGCCTCCAGGTTTTTAGTACTAAATAAAAAAAATATCATTTCGGTTTCGCCGATAAAATTTTGGAGTCGCGCTGATTATTTCGGGTCGGTCGTGGATGCGGAAACAAACAATATTTTATTTAAGCCTAATGAGTTAAAAAAACGAATGACGGTACCATTAGTAGAAACTGCGAGCGACGTCATAAATCAATAAATTGGTCAAATACTCGTAGTTTGTATAACCAACGCCCCGGAATCGATGCTTTTCATTCCGAGTGGAAGCCACTGTTAAGAAATATCTTCCATCGCTTCGCACTTACGTCAACAGTATTTATTCGGTGTATAACTTAAAAACCACCTGCTCTTAACTATGTTACGTTCGTGCACATATTTTTTTTTAAAAAACAAACTGCAAAGAAATTTCCTTGATTTTGATTGGTTGATACGCCGTAAATAAACGCCCATATCTAATATGTTGCATGTTTATCCCCATTAGGTGTGATATGTTACAGGGTTTATATCTCTATACAGCTTATTTGCTTTTCTAGAGCTTGCAATGATGTTAAGGATTTCGATGAACGTAATCTTTGCATAACTTTACAACCTTTAAAACAAGGTTATCGGTAGCATAAATTAAGGAAACGCTTTTATCGCCGATACTCTGATTTAATTCAAAAATACAGGTGCAGTTTAAAATCACTATTGCAGCAAGGTATTTCACAACCAGTTTTTTTATGGAGATTTAATTTATAAACCTAAGAAAATAAAATGCAATATTAAGTTCACCCGGTTATTCTTAAAAAACCTATCTGTAAATTCAAAATTCAAAATGAAAGGTTACCAACATGATAATCTACCGCGCTCTGTGGGCCTAGTGATTAACTAGAGTCGATCACTATGCTTACCTCTTTGGTGGCACGACGGTGGCAGGGGTTTGAGTGTTTATGAAGGTTTATGGGGAAATCTTTTCTTTTAAGAACTTGAAGCTCGATTTGTTTCTTTTATCCCTGTCATCGTGTTCTTGCTAATTTAACTTCAGGGGCTCTGGTCTCGTTTTTGCATGCAACAGTGTTAAGCTGATGGATGAGATGGAGTTATTTCACCGAGACATCGTGTACTTGTTTGTTGATATGAGAACCAGTTGGGACAAGTGTGAGGTTGGTGCACCCTAGAACCTGGTTTAAACCCCCAGTGGCAAATTGTTTTGTGTAGCCCATCAGGTTCTCATTTTTGTTAACTGTTTATGGTTTCTTTTTGAAATTGGTCATTTTATATATCATGCACTTTCTTCCTCTCTTCTTCTTTGCTGTGTGGGAAGGCTCTGTCTTCTGAATGTTGCATGTCCTGATCTACTAAAAATATAAAATTGCGGCGTACTGTGCGTCGCATCATTTAAATTCTGTTGATTAAGTTTATAAAACGAATTATTTCTGTAAAATAATGGTAAGAAAAAGCACTATTTTACTTTACCTGACAAGATATTCATAAACAGAGTTCTAACGGTCAACATTGCCAACAGTCAAACAGCCTAATAAACAATAAGGAATCCAGTACCGTGTTAAAAATTTATGCTAATACAGCAAAAGGAGAACACGGTGTAAAAAAGCGATCTGTTTTGGTAAAAGTATTGTGCGAGGGCAATTAAAGGGGTTGTTGTTTCGCCCTTTCGACCTCTTGGGCGAGACCACGAAAAGAGAGAGAACATTATTATTTCATATATTCGGGAATAAATTGTTCATTTTTTATAAACATTTCAACATAAAGTCTGAATATTAACGAAGACGGAAACGTACGTTAAACGTTTCAGATTGAAACAGAAAAAAAAATTACAAGCGCAAAACTGCAAATATATATGTGGCAAAGTAAGATTTTTGGAAGATTTTAGCAAATCCTACCCAGTGTCATCTGGAAAAGGATTTGTAATCGCACTTGTTTTATGGACAGCAGAAAGTCCACGTGTTTAGGTATTGAAAACTTGATAAAAACATTTGCATCCATTCACAATACTGAAGATCATATAAGAAAAAGTAACGTGTGCAAAGGCTTATCAATATATATCTTATTAAATGTGTTGATGAGATAATACGGAAAGGAAAAGCCAACTTCAAGGAATTCGAGAAAGAGCCCTGCCATGTATACTTTCTGTTTCAGTGGAAAATCATATTGCTGTATCTTTTTTACTGGCAGACTAATGAAAATTAAGAAATATAGTGCCATGTGGCAGTATTTAAGTTTAAATTTCACAGAAGCGTTTTGTGTGTCGTGTGGCGGCTGTAAAAAGTCTCCCCGTACATTCAATTAGTGCTGTTGTCAGTTACGTCCTTTGAAGGTCATCGACCACGATATTTATGGAGATGTTGTTAAAAGCTGTAATAACGTCGTGTTAATGTTCAATAATATAATGTTATTAATCAAGTGAATTCATACTGGCGTTGTTATTGGGCCAAGGGTAGACACATTGGCCCGAGGCCGTAGGCCGAGGGCTTATATGACTGCCCAAGGCCCAGTAACAATGAATTCAATTGATTTATGACAATTGTATTAATTAAAAAAATATCCATGGTTCCAGACTTTATAATTACTAATTTACCGGTCTGAAGAGATGAAGTTTCAGCTCTGATTTAAATGTTCAATCTTCAATCTACGCTTGTGACCTGGCTGGTATAAGCTACCAAGGAGATGCAGATATGAAGGTTGTTTTGCTTTGAATACAAAACAGCCTGAACATTACTACACACTTTGGCAGCCAAGTCTCTTGTTCATCCAGTCTTAATTTAGTTTTTATCCAGATATATCCAAATAAGTTTACTTTCTCTGGCACATTCCATCCACGACTTCCACATGTAATTACTGAATTTAACATGTCTGTAAGCTATCCAAACTAAGTTTTGATCCGTTTTGCAAAGTTATGCTTAATAAACTTGCTCAAATGAAGAGTAATCCCATAAAATTCACTGTCTTTTTTAGTTTCAAGAATTCTTGCTGCAGACATGCGCGTTGTTGTTGTACTAGCGAGTTAGATAAACTCAAAGATTTTTATTACACAGACAGAAATCACCAAAAGCGACAACATGGACTTATCCTCTGCCGCTTTCCTTAAATGCACCTCGTGTCCAAAGTCAAATCTATGGAATTACTGAAATGGACTTGAAGTGATTCAATTCATATTGGACCAGTTCATTATCCAATCAGAATCATGCGATCCCATATTGGCTCAGTAAAACCCGTATTGGCCAGGTTATCTCGTATTGGCCCATTTGAGATTTCATATGAATTGCGTGTAACCCATATAAAGTGGACTGCATTGTACATATTGTGTCAATATTATGTAAGTTAATTAATAATAGACATTATAAAACAGGTCAGGAACAAGGCGTACTATTGTCCAATGGGATGCCTATTACTTTTTTATTAATAGAGTAACCAAATCTAACAGTATCCAGTAAAAAGGAAGAACTACGCTCAGGTCTTTGCGATTCCATTAAAATAATAATAATAGTAATAATAATAATAATAATAATAATAATAATAATAATAATAATAATAATAATAATAACCATCTGTAAAAAGCTCTATTTTCACTTCAAGCGATATAGGTTTTATTTTCTTTTGCAAACGGTTTTCATTAGACTGATGATATTGTCCTTAATAAATTATGAGTGAGCAAAGTGTACGAGGAAAAAACATAAGTTGACAAACAGAACGCTTGAAAATTAGTTGATTAAAGTTTCTTTAAAACGCCACATGGATGTCACAAAGTGCGTTCACAAATACGGATCAAAATACTTCTGTCACGTCCTGATCAAGAATCATGTTACAATAGCAATCACCTTTTCTTTTACATTTGAAAAAACAAAAGTCCTGCATCATAAGGATTCGTACAATAAAAAAAAGAAAATAGCAGCACAGCGAAAAAGCAGGAACCTTTCAACGTACAAGTTGATTAAGTTTTATATAGTAAAGTTAGAATAAAAATAACTAAATATAAATATATAACGCTCTAGACGTTACTCATTCAGATGCTTCTCTGAACTACGACAATTGGTGCGATCTTAAAACTTTTATAAATTAAATTTCTAATAATAAGAAGCTCATATTAAGAAGATTTGTTGAAAATAAAACTGTGATATGGGAAGAAGAGCGAAGAAAATTATTTTGTCGCTGTTATTTTTAACACGTAACGTGTACTCTTCTTGAACTTTTTTATCCTTGACATAATAAAGACCAAATGCTTTGACCTGGTCAACCTATGACATTTTCTACAGTAAAATTAAATGTCCAGTTACGTTTTGCTGTTTATCAAGCAATGATTCACAGTTTACAATTCACAAATGACATCGCTTATAAAGAGTGGGATTTTTGAAGTTTTCTATTAAATCAATATTTACGGATAATTGCATAGTTACAGAAAGACCAATCATCTTTCGGTTTGTAAAATGCTCTCGCATTTATAGTCGCATATACCAAACATTAATGGAATGCGTTAAAATAGGATCTGTTCGTAAACCGTTGTTTAATAGACGCCTAATTCAGTGAGTCTGAGATTTTGAAATCGAAAAAAGTGTTCAGAACCTCGGGTGCTATCAGTGCTTTGATTCATGTGTGTTTTCATGCAACGTCTCTACTGTGCCCTAAATTTATAACCTTGGCTTTAAGATGATTGTTTGAACGGTTTAACTATCAGACAAGTCCCCACGGGTTTAAAATATTCATTACGATATTTGAACGTCTCTTAACAAGACACTCGAAAATAGCCAGTTAAAAGTACTCAATTAATCGGATTTGATCAATGTGGATTTATTTTCATAAACGCACATGTAGTAGCTTATCACCTATCCGATAAAAGATCAAACTGACCATCAAATCTTAATGTGGTTAAATTTGAGTTTGCACGTGACATGTGCTTGTAAAGTCTGGGTGTTGCATTAACTTCTGATACATGATTTTTACACTTTGTGCGGAAACCCATCGGAACACCATCAGTTTTGAGCTTATCCGCATATCACCGCCTACCCGACATCACATTCCCCAAATACATTGTACAAACTTTAACAAGATTTCCATTCCATATGTGCTGCAGTAGAAGGTTGTCAGATTACATGTATTATTGTGATTATATATTTTGTTATGTGAACACAAACCTGACAGGCCATGCACTCCAAAACTAATAAACTTTAAAAAATTATCATAAACTTAAGGTTAAAAGAATAACATAACAAAATAACAAACACAAAACTAAAATAGTTAAAACTATACACTTATGTCCCCAACATCGTTAAGTAAATGACCGAATTTTGATACATGTATCTGTAATTCATAAATTGAACTGACAA
Organism: Corbicula japonica; assembly: GCA_038501625.1. NCBI lineage: Eukaryota > Metazoa > Mollusca > Bivalvia > Venerida > Cyrenidae > Corbicula > Corbicula japonica. The sequence goes on along the minus strand of JAZAYU010000043.1, from coordinate 4,941,726 downwards.
CATAGACAGACAAAATGTCAACGTTGGACCTCCGGTAGGAATACAACGTAACCGTGCGAAATCTCACGCCTGATAATATTACCACGTGTTTTAAAATAACAACAACGGTTTCTACAGCACGACAATCACTTCATGCAAACTATTTAATAAGCCAATACAATAACTATATTATTCAAAAATAAATGTTACCACCAAATATTACTTCATAAACCAACAGTTTGTTTGGTTAGATCATTGACCAATTGCAGTATTGTTACAGTACCCTCTGACAAGTATTATCTGCATTATTACATATCGTCATCGATATAAGATAACGGATACTTTTAAACAGTTTTTCGTGTTGTTTTTTTTTTCTAACAATCCTCTTTTTTGTGTAACAGACTTTACTGTTGCTCCGCATTCATGTTACTGATACATTAGTTGTAGCATGTAATATTTAACATTATATGGACACATGATATTTTATTCATATGCTACATGTATGAGATAAATGTGGTTGGCGTCATCGTTGCTTATCTTCTAGCCTTTATCGATCTTTTGGGTTCGAATGTTTGGCAATGAGTTTTAATAATTTGAGCATAATCAATAAAATGTACATCGATCATTCAAATCATTTTAATTAAAAAAAGTCAAGCAGAAATTACCTAGACCTAACCTTGAGACAATTTTCATTTGACATATGACTCTAGACAGAAGTATTTCACAATTGCTGTTTGTGCAAGACACGACCAGTCGTCACCGCAGACTAGAGCGTATGACCGCAAATATGTTTGCCAGGATGTGTAATCAATCAGTTTAACGTAATCTCAATATTCTTGTATAAACTGGTTGGCGTTCATCAACCAATTGAACAAATACGTTACTACGTTGTGAGTCGTATTCAAAGTTCTTCTCAGCAACATGTTAGACTGTATCTTAGCACAGGGCTACCTTCTTGTTGTCTGTTTCAAGGGGATCAACAATTCAATCTTTGATACAGCGAATTTCAAAATTTTCCAACAGTAAAACACATAGTTTAGAAATAATACCACTCATTTCATTAAATTTGCTACCTGCAATGAATTCAACGGTTTACCTGTTGTTCAAATATTGCGTTAATTGAAATCTTCAACAATCGTTAGGTGAGAAGCGACCAAGCTATGAAATATAAACCCAGTAAGATTTCACAAAGCAAAGTTAAGCTTGTTGAGCAACCAAACAGTATAGAAATTAATGCATAATCATAACATTACATAACATAACATAATAATATAATAATCACTAACTGCCTGGTCTCAGATCTTCAAAATTATTGTCGATTAAAATGTATTAATATAAAAATAATTTTATTACTACGTGTTACTCGTTATTAAACTAACGTCAGATGAAACCATGAATACAGGATTTCCGGAAAAAAATGACTTAATAATTTCGCCTCAGATTGACGAAGAAATATTATACCTTAACAATTATATGAGTTGGTAAATGCTTTCATGCTTTCTTCTTCCAAAAAGCAAAGTTAACTGCGCACACACTTCAAATATCAAAAATAGGTTTTTAGGTTAAACCAAACACCTTCCTACCGACAAATCCGTGCAGAACTCAGAACTAAGCAAAATATATAATAGTAAGTTTTATCTTAATTAAAGGGGGAATTCATAACTTACCTAAACGCCCTCTAAAATTGCTCAGTGGCAAGATAATTTGTCTTTTTGAAACTGATAATTTTATTAACCATGCTCTCTCTCTCTCTCTCTCTCTCTCTCTCTCTCTCTCCTGTGTGGGGAGGCTGTTTTTTTCTGAATGTGGCTATTCCTGACATGCATATTTCACTTTTTTCAAAATAACTTGTTATTTGTCGTATTTCTCATTATTTGAAAGTAACAACGTCATTCTATATTATAGGTTGTACGTTGGAATTAATCTAACGTATATGCAATACAGTTTTATCAATAACCTGCTAAACGCGGAACATTCTTTAGATTCTTTAGATTCTTGCTTTCCATATGATTTTTTCACATTTTCATAGATGAAAAGGGAACTTTGAAAGCCATCGAACAAGACAAATACGAAAATATTGCATGCTCGTTTAAGGAGGTGTCAGTTCACGCTATAATCTCAGTGTCCACCGCTCTATCACGTTGTGCGACACGCTACATATTGACATTAAAACAAGTGTTTAATGGCATTTTTATTGAGCTGATATTGAGATGACGCCTGTACTCAACTCAACTAAATTCACTTCAACGAACCCTATCCTGTTTTCTTAAAAAAAAACGCATGCTTTCTTATACTTTCGCTTTCGGTAGTGTAATTTCTAAGATTTTGCCAATCCCTATCCTAATCCATTGTGAGTTTTAATGTTTTCAAAATGTAGAATGTTTCTATTGGGGCTTTCGTCAAACGTACGTTAAAGTGTGCAATAAGTCAAACAGTAAAATAATACCTTATTATGCAATGAAACTCTAATTGAAAAACGTTTTGCCTGCGATATATCATAATGTTGAAGCAGAAATATTGTAATATAATAAGCAACTACAGCGATATCAAATCGTACTCGATGAACATGTCAGAGGGACAGTGTTTCAAGCTTGAACTGGACACTCTGCCTGCGGATAGATTGTTTATTATTACAATAGTTATATAACCCTAGAGACATTATCGTTAACTTTGTTTATAACGGTAGCTATGTAAACAGTATAGGTTCTACATATATATTGGACTAGCAAGGCAGTATTCTTAGTAGCGCATTCTAGTAGCCATGCTAGTGCGGCAGTCTTAGTAGCTCGTCTGAGCGACCTACGACGAGGGCTCCTAGGCCGACATTCACACTTAACTTTTGTTAGTGTTGTTCTTCTTGCGGTAGCATAACGCTACGTGATTCGCTGAATTTTCAAATATCTGAATTTCAAGACTTTCACAAATAGACAGACAGACAGACAGACGGACCGACGGACGGACAGACAGAGTGCAAGCACTTATTTCCATTACGGTCCTTTGTATAGGTTGCATGACCAAGAGAGGCAAACTAGTAAAAAGTAAAAAATATTTATTTGTTGCCGAAAATGCACAAAAACTATATAAAGCAAGATTTATCGCCAATTCAAGTTCTTCCACTTCTACTATATATTATCCATACTCCTTACACCTTGCCCTGCAGCCATTCAAGAACATGAACCAAGGTACTGGGAAAAAAATTGAAACCATGTGTAAAAATCTGTTTTGGTCTACTAAAAACTCAGGTGACGTTTTAAAGAGGGGTAAATCAAATAATTCTCACGCGTTGTTTGTCAACTAATGATTTATCTACTTTGTACACCTCACTTCCTTATTATTTAATGAGAGACAAGCTCACCAGTCTCATTGAAGAAACATTTGCAAGGGAAAATGAAACATTTAACACTTGCAATGAGCATAGAGCATTTTAACTGATGGTTCTTTTGTTAACTTCCCCACGTTATTTGTTCAGGTTCTGTAATCTGCTGGACTGGTTCTGTGATCTACCTGCTGGACTGGTTCTGTGATCTACCTGCTTTACTGGTTTTGTGATCTACCTGCTGGACTGTTCTTGTTATCTACTTTCCTACTGTTCTGGTTCCTTGATCTATCTGCTGCACTGGTTCTGTGAATTATCTGCTTTACTGGTTCTGTAATCTACCTGCTGAGCTGGTTTTGTGATCTACCTGCTAGGCTGGTTCTGTGGTCTACCTGCTGGACTGGTTCTGTGAATTACCTGCTTTACTGGTTTTGTAATCTACCTGCTGAGCTGGTTTTGTGATCTACCTGCTGGACTGGTTCTTTAATCTACCTGCTGAGCTGCTTTTGTGATCTACCTGCTGGACAAGTTCTGTGATCTACCTGCTGGACTGGTTCCTTAATCTACCTGCTGGACTGGTTCTGTGATCTACCTGCTGGACTGGTTCTGTGATCTACCTGCTGCACTGGTTATGTGATCTACCTGCTAGACTGGTTCTGCGACCTACCTGCTGGACTGGTTCTGTGATCTACCTGCTGGACTGGTTCTGTTATCTGCTGGACTGGTTCTGTAATCTACCTACTGGACAGGTTCTATAATCAACCTCCTGGACTGGTTCTGTTATCTACCTGCTGCACTGGTTCTGTGATCTACCAGCAGCACTGGTTCTGTTATCTGCTGGACTGGCTATGTGATCTCCCTGCTGGGCTGGTTCTATAATCTACCTGCTGGACTGGTTCTGTGATCTCCATGCTGGACTGGTTCTGTGATTCACCTGCTGGACTGGTTCTGTTTTCTATCTGCTGCACTGGTTCTGTGATCTACCTGCTGGACTGTTTCTGTGTTCTACCTACTGGACTGGTTCTGTGATCTACCTGCTGGACTGGTTCAGTAATCTACCTGCTGGACTGGCTATGTAATCTACCTGCTGAACTGGTTCTGTTATCTGCTGGACTGGCTATGTGATCTCCCTGCTGGGCTGGTTCTATAATCTACCTGCTGGACTGCACTCTTACACTATCAGCTCATTACATTCACCTCTGTCATAGGCTGGGACTACTTTCAACTACTTTTACTTTAACTCAAAGAAATAGTTCACCAATTACATTTACAATAGATTGGGTTTCTTCTGTTTTAATGAAAGATGGTGAATATTTCTGTCATTTTCAAATTCATAATTACGACTGTATAAAATAAGGCTGTCGAGTTTGGTCAAATATCTCGACATTGAGCCTTTCGCAGAGATGTAAAGTGAGTGTAAGGAATGACAACTCTGCGAAGGAGATTGGCTGGACTGGTTCTGTGACATCCATGCTGGACTGGTTCTATAATCTACCTGCTTGACAGGTTTTATAATTACCTGCTGCACTGGTTCTGTGATCTACCTTTTGAGTTAGCTGGATTGATCGTATGGTTTACTTACTAATGTAATGTATTAGGGGTTATCACAACTGATCTACTGATTCAGCTACTGAGTAAAGAGAAACAAAAATATAATTTTGATTTTATTTTTGTTTTGTATTTTTTAACAGATCTGAACTTTCCCATTCTACTATCTGCTTAAAATATCAAGTTTTAACACAAAACAACATAAATTACAACAAAGCAAGTAAAAAATAATAAATTTGTTTTCAGAAAAGAAAAACAACTTCAAAGCAACAATACAGTAAACTACTTTTTGATCTTAGAAATGTTGTTTGGTTTGGTTGTCAATCGAGGTAAATCATTAGATATTGTATATTACATAGAATAGAAAGCTAAAATGCATGAAGTACTTGTATATCAAGGGAACAAAATCACTAAAATATCAATGTCATCTTGATCACTGATAAACTTTATTAACCCTTTACTCAATACATACATGTGTGACCAGTGTAGATCCAGATCAGGCAGCACATCCTTGCCATCTGATCAAGATATCCACTCTATTTGATCAGTAATAACCTTATATATCAAATTGGAAACAGTGCAGAATCTGATCAGATGGTACAGATTTGCCAGCTGATCTGGATCTACACTGTTGGCCCATGCCATTAAGGCGTTAATATTGAGGAAAGGGTTTAAGTCGTTATTGCTGAATCATTAACAACATTTAACGGTATCATAATGATCATACCACAAATAACAGAATTACAGTAAAACAAAGGATAAACTGTGCAAAACAAACAAATATAAATATAAAGTAACATTATCATATAAATTTATAACAGTAAAATTTTTATCTCTGTTAACAGCTTAAATTAATTTATTGTATCTAGATAATAGCCACAGTTTGTAGCACCAAATATCTAAATCTTATTTGTTCAATCCATTCCATCAAGATTATTTTTTGCCTGTTGCTAGGAAATAATGTCAACCTGGGCCCAAGGTCATAAAACTAGAATTAGAGACCAGTCTCAAATCTCAAGCATCTGATTGGTTGAAATGGTGACTGTTTGTCATTTCAGCCAATTGGATAATTGTGATTTGAGACTGGTCACCAGATTTAGTTTTATGATGTTGGGCACTGATGGTTCGTGTATAACTAAAGCTGTTTCTTAATGTCTTGATTATACAGATGCAACATAATAAATATCCTGATGCAGAAATTGGGACAAATATGTAATTTACATCAGTGTATCATAAATAAAAAGTCACAGAGATTTTTTATTAAGTTACAAACGGGAAATAGGTTTATTAGTTTATGGTTCTCATTACTGAGGTTTTTGCCAAAATGACACTTGTTATTACCAGACATGGTACAGCCTCAAGCCTCATATTGTGGGTTGAGTTCAAAACAGTTGTAACTGCCTCCTTTATTTAAATACAGTTACAACTAACCCCACAATAAGCTATCAGTATTAATCACATTTGTACCCTTTGATACTTGTGACAACATTTGAGAAGAATTGAAAATCCGGAAGTCTAGATACCCGTAACCAACAATAAACTAGGTCCCAAGGTTATAAAACCGAGAACGAAAACCATTCTAAAATCTCAAGCATCTGATTTAGTGACTGGTTATCTGAGTTTTATAACCTTCAGCATAGAAGATCCTCTGTCAGCTCACCTTCCAGTCAGTATAAATAAGATGACATCACAAGAACTTGATGCATTACTCCATATATACACATTTTCTTGCATGAGCAAACATTGTAGACTCAGATCAGCTTGCATATCTGTGCCATATGATCAAAATCTGCAGGGTTTACTTTCTGGTCAGAAATAACCTAATAAAACAAAAAGTGAACAATGCAGATCCTGATCAGACAGCATGGATGTGTTGGCTGATCTGGATCTACACTGTTTGCCCATGCCGTAAAGACCTATATATGGAGGAGGGTTTCTAGGATGCTTACTTTAGTGCAAAGACAGTATAAGTATCATTGAAATAAGGAGTTGCTTGTACTTCCATGCCCCAGACCAAATGATTTTAGCACAAAATGAAATCCGTCGAAACTTTCTGGGCCCTAGATCATAAAACTAAAACTTCCCTTTGATTAGCTAAAATAATGACCAGTCGCCATTTCAGCCAATCAGATGTTTTCGATTTGAGTCTGGATTACAGATTTAGTTTTATGATCTTGCGCCCAGGTTAACATGATTCTTTTGCTCCAACTTACTAGCCATTCACTATTACCAATCTTAGTAATAAATTACTATTATGGTTCTATCAACCTTTCTTTAAACAAACATTACAAAACAAAATACAAAAGCACCTTGATCATATGAAATACAAATATAAGAAGCTACATCATGAAATGAGGTTTATTGAAGGCTGAAGTGTAAAACCTTGATCAACATGCAAAACTTGCATGGTCTGAAATGTACTAGATTCTCTGACAGAAACACCAGCAGTGTAGGTCCTGCACAGACTGCACGGATGCGCAGGCTGATCTGTGTCAACACTTTTTCCAACGATCCTATGTCCCATTTTGTACATATATTAATTTTTCAATTAAAAAAACAAGCTTACACCAAAATTTGTATAAAGCACTTGCCATTTGGCTTACAAGCTAAAAGCTGCAAACAAACAAGAAATATGAATGAATACTTTGTTCACATGAATGCTGTAGTAAGTGAATTCTCCACATTCCACATTCTATCCACCTGTAGTTAGCTAGAGAAAGTACACTAAGTATTTTCAAAATGAATCTATCCCATATATTATTATTTCTATGTATACTGGCCTAGTCATTTGCAAAATCTTTGAAGTTGTAAGATTTCTGTCAGATGTCAAAATCTTAACAATTAAACCACATTAATTTTCTAAATCAATTATTAACAAATGCCTCATTATAACCAACACAGAAAATTCAGAAACTTATGTAATCAAATCAAGCTTTTAAAACAATAACAGTGAGGAGTGTTGTGTCATCTTGACTTGGCTGTTGCTCTAAGCTGCAGGTACTGGCTGGCATCTGCTCAGTGTTCACTCAGATTTCCCTGCACACTGATACATCACTGGTCAATAATGATAATTATTACGTTACTCAGTTCCAGACAAAAAATAAGCAAGTCTAACAGATAGTAATGTAATATAAAACAAGAGGGTCCATAGGACCCTGGGTCGCTCACCTGTCAACAACTGCTCAATGGTTGCAAGAGTTGTGTGCAAGTTTGGTAAAATCAAGTCAAAAAATTAAAAAAAATTAAGCTGCTTTTGTGGAGAAAATGTAACAAGATGATGCTCTTTACCAAATATCTAAGCTCTAGGCCTTACAGTTTCAGAGAAGAAGATTTTTAAAGATTTACTATATAACACTATGTAATAAAACTAGTGACTCCCGTGGGCGGAGCCATTTTTGACCCCAGGAGAATAATTTGAACAACTTTTGTAGAGGACCACTACATGATGACATACCAAATACCAAGGTTCTAGGCCTTGAGGTTTTAGAGAAGAAGATTTTTTTAAGTTTTCCCTATATAAGTCTATGTAAAACAAGTGACCACCGGGGCGGGGCCTTTTTTGACCCCAGGGAGATAGTTTGAACAATTTTGGTAGAGGACCACTAGATGATGCTGTATATCAAATATTAAGGCTCTAGGCATTGTGGTTTTAAAGAAGAAGATTTTCATGTTATTCCTCTTTAACTATACGCCTTTCCAATAATTCGGTGAATTTTTCGGTTACCTCCCCTATTCAGTCACGTGACTTCTATACAGGAAAAATTATTGCTCGCTGTATTAATGTAATAGGGAACATGTACCTACAACTTTCGTTTTTCATCATGAAATATCTCTTTTAAAATATATTTCCTCGTTTATCGTTGAATTAGTAATAATACATCAGCGTAATGAAATTTTTTTATCAAGAAAAGTTTATAAAACAACAAATCTAATTTGACTAAAAGTGTAAAGTCATTATTTTTCGCGCCAAGGTTTACTTTAAACGACTTAAACTAACAGCCTGTGTTCTATCCACGGATAAATTGAGTGTCGTTTCCGGCTTGGCGTGTCTTATCAACTACTGACATGCCGGCTGCGATTGATTTTGAAAGCGGCATGTCATAAAAATGCCAAATTGTTGCGCACAAGGGGTCCCCTGTCAATTACTACGAAAAAGATATCACTGACCAATAGAGATCGGTTTACTTTTTTATGTACCTCCACCTCCCAATTAATAAGTATATCGAAATCCTTAATTACTGAATCGGGTAGCAAAAGTATTTGATAAAGCAGTTATATGAATTATTAATCCTTAATACGACAAGTAGAACAATAAGACATCAATTAGAAACTCATCTTAGCAGAAAATTTTATAAATATTCAATCAAGCGATTGAGCGTTTACGCCAAAATGACAGAATTTCAAACCTTAGCAGTCTTAATGTTAATATAAATGTTCCCATCATTATTTGAAGCCGGCATCTCCATCTTTATTGGAAGCCAGCATCTGAATCCTTAAATTTTATTCTATGAATGATACGAACAATCAGATAACCTTATTGATTCTTCTTAATTTCAAGACAAAATCAATCGTACCGTATTTTTGCTTGTGAAGTATACGTGACGTTTTCAAAAATTCAAAATTATTTTTCGTTGAACATTAACGGTACGATGAATTCAAGTAATAAATGAGTACAAGTATAACGTACAGATACTGTAACCGAATGTTGACATGTCACGATTTCCGGAGTATAGTACATTATCAGTCTTATCAATTTGCGAATTTCATACCAGTTAAATATAATTTTAAGTATAAAATACATAAAGATGAAAATGCTGTATAGAAATTCGTAACATTAATACTAAAGTTTATCCGAATCGCGTTTCATACTGCCCACTATCAACAAGAATGGTACATGTTCTTACAATATTAAAAATGCAAATATCTAACAAATAGTGAAAATAAAAATGTCTGACTAGAATAACAGACCAGTAACTTATTTTCGACCGGCGGCGACAATTACACATGTGAAATTTAATGGATTATGTTTGGCCTTATGTGCTTAAGCCATAGTCCGATAGTTCAGCTTTCCTGTGAAGCCTCGTTTTGGGTTGATATCTGGTCACGGGAAGTAACTCGTACAGGACTGCGAAACTGTTTATTGGAAAGGCGTATACGTAAACCAAGAGAACCCTAGGGCGTGGCCAATTTTGGCCCAGGGGACATAATTTGAACAAATTTAGTAGATATCCATTAGACAATGCTACTTACCAAATATCTAAGCTGTACGCATTGTGGTTTGTGAGAAGAAGATTTTTAAAGATTTCCTATATAAGTCTATGTAAAATGAAGTGACCCCTGGGGCGGGGCCAATTTTGACCCCAGGGAAATAATTTGAACAATCTTTGTAGAGTTCCACTAGAGGGTGCTAAATGCCAAACATCTAAGCTCTAGGCCTTGTGGTTTCAGACAAGAAGATTTTTAAAGTTTTTCCTTTAGGTTGCCATGGCAACCAGAGTTCTGCATGGAATTGATTTCTTTGAACAACTTTGGAAGAGCTTCATGCAAGGAACATTTGTGGCAAGTTTCATCAACTTTGGCCCAGGGGTTTAAGAGGAGATGTCGTTTAAATTAAATGTTTACGCAAGGATGGACGCCGGACAAATTGCGATCACAAAAGCTCACCTTGTCACTATGTGAAAGGTGAGCTAAAAAAGTAGGAATAATGTTCAAGAGCCATAGCAATAGAAGCACTTCTAAACTTTCGTCATAGAGATCCTCGAGGAAGAGGAAGACATGGTGTGGCCGAGAGCTCCACGACAGATACACTTCAACTCGTCTACCAGCGTCTCGTAACGGTATGATGACCGGATATCCGGAATGTTGGTTCGACTGACATCATTCCCCAACACTCCCTCCTTTGTGTAATTCAGACCCAACCAATGCTGTTTTACCTGCAATCAAATAATGTTACTCTTGAGATAATCTTAGTAAATCTTTTGTCATAGGCAATGAAAGCTGTGACATGACAGGATATTGAAAATTATATCTTAATATATTACAGGAATTTGTCGGCTCAATTTACACTTCCCTTTTAGATTCATTAGGTTATTTTTTACAAGAAGAGAACAGGCGTAGATCAAGATAAGACGATATAGCGGTGTTGACGGGTGAATGGTTTCTTAATTTCATAATGAATTTGTTTTAAAATTTAATTTAAATTATCAGGGATGGTAATATATCTTAAGCTAATGTATCAGACCTCAGATTTGCAATTGATGTTGTTCTTTTAAAATAAATTAAAGCAAAAAATTTCATTATCTTGATTTTACTTAAAGAACTTCGTTAATTGAAAAAAAGTACAGATTGTGTCTTTTTTCTGAAATATCTCTGACAAATGTTCTTTGTGTGAGAAGCAGATTGCATGTTATTATTTATAACCTTAACCATTTATTTCGGAAATAAAAACAAGATCAAAGAACAGAAACAACATGTAACAACAAAGAATCATTTGATGTATTACCACAATAAATCATCTCTACCAGCACGAGCACACATATAAATCTATTTATTTGACATTTCACCATAGTGTGCACACTCCTCACATGTCACGATGAACATCTGGTCCAACTTACTCTTGAAGAATTGTTAATTGTTTCAGAACATTAAAGTCATGTTCAACTCTTTAAAGTACAGTATTAAAAATAAAATTAGGCTTTAATAATAATTATCTGATTTATGATGAAATGACAAAATGGCTGCCTACTTCATGTGGGAAGCCACTCTGTAGAACACTATTTTTGGCAATCTCACACATATCACATGTGGACAGCTTCCACACCTGAGCTGCAATGCTGTATTCTTCCATCAGCGGCTCCTGTAAAATACGACAATACAGGCATGTACCCATGTATTTACATTTATTTATTGTTGACTTAAAAGTCCATAAAAGTGATACCCAAAAGAAGGAATTTATCATTTAATGTCAATGGAGCTTTGACTTGATGCAGATTTTTAAGTTATAATTGCATTTCAAAAAGTTATAATTGCAACTTTAACCCTTTCCTCCATAGACAAACCTTTATTGCATGGGCAAACAGTTTAGATCCAGATCAGCTGGCACATCTGTGCCATCTGATCAGGATCTAAACTGTTCGATTTTTTATTCTTTAGGTTATTTCTTACCAAAATGTGACCAGTGCAGATCCTGATCAGATGGCACGGATGTGCCGGCTGATCTGGATCTACACTGATCGCACATGTGTAAAAATGCGTATATATGGAGGAAACGGTTAATATAAATGTCTGTCAGAGTCAACAACAAGTGTCCAGGTTTCAATCTCTTTATCCCAAAAATGCTAGTGAGACCTGCACAGTTGTCATTAGAAATCAAAGTTACACCATTTACATTGGAAACCAGTCTCAGACCTTGGTAGTCCTGGGCCCAAGATCATAAAATTTAATCTTATGACCCGTCTCAAATCTCATGCAACTGACTGGCTGAAATTGTGTCGGTCACCATTTCAGCCAATCAGAAGCTTGAAATTCAAGTCTGGTCAATAATCTTAGTTTTATCATCTTGGGCACTGGGCACGGTATGAGAACTGACTAATAGTAAGCTGGATTAAGAAACCACAATTAAACTCAGCTTCGTAATTTTGGAGTCTAATATCATGTTTTCTTGAAAACACATTGCTATTTTCCCTACACATTGTTACATCACTAGTACTCTTGTACTTGGTTGATAAAGTTCTTTCATGACTTATTCAATCACTGTCTTCATGCTGTGGCTTTTGTTAGGTGGGATATCACTTTCTCTTTTATTTCTCAGATACAATTCTGTAATTCAGCATAAAAACAGATTTTATCTTCAAAATAAATTGAACAGGCTTCAAGTTCACATAGGACCTGCTAAAATAAAAGCATTCACTCAAGGTATGGAGCAATTATGTCTGAATACCAGAGTAGTATGAGCACTTACCTTAGTGAAGTGGAACTGAAGAGGATCGTCTGTTGACAGTGAGACATTGAGACCTCGAGCGAAGTATTCCGGCAGTGGGTTTCTGTGATAGTTCAGGAACAGGGAGTTGTTACTCAGAGGAGACATGGCCAGTCCAATCTGTGACAGGTAGTACAGGTACTGCAGCACCGGGACCTGAAAAGAACACCAATGCCAAACATCATAAAACTAGTCTGGAGACCAGTCTCCAATCTCAAGCATCTGATTGGCTGAAATGGCCATTGGTTGCCATTTCAGCCAATCAGATGCTTGAGATTTTAGACTGGTTTTCAATCTCAGTTTTAAAACCTTCAGCCCTGATCAGTGAAGGGTGAAGCTCTGAGCTCTGTACTGATACATTAAGCCAAAAATGTTTGCAGTAAATGAATATGCACAAATACATGTATCATAAAAGACGCAAACTGAAGTGTTTTTTCTAAGCCTTGATAGTTGAGATAATAATGTAAAGCCTTCCCAGACTCTTGTTATGATGAAATGTTTATGATAAAAGTACCTAGAAACTATAAATTCAAACTTTGTCAAACAAGATCACACTGACGATGTTCTGAAAACGATGTCAGCGTCTGGGTCATTTTGTTTTCGATTTTATTTTAACGAAATAAAAATGGCTTTGTTGCTGTTGTTGAATTTCATCATAGACTATCTTACGGAGTAATCAAGATGTCAGAAAGTTATATTTTCCGTGGAAATTATCAATATTAAGGATGCTTAAGTTCCTTATAGAAGTTGATTGCTTGCATGAAGTGGTCAAATGGCAAAAGTAAGTCATTTTCATAAATTTGTTTTGATCGCTGATAACACGGATGAATAGTGATTCGGCTACGATATATAACTAGTTATATATCAAAAATATATAACGGTTGTTATTACACTCCCACACCAGAAGGTATGTGATAAAATTTTATTAAATTCTATAACAATCCCCTACTCCAGAGACTGACCTTGTACCACATGGAGAGTCAGCATAGTGTTTGCTTATTGGTCAGAAATAACCAAATGAATCTTGAACAGAATATCACTTCTTGGTCAGAAAGAACCAAATGAATCTACAGAGTGTACAGAGTTTATCTTTCTCTTCTCATTTTTGTTAATTGCTTGTGGTGTCTTCTTCTTGGCTGTTTGGAGAGGCTGTGTCTTCTGAATGTGGCAATACCTGATATGCATATTTCACTTTTTTATCAGACAGAGGAGTGTGCCAGCTGTTCTAGACCTACCCTGTAACTGATGGGAGAAATTCCATATTCCATGGAGTAATAGATATATAATAAATGCACCTACTTTTCTCAGCAGGAGACCATGTGAGATGTTCTCAGCAAACATAAATGCCGCCACAAGATGTGTCACATTCCCTGCTTCTCCGCAGTGGGGTCGCAACACAAACGTGTTAAATCCTCGCTCCCTGTAAAAATTACATTCTAATGTTTTATTTACTAAGCAAAAATAAATTATAATCATCATCATCATCATCATCCACATCATAAGACTATGAAACAAGCGCTAATGATCATAAAACCAAATCTGGAGACCAGTCACCATTTCAGCCAATCAGATGCATATGATTTGAGACTGGGCTCCAATCTCAGTTTTATGATCTAAAACAGGCTGCAAAAAGCTCTGACACTTTGGAACTATTTTCCTTAAAAATCATATAAAGCACTTTATCACATCACAATTGTGAATGATGTCACGTAAGTATTTAAGTAATGAAGTTATGATTTACATGTATATTCCCTTGTTTTGTTTATCATTATGGAAAATTGTCTGGCTAAGAAGAATGGGGTTTTCTATTTTCTAACACTGATGAACACATTTTTGGCGGATTATTGAGAGGAATTACCTCCTGAAGTGATTCAACACAACCATGTTGGCATACATAAAGTAGATATAGTAGCTGTAGGGCGGGTTTTCCATTTGGGTCCATTTGTCTGGCAAGGGGGTGTCAACGTCGAAACGGATATGTTCTGTCTTTGACTCATCATCAACAGAGTCGAAACCTATAACCTGAAAAATATGCCAAAATTTTAGTTTATATAAAATTGTGGTAAATATAGCAGGTTTTATCCCTCCATAGATAGGCCTTTATTGCTTGGGAGAACAGTGTAGATCTGTGCCATCTCATCAGGCTTTTTGATTAGTTAGGTTATTATTTCTGACCAAAATGCGATCAGTGAAGATCCTGATCAGATGGCTCAGCTGTATCTACACTGGTCACGTATGCGTAAAAATGTGTATATATTGAGGAAAGGGTTAAAATGCAGTTGGCTGTTACAGATAGTCAAATGCTTAAATTCTATAGACACTAAACTTCCTGTTGTATTTTTAAAGCTCATTTGGATAATGCCATTCAAACAACTAAATAATGACAATACAGGCCTTCAAAGTCAAGCGACTCAGCTTTTGACTTCTAAGTTTGAGAAATGGACCCATCATACATGAATTAAGAGATAATCTCTTCATTGCTTAAAACCTGTGACTTAACACTAAATTTTTTTCTCGAAGGATATATATTTTATCACATGAACGACCAATTTTTATCCAGATCAGGTGATCCAGTTAAAAATCGTGCCATACATCCATATTAACCATTCATTACTTAAAAGTGTGCTTTGCAGACATTCATTGCCTTGAACAGTGCACAATATACTCGGATCGGAATGCCTAAATATGATCTAAGTTGTGATCAAACACATAGCCTCTACTCCATGTCTACAGAGGTTTATGGAGGTCGCTGGCTTGGTGACGATCTAATTGAAATAAAAATTTGTAGTAAAATGGTATGGTTGGGAACTGCCATCGTCAGGCCTAAGCAACACTCTGGTTTTGACTCCTCTCAGAGCGAGAATCCTCATATCCAGTTAACTCTTTATGACAATTTCTATGAAGAATAAAGATCTAGGAAAGTTATTGGATTATTGATTACAGGTAAAATTTACATGTTGCAAGAAAACATGTATGTAGGGAAGACCTGGGCTCTGATTACTTGTGTGCAACCAGTGTAGATCCAGATTAGCTAGCGCATCTGTGCCAACTGATCTGGATCTGCATTGGTGTACCTATAGAGTAAAGGGTTAAAACTGTTGATTTTAGGTAAAACTTACATGTTTTAAGAAAGCATGCAGCTCTGGGTGAGACTTGGGGTCGTTGGTGACTTCAAACAATGGCAAGAACAGGTTTTCTAACAGATCTTGGAAACTGTTCACCAGTTTGTTTGTCTTGTAAACATCACTGAAATACAGAATGTCATTTATTATGACTTAACTTCAAGGAAGTATCACATGGGTGAGCAGTGTTGGTCTAGATCAGCGGTCACATCCAGGCAGTTTGAACTGGATCAACACTGTTATCTTCTTACTGGTATGTCCGAATGTATCGTCCTGGTGCAAACAGTACAAGTACAATTGAAATAAGAAGGAGTTATACCTTTATTGTACTGACAAATTACCTGATAAACAATCTGTTTAGAACTTGATCAGTGCCTTCTGATCTAGATCTAAACCAGTCACCAACAGATAGTTAAGTTTTTAGTTTAGTTTAGTTTAATCATATTTTATTGATTATAAAAATAGTTCTCTAGTACAGTATTGTTTTAGTTTAACATTGAAAATTTCGAACAATTAATTTGGTTGTACAGAATATTACATTAATAAGCAAATGGGTTGGGCTACAAGTTTTTTCCAACATTAGCAGACAGCCCGTCCCAACAGATAAAAGCCAAACCTGATGAAGTTAAGGGTTAAACTACACATAAATCATACGTTTTTAGACAAGGGATTTTGTTTATAGACATCAGACAATGTGTTAGTCTTGAAAATACAGAAAAAGATCAATTTTGCTTGAAAATACCAATAAAAACATCTAAATACATAAACTGGAAGTGCAGCTGTAATCAAATTTGTTATAAGAACTGAACTGAAGTTTATAATTGTGATGTCACCACATGAGTTACATAAAATGAGAAGGCTTAGAAATAACTAGAATATTGTGTTCCGCGGAACACATGTGTCGCCTGCATGGAAAAAGTTGAAATGTGGGCTTATTTTTAATCATATATAATAAAAATATTTTATTTAAGATGATTTTAATACTACACCACAGAACACATGTGTCATCTAAATTGCATTTAAAAGGGGAATAACTAAAATAATGGTGAAACCTGAGTTATCATCTTCAAAAATTGGTTTGTAAATGCAGATGAGTTATTCAAAGTATTAAGTGAATTAATTGAACAAGTACTTTCCATTTTACAGGCAACACAAAGTTTCATGTTAAAGCTGCATTTGACATACCTCATAAAATATTGAAACTGGAGTTATCATTCTTGTCGTCACAGATGGCATTGTTCATGCTGATAATATATTCCAAGTATGAACTGAATAGGACAAGTACTTTCAAAGTTATAGGCAACATTAATTTTCAGGTTAAAGTTGCATTTGAAAGGTGCATAACTCAAAAAATATTGAAACTGCAGTTATCATTCTTGTCGTCACAGATGGCATTGTTCATGCTGATGATATATTCCAAGTATGAAGTGAATAGGACAAGTACTTTAAAAGTTAAAGTCAACATTAACTTTCATGTTAAAGTTGCATTTGAAAGGGGCATTACTCAAAAAATTTTGAAACTGCAGTTATCATTCTTGTCGTCACAGATGGCATTGTTCGTGCTGATAATATATTCCAAGTACGAGGTGAATAGGACAAGTACTTTCAAAGTTATAGGCAACATTAAGTTTCAGGTTAAATTTGCATTTGAAAGGGGCATAACTCAATAAATATTGAAACTTGAGTTATCATTCTTGTCGTCACAGATGGCATTGTTCATGCTGATAATATATTCCAAGTATGAAGTGAATAGGACAAGTACTTTCAAAGTTAAAGGCAACATTAAGCTTCAGGTTAAAATTTCATTTGAAAGGGGCATAACTAAAAAAATATTGAAACTGGAGTTATCATTCTTGTCGTCACAGATGATATATTCCAAGTATGAAGTGAATAGGACAAGTACTTTCAAAGTTATAGGCAACATTAAGTTTCAGGTTAAAGTTGGGGGACTACCGGATGACAGCACCGACGACGACGAAGACGACGACACTGGACAATAGGATCCCTATGTGTCTACCTGCTATTGCAGGCGACACAAAAATCAATGCTGTGAAATAATAAAGAATTTTCAGTTTTGAAACTATCCTTATGTCAGATGTTCACAATGTTTACCCAGAATTTTATAAACATCAACCAATGTGTAAGTCTTGAAATACCAAAGACTTTGCCATGGCAAAGACTAGAGTCAGTTGGAAAGGATATTCAGCATAGTTGAAAACCATGTTTTGCAAAATTGAAACATATTTTGATTTATTGGGTTATGGAGTGGACAAGAATTTGGGGCATTTGACTTTGGAAGCCCAAGTGTGACTTTCACCTTGAAGGAGGTCGGTTGGTTCTATTGTGTTTTTATGCTGATTATTTCATTTTTACCAAGTAATTTCATTATTTTTCAAGCGTTCAAGAGTTATACAGTAGATAAGCTTTTGGGGCCTGTCAATTTGGAAGCCCATGTGACCATCACTTTGAAGAATGTCTGGGTAACTTCATGTTCTGCTCAACATGTCATTTTGCTGAACATTTCTTCCAAGTAATTTTCAAGGGGTTCAAGATTTATAGAGCAGATTCTTTGATAGACAGACAAATAGACAACCAGACTAGCAGATGGACAGATGGTGTAATACCTAAATGCTTCTCTTTCAAGGCATAAAAAGGACAATATTTCTGCAGTGGTGGTCCTTTAAAAATTGTATGAATATTGTTAACAAATTGTAAAAGTAAAGAAAATTACTTGTATCTTAGAATATTTGAGCATGAAACATAAATTTTTAGTAAGCATTAAATGCACTTAAATCAAGATCATTCTTGAACATAAACCAAGCTATTAAAGCTTTATGTAACCACATTAATGAAATCTACCGACATGTCACTGCTATAAATCATTGCAAGGAATGAAAGATCATTTAGAAATATATTCTACAAGCTTGCTTTTTTCAGGTGTATCTGCACTTGATTAATAAGCACTGTGATAGAATAGACAGCATGATGTTAGAAGACAAATATACTTTAAATAAACCATTGGTTGGTGTGATACTGGTGTGATACTGTTTAAGTTTAACCCTTTCCTCCCTTTCATCCGTGCTGTCTGATCAGGATCTTCACATTTCACTTATTAAATTCATTTGGTTATTTCTGACCAAAAAGCTAACAGTAAAGATCTTGATCAGATGGTACAAATGTGCTATCTGATCTAAATCTATACTCGTTGCACATGCCTTAAAACCCATATATTATTTATAGTAACTGGTTAATCATGTGTTGTAGATGTCAACAGAAGCAGAAGTCCAGGCTAACATAGGCAGAGTTCAGGGTCTACACTGTTCACTGTTTGTTAAAAAATAATGCAATGAATCCAAAAGTGAACAATGTAGATGTTGATCAGACTTCTCAGATAATCACGCTGATTAGGGTCAACACTTGTCATCAATGGAATAAAGGCTGCATGAAATGGATTGAAAGTAATACCAAGCACATTTTCATTAGGTGAGCAGTGTTTAATGTTCAAACTATCATGTGGGTGGCCGCTCACAATAAGTTTTTCATACTGGCTGTTTCTTGACAGATGGTGCTCAAAATACTGCTGGTATTCTGCTGGTATCAATTTACATCACATGTAAAGGAATAATCATAAAGAATTTCTATATTTTTTAACCCTTTTCTCAATATATATGAATTTAATCTCATGAGCAACCAGTGCAGATCCAGATCAGCTGGAACATCCATACTGTCTTATCAGAATCTACAATGGTTGCTTCAGGACGGCCAAATCCCATAAAGTAAAGGGTTAAACATCCTTGAATTAAACCTTAGCCCTTGCAAACAACAGAAACATACTAGAGTCGAGGTATTTGTATGAGCCATCTCACGTTGTCTGAGTACACCTTGTTATCGACGGCCCACTTTGCCAGCTTATCCCACTCGTCTCTTGACTTCCCGTATATGGACAGTCGCAGCTCGGCATTCTGGTATTTACTTTCTTCTAAATCCTGCATCACTTCCTGTAACAAAAATAACAACATCATATTCAGGATTCTATTGAAATGCACAATAACTCAATGATATAAATTTATCTACTTACTGATTTGCTGTCGCATAATATTTGTCACACTGTTTCTGATCAGCTGTGAATGATGTTTTCACAATTTATATTATCGTGATTGATTTAACAGTTTATTTCTGACAAAGATGTGACCAGTGCAGATCAAGATCAAAGGGCACCAATATATTATCTGATCAGAATCTAGTCAATCTACATGTGTGAAAAAGCATACATATATGGTATATGGAAGAAAGAGTTAACAGTCACAATTGATTATTGACATATTGGCAGTCACAATCATGATAGCAGTTTTACAAAACGGTCATCCATAATAGTTGTGGTCTTAATGTCATTTTAAGTGATCAACTCTTCACGAGATACATGTATTTAAATATTAACTGTACATAATCTTGTAATATAAACTGTATACCTTTATCAATGAAGTTTTTTTGTTGTGACTGTCTAGTTACCATCTTACTGAACTGTCCCTTTTTAACCATATTCTCCATAGATAAGGCTTTTATAGCATGGGTGAACAGTTTAGATCTAGATAAGCCAGTACATTTGTGCCATCTGATCCAGGATCGTAACTGTGGTTTAGATTCATAAGGTTATTTTTGACCAGGAGGCAAACATTGTAGATCCAGATCAGATGGCACAGATGTGCTTGGTGATCTGGATCTAAACTGGTCAACAATGTATTATAAGTCATATATATGGAGTCAAGGGTAAAAAACTCAAAAATACCTTCAGAACTTGGGCATAGTATCTTCCATCAATATAGTTATCTGACTTGATGAAGATTTCGCGCAGCCGGCTCTCTCCTATCGGGTTGTACTTGGCATTAAACTTGTCAAACCTGTGGAAAGTGTTGCGGTCCTGTAAGTCAAAGTAAATAAACAAATCATCTTTAGAACCTAGATTTTTTATATAAAAAAACAAGTAACATATGCAAATAAAGGTTTCTATTACCTACTAAGTACAGGATAGATGTTTCTATAGAAAATAGAAGCCACTAGAAATGTGTCCATAGGACACGGATGCCCCCGCTATGCATCGTTTTCAGATACTAAAGTGCAATGATGGGAATAATAGCATTTTAAAGACAGTGATGTTCGAGTAATTATAAGAATATGCATAAACTTGATGATCAAGTAAATTATTTGTATTTGTGGCACTGTTGTCTTCTCATTATGGAAATGTCTGTGAAGAAGTTGGTGGTAATGCAATGCAATGTCATAGTGAACATTTTTGCCAAGTTATTTTGAAATCCCTTCATTCATAAAGACGTTATAGCCCGAACAAGTAAATTCATGTTTTAGTAACTTTGACCTTGACCTTGGACTTACAGGCATGGGTAATGTACGCAACACACCGCCTTGTCATGGTGAACATTTGTGCCAAGTTATTTTGAAAACCCTCCATTCAAAACAAAGTAACAGCCCGGACAAGAAAATTCTATTTTTAGTAACAGTGACCTTGACCTTGGACCTACAGGCATGGACATGGTACACAACTCACCAACTTGTCATGGTGAACATTTCTGCCAAGTTATTTTGAATTTACTCTATTCCTTACGTAGTTACAACCCTGAGAAGAAAATTCTATTTTAGTAACAGTGACCTTGACCTTGGACCTACAGGCATGGGCATGGTACGGGACACACCATCTTGTCATGATGAACATTTGTGTCAAGTTATTTTGAAATCAATCTATTCCTAACAAAGTTACAGCCCGGACGAGAGAATTCTATTTTTAGTAACAGTGACCTTGACCTACAGGCATGGGCATGGTATGCGATACACTGCCCTGTCATGGTGAACATTTGTGTCAAGTTATTTTGAAATCCCTCCATTTATAATCAAGTTACAGCCCGGACAAGAAAATTCTATTTTTAGTAACAGTGACCTTGACCTTGGACCTTCAGGCTTGGGTATTGTGCGGACACACTGCCTTTTCATAGTGAACATTTGTGCAGTTATTTTGAAATCCCTCCATTCATAACAAAGTAACAGCCCGGACAAGAGAATTCTATTTTTAGTAACAGTGACCTTGACCTTTGACCTACAGGCATGGGCATGGTACGCGACACATCACCCTGTCATGGTGAACATTTGTGCCAAGTTATTTTGAAATCCCTCCATTCATAACAAAGTATCAGCCCGTAAAGTTTCATCAAATTCCCAGCAGAGGTGTAGGAGGAGTTGCGTTCACAAGATATATTCCTATTAAAACTAATGTAAATGGAATTATCAAAGGGCCATATTTTCTGAACGGAACATGTAAGAGCAAAACCCCACCTTTATGCACAACAACATATCAGGCCAAGCATTGTGGTAAAGTTTCATTAAATTCCCACCAGTAGTGTAGGAGGAGTTGCGTTCACGAGATATACTCCTGTTAAAACTAATGTAAATGGAAGTATCAAAGGGCCATAACTTCTGAACGGAACATGTAAGAGCGAAACCCCACCTTTATGCACAGCAACATATCAGGCCAAGCATTGTGGTCAAGTTTCATTAAATTCCCACCAGTAGTGTAGGAGGAGTTGCATTCACGAGAATATCGGACGGACGAACGGACAGACGGACAGGAGCAACTCTTAATGCCCGTCGCCATTTCATGGCGGGGGCATAAAAATGAGCTCAGCAAGTGAAAGTTCTGAATCAACTCTATCCAACTTAGAAGTTGCCCTACATTTTACCCATTCCCATGGGCAGCTGAAAGTAAGTTATCTTGTTCATTGTAAAATGGAAATAGAAAGGAGTTCTATTGAAATAAATCACTGAGAAATTTAAATTTTTATAGCTCAGATTGGCTACAAAATGTAGGGTGACTTCTAATTTACCTTTTAAACTTTTAAAATTATATAAGCATGAAATTTAATTTTAGTGAGAATTTCCATTAAGCACACACTATTAATATTAAAATTGTATCCATGATTGTAGTCTGATCAAGCAGAGAAAAACACAAGTCTCAATAATCCAACAGAGCTCAAAGCTGGAATTCAAACAGTGAATTGATTTGTAAGGCAGTGCAAATTACTGGGAAAAATAACTTTGAATAATTACTGTTTTTTTGTTTTTTTTCATTTTTGTTGCCTTTTTTGTTTTACTATTCAGTAAACATGTGTTTAACTAGAGTTATCAGTTAAAGTTGTTAGTACCTGCACAATTCTGCCTTTTCATAGGTGCTATAAAGCGCAACAAAAAGCAAATGTGTCATAATTTCTCTGTCATCTCAACAATTTGAAAAGCACAGGTGACTCTGAGTTGATGTTTAGTGTTTCAATCAGAATGTACAGCAGTTTCATAAACACTGTTTTTCTGTCAGCATGGCAACTAGAGCTCTGTATGGAATTAAAATATATTTACAGATTTTACTGGAAACTGTTAAAAAAAATTATTGTGAAGCTTAATAAAAACAGCCTGCTGGTATTTGAGTATAGGAGCTGGGTGCCAAAGTAAAATCTAGTGACATGGTAAGCAGTCCTGACGTCCCAATTCCAGCATTGACCAAATTCGGCAACTTTCTCACCTGAATCGCTCTCTTACATCAAGGACCCAAGATCATAACTCTATGATTGGAGACCAGTCTCAAATCTCAAGCATCTCATTCGCTGAAATGGCTACCAGTCGCCATTTCAGCCAATCTAATGCTTGACATTTAAGACTGGTCTCCAGATTTAGTTTTATTATCTTGGGCCCTGCCAACATTCAGGCATTGCATGTAGACCTGTCATAATTCAAACTGTTCAATGAGAAATAAGAGATACAGCACTTACAGCATGTACATCCAGTAGATCCACACTGAGGTCATATGGCTCTAGGTTGATACTCTGGAACACCTTTAACACAAAAAATATAATCAGTATTACCGGTACTAACTATTCAATGAAAATAATCACATTACAAGTATCATTTTAGATGAAAAGTCTTCTTGCTAACTGAAATTCACTCCAAGGCATGGTGACTTAAAAACTTGCACTTTTGATTGACTAAGGATCCTGTGTTTGTTGTGGCACAAATTCATTATATGCAGTAAGTTATATCTAAAATCTGCAGTAAGTCGTATCAAAAATCTGCAGTATTATTGTATCAAAAAGCATGATTTTCCAAATCCTAAGATTTTGTAGAAAATCTAATTTAAAAAACTATAAGGCTATCAATTGTTTTTATTTTCTTTCTAATACAACTTATAGTCCATAGGAAAACAGTGTAGATCCAGATCATCTTGCACATCTGTGCTGTCTGATCAGAAGCGGCACTGTTTGCTTTTATTTATTAGGTTATTTCTGAACAGTATAGACCCTAATCAGATAGCTGGGAGGTGCTGGCTGATCTGGATCTACACTGATTGCACATGTAATAAACTGTACATATGAAGTAAAGTTTTTCAATAATTGCACCCCAAAGCAATACCAGACTGTATGCATCAACAAAACAAAATTTTGTTTGAAAGAAAACAAAAATTCATATGAAACCAATATCCAGCATAATGGTCAACAATATAAATGCATGTAAAACTGTGAAAGCAAATTAATCTGTTATTTAATAATACGTAAAGTTATATGGTTTTTGTACCCTGATCGCCCTGTCATAATTCATGTTTCATTATTTAAAGTAACTCAGTTCAGCCATAAAGATTTGCTTTAGACATGCTCTGTAATGTAAAAACTTAAGGGAAATTTATTCTGCAAAAACTAAAGGTAGAGTAATGAATCTGGTCAATAACGTTAAATATGCTGGTAAAAAAGGAATTTCTCTGATATAAGAAATGTTACTTTTGTGATTTAGATAAGCAGAGACAATTAAATGGAGAATGAATGCTGCAATATTGCCTTAAAAACAAACTTTTTTGAATGTAAAACAATATTTTCTTTGCTATATGTTTTCTTACAACGCTTTACTCCTTGGGAAATGGCTTCTGTGGTGTGTGATCTGCACTGGCCTTTTATAGATTGATTGAGTTTTATTACGACCACAATATGATCACTGTAGATCTACACTGCCTCAAATTCAATAGCAAATATCCCATTAAGTAAAGTGTAAAAATATATAAATATGTATATTGTACAGTTGTTTCAAAGACAAATAATCAGCAATAAAAAAGAAAATGTTGGTCAGGTTATAAATTCTGCCACGGGTGTGACCACATATTTATCAAGTGTTGAACGGTAAAATATCATTATTATTATTACCATTTATAGCAACATTTATGGAGATAAATGACATTAGAAATGGATTAAAACCATACCTGGAAATACATTTTATACTAATTTTTTTTCAAACTAACTTTTTATTTCATTATACAATTTTTACATAATAAAACAGGACAGGAAAATAAAAAAATATATACTTAACTCCTACAGACACATTCATTGTATGTACTGAGTGAAAAGGGGCATTAATGTAAATGTAGGCACTAAATTGCTTCAATACAATATATTTAGTTTCATTTAATCAGCAAGACAAGTACAACCTAGCAACATTAGTCTCAAGACAATTCTACAATTCCAGTTTTATCAATCAATCCAAGTACATAAATCAAAAAAGCAAAAAATATATTTTACATTTTGAATGTATACTCCATGAATAAAGCTTGTATCTTATGTCAGACCAATGTAGATCCAGATCAGACAGCATCTCTGTACAGTAGGGATCTACACTGATCACTTTGAGATTTATTTCTGACCTTGAAGCTAACAGTGTAGTACCAGAATAGCCTGTTAGAGATCTGCAGGCCGGTTGATCTGGATCTACAAAGGATATATGCCATATCCAGAAAGTAAAAGGATAACCCTACTTCATAGATACAACTTTATAATAAGGTCAAACAGTTTAGATCCAACTGAGCTAGCACATCTGTGCAATCTGATCAGGATCTATACTGTCTGATTATAGATTCATTAGGCTATAATGACCAAAATGCAACCAGTGCAGATCTAGATCAGATCCTATGGATATGCCAGCTGATCTGGATCTACAATGGTCGCACACACGTTAATATATGTAAATATGGCGGCCAGGGTTAAACTAACACATAACCAATTCAATACTCATAGAACACAGTATTAACCTTCAATATCCTATATAAATTTGAAGTTTGATGACAGTGTTTCTCATTTCTCTTTGAAACATCTGTATCCATAGGTATAAAAATCTTTGTTTACCATGAAAAAGAGGAAATATTGGTTGACCAGGAAAGCCACAATCATAGAAAGCAGCCTCACAAGAGCGTTAAAATAGAAAAAACATGAGTTAACAATGCAGAAAATGTACAATGATGATGATGACTAAGTGTGTAGTGATACAATGATGGTTTGATGGTTCTAGGTACCATGATGCTGCTATAAATACTCTGGGACCAAGATCATAAACCCAAGTTTGGAGACCCGTTTAAAAACTCAAGCATCTGATTGGCTTAAATGGTGACTGAGGGCCATTTCAGCCAATCATAGTCTTAATGTTTGAGACTAGTCTCCAGATATTGTTATGCTCTTGAACATAGATGTATACAGATAGATGTACATTGATGGTTCACAATGATGCTGATAAAAGTACTCTGTATTAGTTACCTTATGATTATTAGCATATATCATTTACAACGTAATACTACTCTTATTAAAATAATTCCAAATATCCGTGTTAACCCTTTCCTGCGTATACACACCTTTATGGTATGGGAAAACTTTGTAGATCCTGATCAAACAGCGCGTATGTGCAATGTTCACTTCTTGATTTATTAGATTATTTCTGACAAAAAAGCAAACAGTGCAGATCCTGATCAGATGGCACAAATGTGCTGGCTGATCTGGATCTACACTGTTCACATGTGATCAAAGGTGTATATATGGAGTAAAGGGTTCAAATTTATAATTCCAAATATCTGTGTTAAAGTAGCCACATACAAGTGAAATAAGAAATAACTGATAACATGATCTTGTTTACAGACATTTGTTACTAATCTGTTAATGTGATAAATGTCTATTCTCATTGATACAATGCTAAACATTTTAAAATATGATATTTGATACTTTGTCAGTTTGCATAATGTAACAATGTTTCAATTCATACATGACAATACATAAGGCCAGAGAAAAAAATATTTTAGATTCTCATCCCCGCCCGCCCCTGTCCAAAACCACCCACCCCAAAAAATTTATTGGTAAAAAAATTGAAACATATTCTGTTCTGGACAGAACGGGTTTTAGACCATCCCGAAATACCTTCTTAGGGTATTTCGTTAATAAAAAATAAAAATTAAAAAGTGCCCACCGGCCCCTTTTTCCCCCAAAATCCAGATGAGAATCTAATAATTTATTTTCTCTGGCCTAACTATAATTATTTTATTATTAACTGTCCCAGTTAACATGGTTTACTACAAAATTAAAGACTTTTTTCAATGTTTTTATTATCTTGATGAGTTTGATCAATAAAATGGTCCTATCCATGTTATCACAGTTGACCAGACTGTAGAGCAGGAGTACTATCCTATATACGCTAGCAACATACATGTGTTTGGGCAAGTCAGATTATTATTTAATAAAGTACTCAACTTTAAAAAAAATCCATTAAATATTTTCATTAAATGATTTGGAACAAAATTATTAAAACTTTCTATTTTCAGTTGTTTTGTTGTGGACTGAAAACATTCAGACATATTTATCTTTAATTTTCTAATGGTATTAAAATGGTGGGAAGACAGTTCTAAACCAAGTGATGTGAAACAGCTTCTTTAACCCTTTACTCCGTAGACAGACCTTTATTTCTTGGACAAACAGTGTAGATCCAGATCAACTGGCCCATTCGTGCCATCTGATCAGGATCTACACTTTGCTTTTAGATTAATTAGGATTTTTCTGATTAAGATGTAAACAGTGTAGATCCTGATCTGATGGCATAAATATGCCTGCTGATATAGATCTTCTATATCCATTAAAAGTTTTATATATTGAGTAAAGGATACATCAGGATTGGGTTTATTTGAAGGTGAGCAATGTAATCATACAACAGTTGATCATACCTCTTTCAGAGTCATCACTTTTCCAGTTTTTTTGTCTTCACAAACTTTGTCATCTGGGTATGATCGTATCTTTTTCTTGATGAAACGCAGCAAGTGCTTCTGGTTCATACAGGATGACGCATGCACGTGAGTGTCCACCTGTAACAATAAAGTAACAATCACATACACATTGACATATTGACGCGAGTGTCGACCAGTAACAATAATGTAACAATCACATACACATTGACATATGGATGTGAGTGTCCACCTGTAACAATAATGTAACCATCACATACACATTGACATATGGACGCGAGTGTTGACCTGTAACAATAATGTAACAATCACATACACATTGACATATGGATGCGAGTGTCCACCTGTAACAATAATGTAACCATCACATACACATTGACATATGGACGCAAGTGTCGACCTGTAACAATAATGTAACCATCACATACACATTGACATATGGACGCGAGTGTCCACCTGTAACACTAAAGTAACCATCACATACACATTGACATATGGATGTGAGTGTCCACCTATAACAATAAAGTAACCATCAAATACACATTGACATATGGATGCGAGTGTCCACCTGTAGCAATAAAGTAACCATCAATTACACATTGAAATATGGATGCGAGTGTCCACCTGTAACAATAAAGTAATCATCACATACACATTGACATATGGATGCGAGTGTCAACCTGTAACAATAAAGTAACCATCACATTAACATTGACATATGGATGTGAGTGTCGACCTGTAACAATAAAGTAACCATCACATACACATTGACATATGGATGCGAGTGTCGACCTGTAACAATAAAGTAACCATCACATACACATTGACATATGGATGCAAGTGTCCACCTGTAACAATAAAGTAACAATCACATACACAATGACATATGGATGCGATGACATATGGATGCGAGTGTCGATCTGTAACAATAAAGTAACCATCACATACACATTGACATATGGACGCGAGTGTCGACCTGTAACAATAAAGAAACCATCACATACACATTGACATTTGGATGGATGTGTCGACCTGTAACAATAATTAAACAATCACACAGATTGACATGTGGACTTTAGTCTCCACCTGTAACAAGAAAGTAACAATCAAATAAAGAATGATGCATGGACACTAGTGTCAACCTGTAATAATGAAGCATAAATCACCTACACATTGACGCACGGACTTGAGTGTAGACCTGTAACAGTAAAGTAGCAATCACATACACAATGATGTGTGAACGAAAGTGTCAACCTGTAACAATCATGTATGAGTTGATGCTTCAACCTGAGTGTTGACCTGTTACAATAGTTAACTCACACAAATAAAGTAATTTAAGGTTTAAAGAAGAAATATTAAGATATGGCAAATATATTTTTATTTTATGCTTTCCAGTGAATTATAGAAATTTGCTGGCGAAATAAAAGTGGTATTTCACTATTTTCAAACAGTGGAATATCATTTTTATTTTCACTGTTTTTTTCATGTTGGTACCCAAACGCACATAACATTCCAAATGAGAATGTTTAGAAAACGGGCTGAAATTTGGGTATATGACATCATGACGTCACATTATAAGCAAAAGTTTTTTGGCAACATTTCATGCAATTTTTCTGTCGAATTCACACAAAGTGTGCACTAAAAGCATAAAATAAAAAGAAAATTTGTTTTAACAGAGAAAGATAGAAATATATTTCACTCGTGAACTCCGGAATTATGTATTTTCACTCGTGGCTTCGCCACTCATGAGATTACTAATTCCGAGTCAGCTGGTGAAATATATTTCTATCTTACACTGGTAAAAACAAATATCCTCTATATTATATATCAGGTGCAGAAATCCTGCCCTCAATACAAGAAAACCTCTTTTTATTATGATTAAGATTTATATAAGCTGTGCTAAAACACTCCTCCTTTAATGAAGTAAAACAATAAAACAGGTTCATGAGAAAAAAATATATAATTCATTGCAAAACTGTATGCATTTAAGGTCATAAGCTCTGAAAAGAAACTGTGCATCTGCTATTAAATGCATACGAACCAAAAACATTCTCTCAACTCAATTTTTGTCGCTGTAACACCTAAACAAGAAATGTTAAGTGTTACTCCAACAAGAGTCCAGAGGGAGTAAAACAGGTTGGCTCTTTTCTGCTGTTGGCTGTGTGGGGAGGTTGTGAATGTTGCTACTCCTATTATGCCAATTTTGACATTCAAACTAAAAATATTCTGTAGGTAAACTCAGCATAATTATGCTGACCACTTCATGTTTAGGTCGGTCAAAAATGGCTTCTGAGTTACCTTGCGGATGTTGTAGAAGTCTCGGTGAGGTACTTCCTTCTGGGCAGCTGATTCTTTTAACTCATTCATGAGAACATGTAGCTGATACTTAGCCGACAAATAACCCAACCGCCGGTAACTAAACGACTTCCTGTAAAAAGGAAACAAACTCTTATTCTGGTACATACATGAATAGTGAAGTCTACATATAGATTATCTTAAATTTCATTATAAGAACTTGACTTTCAGAAATGTTTTTCAGCCAAATACCCAATTCTTATATAAAGACAACTCTCTAAAGTTAATCCTCTTATCAAACAGTAATACAACATTTCTCATTAGTTGTTTGTTCCTATCATCTAAAGAGTAGTGTCTACTTTTACAAAGTTTCCTTTAACCATTTACTTTAAACAAGTTCTATCACATGGGCAAACAGAGTCAAACAAGCACATCCATGCCATTTGATAAGGATCTAGACTGTTTGCTTTTAGACTCTATAGGTTATTTGTTACCTAGAAATGAAAAGTGAAGTCTCCAGCTTCAGCGTTATGACTGGTCTCCAGCTTCAGCTTTATGACTGGTCTCCAGCTTCAGCTTTATGACTGGTCTCCAGCTTCAGCGTTATGACTGGTCTCCAGCTTCAGCTTTATGACTGGTCTCCAGCTTCAGCTTTATAACTGGTCTCCAGCTTCAGCTTAATGACTGGTCTCCAGCTTCAGCTTTATGACTGGTCTCCAGCTTCAGCTTTATGACTGGTCTCCAGCTTCAGCTTTATGACTGGTCTCCAGCTTCAGCTTTATGACTGGTCTCCAGCTTCAGCTTTATGACTGGTCTCCAGCTTCAGCTTTATGACTGGTCTCCAGCTTCAGCTTTATGACTGGTCTCCAGTTTCAGTTTAATGACTGGTCATCACTTTCAGCTTTATGGCTGGTGTCCAGTTTCAGTTTAATGACTGGTCATCACTTTCAGCTTTATGGCTGGTGTCCAGTTTCAGTTTAATGACTGGTCATCACTTTCAGCTTTATGGCTGGTGTCCAGTTTCAGTTTAATGACTGGTCATCACTTTCAGCTTTATGGCTGGTGTCCAGTTTAAGCATGATAACTTTCAGGACAATCACTTACAGTGGGCCATCCATAACGAAATACTTACAGTGGGCCAACCATAACAAAATACTTACAGTGGGCCAACCATAATGAAATACTTAAAGTGGGCCAACCGTAACGAAATACTTACAGTGGGCCAACCATAATGAAATACTTACAGTGGGCAATCCATAATGAAATACTTACAGCGGGCCAACCATAATGAAATACTAAAGAGTGGACCAACCATAATGAGATACTTACAGTAGGCCATCCATAACGGAATACAGTTGCCCAACCATAATGAAATACTTACAGTGGGCCATCTATAATTAAATACTTACAGTGGGCCATACATAATGAAATACTTACAGTGGGCCATCCATAATGAAATACTTACTGAGGGCCATCCATAATTAAATACTTACAGTGGGCCAACCATAATGAAATACTTGAAATGGGCCATTAATAATGAAATACATGTTCTTACAGTGAGCCATCCATAATGAAATACTTACTGAGGGCCATCCATAATTAAATACTTACAGTGGGCAAACCACAATGAAATACTTGAAGTGGGCCATTCATAATGAAATACTTACAGTGGGCCATCAATAATGAACTGCATGTACTTACAGTGGGCCATCCATTATGAAACAGTACATCAGGTTCTGATCAGTTAGGAATGTTCCCACATCAATGTAGGGCCAGTCGAGCGGCTGGTCTTTTTCCATGCTTTCCTTGTCCTTGTACACCAGCACCTGACCCTGCTTCATCTTGATGCAACAGCCAACACTCTCCGGATAATCGATGGCAAAAGGGTCACCACTGGTGGGTGGGGCATTGATTGGGTGCTCTGTTAAAATAGATCGTAGTCAGTTGAAAATGATAACGCAAAAAAAGAAATATTAAATGTCATAAAACAAATGTTAAATGTTGATTTACTAAAATAATAATATAAAACAAAAATTATAAAATACAGTCACACATAAGTACTTATTATGAACAGCTATCTTGTAATATATTTTTAAGATTTAAATTAGGAGATTTTAGGTGTTAAAAACCTTGGTACAAACTGTACGAATACTCTGACAGTGTTATTACGAGGTACATGGTACTGGTAGTTAAAACAAATCTGAAGGCATCACACTCTTCAAAACTAGCAAATACACCTCACAAAATGCTGTAGGTTTTCTATAATCAAACAGTATCATGTTATCAGGGTAACAGTTTCTGGATGTTAAGCCAGGTACATAAATGATCTAAGTGAAACCAAACACTACAGGAACACAAACGGTTGTTTTATCAGTAATCCTGTATTTGAAAATTGTTAGATTTTAATCATCTCAAAAAGCCAAGAAATGTTACTTTAAGCTGTGAATACAGTAGAAAAAAGCAGGTGTAAAACTCTAATTAAAATGTTCAGTTTCAAATGTTATCTGTTTAAGACTTATTTAATCTGATAACAATCCTAACATCTGTCATCCTAAAATCCTGAACATGAACCACTCTATCTGCTGGAAGGTACAGATTAAAATCCATTCCATGCATAACATGGGTTTTATCTTCTGGCTTCAAGGAGATACAATTGCAGACCAGTCCCATATCTCTACCTTCTAACTGGCTGTAATTAGGGACAGCTTCAGAATCAACCTGTGGTTAGCCTGAGATCTGAGACTGGTCTCCATTTTCAGTTTTTCATTTTTGGTGCCTTGTTTTATTGGATTTTACTTTTTCTACAAATGGAACATGAGAATGCAAAAAACCACACTTCATAACAATCACAGGGTAACCAACCAGGACCAGTCTGTAATCGGTTTGTTAACTTTTTTAACCTATTGTTTGCTGGAAATACCTTTGACACTGTTTACCAAATCAAATAAATTATAACTTGAACAAAAGTTGTGAATTATTTTCCTTTCAAAGCACAGCCTAAAACTAACTACATTCAAGTGGTCATCAAATTATAACATAAATTCTTTACTCCATTGATATAATTTGTATCTAGTGTGTGACCAGAATAGATCCAGATTAACTTGCGTATCAGTGCAGTCTTATCAGGATCTACAAAAGTCACTTTATGATTTATAAGCATTGGATGTGCAGTTTGAGCTGGATCTAAAAAGATTATATTTTATGACAAGCAATAACTAATCAGTTTTTGATCTAAAGCAAGTTTTCAAGTAAAGGTCACTTTGTCATTGACTTTTGACTGTTTGATCCAAAGAACAACAGGAATCGTCTCCACCATGAGACTAATCTCTGTACAAAGTTTCTTGACTGTATGTCAAGTCGTTCTTAAGTGATAGATTGGAAATTGGTTTTCTATAAAAGATCACTGTGACCTTGACCTTTGACCTGTTGACCCAATTTTTATTGGGGTGATCTACTGACCATAAGAAATCTATACACCAAATCTGGTTGTGTATGTTACTTATTTCTTTAGTTATTGATCGGAAACAAGATTTCAATTTATGGTAAATGTGAATGTTGTCCTGTTGAGATTGCAGGGTCAACTAATGACTACAATCAACCTAAATATAAAGTTTAGGTCACACCTTTCCTCTGTTTTTAATTGTCAACCAATTTCCATACAAATTTTACTGTGACCTTGATCCACAAAAACGATGTGATCATCTTCACACCAAGATTAATCTCCTTACCATGTTTTAAACCAGAAAATTCTACAGTCTGACAGACAAGATGGGCAACCTGCATCACAACATCATACAGTTGTTTAAAATTTTAAACTAGATGGGTGTTCATTTGAACACTTGTGTGGCCCTCTGGTATTAAGTCGCAATAAAAATGCACATACAAATATGGGCATTATACCATCTTGACCTCAAGAACTTGGCATCATCACGAGCGTGTTCTCATAAGCAATGTAATTTGAACGTTTGATAAAGGAATATTGAGAAATGGCAAGTTATAGCCAATGTTAAGTTTTCATGTCAAAATCCAAGTACCTTAAGGGGCGTAACTTCATCAAATGTGACCTTGACCTAAAGAATGGCATCATCATGAGCATGTTGTAATAGCCAACATTAAGTTTTCATGTCAAAATCCAATACAAAAAGGGGCTTAACTCCATTAAAAGTGACCTTGACCTAAGGAATTTGGCCTTATCACGAGCGTGTTGTCATAAGCAATATAATTTAAAAGTTGGATGAAGAAATATGAAGAAAGAGAAAAGTTAAATCCAATGTTGTTTTTGTGACAGACTAACAGATGGATGGATGGACATACAAAGCAATCTCTATGTATTGCCATTTCTTTGAAAGGGCGACACAAAAATGGTTGCATTAAAAATATAATTATTTCAGTGATAGCAGAAGAGACTTGATGTGATAAGCAGCTTATGCTGCAGACTTCTTTAGTAATTTGAAATCAATAGACTCAGCTGATTCAATTTCTCTAATATTGCTGAAAATGAGTATTCAATTTGATTAAAAAGCTGATGATCATAAATTTGTGTTGTATAAAGTGACATTATCATGTTGATCTGGTTGACTCCCTAAAGAGGTATCTCAACTAGGAAATTAACAAGTGACCAACTCAATATATATACAATGCATTAAATATTCTTTTAATTTATGCCAGATCATTCATTGCCGATATGGGGTTTTAACCCTTTCCTAAATATACTACACCTTTTATCACATGTTCAACTAGTGTGAATACAGATCTGCCAGCACATCCATGCCATCTGCACTGTTCACTTTTTGATTTATTAGGTTATTTACTGTCCAAAAACTGCAATTCCAGATCAGATGGCACTAATGTTACTGTGCACCCATGCCATATAGGCGTAAATATGCAGGAAAGTGTTAAAAAAATTACTAACTGAATTTATACTGAATAGCATAGATCATCAGTGTAATCAGACTGCAACAAAAGGTGTTATCAACATATTGTAGACTTGAAAGCCACTAGTATGGACCACTATGCTGATCAGGATTTACACTGTTTATTTTCAGACAATTATTAATAACTTTTTGTAAAACTTCCCAACAATCAATGAATGGACCTGCTCCAATTGAAAGAAAGGTTGGTTTATTGCACAAATTCAGCAGAAAACTTGTTATCACAAGCTGCAATGAGAGCTAGACTGTCTATCTGCAATACTTCTATAAATAAGCTCTCCAGTGAGAAGGTTGGTCACCCTGTGTATAACTTGAGGGCTCAGCACACAACCATTCTATCTCATAAAGAGTTGTGAAGGAGATAGTATAGTGTTGCGGTGAGCTCTCTATGTATGCAATACCTGACTGCCTCTTCCTGTCTGTAACAAATCATTAAACATGCTACATATAACTACCATGAATTGTCATTTTCTTGATACTTACCATTAAATTTTTAATTGCTATAAATTATTTCTTATTTTATGAAAGCATTTGAGTAGTTCTTTAGCACAAAGTTTTATGGTGTTTTATAGTGTAGGTAACCCGAGACTTGATTACTTTAAACAACCAAAGTGTCTGAACATAAATGCTGACTCCATTAACACGAGTTCAAGGAAGCAGAAGCAGAATATTCTAGTGCAAAACTATCAGCATTATTACAACATTTAACTTGATTTCATTAATACGTGCATCATGTGCAGTGACTGATAGCTTTCTGTCACATTTTCTTTTACTGTTACATATACTTCTTCAGTCTTAAAATAAGTAACTGTCAACTAAATCTAGGGTATGACAAAATTCATTATACAGGCACTTACTTAAGTCACAAAGCTCTGGTAGACTACATGTATTTAACTCCCCAGGGAGAAAATGATTATAAATAATTTCACTGATATTTATAAACCTGCAAAAATGACCTAATGATGAACAAAAGAATACCTTATATCACAATTTATCTAGGTAGATCCAGAGAAACTTAGTGTTGCTCCAACCCCTTTTTGGGGCAGCACTTTTTTATTTAATGGGAATTTGGCCTAAAGTTGAAAATTATCATGTTACAACCGAAACAAACCACCTTTCTGGAAATCTTGTTTCTGACCCTGTATAAAGACTATTGATTAAGAATGAAAAACTTCAACATAAACAAGAAAAACAAATCCAGAGTCACGAATCTTGACTCAACTGGATATAGATAGACAAACCAAATTATATCAAATGATTAGTTTATTTAATAGAAGCAAGACAGAAGTAGACTGTTTGTTGTAATTTGCTTGATATTAGTTGACCTTAGACAAAATATCACCCGATCACAGTTTTTATCAAGAGTAACTCTGTGTCACAAACGTTCTTACCTTCGAGAACTTTCTTGTCAGCCATGTCAAGGCCCTCCGTTAGGCCCTGAAACTCTTCCTTGTCCTCCAGGCACTGCAGGAATCGGGCCGTGATCTTCGGGAACGACTGCTGTGCTATGGCCATGTACTTCTCACGTATCATCAGAGCTTTCACCAGACTCTGGGATGCAAGCTCTAGGTCTTTTTGGGGTACCTGCAAGTACCATCATATAAATAAAGAAAAGAATAACTAACAAAAAGCAATTATCACAAACAACATCAGGCTAAGTTCTTTTCTGGCACAATCTAAAGTCTTAAATATATTAGTCTACAGACAAAAACTCATATTACTCTTTTTTCCTGCATAGCACATTAAAGTAAGTCAGTAGTACTTGTTCCTTGGGTTCTGAAAAGATCCTTAATGTGCACTCAGAAAATACCATAGTTAAGTATAATAAAGTATGGTGACAGTCCATTTATTTACACATTCCCTAATGGTCAGTTAAACAGATCTGTTGGTATGCCTTTAATTGTTTGGGTGACCAGTGTAGAACTTGATCTGGATCTACACTGGTCACCTCTTGGACAAAACAAGTTATAATCAACAGCAAACACTGTATTAAAACTGATAAGACTGCACAGACGTGGATGTGCAGTCTGATCTGGATCTACACTGGTTGCACATGGGATTAAAGCTTTATCCAGTGGAATAAAGGGTTAACAGATTTAAGCCTCGAAAACTGGTTACCCAAAATCTTATTACACTGTTGCTACACCATCTCGTGCCAATTTCTGGCACCTTAAAGAGCCTTCGTAACTACACTGGCTCCTGTCCCAATGTCCTTACTATATGTCTCTTTTTTAGAATAAAGAACAGTCACCGAAAAAAAGGCACTACAGACGAGTGAAAACCTATGTTCCTCCCACTTGGTGGGGGCATAAAAATGATTGAAAAAGAACTTCTGTAGCTGGGTGACAATTGACTTCTTTAGACACACCATTGACTGCAGTCAAGCATGACAACAGATGCAACATGTGCCTATATGCCAATTATAAACTTGTGATTTTTCAATTTTTCTTTACTTAACTATACTTTTCTATTAAAATAATATAAAATATAACATGCATTCTTCTAAGGATGTCTGCTGATTGAAAAAAAGCTCTTTAGAACTCAGTTGAATTTGTATACACTTGATATACCAATGTTCTAACTACACCAATCATCTTATTATGTTTCAAGTTTGAATGGACCGTACGCCAATTCCTTGTGAAGAAATTAAAATCATGTCAATAGTGTAGTAAGAACATTGGTTAATTGTTTATTTGTATTTTTAATCCCATGATAAGGGCAGTTAATTATTACTGGTATCGCATAAACAAGGTAGCTTCACAAAATCTCTGAATTTACTTTATGAAGTTAAACAAGCATGCACAGTGCAACTTTCACTTCAGTTTTCACAAAACATTGGCTGTACACTGTAGTTTGGTATTAATCAGCAAATTCAAACTATTATATAAAATGTTTTGGAACCAATGACATAAACAAGAAAAGAATGACAAACATATGCACTGATGAATATACTAAATGCATGATCATATCTGTTAGTTTAACAATTTCCAATTAATGTAACACATGCACAGTTCAATGATATTGGGGGTGGATTAAGAAAAATGGGAAATAACCGTTCAATCAGGGACAAAACTTTCACTTACCGGACCAATAGTGATCAACTAATAACAAAAGAAAACAACTCAATGAGCTCTCTTCCAATTTTATCTGGAGACATTCACATATTTTTGCCACTGGACAAACTAGTTTTTCAAATTCAAATACCCAAATTCTTTACCATTAGATAAAATGCGAGGTTCTCAGCAAACAAATCAACTCGACATGTTGATTGTGATTGGCTGATTAAATAATAATAATTCTGGGTTACCAAACTGACCAATTAGCAGCTAAATTTAAAGACTGGTCCCATATATTACTTGAATGATTGTGCCTTGACCTATCAGTGTATATGTATATCAGATAGCAAAACCTAAGGATTATTCTAGAACAAAACAGCATGGCGTCCCACTCTGCCCTTTTTTTTACCCCCCACCTTTTTTACCTTCAATTTTTAAATGTCATATAGTTTAAAATGCAGCTAAATTGTAGTTTTATAAAACATAAAAGGGCATTTTAACAGTAAAAAAATCATGTCCAAATCTAATTCAACTTTAGGGAGATAACTCCATTTTTGCTGATTTTTTTTCTGTAAATACTGGTCAAAATGTCTAAGTGAACAGTTTTTAATTTTAAATAAAGTTTATTACAATACATGAACCATTGCAAACATTAAGATTAAGGTAGTGATTATGATTTTGTATAACCAAATTGTTGGATATAATTTTTTTAAACATTTCAATTTTTATCCAGAAAACAAGGAGAAAAACTTCAAAAGCCTGATTTATAATTGCTTTATGTATATGTATGGAAACCTAATGTTCCAAATTGAACATTGAAACATTTAACCTTTTTATGTCAAAAAACAATTCACATTAATGCTACATGCCCTGCCTATAAGCAGTCAGCACCAAGCCTCTAAATATGCCACAATGCCCCTTTTTGGAGGTTTAAAATAATCCTTTAACCTTATAGATTTTCACCAAAAGGTGCTTTCTTCAAATATACTTTATGTACATTAAGATGTTTTATTATTCACATCAGGCAGCACAGATGTGCCTGCAGTTTTGGATCTATGAAAGTCTTATAAATCGCATAAAGGATGTTACAATTTTCTATAAAAATGCAAATCTTTACCAACTCTTTTAACTGATACTAAGGACAAAATTAATATATGTATATGCATGTGTAATTATACATAATTAATTAAGGTAATTTACTCTACAAAATATGCATAATTGTAGCATGTATGTCAGGACAGATACTAGTATGCCGACATTCAACTTAAACATTATGCTATTTGTTGATACACTGATGCCCTTAATGTCCCCAACAATAGGTTATAAAATCATTATTCCATATAATTGGTTAGAGAACCAATTTACCCTATAATAAATAAGTGAACCGATTTCCCCTATAATAAGTCAGAGAACCGAATTCCCCTATAATTGGTTAGTGCTGAAACTTAACTTCCAGAGATGTTTCAGCTCTAACAAAATGCAAATAAGCCAGATGTTTGTCTTCTTAATTCTCACAGTTGGGAGAGAAAGGTCACCTCTGCTCACTGCACTCGCTAACATTGTTCAAGTCATACAACACCTACCCCTGCAGTGTCTGTCCATGTGATGTGAATTCTATGGAAGAGGGGGGCATTGTTCAGGTCATACAACACTTACCCCTGCAGTGTCTGTCCCTGTGATGTGAGTTCTCTGGAAGAGAGGGGCATTGTTCAGGTCATACAACACTTACCCCTGCAGTGTCTGTCCCTGTGATATGAATTCTCTGGAAGAGAGAGGCATTGTTCAGGTCATACAACACTTACCCCTGCAGTGTCTGTCCCTGTGATGTGAGTTCTCTGGAAGAGAGGGGCATTGTTCAGGTCATACAACACTTACCCCTGCAGCGTCTGTCCCTGTGATATGAATTCTCTGGAAGAGAGAGGCATTGTTCAGGTCATACAACACTTACCCCTGCAGTGTCTGTCCCTATGATATGAATTCTCTGGAAGAGAGAGGAATTGTTCAGGTCATACAACACTTACCCCTGCAGTGTCTGTCCCTGTGATGTGAATTCTCTGGAAGAGAGGGGCATTGTTCAGGTCATACAATACTTACCCCTACAGCGTCTGTCCCTGTGATATGAATTCTCTGGAAGAGAGAGGCATTGTTCAGGTCATAAAATACTTACCCCTGAAGTGTCTGTCCCTGTGATCTGAATTCAATGTAAGAGTGAGGCATTGTTCAGGTCATACAACACTTACCCCTGCAGTGTCTGTCCCTGTGATGTGAATTCTCTGGAAGGGAAGAGCATTGTTCAGGTCATAAAACACTTACCCCTGCAGTGTCTGTCCCCGAGATGTGAATTCTATGTAAGAGTGAGGCATTGTTCAGGTGATACAACACTTACCCCTGCAGTGTCTGTCCCTGTGATGTGAATTCTCTGGAAGGGAAGAGCATTGATCAGGTCATTAAACACTTACCCCTGAAGTGTCTGTCCCTGTGATGTGAATTCTATGTAAGAGTGAGGCATTGTTCAGGTCATACAACACTTACCCCTGCAGTGTCTGTCCCTGTGATGTGAATTCTATGTAAGAGTGAGGCATTGTTCAGGTCATACAACACTTACCCCTGCAGTGTCTGTCCCTTTGATGTGAATTCTCTGTAAGAGTGAGGCATTTTCAGGTCATACAACACTTACCCCTGCAGTGTCTGTCCCTGTGATGTGAATTCTATGTAAGAGTGAGGCATTGTTCAGGTCATACAACACTTACCCCTGCAGTGTCTGTCCCTGTGATGTGAATTCTCTGGAAGGGAAGAGCATTGTTCAGGTCATAAAACACTTACCCCTGCAGTGTCTGTCCCTGTGATGTGAATTCTCTGGAAGAGAGGGGCATTGTTCAGGTCATACAACACTTACCCCTGCATTGTCTGTCCCTGTGATGTGAATTCTATGGAAGAGAGGGGCATTGTTCAGGTCATACAACACTTACCCCTGCAGTGTCTGTCCCTGTGATGTGAATTCTATGGAAGAGAGGGGCATTGTTCAGGTCATACAACACTTACCCCTGCAGTGTCTGTCCCTATGATGTGAATTCTATGTAAGAGTGAGGCATTGTTCAGGTCATACAACACTTACCCCTGCAGTGTCTGTCCCTGTGATGTGAATTCTCTGGAAGAGAGGGGCATTATCATACTCCTCCTTGACCTCCTCAATGTCATCAAATTCATCTTCGATCTGGCTAGGGAATCTTTCGATGTGTGGTAGAGGATATCCATTTTCTCTGTCACTACCCGTTCTGTATGGCTTAGAGCTGAAGTGGTCAATTAAGAATAACATGTATATGTATTTCTTCCAAAACCATAAAAAGAATAATCTCAGACAATGTTTAAGAAAGAAAAATAAAATTATCCATTGGCTCTATTTTTTATGTGTGGAAGATTTTGGTGGGAAAATCAGCCCTGAATAAAGGAGATTATCTATGATAATGAGGTTCAGCTAACACCAATTAAAGGATGAAATTATATGTATATCTGACCAATGGAATTGCAGTATTTTTCAAATTTAATGTTGGGAAATTTTATTTCTTTAAATTAGTACTTAGACATCATTGAGTGGTTTACCACAGCAGATGAAAGTGAATTAATTTACTCAATGTAATTTCAACCTCAAAGTTAGTTAGCATTTATTAATGAGCAATTACAAATTAATATTAAACACTAACTTATACAAAAGTATTTCCAGAGATTTTTCCATCTGAATCTATATTATGTAGCAAATTACTTTTCCTTGCATATCAGTTACCAGACTGGAGTAATTTTAATTGCTATCATAATTAATTGTATTGTCATGACATTTTTAAAGAAATAAATAATTTTAATCACATAAATGACTGTTATCTATGTGCAAATAGTGAAGATCCTGATCAGCTGGCACATCCATGCTGTCAGTTAGGATCTATACTGTTTGTTTCTTGGTCAGAAATAACCAAACAAATCAAAAACCAAAGTTTAAATCCCAATCAGATGGCAAGGAGATACCAGCTGATCTGGATCTACATTATTTGCACACAGACAATGGCCATATCTCATGAAATAAAGGAATAGCTGACTAAACCTGCTCTCTGAGATAAGAAAAAGGTATGTTTCTGCATCTGGCAGTGAGTAACCACAAGGTTTATCTTACATTTTTGATTAACCCTTTCCTCCATAGATACATCTTTTTTGTGTGGGTGAACAGTGTACATCAAGATTAGCTGGCATATCCGTGCCGTCTTAACAGGATCTGCACTGTTTTTACTCATTAGGTTATTTCTGACCAAAATGCAACCAGTCCAGATCCTGATCAGTTGACACAGATGTGCCAGCTGATCTGGATCTACACTGGGCACACACACATAAAAA
Source organism: Corbicula japonica (assembly GCA_038501625.1). Taxonomy (NCBI): domain Eukaryota; kingdom Metazoa; phylum Mollusca; class Bivalvia; order Venerida; family Cyrenidae; genus Corbicula; species Corbicula japonica. The sequence continues at coordinate 4,899,039 of JAZAYU010000043.1, read as the reverse complement.
TGCGTATACATATATGCAGGAAAGGGTTAAAACACTCATATCTACCAGGTATCTTGCAAACTAAAATGTCAACATCAATCATTCTGTATGATAACAATATACCAAACAAGAAGGCATCCCAATGCAAGGAAACAAAGTTGATTAAGTCTTTGATAGAGATCAGTAATGTCTGAAAAAAGAGCTAGTAGATAACTGTAGAAAATGACACTTCAAACACACATCATAAAGCATGAATCTCACAGTGATGAAGTTTTTTTAGTGACAGTGTTAATTAAAATGTAGGTAAAATAAATATTTTAAAAATTTCATTTTGGGGGGGGATGAGGATTGGGTACAATCATCCAACCAAATGTTGAAATTTTTTAGTAAGTATCATTTCAGATATGAAAGAAATTTTAAATTTTAAATCATTTTCAGGTGGATGTCAGTTAGTTTTGGAATGTAAGTACTTTTAGTCATGTACCCACACCAAATCCTCCCCCACCACTTTAGAATTGTTTAAGCAGCCCATCAACAGCTCTAATATTATTATAAAGATGTCCATTCCAAGTATAACACTTTCCCCACCAGAAGATTTCTTATCAGTGTTTCAGAAAAAAGAGAGGTATATGAGGATTTAAAACAGAAATATTTTTGTATGAAATTGGTGTTTAAGGGGTGGGTGTTGAGACCTTAAGACCCACCCTGCCCCTGATGAAATGAACAAATGAATGCCCGTTTCAGTTTAATAAATAAAAATAAATGTAATTAAAAACAAGAGCTGTCACTTGAAATCGACATATGCCCCCGAAATGCAGCTTTGAAATCGAATTGGTATACATATGTAGTAAAAATATGCCTGTGGAAGTAGAAAATAAGGGCCTATAACCCTTGCAACAAGAGGGTCCATAGGGTGGCTCACCTGTCAACAACTGCTCAATGGTTGTAAGAGTTGTGTGCAAGTTTGGTAAAATCAAGGGAAACAAGAGGGCCATGATGGCCCTTTATCGCTCACCTGAATACAACAAAGTTGTGTTGTATGTGACCCATCGTCTTGATATGGTGAACATTTACACCAAGTTCTTTTAAAATCCAATAAGAAACAACAAATTTACAGCTTGAAAGATAATGCTATTTTATGTAACAGTTACCTTGACCTTGGACCTACCGGCATGGGTATTGTAAGCAACACAACCCCTTGTCATGGTAAACATTTATGTAAAGTTATTTTGAAATCAACTTAACAGCCCAGACAAGAAAATTTTATTTTTAGTAACAGTGACCATGACCTTGGACAAACAGCCATGGGTATTGTATGCGAAACAACATCTTGTCATGGTAAACATTTGAGCCAAGTTATTTTAAAATCCAATGAGAAATAACAAATTTACAGCCTGGACAAGATTTTTCCATTTTTAGTAATAGTGACCTAGTTTTTGACCCCAGATGACCCATATTCAAACTCGTCCAATTAATAACTGGGACTAATGTCCTGACCATGTTTCTTTGCAATCGGACAATCTGAGCAAAAATGTGACCACTAAAGTGTTAACAAGAAAATTCCATTTTTAGGAACAGTGACCTTGACCTTGGACCAACCAACATGGTTTTGTATTCAACACACCGCCTTGTCATGGTGAACATTTGTGCCAAGTTATTTTGAAATCCAATGAGAAATAACAAATTTACAGCCAAGACAAGATAATTCTATTTTTAGTAACAGTGACCTAGTTTTTGATTCCAGATGACCCATATTCGAACTGTTCCAAGTAATTACTGGGACTAATGTCCTGACCATGTTTTGTGACAATCGGAGCAAAAATGTGACCGCTAGAGTGTTAACAAGAAAATTCTATTTTAAGTAACAGTGACCTAGTTTTTGGACCCAGATGACCCATATTAGAACTTGTCCAAGAAATCATTGGGACAAACATCCTGACCAAGTTCCATGACAATCGGAGCAAAAATGTGATCGCTAGAGTGTTAACAAGAAAATTCTATTTTTAGTAACAGTGACCTAATTTTTGGACCCAGATGACCCATATTTTAACTCATCTGAGAAATCATTGGGACAAACATCCTGACCAAGTTTCAAGTTGCCAAGAGGCAAAAATGTGACCGCTAGAGTGTTAAAGAATGCAGGACATACTGTCGGACTGACCGACAACTTGGCGACTATATGCTCCCCTGAATTTCTTCGGGGAGCATAAAAAAGTGTGACCTTAACTTGCCAGTTTGTGTACATACACTGTATAGATCTAAGACTTTCTTAAATTTAGTCTTAACATTTTGAAAATGTGCTTCAAATTTGTTGTTGTTGTTCTTTTTGCTGTTTTACTTACAAACAGTGAATAACATATTCAGAAAAGCCTGATTTTCAAAGTGCTATAACGTTAGAAAGTTTATTTGGTCACTATCCATAGAAAATGACAAAATTTACCCTATAAAATCTTCCAGAGCAAAGTTCTTAATATTGCATAACACAGATCTAAGCAGCAAAGTTCATCAGGTCATTGTCCAGCAACTTGACCAACATTAATGAATAAACTGGTAAACATCATATGTAGCTGAAGACAGGTAGAAATATTGGATTTTGACACTTGAAATTTTAACTCTGCTACTAAAATTTTTGTTTCAAAATTTATCACTGAACAACCAGTGAATGAATTGTTCAGGAAAGATTGAATTTTAAGATGGTATAAAGCTTGTCTCAAAATCTGGTTGATAACTGAGAAAATCAAAGGTTAAAAACAGATTTTGAAAGAAAAAAAAAATCCCCAGGGCGGGGCCCCTGGTCAATTTAACAACATGATTTTTATCATTTGTATAGAAATCATCAATATCAATATTCATACCAAATTTCATGACAATCGGACAAAAAATGTAACCTCTATTGCTTTAACAAAATTTACCTTAGGGTTAGGGTTAGCGTTAGGTTAAAAGGCCCATAACTCCGCCAAAAATAATCCGATCAGAAATTCCTTAGGAAATGCAAAACTAGGCTTAGTGAAAAACACTCCTGTGAAGTTTCAATGAAGTCCCTCAAGCGGTTTCAAAAAAGCTTAGGGTTAGGGTTAGGTAAAAAGGCCCATAACTCCGCCAAAAATAATCTGATCAGAAATTCCTTAGGATATGCACAACTAGGCTTGGTGACAAACACTCCTGTGAAGTTTCAATGAAATCCCTCAAGCAGTTACGGAGAAGAAGCGAGGACAAGATTTTGCTAAAAAGGGCCATAACTCAGCCAAAAATAATCCGAGCAGAAATTCCTGACGATATGCACAACTAGGCTTGGTGACAAACACTCCTGTGAAGTTTCAAAGAAATCCCTCAAGCGGTATTGGAGAAGAAGCGACGACAAGATTATTACGGACGGACGGACGGACGGTCCGATTACTATATGCCTCCCTTCGGGGGCATAAAAACAATTATGGTCAGGACAAGGGGTACTATCATCCACTCTGAACCACCCCACCCCTGAAGACATTTTAAGTTAACGTTATTACACCTGTCATCCTATTTAACACATTTAGTTCAACAATTTTGTAAATTATGGATGAAATGCTTTTATTAGTTGCAAAGTTATTATCCAGAAACCATAAATTTGCTCAGATTGTGACTTTGTGACTTGGACCTTTGAGGTAGGGCCGTGGTTCTTGGTTGAGACACGGAGACTGTTCTTTTGTGTAGATAATCTAAATACCTTTCTTTAGTTCCTGAACTATGCTCCAGAAACTACATGTTGGACATACTTTGATTGACCTTCGAAACCATGACCTTCTTAGACAAAAAAACAAACCCTTATTGAACCATTGAGTGAAGTTTGTTTGAAATCATTTCGGGGATGACCGAGTTATGCTTTTGAAACTAGATTTTTGGCACATGAACTTAAACAAATCTAACTGAAAAAGGGGCATAGCTTTGACAGAAAGCAGTAAAGAGTTATGGAACTAATGTCCCAATGGTTTACACTATAAATTCAAACAACTATATTAAGATTCATTGCTCTTACTTGAACTGTTTCAGGAAAAATGGGACTTAAATAAAAAAAAAACTTAAACAAAAATCCAGGTGAAAAGGGGACATAACTATGGCAAAATACAGTCATAAGTTATGGAACTTGTCCTTAAAATTGCTACTGTAATTTCAGACAACTATGTTACAATGTAAGTTTCAAAGTCTACCTTGAATGGTTATTTGGGAAAAGTGGACAAAAAAGCATATCAAATGTTTAATACCCAATGACATACCTCAATCTAATAACCAGGGTTTTCCACAGAAAACCTGGTTAACAACAAAAAGGAAGAGAGAAATAAATAGTGGTTACATTTCTTGAATACACACAGAGATACATCATGCAGTTACATTCCACTAGACTACCTTACAACATGGAATACATCAAACCAGGGTTATCTGCAGTTCATATACTACTGGCCAGTGTTTCAGTTTTGCAGGATTTAGAAGCAAAATGATGAACATAATTAACTAATTAATCAATCTGTAAATTTAAGATAAGAACTATTTAACCATTTACTCCATATACCTTAAAATTCCTTTTAAATGTCCCAACCCTAAAAGCCACATCATGAAAGTTTTTAAGAAAAAACTCAGTTAATCCATATTTATTATCCATTATCCTTCAGAATCTTATATTTGAATAAACTTAATTAATTTAAATAATAAGCATCTCCTTTTCAGAAAATGTAACACCCCAGGGGGCTTTAAAAGGAATTTTAGGGTATCATGTTTTATCGCATAAGCAAACTGTATATCCAGATCAGCAGGCACATCTGTGCTGTCTCATCAGGATCTACTGTGTCTCTTATTCAGATATAACCTTATGAATGGAACAGTGAACAGAGTAGATCCTGATAAGATTGCACAGGTGTGCCTGGAGATCTGAATCTACACTGTTCACACAGGGGATACCAGCCACATCACGTGTCAAGAAATAAAGGTGCTATTTGAGAACATACTATATTAATTGATGTAGGTTTTCAAAAAAATGATTCAAGAATTAAATTTGTCAGGCCCTCAAATGCATAAATCCATACTTTTATTATAAAATTAAACTTAACCATTATTTACGAAAAAAGGACCAGAATTATACCTTACAGTATTATTGTCTAAATATTTGAAAACAGGTCAATATGAAACAATTACTTAAGCAAATCAACTTTATCAAATTAAAGGTCTCACCCTTGAATTCTGCAGAAAACCCATACAAGTTTTACAAGTTTCCATTGTCAAATACCAAAAAAACAAATTTCAGTCATATAATCAAAGCCAAATGTTGCTTTTACACTATTTTTGATACAAGAACCAGTCATTAAAACATATAAGATCTTAATCTGTTCACTTTTTCCATACTGATTATAAAGAAAGAAATAATGCATAATTTCCCGAAACAACAATTTCAAGTATAAATAAAAAAGATGCATTTAATCATAAAAAATAATGGTTTTTGTAATTTTAGAAATTTGTTTCTTTTGGTCATGACTTAGGTAATGGGTACAATTAAGTGCAGTAACAAAAATGTATATTCACTCACGCAGGATCATCGTGTGCTGGACTTAGGGTGTCCGCAATTAGAGGGGCAGGTCTGGAAATAACATTTTCATGGAAAATAGTATTAGTTTTACTATCTTGTTCCGATTATGAAAAGTTTAAGGTGTCTGCAAGAAAACAGGCAGGTCTGAAAATAACATTTTAAGGAGATAGTGTTAGTTTTACTATCATATTCTGATTATAAAAAGTTTAGAGTTGGCAATTATCAGGGCAGGTCCAAAACTATGTTTAAGGAAAATAGTGTTAGTTTTACTATCATCTTCTGATAATACTTATAGTAGATAATACCGTAAACCCTTCATTCTGTTTAAGTCCTGAGAAGCTGTATGAACATGATCTTGGTGATCTATCCCAAGCACACTGAATTTTCTCCGGTTCAATGTTCACTTATTTTGCACTAAGACAAGAGCACTCATTTATACTTATTAAGCCTAACCAAAAAAGACAAAGTACAACTACATGAATTGATTTTCATTATACCCAACTTTTAGTGACAATGTAAATGAAATATTCTTGTATTTGATTTTGAATAGTACCAACATTCAGTTACAATGTAAATGAAATTAATCATGTTTTTAATGTTGTTACAATCTGAACATCAATCATTTAACCCTGGTCAGATCTCCTCTCTTATCATCTATCCTCCCACCATTTTACCTGTTGCAAAGTGCCAAATGTGTGTTAATTGAAAATAACAGATTTCCTATCAGACAATTCATTCTAATGCTTATTGTGGCACTGACAACATGCTGGATGGTGGAATGACTGCAGTCACTTTAATTCATTGAAGTCTGCAATTTATCAACCTTAAAACTAAGTTTACTGTACATTTATTGGACCAAAACCTAAAGCATAAACATAATCAATTTCTATTTACAGGAAGTAATGTCCCTATAATGTTAACCTTTTGCTGCACATTAGGTACAGGAGCCGTTTATGGGCGCCTTCCTCTCAGAAAATTTCTTTAAAATCATGCACTTTTCTCCAAAAAGTAACTTTAGCTCAGGGTTTTTCATTACCCTTCAGAAAAAAAATCACAAAATCATAGGGCATAGGCCCCTTCCCCTGGCAGTGAAAAAAAGCCCTGTTTTATTGCATGTGTTAACTGTCTAGATCCAGTTCAGGTAGAACTTCCTGATCAGGCTCTAACTCACTTAATGGTCATAAAAAGCATAATTGATATAAAGAGCATAATTGATAAAAAAGCAAACAGTGTAGATCCAGTTTAGATGGCAAGGATGTGCTGATTAATCTGGATCTACACTCAGTCTGTTTGCCAATTATAGCTATATCCATGGGGTGAAGGATTAAAGCAGATCTCATGTTTGTATGAGGGCAGAACATGTTGTACATAAATATTTCAATCATGAAGTGAAGATGAGCTGTCCTGGCTATACAAGACTTAATATGCAACATTTTTAAACATTGGATTTTGGGCACCACCATGTACATGTGCCTCCATAATAGAAGTATGGTCACTAAGTTTCTGTTTTGAATTACTTAAATTATCATTAACTTGTTTTCCTACAAAATTGTGTGTGATACCAATTAATAAAAATACCTTGATGTTTAATAAATTAGGGCTCTCTTTGGGTTCAGGTAGTGAGTTTCAGAATTTGCAACCATTTTACCAAATTCTGGAGCTTATCCTTTATATACAAAATAATCATTTTTGTCAAATTCTTATCTTGAAAACGCTTTAAAAAAACTAAAATTTCTTGACAGCATCTGGTCTCCTGCTAGTAATTATTTATGAACAATATAATACATTTAACATCAGTGATACAGAAACTACATGTACATGTTGGTCTTGGATATCATGAACTATGCTACAGGATGATAACTTTTTGGCAAACAGGTTGAAGCCCTAAACTGCTGTAGGAACTGAATTGGATGTATGTTTTGCACAGACCAGACAAATGTTTGGAGTTATGATGTAAAAGTGCATTAAAGCTTCTAGAATCCAGAATCAAAGCAATATATAGCACCTGAAGTTGTTACATAATACATGTACCTCTTAGTATAAGTCTGTCTATTGCCTGACTTTGGTGAAACATCTTGTGAAGCTATCTTTTTCACTTTTGTTATTGAGATGTAGTCCCTAAACATGAAATACATGTTATATGTTAGCAATAATGATTTTAACCCTTTCCATCATATATACGCCTTTATGGCACAGGTGAAAGTGTAAATCCAGATCAGCTGGCACATCTGTGCCATCTTAACTGGAAAACTGCAAAATGGTGGTAAATGAGGAGGTCTAATCAGGATCTACACTGTTAGCTTTTCGATTAATTTCTTTGTTATAAATTTCTGACCAAAAAGGGAACAGTGCAGAACCTGATCAGAAGGCACAGTTATACAAGCTGATCTGGATCTAAACTGGCTGAACATGGGTAAAACTGTGTATATATGGAGTAAAGGTTAAAAGGACATAAGCTCAGTTAACTTTATGAAAACTTGAATTCCACACAAACTACAGATAATGAGAGGCCAATAAATATTTCAAATTCCATGTTAAATGTTGTACATCTTCCTCAAGTTTATCAAATTTTATTTCACAGTGAATGATAGTGACTGTAAAATCCACCCTTAAAACAAACAGACATGTAAGTATGTGCTGCCTCACATGTTGACAAAAGGAGCCCACAATAAATCAATCTGTTCAGCTGTTACTGTATTCTCCCTTGTTCGACTAAAAAACATGTTTAAGTTGAATATACTGTCAAAAACAACACAGAAAAAAACTTTAAACTTTAATAACCAAGTTTGTAAAATTAAAGATACAGTGTCACTTGCTATTCAGTGTTTATTTATTACATGTAATATTATGATTATTTTATCTTAATTTAAAATGATACATTTCAAAGTGATCCAGTTTCACCAACCACTAAATTAGTATGGATACTTAGAGAAATAACAGTCCAAATATCTTAACTAAACTATTTTAAATCAACGTACGGTATTACTAAAACAAATCAGACTGCCAGCAGATTTAATAAATCAATGTTATTGAAGACTAGATGAAGCATTCATTTTCAATGAGGAGATTTTAATTTCGTCATTAGCAGCTACATGTAATTGTGCACACGGGTTTGATGCAAAACTAGGGATGGGCATTGCCAGGAAAAATGTTATTGCAATATTTAACTTACACATTGCAATATATTACAATATATTAAAATCATTAATTACTGATAAAATGCAAAACAAATTATAATAGGTCAAATTTATTGTCAGTAACACAGCATTTGGAATCTGTGCAAGGTAAGATGGACAAGCAGAAAAAAACAGTCTGCTTATATACCAGAAACTTATCAATAAATTCACAAATTACAGCTTGTTTATGTTCAAATTGCATTGTTTCAAGTAGGTTTCATTTTATATAACAAATACCAGTATTTGAAAACATTGCAATATTGTATTGTTGGTAAATATAACACATTAACCAGTGTACCGTGGTATATCACCAACCCCTATGCCAAATATCATTTGTTGTGCAGTCAACATGCCATGTTTATGTGAAAGTGAACAATTTTCTTGTAATTTTTTAATGATAAACATGCGTTTTGAGGAAGAATTTACTTCAGAATACTTTAAACACCAATTCTGTCGCTTAATATATATTATTAATAGACCTGTGGGTTTCAATGATATTATATTTGTAAAAATTTAGCCTTCTAATTGGGTCCAAATTATTTTAAAATTGTTAATGTACGCCAACGGTTGCCATGAACCAAACTGTCATAATATACATTGATTTAAGTGTGCATTCAACCAGAAATAAAGCCACGGATCTAATCAACCAATATATAATAATGATTTCAATATAGCTACATGTATGACAGAAGGTCGTAATGATTGCCAATACTGGTCAGATGTTGCTGCTGTCTAGCTAGGCAAATTAACAGCATTTCCATAGAAACAGTTTTTTCTCCAATACTCATCTACTGTTACACACATGAAGTCTGACAGGTTCTGAGAACTTATTAACTGAAGCAACAGACTAACAATAACTGATGCCAAGTTGAAACTTCTTTTCAATTTTTGACAGCCAATAAATAACATGGATTCCATAAAAAATCACAATTATTGACTGAATATTTAAAGATGTCATGATATAAGATTTAAAATTTTATTTGGTTCATTTATTCGTTATTTTTATGTGCCCTATATAATGAGTTGTCTCAACAAGAGGTGGGTAGGAAGAATTTTCCTCAGGCAATATTGAACATTTAACTGGCTATTTTAATGGAAGGCATGTTTGTTTTGAGCTCATCCCAGAGTCCCCGTCTATTTCCATTAAAAACAGCATGAGAAAATCCAATGGATTGGCTTAAAAGTCAATTAAATAAATCAGTATGTTAGTACACTGTAAACACTTGAACACCAACACCTTAGAGCAGTAGGACTTAGAGGGTTAGTCCCAGGATTGAAATATGAGGAAGAATTTCTGCACTCTGTTCTCACACTCCACTCATTCTCTTAAAGTTTTGAAAATAATGAATGTTACAGACAAAATAGTAATTAACTGCAATTTGGAATGATTTCACATCAGCATAGGATAAACTTCAAGAAATTTTCAAATAATGGAGAACTAAGAGCTCTTTTAACTAAAATTGAGGAAGATGCCCAGGCATTCTGAAATGTGAAATTTATTTACTACCTTCCATTAAGCATCTACTTCCTTTTAGCATCTCTTCTCCTCATTCAACATCCCTACTTTGCATACAGCATCCCGTCTTCCCATTCAGATTCAATAAGAATCCCTATTTCCCATTTAGCATTCCCTTCTTTCCATTCAGCATTCCTTCTTCTCATTAAGCATTTTAACTTTGATTCAGCATCTCTACTTTGAATTCCGCATCCCTAATTCCCATTCAGCATCCCTTCTTCCCATTCAGCATCCCTACTTCCCATTCAGCATCCCTACTTCCCATTCAGCATCCCTAATTCCCATTCAGCATCCCTAATTCCCATTCAGCATCCCAACATCCTTACTTCCCATTCATCATCCCAACATCCCTACTTCTCATTCAGCATCCCAATATCCCTACTTCCCATTCAGCATCCTAACATCCCTACTTCCCATTCAGTATCCCAACATCCCTACTTCCCATTCAGCAACTCTTATTCCCATTCAGCATCCCTCTTTTCCATTCAGCATTCCTTTTTCTCATTAATCAAACATTTCAACTTTGATTCTGCATCTCTACTTTGCATTCAGCATCCCTAATTCCCACTCAACATCCCTAACTTCTCATTCAGCTACCCTACTTTCCATTTAGCATCCCTCCTTCCCATTCAGCTACCCTACTTTCCATTTAGCATCCCTCCTTCTCATTCAGCTACCCTACTTTCCATTTAGCATCCCTCCTTCCCATTCAGCTACCCTACTTTCCATTTAGCATCCCTCCTTCTCATTCAGCTACCCTACTTTCCATTTAGCATCCCTCCTTCCCATTCAGCTACCCTTACTCCCATTTAGCATCCCTCCTTCTCATTCAGCTACCCTACTTTCCATTTAGCATCCCTCCTTCCCATTCAGCTACCCTACTTTCCATTTAGCATCCCTCCTTCCCATTCAGCTACCCTACTTTCCATTTAGCATCCCTCCTTCTCATTCAGCTACCCTACTTTCCATTTAGCATCCCTCCTTCCCATTCAGCTACCCTACTTTCCATTTAGCATCCCTCCTTCTCATTCAGCTTACCTACTTTCCATTTAGCATCCCTCCTTCCCATTCAGCTACCCTTCTTTCCATTTAGCATCCCTCCTCCTCATTCAGCTAACCTACTTTAGCTTTAGCATCCCTCCTTCCCATTCAGCTACCCTACTTTCCATTTAGCATCCCTTCTTCTCATTCAACTACCCTACTTTCCATTGAGCATCCCTCCTTCCCATTCAGCTACCCTACTTTCCATTTAGCATCCCTCCTTCCCATTCAGCTACCCTACTTTCCATTTAGCATCCCTCCTTCTCATTCAGCTACCCTACTTTCCATTTAGCATCCCTCCTTCTCATTCAGCTACCCTACTTTCCATTTAGCATCCCTCCTTCCCATTCAGTAACCTGACTTTACATTCAGCAGCCTGACCTCCCATTCAGCAGCCTGGCCTCCCATTCAGCAGCCTGACCTCCCATTCAGCAACCTGACTTCCCATTCAGCAACCTGACTTCCCTGGATTCAGCAACCTGACTTCCCTGGATTCAGCAACCTGACCTCCCATTCAGCAGCCTGACCTCCCATTCAGCAACCTTACTCCCATTCAGCAACCTGACTTCCCATTCAGCAACCTGACTTTCCTGGATTCAGCAACCTGACTTCCTATTCAGCATACCTTGAACTGAGCTGTCTCTCAAAGTACTGGTTATCTTCGCGCTGTTCTATCGGGTAGGTGGCCTGTTTGTAAGGAGCGGAGATTTCCTTCCTTCCTTGTAATGTCCTCTGGTAGTACGTGTCTGCTAGGTTCTTAAAAGTCTCGTCAGCCTCTCTGGGTACATGTTTAGGGAACTTCAGAGGAGTTGGTATAAATGTCTTTGTCGAAGAAATTTCTGTAAAATAATGCAATGTTCATGGTTCGCAGCGTATAATGATCAACTGAATTTGTTTGTAACAAAAGAGATATATTTAACCTTTTTTTATGAGGTACGGATAAAACATGTAGATCCAGATCAGCTGGCACATAGATCTGTGCTTTCTGATTGGGATCTATATTGGTTGCTTTTTTATTTATAAGGTTTTTACTGATTTGATGGTTTGTATCTATACATTACTTGTCACACATGCGTAAAACACATTTATAAAGAAAATCAACCATTTATACACACACAGAAACCAGAATTTCAGGCATAATCCTGAAAATTTTCATCTATGTAATTGGCATTCAACATTTTAATGTGTAGTGCAATTTCATAATGTTGCATAATAACCCAATGTCATTTCAGTTAATGATTTCATGACTAACATGAGGGAAATCTACTAACACTGTGGTCATTAAGTGTGGAAAATTTTTACTACCCAGTTGTGACCATTAAAACCCAGTTTATCTAGTACTGGTCTTGGCAATACATTTGTATTACTGTACATGTAAAACCTGGGCTTTTTGCCAACATTGGATTATGTTAGTTGTTTCCTGGGTTCATCTTACTCTCTGATTAATGGTTTTCTCCATATAGACCAGAATGACAACCAAATGTCTGATAAACTTTGCTGAAAAATTTTGTTAACCAGATATGCCAAAAAGGAATGTCTTGAGATGCAATCTGTAACCTGCAAGTTTTGAATAAAAATTAAGAAAATATTGTAACCCCACCCATTTTATTATACAATGTATGCATTTTACAATACTCTCTTATATTTCCATTCCTTCCTGTAATTCTGTCCCCCTAAAATAAAACATCAGCAAACAATAGACTGCATGGACTTAGGCCAGAAAATAAAGACATTATGATGGAATTTTATCAGTTTTCTCATGATATGATCAGTGGAATTTAAGATGGGAATAAATAAGGTGTTGATCATGCTTTGATAGTAAGATTAGTGAAATATTTGTTCAGTTGCTGACCTTTTTAAAAGTGTATTTTCAAAATGGATGTTTTGTTATATCCCTTGACCATGTATGTATTCAAAATCATATTACACTCCCAATATTACCGCAATATACCTATTAGTATTACCACATGTTCCTTGATATGGACACATGCATACATTATGGTGTCACTTTTTCTTTCTGTTAAGATTTGTTTACATTGTATCTCAGTATCTCTCAAACAAACTGAACAGCAAAATAGACCAAGTTTCTAAATATCTACTGGTGACACAAAAAGTTAACTTCAGACCAAACTGGATGATCAGTGTTTATCCAAAAGCAAAACTCCTAAAAGTTTTTGGATATTTTATTCCATGAACAGTTTTCAGTTTCTGATGATTCATTCCAGTTGGAATTAAGTCCTGTAAGCTAAAATTTATAACCCGACTGTTGTTTCTGTATCCTGATTGGCTGAATTGTGGTAATATGTATACAATCAAAAACCAAATGGCAGACACAGTGGTTCATTGCAAAATCTTTTTTTTAATGAATTTGTATAATAAGACTGTGAATTTTTAAAAGTTTTCTTCTGTTTTCTAAAGATTATGGTTACTTCTGGTTATTTTCATAAAAGCTGACTGTAATTTTTTTTCTAATTTAATTTTAATACCCTGGTAAACTTTAAGACTCATGGTAATAGGTACGACCAGGATACTAAGAATTCTTATTTGAGAACTTGGAATATTATTAAATTTCAGTGCAATTAGATTAACTATGGTCAGGGGTTCCACTTGGCTCTGAAAGCCAAGAGTCAATTACCCTTGGGCCAAAATTTTCAAGGGTCATTTTCAAATTTTCAGGGGTCATCATCAAATTTTCAGAGGTCATGTATGCGTTAAACAATGCTGTGGGAAACCAACTGCTGCAAAGCTCTCCTTATTAATAGGTGCTTAAAACTCATACTCAAAAACAATACTGTTAAAATCAATTTTACACAATCTTTATTCATAGAATGTTTACCAGCCTTCACATATATTGAACAAAATGACAAATAACAAAATGAACAATGGACAATAATAAATAACATCACACATTACTGATTGACAACTGACAAGAATCACATAACTCTGGTACAAGCAAAAAAAGTTCGGGGTTAGCTTTAGCATGCCTGTCAAGAGCACTGTGTTAAAAGTTTGTGCTGCTGCTAGTTGAAAACGTGTTTTTCTTTTTACCATTTCTACACAAAGTACAGAATATTGCCATGATTCCATCACTGTTTGGTTCATGCGCAAGCCAGTCAAATTCTGTTAGCCAATTTGAGTAAAACTTTATCACAACTGTTTTAGAAGTACTCGAGAGACCTTCAGTCGAATCATCTGCTTTTTTCTTTTTACCGGAGTACCGGGCAAACTCTCAGGATCCGATTTTGCGTCAACATCCGATTCCTCAACAGGTCGCTTTCGACCGCCAGACATGAATTGAATTAAGCTGGTCTGAACCATTTTTAGCGATGCATTAACCGAGATTTCGGAAGAATATGAAAGCCTCATGCTTCGAAATTCAGTTGCAAAGTGACACAGCTTCTATAAATTTGTACAATTGTAACGTTTTCTAATTATTGGTAAATTGGCGCTTAAGATTGGCCAGTTGTGATTGCGTTAGGCGGGCTTTCGATGTTATTTTTGATTTGAATGACGCACAGGTCGATTTGGCCCCGGATCATGATGACGCATGCTCTAGACTTACGAGTCAATTTGGCGTATTTTATAAACCTCCCGGGTCAAAACCTGAGCTTCCGGGTCAAACGGAACCCCTGTATAGTTCCAGTTTCTCTAAAAAAAAATGTGTTTGACCAGTGTAGACCCTAAAATAACTGTATTAATTATAGGGGTTGGCGGCAGAATCAACTCATACAAACTGGCTATGTCTCTCAAGTCTGTGTGGAATTATTATGGCTAACCACCATCTAGAAGTTTATTGTTTTGTGTGAGGTTTTTTTTTTGTTTTTTGGGTTTGTTTTTTTTTGCTGAAACCAGGTTCCAGTGCAAAATAACAATTTCATTATAATGATAAGCCTGCAACCGAAAACTCACCGTTATCAACTTCTTCTTTCGTTGAATCACTGTTAGAATTCATTTTAACAAATGCGCAAAACCAGCTGATCTTTCACAATGTAAACATTGACTGACAAGACATTGGAATAAAATCCGGTTCAAACACAACTTAAAATCGGTATCCGAGATCCCCGGTGTAGGTTTGTAATACGCAATGGAAAAAATTGAGCGCAATGGAAAATTTTCAACGCAATGGAAACAAAATACGCAGTGGAAATATACGGGATATTATCTTCATTTCTAAAGGGTTTAGGGCATATCAATATCTACACTACAGTTAAAATTTTGAACCTTCTGGCGAAAATAAAACTTTCAATGGGGTATTTTCATATTAAGGTCCACAGATGAACAACTCAATGCCTTTTAAAAACGAAAAAAAAAAGAAACAATCACCACGGTAACTATGTTGAATAGTGCTTTAATAAGCGTTCTGATAAAACAAAGCTTGTGTATCAATGGAGAAACAAAAGGAGAAAACAAGAAAGACGACATTGGTAGGCCTATAACATTAATGCGTTGACAACTATCGAAATTACTGGAATTTAATTAAAAGGAACTTCCCAGATGGCAGATAAGTGGGCCCAACGTTGGCCGAACAAAGATGTTTGTGTTGGCCCAACGAAGTATGCCAACGTTAAGCCAACGCTTTTTTTGCTAATTGGGACAACGTTGGCCCAACGGTTGGCTCGACGTTGGCCCAGCGCCTGATTTTTCATATGTGTCCCTTGGCTCAACGTAGGCCCATCATTTTTTCTCTGCATACAGTTGGCCAATGTTGGCCCAACACAAGTTTCTGTGCATTTGGTACGTTAACAAATGAAATTAAATAAAATCAAAATACACTGACAAATTTTAATACTATATCTATGAGTGTGTACACAGTATTCCAACAAAATATCATATTTCCTCTCATAAAGGCTGCCGCTTGGATCTTGACCACTTAGACGATTACTTTCCTGTTTGCTGTTTTCGCCTTAACGTTATTTCTTATCTCACACAGTCATTCCTTGTCATTTAACTTTTGTTCTTGTCATTTAACGTAATTTTTAAATTGAAAAACGTAGAGCTATCGGGAGATATAATGAACACCCAGATTTTACTAAATTTCATTTGTTTGAAAATACATACATGTATTAAAGATTATATATACAAGTAAATAATTTTAAATATATAGTAAATATATCTTAACAACTTTAAAATATAAGTTACTAGATTTTTTTAACAAAAACTGTGAAGTTTAACTTACACTTTAAGCTGGAAATGTGAAGTTGTAAAACGTCTATGCTAGCAGCAATCTGATATACGGTGAAACGGTTATGATCTCGTAGAACTCCCTAAGTTATAAATGGTGAAACTCAGGTCAAATCCTGCATTATCAGAAATCTTCAGTAATTTATTGGCTTTCATGCATGTACATAGAATAGGATTTCTCTCAAACTACACAATTCAGGACCATATTGAATTTTAATAGTATCAAAATACAGCAAAGATTTTCTATAAAACATACACCTATTAACTTGTTTTCATAAAATCATAGCAATACAGGTACATGCATTAAACTTTTTTTAAAGTATGTTAATTCAATAATCATATCAAATGGAAAATAATAAATATACTGATTTTAATATTAAACTCGCTTTATGTTTTCCCGGACTTCAGTTTAACGTTATTAACTCTCTGGTACGGTAACACAATTAATATGAGCTATTTTTAATTTTATCTGTATATTTTAATATTTCAAAAAGACATCTGCCCAACGTTGGGTCATCTTTCAATTTATCACATGCATAAAAACTACGAATAATCTTCGTTGGGCCACCAAAAGAGATTAATGTACAAAACATTCAATGGTTGGGCCAACGCAGGTTACATAGGGCTTGGATCACATAGCTGGGCCACCGTTGGCGCAACATAGAAATTTCGTTGACGGGTTTTTATCATGGTTGGGTTGGAGTTATTTCACCAAGACAACTTGTACTTGTTTTGTGATACGAGAACTTGTTGGGGCAAGTATGAGGTTGGTGCACCCTAGAACCTGGTTTAAACCCCCCGTGGTAATTTGTTTTGCCACTGACCGTTCCAAGGCGGTATCCCGAAGGTTCTCTTTTGCGTTAGTTGTTTGTGGCGTCCTATTTGAATTGACATACTTATAACAAACATGCTCTCTCTCTCTCTCTCATTCTCTCTTCTTTTTCGCTGCGTGGGGAGGCTGTGTTTTGTGAGTGTGGCGATTCCTGATATGCATATATTATCTTTTTAAGTGTTTAGGCCAACCACATGATGTTATCTGGGTTTGCGTTAACTTAAAATCTTTTTTAAAGAAACAAAGACTATTCGAATAGTCGGAAATATAGCACATTTTAAATTCGGCTTCATTTCAACTTGGAAGTGAGTCAGGTGTTCAATCTGATTGTTACACACCAACCCTACGAAAAATTGGTATTAGTATTGAAAGAAAAACTGAAAAATTAACAAAAGACTTTGGAGTGGAGGGACAGGTAGTGGATTAGCATCTATATATCACCTCCATACCCACTAACAACAAAAAAGATTGTTAGTTAAGATGTAAACCTGATCTCCACCCACATGAGTAATATGATAATAATGACAACAATTTATTGCGTCCTGGTGACTTACATATGTAAACTTTATTACATATTAATTAAGTAAAAGTGTGTTTGACCTTCAAATTTCTGGTCGCTTCCTGGTCGCGTAAACGTATGACAATCATTGATTTCTGTTTGAGTAGTTGAAAGTTCTTTACAAAGTACACAGCATTTTCTTGTCATTACATCATTACACTCACGTGGGAATTTAAAATTATGTTTTGTATTGCTTAGTTTTTGTGAATTATGAAAATATATAATATTATGTAATTGTTAGGTCTACCTTTTTTTATTTACTTTTCTAATGTGTCTTACGGTATGCAAAATAAAGATACATTAGTAACATTCATTTGTGCAAAGTATCATTGAACGACATTTTACCATTATTGAGATTTTGATAATTATCTTTTAATTAATGAACGTGCTGGGGAGGAGTGTAGCAATCCCTTAACGTGAACTGTTAAGGTCATCTTAACTATACCTTTTCTATAGTATTATATAAGAAAGGAACCAGCATGATGCAAACTTAAAACATAATTTCTAAGTCCAAAAAGTGAAAAAGGGCAAAAATTAAAATTAAGGTAGAGAACATCAACCTGATGTATGATTATATAGGAGTTTACTAAGTTTCAAAAAATCAAAAAAGTTGAAATATGCATATCAGGAATTGCCACATTCAGAAAAATAAGACGCCACAAACAATTAACGAAAAAGAGAACCATTGGGCTTACCGCCTTTGAACGGTCAGGAGCAAAACAAATTGCCACAGGGGGATTTAAACCAGGTTCTAGTAATTCAAATTCAAATAATACGCCACAAACAATTAACGAAAAAGAGAACCATTGGGCTTACCGTCTTTGAACGGTCAGTGGCAAAACAAATTGGCAATGGGGGTTTTAACCAGGTTCTTGGGTGCACCAACCTTACTCTTGTGCAAACAGGTTTTCAAGTACAAGTTTTCTTGGTGAAATAACTCCAACCCATCCATCAGCTCAACAATGTTGCATGCAAAAGCGCACAAACATATTAAACATAAGAAGCTAATAGCATTGAAAAGCCAAAGGCGCGGGTACTCAATGATCTTATCGAGACCAGAGTACCTGGAGTCAAATCGGCAAGAACACGATGACAGGGATAAAAGAAACAAATCGTGCATCTATGTTCTTTAAAAAAAGATTTCCCATAAACATTTATAAACTCTTATGCAACCGTCGTGCAACCATAAAGTTAAGCATAATGACAAACTGTATGGGGGTTAATCACCTGCAGAGCGTTGTAGAATATCAGGTTGGTAACCTTTATTTTTGAATTTACAGATGGTTTGTACGAATAAACGGGGGAAATTAACATTGCCTTTTATTTTCTTATAGCCCCATTGGCTTTGCATTGCTATCTACACTTCTTATGTTTTATATTTGTGTGTGCTTTTGAATGCAACATTGTTAAGCTGATGAGTGAGTTGGACTTATTTCACCAAGACAACTTGTATTGTGTGTTTATATGAGAACCTGTTGGGCCAAGTGTGAGGTTGGTGCATCCTACAGCCTAGTTTAAAACCCCAAGTGACAGTGGGTTTTTGCCACTGACCATTCCAAGCGGTAACCCCAAGGGTTCTATTTCACGTTAATTGTTTGTGGCGTCTTATTTGAATTGACATACTTGCTCTCCTTCCTCTCTTCTTTTCGCTGCGTAGGGAGGCTGTATTTTGTGAGTGAGGCGATTCCTGATATATGCATATTTCATTTCTTTTTAAGTTTATAAATTAAATCTCTATAAAAAAAACTGGCTGTGAAATACTTTGTTGCAATAGTGATTTTAAACTGCACCTGATTTTTTTTTAAATTAAATCTGGGTATCGGCGATAAAAATTGCAAAAGGTTTTCCTTAATTTAAGAAATCATAAGTAGACAAGTAGAACGCCTGAAAAATTAGTAGATTTAAGCTTCTTTAAAACGTCATTTGAAATTTTATAAACCAAAATAATTTTTTACCATTGGTTTCAAAAACCTTTTCGCAATACCTTATTACTTTTGTGCATTTTAGGCAACCACTACGCAGAAGGTATTTTGTCTAATTTCGGCTCAACACTGATTCTACATTTTGTAATTTGTAGAGTGTGTCCAGTAACAAAATCACTCTCAGATGAAGAAGTCAGTGTATTAGCTTTAGTGATATTAACCTCTTCAGTTTGAATATTAATAATTTATATACGTCACACTATAATTACATTATTTGAAACCTTATCAGCAGGAATGATGAGTTAGTAAACCAGCCCGCAAGCAAACTTTAACATGAAATGCTAAATCGAAAAGGGGCCATAATTCGTTCAAAATGAAAGTAAGAGTTGTGGTTCATGGCATACACACTCGGGATGTGATGAAGAACAAGTGTTCCTAGTTTAAAAGCTGTAGTTAAAGTAGTTTCTAAAATATAAGTAGGTTGCACGCTAATTGAAAAAGCAATTTTTTTTAATTTTAAAATATCTGTGAAAGAGATCGTCGCTGAAGGCTTATATTTTGGTGCATGTAAAGAATATAAGGTGTTTTCTGTCATAACTATTTTAGAATGAAGCAAAATCTGAAAAATCGTTAATAACACACACAATACAGAACCCGGTTTTGTCACAGTTGGTCTAACAGTAAGGAATTGGAGGCCTATATTGACAAGCCAACATTTGAGTACTTTTGAATACTTTCAGACTGACCACGACTGACCACGATCTTTGGCATAGACCAAAAAAAAAGATGAGGAAGAGGTAACAGAGCAGTGAACAATTTAACTCTATGTGGAAGAAAAATATGTTCAACTTGTTGTTTTTTAGTGAAATGCCTACTTTAGTGTATTTATTCTGACAATATTATTTTTTTTGTCCTTTTTTAAGGACTTTAAAAAATCAAGCGAGAAATCAACGTTTCTCACCCATTTAAGCGAACAGGAAGCGAGCAGGACATTTTAGGTCAAACACACCTTTAATTAACTAAAATTTATATTTTGTTTAGTTCCTCCCATTATTTTCTCGTTAAGGGCAAACCCACCCTTTTATCTGGGGACCATACGCCGCTGAACATGGAATGGTATTTATCTGATACCGCACTGAAGGTTCCATGTTCACCGCCATATGCAAACAGTCGTTTGGGATGGATCAAAATTGTACTGTTTATTGGTGTAAATATTGAGTTGCGCTCAACCCGGGCGCGAGGTGGCGTGGGCAGTAATATGCATTTCCATAACTGCCCATGAACAGGCTCAATCAAACCGAGCCTGCAATAGTTTCATATTTGTCGTGTTCGCTGGCATTGAAAGTTCCTTTATCATCTATTTTACAAATAGAGCTACCTCATATTATTTACATATGTAAGTCTAAAGGACGAACCATATTGTTGTCAGTATCATATTACTCATGTGGGCATATTAAATGATGATTTGTGTTGTTGAGCTTTTGTGAATTTTTGTAAATAGATTTGTAGGGAACTTTTAGATCTAGTTATTTTTCTTTACTGTTCTAATATATGCAAATTAAAGACAAATTAATAGCATTTATTTGTGCAAAGTTTCACTGAAAGGCGACTTGCGTTAGATTTTGATAATTTTCTTTTGTTACCGATGACCACGTGCAATGATCACTGTAGGCGGCGCTAAAATATGTATTTTTATGGGATAACTATGAGCCTACGGAATTATCAGACAGTGAACAGCGACCTTCAAAGGTCGCAATTGATAACAACACTAACTGAATGTACTTGTAGATTTTTTTATATGATGACCACAAGGGGCAATTTACGCCTGAGGAAACAGATGTAAATGAGCAAACTGAAATACACGACAAATATAAAACTGTTGCAGGCTGGGCTTGACTAAGCCAGTTCATGTCTTTAGTTGATGTCTTTGCCGCCGAGTCCCGTGAGTTTGGGCTATGCCATTACAGTAATGCTACCACAAAACCAAGTTTGGTTAAATAAAATTTGGTTAAAACAAAACAAAAGCATAAAAAATCAAAACAATGAATGAACTATGCATATTGAAGTGAATTTTGTACAGAACATTATATAAATTCAGCACATTTCCACCTGTGACCACGATCTTCTTATTGCATGAAGATTATTCTCGTCATGTTGAATGCCTTAAATCTGGTAAAAGAGCCTAAAAGCTCGATTGGTATCTTTTATTCATGTCATCGTGTTCTTGCTGATTTGACTCCAGGAGCTCTGGACTCGGTAAGATCGTTGAGTATCCGCCCCTTAGCTTTGCAATGATCCCATGTTTTGTAGGTTTGTGTGCTTTTGCATGCAACAATTTTGAGCTGATAGGTGGGTTGGAGTTATTTCACCAAGGCAACTTGTATTTGTGTGTTGATATGAGACCCCATTTGGGCAAGTGGGAGATTTGTGCACCCTAGAACTTGGTTTAAACCCCCAGTGGCATTTTGTTTTGCCATTGGCCGTTCCAAGGCGGAAACCCCAAGGGTTCTCTTTTTCGTTAATTGTTTGTGGGGTCTTATTTGAATTGACATTCTTATAACAAACATGCTCTCTTTTCCTCTCTTCCTTTTGGCTGCGTAGGGAGGCTGTGTTTTGTGAGTGTGGCGATTTCTGATATGGATATTTCACCTTTTTGACTTTTTTGCGCTGAGTTTGTACTATGGTCATTGCACGACTGGTATCCTGGTCATACGAATTACCGCGAGTCTTAAAGTTTGCCAGGGTAATAACAAATACATTTGAAACAGCCACAATCAGCATTTACTTATATACTGATAACTAACCTTTTTTCATTAAAAACCGAAGAAATCTTCCAAAGATCTACCATCTTTTACAATGAAAATCGATCTTGTAATGAAACGGTGTGGCAGCCATTTTTGTTGTCAGTGTATACATATTACCGCGATTCAGCCAATCAGAATGCAGGAACAGCAGTCATGTGATAAAAAGTAGCATACTGGACTAAATTTCCACCAGAACACATTATGAGTAACTGAAAACAGTTTTCGTTATGGAACTAAATATTTTAAATTCTTTACAAGGTATTTTTTTAGATAAACACTGGTCATTCAGCAGGTCTAGGAATTGGCTGTTTATACAGACTGTTTGCAGATGGTCTGTTTATTTATAGACAAATATGTCTGCAAAGCAAATCTAAGGACATGGGTTGATAGAGAATTTAAAAACACTTTTAGAAATTCACAAATCTTAAGATTTTAATTCATGCTGATGGCAAGGACCATAGCATAAAACATAAACAAATATAGTGGAGGTATGTTTAAACTGCTAATGTTGATACAGCATAGCCATGTATGTAACAATCCACACAATCTTAACATTATGATTATCTTTTCCTTTTTCATCTTTTGGAAAAAATAATTTATTTTAATAAATTTATTAAATAATACTATTATGTTTATTTGTAGGTCTTATTTCATTTTGGTGCAGTTCCTAGATCATTGTAGCAGTTCTGTGGGAAGTTAACAAGTTAGCTTTCTCTGTCACACAGTGGACATAAAAAACTTGAGCCACGCCTTAAAACTCTGACAGAGGTACAGTATTTAAGATGGACCCATCCATCACAGTTGTCACATTGGCCCCAGTTGATGAATTCAATGGTGTAGACACTTTTGAAGGCTTCTGGGGTTAACCTTTTGCAGATTACACAAAGCTTGCTGCCCCGGCTGACCGTGAGCAGTAGTCAAAGTACATATTAATGTTCACGCCGACTAGCCCCGACTGACCGCGAGCAGTAGTCAAAGTACATATTAATGTTCACGCCGACTAGCCCCGACTGACCGCGAGCAGTTGTCAAAGTACATATAAATGTTCACGCCGACTAGCCCCGGCGGACCGTGAGCAGTAGTCAAAGTACATATTAATGTTCACGCCGACTAGCCCCGACTGACCGCGAGCAGTAGTCAAAGTACATATTAATGTTCACGCCGACTAGCCCCGACTGACCGCGAGCAGTAGTCAAAGTACATATTAATGTTCACGCCGACTAGCCCCGACTGACCGCGAGCAGTAGTCAAAGTACATATTAATGTTCACGCCGACTAGCCCCGACTGACCGTGAGCAGTAGTCAAAGTACATATTAATGTTCACGCCGACTAGCCCCGACTGACCGCGAGCAGTAGTCAAAGTACATATTAATGTTCACGCCGACTAGCCCCGGCTGACCGTGAGCAGTAGTCAAAGTTCACGCCGACTAGCCCCGGCTGACCGCGAGCAGTAGTCAAAGTACATATTAATGTTCACGCCGACTAGCCTCGACTGACAGCGAGCAGTAGTCAAAGTACATATTAATGTTCACGCCGACTAGCACCGACTGACCGCGAGCATTAGTCAAAGTACATATTTATGTTCACGCCGACTAGCCCCGACTGACCGCGAGCAGTAGTCAAAGTACATATTAATGTTCACGCCGACTAGCCCCGACTGACCGTGAGCAGTAGTCAAAGTACATATTAATGTTCACGCCGACTAGCCCAGACTGACCGCGAGCAGTAGTCAAAGTACATATTAATGTTCACGCCGACTAGCCTCGACTGACCGCGAGCAGTAGTCAAAGTACATATTAATGTTCACGCCGACTAGCCCCGACTGACCGTGAGCATTAGTCAAAGTACATATTTATGTTCACGCCGACTAGCCCCGACTGACCGCGAGCAGTAGTCAAAGTACATATTAATGTTCACGCCGACTAGCCCCGACTGACCGTGAGCAGTAGTCAAAGTACATATTAATGTTCACGCCGACTAGCCCCGACTGACCGCGAGCAGTAGTCAAAGTACATATTAATGTTCACGCCGACTAGCCCCGACTGACCGTGAGCAGTAGTCAAAGTACATATTAATGTTCACGCCGACTAGCCCCGGCTGACCGTGAGCAGTTTTCAAAGTACATATTAATGTTCACGCCGACTAGCCCCGGGTTGAGTGCAACTCAGTGTTTATAAAAATATAAGTATCGTGCTCAAAGTACCTCTAAGGAAGATATAAATGATAGTACCATTGATGGAATATACGCGTAGGCATTTTACGGCCGCCCCACGGCACAAACTAATAATAAAATACCTGTAGATGAAAAATAACGTAATAAAGTGAAATGTGCATTTCAGGAATGGCCACATCCAGTAGACACAGCCTCCCCACACAGCCAAAAAGTAGAGAGGAAAAGAAGCCACCGAACGGGAAAAATATCAGCTGGGCTTGATTGATCTTGTGCAGTAATCGAAGTGCGTATAACAATCCTCTCGAGGAAGAATTCCAGCAAACAGTTAACCACAGGCAATATTAAACTACTATTAGGTATTTCTTTGCGAGTAGTGCACAATGATAAGGAAAACATCTCTAACATTTCATGATCTGCAAACACGGATAATTATATCCTTTTTTCAGTTGTATGTTGATATGTTCGTAGAAAAAATAATTAAAGCTATAAATATGGTCCTATTATCTTTTACACCTGTATTGAAATGTGAGCCACAAATTTCATGTAAAAATGTAAAGTGTTTAGTTGTCAACTGTGTCACTTTGTAACATAGAAATTACCAGGTAACTAACACATATTAACTCGCGAATTTGAGAATCGTTTTGATCAAAATTTAAATATAATCAGGAATGGCCACGTCCAAAAGACACTGCCTTTCCACACAGCCAAAAAGTAGAGAGGAAAAGAGAGCATTGGTAACAAAAGGATCAGTTTCAAATAGACACCACAAAAAATTAACGAAAATGAGAACCTGAAGGTTTACCGCATTGGAACAGTCAGTGGTGAAACAACTGACCATTAAGGGTTTAAGCAAGGTTCTAGATGCAAGTCAATTCACGGCGATTCCTTCATCCATGATACCGTAATCTATGACACGTCTTACAATATATTCCAACCTAAAACACAATACATTTGTTAAAATATAAATGAGTTTTCAGTTCAAACCCCGTAAGCAAAACCATCATCGGGGTTTGTTTAAGATGTGGGTTGATAGTCGCATATATCATTCTGAAGACTGCAGTAGTTGAGTAGGTTCAAACAACCAGTTGCCTTTTACGTAAGAAAGAGGTATTTATATTGTGTTTTAAGTTTAATTTACAACTGTAAGGGAAAAGCGAACACCATGTGTTATTCTATTTGTATTAAATCAAACATAAATCTTATTGCCGTGGTTTTTCCTAGAAATTCATGTTTATAAAAGGAGAAGTTCTGTGGCGATCCAGTCTTTACATTGTTTGTTTGCCATGTTAACCGAGTGTTAATTTAGTTAAGAACTAATAACTTTGGTAAGAAAGAGAGATATGTGATTTTGGAGGTGCTTGTTTATATAGTCAACACAGGTATGGTATTTTAAATGTATTAGAAACAACAAGTTAACGCAATTATATAATTACAAAAATATTACCACTATAAGTTTTGTTAGTATACAGATGAAGGAAATTGAAAGTTAAACAAAATATATAATAAATACACAAACAAAGCTTTGGTTGAAACTTATAGAAGAGATATACTTGTACATTAAAATAGCAAAATACGCTTAAAGCATTTTATTAGTAAGTTTCTGTGTATATCATTTTCTTAGGAGAATAGTTGTATTATTTTGAAAACTTAATTTAACAGATTGCTTTAAGTCGACTAGAATCGATAACAAGCTGTTTATACGTCTCAGTTAATAATTTGGGAGGGTATATAGTCTTAATGTAGTTATTCCCGATTTGCATGTTTCAAAAGCTTACAAGAAAATGCAGTAATTCGGCCATCTAAGCCATACTATAAATAAAATGTTTTTTAACGTTTGTAAAACGGTATAGAGCTCCCTGGCGAGGCGTACTCGGTGTTATGATGCACCTTGGTATTCGAACTCAAGTATATGCAGATTCGAATACAGCTCCGTACGATTGACCACACGGATGATATAGCGGATATTATATCAGAGCCAAAGATAATACACTGAGATTGGAGACCAGTCGACATTTCAGCCAATTCGATGCTTAAGATTCGAGACTGGTTTCCTGATCTAGTTTAATGATCTGGGGTCCAGAAGTGTACGCGGCGGATAGGAAATTGGACATTTATCCGTATATCGCCAAACTAAAGTTCGAATAATATTGAATACCATCAAATGACGCCGTGGTCCATTCGAATGAAGTCCGTTTTAATACATGCTATTGTTTTCTCTTCATCTGGGGGCCTCTTAACCGTTAGAAATCGGCCTGTTTGTGGCTTGTTTGAAGGAATAACATGTCATGCCTATATTTCGTTTGGTAGAGGCGTACTAGTTCCGGATCAGCAGATGTATATTTTTGGCACCGTATTTGCGATACCGCGTTTGAAATAGGGCTTGTTTGGTTAGAGATCAGTAATTTTCTTACAAGTAAGTTAATCCCCAATTTCCTGTGTGTTTTTGAATAGATGAAATGTAGATCTTTACAGCAATATACGGTTGTCTAGGAATTAAGATGATAGAAATCATGTTAAATGTACAATGAATGTTGGGAATTTAACATTGAGGTCTATGGGAATTGGATTTACTTTGGTTCAACCATAAAGGTCAGCTATTTTTTACTTCCAGTCGGGGATAAGGAAGGAAGTTTTGTAACTTATGAAAACGAGATTTGGTAGGTAGAGGTCACTACGGTATACTATATCCCGGATATTGCTCGATATAATGAGGAACGCGACTTTGAACGGAGAAAGAAGATATGTTCAACAATTTAGTCTTTATGAGTTTGTTTAAATTGAGATTTTATACTTGGAAAACGATTTGCTCTATTTCGTTTAATGAATAATATGATCAGAAATATCAAACTTGACAGACCCGAGCTTATTTATTGCGTGAGCAACGGGCCGAAATCTACCTTCTTTACATTTTTAAGCAATTTCTCAAAATTTTCGTATTTTCAGGGACAAGGAAAACTATCGAATTATTTACTTTTGTATCAAATTGTAATTCAAAAGACTAATTATCGTTGTTGAAATTAATGTCGTTACCCATTAAAATTCGCGAAATGGGAAATGCCTCATGCTATCGAGCAATATCCGCGGTACGGTATACCGGAGTGGAGGCGGGAAAGAGCATCATATTGATGGAGCAAGACAAAATGGGTCAAGGTGGGAGAAGGGAATAGATACGTGGGACAGCCTGGGATATATTGGTGGGGTTAGACAGATATTGATGGGGCATATTTAACATTGGTAGGGCAGATCTCCACCTGACTAACTGGGACAGATACTAATTACAGAATAAATGTGTCATGTGTAAGAGTAGACATCATCAGACTTCATAACTGCATTTCACTTTCGTCAACAGTAGAACATTTGTTCTGTAATTATATTCTGCAATCACTTCAGAAGTAAGTTTATTCTGTAATTACTTTCTACAATCGCTACTGTAGTAAATTATATTCTGTTATTACTTTCTGCAATCACCTCAGTAGTAAGTTTATTCCGTTATAACTTTCTGAAATCACCTCAGTAGTAAGTTTATTCCGTTATATCTTTCTGCAATCACCACAGTAGTAAGTGTATTATGTAATTTATTTCTGAAATCACCACGGTAGTAAGTTTATTCTGTTATTACTTTCTGAAATCACAACGGTAGTAAGTTTATTATGTAATTTATTTCTGAAATCACCACGGTAGTAAGTTTATTCCGTTATAACTTTCTGCAATCGCCACAGTAGTAAGTTTATTATATGTAATTTATTTCTGAAATCACCACGGTAGTAAGTTTATTCTGTTATTACTTTCAGAAATCACCACAGTAGTAAGTTTATTATGTAATTTATTTCTGAAATCACCACGGTAGTAAGTTTATTCTGTTATTACTTTCTGAAATCGCCACAGTAGTAAGTTTATTATATAATTTATTTCTGTAATCGCCACGGTAGTAAGTTTATTCTGTTATTACTTTCTGAAATCACCACGGTAGTAAGTTTATTCTGTTATTACTTTCTGAAATCACCACAGTAGTAAGTTTATTATATGTAATTTATTTCTGAAATCACCACGGTAGTAAGTTTATTCTGTTATTACTTTCTGAAATCACCACGGTAGTAAGTTTATTCTGTTATTACTTTCTGAAATCACCACGGTAGTAAGTTTATTATGTAATTTATTTCTGATATCACCAAGGTAGTAAGTTTATTCTGTTATTACTTTCTGAAATCACCACAGTAGTAAGTTTATTATGTAATTTAATTCTGAAATCACCACGGTAGTAAGTTTATTCTGTTATTACTTTCTGAAATCACCACGGTAGTAAGTTTATTATGTAATTTATTTCTGAAATCACCACGGTAGTAAGTTTATTCTGTTATTACTTTCTGAAATCACCACGGTAGTAAGTTTATTATGTAATTTTTTCTGAAATCACCACGGTAGTAAGTTTATTCTGTTATTACTTTCTGCAATCGCTACAGTAGTACGTTTATAATGTAATATTTTCTGCAATCACATCAGTAGTACATTATTCTGTATTTAAAACCTACTGTCTACAAATAGATCAGCAGTACATACAATGAATATCATATAATTACTTTCTGTATTTATCTCACTTATATGTTTATTCTGTAATTAAGTTCTGTTATCACTTCACCAGCATGTTTATTCTGTAATTACTTTCTGTTATCACTTCACTAGTATTTTTATTATGTAATTAGTTTCTGTAATCATCTCACTAGTACGTTTATTTTGTTGGTGTTTTTTGTAATCATCTTCATACTCTATCTGAAGAGTCTGAATGACTTTTTTGACGTTTCTGATTTCCGTTTTGAGTTTGTCTGTTCTTTTTCAATAAAGCACACTTTCATATAAATTTCCCATCCAAATTTCAATACAGCCACATGGCACTATATTTCTTCACTTTCATTAGTTTGCCAGTGACAATGTCTAGTTTTAACAAGATACAACAAACAATGATTTGATTTTGAAACCGAAAATAGACATGATGGAGTCTCTCACTAAATTCTTGAAGATGGATTTTCCTTTTAGTATATCTCAACAACCTTGTAGTTGGATATATTGATCAGATTTTGCATATGTTACATTTGCTTATATAATCTTCAGTATTGTGGATGTTTGCAAATGCCTTTACATGTAAAATTCACTTGTATTTACTTTTAAGTTGTGTTCTATTCAAAACATCTAAGTTCTAAGTTTTATTTTGAAAATATCTCAACTTTTTAAAATAAATCATGTTTTGTGTCTGCATAACCCTACCTAAGGAGCATGTTTACAATCCCGCAAGATCGATATAAATGTGTAGTGTTTACTTGTGTAAATATTGAGTTCTGCCCATCCTGGGGCTAGGCGGCATAAAAAGTAATATGTATTTCCATTACTGACCATGAACAGGCTAAATTCAACCGATCCTGCAATATTTTCATATTTTTAGTGTTGAATGGCTTTGAATTTCCCTTTTCATCTTTTCAGATATTAAAAAAGAAATATATGCATATCAGGAATCGCCACACTCACAAAACACAGCCTCCCCACGCAGCGAAAAAGAAGAGAGGAAGAGAGAGAATGTTTGTTATAAGTATGTCAATTCAAATAGGACGCCACAAACAATTAACGACGAAGAGAACCTTTGGGGATACCGCCTTGGAACGGTCAGTGACAAAACAAATTGCCACTGGGGGGTTAAACCAGGTTCTAGGGTGCACCAACCTCACACTTGCCACAACAGGTTCTCGTATCTCAAAACAAGTACAAGTTGTCTTGATGAAATAACTCCAACCCACCCAACGGCTCAACAATGTTGCATGCAAAAGCACACAAACATATAAAAATAAGAAGCTAATAGCATTGCAAAGCCAAAGGGCGGGTACTCAATGATCTTACCGAGACCAGAGCACCTGGAGTAAGATCAGCAAGAACACGATGACAGGGACAAAAGAAGCAAATCAAGCTTCTAGGTTCTTTTAAGAAAAGATTTCCCCATAAACCTTCATAAACTCTTAAACCCCTGCTACAGTCGTGCAACCAAAGAGTAAAGCTTCCTATAGATTAAAAACTGTGACATGTTGAAGGCTTCACGACCGAAATAAGCAGATTCGTGGATTTACATGAAACGATTGAATTTTTTAAGTGAAATGTGCATATCAGGAATCATAACACTTAGAAAACAAAGACTCCCAACGCAGCCAAAACGTGGCAGGGCGCATAGGTTTATAAAGATATCAACTTTAAATAAGACAACACTAACAATAAACGAAAAAAAGAATCCTTGGGTTTACCGTCTATTTTATTTTCATAAAAAATATGTATAGTATTTTATATTTTCTATATTAATAGAAGTGTATAATGCTAAGTCGATGTTATGTTTATATATGACTTCTCCGTGACATTATATAACGAAAAAGCGAACAACATATGTTAGAAATTCTATTAAATTAAAGATAAATCAGATGTCTCAGACATTTATATTTATTAAGGAATCTTCGCAGCAAAGATAGAGTTGCTTTTTATAGAAATTAACTTGTTAATGATAATAATTTAAACCCTTTCTAATAAAGTTCATAAAAACGAAAGCTTCTATAGAGTATTGATAAAACGTTTGAATCGAATTTCTTGACAGATATTAAAATCTTAAAATGTTATAAATATTAAAAACAATAAGGAGAAAATGTTTGACTTTGAGTTTTTAAAACAGCTAACCATATTAAATTTATGATATTGAATTCAGATTAAATCAGCGCTGTTTTCAATCACGATTATATTAATTTTATGTAAATATTGAGTTGTGCTCAACCCGGGACAAGTCATATGCATTTCCGTTACTGATCATGAACAGGCGCAATCAAAACGAGCTTGCAAAATTTTGATATTTGTCGTGTTCGGTGGTTTTAAAAGTACCCTTTATCGATTTGATATGTACTATAACGTAAATGGTTTCGAACCTTTTTCACAAAATAAACAAAGGTTCGGCTGTTCGCAAAAGTTGCAGTCCAGTTCAACATTACAAACAGAAATGTTGCATTGGAGACATCCCCACAAAGGAATTCCCACTATTAAACCACAGACATTTTCATTATCTTAAATTTTATTGGTTATAATACGTATATTTCTAATTAAAAAGAAAAACAGGTTGAAGACAAAAAGTGGTTATTTTGTTTTGTCTCGACTGTATAAACAGGGGAGCTATTATTTAGAAATCACCTTGAAAATTTGAAACTTGGAATATATATTTGCCATCATAATCTGGACAATTACCAACACGCTAAAATACTTCAAATTATGAACCAAAATATGCACTTGATCCATAACATTAAAACTACTTGAGGTATCAACTTGAACAGTGTATTCACCATCAAAATCTACAGATTTACTAACAAAACCCATAACTTTTCTACAAATATTTTTCAAGCTATGCCCTTTTTCAATTAGTTTTGAGATATTCAAAATATGCCTTTAGCCCATTATTTTTAACTACTTGAGGTATTAAAATAAAACTTAGAATAAACATTAACCTCAAAAGTTTCATCGTAATTAACAAGACCCATTACTCTGCTGAAATTTTTTAAAGTTATGACTCTTTTCATTCCGATTTTGCGTTAACCAAAATATGCACTTGGTCCATTACTTTTAAACTACTTTACATACTAACTTGAAACATGGAAGATTTATTCACTATTATAATCTTCACCATAACCATCCAAACCCTAAACAATGTGAAAATTACTTTTAAACAATGCCCATTTTAACTTCTTTAAAGATTTTTATGTTCAAATTAATGCGTTTGTTTCATAACTTTAAAAAATATACAGATGTAGACTTCAAACATGTTATACATTATAACCATCATCATCTACATTTTTACTGAAACCTGTAATATTTTTAAAAGTGAAATACTCGTATGCATATCAGAGATGGCCATATCCAGTAGACACAGCCTCGTTACACAGCCAAAAGTAGAAAGGAGAGGAGATCACGGTATAAAATGATCTATTTCAAAATAGACTCCACAAACAATTTATGAAAGTGAGAACCCGATTTATTACCTGTCAGTGAATATACAATTTGTTTATAAAATTTATCCTAATGAACTACAGGCTAATAAAGCGAAGAGTTCAGAAAAGCAAGCAAACTTCCTTGCTCTAGATCTTTCCAATAAAAATGGTTACATCACTACTAAAAATTATGATCAAAGAGATGATTTTAAGGTTAATATATTAAAGTTTTAGTTTTTAGACGGCGATGCTCCTCGTGCAATATCTTACACTTCGCTTTTATAGAGCTTGTAATAATGTTAATGATTTCAATGAACGTAATCTTTGCATAACAGAAAACCCTTTTTAAACAAGGTTTTCGGTATCACAAATTAAGAAAAATCCGTTTTATCGCCGATACCCGATACCCGGATTTTATTTAAAAATACAAGTACAGTTTAAAATAACTATTGCACGAGATATTTCACATCCAGTTTTTATAGAGATTTAATTAATTAATTTAAGAAAAAAAATTATATTGACTGGTATTGCCTCAAACATAGAGTACATCTTCACTATTATCATTGACATTTTTACTGAAGCCTATTATAATATTTTCGGCCGTAACGGCGAAAGCGCCTAGCTTTGCAATTCCGACAACGCAACCAATGGACTATCCGAGTCAACCACACAAAAGGTTGAAATGATAGCCCTAAAAAGTTGTCATCACTGCATAACACCGGTAACGGACTATTTTACTGATAACATTACTGGCTATATGTAAGGGGAGACTTTTTACGGCCGCCACAAAGCACAAATAGCGCTACTGTGAATTTCAAATGATATTGCCTCTACCTGGGAGCGAATCCGCACCGTCACGGCGACAGCGCCTAGCCTTGCAATGTTAAAAATGTTAAAAGGCAATGTTGTTTTCTATACGTTATTTGTAAAACCAATCCTTAAATTCAAAAAAGAAACGTTAACAACATGATAGTCTACTGCGCTTTGCATGATTGGTGATTCCAATCTAGAGTTAATCGGTATGCATCTTTGTTTGCATGGCGGTTTGCAGGGGTTTAACAGTTTATGAAGGTTTATTGGGAAATCCTGTAAAAAAACTACTGAGAAGCTCGATCTGTTTCTTTTGTACCGGCCATCGTGTTCTTGCTGATATGACTCCAGGTGCTCCGGGCTCGGTAAGGTTATTAAGTACCTGTCTTTAAACTTTGCAATGCTATAAGCAAATGTTTTATGTTTGTGTGGTTTTCCATGAAATATTGTCGAGTTGTTCGGTGGGTTGGAGTTATTTAACCAAGACTTGTAATTGTTTGTTCATATAAGAACATGTTCGGGCAAGTGTGAGGTTGGTGCACTAGAACCTAATTTTAACACTCTTTTTGTTTTGCCACTGACCGCTCCAAGGCGGTAACCCCTCGGGTTTTCTTTCTCCTTAACTGTTTGTGGCGTCTATTATTAAAACTGAACATTGTATATCCATGCATTTAAATGGTAAATTAAGTGATTGACTTTACAAGTAAATCTAGGCGCTAACTTTATATAGTGTTTTCAACAGTTTAATTTCATCAATTTATAACAAGTTTTCGAATTCTTCAAACATATTTTATAGCTATTCCATTTTTATTTCAATATTCACGGCACTTAAGAAATGTTTTGTTTTTTTTTGTTATTTGAAATCATTGTCATCTATTTCATCGTTCACTTGTTAATATTATTCCTGTTTGCACATGAATGTTTGGTCAACGTGTTGTTTTTATTTAATACCATATTTTATTAGTTTGTCCTAAATATAGACATTTGCGGCAAAACTTCTTCAAACCATTTTATCGCCACTGGCCAAATCTCTATAAACTCTTATCGTTAATACTATAAATCTAAATGAATTTAAAGAATATTTCGACACAGTTTCAAATACATCTCATAAACAATATGATACTGAGTCTTTTACGCACCAGCGCGATTATACTCTACGAATTGATATGTTAGATACACCTATAACGACAGAAGAAATAATTAAAACGATCTCTAATTTATAAAGAAATAAAAGCAGTGATCTGGATGGAAAC
This sequence comes from Corbicula japonica, assembly GCA_038501625.1. Lineage (NCBI taxonomy): Eukaryota > Metazoa > Mollusca > Bivalvia > Venerida > Cyrenidae > Corbicula > Corbicula japonica. The sequence continues at coordinate 4,864,250 of JAZAYU010000043.1, read as the reverse complement.
ATAACGGAATTTTTTATCGATACAAAGCAATTTATAGGCCCTTATTTATGCACAATATTTAATAATATATGTGATTCAGGTATTTACCCAGAGGCATGGAGTAAAGGTTTTATTGTTCCAATTTTCAAAAAAGGTAACACCGATAATCCTGGAAACTATAGAGGTATAACAATAGTAAATATTATGTCAAAAATTTTCTCATTATTGTTAAGAAATAGAATTAATAAATGGTGTGAAAGTAATAACGTGTTTAATGAAGCTCAGTATGGTTTTCGCGATGATCGTTCTACAGCTGATGCCATATTTATATTACATAGTATTATTCAAAATGTTATAGCGAAAAAGCTAAAACTATGGTGTACTTTTATCGACTTCGAGAGGGCTTTCGATACCGTGATAAGAGATGCATTACGGGTAAAATTGATTGAATCTGGCATAAGCTGTAAAATGATCAATATGATTAAATCAATTTATAAAAATGTTAAAGCATGTATTAAGCTAGGATCTTCTATGAAAATGTCTGAGTTTTTCGATGTAACCCTGGGAGTAAAACAAGGTGAACCGTTATCCCCCCTTTTATTTATTTTATTTGTAAATGATATATCAAATTGTATTGATATCAACTGCCTAAATGCAAATGATTTGAATGTGCTATCTATGTATTTGATCCTTTTTGCAGATGACATTGTTCTTTTTACTACAGACCATGCAAGTTTACAAAGTCAACTTGATAAATTATATTTGTATTCAGAAAAATGGGGATTAAAGATAAACGTCAATAAAATAATAGTCTGCGTTTTCGAAAAGAGAAGAAATAGGAATACGATATATAATGACGTCTTTATTAATGGTGAAAAAGTTGCGATGGTAGACTCCTTCATTTATCTGGGCATGAAATTTTATTACACAGGTAACTTATCATATGCAGTAAACACTTTATCAGAGCAAGCCTTAAAGGCATACCATAATCTTTTATTACTTTTTGATAGAATCGATTTTGACATTAAAACTAAACTCTATCTTTTTGACAGCATAGTAGTTCCAAGTTTATTATATGGTTCTGAAGTGTCCGGTATTTATAATTTCCAAGAAATAGATAAACTACGAGGGCTGTCCGGAAAGTTCATATACTACTTTATTTTTTACACTCAACCAATACATACATAAAACAAATTTGGCCAGAAAATACATATATATCTAACAAACACATTTACAAAAAACTGTCAGGCTGTGATGAACATTAACATAAAAACAGTCCTAACATCCAACATATATACATAATCACGGAGCACTTTTAAACGTCATCAACGTTAAATGAACGTCATGAAATCACTCCTCAAAAAAAAATATCGCCCACACGATTTTACTCATTTCTGATAACGGCTGACCCATTGCTGGTATACCCCTTTGTACCATTCTCGATCAAAACCAGATATTGCTGATCTAACACCGACGCGAAGTTCTTCCAAATCTGCAAATCTTTTACCACGCAATTCCGACTGTTCTAACGCGTTCTTTTTACGTAATTCGGCTCTGCTACTTTTGGTCGTCCGCTTCGTTTCTTATCTAACACATTTTCATCCCCGCTTCTAAATCTGCTGTGCCACTTAAACACAAGTTGCCTTGAACATTTACCGGTCGTATCTGCTTTTGAAATAAACTTCCACGTCTCAGTTGGTGTCATATTAGCATGAACACAAAACTTCATAACACTCCGTTGCTCCGTCCGTGAAATTGACGTCATTTTGTCGAAACAAATGTTAAGCGCCCCCAATGCGTCTAACGGTCGTTTACAACTTGTTTATTAACGTATGATGTTGTAATTTTCACAAAATGTCATGCAATGATATCAAATAACTTCGCGTAAGTAAAAACGCGTTAGGCATAAAACTTTTATTTTTATTAACTTTTGTTTTGAGTAGCTACTGTCATGGAATCAAAGTGCTCCGTGAACCGTCGGTCATGTTACCATGGCGATGGGCGTTTTGCAAATATTATTGTTATCATGTTTATAAATTTAGAAATATGTAGCCAATACATACTTAAGCAAAATACCAAAACAGCTTATTGATATGACTGCTAATAATTATTCTGTAGCCTTGTCTACGAACTTTCCGGACAGCCCTCGTACATATACGATTTTGTAAATATACAGTAAAACTTCGAAAACTCGAACATCGAAAACTCGAGCACTCGGCAAAACTCGAAGTAGTTTTGCTAGTCCCGGCAATTTTCTTATATATTCTAAATAAAAAAATCCATGGAAAACTCGAACTTCAAAAACTCGAATTCTCGAACACAGGTGTCGGTCCCTTGAAGCATATTTCTTCTTTGTTTGTATTGGAAAACTCGAGTAATAAACGACTGATAAAATTTTCGCACCTCGCGGGAGTATTTGGTAAATGGTGACGCGTGGTTTTCACACGTTGTGACGGGTTATAATTGGCAGTTTATTGTCAATCGCCAGCGTCTATTGTGTTTTTAATTGATCTGATTAAAACAGGTTATGATGAAAGAAAATGATTTTATGATCACTCGATAGGCGGCTGCATTGAGACTTTATTAAGAGAATTTAATTACGAGGTTGTTTGTTGTTTTTTATGTTGACGGGACCTAGTTAATTTTACACGCGTATAAAAAAACGACGCACCGTTGTAAAGTATACTAGTTCTCGGACAATGTCAACACGAAAGGTTTAAAAAGCAGTTTTCTTGAAAAAATACCTCAAAAATGTTTTCAATCAGATATACAGGTTTAAAGAAAATACAATCTGAAATGAATCCTTTATTAATTTATCTGATATTCAGATAACGTACTCAACAACAAGGTAACATACATGTGTTTATACGACTTGACTTAAAAATCGGATTTCATAAAGTGAAGCTTCGAAAACTCGAGCACCATGGAAAACTCGAATATTTTCATAATCCCCTTGAGTATTCGAGTTTTCGAAGTTTTACTGTATTTAGGTGTTAAACAACAAACACCAAATTTTGCTGTTTATGGTGAACTTGGAAGGTTCCCGATCTCAGTATTATGTAAAGAAAGGGCAGTAAAATTTTGGTTGAAAAAAAAAATGAAAAACGAAAATTCGCCCTTAAATAGCATATATAATGAACAAATATTAAGTGGAAACTCAAACAACTGGGCTAATGCTTTGAAAAGTTATATTGACAGATTAGGTTTTTCGCATTTGTTAGAAAATTTCAATTCAAATTTAAATTATTTTCATATTATTAGACAAAGACTAAAAGATCAATTTATACAAAAATGGTCTGAAACTATTAATAGTATGCAAAAACTAGTATACTATAAAGAGTTTAAGACAAGTTTTGTTTTTGAAGATCATCTCTCTTTTATCAAAAATTGTTCACTAAGAAAGCAACTTAGCTGTATGCGTTTAAGCTCTCGTTCGCTTGAAATTGAAGTTGGTCGTTATAACAATATAAATAGGGAAAATCGTATTTGCAAAATGTGCAATCAAAATACTATAGAAACGGAATATCACTTTTTGTTATGTTGTACAAAATATTCTGAGATTAGAAGAAAGTATTTTGGTGCCACTGCGTGGCCCACATTAGAGAAATATAAACATCTAATGTCATCAAAAAACAAGTGTAAAATTCTAAAAATTTGCAAATTTATCAGAGATGCTAACACTCTTCGCACTGATACCCTTGCTATGTTGACTGTTTCCTATGTATGTATGTATGTATGTATGTATGTATGTATGTATGTATGTATGTATGTATGTATGTATGTATGTATGTATGTATGTATGTATGTATGTATGTATGTATGTATGTATGTATGTATGTATGTATGTATGTATGTATGTATGTATGTATGTATGTATGTATGTATGTATGTATGTATGTATGTATGTATGTATGTATGTATGTATGTATGTATGTATGTATGTATGTATGTATGTATGTATGTATGTATGTATGTATGTATGTATGTATGTATGTATGTATGTATGTATGTATGTATGTATGTATGTATGTATGTATGTATGTATGTATGTATGTATGTATGTATGTATGTATGTATGTATGTATGTATGTATGTATGTATGTATGTATGTATGTATGTATGTATGTATGTATGTATGTATGTATGTATGTATGTATGTATGTATGTATGTATGTATGTATGTATGTATGTATGTATGTATGTATGTATGTATGTATGTATGTATGTATGTATGTATGTATGTATGTATGTATGTATGTATGTATGTATGTATGTATGTATGTATGTATGTATGTATGTATGTATGTATGTATGTATGTATGTATGTATGTATGTATGTATGTATGTATGTATGTATGTATGTATGTATGTATGTATGTATGTATGTATGTATGTATGTATGTATGTATGTATGTATGTATGTATGTATGTATGTATGTATGTATGTATGTATGTATGTATGTATGTATGTATGTATGTATGTATGTATGTATGTATGTATGTATGTATGTATGTATGTATGTATGTATGTATGTATGTATGTATGTATGTATGTATGTATGTATGTATGTATGTATGTATGTATGTATGTATGTATGTATGTATGTATGTATGTATGTATGTATGTATGTATGTATGTATGTATGTATGTATGTATGTATGTATGTATGTATGTATGTATGTATGTATGTATGTATGTATGTATGTATGTATGTATGTATGTATGTATGTATGTATGTATGTATGTATGTATGTATGTATGTATGTATGTATGTATGTATGTATGTATGTATGTATGTATGTATGTATGTATGTATGTATGTATGTATGTATGTATGTATGTTATGTATGTATGTATGTATGTATGTATGTATGTATGTATGTATGTATGTATGTATGTATGTATGTATGTATGTATGTATGTATGTATGTATGTATGTATGTATGTATGTATGTATGTATGTATGTATGTATGTATGTATGTATGTATGTATGTATGTATGTATGTATGTATGTATGTATGTATGTATGTATGTATGTATGTATGTATGTATGTATGTATGTATGTATGTATGTATGTATGTATGTATGTATGTATGTATGTATGTATGTATGTATGTATGTATGTATGTATGTATGTATGTATGTATGTATGTATGTATGTATGTATGTATGTATGTATGTATGTATGTATGTATGTATGTATGTATGTATGTATGTATGTATGTATGTATGTATGTATGTATGTATGTATGTATGTATGTATGTATGTATGTATGTATGTATGTATGTATGTATGTATGTATGTATGTATGTATGTATGTATGTATGTATGTATGTATGTATGTATGTATGTATGTATGTATGTATGTATGTATGTATGTATGTATGTATGTATGTATGTATGTATGTATGTATGTATGTATGTATGTATGTATGTATGTATGTATGTATGTATGTATGTATGTATGTATGTATGTATGTATGTATGTATGTATGTATGTATGTATGTATGTATGTATGTATGTATGTATGTATGTATGTATGTATGTATGTATGTATGTATGTATGTATGTATGTATGTATGTATGTATGTATGTATGTATGTATGTATGTATGTATGTATGTATGTATGTATGTATGTATGTATGTATGTATGTATGTATGTATGTATGTATGTATGTATGTATGTATGTATGTATGTATGTATGTATGTATGTATGTATGTATGTATGTATGTATGTATGTATGTATGTATGTATGTATGTATGTATGTATGTATGTATGTATGTATGTATGTATGTATGTATGTATGTATGTATGTATGTATGTATGTATGTATGTATGTATGTATGTATGTATGTATGTATGTATGTATGTATGTATGTATGTATGTATGTATGTATGTATGTATGTATGTATGTATGTATGTATGTATGTATGTATGTATGTATGTATGTATGTATGTATGTATGTATGTATGTATGTATGTATGTATGTATGTATGTATGTATGTATGTATGTATGTATGTATGTATGTATGTATGTATGTATGTATGTATGTATGTATGTATGTATGAATTGTGTATGTCTTTATTTGTTGAATGTAAATGTGTATGTGTCTTTGCCATATGTTCTATTGTAAATGGCCAAAGGCATGAATTTTACCGATATGCCAATAAACTTGAAACTTGTTAATGTCGTCTAAATCGAGGAAAACATTAGATAATCTATCGAAATTTATACACCATGCTTTTAAATTACGAAACAACGAAAATAACACATGAATGTATATCATATGTTCATAAATAAAACTTCTCTGGAAAACTTGTGCGTTTATTTATTTAAATATCTATTTACCGTATCATTTATTTAATTTATCATATCATCTATACTCAACAAAAAAAGAAACCTGACACTGTAACTTTGAATAAGTATGAGGTGCATATTCAAAATCTATATATTTTTGCACCATCCAAAAGAAAATAACCACTGAATCACTTGTTTCATGCACCAAAAATATCAAAATGCATAATTAAGTTCAAAACATGCACAATTTTTATTACATACCAAAATTCAATTAGCTTTAAATCTGATTCCAGGAAAATACACCAAATATAAAGTGTCAGGTTTCTATTTTTGTTGAGTATATATCTGTTAACTTTCGTTATAACATTCTGGATTATATTCCTCGACTTTTTTGATGAATATTGTATGTTGTCTGTATAAATGCTATAAATGTGCTAATGCCATTTAATGCTTAATAAACTTTATGTTATCTTATGTTATTTAAATTTTCAAATAACATTTATTTTAAATGACTCGATTAGACGGACGTGTTGTCTTCTCTGAAGTATTATTTTTATTGTCAACGTGTCGAGATCCCCAGATTCACAGATTATGTGTGATAACTCTTTTACATTTTTTACACTCATGCTAGATATGTTTATCATATTGTCACACACAAAAAATACAGACTCTCCACGCATCGAAAAAGTAGAGAGGAAAAGAGAACATTGGTTTATTGAATGATTGATTTTAAAATGCCATTTAATGATCAGCGGCGTGTGGCCCTTGTACTAAACGGGTTTTAAGAACAAATGAGAAAACAATAAGCGTAAACGAACATAATGGTTTCAACATCGGATTGGGAAATAAATACATGTACTGCGTTTCACAGAAAGTAAATCCTTTAGGTGGTTGCAAACTAAACATATTTCTGTAAAATTTCCAATATGTTTTGGTGATTTTGATAGGCGACACAGGCCTCGACTAAAGTTATTTATAGAATTGTGTTTGTATTAAGGCATGCTTAATTCCTCATAGACAATATTTGGTTTTAGTCAAGGAGTGTGCCCTTTTTGAAATCCTTTAAAAATTGCTCTGAAAATGGACAAAATATTTATTTTTGAATATTTTCCGTGTTCTGTTTTTGATGTTTTGATGGTCGATTATCTAACTTATTTTTACAGTGGTCAATATACAAGTAATAAATATCTATAGTTTAACCATCTTTTGTTCAATTTGGCATTTAATTTTGAGATATAACTTAATTTTTAAATAGTTTTATTCAAAATATTTGGCATTGTAAACTACGAAATAAATATCAATTTTCCAGAATGTAGGATATAACAGTCTTTATAAAATAAAGTACACACTAATCAATTAAGATATAACCAATTTTTACAGTTTCTTATTGGAACATGAAATGACAATTTTTGAAGCTGGATACTTAGTTAATCAGACTAATTCATTGAATTTTGTCACAATTAACTCGTTTTTAATCGTTGGAATACAGCGATCTTTTAATTATTGCTTTATTCATTGCAACTTTGACGTAACAAATCTGCATCCTTGACCTGCGGGATGCGTTCAACGTGCAAAACATTGACATTAATTAAGTTATTTTCATCTAAACTCTTGAATCTTCATTGTATTTCAACGATACTTAGAAAGGATAAGCTATAATTACATTTGATATGAGATCACATATGTTTTGTATCAGGTGCGGTTCTTTTCAAATTTCGAAGTCCTTTTTTACAAGTTGTGTTTATTAGCAACTTTATTAACTGATAAATCGGGAGTTTCACTCTGATATTCTTCGGGAAAAAAGTTTGATATAGCTAGCGTAAAATGATGTATATAAATAATTATAATACAGCAATGAAATATAATTTTCTGTGTTTAAACGTAGTGAATTAGAAGAAAATTAATTCCCCCCTGTCTGTGTCCAATGGATTGCTAGATGGCTCTTTCTTCGCACGGGATTTTCGGGTTTTCTCGTGGTCATTCAGCGCTTGGATAGTCTAAAGGATTTAGTTTATTTCAAAGCGCCAAATTACATTTATAATCGCAAGCCTGTTCAATATGTATTTTAATGGTTTTTATTCCAGGCCGTATAGTCTGCATGTCCTGGGGTGTTTAGTTCATTATTTTGGGCTGAGTCACCTGGCCATATCGTCTGTATATCATTGTGACTTAGGAACGATAGTGGCTCTAGTGGGAGCGAACCCGCACCGTCACGGCGACAGCGCCTAGCCCTGCGATTCCCGCGACGCAACCAACTGAGCTAACCGGGACAACCCCAAAAAAGGTTAATCGGAAAGCCCTGATATACGTAACGATCACTGCATGGCATCGGTAACGGGTTATTTTACTGATAACAGTACTGACTATATGTACGGGGAGACTTTTTACGGCCGCCACACTGCACAAATAGCGCTATTGTGAATTTCGAACGATAGTGGCTCTAGCTGGGAGCGAACCCGCACCGTCACGGCGACAGCGCCTAGCCCTGCAATTCCCGCGACGCAACCAACTGAGCTAACCGAGACAACCCCCAAAAAGGTTGATCGGAAAGCCCTGATATACGTAACGATCACTGCATGACATCGGTAACGGGTTATTTTACTGATAACAGTACTGACTATATGTACGGGGAGACTTTTTACGGCCGCCACACTGCACAAATAGCGCTACTGTGAATTTCAAACGATAGTGGCTCTAGCTGGGAGCGAACCCGCACCGTCACGGCGACAGCGCCTAGCCCTGCAATTCCCGCGACGCAACCAACTGAGCTAACCGGGACAACCCCCAAAAAGGTTGATCGGAAAGCTCTGATATACGTAACGACCACTGCATGACATAAGTAACGGGTTATTTTACTGATAACAGTACTGACTTTAATATGTACGGGGAGACTTTTTACGGCCGCCACACTGCACAAATAGCTTTACTGTGAATTTCAAACGATAGTGGCTCTAGCTGGGAGCGAACCCGCACCGTCACGGCGACAGCGCCTAGCCCTGCAATTCCCGCGACGCAAACAACTGAGCTAATTTCAGCTATTCTTGCAAACAAATACAACTATTTACCTTGTTAAGACTTGTAAATCTTGACGGTGTAACTGCCAGTGTCATACAGAACTATGTTTTCAATACTCGAAGTCGAAATGTCTATCTTTACATCCTCACCAGAAAATGTAAACAATAATCAGATGTGTTTTCATGCAGCTGGTTTAATACAATTCATTAAATGCAAAATATGCCAAACTTTTTTTATTTAAGTTTATTGCACATTTATGCATACAATGACTGCACACATGCAATTTTGGGGAGTTTTAACAAAAAAGCTTAACATGAAAATAGTGCATGCTCCGTATGATAAAGCAGTTCATTGGCACTATAAACAAATAATTACTGCCCTAAGTCCGGGCTGACCTCAACTCAATTTCTCTTAACATTCGTCTTAACGATAAATTATCTATCCAACTTAATGAGGGTTTGTGAAAGGTAAGGCGTGTCTTTTTTAAACGCAAATTTCTAACGATTTCCTGCTGCTGACAGAAGGATAGTTTTGCATACAATGCAGTTGAATGTTAATGATATTAATGAAGTTATTCGCTACAAAAATCTCAGGAAAGGAAAGATCACGATTTTTTGTCAGCTAACCTTTATATAGAAGAAGCAACTTCAGTTTTTATTAACAGTTGGATAAAACATATCAAGTAAACAAAATATTTCTATATATATTTTTCGAAAACTAATTCTGATAATCTAGAAACTAATTCTTTTTTAATATATTAAACTTATATATTTTATAGAATTTAAAATAACAGTTGTTTGTAGATTAGAGATATATATTCAGCAGGCTTCATGTGCCATTGAAAAATATTTAAAATTGTTAATCAACCTTAATTTTCACATAATTGATATCCGAAATATTTTTATCCTTATTCACTAGTTTTTGTCATTTTAATATAAAAAATCAATACAAATAAATAGATTTTAAAATACAAATTCCGATTGTAGAATAATGCAATAGTTATATAATATAATAGTTAATGTAATATAATATATAGTGCAATATATTCAATTTTTTTCACCTTTAATTGAAACATCTTCCATCAATTTCAATTTTTCATACCATGTTACTTGAAATCAATTTTTCAGTTTTGTCTTTCTGTCTGATCAACTGTTTCCAAAAAGTTATCTCTGTTGATTTTATTAAAAACTTAAGCACACGTTCTCTCTGTTATTTCGCTGTTTTGTACATGCGGTCTTTTCTGATACATGTACGCATAAGTCACTTTCATGTATGCCTTTTATGCGGCGCGTCCCGGAAACATGTGTTTTCGCCGATATTTTTCAGATTTTAAAATAGTTGTTACTATATTACAATTATCGATTTTTATTATGATAAAATTTCGATAATTATTTATATCCTCAATAAAAGGGTGATTTTGACAATAGAATGTTAGACTTTTTTACAGCGGAACTCATAATACGCAACATAACATTATGACGTCTTTTCAAGGAATGACTTCAACTTCCCTTAAAAGGCTCATTTTTTCCGTGGCGTGCCCTTATAAATCAACGAATAACCTGACGTTATTTTATTCACACAAAAATAACAAAATAAATCCCATTCATGATTCGATATACGTAGGCTCCTGTCACCACTGGCAAGAATTTTACTACAGAATAGGTTTCTTGTTATCTTTTTGTTATTTAGATCACAGGTTTATAAACTTGTCTTATGATAGCACACAATATTAAATTCTATATTTTGAAAAGCAAAGAGAAATAAGTTCAAATAACTAATATACATTGCCAAGTCTTTATTCCAACAACTTCCACCGAGGAATCAAAATGTATGCATCTGAAATATCTCGAGGAATCGGTGGAGTATTTGTGAAATGTTCATTCTTAATACATTGAATGCTTTAGAACATGTTTCCCTAATTACATTTGTGAAAAATACGTAAGCTTGTTCGTTACTTTTCCATCGTATGTAATCCTTCCGTAAGCTTGTTCGTTACCTTTCCATCGTATGTAATGCTTACGTATGCTTGTTCGTTACCTTTCCATCGTATGTAATGCTTATGTAAGCTTTTTCGTTACCTTTCCATCGTATGTAATTCTTACGTAAGCTTGTTTGTTACCTTTCCATCGTATGTAATTCTCACGTAAGCTTGTTCGTGACCTTTCCATGATATGTAATTTTTACGTAAGCTTGTTCGTTACCTTTCATTACATGTAATTCTTGCTCAGTCGTGTTCGATACTTTCCCATCGTATGTTATTCGTACGTAAAAATGTTCAAAAGCTTGGAAGATGTGTATAACTTTATGATCAGGGAAACTTACACAATCATGTAGCTTTTAAGGGAGAACATAATAAATAAATGAGAGAAAATATGTTAATTATGGAAGCATATTTGTGCCACAACTTAACCACATAAAATAACGTGAAAATAATGGAGGATTTCGCAAAAAAGTTTGTTTTCGCGAAAATATCCATATTTTCACGACAAAAAAGTTATGTTAACACGAATTTTTTCCGGTTAGTGCTCTAAACTGCCACAACATAAAGATAAAGTTTTCATATAAATAATGGAGGATTTCACGAAAACACATAACTTTTCACGAAACCTTAAAAATTTCATGAAATATATTTTTGCATGAAAATAATGGAAGATTTCACGAAATCAGATTTCGTGAAACGAAAAACAGATAACTGTTCATGAAAGCGTCACAATTTCACGAAAGATGCCAGTTATCTAAAAATTATGGAAGCATATTTGTGCCACAACTTAACCACATAAAAAAAACGTGAAAATAATGGAGGATTTCGCAAAAAAAGTTCTTTTTCGCGAAAAAAAAAGTTTGTGAAATTTTCAAGGTTTATGAAAAGTTATCTGTTTTCGAGAAAAAAATCTGTTTTCGTGAAATCCTCCATTATTTTCATGGGTACTATATATTTATGATGAGGCAATTTAGAGCATTATCAGAAATAAATTCGTGTTAATTTCTTCGTGTGTAATTTATCTGTTTTCGCGAAAAAAACACTTTTTTGCGAAATCCTCCATTTTTTTCACGTTATTTTATATGGTTAAGTTGTGGCACAAATATGCTTCCATAGTTAATAAATATTATTAGGTCAGAGTAAAAATAAGGGATCGCATTCTGAAAACCGGCATTGCAAGTGCAGACTGGAAAAATACATCTAAGAAAATAAAGTTATTTGTCCTGCTAAATAACTTGACATATAAAACGACAGTAGGAAATATAACACAGATATTTAAAGTTAAATCCGTTGTTCATTGATGGATACCAATGTTTGATATTTTTATAATTTGTAGGTCTCATTATGTATCCAGAAAAGTGCTGTTTTCTACTTTGTTTATTGGTTCTCTATGTCGGACAGTGCCTATCCTTATTCTACACTAACAGTCGAGAAAATGACTACCCGAGAATTGGTAAACGCCTGCAGTTGTTCAAAGCACTTAGAAGTGAGTCTTCTTTTCCAAAACACATAGACTCTACCAGTGCCGTTCACAAATTGACAGACAGGAGTAAATTGTTACACGGTGTGAAAAGTGAACAGAAGCTCACTCCATGGGATAAGGTTGTAGAAGTTCGCTCTGTACTAAAACAGGATGAAATACTTCACAAACAGCCTATTATACTTCAAGTTTTGAAGGAGATGCCAATAACACAAGGTATATTGCTTTCATTTTTGTTATTTTTTATTTAATTTTTGTTCTCGCATGGATAAAGAAACATAAGAAAATAACAGTCGCCCGAGAATAATCAGTTTTTTTCTATTTCGAAATTTTACGTGACTACTTACTTGTTCATAATTTGCTATATTTTCCTTATTTATTTATTGGCCTGGGTGTAAATCCTCGGTGTTTAAATAAGACAATAGCACTAATCTTTCCTATAGCAGTCGTAGTTATTGTTTCCTTACATGTAACAGAAAGATTTTGTTCCGGTGATTTCTGGCGTTTTTTTTAACTAGTAATTTTATTAATAAATGATTTGTGATTTAATTATTCATAAATTGAAGAAATTGATTTTTTTCTAACTAAGTTGAATGTGTTTTAGAACAATTGACTTCTTCCTAAAACCCTCATTATAACAAAGGGAAAGATAAATAAGTTGCGATTCTCGAGAACATTTTATTCCTTTAAATGATTAAAGAAATGCAATTATGTTAAAAAGAATTTAGAATTTTCGTTTTTTAACTTTAAAAAATTGCAGGTTGAATAGTTTTTTGCAGAGTATACATTACAGTTTACTGCTGAAGTTCATTTTGAATAAATATGTATTTCAGTTTTAGAAGGAGGCCTTAATTAGCTATTAATGCTATAATAGATTTAATAATTGATTCCAAGGTGATGAAATTCTTTTTAAACCTGTTTTGACATAGGACAGAAACGAGATCAGCATGCATTGTAAACGTATGCAAATAAAGAGCAATAATAACATAGTGTGGGTGTATTCTAAAGCAAGCTACAGTCATCACGCATATATAAACAGAATAAATGCAATCTTCAGAACAAAAGAAAAGACCTTTTTGTCAATGAAAACCATGACTAAGAAATCACAGACATATACGTCCATTCAAAAATCCTCATGCCACATCTTCCACTGTAACACAATATGTTCTGTACAAAGAGCAGCTTTTTTCTTTGCATTCCTCTGCTTTTTCTAGGCTGTTTTTATTTTTCTAGTGTTTTATTATATTTAATTTTCCATGGGTAGCATATAAACAAAAATCCGGCTTTATTCTGACTGATCGTCACATGTTGTTCGTTTAAGAGAAATTATTTAAGGCTAGAGCTTTATTGCTTGTAATATTCACTTTGTTCTTCACTTACCTACATATTACCAGCCTGTATTATATTTATTTTTTTTTTCTATTTTTTTTCCTTTCAGATGATTATTTTCAGTACGACGACTTAGATCAGTATTTGGAAGAGTTTGCGGATGCCGGCTCGAAATTGAACTTTGACTGATGTCCATTTGTGTTTAAAGTCGGTATATTGCATAGAAAACTGCCCTTTGGGAAGTTTGAGTAAATATACACATTCTCCCACTGCAAAATGGCATCGATGTTTACTTTTTTAAGTTTATGGGGTTTTTTGTGGTGAGTAGGCAAAATTCTATATTTGGACAGAGGCATGACACAGGGATTTTAAATTCAAACATCTATACTAAAGTTTGTCCTTTCAGAAATAAGGTACTATGGCCTGCTTTTACGGAGTTCCAGATAGTTAGTTTCAAGTTTCTTTACTATGAATACAATGATGCAGAAAATAAAAATCGTGTTTAATTTTGAACACAAATGAAATACAAATAGCTAACAAACAGTGTACAATTTATTTTTCTGAAATGGAGACAAAGCTCGAAAATACATTATATTTACAGAAGTCATTAATTTCTATACAGAAACTACTAATTGTTAATTACAAAGGATTCATTGTTTATATGTATACAACAAGAATTCCATAACAAAAATGAAGCAAATAAATTAGATTGCACTAAAACATTGGCACATTGTTATAACTACGATCCATCTTAACGGGCAACAACTCTGCACAAGAACATTGGTGCCTGGAGTACTGTGCCTGGAGTAAGCTCCCTTGGATCACTTGACGGTAAGGTCTCGCTAGAAGGCGGAAGTATCTTGTGCTTTTGCAGCAATGTTGTAACGAACAGAAACATCCTCTGGTATGTGATTTGAACTCCCATGCAAGATCTATTTCCGACCCCGAACGGCATATAGAACCTTCAAAGGAAATATTCAATCTTTTGTATGTACTGAATACATAAATGCTGTACAGTGCCTTCAAAACATGAAACTATGAGAAAATACTAAAACATTTTTGGAAAAACGATCAGGGCCCAAGATTATAAAACTAAATATGGAAACCAGTCTCAGAACTCAAGCATCTGATTGGCTGAAATGGCAACTTGTTTAGATTTCAGCCAGTCAGATGCTTGAGATTTGAGACAGGTCTCCAATCTCAGTTTTATGATCTTGGGCCCAGGTAACTACACATTAACCTATGCCCAAGATCATAAAACTATTCTGGAGACCATTCTCAAATCTCAAGTATCTGATTGGCTGAAATGGCGACTGCTTGAGAATCAAAGACTGGTATCCAATCTTAGTTTTTTTTTATTTTGGGCCCTGCAGAAAAAAGAAGTTTGTCAAATGATTTTGATAAAAATAGAGAAGGAACTTCCGAGAAGTTATGGAACAAATCTGCGAGACGACTAGGACAGTTAAATGTACTAGTGATAAATCCACATAACGCTTAGAGCTACTCTTTGGACTTGTCAAACAGGAGATAACTTGCATTCTGAAATTACACTTAGAATATCCGACATTCGTAATGAACAGCGCAGCATATCTTTTAAAATTATTATTTGAAGTAGAACAATTTACCTGTGCCGCCGATCATCAACCCCAGGTATCAGCTGGCCATTCTTTAAAAATCGTTCTGGCTTAAATATCCATGGCTCGTCCCAAAAGCTTTCGTCATGGTGAACAGCCCACTGATTGCCATACAGCTGTAAGACAAAGTGCATGTTAGGACAACATAACTCCAACTTTACATTCAGAGACATCTGAAAATGAAATATCGAAATTAAAAATATAACAGAGATACGGAGCAACGATGGCGGGTGTCTTCTGATACACCTGATTACAGCCGGAGCGATAACTGACACCCTCCACCGGATAAATCAAACATGCTGATCTCGACTCTATAGAGAC
This sequence comes from Corbicula japonica, assembly GCA_038501625.1. Classification (NCBI taxonomy): domain Eukaryota; kingdom Metazoa; phylum Mollusca; class Bivalvia; order Venerida; family Cyrenidae; genus Corbicula; species Corbicula japonica. Next base: position 4,848,202 of record JAZAYU010000043.1, on the reverse strand, counting down.
AACCCAAAACATAACGAATCAGTTCTCATTTTGAAATTGAGTACAAAATTGTAACATTGTTTAAAATCGAGGCGCTGGTTGCTAAGATGTTTAATATTTGTAGCAACGTCAGCTAGCTGCCATTAAGAGGTGAACGATGAAATAATCAATTTATTATCGTAAATAGAATTTCTTTAACGATTCATATAACGGAATTTAGTAATACAAAGGAATTCTATAACGTATATTTAAATAAGTATTTGACCAAATGCATTTTTCGGCGTAACTGCGTGTGTAAAATATGTATAATAACGTACAAATTGAATTTGAACGTTTTAACCAGTTGTTTACACATGTTTTACAGCATGATTTTATCCGGAAGGCTTTTACTCCAAAGAAAAACATGCAATTATTTTAATAAAGTTTAAACATCGTTACCATCAATCAACTTGAGGCGAATGCGGTTGGTTTGAATTATTTGATTATTTATGAAACCGTTCATGAACAAAAATGGCCTTTAAGGTAATCTTTGACTTTTGCTTATGTTATGATTTTCATGTAGATTCATGGTTGATAATTTCATAATCACTAAAGGAATGAACGGGAAACCTAGAAGGCATATAAAATGACAAAGATGGTCTGTTACCAGAAATGTGATTTTAAAAAGAATTGTGTTTTTACTTATGCACAGATTTTTAATCTGCGCCAGAAAAAGTCATTCCAAATTCTGGAAAGAGTTCTTAAAATATTAATAAGCTAACACAATTTCTCGACGACTTTACTTAGTTACTAAGATACGGTGAGTAAATATAAAAACAAATCATGTTAAAAAAGCAATGTATATTACAAGTATATGTATACTTAATGACCACAGATGTACATAATCTGTTAGGATTTATGAATTATCATCGTTAGCAGGTCAAACGAAAATAAAGATAACTACTATGTTGTATTTATCATAATAGCAGTAGATTTCACTGAGACAGACAACTCACCGACGTTCCTCTTGGGATCAGGAGGCCATCAATGGTTATATCTGACGACGAGTTAGTGTGTGTTGCTGTGATGCCTAGATGTGACTGGAAGCGCAGGGTTTCCAGGATACAGGCGTGAGTGAAGGGCATCCTGGACATATCTCCAACAGAAGGTGGCTCATCAGGACCCACCACGCTGTCTATCTCTTCACGTATTTTCTCTTGTATGTTTTGGAAGTGAACAAGCAAGAAAAAAATACCAGACAAAACTCCTCGGGAAGTCAATGTTGCTGAAAATATAATTGATTTGTGTGCAAAAAAAAATAATAAAACTTCATAACTACCTAAATGATATATTACAGGCAGTTCATTATATACAAAATTGTGTAATTATTACTAGATTTTATACAGTAAGAAGAGTTATTCTGATGCTTATGGTACTGTAAAGGGCAAGCGTACTGAAACCTTATATATTCCTATATTTGCAACAACTGTCATAGAGGCACCTTTTTCCCTTTGTAAAAAGCAGTAATAAGACCGACTCTTAATAAAATCATATTAACAGTATTTACATTTAATATTGTTATAGATCTTTTGTGAAAAGAGTGTCCATTTAAAGAAGTTTTCTTATGTAGAATCCTTCATAATACGGGGAGGGAGTTAACTTCAACTAGAAGATTACATAAACAGTTTACTCAAACTGATATTGCTTTTGTAAATATTGCTTGATAGTAGAATGATTCTACTTTATTTGAAAATTACAACACTAATTATTAACGAGTAATTAATAATATTGCAAAGTGCTTTGATTTTTATGTTTTGTTGGACATTCAACATTGGTAAACACGATAAAAGTTTCACTTCTTTTTTGTATAATAATCCTAAAGTATGTTGATTTTAATGCCCGTAAATATTGGCAATATAGGATGGCAGAGGCATAGAAAACAGGATTGAACCAAATGAAACGACCAATCTTGCTTATTTTAGTTTTATCTCGTACCAGTTATAATTTTTAAATAAAATTACATTGCAATTTCCTTCGTATACAAGGCCCAAGATCATAAAACTGAGATTGGAGACCATTCTCAAATCTCAAGCATCTGATTGGCTGAAATGGTGACGTCGCAATTCAGCCAACTTGATGGTTGAGATTTGAGAATGGTGTCCTGATTTAGTATTATGATCTTGGGCACCGGAAATAAAAATGAATTAGAGAACTTACATGTGTTAATAAGGTCCATTATAACACCAAGAATAAGGTCATCCTTCAACCATTTCTCTTCTTTTTGAATACTGTATAAAGCATGGAGCAGGCAGTCTCTCTTCGCAACATCATATTGGTCCTTTTTAACAATTTCATGAAATTAAAATGTTTGAGTTGGCCAATGCAATTGCTCGCACGTTGCATTCAACTAAATTCTTAATGTAAAATCACAGTTTTATTTGCTAAAACTTTCAGAAATAAATCTGATGTAATGACGTTACGGGTATCTGGTAACGTATAATAGAGAACGAGTAAATTTATTGCCAAAGTTGTTATAATGTAACTAACGAAGTAAACATCACTCACAACAGATCCTAAATTGTACTGATTGGAAACAAATTCGGCGAAATTCGCTCCCTCCTGTTCACTCATGTATAGGTATTACACAGTAGTACAATTAAGTAATAACTATTTCTGAGATATGAAAGTTTTCCATCCTGAACTTTTAATATGCAGCTTTAAAAAGCGTAGTTGAGATAAAATAATGAGATTAATGATCTCTTACAAATCTTATATGTATGTTACTAATTTAAAAAAAAATGTCACAATGATCAATTACTTTGTAAGTAGAATTGACAAACTTCTAGTACCTTCATAGTGTTCAACAAACGAGTCCTTAACCGTGACTTGCTAGCCAGGGTTCTTCTGTACAAGTTACCATAGTAACCAGGTAGGTATCTAAGGAAGGGAACCAGCTTCAGCGTCAAGTGTGTTGACGGCAAGATCATCTCATTTCCGTTCTTGTCAAACTCTAATATTGCCTGGAAGGCGGGATCTTCTGTGTCAAGTCTTTGTCCAGTAAACTGCAAATAAAATGTTACTTGGAAAAAAGCGCATACACATACACGATTGTCTTGAGAGGTTTCCGTGTTTTCATGTGTTGTCTATATACAACAAATCCTCTATTACCAAATCCTACCAAATGCAAACATCTTGCTAAAACTACAGATTCTATCAAACTTTACTTAGCCAACAGACAACAAATGAACAACTAAACTTTAGAAAACTACACGTATTCGAAACATACGTAACCCTCTGTTTTTATCATATTTCATCATTTGTTGAAATGATGCATTTTGAATGCTGTGTAAAGCAAATTTATCAATAATAAAATGAGAAAAAAGATGATATTCGCCATTCTGATTTGATTGATGTTGTTGCCTAATTGAGACTTGTGTAAACCTATTATACATGTAGAGGACGTTCATACATTATTTTCTTTCGAAGAGCTGTGACATAAATATTTGACATATCTGAAGTAACACTTGACATACAGGTCTATTCATTAATGTTAATAACATTTTAAAGAATATTTTCAGTTCGAATAAGTGTTGTTTTGTTAATTGTATCGCAATTACAGCACACAAGAAAGGCGGAGTATGAAAGGACGTGTTGAAAAGTCATATATTGGAATCTTGCAGTGCTATCCAAACAAACACATTTGTATTTATATCTTAAAAAACTGAAATATGCTAATCAGGAATGACCACATCTAACAGACACACCCTCTCCACAAAGCCAAAACGTAGAGAGGAAAAGAGAGACATTCAAATAAAAGACACACACGAATGTTATTAAGAAGAATAAAGAATAACTAAAAAGGGAACAACCATGTTGTGGACAAACACGCCAAATATACAAAAGAAAGGAAACTGTTAAAGATTATTCCTCCTCATTCCTTGTTTATCGTTTATATTTCATTGCCTTTTTAAAACAAATGTGTGTGTTTTAAGTTGTTTTTTTCAAATTCTGGTTATAAACAATGAAACAAACGTACTCTCTCGAATAGTTTTACACTAAACCATAAAACTGTCATAAAAGACAGTAATAATAAATACAAGAAGACTACTGACCCAAAGACTTGATGATCAAAGGGACACAGAAATAGAAGAAAAGAGAGCTTTGAAAGCTACCAAACATGACAAATATGAAAATATTGCAGACTCGGTTTGCTTCAGCCTGTTCGTGGGCAGTTATGGAAATACATATTACAGTTCACGCCGCCCAGTCCCTTGTTCAGCGCAAATAAATATTTACACAAGTAAACAGTACAATTTTGATGCATCCCAAACGATGGTATTAATATGGCGGTAAATATGGAACCTTCAATGCGGTATTTTCAGATTAATGCCATTCCATGTTCAATGGCGTACGCTGGTAAGATTTTTATATTAATAGTTTGATTTGGGTTTAAATGCTAGATTCGGTGTATCGATAAAAATAATAACTATGTTATTAAGCATATGGTAAAATATAAAGGTAAAGGAGGTATAACTTGTTTAATTTATTTGATTAGAATATTTTCAAATGATATTACTCTACTCTAGCGTACGGCGACGACGCTTAGCCATGTAATTCCAATTATGCAACAATGAGCTAACCGGGAAAACCCCAGGGGTTATGTGACAATACGTTAACGAATCTTACCAGAATACCAATGAGCTTGCAAAGGCTGACTTCCAATGGTTTGACAATATCCAGATCTTCTCCCTTGTTCTTGGTTATCTGCAGTATGTATTCCTGTATTTCTTCTTGCTGTAGTGAAGCATAAACAGTGCTTGTTATACCACTAGAATGAATGGCTTTCATAGTTGTTGTTTTAAGTTTCTCACACACCTCATCATATCTTCGAAACAGCACATCCTTGTAGGAGTCGGCCACATATTGTCCGAGGAACGACTCTGGCCGGTCACTGGTTTGGGAGGCTAAGTGATTGTCTGCGAACGTTTTACGAATCACATCCGGGTTATTCAGTACAACAATCTTTTTACCAAAAATTTTAAACATAAAAATATCACCATACTGTTTACTCCATTCTGTGAACTGAAGATGAGCCGAGTTAATTGATAGTTGAAATCCTTGGCCAAAAACCGGAAGTCCTGTTGGTCCGGGTGGCATGCGTTCTATTTTAATGTCTTTCGATTTTTTCACTAACATCCACACAATAACACTTACAACAATGATTCCAAGAAATATGAAAACGATCTCCATTCTTGTATCCAATCTGATTCACAAACTGTAATAGACAATCAAATAATTTCTTTAAAGATTGTTTACAAATAAGAAATCAACACATTGGATTTTCTGGTTTTGGATATCACAATTAAGCGATTTAACAGATGAACACCAGCAGTCACAATGTGCTGAATTATTGTCTTCTGTAACAATAAACGCGTAAAATAATGTTTATACAAGTGTGTAACGTCTGAGCAGTTATCCAGAATTTCAGCGTTATTCGCCTTTCCATGTTTTATATATTAGCAAATTGAATTACTTAATGCTCAAGTATGTGGTGAATGTATCTGATTTGCTCATCTGTTTCTATAATTAAGGGCCTGCCCGTAAAAACATGTTTCCTGGTTTCAATCCTTCAAACGTTAAACGTTGCGTAATAAAATGTATCACTTTGCTAAAGTACACCGTAACGCATAAAGGTTGCTAAAAGCTACGCGGCTATTAGAATGGAAGTATAAAACAAGGTGCAATTAACGTTTTACGTCAGTTTACTAAACAACTCATTCATACGTCAGCAATTTAAAAACGAATGTGCCCAGCCATTGTTCAGGATGGCCAAATGCGTATTCAAGACCTTCGACGCCGTATAGAAGTGGCACAATCATTTTATACCTGGTACATAAATGAAAAGTGGAGTTTAGAAAGATTGCTGTATACAGTGCACAATTTCTGTATACAAGTGTTTTTCATATCATTTTAGTTTTCAGAACTGAAAGCTCTGCTAACACAAGCAGTGTGCAAATTCTATCCCAACCTTTCCATTACGTGTTTTATGGTGGTGCATATTCCTACATATTTCTTTTTTCTAAGCACTGTTCCTGTGAATTATGTTTGAATCTAGCGGTTTTAACAAGATTTGTAAAATTTTCTATAGAAATAGATAGGAAAAACAAGCGCCGTTCCACGGTGGCCATCGATATTTTCGAAATGTTATAAATCGTGAATCTTTACTGGAAATATTTCTGTGAGGTACATTTGAAATCAGCCTAGAGGTTTTTTGAGAAAAAGATTTATTAAGTTTTACGTTTGAAGATCCCGGGAAAAAACTTCTATGACTGACGGTCATGTTTTTCACCAAACACTTAGAACACTTTGTCTTTCAAGCGATGTCCCTTTGAGATATTTTTGAAATCTGAAAGGCGGCTTCTGAGAAAAATACACTTTTAAAGGTTTTGTGTAGAATTGCTATGCCTGTGCGACGGTTGCACTAATGATTTGAGCAACTATAAAAGAGGTACTGTTATAATAAGCATCAGTAGGGTTGCTCGAGCCACCTGTTTGGAAAGTATTTTAATTTTTGTTTGAATTTTGGCAAAAGTTGGAAACTGCAATGTGTCTACCATTAGACTGTCCTAAACGAACCTCTTTTCTGGAAATCTCGCATCCGACCGTGAGAAACCATTAGCAATAACAAACGTGATGTGTGAGCATCAGGAACTGCCACACCCATAAAACACATCCTCCCCACGCAGCCAAAAATGATAGAAAATTGAAACTCTCTGTTGCAGAACCCCTACTTTCTTATACAGCCGAGTTGTCGTTATTGAGGACGACGACTTGAAACAAGACAGTATTATAAACATAAAAGCTCTCAACGATGGTATTTCTGTAATTTGTTGTGAAGAGTTTATTACCGTATTATTTCCGTGATTATGCTAAAACAATTGAAGCCTTATCAAACGCAGCAGTGCATAACTGCAAACAATTTGTCGGTATAGAAACGTTAATGCTAGCAATAATGTCGTATATTTTCATACTTAATTAGTATGTACATGTTGTTAGACGGCAAATTAATGCAAATCATATGTGTTTGACATATTTCTGTAATTAAAGATGAAATTAATAACGTGAAAATCAAGAATTAGTGCTCATATAATGAGAATATGTTTTTGAAGATAAAAATAGATCAATTGTTATGATTTTTATGAAACACATTATCCTATTAATCGTCACACTACATTTATATTAATTTAATAACGCAATGTAAGTACTAGTATTAAATGGTCTTTGGTGTTTAGGTACGAAACAATTACTGCGGGTTTCACCTACTGCTAGCCTCTTCAGTGTCGGCGCCGGTGTAATCCAGCAACCATCACCAGTTTCCTATCGGTGAGGTTAAACATTTTACGACCTTCGTTCACTTTGTATCTTAGGGTCATCGAGGGTATAGCAATTATTATTCATACAAAAAGCATCAAGAATGTACAGTGGCGGATCAAGGATTTCACTCAAGTGAGGAAGGACGCAAGTGGATAATGGCACATGCTTCATTAGAAAAAAAACCTGAATTAAAAACCGGCATGCAAGACTGGTGCAAAATAGACCTCAATTTGAAGTTGTGTTTTACCTTTTGTTTATAAATTCTTTGTAGTAAAATAGTATACATATTTTGATCCCCTCAGTGAATCTGACCCGCCTATGATAACTACGAATCATTAACTCCCTACCTATCCCAACCTTTCCCTACAAAAATTATCTTACTAGTAGAACATAGTTTACTATAGATAATAGTTTTTATCTTAACCAAAATGTGGCGTGAAGGTGGATTTTATAACTGACCGCAAATTATTAGAGGTACATTTTGACCTCCGAACAGCTCGGAAATAGACTCTGAATTGATTTGTACCTTAATTCTGCATATTCTTTACACAAAAGTGCCTGTGACCGTTCTTACTTTTTTTTGAAAAAATCGAACGCTATAAAATCTTAGAATTCCCCACAATTCTTGCCTCAGAAATTTTCGACATCTTTTATATATGATATATGTTGATAGATCTCGTTCTTATAAACATTATAAACACAAGATAAAGTTAATAGCGTTTACCAACATCTTATCGTGAACCCCTGGTGGAAAAGTGAATAAATTTGAGTATTTAACAAACTAAGACAAGTGCTCAAAGAAATTTAAGTAAGCAATGCCATAGTTAAAATGCGCTCTCAGTGAAAACTGAATTGTCGTGTGCATATTTACCGTAATTATTGACTGTAAAGATATTATTAAAAAAACAACAATATCAGAAACTAAACGGTAAGACTTATCTTTGTTCGAAATAAAAGCCTTAAAAAATCATTCAGCACATGCCTAACACATGGCCGAAATTGCGTACACTAATTTATCGGATCAGCAACCGGCTTTATATTTAATCAAAAACATCAAAAAATATATTGTCTTACCTTGAATGTTATCCTTGCTTTACAAACAACGTGCCGAAATAAACCAAAGTAAAAGTTCTATAGACTTCGTTGCTGCCTAAATAGCTAATATAATATACAGCTGCCTGATATCAGGGTGAAGAAATACATCCCTTGTGGTATCGGCTAGGGGACAACCACATTGTTTCAGCATATGTATATCTAATAATAACTTTATATGACTATTTGAAACCAAACACAAATATTCTCCTCAGTCAGTATAAACTGTATCTTTGTTGTATAAATGTGAAAAAAGTTAAAAGTATATGCATAAATAATAACAGAATATCTACTCAGACCGGCGAGAAAGCGAAAAATAATAAATGTTAAAAAAATTGTACAAACAAATTAAAGTAGTGCAGGTTAGGCGCCTTTGAAATAGTAAAGGATTACTTGTGATTTGGTAGTTTGAATTGCACATATGCATAAGTTGAATTAATAAGAGTAAATAATATTTGATTTTGCTCAAAGCCTAATCCAGAACCAGTCTCAAATCTCAAGCATCTGATTGGCTGAAATGGCGACTGGTTTCCAAACTCCGGATGTGCAACTCTGCATAATGCACTGTACCATTACTACAAGTTTTCTCTAATTAGAATAAATTGTACATATATCTTTAAAATATTTCCAATTCTACAAATAGAAAAATGTTAATACACACTCACAAGTTTAGAAATATACAATATGTCACGTACCGTTAGAGGAAGACGTATGATCAAGTTTACTCCTTGTAAAACATATAAGTACTGTTGCCTGCAGTGAAAAAAAAACCAGTCTACGCCTGTTGTTTTTTAACATAACCATTTGATCACATACCGAAAAACATATACAGCACAAAAGTAAATTAACGTTAAAGTATCTGAATAAAATGTTATGGAAACATCATAAAGGAGTGACTTTATACCACAAATATTTAATTAAATAAATTATTAAAATAATCTGTATTATTTTGTAATTCTGAGACGTATCAACCGTTTTAAGGCTATTATTCTTCAATCTGGATTAAATCGCCTGACTTAACCTATATGCAATCACCAACAAAGTAGCAGATGCACTGCGAAAGGTAGGGCCTGAGTTAATACCACCAGCCGTCTGATCACAGTTTATGGACACATTCACAGACGGATCATTTCTGAATCACTGACAATGACTAATACCGTTTAAATTATCAAATTTTAGTTCAAAAGTAACAAATAAACAAACAAATGTAAATAATAGTTAGAAACTGACAAAATATCGCACAATATATTGAATAAGCAGCCGTGAGCAATGATGTCTGCTGTTGATTTGTAGCGTGTTTAACACATGTTTATTCAGTTATTGTATTATATTATCATGTATTAACAAGCGAATCGATTTAGTATGAGCAAAAACCATGTGTGGTTCGCTTAATTCGCATTTTTTTGTTAGTTTATAATACCATTTCACTAATATAAACGCCGACGGATTATTGTTACGGCGGAACAATATACATTTACGTTTTGATAGATAAGCTGCAATTATAATTCCGATAACTTCGATTTGATATACTTTTTCGCTAAGTTTTCGTTTTTGATGTTAGTTACAATATCATTACAGGAGATAATGTTTCATACAAGCATTTTGTTGGGAAAAAAACGGATAAGTTAATACAATTGCGAAAATGGACCAGAAATTGTATTGTTTCGGATTCATAATGGAAATTTAATAACGTAAGAAAAAAATGAAAGGAACAGTCCTAACTTACTCCTGCATCAGCCTTCAAGAATTTTCTTTAGCAGTAACCAGTATTTGCTGTTTCATATAACTGATAACAAATACTTCAAACGGCACCGTAACAAGTACATGGTCCTTTTGGAGTAATTATTACGGCAGATTAAAATATTACGGAATACGCATTAACGCACACTGCAGATACGTATAACGTGATATCTGATCAGATACATTTTTCTTCTAATTATTTTTTATCATCGTTTTATTATTTTAATACTAAAACTGATAACCGTTAATCATTCACAACATTTTAATGTACAGCGATACAAATTACTTCTGTTGACTGAATTTGGGCCGACAATGGAGCAACTAACTTGGGTAGTAAAAATATAGACACGACTTATTATCCGTTAAAGTAGATAAACAGCCCAGGGATAGCGAGTCTGATTCCCTGCCTCTTCAACTAACATAGTCAAACAGTCTTTCAGGTGAGACTTCCGACCGAGGTCCACTGAAGCGCTTTTTAAACCTGGAACTTAATAGAATGTGGTTGGAGAATCATTTATATCTGGCACTATCATCCACAAATCTCAACTAACAGACACCTGGAGTCGTCGCTCCCTACGCGTTACCGTTAGCGACAATGAATAAACGCAAGAACAAAAATTGCTTAAGAATAGTAAAGTAAAGCTTTTTATCGAAGCTACCTGAAAATATGATCGACGCCTTTAGAAGATTAGAAGTCGTTTAGACTTCTCGAGAATATTGCAAGATACAGAGAAATTTCCAGTTCTAGAATCGTCCTTGATTTTAAGTGTCCAGAGTAAATAGCGTCATTCTACTGCAGTGTTTTTGCAGCCGATTTCAAGATGTAACCTCTGCCCCGCCTCTTACGATTTTCATTAACTGATGTTTGTGGTTTTTGATACAACTGAGGAAAACTGGATGTGATATTGTAGCTCTTTACGAAGAGACCCCCAACCACATTTTCTCATGTCTTCAGAACAACTTCTTTTTAGTAAGAATGTGCCTAAAGTTACGGCTTTATTGCAAGTAATCCATGTAACAATTTTTCAACTAACGTTCTATGGGGTCAAACTTAAATTCAAGGGGCAAATTTTCTCCAGAATTTCACAGATTTCACTTATTTTTAGAATAAAGATAATGTTACATGCATCTAACTAAGTCGGAGAACAAACGTAGCCAATATAAAATGCGAGGGTATTCCAGCTTATCTGTCATGACGTGTTATAAACGATTGTATGACACTGCTAAATGCACTGGCACGTTCGATAAACGATTGTATAACACTGCCAAATACACTGTCACGTTCGATAAACGATTGTATAACACTGCCAAATGCACTGTCACGTCCGATAAACGATTGTATAACACTGCCATGTCACGATCGATAAACGATTGTATAACACTGCTGAATGCACTGTCACGTTCGATAAACGATTGTATAACACTGCCAAATGCACTGTCCCGTTCGATAAACGATTGTATAACACTGCTAAATGCACTGTCACGTCCAATAAACGATTGTATAACACTGCTAAATGCACTGTCAAGTCCGATAAACGATTGTATAACACTGCTAAATGCACAGTCACGTTCGATAAACGATTGTATAACACTGCTAAATGCACTGTCACGTTCGATAAACGATTGTATAAAACTGCTGAATGCACTGTCAAGTCCGATAAACGATTGTATAACACTGCTAAATGCACTGTCACGTTCAATAAACGATTGTATAACACTGCTGAATGCACGTTCGATAAACGATTGTATAACACAGCTGAATGCACTGTTATGTCCGATAAACGATTGTATAACACTGCTGAATGCACTGTCACGTCCGATAAACGATTGTATAACACAGCTAAATGCACTGTCACGTACGATAAACGATTGTATAACACTGCTAAATGCACTGTCACGTACGATAAACGATTGTATTACACTGCTAAATGCACTGTCAAGCCCGCTAAACGATTATATAACACTGCAAAATGCACTGTTAAGTCCGATAAACGATTGCATAACACTGCCAGATGCACTGTCACGTCCGATCAACGATGTACCTGTTGATATAATACTCACAAGTTTCCACTGCACTCCTCCTGCATTCATTGGAAAGCTTTATACTGAATACAGACTTCTTCAAATGTATCCAAATTTACAAAATTTATACAATAATTATGTTAAAAAGTAAAACAAGTAGAAATAAAGAGAATTATAACTCACATCACTCACCTTAGGTAGTTAGGAAATTAGTGACATGCGTTTTGCAAAAAAAAATACATGATGTTGCCTGCAGTAAAATAAGAAAAAAAGAATGAGTATTTATCTGCTTTTAAATAACTAATTGATCACACATACACTAAATGTAAATGGAAGTTTAAATGTGTGAATGTAATGTTTTAGGAACATTATATAGGAGTGACTTTATACCACAAATATTTATTTAAAATATTATTAAAATAATCCGTATTATTTTGTTATTCTCATTCTGTATTCCGTTATATTTCAGTCAGGATTACATTGCATGACTGAACCTAAATGCAATTATCAACAAAGCAAGCAGCAGTGTATTCCGAAGGGTAGGACTTGAGTTAAGGCATTAATCGGTTCGTCATTGCTATGTCATAGACAAAAAAGAAAAATATAAAAAAATCTTTCAAACGGCATAATGCAGTTCCATTAAACTTTGCACAAATAGATGCTATAAGTGTATGATTATTTTACATATGTTTAGAAAAATTAGAACAGTAAAGAAAAATAGTTAGACATAAAAATCTCATAAAATTCTTTTTGCAATTTATCACAAAAAAAGAAGCAACAAAAAACAGCAATTCAATATCTAAGATCCTTTTATTTTTATGCCATCCATTTTTGCGAACAGGAAATCGAAAGTCAAACACACTTTTACAAAACACTCACACTGTATACATTTGTTAGACCAAGGGCCTTAGATATCGTTGTCAAGTAACTCATTACTCATCAAGACATTGAAATTGATGCTATTAGTGTTGCTTCGTTATTGTGATAAATTGCAAAAAGAATTTTAGGGATTTTTAGGTCATACCTTTTTCTTTACTGTTCTAACTTTTCTTAGCGTATGTAAATTAAACATATATTAAATTAGCATTGGTTTGATGGAACTGGATTGTGCCGTTAGAGTGATTTTGATAATTTTCTTTTTTATTAATCGTAGTGCAGAGACAAATGCCGTAGCACTTTAATACATCAGCAAGGTGATCGATTTACAGAGGGATGTTCGTCTATGACTTCCATGCTTCCTGTGTTCGGGTATATAATCCTTGATTTTGACTTAAAACTTTCGAGCATTGATTGGAAGGGATTAGTTTAGTAGGTACGTGTTATTTGAAAGATATAGATATAAACGGAACATTGAACATTGAACGCCGCGCCACCGAACACGACAAACTACTATTCCAGGCTCGGATTGCATTTATGGAAATGCATTTTACTGCACAAGCCGCCTAGACCCAGGTTGAGCATAACTCATCATTTACACCGGTAAACAGTACAATTTTGATCCATCCTAAACGATGGTATGCATATGTCGGTAAACATGGAACCTTCAATGCGACATATTCAGATTTACACAATTCCATGTTCGGAGGCATATGGTCCCCGGATTCTCATTTTGAGGATTTATCGCTTTTGGCATATTTACCTACCGTAGGGCCCATTTTAAGCAACCGTTTCAACCAATGGCTGAACCAACTCAAGCTCGAGCCCAAACCCAACCGGAGCACACGCCCCGGGCTGTAATTCGGCTGGGTGCAATACCGGGAGGTGTTGTTTCGAACTTTGAAGATATTACCTTTATGGTTTTTTTACATATTCTTATTAGTAAAGCATAGATAGCGCTTTGACGCAAAATCCATGCTGAACAAAGCACCGGGTTTCAAGGAAGTTGTTTGGCCCTTGAGTACCGGAAATCGGTGCATTTGCTCGTATAGGTAGGATCCTGACCACATACCAGCGTGGATTGAAGTATGTCATATCAAAAATGGTGTTTACTCAGAAATTAAATGCATACCAAAACATAAATTTATTCACTTCTATGCAGTAACTCAGAAGAAGTGAGTGGCCGAGTGGTTAGATCGAGTGCACTTAACAGTCGTCGGTTCGATTCCTACTAAAACTCGTGTTTTTAATTAATTTTTATTGAACATGTCTTTTTAAAATTTAATTTGCAAAAATTCAGTTATTCACACCAAACTTAAAATAGATCCGGATTTACATTTTAAATTCGAATTCTATTATCGCCGAGCAAAACGTTGAATATACTTATTTGCGCATATATAATGTTATATATGCAGCATATACGGATCTCAGTTGGGTTCCTCAGCAGAGCCTAGACCCAGCACACCGTTTGTTTGCCTCGATGCAATACAGCGTCTGTTGTTTCGAGATTCAGAGTGTCGGCATTTTTAAAGTTCTTTTCATTATACAATGTATAATCATATAACATAAATTCCGCTTTCAGGTATATGCCATGCTCGACCGAATCACCCGTTTCCAAGCAGCCCGGATCGGATATTAGGTGCATTTGCTAGAGTAGGAACACGGCCACATACCAGCCTGAATTAAAAGATATCCAAAATGGAATTAAATCAGAAGTTAAAATATAACAAAATATTGATTTCTTTGGTTGAAACATATATCGTTGTTATCTCTTGTATTGAAAAGGATTGAACAGACCGCTGCACGAGCTCGCTATCCATCTGACGTACACGACCACAGCGTTTGCCATAGCGTTTGTTGTTGTTTTTTGCCTCAGTACAATACAGGGGTTGTTGTGTCGAGCTTTGTTCTCTTTGATGCAAAGTGAGTGGCCGAGCGGTAAGTTTTGTTTCATGCTATGCCAATGCAAACATGCCACCTGATATGTGTTTATTAGTAACTGAGGGCAAGGTCCAAGTCACTAGAACTGTTTAGTGCTTACATTACAAACAAGTCGTTATATCAAGACATGGAGACCCCAGGCTGTAGATAACGTTTTATATTCTTAACACTTTTATAATGTAATACTTGTTCCAAAGGATCAGCTCTGGACAAAGAAAATTAAAAGATGCCACGTTTCGCTTTTTTTCTGAACACAAATTTGCACCATATAAGAGGATAAATGAGTTTTGACCTCCCGCCACAGCCTTCGCGAAACAATGATGATGATGTTCCACTGAATAATGATATTTTAACTGTATGCTCCTTACTTTAGCTTCTAATGTTTGTATTCGTTTGCACGCAACATCGTCGAGTTGATGGGTGGGTTGCAGTTATTTCACCAAGACAACTAATGCTTGTTAATTTGATAACCTGTTGGGGCAAGTGAGGTTGGTGCACCCTAGAACCGGGTTTAAACCCCCAGTGGAAAATTGTTCTACCACTGACCGTTCCAAGGCGGTTACCCCTCTCGTTCTCTTTCTCGTTAATTGTTGGTGGTGTCTATTTTGAAACTGATCATTTTATTACCCATGCTCTTTTTTCCTCTATACTTGTTTTCCGTGTGGGGAGACTGTGTTCTCTGGATGAGGACATTCCTGATAAGTATATTTCACTTTTTTTTAAATACTAAAGAAATTTGATTCACAATTTGGACAACGGTATTACTACTAATTACACTCTTCCTGTTCCTGCGGCAAACCACTGCCATCCATGGTAATGTGCAAATACATGTACTTGATAGGTGCATTGCTAACCAACAGTGAACTTTCGGGTTATCATGATGTAAAATCATGGCTTACAGTAATAACATATAACAAAAAAAGATACACTGTGTAAATCTTAAATAAAGTGAAAACAACCAAGTGCAAAAAATGCTTTATTTTTTTCAAAACGGGTTCTACAAACAACATAATATGAACCAAATGGATATAATCAAAATATATGTAAACAGTAATAAACCGAAGCATTTCAAAATGTAAAAAGCAATAAAACCATTTATTTCAAGACTTTTAACATAGCAGAAATATAATCAATTAAATCATGCAAATAAAAGGAACGAAAATATAATTATATTGTATTAAACAAAAAAGATTAAATGCTGTACTTTAACCTTAAGAAATGTACCCTTTGTCAGTGCAGTAATTTTAACTTGAATTGTTTTGATGTAATAAATAGTATATAATATATAATTAATAATAAATCCATATTCAGTAAAAAGACTTTAGAACAGGGATGTATATGCTATTGTACAAAAGATGTTCATCAAACATAACAATACAATGCAAAATATTAAAATATTCACATGCTATAATAGGGAATATAAAAAAGAAAAAGAATGTTCAAATATGTAAAATGCAAAATACAGGTAACATTAAATGTAATATCAGTATTGGAGCACACAATTTATAGTTTAAGTGTGCATGTAGGGCTCACAATAAGGGTTACAAGATGAAATAATTTTATCAAAGGGAAGGTAAAGGCATGGTCTTTCTAATAAATTATACATGTTGTTATTAATAAAGTAACCCTGGTAAGGACTTAACCCTTTCCTCCATTTATACGCATTTTTACACATGTGCAACTAGTGTAGATCCAGATCAGCCGGCATATCTCATTAGGATCTGCACTGGTTGCATTTTGGTAAGAAATAACCTAACAAATCAAAAAGCGAACAGATTAGATCCTGATCAGATGGCACGAATGTGCCAGCTGATCTGGATCTAAACTGTTTGCCCTTCCAATACAGGTGTAGCTGTGGAGGAAAGGTTAAAACAGAACATTATCAGTGGCATCAGGAACACTGTCTTCATTGATATTTTTATCATTACTATATAAGGTTAACACATTTTGACATTTTCTTACAATGACATACCTTTGTCAGCTAATATTTGAATCCTTTACTTCAAGTGAATGCTTTTATTGCAGTGTGTCATGTGTAGATCCAGGAGAGCCTGCTCATCTTTGCAGTTTGATCAGTGTCTACACTCAGTTTGATCAGTGTCTACACTCAGTTTGATCAGTGTCTACACTCAGTTTGATCAGTGTCTACACTCAGTTTGATCAGTGTCTACACTCAGTTTGATCAGTGTCTACACTCAGTTTGATCAGTGTCTACACTCAGTTTGATCAGTGTCTACACTCAGTTTGATCAGTGTCTACACTCAGTTTGATCAGTGTCTACACTCAGTTTGATCAGTGTCTACACTCAGTTTGATCAGTGTCTACACTCAGTTTGATCAGTGTCTACACTCAGTTTGATCAGTGTCTACACTCAGTTTGATCAGTGTCTACACTTACGTAGTCATTGGGTTATTTCTTGCCAAAAAGGAAACAGTAGATCCTGATATGACTGCATAGAATGATGTGCATGCCTATCAGGATCTACGCTGGTTGCACATGGGAGTTAAGCCATGTCCTACAACACTGGCAATGTGTTTTCTATTGACACAACAAAGTGGCTCAAGGGAAAATCAAACCTGGGACTTTTGCTTTAAGATAACAGTATACAGTTATTTCATATGTGGTTTGGGAACAGTTAATCTGTTGGCCCGAGGTGGAGGGGATAGCGGCCTCGGGCAACAGTTCAAAACGCTATCCCCGACAGAGCTCCCAACAGAAGTTCAAGAAAAAGACATTTAATTAAAACCAGTATTTAAACAAATTTTCAGATACACAAGTCCTGCCTTTGAGGCCTTTAAAAAATTATTGAGTTAAAATAATAAAGATAATGGGCCAACTTGATTTGCCAAGACGGCTTATGAACTGGCATTAACTGGTCACCTATCGGCTCGCACCAGTGTGAAATATGATTTAAGCGTTCCGGCTAAACTTAAATGGCATCAATAGCTACAGCTGTGATTGTTACACACTCGGTGCTCAAACTTACCGGCGTGCGCCAGTTAGTGATCCCAGCTTAATCTCGAAACAAATAAAGTAATTTGCCGGTGCCCATTTAGGAATTGGTGTAAGCCGGGGTAAGCCGTCTTGGCAAATTAAGTTGGCCCAATATAACACATGTCATGTGGAAGGCTGTTGTCAAGAAAATGGTGATTTAAGCTGAATATTCTATATATTTAAATATTGTGATATGTCTAGAAAATATAATATGATCTGACAGTATAGCTGAAGCGTAGCAGGTAAAATAATACAGAAGAAGCAGTTAACTGGGAATGTGATAGGTAACCTGAACATTTGTGAAGTTTACTTCAGATCACTGTGTGAATAAACAGGCCATTATTTTCTGTAAATGCCTTAGGTGTGAGAATTTTTATGCAGGAATATGCTCGATTTACATGACATAATATGTATAAATATACCCAAGCAAAATAAATGCTATCCTTTAATTTAAATTCAATGTCTTAAAAAACCTTATATAAAGATCATTCAACTCTAAAGAATTCTAATTATTAAATCCAGTAGCAAACCATTATTACATCTAGTAACAAACTAACTTATCTGCATAACCAATAGATAAAAAGGCCCATAAGTCACAAAAAATAACAGAAAAAAAATTATTTTAGTAATTCCTTTATTATTAGATAGCACTGAATACTACCATGCAGGTTTTCTTCAAATATCAAAGTAGTGAATTTAAGAGTTTTTTTTTAAAGTAAACTGTATTCACATTTAACCCTCTATATCATATATATATACAGGTTGTTACCAGTGTAGATGCAGATCAGCTTGCACATCCATGCCATCTAATCAGGACCTTCACTGTTCAATTTTCAATTCATTAGGTTATTTCTGACCAAGAAGTGACCAGTGACCAGTGTAGATCTAGATCAGACAGCATCTGGATTTACACGGGTCAAACATGCCATAAAACCTGTATATATGGAATGAAAGATTAAAATATCTGGTAACAAGGCATCAGGAGGTTGATGGCAGAGGGGAAGTGGGTGGGGCAAGAATGAACATGGGAAATGGCTAATCTGCTGCAAAAGTTAACATTAACTGTGATGCAATTCAAACTAATATTAAATCATACTATGCAATTTAAATAATTATCAATTTTTGTCATAATGAAATGTTTTCTGTGTCCTGTCCCCAGGAACAATTGAAATAAGACAACAGTTATTTTTTTATCGCTGGTATTAGTGCACATTTCATTGTCCATAAAGATGTATGTAAGAATAGGATCAACACGTCATTGCCTATATTTCATGCATTAATTTTTGCCATTTATTTGCACTTAGCCCTTTCCTATATATATATACACCTTTATGGTGTGGGGGAGCATTGAAAATCCAGTTAAGCCAGCACATCTGTGCCATCGGATCAAGATCTACACTGTTCATTTATCATTTAATTTTTTTTACCAAAGCAAACATTGCTGATCTTGACCAGATGAAACAGATGGCGTAAATATGAAGCATATAATATTTATTTTACAACAAACTTATCATAATGCTTTGTTTCTGGAGTAGCATGCAACAGAAAACTGTGCAATTATCTTAGTTTCTGAGTTCAAGCTTTGACCCTTAAATTCACTTTCTGGGACATAATTTATATCTCCCATGGGACCAGTCCTTGCTGTCTGATCAGGATCTACAAACCACTTGGTCAAGAATAATCCAATGCATCTAAAAGAAAATAGTTTAGATCCTGATCAGGCTGCAGGGATGTGCAAGATTATCTTGACCTACATTGGTGGCACACGTAATATAAGCTGATTTCATTAAGTTGGATAAGTCCAATAATAAGGGAATAGATTATACTAAATCTTAACAATGATCTTGAAAAATTGGAACATGTGGTTTGGAACACAAGATTTTCTTCCATATATACACCTTTAAGGCATGGTGTGCAAATAGTGAAGATCCAGATCAGCTGGCACATCTGTGCTGTCTGATCAGGATCTAGACGTTTTCTTTCTTTAGAAAAAGCAAACAGTGCAGACCCTAATCAGATGGCATGTATGTGCCAATGATCTGGATAAACATTAGTCACACATGCAATAAAATATGTATATATGGAGTCAACTGTTAATGTACACATTCCAAGCAGCATAAGCGTGCTAGAATGTTCACGCTGTGATCTAATGTTCTGTCATTTCATCAGGTGGCCTAAGTTCAAGTCATCATCAAGGTTGGCTGACGGACCAGAGAGATTTACGGTGTCTATGTTCAGGATGTTGTCGTAGACATTTCAAGAAATCATGAGGGTCCATCTCTCGTTGACAGATCTTGTAGATAGCTGTAAACATTGGAAACCTGAAAAATAAACAACTCTCTAAAATTGGTAAAAGTCTCCTCTGCTTTAACAACCAAGGCCATTCCCTTCCTTGTACTAGTAGTTGACCAGGCTTCTAAAATTTATTGAAGCCAACACTTTTCTTAAAATCTATTGAAACAATAGATACTATTTATTGAATGTTTAAAATTTACGCACTTTGTCAAAGAAATCGGTATACCAGCAAACAATTGAATGTATTCAAGAAGTTTATGTATTCAAGAATAAACAAGAAGCTTTGTTCAGAAAACACATATGTCCCCGGTAGCGAAGTTTGTCATGATACAGATTTAAAATGATAGCTCAGTGATAAAACAGCAACTAAATCACAAGTTAATTCTAAAAAAATGGTAAAAACTTTCTGGTGCCAGAATCTGTGCATAATTTATTTTACATAAAAATCAACTAATGTAATTCTAAGATTATAAAGTAAAGATTATTCAAGAGAAAATTGGAAAATTTACAGTATTTAATGTAATAAATGCCTAGGCATTTAGTACAAACACTGATGATGCAAGTATTGGGAGGGTGGGCATTTATTAGAGGCACATGATTGAAATTGAGAAATATCCAGCTTGCTGAAACAGGTTAACCACAAGTACAAAATGGGGAGATAACCCCAGAAATAAGGTAGCTGGAGTTGTGTAACTTGTCTGGGTCATGACCTTTGCAATGTTAAGTAAGTGTGTTAACTTTCATACTTGTGTTCTTTGCAGAAATTGAGAAATATCAAACTTCCAGAAACAGGTTAACCATTTCATTAAGTATAAAAAGGGGAGATAACCCCAGAAATAAGGTAGTCTGTATTACATAACTTCTATTTATAAAGTGTATATTATCATGCCAATTCTCTTGTAAAAATTAAGAAATATCCAACTTGCAAAAACAGGTTAACCAGTTCTCTAAGTACTTAATGGGGAGATAAACCCGGAAATAAGATAGTCACGTAACTTGTCAGGGTCATGACCTATGAACTGTTAAAGAGTGTAAAATTTCATGCCAAATCTCTGTGTAGAAATTGAGAAATATCCAACTTATTGAAACAGGTTAACTATTTATCTTCAAATACACAATGGGGAGATAATTCCAGAAAAAGGTTCTTAGAGTTATGTTTCTTGTAAGGGTCATGACCTGTGCATGGTTAAGTAAGCGAGTAAACTTTCATGCAAATGCTCTTTGAAGAAATTGAGAAATATCCAACTTTCAGAAACAGGTTAACCATTTGTCTCCGAGTACAAAATGGGGAGATAACCCCAGAAATAAGATAGCCAGAGTTATGTAACTTGTAAGGGTCATGATCTGTGAACTCTTAAGTAAGTGTGTTAACTTTTATGCCAATTCTCTTTGTGGAAATTGAGAAATATACAACTTGTCCAAACAGGTAAACCATTTTACTAAGTACAAAAAGGGGAGATAATCCCAGTAAAAGGTAGCCAGAGTTATGTATCTTGTCAGGGTCATGACCTGTGCATGGTTAAGTAAGTGTAAACTTTCATGCCAATGCTCTTTGTGGAAATTGAGAAATATCCAACTTGCCAAAACAGGTTGACCATTTATCTCTAAGTACAAAATGGGGAGATAATCCCAGAAATAAAATACCCAGAGTTATGTATCTTGTAAGGGTCATGATCTGTGCAGTATCAAGTTAGTGTGTAAACTTTTATGCCGATTCTCTTTGTTGAAATTGAGAAATATCCAACTTGCTGAAACAGGTTAACCAGACTGACGTACTGACAGATAGATGGACAGACGGATGGACAGTTTAATCACTAGATGCCAGGGACATAAAAAACAAATTAATGTGCATAAATTTGTATTCCTCTTTTGGTAAACAGCTTTTAAGATACAATGCTGCAGTAGATAGCATACCTATCTTGTATACCACGGTCACTAAGTACACCATAAATCTCCTTGGCAACTAATGGTCCTTGGAAACTCTGACCTCTCAAATTTTCTTTTTCTAACTGTCGTATAGTCTGCAATGAGCAACAACAATAATAAAATAACAATTTGAAACAAACTGTTCATTTCAAGAAACATTTATTTTATCAAACATTTCTCTTTTTTATCAATCAGATTCAATGTAAAGACTTAAATAAACAGATTCAAATAAGGTTGTGTTGAGATTTGTCTAAACAGCCTAACAAAATGACATCCCCTTTTCTATCAACTTCTATTTATTGTACAAAGGGGTGTTTTACAATTATTTTATTAAC
The DNA here is from genome assembly GCA_038501625.1 of Corbicula japonica. Taxonomy (NCBI): domain Eukaryota; kingdom Metazoa; phylum Mollusca; class Bivalvia; order Venerida; family Cyrenidae; genus Corbicula; species Corbicula japonica. Next base: position 4,825,649 of record JAZAYU010000043.1, on the reverse strand, counting down.
TGAATCTATCAACTGAATAGCAAACACTGCTGACTGCATAAGTCTGACCTGAGGCTACACCTATGGCCAATGTGACAAATGTTGTGTTTAACACTTAATGGTTAACATTTCCAGACTACTTCAAAGTGAGGTTTAACTTTTACCTTGTCAGTTTTAACAAGTTCTTCTCCTAGTGTTCTATTTCTGCTCCCATAACAGGAAGTGACAAGATCAGCCACTCCGCAACTCTGGAAGAACGTAATCTCTTGACTCCCTGAAAATACAGAACATCGACCATAACAACACAAGTCTTGATTTATAAGTTTATTTCTGCCCATGAAGCAAAGTGTATGATCAGATCAGACAGTTATAATGTGCAGGCTGATCATACATTCGTTTCCCACGGGGTAAAAGCTGTATCCATGAAGTAAAGGCTTTATAAAATTTTCAGTTGTTTTTTAAAAGGAAACCAATATTTCTAATAAACCATTGGTTATTGTATTGCATAGTAATTCTATAACAATTATTGAAATTATAAATGTTGACTGCTTAGCTTTATGCTCTCAGTTCTAGGAATGATGCCCCCCTCACACAATAAATGTTTTCTCATTGCAGCGTTTTTTTTCCTTCTTTAACTACCTCCGCTAAACGGTACCATTCCCAAAGCTGACCGGAGTCTTCCCAATTCAAAGTACCGGACTTTCCCAATCCCCAACGCTAATGTTTCCAACAACAAATAGTGCTGTTTCCCAATATTGACAAAAAAGTTTTTGCAAGAAATGTCGTTCCGCGTAAACAAACCGTACCGTTCAAAGGGAAGTAACTCTTATCAACGATCCGGTTAGACTCTTAGTGGGCAGGGTACAGTTTCGCACTTTGGTCCCGGTCGATTTTTTAAATATTTGGGGTACCCTTGAATTAAATGCATTAAAATGATTGTTTAAATTTAAAATGTGAGATTCTTTTTAAATTATGTATAGTTTGTGCAATTAGAAATCTGATCATGGTGGCTAAAATGCATGGATGGTAGCTTTGTATGTTCTGAGTTGAATAGTAACCGGATGAAAACACAGTCTGCTCGGCTGCATCTGAGAATAATTTGACGGTGAGGTATTTCAATGACAAATGCTGAAAAATCAAGCTGGATGGGAGACACTTTCCATCTGCTTGGGGAATTGGGCACATATTAAATATTAACAGGAAAGGGGTTTTATTTCAAAAGTCTCTGCAGGAAATATTTTGCAGGCTTTCGGATATGTAGGATTTTAGCCAAATTTGCACTGGAAAAACAGGGGTAGGGGTGAGCTTATAGGTCTTATTAAATCCTGAAGGATAATTACTGTAGACCAGTTGCTTGTTGTTTACATGATACCACCCCCCTCCAACACAGAAAATACAACAACACCATTTTAGCAGTACAAATTTTGTATTTTCAGTAAACAAGTGTTCGCGCGCAGTCCCAGACTCCGAAAGCAGCCTCGGAAACTGTACCCTGCGCCCTTAAGGTAAAAACCTGAATTTTTTCGTATGAGAAAGTTGACTTTGATGAAATGCAAATGCAATATCTGAACATAGTTTGAGTTGAAAACAGTCATTTTTCTCAGTTTTGATGGAAGGTTTGGCATCTGTAACAGAAATACTATCACCCTGCCCAAGGGGATGATATTCTGCTTATTTCCCTTTATTAGGGTGTAGGTGTTAAATTGGCTCTATTTACCTCATTTGGCTAATAAAACATGATTAAAGTGGTTTATTGAACCCAAAAAGGATCAAACCTGAGATGAAAGGGGGATATATGAGACTTGAAAGGGAGACGCAAGTTCTTAAGTGGGCAGGGTACAGTTTCGCACTTTGGTCCCGGTCGATTTTTTAAATATTTGGGGTACCCTTGAATTAAATGCATTAAAATGATTGTTTAAATTTAAAATGTGAGATTCTTTTTAAATTATGTATAGTTTGTGCAATTAGAAATCTGATCATGGTGGCTAAAATGCATGGATGGTAGCTTTGTATGTTCTGAGTTGAATAGTAACCGGATGAAAACACAGTCTGCTCGGCTGCATCTGAGAATAATTTGACGGTGAGGTATTTCAATGACAAATGCTGAAAAATCAAGCTGGATGGGAGACACTTTCCATCTGCTTGGGGAATTGGGCACATATTAAATATTAACAGGAAAGGGGTTTTATTTCAAAAGTCTCTGCAGGAAATATTTTGCAGGCTTTCGGATATGAAGGATTTTAGCCAAATTTGCACCGGAAAAACAGGGGTAGGGGTGAGCTTATAGGTCTTATTAAATCCTGAAGGATAATTACTGTAGACCAGTTGCTTGTTGTTTACATGATACCACCCCCCTCCAACACAGAAAATACAACAACACAATTTTAGCAGTACAAATTTTGTATTTTCAGTAAACAAGTGTTCGCGCGCAGTCCCAGACTCCGAAAGCCGCCTCGGAAACTGTACCCAGCGCCCTTAACTCAGTTGTTATCATTAAATAAAGTACAGACATGTGACGTCTTTCATCCGGTCCGCATTTTATACACGTCCTTTTTTCAGACTGGTTTACGGTCAATAATTGCAAGTTGACTGATTTTTACTGATAAAATTGAAGCGCAAAGACCAGTCTTCAGAAACTGAAAGTAGTTTACAAACTTCACAACAACGTTTAGAATAAGTTATTATTCAAAGGAAGCCGTTAAATACAAACACTGGCACTCTTTTGTTGCAAGATTTCGGGTATATATTGACCGATCCCATGCCATTGGCGACATGTCCCGAGTCTGAGCGATTTGAACCAATGAATGTATTTACTGGTATCGAGCAACCTCCCATACTTTCCCCCATAAATTGGACTGAAACTAAACTTGAATCCAGCCTTCCAACATATTTGGAAACCAAACTGAGTCCCACTCAGAAGCTATCCTTGAGCTAGCTGTAACACAAAGACACATTGCCTCAACCTGGCACTGAATCCAGCCCCCACTCCTTGCATTATAATTTCAAATGCAGATTTATCAGATTCATTTCACATTTATTGCAACCTCAAAGAAACTTTTCCTGCCATTGGAATTTTTTTTTCCATAGACAGGCAGTCATTGGATTGGCAGTTACTTAGTTCTGGCATAACAGTTACATCACTTAAGGGTTTCCTGCTAAAGAACCAGACCTTATGATGCTTTGTGAAGCTGAATAAAACCCCTAGTTTGTAATTACATGGAATAAGAAAAAATCCCAATTTTGTTGATTTTGCGACTGATTTTTTTCCCAATTTCAAGATTTTACAACGCGAAAATTTCCCAATTGTAGGGGAAGGGGACCCTTTCCCCTTTGGGGAAAAAAAACGCTGCATTGTGAAATGCTGTGTAACGTGGAAGCATAATTTATTATGCTTGCAAATGATCTGAAGATGTCATTACATTAGAAATGAATGCAATGCTACATAAACACATATATCTGTCAACACTTTCCATGGTTAAAGATTCTATTTTTACTTTCACTTTTGCGATTTTGTAGGCGACAATTTGATTGGTTGAAAGGGTTAGTGATAAAAGCATGTTTTAGTTACTCGTCGTCAGATCCTGACAGCGTAGCGGTTTTCAGGAAATGATTTTAATCAGATTGTCTTTTAACAATTTGTAATTAATAGTTCTTCGCCAGAGAAAATGATTATCATTGGTGAAATATAGTTAATTCTTGAATTGGTTTACTTCACAGACGTGAATTTTCTCATAGAAGATCAATTTTACAGTTTTTGAGCTATTATGATTTATATTCATATAACCATATGAATTATATTCATATAACAAATTATTCAAATTAAATTTGTGCATTTCTTCCAAAGAGCAAAGTAGGTGAAAATTCAATCTGGATGAAATAAAGTTATAGCACAGCAGTTTATTTGAATAAGAAGTCTGGAACAAGAATACCTTCAATGAAAAGTTCTCCAAACTTGACCATTTCCATGAGCCCGAGACGTAGTACTGCAGCCTTTGTGTTGTTACCCTGCCCCAAACCATCGACTATACCAGATCCTATAGCAACAACATTCTGAAGATTTCAACAACAAGTTAAATACAAGTACTCTCTCTATCTACAGCTTCAACAACTTCACAAAAAACAAGATGTGTACGTCTTTGTTTATACAAATACATGATGTTGTAGGTGAGGTATGATAGAATTTGTTTCATACTTTGTGATTAAACACAATTCATAGATTAAAGAAAACTCCTGCACAGGCTTATTTAACACATTTAATTCAAATACTCGGAATCTACACAGCAATTGTTTTTTTTATCTGAGCCATAAGTATGACTGTTTTTTAATCTCACAATATCCAATATAGTAACAAATAAATCATAAAACCTTATTCACAAATGTATTAAATTAAAATATTCAATCCTGAAAAAAATGTTTTGAATCTGCCCCATTATCATAATACTGAAATGGATAAAAGTCTCAAAACTCCAGCCTGTTATTGGTCAGGTAAGAAACTTGGCACAAATTTAGCAAATTACCAGGTGAGGATTGTAGACTGGCCAGCAGTCTAAGGTTAATGATTTTGAAGCCTAGGCCCAAGACCCTTAAACTGCAATTGGAGATCAGTCTCAAATCTCAAGCATCTGATCGAAGGAAATGGAGACCAATTTCCATTTCATGCCAACCAATCATTTGTTAGAGATTTGGAACTGGCCTCGTGTTTAAGTTTTATAATCTTGAGCACAGGTTTTCAACTATGGTAGTTCTTTAGGAATGTTAAACAACTGATTGCTCTCTACAGGTATTACACATGTTGTTTGTGAATACTTACAATCAGTGCTCCACACATCTCTATGGTCTCGATATCTTTACAGCTTGTGATTCTCAGGAAGCGTTTCTGGAACAGATCCTTCAGTAACACAGCCTGCGCATCTGTCTTCACTCCTACAACACCAAGCAATTTTGTGTATATCATTAAATATGTGATTTTTTGATAACGGCCTTGTTATTTATGTGAGTGCTGTCAAATAGCCAACATAAACTACAAAGAAAACTTGGCCAAAATTTAACCACCCATTAAATCAGAATTTTGTTAATTAACTACAGGTATGCTTTTTACTAACCTTTTTTCACCATTAAATATATACATTTTATTGTGTGTGTAACCAGTGAAGATCCAGATCAGCTGGCACATCTGTGTCTTCTGCTCTGGATCTACACTGGTCACTACTTTGTCAGAAATAACCTGATGAATTAAATGCAAACAGTGCAGATCCTGATCTGGATCTACATGGTCCATGTGAAAACAGCCATATCCCATGGAGTAAAGGGTTAAACACCCAGTGAATCAAGCTTTATGATTAATTTTCTGCACCTAAACCTTTTCAATTTGAAAATATTTATTAAATACTATGTCATTTTTCTTGCCAACAATTGCTTTTTTATTAATTAAATAGCAAATTAAACTGAATTTAAATGGATATATTTTGAATTAATCAGAATGATTTAGTCAATTAATGACAAAAAACATAATGAACGAACACCATCCTCTTTACAAATGACACAATCATTACAATATACTTCTTGATGTAGGTCTTAATACTTAACACTTAGAACTAGAACTAGAAGCCTCAAAATGTTAACAAAGCTTTTATTGTAAAGTTTACAATGTACTAACCATTCCAGGAAAGTATGCAAGAAGAATGATTATTTATCTTTAATGATAATCTTCATCAGTGGAGTTAAGAAAAGAAGGTCTAAGAATGAACCCATCTGTCCGTACGTTTGTCCTGCTCATATGCATTGGTCTAAACCCAGATGCAGCACATACCGATGGTGGTTTCACAGAATTCTTCTCTTGCAACCTCTATGGCTATATTGGCTCCCATCATCACGCAGCAATCTATGTGTAAGATCTCCTCGATCATGTTAGAGATCATTGCTATACCACATGTATCCTCTGGACACTTGTCAAAACCCTGTAATACATTCAATAGACAACATATATGCAAGCTGCGCCATAAAACTACAGAATCTATAACTTTATTACCTCCCATGAAAACATTTGTGGTAATCTATATAATATATATATTTTGCATTATTGTAGTGTTACTTATTGTTAAGAAACCCAGATAAAATAGAAGACAGATGAACATGCATGGAGACAGACATACAGAAATATGGACCCTCCAGGAAAAGCAGGATTGGGAACATAGAAACAATATTAAACTGTTTTCATCTTGAAATTTATGACAACGACATTTAATTCTTTAAACAAAGCAACAGACAACAGCAAAAACTTGTCAGAAACTGAATATTGACTGTTTTAAAAACAGATACTAAACTCTAAATAGCATACTGTTTGCAAAAAATATCAACAACAGTCTATTACAGAGTAATTTTGTTTTACCTTAATAAGTGAAACAGCCAGTGCAGTGGGTTTAACATGTTCTTTCATAATTTCACAAGTCCCTCTCACAAACTGGTGTGGCATAACAAATATAAGAATGTCTGCATCTTTACACGCTTCAATCACATCTGGTATAGCTACCTGCAAATAATTAATGCCATTTAATACTCACTAGTCTCATAGATAAAACTGAAAGTTCATCTTTTCCAAAATATATGTTAATAAATAAGTGATTTGATATTGGCCCTGTTTTTTGTCTGAAGGCAGTCGTATTGGCCCTGCCTTATTAGCCAATTAAATTGCTTCAAATGTGGGCTTTATATCTATAACACTTTTTGGCCCGGGGCTGACAAAGAGTAAATGATAATGGCCCTGTTATTATAAAGCAGGCCGTCATGTTATTGAACGTGGCAGATGCTTTTTCATAGCGCTAATAACCTTAAGTTATTTAATAAATGTTGTTAATCTTGTTTAGAGACATTTTTTGTTCGTGTTCAAAGCTAATTTTTGGCCATTTATAATTGTTTTTTATTGCCATTGAAGTAAACTGCATTACAGATTCAAGGGAGTGAGACAAGCACCCCCTGATTGTATCAGCACCTTACCACATTATCTGGCAGTTTGATCCCTGGCAGATATTTCACATTCTCGTGCCTCTCATTGACAACTTCTGTTAGTTTGCGTCCTTCAAATTTCTCTTCATACATGTACATGTTCACTTGGGGTTGAAACCGATCTGATTTCTCCAACACATTTTCTCCTACTATTTTTGCTATGGCAGAACCCCTGAAAATATTATACCATATAAACAATTCGACAACTGCAAAATGCTTCCAGGAAAAAATACCAGTAAATAACTAGCTCTACGCAAGCTACTCATTGTGAGTTACTGATATGAAATCATGAAAGTCATATGATGAGCATGATGTGCATATAGACAACACATTAAACAAGATATCGGTGGAACCGATGGATGCTTCCTGTGAAATTGCTGGTACACAAGAGTGGTATTGGTACTAAAAAATATTACATCATATGTAGCTATATTAATGGGCCATAACTCAGTTTAACACAAACTGTTGCCTTGCTTATAATATTTCTGCTAATTAGTTTCGCTTCTGTAAAGCATGTTTTTACTCAGGTGCAATAATTCAGCATTTGAACTCCAGTCTTTTGAATGAAATCATAGAAATATTTCTAGCAGGAAATTAATCCAGCAAGATTATGACTTCATAATACTGTAGAAAGGGATTTATTTGCGTTGGTTTTATTTTCGCTAATATTCGCAAATCGCTTGCCTTGCTAATTCATAAATATCGCGAAAATATGATGAGTTTTGATATATCCTTGCGAAATTAATGCGTTTTACAGTAATTATTTGTAATAAAAAACTAGATGGGTGTTCAGTTGAACACTTGTGTTGCCCTCTGGTACAATGTCAGATGATAAATAGATGTTCAAAAAGGGGCATAACTCCATTTTGCCAAAACAACTTGTCATCATCACGAGTGTTGTCTTGAGCAATATAATTTAAAACTTTCAAGAAGAACAAATAGCCAACGTTAAGTTTTCCTGTAAAAATCCAACTATAAAAAGGGGCATAACTCCATCAAATATGATCTTGACCTAACGAATTTAGCATCATAATGTGCATGTTGTCATAAGCAATATAATTTGAAAGTTTCATGAAGAAGTATTGAGAAATGGCAAAGTTATAAAAATTGGCATCATCATGAGTGTGTTGTAATAAGCAATCTAATTTAAAAGTTTCATGAAAGTATTAAAAAATGGTAGTTATAGCAAATGTTAAGTTTTCGTGACGGACGGACAGACCGACAGACGGACGGACAAGGTGATCCCTATGTATCGCCATTTCTTCGAAAAGGGCGACACAAAAAAAAGATGTTGCTATGACAGAGATTATCAATAACTATATAGATGTTGTTTAAAATTGGGAACAATTACCATAATAATGACTGCTGTTATAGTAGACTTTAAATTGTAAAAACATGACTGTTTCTAAAGCATTACTCAAATATTCAGCTGAAATTTTGATTGAGACTTTTTATCTAGAGAGTTTCTTTTATAGATAAATAAGTTGGGTTTTTTTGTTGTTGTTTTTACGGATAAACTGAGTAACAGTTATTGATGGTGGTTGCAAAGCAGAGTTAAACTGTATTTTGCAGAAGTGGTGTAGGTAATGATGAGAATTTATTTTTAGTTTGATGAAAGTCTGTTCTGAAACATTAAATTTGCTATGTGATAAATGGTATTATTCAAGAGATTTCTTGTGCTTTATTATGTCTAGATATTTGTTTTCATAAAAATCAGAAAAGAAGCTTGTTTGCAGATGTTTCTCACCTGCTGAATTATCTAACAGGTAAGTTACAGAAGATTGCGGCAGTGTCCTATTTCACAACACTATGACTTAACGTGCACACTGTTTGCATCACACAGTCACAATTGGCAAAGTTGGTTGTGGACTCAAGACCTATATAACTTTATAAGTCGATTCAAAAGTAATATTTAACAAAGAAAGTCCCCCACATGAAAAAAAGATGTTTTAATGCTTTACAGAAAAATTTTATGCAGTTTGGCAAAAATCTAAAATCACCCTAATTGTGGCTTAAATTGATGCCCTCTTTCCCCCACCCCAACAAAATGTCGTGCCAGAGCTAAATTTTCTAGCCAATGATCGGTGTAATTCAACATTTTAATTTTTGGATTACTACATGTACCTGATTTGGTAAGATTAGTGTAATATTTTTTGAGATGCTGACTTTTTAAATGCTATGTTTACATTGGGCTTTACAAAATGAAAGTTTTGTTATTTCCCTTTATACTGGCTTACAATATAGTCGGGACACACATTCTCTGAGAACTTGGTATTTGATTGTAAGTAAATTTGGTGTGGATAGACTGACAACAATCCCAATCTATCAAAATAAAACAAAAACGATGTGTTTATCCAGTGTAGACCCTGTGTAGACCCTCATATTTTTTTTTGTAGGGGGGGGGGGGAGGGGTGTGTGACAAATTTTGGAGATATCGGGATCCGTCTTCAAAGCCCCTGTGCCTTGTTCTAGCTATGAGACAGTTCCTGTAATAACTAACTACTTAGGATAAGCACGACCTTGTCCATCAATTGATAATTCGAAGGTGAAGGTTATCGAATCTCTTGCTGTAGCATTATGGACGCAGTATGGACGACAAAAAAACTCTGTTATGCTCCACGACATTCATACATTGTTTCTATACTCACCATTCTCCAGAACCTATGAGACAAACTGATAATTTGGTCATTTTTGGTACTGAAATATTTTGCTAAACTTGCATCCGGGTTTGGTTCCCGTTTCTACACCGGGACAAGCTTGACTCCCCGACTTTATTACCTTTCCTGAAAGCTAGTCGTCTAACTGTGATGAATATCGTTTATTGTTATGGCATTAAATACGAATATTGTTGGCTTTTTATACAAATTACCCCTTGCACCATAGCGTCGCGTTCTCATGGCGATAATGGCTTAGGGAAAGCCCTGCTGCTATCGATAGTGGCCTGGAAAAAAATCTGCTGCTAGCAATAATTTATGGCTTGGGGAAAACCCTGCTGCTTGTGATAGTGACCTGGGAGAAACTCTGATAGCAATAATGACCAGCCACTTGCGTGTTATGTGTTAAGACTGTCAGGTCGCAGATAGGGTACTCATAATATGACTAGTCTTGAATGGTCTAGGGAAAACCTGCTGCTAGCAATAGCAGCCTGGATAAAAATCATGCTACTAGCAAGTGGCCTGGAAAAAAACACTGCTGCTAGCGATAATGATATGGGGAAAACGCTGCTGCTTGTGAAAGTGGCCTGGGGAAAACCCTGCTGCTAGCAATGGTGACCTGAAAAAAAAAACCCTGCTGCTAGCGATAGTGATACGAGGAAAACGCTGCTGCTAGCAATAGTGGCCAGGGGAAAACCCTGCTGCTAGCAATGTTGGCCTGGGGAAACCCTGCTGCTAGCAATATTGGCCTAGGGAAAATGCTGTTGCTAGCAACAGTGGACTGGGGAAAACCGAGCTGCAAGCAATAATGGCCTTGGGAGAACACTGCTGCTAGCAATTGTGGCCTGGGAAAAACCCTGCTGCTAGCAATATTGGCCTTGGGAGAACCCTGCTGCTAGCAATTTTAGCCTGGAAAAAAACCTGCTGCTAGCAATATTTGCTTAGGAAAAAATGCTACTGCTAGTAACAGTGGCCTGGGGAAACCCTGCTGCAAGCAATAATTATGGCCTAGGAAAATGCTAGCAATATTGGCCTGGGGAAAATCCTTCTGCTAGCATTAGTGGCCTGAGGAAACCCTGCTGTTAGCAATACTTGCCTGGGGAAACCCTGCTGTTTTCAATAGTGGCCTAGGAAAAATCCTGCTGTCAAAGTTTACATTACCGACATCAAAAATTAATTGATAATATATCGAAATCCTCTGTTATTGCTGTGTCAAACTAAGCACCAGTGGTAGAGAACATTTAGATGGGAATGCACCTGTGAATTGAACCAAAGTGCCCAAGTACTGTTGAAAAGTGGACATAGTATCTGAAAAGTACCCAAGAAAATCTTAATTCTTTTCTTATCAATTTAGTTAAATTAGTTAATTGGTGTTTATAACCTTAAGGTGTTCAGGTTAGTCAGTACCTTTGAGTCTATAAATAAGTTATTCTAAAAATCAGTACAAACACATTTATATAATTTCTGTTGATTTAATGACTTTATATTTTGATGTGGATGGAAAAAATAACAGAAAATAAAAAGAATTATGAACTTAATACCAATCATTTTATAATAAATAAATATGTATACATAAAAAATAATAAAAGAAATAAAGATTGTAATTTTGTAACATACTCTCCAAGTGTTATTTAAAAAAGCTTAAAAAATCTACATTGAATAATCAATTTCTTCTAACTAATTAATGCTGATAGCTGAAGAATACATAGTTCTACTTAATTAATATCAAAAGATAAACAATGCTGACAACAAGTTTCTATTTCTTAAAAAAAGCACATTTTTATTGTATTGTTTTTTTTTTATTCAAAATCAATGCCTCCATGTAAATTTATCTCAGAAGCTACTTTTGCAATGGATCTTAGTTAACACTTTACTCCTTAAATACGACTTTTATCACATTGGTGAACAGTATAGATCAAGATAAGCCAGCACCTACATGCAGTGATCTGGATCTACACTCTTTGGAACTTGGTCAGAACCTTAAAATCTAAGACAAACAGTGTAGATCCTAAACAGATGGAAAGGACGAAAAAACAAGTCATTTTTGAACAATTTGAAATGTCATCTTAGAGAAAAACCTTTGAGAAAATATTTTTGGGTATTAAGTGTAGTTTGCCGCTTTTATCTAATTGGAAAACTATGAGTGAATTTCAAATGGGCATTAAATCCAGAATCATATTCTTAACCATTTACTCTATGGGATATCACTGTTATCCCATGGGCAAATGGGGTTTATCCAGATCAGTCGGCATATTTCTGCCATCTGATCAGGAGATGCACTGTTTACTTTTGATGAGGTTACTTCTGACCAAAAAGTCATCATGGTAGATCCAAATCAGAAGGTCATTGTAGATCCAGATCAGATTGCATGAATGTGCCAGTCTATCTAGATCTACACTGGTCAGTCTATGTGGTAAAAGCCATACCTGGTGTATGGAGTAATGGGTAAAATTTTATGGTAATTTAGTTTATATGTACACCACTTAATAATTTTTACATATAGCAAACAATATTTTAACATTTACAAACTGTATCCAAAACAAAATCTTACAAGTTTATCAGCAAGGCCTATAAAGGAATGGGTCAGCTATAACAATCTGCATAGTGCACATGTAGGCAATAATACTATTAATGTAATTGTATGACAAAGCAATGAAAACACCATCCCTAAAATTGGGACGGGTTTTTTAAAATACACTTTGTCTTTACCCGCTATCTTAAAAAATTTTGCAAACATTTTCAAGAAATCCAAACAACTTAAAAATAGTAGTTTAAAATACAATATAATTTTATTAAAAAAATCATTCACATGATTTCAGCTTATTTAAATGCAAGAATATAACTCATATACATATAAGGCCCCATCATGTTAACGGGCAAAACCAGAGTGAAACTGCAATGAAAACAAAAAAAAGGTGATATTAGTAGGCCAGTGAGATTCCACCATAAGATGATGTTTCAATAATCACACAAAAGGAAAATGTTTCAATACAATACAAGATAATCATTAAATCTAACATATATATGCATGAATATACATGTACAGCTATACATTTGTCCTATACTCATTACCACTGTATACTAACATGTGTTTTGCATCATAAAATATGTTTATGCCCGTCAAAATTAGGATTTATGTTTAAGTTTTACTTATACTTATTGCTTTATACAAGCAAAAATGCTAGATCAGTAACATGTAAGTAATGAATTATATATTGTTAAGTTTCCAAGTCTCTAAAACAGAAAAATATAAAAAAAGGAGTGTTGAATACTAAAATTAGGTTACCATAGGTAAATCACCAAAAATGTTGCTGGTGTGGCTAATAGTGCTACATTATCAGTTTTTGATATGTTTTTTGTAATTTTCAGTTTTATTCAAAGTTTGCATCGGCTGTAAAGAGTCATTTGCAGCTGTTCTGCAGGACACTATGCTAAGATTATGACCTTCACATTTGACCAAGTTAACTGAAAATCATAAATGAACATCTTCTCGAAAAAGCTTTTTGAAGTCAAATGATTTAAACTCAAATTTTGTAAAAATGATTAAATATTATCAATCTATCTGTCAATAGAGTGGCACAAAAATAAGTATTGGTCATTCTTAGTAGGAATTTGTAAACTATTGACTGCAAAATACAGAGCAGAGTGTTGGCACATTAAAGCATGAAGACTTTGACCTTAAACAATAAGCATGTTTATGTTTTACCCTTGTGAAAGGGATTTTAATAGTTTTTGAAAACAAGGGGTCATCTGATCTCTGTTTAGAATTTTCAAGGAGTCGTAATCAGATGTTCATGAATCATATCTTGTTTAAAGTGAACTTTACAACTGAAAAATTTGATTTAACTTCATTTTAACTAATTTTCATCATTAAAATAAACATTTACATAATATTTAAAATGCAAAAGACACAATAATTATCTATATTGTTGAAATTTTACTATTTTTCCTTAATTCTCCTACACCAAAATGACCCCAAGCTCAGAATTAGGTGGGCTCAAAAGTGGAAAAGTTCAAATTTGCTTGCATAAAAAAGCAAGAATCTGCATCAATGAAAATCACTTTTGTTAACGAATCAGTGAAAGGTTAGAAGCCTGCATGACGGCTGCTACCCTGTGTCTGCAGAGCACCGATTTTGATAGATTTAAGCATTATGACCTTCAGCTTGTAACCTGAGCATTTTAGTATTCATAACAACATTCAAGTTTGATTACTTGTTAACAAAAGCATTTGTTGATGGAGCAAAATGAATGGGTTCAAGTAATAGATAAAAAAACACCTTACCGAACTCAAGCCTGATAAATACCTACACAAAATTTATGAAGACAATTGACCCTGTAATATCCAATTTTATTAGTAATGAAAAGAGATGTAAATGATTCTATGATTGATTCCTGGGCAGTAAAAAATCTTTATCTGTTTCACTTTAACTTACAATGTTTAATAAGTAATATACTATTACAATGTACAAGGTTGATAAGTTTATACAACCCAACAGTTTACAGACTAAATGAATAAGTAATGCAAAAATTTCAAAAAAAAACTGTTAAAAAAAATAAACACCATAGATCAAAGAGAATAAATACAAATAAATCTGGGAAAATGTCAACAAAACAACTGTAACAGATTTCATGTGAAACAAACAACAAAAAATAACAGTTACATAATCAAAATTGATAATAAAAAACTCTGATTATATAAGGATGTAGCCAAAAATAAACAATGTGTCAGATTATAGTAAACTATGCTACTTAACACATAAAGTATCGCCCCACTTCAAATCAACTGCAGCAGAAAATGGATTATTACTTAACAATGTCCACTAAAGTAAAAATGTTCTCAACATTCAACATTAAAACTTAACTCCAGATTTACTAACTTACTAAGCAGTCCATGTCTTTTGTTTGAAGTTATTTTTTTATCAAATAATGAGATGAAGAGCTATACACAATTTAGATAAGTGTCACTTTTAGCAGCAGCCAGGGTAATTAACATACAGCAAGCAACATATTTAAGCAAAAGTCTCAAAAAGCCAATGTTCTTGATAGGTGATGTGTTAAGAAATACGGACTTCCAAAGTACTTTCATATTACATTATAAGTATCATGCATGAGTGCGAGGTGAAGATGGAACAATCTGTCACCAAGGGTTAACTATTTTGCAGGAACAAGGCTCTGCCGAGATCCCGCCAAAACAGTTGACCTGAGGTGACAGATTTTTCTATCTTTACCTCGCACTCATGCAATATACTTTTTCTTGCATACCTTTTATTATTTATAACAGTTCTGTGTATGTATTCAAACTAATTTATTTTCCTTATGCTGAAATATTGACAATAATGCAAACCTTTTTTAAAAATGACGTCACTAACTTGAATATATTACGTTAGATACTTGAAGAATTGACGTCACTCGCGTGACTCATTCTACATGGGGGGATGTTGAATTGAAATTTCCTACACGGGTGAAAACACTGGATGAACTGATCTGGTATGCAAGAAAGAAGATTCTCATATTTGCTACAAAGATAACACATTTATATTCAAGAAGCAGACACTGTTTGAATTTTCATTTTCTTCTTTTTATAATAGTCTGGAAATTGCAACTGACAAGGCGTTCATCTAGTTATGTTGTCACTTATATGGTTCAGGTTTTGAGAATAAAGGCTTGATTAAAATCTAAAAATTTAAATTGTATTTTTAAACATTATCACATTTTACCATGTGATCTTTCATCCATAGTTATATATGTCAGATCTTATACAGTAAAGTGATATGTCAGAATTACATGTACTTTGAGAAATACCTTGATCAGTATACATGTACATTCTAATTTTCATAAAATGTGATGACAAGCTAAACTGCAGTGGCTACCTTGTATAATGATGAAGAAAAAAAACCATACAGAAAGAAGTGCTCTAACCTGGTTAATAATTTTTATGACATCAAAATATCAACAACAGTAAAGTGATTGTTTTGTTAGTGTTTGGAATAAGGCTTTCAAGTTTACAGATATCTATAAATATTGACATGTGTCAAACTTAACACCAAACATAAAAATAAAGGACTTCAATATCTACAGACTTAATGTACATGTACACCAAAAATAAACTAAAGTAACAGGTGATTCATACACTAATACATGTATGTCAAAGCATCATTTGTATTATGGACCGAGGAGTAGTGGTACTTTGTGGTATAAAAGGCTACTGTTTCTTAGCTTCCTACTCTCTTACAATGAGGCTGGGCTTTGTCAGTTATTAGCATTATAATGCATCATTAGTTAACTACTGTCTAGACCATCTTATATGACAACAAATAACAGTCATCTTATCCTTCTACAAAATTCTGTTAATAACTTGCATTTATTCCAACAAATTATTTGTGATGCACCATGACAAAATGGGGCTTATTGACTTTGCATTAGGTTTAGAACCTGATTGTGGACTCAAAAGGATTTAAACAGTCTGCTAGATGAATTAAGAATGCTTCTGTGATGTATGACAAACAGTGTAAACACTTATCTGACTGCACAGATCCACAGGCTGATCTGGGTCTACACTGGTCACATGATGATAAGCTATAAACACCATTTTCTCAATATAAGTTACATTTATATTAATATAAAAGTGTAATCATGAAAGCCTAAGTCTGGGATCACACGAGAGGAATGTTTCTATCAAGTATCTGTTAGAACCAGTATTATCACAACAATCTAAGGGACAGTCCCCATGCTATTCTTTAGCCTCAGGGATTTCCTGATCATCTATAAATAGTTTGTGTATGATGCCGTCACGTCGCTTCCCGCTGCTGATTGCCTTGATGTATGCCGAGTGTAAAGTCTCGCCAAGAGCAAAATGGGTTTCTGTTCCTTCATCTGTGAACTCTCCCTGATGAGGAAACAATCATTTAATTGAATATATCATATATCGTTTTATCTAGGCAACACAGATGTAATCGCAGGCATCATTTATTGCTTAATCTAGACAACATACATTTTAAATCATTAATTGGTTAACATAGGCAACATAAATTGAATTGAATACATAATTTATTGTTGTTTAATCCAGGAAACATACATTTATTAGAATACATCATTTATTGTTTAACCTGGTCAACAGTTTGAATACATCATGACTCAGTACTGAAAAGAACTAAATACTGAAACTTTGACAAAGAAATAGTAAGAAATGGCCAAGTATTCAATAAAAAGGAGCGTAATTCTTTCAAATGTGACTTTAACCTATCCATTTTAGAGTCAGGAGTCTGTTGTCAAAGCAATTACATATTGAGGATTGCATGCAAGATTGTCATAACTACATTGAAATAAAGAAGGAGTTACGACAGTCTTGCATGCAACCCTCGATATTGATAATTTGAAGAAGGAACATAAAAAAATGGCAGAGTAATAAACACTGTTTGTTATCTTGTTGTTGAGATGTCTTAAACATCAAAATAAAAAAAATTCCATTTTGGATTGAACTAATTTTTCAAGAGCCTGAATTACTTTAAGGTTTACTTACGGTCTGTTCTACAATTTTTCCATTGACCCAGACATTCAGAGTATCTTTTTCTGAAATGACAGCAGTAAGAAATAAGCTACATATATAAATACATTAGTTACACTATTGTACTCGCCAATGAAAACTGTCTACTGCACTTGTATTACTGTGATACTAGACTACTGAGCAGGGATCTTGTACAGTATTAGCAAGATTTCCACAAAAGGTGCTCATTTGGGGCCGTCTTAAGGTCACTACAAGATAATTTTAAACTTTCTTGCCAAATATCCACATGAAAATTAAATACAGTATTGCTGATCCAAATGTGGGGGGTCGAGTAACCCCACTGCATTACTCTTGATCTGCCCCTGTGTTACTGTGGTATGATACTATCTCAGATGAATATAAACCAAGACCAGGGCAGTCTTGAACAGGCAGATGGCACAAGCATATACAGTGTGTGCTACATGTAGAAACAAGAAATATCCTTCAGTGCATCTAGAAAGAGTCTACCCTCTTGTATGCCAGGTCAAGAAGTTGCTTTACAGGAAGCAAAATTTAAGTTTTATTTCTCTGAACCCACAGATGCAGGGAATGCTTTAGTTCAATGGAGACTTGAGAGAAATAATCTTCCCAAATATCATCAGGATTCCCCTCAGGCATGCCAAAAAGCATCAAACAATAAACATCATGCAGTTTCCTCTATTACCCCTCTTCATTTACATTAAAGACAGTTGAACTTGAACAAACTAAGCTTACTTCCCATTAAAACTGACAAAAGGTATCCCTTTTCTGGCATATTATGGCCTAAAATGAACCAGAGAAATTTCAGGTAACTTGCAAATTATTTCTAACAAACAATTGCTATTCTAAATTCAGTCAGCTAAAATCTGAAATTCCAATAAGTACAATGAACATCTCTACCGTGCAGTTACTGTACCTAAGACAACTCTGAATGGAGTGCTGTTCTGCGAACCTAGAGTGAACCTCCAACATTTCATTATTTTGTTCTGGTTTTCACGGAACTTTTCCAGCGGTTTTCCATTCACTTCCAATGTGTACTCATAAGCGAATCCTGAGCAGGCATCTATGGATATAGTACATTTAGCATTGCCAACTTTGAAATGTTCCTTGCCAACCAGCTTAAACATCCAATCTTCACGGTGTATCTCCTGAAACAAACAAGTAAACATCTTTTATTGGTAGCATTTTATTTCGCAAGGGTTTAATTTTGTGTATTTGCACTAGGTAAAAAGCTTGAAATTTTATCCTTGCAAATTTTTAGCATGACATAGTTGATCTTACAAGAAAAATAAACATATGCCAATTTATGCACACATGAAAATTCAGCCCCTGTTAAATTAAATGATACCACAGTATACCTTACAAAACTAGATGCCTGTTGGCAACATGCCTTTCGACCCCTAACTGTGACTTTGACCTGTAAGATAGGAACATGGGGTTTGCACGTAGCACTCTGTCTTATTGAGGTTAACAAGACACGTTCAAGTCATGCGCCAGACAAGCTTTTACATGACCTTTGACCCCTAACTGTGACCTTGACGATGGGAACCCGGGGTTTACATGTGACACTGTCACATTGAGGTTAGCACTCATGCAAAATATAAACAAGATTGCTCAATGCATGTTAAAGTTATAGACTGGACAAATCCGGATGGATGCACTAGCAGATGGACGCACCAAGTTGTTTTGTATTAGACCTTGTGTTTATAAGTACTAGAGTAATACTCTTAGTAAGTTAGTAACTCAGAGATTGGTTAAAAATGTAACAGTTGATTTTTTTTTTTAATTACTGTATGAAAGGTGAATGAACATTTTTATCATCAACAAAGCCAGACCAAGCAACCTGCCAGAAACAACAGCATGCATGACTGTATTTTTATTGAAAGTTCAAAGGACAATGTGATCACCTTTCCATCAACAATGATAACTCGTTTGCCTGATGTTGTTCCATGTTCAAACTCCACTTTGTGTTTTCCATCTGGTAAAGATACCGACCATGTTCCAACTAAATCAGAAGACATTGTTCTGCAAGATCAATCAAAACAACCTATTTAGAAATCTGCAAGCACATTAGAATCAGTGGGTTACAGGTCATTTCAGCAACTTTCTTTGCTTTACCATTTCAACGTTGTACTCCATTTATATGCATTTTATGTGCAACCAATGCAGATCTAGATCAGCCATCACATCCTTGCCCTATGATGAGGATCTGCACTGTAGATTTTGTACCAGCAGCCTCGGTAGTTAAATTGGTAGTGTCGTGGTTCGAGGTTCGAAAACTGGTCAAGGCTACACTTTCCAACCTAAATCTGCCACAAAAGAAAAAAAGCAGATTTTTTTTTACAAAACTGTGTTGTTTGGTTGGTTGATGTGTGTATGTGTGTGTGTGGGGGGGGGACGTGGGGGGAGACAGGTACCACCACACGTCCCCACAATCCATCCCAGCCCTGAAGAAATGTTTGTCCGAGTTTAGTAATTATTAAAAAAGGATTTCAGATAAAGAGATAGTTGTAACATTGTTTGGTTTGGATAGGGGCAACTACAGTTGTGTCCTGTAATCTTGCATGTCCGGTCATATTGCACAGTAGTCTACAGGCATCCCCAGAAGTGTTTTTACAGTTGCCTTGTGAAAAAAAACAACAAAAAAACAACATTATTTTTGGGCCTATGTTAAGAACATCTAAAAGGTTAACATGTTGAAAATTAATACTTTTCAAGATATTTACATCAGCATAATTAATTATTCATGAATAAGCCTACTGACCTATTTTCTGATAATTAAAGCAAATAATTCTTATTCCATCATTTAGTCCTGAAGTGTGTGTCCTGTGTTACACAGAAAAATTAAAACACATTGTGAAACAAATGTATACCCTTTAGCACATACAATTCAATTTCATGTGGAAAAGTCAGTAAATTCAGACCAGATTTCCGTCAGTTCCCCCCAGTCTGTCAAAAAATATCAAGGCCATAATCCATGGATGATTTTTTACTGCAGAAGCATAAAAATGCCTTTTTCTCAATAAATAACAAATAATATTAAACAATAGGAAATTAATGCTTCGTCAGAGACACTTTATCTTTTAAAATATTTCACTTTTGTGATGCCATTTTTCTCAGGTGTGCAAGATAATCAGACATTAAGATGCTAGGGTAAAACATGCTGGTAAGGGTAAAGATTGCTTAATTCCCAATAGTTTAAGAGTCATGATCAAAACATTTTTTGTGATTACATGCTAGAAAGGATATTGAATACAGACTGACAGTAATGACACATTTTTCCGTTATTGATGGCTAAAATATAGGCAGTAATGCTTAGGTGCGCAAGATAACCGGGCTGTCCGACAGCATTTTACCACCTCACCTACACTTACTTGTAATTCTGTTACGTTTATTATTTTTATATTAACAATTCTGGTAAGTCATGAAACCCCTTCATTAGTTGAAAAGTTTTGCTCCAGGTACAATAAATTTGCACAAATTTTGACCTTTAAGCAAGATAAGAGACAGTGCCTTAGTTCACGTAATACATAAATTTGAAAGTAGTACTGCAAAATGCTCATATGTGTTCACTAAACTCGGTATATTTGATTTGTTACCTACTCAGCAACGTTTGTTGACAATCCGGGTGCTTTAGCAAGAACTAACCCAACGATTTTTATAAACAAGAAAGAGAATCTTAACCTAAAATTATTTTTGACTGTTACAATGCGCATGTCACTACTTCCGAAGACAGTTCATAGATAATGTCTGGGTTAGAGTCATTTTTTTTAAACGGAATGATTTCCTCGCAGTTGTCAATCAGTCGTCAAACTTGGAAGGGGCGTGTAAGGTGAAGTGATAGTATTTATGGTCTTTTTCTCATAACTACCAAATCGTCTGCGCATGGAAATTCTGCATAAAACCTGGGTTAGAATATAAACTAACCCAGTTAAAACTTGTCAATTTTGAACTAATCAAGTATCTGTAGAGTACGTCATTAACTCAAATTTGATCATGATTCTATTATGGAAAAAAGTAATAGAGAAATAGAAAATAGTCTCAATCGAGGCCATGATAAGCCATATTGTGATCAACTGTAGATGGGTTAATCACTAGTCTCAATAATTCGACTGCAAGCACAGACCCATTATCATACTGACTTTTTACAGATGTCTGTCCTTTACGTCTCAAGCAGTTACGATCAAAACTGTGGTGGAAATCGACCCGATTTAAATTCTGTTATTTATCGATAAACATAAGTCAGGTAAACTTTAAGTGCCGAAATCGAAATTTGTTGACATAGGTGGAGGTTTAAAAGAGTTTTGCATAAAAAAACGAAACCGTTATTTATAGAGGATTACATATATTGATTCTACTTGAATTCAGGTATGTATTTTTTTAAAGATACGCGGCTCCTTAAAGCATCTTAAACCATATGTATATGGTTTAAGATGCTTTAAGGAGCCGCCAAAGTTGCAATTCAAATTCCGATCGGCGGCATATAGAAATAGAAGAAAAATTTTCCGCATTGATTTGAATAGTAACTGAGTTGTGCGCGAAGGACGAACATCACATATATAGAAAAGTCCTTGTCGTGCACAAATAGTTGTGCTAGGTTAATCACCAGGCCTTCAGAGCGCTGTAAAATATGTCGTTGGTAACCTTTTTTGAACTTAGAGATGTTTATTTACGAATTATCGGGAGAAATTAACATTGCCTTTTATTTACTTAAGTTTATAAATTAAATCTCCATAAATTTGGCTGTGAAATTCTTAAATGCAATAGTGATTTTAAACTTTACTTGTATATTTGAATTAAATCTGGATAAAATAACCTTGTTTTAAAGGTTTTTCTGTTATGCAAAGATTACGTTCATTGAAATCATAAACATCATTTCAAACTCTAGAAAAGCGAACAAGCTGTGAGATATAAACACCGTAAGATGTTGCACGAAGAACATCACCGTCTAAAAACGGAAAATTTACAAAATTAAAATAAAAATAGTTTCTTTAATGATATATTTTAGTAGTGGCGTATCCATTTTCAAAAGAAAGATAAAGATCAAGGAAGTTTGCTTGCTTATCTGAAGTGTTTGCTAAGTAAATATGCATATCAGGAACCGCCACACTTGCAAAACACAGCCTCCCCACACAGCAAAAAAAAAAACAACAACAAAAGAAGAGGAACAAGAACATGTTTTTATAAGTAGTGTCAAATTCAATTAAGGCACCACACACAATAAATGAAAAAGAGAGTCCATGGGGTTACCGCATTGGAACGGACAGTGGCAAAACAATTTCCCACTGGGGTCTATGGCTAAACCAGGTTCTATGGTGCACCAACCTCAAACTTGCCACAACAGTTTCTCATATCAACAATCTAGCACAACTATTTGTGCGCAACAAGGGCTTTTTCGATACATACGATGATCGCACTTCGGGCACAACCCAGTTAGCATTCAAATCAATGCGGAAAATTTTCCTTCTATGTCTTTATGCCAGCAACCAGAATCCTGTCGCAACTTTTAACGGCTTCAAATAGTTTTTTAAACCTTATATATGTTTTAAAAAAATTACATACCTGAAAAGCTAATTCCAATTAGAATCAATATATGTGATACTTTTTAAGAAACTTGTTCGTTTATTATGAAAAAACTTATAAACCTCCACACATGTCAGCAGTTTTTATGTTACACCGCTATATTAAGTTTATCTGACTGTAGTGAATCGATTTATAAAAGGGACGTTTTCATTGGTTAGCACATTTAAATCTACATGTAAACGACATAAACAATAGTAAGTTTAAAAGTGTTATTTGTGGAATTTTTTTTTATTTCATTGATACTTTAGAGACTATTTATGTTTTATAACAACAAATGAACATTGCATTGCTGAAATTCAAGTTGCGGTGAAAAAATGGGAATTTAAAGCAGTGCGATTTCCACCACAGTTTTGATCGTATCTGCTTAAACGTAAAGGACAGACATCTATAAAAAGTCAGTATGATAATTGGTCTGTGCTTGCCGTCGAATAATTGAGACTAATCAACAATCAAGTACAAGTGACTCATGGTGAAATAACTCCAACCCACCCATCAGCTCTACGATGTCTAAAATGTGCGAATTTTTATGTACAGTTAAGTACAAGTTGTCATGGTGAAGTAACTCGAACCCACCTGTCAGCTCAACGATGTCTAAAAATGTGCGATTTTTGTATGTACGCCTGATATCCCGCGCATACAGACTTAATGTACCGTTATCGTACTTTACACATGCCTTTACACTATTTCGGGATAGCTTCCCCTTTAAAACGTGACACCGTTTGTATAAAAGTGTCGGCGGGTTTATTCACAAGTGATGACCATTATTTGCTTGTTGTCAAAGTTGGTATGAACACCATGTTTAGCCATGAATAATGATGATCACAGTCACTCCAATTACAAAGGACTCCTAAGTTATCAAGCCGTACGTCATACACTCTGCACCTAGCTACTGTAAGTGCCAAAGACATCTTACCAATTGGCATAGTTCTGAACAGGGTGAATTGCCATCATCAGATACTGTCTTATTCAGAACCAAATGTCCATCTTATTGCCAAAATACTCACCATTCCTATTTCATCAGAAACAAAAGCCAAATAATTTTTGTGCAGATAGCCAGTGTCACTGCACACAGTCATTTATCTTACATATCAGCTTACAAATACCAAGTTCCATTGGACCCACGTGAACATTGAGAATGTCCCTTACAATTACTATCCATCAACTCGCCAAGTTTCATGTGTCACAGGGTGAGAATGAATGTGCAGCCAGACCGGGACTTGAACTGCTTACAGGGTGAGTGCTCTCCCGACTGTGCTATCTGGGCCACTGACACATCTTCTCAGCAGATAGTGACTAGATTTGTACCGCAACATTTTCCCCCCACAACTTGGAAATTCGTCCTCGAATTCCAGAGAGTACTTTATATTCACAATTGCAGGCGTCTTAGACTAACCATTCAATGCTGTCACGGTCCCCCATAGGGCGCCAAATGTCACAGGGTGAGGAAGATTTTGCAGCCAGACAGGGACTCAAACCCAGGACCCCTCGCTTACAGGGCAAGTGCTCTCCAGACTGAGCTATCCATCCGCTTACACATCTCCCCAGATAGTGACTATATTCATATCGTGACATACACCCCCTCAAATTTGGAAATTCGTCCTCGAATTCCAGAGAGTTACGTGTATTTAATTTGCTATTATAGGCTGGTGGCCACCCCTGCTAGCTATCATGGTCCCCATGTTGGGCGCCAAATATCACAGGGTGAGAAAGAATGTGCAGCCTGACCGGGACTCTATCCCGGGACCCCTTGCTTTCAGGGCAAGTGCTCTCCTGACTGAGTTATCCATCCGCTTACACATCTTCTCCCCAGATAGTGACTAGATTCGTACCGCAACACTTTTTTTGCACCATTAACTATAAATCGCTAAGCATGTAATCTAAGATGATCTCACATTTTGAACAGCATTCATAGAGAACCGTCTTTTACCTTAATCTCGACCACACCAAGGTTTTTATGTTTTGAAATTAATGTTTTTTTTGTACCTAAAAGTTTCAATATGAACTTTGACCAAGTCTTTTTCAACTCTTTAATTTTGACCACCTTGAATTCTAGATTTTTGATCATCCATTTATTGTATGTATTGAATAGCAGGTAAGTGTAAGTAAAGCCAGGAAACTTTTACCCGAAACCAAATCTATCCAGATATTCCTTATTTTTTAAATCAATGTCATTAAAAATAAAAAAAAATTGTTTGATGAATGAAATAATGCAGCAAATGACGCTGTGTGACGTCATGTACCTTTGTGCGACAAGTGTTTAATTAATATACTTGTTGGTAAGATTATTGCTTGGCTGCTGAGCGAGATACCTATGTTTTGTCGAAATGAATGACCCTTAAATAGAAACAACAACATTTAGTGATATTTATATAATAAACTTTTAATAGCAGCAGATCTCTCATTTATATTTTATACTTTATCAGTCAATAACAGTGTAGTATAAATATTCTTTCAGCTGTAACTTAATCATATACATCGCGGTAATCTCAGAATAAATCTGTTTAATATTATCACAATTCCAAACAAATGCAACAATAATAAATCCAACATCTGAGCACTGAACAACAAATCACTAGTTTCAGACCTGCCAACTTTCTCAAATCCCAATGAGGGAGATTTTTTGCAACTTGCGATTCGCGACATAAAACCAACAAGTTATTGTAACTATTGTATCAAGTTTAGGCCAGAGAAAATAAATTATTAGATTCTCATCCGGATTTTGGGAAAGAAAGGGGCGGGTGGCCACTTTTTATTTTTTATTTTGTATTAAAGAAATACCTTAAGAAGGTATTTCGGGATGGTCTAAAACCCGTTCTGTCCGGAACAGGATATGTTTCGATTTTTTTACTAATAATTTTTTTTGGGGCGGGTGGTTTTGAACAGGGGCGGGCGGGGATGAGAATCAAAAATATTTTTTTCTATTGCCTTAGTTGTGTAGTGCACTTCACTACTAAGGCAATAGAAAAAAATACAACAACGACAATCTGTCAACAAAAGAAATATAAAAAAAAGCAGAAAATTCAAAACTTTAACTTAATTTAAATATTTTTCGCCCTGATTATTTGTTGGATTAGCTTGATTTATCATTCAAAACCCTAATAATATGCAAAATGCGGTAAAATGTTCAGGCGCCAAAACTCGGTCGTCAACACTCTTTATTTGTCTGTGGTAAAGTTGGAATTCAGTAACACCAGATTATGTATTATTGTGTGATCTATTATGTCATTTGCCATAATACCATTTTCAGTATCTTTCATATATAATCACATTTCCTGTATATCCTTTATTAGCATTACTATGGTAATTAAGGCATTGCCAAGGGAAGCAACTGCTACTATACTTAAATTTAGGCTTAGGCCTTTGTAACTATATGACTCATCAATAGTACTTTAATCCTGAATGCATAATTTTGTTTTAACTTTATTTTCTCATAACATGATGATATTTAAATAGTATTATCTTTGAAATCAAGTGTATTCAGTTAAATTCAGTAATCTTTTAAGGGACTATTTCTTGTTGCTGAGGAACTACTTTCCGTTGTTTTATTATAGAGTAAGGATACAAAATCTGCTTTGTTTTATGTGCATACTTAAAATACTTTGTTGTGTAGATTCAACAATAATTTATGCATCTTATGTGTAATAAAATGTTTTAATGTTATTTATGGTACAAATAAGTGCACAAATATGATTTAATGGATAATTGTTTAATCCAGTTAACTTTGTTTATAGATTATATTATTTTAGTGCATTTTGATTGGTTGATAATGGATTACTCCAGTGGGAGATACCATTATTGCTATAAAACCAGAATTTCTGTTGAAATTATCATTCTGGCCACAATTTTCTAAAATGTAACAATTAAAACTCAGAGCTTGATCCTTAAGATCATAGCTATTTAAAATGTAATTTCTAAATTCTAAAACTTAGATTAATAAGGGAATTTAGGGGAATATTTCTAAATTATTGTTTTATTTACATTAAAGCAGAAAAGAAGCTTTAACTTTGGCATTTAATTAGATAGATAGATTTAATTATAGACTTTTGGAACTTTGGCATTTTAGTAATTATTCATAACTAAATAGACCTCTTTTCAACAAAGACTTTGTCTTTGTTTCTGTGTTATAGACTGGGTTTTTAATCCCTTTTGGTTTTAAACTCCTGGCTATATCATTATATGGGAACTTACGGTTGTTAGACCCTGACTGGTAGACCTGTGAGCTATCCGTTAGTCAACTGTACTTTCTTGAGCGCGTTAAAAGGTCTTTATTAAATTTCACATTTGTTCTTAGGCCAGAATCACTCAATTTAAGATTAAGGTTATTTTTTTTAAGACTTGGCTGGCACTTATATAATGTAAATACTTTGTATTATTTCATGTAATGTACATAATTATGTTCATGATTTAGATTTAGTTCTCTTTACATTACAATTCATCAAAACAGACTGTTGTTTCTTTTCAATGTAGATTAAGTACAGATTTTACATTAAAGAAAACCATTATCATTTACTGAGTTAAGTTTCCTGGCTGGGCTTATCAGTACATATTTTACAGCCAGTGGTGTCGTCCTGACAACACGTTTAAGCATTACGGGTCCAAAACCTCCCATCTTATTCTAAAACCATCATTTAATTTAATTGACCTTACTTTAAAATACATTTAAATTCGAAATTACTTAACTTTACGTAAGGTCATACAAAATTACGCAACGACCGTAACCCAAAAAGTAGCTTTACCACATGTCAATTGGAAAATGATTTGTGTTAACAACAGTTAATGGGGGAAGTAGCCCCAGGCTAATTTTGAAAGGAGACACGTGTTAACTTGGTTTTTTAATAAACAGTATGACCTAATGGGATAATTAAAGCATGTAGCGGATGTACAGTTTTGAGATCAAAGCGTAGCGCTCCCGCTGAGGAGAATCCTGAATGAATATACAACACACAACAAAGAGAACAAATGGAAATTTGGCCTTAACCTAAAATTGCATGGGGAAAACCAGTTTTCGGGAGATTGTATAGTGTTTGCGGGAGTTCGGAAATCTAAGTTCAATTCGGGAGAATCCCGCAAAATTCGGGAGAGTTGGCAGGTCTGCTAGTTTTATGGATTTTCTTGGATAAACTGTCTTTAAAGGGAGATGTGCAGGATTGATGAATGGAACAGATTTGCGAAAAGGGTTATTAATCAGTTGAATATCATTATTTGAAGCTCAAATATTGATTAACACCCGAAATATTTCAAACCAATATTTTATAAAAAAGATATATAAATGGTGTTTCCTATCCTATGCGATGCGCATAGGTTTGCTATTTTTGTGTTTCCCACGTAAAGCCGCGGTGGTTTTCGGGATTGTCACATGATCACTTCAACCAAAATATGCATTTGGTGTACCTTGCCGACTATTGACGTCGTGTGACATTCCCATGATTGCTAAATATAGAATGTATTTTTGTATTGGGATTTCTTCAGCGGATTGTTTTCAGGTCCAGTAAAATGGTAAAATTAACCGAAAACTTCCTCCTGGAGGGTTTGAAATGTAGAGTTTAGTGAAAAGTACATGTAAGTGTTACATAGATCGATCTGTTTTCGATTTTACCGAGTACACCTGCTCGACCCTGCACATCTCCCTTTAAGAAATGACATACACAGCACACTCATAAGGAATATGTCATTCTAACATAATTTCACTTGAAATCTGAAAGTTCTTCTAAATCAAATCCTCGAAACTCTTCGCTGTCACTTAGTCACTGAAACATTGTCCACTGTGAGACTGACTAATATGATACTGACTGTCGCTTAGTGTGTTTCTAATTCCACACACTTTCTGTGAAATCAGTGTCAAATTAAGCGGACTATATTGGATGTAAAGAAAAGGTACTAAAACTTTGTTAATTTTTTCTGGATAATAAGATATTTTGAAAAAATGGCTGACAATACGAACGAGGAAGCCAAGGTCATTGATCAAAATGGCATCCCACTAGTGTTTATGAGAGAATATGAGGTTTTTGGGAAAAGACGCCCGAGCCGAGCTGAATGGATCTCACATTCAGAGCTATATAAGGCCCTATCTTTAAGGGTCGAGTCATCTCATATCAAAGGTCTACAAAGAATCGGTGCAATGTGGCGACTTTACGTTGACAATATTGAAGACAAAGTAAAACTTATGGCTGAAGGGGTGCCTTTAAGGGGTAATATCATTCAAGTATTGCAGACAAATCCAGGCAGACTTGACAGTGAAATTACTACAATGGTAAGAGTGAAAAACATTCCGCTCTCAGTAGATGATGGTGTTATTATAAGAAGTCTAACGTTAAAAAATGTTGAAATTATCAAAGCTTTTACAGAAAAACTAAGAATTGACAACAAATTAACCGACTGTGAAACAGGTGACAGGCTTGTTATTGTCAAGACAGCGTCCCTCAAGGAGCCTCTACCATCAACTATGTCAATAGCGCATTTTAATGCACGAGTTTATCACCAAGGCCAGGCAAAATCTATTAATCAGACTGATACCAAATGTTCAAAATGTTTGGAAATTGGACACAAAATATTTGACTGCCCACATGATTGGGTATGTACAAACTGCAACAAACCAGGGCATAAAAAAGCAGACTGTATGCTCTCAGATGCTATCTCCGAATCAGAATCAGATACAAGAGATCAGGAGACATCGGAAGACGAATCATCCGTTGAAGTCACGCCCCGGCAAGTCTCTGAAAACAAATCCTCTACAAAACCGACTGTAATCGACATGAATAAGCAGAGAAACATTTCTAGAGAGTCTTCAAAGACGAGGGAAGGTCAAGGTCAACAAACAATTACTCAGTTTGTGCGCAAGTCCACAGATAAAGCTTCAGTCACACCTAACAAAGGGAAACAATCATGTGCACCAGAGCGTTCACCACCGAACCCCATTGATGTTATTCATGAACAAGCCAGTAACTCGAAGAA
The DNA here is from genome assembly GCA_038501625.1 of Corbicula japonica. NCBI lineage: Eukaryota > Metazoa > Mollusca > Bivalvia > Venerida > Cyrenidae > Corbicula > Corbicula japonica. The sequence goes on along the minus strand of JAZAYU010000043.1, from coordinate 4,795,956 downwards.
GAAGAAAAAACATAAATCATAAATCATAGCACTAAAATATACTTTATGACAGATACTCCGGAAACGACCATATTATACAGTACTAAGGACACAGTTACCCGATCAACGAGAACATGTGAACAAAAAACAAACTGTATTATGAAATACTAAACATAAATACAAGATGTATGTTAAAAATAAATACATTATACATATATTATATAAATATATTAATGCATTATATAAAATATTGTAGATAAGTAGATATTAAAAATGTATAAAATATATAAATAAATAAAATGCATTTGTTCTGTATGGTAAAATCAAAATAGATATACCGGTAGTAAAAAAAAATAATTATTGCACACAATATATCTCAGACATATGAAACCACATGATTACATATTTTTCTTTCTGAAAGGAAAAAATATAAAACCAATACTACTTTTGACTAGCCTATCAATTGAACAGACGTCCTGTTATACCAAATGCTTGGTCAAGTGTGGAATTTATGAATGGACATTGTATATATTGCATCAATAGTTTATAACGAACTGAGTTGTAAAAAGTTGGTATTTTTGAGACCCTCAATGTATGATGATATTAGTAAAATACATGAAATTGGTATTTTTGTATATCTCTCTTTTATTGCAGTCTTATCCTGAATTTGATGACGTTTAAATTACTGTTTTATTGTTATTAATTGTACACAGTTTGCAATACAAAATGCTCAGTGTGGAATTTATGAATGGACATTGTATGAGTTACATCAGTGGTTTACAACCATTAAAGTATAGTATGTTACGTGTATGCATTTAAGTGCTATTCTTTGTGACCCTCATTGTATGATTATAATGCTTGCTTGGTATTTTGTTAGATTTTTTTTTACCCTTTTTTTTTTTTTTGATAACGATTAAATTTCTTTTAAAACATACATCTACCGAAGTTTGCATATTAGAAATTGTAAAATATGTGTTTGATTATAATAGTATTTTTGTTGTTTTTTCTACTCTTACTCAGATTTTTGATGACGATAAAATTTTATCTAACACATCATTGCACATTTAACATACTTCCACCGAAGTTAGTTTGTTTGTGCACTAGAAATTGTAAAATACGTGTTTGGCTCATTAACGATCCTTATCTTTTCGCTTTCTATGATAAGGGTTTTTTGTTTTTCTTGCTATTATTATGGGCCTATCTTACACTGCAATTCGTAAGGGTTTTTAATTGTCTAAATTTGTAAGTTTTGGAACTCTACAGTTATTTTTGTTTTGTTTTTCAATTATTTTACAATATTACTCTTAAATTATAATGGCTTATCATAATATAATACACTTAATATCTCTTAATGCACAAGGATTATGTGATAAAAGTAAACGTGCTAGGTTAATTCAATGGCTTAAATACCAGAACACTGACATTGCTTTTATACAAGAAACCCATTTTACCGAAAATATTGAACACAATTTGAAAAATGAATTTTCCGATTGGACACTTATCAACAGTTATGGAGAATCCAATAGTAAAGGATGCTCAATATTGTTAAAAAATGAAATATACACTAGTGTTATAGAATATACTTGCGACCCACAAGGTAGATAGGTTATCGTTAACGCCGAAATACTTGGAAATACATACACACTTGTAAATTTATACGCGCCCAACAACAAAAAACAACGAACCAGTTTTTATTCAAGTATATCAAATACTATTTCGGAAAAAAGTGTAGGAATAAAAATTATTGGAGGTGACTACAATGATATATTAAATATACAAGATCGCATAAGCAAGTCTGTCGTTAATGAAAACAACCCAGTTAAAACCTTAACTAACTTAATTAAAACGCATAAACTTTGCGATATATGGCGGAATTTAAATACTGATAAAAAACAATTTACATGGAGGCGAAAAAACGATATTGAAAAAAGCCGAATCGATTATTGGCTAATAGATGTTAATCTTGTACCTCAAATTTTTTCAACTGATATAAGACCAGCGTTAATTCAAACTACAGATCACATGGCTATTTCTCTTAAATTAAAAAACCTAACATTCGCGGACAAAGTTATTGGAAATTTAACAACTCTCTACTTGAAAACACTTCCTACATTAAAACAATAAATACACTTCTAGAGCAAGTAATTAAACAAAATCTTAGCCCCCAGATAAAATGGGAAATTTGTAAAATAGAAATTCGAAATAAAACAATTAATTTTGCTAAACAAGTTTCTCGTAATCGTCATAACCATCTTAATCAATTAGAAAATGAGTTAAAATCCATATACGCTTCTCATGATTTAAATCCTAACGAAGAAACTGCTGCCAGAATCAAAACTCTCGAAACCGAAGTAAATGAAATATATCGAATTAAGGCTACAGGTGCACAAATACGTTCTAAAGTAGATTTTATTGAAAAGGGGGAAACTGACTCAAAATATTTTCTTAATCTTGAAAAATCATGTCAGAGTAAAAAAGTCATTAACTCACTAAAAATTGGCAATAATACAATTTTTGAAACCCAAAAATTTTAAAAGCCGAAGTAGAATTTTATAAAAAATTATATACTTCAAGTTTCAATAGAGACACTGACTATTATCAATATATTAATAATGTTCATTTTGATCACACATTAGAATCCCATCTTGCTGATAAGTGCGAAGGGGAAATAACATTTACTGAAGCAACAACAGCTCTCAATGAAATGAAACTCAATAAAAGCCCTGGTCTCGACGGACTTACTGTAGAGTTTTACAAAGCCTTTTGGCCGATAATAGGACGATTGGTAGTTTCATCAATTAACGAAGGTTACCATAAAGGCGAATTGTCTCTTACACAAAAGCAAAGTGTATTTTCTTTATTATACAAAAAGGGAGACCCAGATAATCTTGAAAACTGGCGACCTATTTCACTTTTAAACACTGATTACAAACTTTTAGCCAAAATTTTAGCAAAACGCCTTCAGTTAATTATAAATAATATAATAAACCAAGATCAACAAGGATATGTAAAGAATAGAAACATATAGTTCAATATAAGGCAAATAGATGATATTATTGACTATACTGATTTATTTGAAATGGATGGAGCAATATTATTTCTTGACTTTAAAAAAGCATTTGATACTGTTGAGTGGCCTTTTATGTTTGACATTTTGAGTAAATTTGGTTTTAAAAATTCTTTTGTAAAATGGTTTAAACTCTTATACTACAATATAACCTCAAAAATAGCTAATAATGGTTGGATTTTGGACTCTTTTAATTTACAGCGTGGTATCCGTCAAGGATGTCCATTGTCCGCTTTATTATTTATTTTAGTTGTGGAAGTTTTGTCAACTAAACTAAGACAATCTACAATGTATCAAGGTATACAAATACAAGGCAAACACTTAAAAGTTACTCAGCTCGCTGACGATATGACACTATTTCTAAAAAATCAAAATGAGATACCAATAACTTTAGATATTATTGATAAGTTCGGAAAACATTCTGGACTCCAGCTCAACAGAACAAAAACACAAGGACTTTGGATTGGTAACTCAAAAAATTATGAAATAGAACTGGTAAATGGTAGTCAATTTACAACAAAACACATTAAATCTCTTGGAGTTTATTTCGGTAACAATAAAGATGAATGTATACATTTAAGTTGGAATGAAAAATAGAAAAATGCAAACTATTAATAAATAATTGGAAAAAACGAAAATTAACATTCTTTGGCAAGATAACAGTAATTAAGTCACTACTTCTTCCTAAACTGGTATACCTTGCTCAAAATATTATTACTCCAGATACAATAATAAAATTAATTAATACAATGATAATTGTATTTTTATGGGATGGAAGGGATAAGATTAAGATAACTATTATTGGGAACAAGCTAGATGGCAGAATAGATATGCCGGACTTCGAATACTACTCAAAAACACTAAAACTAAAATGGATTAAACACTTAAATAATGAAACTAATGCAAACTGGAAAGTAATACCGACAGCACTTTTTAATCAATTCGGGAAAAATTTCCTAATATTTCATATGAACTTAGATTCGCTGAAATCACTAACAATACAAACATACAAACTGTCTAAATTTTACAAATGCCTTCTTTCTATATGGATTCAATTTAAACAATTATCTGGGAACTACATTGAAGCAACTAAACATTATGAGATAAGAAAAGAAATTCTATGGGGTAATAAGTTTATTAAATGTAATAACAAAAGTCTCTGTTTTAAAAATTGGATCGACTCAGATATAATTTTTGTTAACGATATCATATCTGATACAGGTTTAATAAACACTAATATCATTTTAAATAAGTTAAAGAATAAATCCAATTGGATATCAGAAATAAATATACTTAAGAAAGCCATTCCGAATCGCTGGAAAAATGTTCTTTCAACAGACACAAGTGTCAATACAAGAGTAAACACAAAATTAATTCTCTCTTGCAAGAATAAATCCTTCTTTGACATGACGAATAAGGATATTTATCAAGTGTACATTAAACGATTCTTTGAAAAACCATATATACATAATTACTGGAATCAACGCTTGCAGGAAACCATCAACTGGAAATCATGGTATTATATTATTCACAAATCAGTTGTTGACAATAAAATCAAACAATTTAAAATAAAACTCTTACATAATCTCATACCAACAAACTTAAACTTATTTACATGGAAACTAAAAGATTCTCCATTATGGGCACTTTGTAAAGAATTAGAAGATTATGAGCATTTCTTCATACATTGTTCATCATTGTCATTGTTCTGGGATACCATTATCGATTTGTTTAAACACTGTGGTATAAACAGAATAAGCAAAAACATAAAATTCATATTAATTGGATATAAAATTGACCAAAAAGTATATAATGCAGTAAATGTTGTTCTGAGCCAAATATCGTACTGTATTTATAAGACATATTTTTTAAGCGAAAGACGATCATATTATATAAACATTCTATATTACTTGTATTATGACCTCATTGCTATTCAAACACATTTCATTAACAAGAAAATATCTTTTCGATTTTTGGACGATTTTGTTAAACATATAAGCACTACTTTACATATCAGTCATTAGCATAAGTCAAGAAAATATTTTTTCCTTATTATGTACACACTGATTGTTATGTTATGTTGCTGTTTTTATGATTAAATAAACGGATTGTCGATTTGGCAATTCCAAAAAGAAAAAAAAACTAATTCCACACACTATTACTAAGAATACACAAGTTATCATTGAGCGTTTACTTTGTATTTAGCTCCAAGCGGACTAAATCCACGACACAACTGTATCCTTTGTAGTGGCTTTTACTGTCTCACCAGAAGCTTATGCTGCCTGTGTAGCTGTCCACATGTAACCACACTTGCATTTCCTAAACTTTCAAAGGGTTTATTGATTGATACATTAAAGGACATACAAACACCAGGAATAACACTGACACATTATTTCCTTTGTGCAAAGGGCACTTAATATTATCAGTCAGGTGTGCTCTGAAACAATCCAACACTAGCATGAAACGTTCCTTCTTCATGTACGGCAATTAAACATCACTAATCCACTTATCCACAAGGACTCTTGACCCTTTTCTTAGACACAAACAATCCTGTTTGGCAGATGAGGGATGCTCAGTGGATGTTTTTCTTTTAAGATAATCATCGGAGACAGTGTTTCTTTGCTGGCACTAACAGCAAGCACAACCATAAGATGACACTTATCACTTACAGTAGTCCACACCAACACACTCTTGCTTCCCTTTGGGTTGATTGTTTTTGCAGGCACCAAATTGAAGTACACAGGAGTTTTATTCATATTCACAACATACTTGTCCTCGAAGTAATCTTGATTTCACTGTTTCCTAACAAACTCATGAAAAAAAGGAATTTTAACTTTCCAAATATGCTGGTAGTCGCCATGCTAGCACATAGTGCTAATTACGACACCCACTTATGACTAGCCTTAACTATATAGGTAAATATGTTTTATAATTATAGTTATTTACATTTTGTACATTATATTCTGTCCAAAGTAAGAATTCCCTGTAAATCCCTGTAAATACTTACATAACCAAGCATACCTGGTGTGAAAATGTACAGGCAGAGTGACATTCATTTTTGTAACCATTGAAAAAAATCCATAGTATCTATAGCTTCAAGAATTTCTTTGCCTGCCTTTATCAACTAGCTTTCTGACACACTCTTTGTAATTTTTTCTACGAACATTTGATGGAGAAGTTAAAAAGGCATGGTAGTCCAGGCCTCGGATAATACTTAGTTCAAAAATCTTTTTTTTAGAATCACTCCTGGTCCATACAGGTACAACACGATCTTCCTTTCCATTCTTTTCTGTAAGTCCACATGTTAATAGAATCTCCATGAGGAAACGCTTGTGTCTGTCACTTGCAAGATGATCAGTCACAAGTATGAGTATATGACTGTATCTATCATGTATTGTATCCAGCCCTTGCAGGGCTGTTCCACCAACCCCGATATCACAGAACTTGTCTACTGTTAAGTCATCAATGTCTAGCTCTTTTTTCAGGTGTTCTGTGAACGAGTCAGCTAGCTCTATGTCATCGTCTGTATTTATTAGCAGCATATCCAGCTTGTTAGGGGTTGACTCTGAAATACATATATGATAGAGAAAATTAAAATAAAGCTGCCATTGTGTAAGATTAATTGGCTTATTAACCAGGTTTCCTTTGGAACCCCTTGGTTTTTTTTATTAGATATGGGGCGAGTTTGGGGGAAGGTCTGCGTCAGAATTCATTATTAAGTTGGTTTTTTAAGTTCACATTTCCTCAGAAACCATTCAAAGTAGAGCTTTGAAACGTCATTAAATAGACTGAAATCACAATAGCAATTATCAGGACAAGTTTCATAACTCTTGACTGTATTTTGTCTTAGTTATGCTGCTTTATTCCCCTTTTTAACCTTAAATTTAAGAAAGAAACCCGGATTTGTCGCACTGTGGCATCTTGTTAAAAATTAGTTTGAATTATCAGGATGTCAGTTCCAACAGTATTTCAGAGATTGCGGTTGCAGTGTTTTTAACTACCGGTAATGGTCAGATTTGTTATATCTATTTTATTATAGGGTGATACCAAAACAATATTAGAACTATTTAGAATTCTGACTAGCCATCAAGATGAAAATTTTACTTTTTATCAATATAAAAGCTCTGCCTCTTGGTGGCCATATTTTTTGAAGGATCAAGTTAAAAAATATTTTTGTACTGTCAATCAGACTCATTCTAGGTCAGATCAATTGGCTAAGATGTGAGAGTATTTAACATGTACAGGTTTTAAAGTTATACTTGTGGCTTAGGAGTGCACATTGTTTGTTTGTTTGTTTGTATGTCAGACCAGTAAAGAAGGAGGATTTTAACCATTTATTCCAAATATATTGGTTTTTATCAAATGTTTAAACAGTGTAGATCCAGTCAGCTGGCACATACATGCTGTCTGATCAGGATCTAATCTGTTTTTGGTAAAAAATAACCTAATGAGTCAAAATACAAACAGTGTAGATCAGAATCAGCTTGAACAATCAGCTGATCTGGATCTACACTGTTTGCCCATGTAATAAATGGAGTAAAGGGTAAAACAAATAAAAGGTTAACATAATACTACAACTTCTTGTAAGCACACTTGTCTTGCAATGTCTGCTAGTAGAAAGCCAGAAAACAAGTTATACAGCATGAGTTCTGAGAAGTCAAGACAAGGTTTTTACCCAGTAGAAGGATATATATTAAATATAAAAATTATTCATTTTTATTAGCTCGAATATTCGAAGAATAGGGGAGCTATCCTACTCGCCCTGGTGTCGGCGTCGGCATCCGTTAAACAAAAAATGCACTTTGGTCCATAACTTGAAAACTACTTATGATATCAACTTGAAACTTTGAATATAAATTCACCAATTTTAGTCCATAACTTGAAAACTACTTACGATATCAACTTGAAACTTGGAATATATATTCACCATCAAATTCTACATCATTACCAACAACACCCATAACTCTGCTACAAATATTTTCAAGTTATGCCCCTTTTTCACTTAAATTTTGCATTAAGGAAAATATGCACTTTGGTCCTTAACTACTTGGGATATCATCTTGAAACTTGCATGTTAGGGGAATATATATTCACCATCAAAATCTAGGTCATTATCAACAACACCCATAACTCTGCTACCAATATTTTTCAAGTTATGCCCCTTTTTAACTTATGCAATTGTCCCATAATTTTGAAACAACAGGAGATATTACTTTGAAACTTGCAATATATGTTTGCCATCAGTTTCTTAATCATTATCAACAAGATTCATAACTTTATTGGAAATATTTCTGTAAGTTATGCCCCTTTTGCATTTAGTTTTTACCTCGACTATTCGATATTTCATTGAAACTTTGAATATTTTTTCACCATCAAAATCTACATCATTACCAACAAGACCCATAACTGTAATACATGTATGTACAATTACTCTACAAGTTATGCCCCTTTTTCCAATGTTCCTTTTTTCACTTATATTTTCACTTAAGTGCACTTCATTGATAACTTTGCAAATACTTAAGGTATCAACTTCAAAATTCCATTATATTTTCATTTCAGTTCTTTTTCTGTAACATTACTGAAGTGATTGATATTGAACTAAAAGTAAATTTCTCTAATAAAAAATTACTAACAAGTTTTCTTACAAATCCAGAAATATTTCATAGTTATTCCCCTATTCAGTTTAATATTTATGGTACATTAAGGAATTATTTCTGTTATTTGAAATGAATTTCTCCCTTACCATTCACTTGTTAATATTTTTCCTGATTGCACATGAATGTATGGCCATAGTTGTTATTGTTTTAATCTTCAAATTGCATTTGTTTCAAATGATTCGAATAGTCGAGCGGGCTGTCTCCTTTGACAGCTCTTGTTGTAAAAATATTCAAGAACAATGTACTATAAATACAATATTGTTTTTTTCAGGTTGGAATCTGATAAATACATACCTGTACTGATACTGCAGCTGTTGATGGATGATAAAGAGTCCAGACTTGATGACTGCAAAGAACCACCGTCAGCCGACAGCCCAGAATCCATAGAGTCTTTTCTTGGCAGTGTTGGGTAGATCTTACTTTCTTGCAGAGGATAAACTACATTGTTGAGATGGGGTCTTTGAATGCTTGGAGCAAGACTGCATCGTGGAATGAAGAAAACTGGAGGATTTCGAATGGGTGAGTTTTGTAACGGGGATGAAAATACTGGACTGTTTATTGAATCTGATGAAATAGTTACAATATGTACTGGTACTCTTGTGTATGTTGTAAGCTGACTGAAGTTTCCCTTGGAAGAAATATGCTGAGTTATGTTTCTTGATACACATATTCCAGAATGGTTAGGAAAATCATTGAGACTCTGAATATTAGCTGATTGTCTGTGTGGCATACTTGGATCACTGTCTGTTTCCAGAAAGGATTCTTGTTTGTTCATAACAATATTTTTGTTCTGTGTTGTTGGCTCACCGCTGTGGACACTTGTGTTCATACCGTGAGTCAAAGCTTGCTGACTAGGGAATATTGTGAGCCTAGATATCATCTGTTGAGCAATTTTATAACAACCTTCTGTTGTAGCAGCTGCCTGTTTCATCTGAAATCAAAATTTGCCATCTAATTCATCCCAATTAAAGCAATCCGGTGAAAGTACACTTAACAACTTTTCTAAGTATACACCTTCGTACTGGGGCATTGCTGGCTTGATAATTGAGCTATTGCTCTAAAACTTTCAATAAAAATGCAATAAATACAAACTAATTTATTAGAAAAATTGGTTGAATTGAACAGGCATATTGGAATACTAAAAGATAGGCGACTACATTTATGCATTCAAACTGATTTGCTCAAAAAGTTGGTTGGTCTATAAAAGGTTATAAAACATTAAGATTAGAATGAAACAAATTTAATTTAACAGAAATAGAAGAATAGCATATTTCTAGGTTCCAAATGTTCATTTATATGTACGTGTAATTCGTTTGTTAGGTTGAACATACTCTTTATTAACTGATTTTGTGAATTTGTATTCTGTGAGTGTCAGTATTCTAAATGATTTTGAGCAGTCAGTTGTCTGTCATTTTGAATGAAGTTTTACTAATAAATCAGTTAGTATTCATTGCCTGGTTTATTAAAAGTTTTAGGGCAATTACCCAAAAATCAAGCCAGTAATGCCCCCGTACGAAGGTGTATACTTAGAAAAGTTGTTAAGTGTAAGAAGGGATGGCAACAAATATTCATACTAAGTAGCATTTGAATAATGAATGATGGTTGGAAAACCTATTAATGTTTGCAATATTTACTGGAAAAAAGCAAAAGCATGATACCAAAACAACTTGTCTGAACCCTTTAACTGCATTGATACATATTTAATGGCATAGGTCACAGTGTAGTTCTATCAACCAGAACATCCATGCCATCTGATCAGGATCTACACTGTTTGCTTTTATTTACTTAGGTCATATCTGACCAATTAGCCAACAGTGCAGATGCAGATCAGATGATATGGATGTGCCATTTGATCTAGAATCTATGCTGTTCCACCATGGCATAACAGCCATATCCCACGGAGTAAAGGTTTAAAGTAGAAAACTAATAGACTATCTGTCCTAATCAAATCAGTGTGTACAAAAGTATTGGTGTTTGCAATTTTTGTGTCATTTCCGACTGATGACTTAGTGCTTAAAAATATATATCATCAGCATGAACAATGTTATTTCTGATGATAAGTTTTATAAATCCTGATTGACTATTATTGAAGTAAAGCCCCTTTCAAATGACTTTAACCTCCATTTAGTTATGCCCCTTTCATATGACTTAAACATGCAACTTAGATTTGCCTATATCTTTGAAAGTTCATGTCCTATTAGCATAACTTTGGAATGAATCATCTGCATACAAGAATTATAACTTGAGATAGCTTTGGGAATGGGGCCCAATATCGGCCCATAAGACTCGCTGAAAAAGCCCTGCAACTGAGCACTGGTCTTTAGTTAAATTAAAGCAGAAAAATTAGTACACATACCTTCACACAGAGACCTGTGTGTGAGGAAGGTGTTCCATTGTTCCCTGTGTGTGAGGAAGGTGTTCCATTGTTCCCTGTGTGTGAGGAAGGTGTTCCATTGTTCCCTGTGTGTGAGGAAGGTGTTCCATTGTTCCCTGTGTGTGAGGAAGGTGTTCCATTGTTCCCTGTGTGTGAGGAAGGTGTTCCATTGTTCCCTGTGTGCGAGGAAGGTGTTCCATTGTTCCCTGTGTGTTGGGAAAGTGTTCCATTGTTCCCTGTGTGTTGGGAAGGTGTTCCATTGTTCCCTGTGTGTTGGGAAGGTGTTCCATTGTTCCCTGTGTGTTGGGAAGGTGTTCCATTGTTCCCTGTGTGTTGGGAAGGTGTTCCATAGTTCCCTGTGTGTTGGGAAGGTGTTCCATTGTTCACTGTAGCTTTGCTACTGAGCAGCAGCATTTGGTGTTTCTCATCATCTGTCTCACACACCTCAGGCCTGGCCACAGCAGTCTTGGACCTAGCCAAAACAGTCTGGGTCTGAAACCCGCTCATGCTGTTCATCAGTCAGGGTTTCTCATGGTAATCAACACGATGTGTCTGCCCATACCTGAAGAAACTTTATACAATTACATTTCTGATTTAAGGCATTGCTCCATTCATCGTTTTTTCATACACAAAAAAGAAAAATATCAAAATCTCTGTAACGGCAAAATGCAGCTCAATCAAACTTTGCATTAATGTATGTTTAATTTAAATATGTTGACAAAAGTTAGAAAAGTAAAGAAAAATATTTAAAATGCCTTCATCATAGTAATGAGTTATTGAGAACAATATCTAAGGTCCTTTGCTCTAACAAATGTAAACAATGTGAGTTATTTGTAAAAGTGTGTTTGACCTTAAATTTCTTGGTCGCAAAAATGGATGACCAAATAGTAATAAAAAAGGTTGATTTCTTTCTTCATAATTGAAAGATCTTTTCATGGAACTTAGATAATGTTGTCAGTACCATTTCACTGATGTTGGCATTTGAAATGTTGTTTTTTTTTTTGCTTCATTTTTGTGATAAATTGCAAATAGAAATTTAGGGATTTTTTAGGTTTAACTATTTACTATGTAAAATAATCATACACTTATAGCATTGATTTGTGCAGAGTTTGATGGAACTGCAATGTGCCGTTTGAGAGATTATGATATTTTTCTTTTTTGTTCTTGACAAAGCAAAGACGAACAGAGCAATGCCTTACTTTAAATATTTTAAAGAAATGTTTACTGCCGTTCATTACTTTTTTGTCTATGACGAATGGAGCAATGCCTTAATTTAAATATTTTACAGAAATGTTTCTGGCCTTTGTTACTACATTTGTTCAAGGATTTCCAGCAAACTACAACACTCTTAACAGTACAGTTTGTCAACCAGTTCCGGTTATGAACCAGTTCCGGTTAACTTTTTCATTTCCTATCCAATTAAAGAAATATTTCAGTGAAACGAGTCAGAATGTTAATTAAGTCTCAATAAATGACATTTGAAGTAAACGTTGACGAACTTTAACCTTTGAAATATTGTTAACTTCTGGTCAAACGCCACATCGACAAAGACTATTGCAGGCTCTAGTGTGCAAAATTAGTAGCTGCGTAGCAGTTAAGCGTGACATCCTTCGCAAAAACTTAACTTAAATTGCCCTAAAATGAAAAAATGGTAATTTGCAATTGTGTTTTATCATGGTCTTGCAATCGCATGCGAAATCATGTGAATAAACATTTGCATTTTGTTTTTGTGACGGTTTCTGTGAGGCAAGCGTTTCAACCAATTTTGGATAAGTAATTTTTTATTCAGCAGGTATTGTAGATTCCAGAGTTGGAATCCTTTTCAAATGATAAAGTTATAATTATAACTGATGAAATTAGACCTAAAGCTTGAGGATGTAGCTGGTTAGCCGATGGTTTATGTCCAAAGGTCATTAATTAGCACCCTACATAGATATCCTAGACAAAGATGGTAAAGTAACTTAGAAGTTACTGGGTCACCAGTATCTAGCAACCCACCACGACCGGGCTCAACATGATGATGGGTGGTGTTGTGTTAACATCTGATTATATAATTTTTACCCAATGTAAAGATTACTTTAATCAGATGCACTTAGTGCAAGACCTGAAGCCAGGGGCTATGCCGCGAAACTTGTGATGTCACAAGTGCTTTACTGCTTTTGATAGTGCTTTAATCAAAATAACAAACTTATTACACAATTGTGTTATTTTAGTTATTACACATTATTTTCAGAATTATTATGAACTCTTAAGACAGAAAACGTGAAAATGTATTCTGTCTGTCAAAACTATTACACAGCTGTCAAATCTGACAACAAAATACTGAGAGATGTCCCCTCGACTTTTTTATTCGGAACTGATTGAATTAACCGGAATTAGTTTAAATGTGTCTTTCAATACTTGCTCATTTTGTGAAAACAAAATCACGCGGAGGCTCAAATAATTGCGACATATTTTTGGTAACACATCATGCATACTATAAAACAAAAATCAAAAATTCACATTATTGCTTTTAATACATTTGTTCACTATGGATAAAAAGGTTAACCAGAGCTGGTTGACAAACTGTAAATGATTAGTCATTGTTTATGAATATTTTTTTTTAAAGTTATGCTGTTTTATTTAATAAAATAAAGGATTAAAGCGCTGAGAACTTTAAAGCATCATATCAGCTTTTTACCCTTTACTCCATTTAATACAGGTTTTAGCGCATGTGTGAACAGTGTACTCACAGAGCACTTTGATTTAATTACAATAGCTACTTAAATGAAAAGTTGATAAAAAGAGCAGTTTTATCCCAAACCTGTATTTTATTGATGTTATGTTGTATAATATAATTGCACCACATTTGGTTAAAATTATGATGCCATATGTTAATAAACAAATTGTTAACAAATGTTAGACACATTGAAGGTGCGAAACAAAAACTATGTCAATTTCACGGACAGAGATGGTGTGTTCTAAAATTTTGTGTCGATGCTAACATGTCACCAACTGAGACTTGGAAATTTATTTCCAAAGCTGAATCAACGAGAAATTGTTCAAGGGATAACATATAACATATTTAAAAGCAGGGATGACAGTGTATTTGATAAAAATGCATTGTATTTCTGAGATTTTAAGTAAAAATTGCGTGATAAAAGTTGTGCATCTGTGCCCTCTGATCTGCATTGGCAATGCCACTGGTTGCATCTGGTCAGGAATAAATTAAGGCATTGCTCTGTTCATCATTGCTATGTCATAGACAAAACTTTGCACAAATCAAATCTATAAGTGTTTGATTGTTTTACATTTGTTAAGAAAAGTTATGGAAATGTAGTTCGACCTAAAATTCTCTAAATTTTTATTCGCGATTTATCACAGAAACGAAGCAACACAAAACATCAATTTCAACTTTTCTCCAGAGGGGGTTTGTTGTGGTTGTGTAAACTCCTTTTTTGGCAGCATAACTTTATTTTCAAAGAGATTTTGGCCATAAAAGTGGAATCATTATGTAACTACCCTGAGACTGCCAAAAAACACTCCCCGGCCCTTTCTGGAAATCTTGCCATCAACCTTGTAAATTACCTTACAAGATCTTCATTATATTTCAAACAAAATTGTTTTAGCTAATGCCCATTTATTGAGGATTAAAATTTTTTCAATATTCCTTAGGCTAATTTTTAAGTTTGCTGTCTGTTAAGTGTATTTAAAGGAAATATATATTACCTCTTTTACCTAAGATCAAAGAAAGTTTGAAAATTTCTAGAAAGACTGAATATTTTCAGTTTTTTTATTTAACCATTTAAGTGACATACTTACGTGAGTACTGCATAGACTTTATTCCAATCAGACCATACATTTGACTTTAATTTTACTATTATTAGTAATAGTACGAATGCAGAAAAACATACATTAAATGCAATGAAAGTTTGTTATTTATAAGTTGATAATCGTAAAGTAATTATTACCTTTATTCAAGATAAAAAATGGTGATTAAAAAATGTCAATCAAAGAACTTGTTATTTATGGGGATTCCCCTAGTAAAACCATATGGGTTTTCCCCTAAACAGTGCATAAGTAAATATAACTTTCCAAAAAGCTAGTCATCAACTTATGAGTACTTTATGAATTACAACTAGCCTAGGGATTAGGTTGATAGGCGATGCTGTTACAGATCATTTGAATTTATCAACAGAAACATGTTTCTTTTACAATACTTTATATTGTTTGACAAACACTTGAAAAAAAGGACATTAAGAAGAATGAAGAAATTGTTATCAACTTATCACAGCAAGACAGAATGGAAACTTCACTTGTCAGTTTTAGATTCATTTAGTTTTTTTACTGACCAAGAATCAAAAAAGCTAGGTCCTGATAAAACTCTAGAGTGTGCAGACTCTAAACCTACCCTAGTCACACTTAAGAATACAAGCTGTATCCGGAGAATAAAGGTTAAAGAAAGACAAACAATAATAGTAGCAGTAGTAAGTATGCCCCCTTTACGAAAATGGGGGTACTTTTCTTTGCACAGGTCTGTCAGTCAGTCTGCCAGTAGGTCTGCCAGTAGGCCAAAACATGTCTCCTCAATAGCTAGAAAATGGTTTGGCCTAGTATCCTCAAACTTGGTAGGATAGTTGTTCAAGATTTTGAAACCAACATGACAGGGAGAAAGATCACAGTGACCTGTAATCATATAACCTTGTTTGATCAATAACTAAGGAATGCTCAGACTTGATAGGGTGGTTGGTTGTGGCAAGCAAATTACCCCAATTGATTTTGAGGCTATGTGGTAAAGTTTTAGGGCAAAATGATCAAATGTTAAGGCAACACTGGCCTAAAATGCAAAAACCTTGTTCAGTCTTTAGGTTGGTTTGTCATGACAATTTTATGACCCAATCAATTTGGAGCTTAATATGTCTTTAGGTTAGTGCCAGGGTTATCTTGGATGCAAATATATTGTCTGGGGCCAGTATCTCAAAGCTATCGTATGTGTAATGGGTTTGATTGAGCAAGGCCATTGGCAGTAATGGAAATGCATATTACTGCCCATGCTGTCTAGCCACGGGTTGAGCACAACTCAGTATTCGATGTACTCGTATAGCCTGGTTAACACTGTCCCTGTATACAGCCGCGATGCGTCCCGGTTCGAACACCGGGGTCAACCGGCACATTAACCATAGCGACAGCGGTAAAACTCGTATTGAATCGGAATAAACCATGTTGAACCGGCGATAACAGGAGAGTGGGCCCGGTGTTGTTTAAAATGTTAATACAACCGGGACTCCCCGGGAGCGCAGCCAAATGCCGGCTTATTTCGGGGAGATCCGTAGCTCTTAAGGCATGATCGTCTCTCCACCCAAAGTCCACAGGGTCAAACCGTATTAAACCGGCATGTCCTCTGTCCAAGTTAGAGATACGGTGACTCCCAGTTTGGCCACGGTGTCTCTGATGAGAGCCGACGTAGCCCCGACTCGTGCTGGTCGAACTACAGTTTGGCAGAGTAGCAGCGGGTAAATTCCGATAAAGTGACGATGGAGTCTGGATATGGCTACGTAACAAGCCGGTGAATACCATATTTAAACCATGATTTTATATTTGAAATTCATTCATCCCGATTAATTGCTGGTTTAGTGATCCTGATTGACCCCGGTGTACAAACCGCGACGCACCGGGGCTTTATATCGACACAAGGCTTCGCGAATCTTCCCGGTTCATCCTGGTCTACCTGCCTTAAATTAGCGGTACGCAACGGGACAATGTGAAGCGGTTAGAGTACCGTCAACGTATAAGGTTACAAACGATACACCCGACATGTGATATACGCACGCACGATAGATGATAGACGGACGCACGATATACGTAGAAGATGCACGATAAGCGATATACGTTTATGACATACGATAAACAGTATATCATCTTTTGACGAAAATGGTATGGTCTTTGTGTGGTGCAAACCTTCGCAAAATGAATATAATGTCGTCTGTATTGCTGCCTTGCCACTCTTTTAAAATTATTGTTATTGCTATTTATTGGAAAACAATAACAACAAATTAGGATTTTAACAGTTAGTAAAAACCTAGATTTACACAATAAAATTGTAATCTTACAGTGTATGCACTCGTGATGAATTTTCGTGACAGTTATTGATATGCCGATATATATGCCGATGTTTCACATGTCAATTACGTCATTATATGCCTTGTGTAATTCTTACGAATTTGTAACTTCGTAACGCATTACGAGAACGCTAAGTGGTGTTTTGAGATACCGTGTAACGTTACTGTAGCGCCTTCATAGCGATTTCATAACTCATACCTTAACTTACGATACAAACATTTTTTCGAGATACTGGCCCCTGATCAGTAACCCAGTGACATGGAGAATGCTGGGACTAGTTTCCTTAAACTCAGTAGGATAGTTTGTTATGACCAGTAAATGACCCTTATTGATTTGGAGTTCAGCAGGTCAATATGTGTTTTATTGCATGTGCTAACAGTATAGATCCAGATCAGCCAGCTTATCCATGCCATCTGATCAGGATCTACACTGTTTGCTTCTTTGTAAGAAACAAATGAATCAAAAATTGAACAATGTAAATAATGATCAGATGGCATGGATGAGCCAACTGATCTGGATCTACACTTTCTGCCCATGCTAAAAAAGTTATATATATATGAAGTAAAGGGTTAATTCAGTTGTATCTAGAATGAAGCTATTACAGGTATTCTGATATATGATCTAAATTCTGATGTCTCTCTTATAGGGATGGCATCGACTACTCGAGTACTCGAGTACTCGATCGAACGTCCGAGTATCGAGTACTAAATCTACTACTCGAGTAATCGGAAAAAAATAAAAATTTTGATATTAAAAAAAGAAATCCGTTTGTTTTGTTTGAAATTCATTTCGATATACGGCACGGTGGCAATTAGACACTATGCGTGATGCACTTAATCGCCACAGGTGACGTATTTTACGCTTGAAGTGTCATTGTTGTGAAATAACAAACTGCCAAAATAAGTAACACTTGTTAATGGCACTTGTCAATAATGTCAATAAGCAATGTTTTTATAGTGGTAATACAGATCTATTGTTTGCCAATCACCTGTGGTACCCATTTCGCACAAATGTATTGTTTGACAATTAGATAATTGGCGCTTCATACAGAAAATCAAGACCGCCCTATATAGTCATTGATTGGTGCACTTGCATCTGATGATAATTTCTAATGTTTTATTGGTAAATGACGCAATCTATGAATATTAATGAAAATAAAAAGATAAAGTAAAATGATGTTAATGTTTAGTATCACATTCTTTAATTAAAGACCGAATTAATAACTTATTACATCAGCAAAATGCCTCCCGCAAAGTCGTCTGCGTGGAGTTACTTCAAACGGGCAGCAGACGGAAAAACAGTCAAATGTAGTTTCGAGTTGGTCTACAACGGGGGAACTACAAACATGCTTAACCATCTTAAGTTGAAACATGAAACGAGACCACCCCCCAAATGCAGACAGATGAGCTCTATGGTTTTAGTTTAGTTCGATTAATTTATTTGATTTGATTATTTCACGACATAATATTATTCTGACCACCGTATATGTACATTTCGCATGACTGTGTTGTAACTTTGATACTATTTGTTTATTTATTTTAAAAATATAAAATAATAAAATAACAAAACACAAATAAAAGATATAACACACTTTTGTTGTGTAAATCTTTATTAAAAGTTGGTATATGGTATAAATACTGAGTAGGTTGAAGCTGATATTACACGAACGGTATTATCTCTATTAAAATCGGAAATCGTTCGAGTACTCGAGTACTCGATCGGAAGATCGTCCGAGTACTCGAGTACCAATTTTACTACTCGTTGCCATCCCTACTCTCTTAATTCATTAACCTTGCAATTGCTAAATGGGGCCCAATTTCTCTGAATATTTGTCATAAAAAAAACACTGTGTTGCGTAGAACGCAGACCGATGGCACTCACTTTGAGCATGCACAAAACAAACGCTGTCGCTCAGCGTTCTGAGAAGAGTACAGTGGGGTCTCCGTAAGGTTGCCGTAGCAGTGAAGTAAGATCTCCATCAACGCCACACAAGCTCTGAGGTTGCACACAGAGGTCGCAGTGCGAACACTGTGGTAATCAGTGGGGCTTGCACAGAGATTGCACGGTGTTGTCTGAGATGTCACTGCAACTCTACTGTGCTTAATGGTGCGTCTACAACTGGAAGGAGCTGTCACAGCAATCATTGCATTCCCATGCGCTTTTTATGCCCCCGAAGGGAGGCATAAAGTAATTGGACCGTCCGTCCGTCCTTCCGTCCGTCCGTCCGTCTGTCCGAAATAATCTTGTCCTCGCTTCTTCTCCAAAACCGCTTGAGGGATTTCTTTGAAACTTCACAGGAGTGTTTGTCACCAAGCCTAGTTGTGCATATCGTCAGGAATTTCTGCTTGGACTATTTTTGGCTGAGTTATTGCCCTTTTTAGCAAAATCTTGTCCTCGCTTCTTCTCTAAAACCGCTTGATGGATTTCATTGAAACTTCACAGGAGTGTTTGTCACCAAGCCTAGTTGTGCATATCCTAAGGAATTTCTGATCGGATTATTTTTGGCGGAGTTATGGGCCTTTTTACCTAACCCTAACTAACCCTAACCCTAAACCCTAACCCTAACCCTAAGGTAAATTTTGTTAACGCAATAGAGATTACATTTTTTTGTCCGATTGTCATGAAATTTGGTCAGGATGTTTGTCCCAATGATTTCTCGGACGAGTTCCAATATGGGTCATCTGGGTCTAAAAACTAGGTCACTGTTACTAAAAATAGAATTTTCTTGTTAACATTCTAGAGGTCACATTTTTGCTCCGATTGTCATGAAACTTTGTCAGGATGTTTTTCCCAATGATTTCTCGGACGAGTTCGAATATGGGTCATCTGGGTCCAAAAACTTGGTCACTTTTACTAAAATAGAATTTTCTTGTTAACACTCTAGCGGTCACACTTTTGCACCGATTATCATGAAACTTGGTCAGGATGTTTGTCCTAATGATTTCTTGGACGAGTTTGAATATGGGTCATCTCAGTCCAAAAACTAGGTCACTGTTACTAAAAATAGAATTTTCTTGTTAACATACTAGAGGTAACATTTTTGCTCCGATTGTCATGAAACTTGGTCAGGATGTTTGTCCCAATGATTTCTCGCACGTGTTCGAATATGGGTCATCTGGGTCCAAAAACTAGGTCACTGTTACTAAAAATAGAATTATCTTGTAAACACTCTAGCGGTCACACTTTTGCTCTGATTATCATGAAACTTGGTCAGGATGTTTGTCCCAATGATTTCTCGGAAGAGTACCAATATGGGTCATTTGGGTCCAAAAACTAGGTTACTGTTACTAAAAATAGAAATTTCTTGTTGACACTCTAGCCGTCACATTTTTGCTCCAATTGTCATGAAACTTGTTTTTTCTTTCAAAATCTGTTTTTAACCTTTGATTTTCTACAGTTATCAACCAGATTTTGACACAAGCTTTATACCATCTTAAAATTCAATCTTTCCTGAACAATTCATTCACTGGTTGTTCAGTGATAAAATTTGAAACAAAAATTTTAGTAGCAGAGTGAAAATTTCAAGTGTCAAAATCCAATATTTCTACCTGTCTTCAGCTACATATGATGTTTACCAGTTTATTCATTAATATTGGTCAAGTTGCTGGACAATGACCTCATGAACTTTGCTGCTTAGATCTGTGTTATGCAATATTAAGAACTTTGCTCTGGAAGATTTTATAGGGTAAATTTTGTCATTTTCTATGGATAGTGACCAAATAAACTTTCTTACTTTATAGCACTTTGAAAATCAGGCTTTTCTGAATATGTTATTCACTGTTTGTAAGTAAAACAACAAAAAGAACAACAACAACAAATTTGAAGCACATTCTCAAAATGTTAAGACTAAATTTAAGAAAGTCTTAGATGTATACAGTGTATGTACACAAACTGGCAAGTTAAGGCCACACTTTTTTAAGCTCCCCGCAGAAATTCGGGGGAGCATATAGTCGCCAAGTTGTCGGTCAGTCCGTCAGTACGTCCCACATTCTTTAACACTCTAGCGGTCACATATTTGCCTCGATTGTTTTGAAACTTGGTCAGGATGTTTGTCCCAATGATTTCTCAGATGAGTTCAAATATGGGTCATCTGGGTCCAAAAATTAGGTCACTGTTACTAAAATAGAATTTTCTTGTTAACACTAGCGATCACATTTTTGCTCTGATTGTCATGGAACTTGGTCAGGATGTTTGTCCCAATGATTTTTTGGACAAGTTTTAATATGGGTCATCTGGGTCCAAAAACTAGGTCACTGTTACTAAAAATAGAATTTTCTTGTTAACTCTCTAGCGGTCACATTTTTGCTCCGATTGTCACGAAACATGGTCAGGACATTAGTCTCAGTAATTACTTGGAACAGTTCGAATATGGGTCATCTGGAATCAAAAACTTGGTCACTGTTACTAAAATTAGAATTATCTTGTCTTGGCTGTAAATTTGTTATTTCTCATTGGATTTCAAAATAACTTGGCACAAATGTTCACCATGACAAGGCAGTGTGTTGAGTACAAAACCATGTCGGTTGGTCCAAGGTCAAGGTCACTGTTCCTAAAAATGGAATTTTCTTGTTAACAGTTTAGTGGTCACATTTTTGCTCAGATTGTCCGATTGCAAAGAAACATGGTCAGGACATTAGTCCCAGTTATTAATTGGACGAGTTTGAATATGGGTCATCTGGGGTCAAAAACTAGGTCACTGTTACTAAAAATAGAAAAATCTTGTCCAGGCTGTAAATTTGTTATTTCTCATTGGATTTTAAAATAACTTTGCTCAAATGTTTACCATGACAAGATGTTGTTTCGCGTACAATACCCATGGCTGTTTGTCCAAGGTCAAGGTCACTGTTACTAAAAATAAAATTTTCTTTTCTGGGCTGTAACTTCCTAATGAATGGAGTGATTTCAAAATAACTTTACATAAATGTTTACCATGACAAGGGGTTGTGTTGCGTACAATACCCATGCCGGTAGGTCCAAGGTCAAGGTAACTGTTACTAAAAATAGCATTTTCTTTTCCAAGCTGTAAATTTCTTGTTTCTTATTGGATTTTAAAAGATCTTGGTGTAAATGTTCACCATATCGAGACAATGGGTCACATACAACACAACTTTGTTGTATTCAGATGAGCGATAAAGGGCCATCATGGCCCTCTTGTTTCCCTTGATTTTACCAAACTTGCACACAACTCTTACAACCATTGAGCAGTTGTTGACAGGTGATCCACCCTATGGACCCTCTTGTTGCAAGGGTTATAGGCCCTTACTCTTTACTATTTAACTTCCACAGGCATATTTTTACTACATATGTATACCAATTCGATTTCAAAGCTGCATTTCGGGGGCATATGTCAATTTCAAGTGACAGTTCTTGTTCCACATTATCATGGTGGTCATTACATTCCGAATGCGCTTCTACCTCATTGTCACGGCGATCATACTGCTCCTTATGTGCTTCTACCGCGTCATTTGGCGTTGGCATGGCAACACGAGCAAAATGGTAAATGTGTACAAGATATACAAACAAACGCATTTCACTATGACTGATATCGGCCTACTGCTGATACACCAATGCAGGTGTTAGCATATCATTCTAACACGACGAAGGATCGGCCTACTGCTGATACACCAATGCAGGTGTTAGCATATCATTCTAACACGACGAAGGAGAGGGGCCCAAAGGCATATGAAAGTTTTGGTTTAATCATGGCTGGACAAAGGCAGAAGGTTGTAGCAAGACCACTATCATACCCGAGCTGCGACATGAGGATCCTAGTTACTTCAACTATCTGAGTGCCACCTGCAGTGTTTGACAAGCTGCTAGAGAGGCTGACACTGTTCTCGAATCACCAAAAAAGACACGTGGTAATCTAAAGCGATCGAACCATGATTAAAACTTACTAGTATAATGACCGTATTCCTTTACTCATCTTATATTGCGATGGTATTTTAGAAGGTAGAATTCTGCGAACTCACACAGACATGTTCTGTTGGACAATTGTTGGCCACTGCTGAGGTGAAAGGGCAGTGACACCCAGTAAGAGCATGTGAAAGCTCAATGCATGCAGTGGAAGCGCCGTAAGAGCACTGTAACATAGTGGCCTATGTGTATTATCATGCATGGACACTATGTTGCAATATTATATTAATTGTGGTATTAATTATTTTATATTAATTTAATTTCATTTTAATATTTGGAATAGGTCGGAGGATATTCTAGCTGCATAAAAGTTAACAATCTTTCGGTTCAAATACATGATGTTATTATTGGAGACGATTCAAATCACAGTTTGAAATATCATTTCCCAACATGTAGCCTGACGCAATAGTAGAACGTTTCATATAAACAAAAACAAGTTGAACTTTCAATCTGGCACAAATTAGTAAATTGTATTAAATTCTAAGAGATCTATTGTCTGTTTGCACTCCAGTGCATGTAAATTATTACACGAATTTAGTATCATGATTGGCACTTTCTACTAACAAAGTTTCGCATCAGCAACATGTGTGGAGGCAGCTGCAATGTCGGTCGACCTTCAGAAATACTATATAAACTGGATTGAATTTTATTTTGCAGTTCGTCGGTTAGAGAGTTCGTCAGTTCGTTAGTTGGTTAGTTATAAATGAACCTTGGGTTGTCGTTAATAAATTGTTGAAAACGTCTCGTGGCTTGTTTCCTCAAACCGGATACCAACCGACCCTACGTTACAGCACCGTGTAAGCACAATGCATGCAGTGGAAGCGCCTTAAGAGTGCAGGCATTTGCCAACAAGAACTCCATAGGAACGCGATAGAATGCCATTTGAGCTCTGTTGCAACGCCTTGGTTGCAGTGAGGTTGCCTTGACATCTCCATATTCACGAAAAATATCACATTTTTCATGTGATCTTGTGTGATTTCGGCATTCTGGAAAACTAAACAATGCGGTGGCAACGCCGTGGCAATGCAGTGGAAATGCACTATGGTGTAACAGGGTGTTAAGAGATGTTGTTGGGGACACAAATTTTGCAGGGAATAGCCAGTTGCCAATATTGTTGTTCCAGTATGTCATTTTATAACAAGTTGTTTTCAGTACTTTTGTAAGAATTGAGAATATTTAGGAAGGTAAATACAAATACAACAATTAAATCAATTTATTTGCTTAATCAAGACACAAATATTGTGTGTTATTCAAAGTTAGCGTGAATCTTTTTGAGATAATTTGTTAAATAACTAGTCAAATATGGCACATTGTTTTTTATTCTGCTCCTCCTCACTAGCTGCTGCTGTAGTTAATACTTAAACCAACTGCACATTATTTTTATTGAGCACTTGATTAGGCAGGCAGTTGAACATTAATATTCCATTCATACTTATTGCGTAGTTTTTAAAAATGTATCACACCATACATATGATCATTCTTAACATCATCAGTATGTAATGTTATAAAGTACCATTTCATTGCAAGATAGTAAAGCCAGCTTGCTGTTTCCTGAGTTTTCATAACCAAACAGTTTTCAGAAACTTTCATCAGTTGCACCAATTCTAGTTTTCATTAGCTGTTTTAATTTTTGCTTGCCATATGATCTACCAGTATAGCAAAGCAATTACTTTTTATTTTGTTACTTTTACATTATTTAATCAATCAGGAAACTTTGCTCTCCCTGTTTGTATCAGCTTTTTCACACTGTTAACATAGAGTTCTTTAACAGTTCTGTAAGGAGATAAAAACCGGAAGTATTTCAGTCCAATAAGAACATCAAGTTCTGGGATATCACAGTCTCCAGTCTGTGTGAACACAGGGATAACTCGGTCTTCCTTCCCGTTTCCTTGTTTCAGACCAATCTTTAACAGAATTTCTTCTAGATATCGACAGTAACTGTCACTGGTTAAATTCTCTGTTACATAAATTAAGATATATCTGTATTTATCATGTAGGGAAGCCAAACTCTTTATTTCAGATTTCCCAAAGTCAGTATTGCTGAACAAGTCCATGGTTAGATCTGGGAATCCACTGTGCTCTTGTAAGTGGTCCAGATAGGCACAGGCTTCCGGTAGGTCTGCATCAGTGTGTAGAATAGCAAAGTCTGACATCCTCCCTGAAATATGAAGAGATAAGCTTCCGGTACCGAGATGTTTTACTCTAGAATCACTTGTAGTAAAGTAGGACTGAGTATCTGTCAACCCTCTACATAATATTTTAGAACTTTTATGGCATGGAGGACCAGTGTAGATCCAAATCAGCCAGCACATCTGTGGCATCTGATCTGGATCTACACTGTCTGCTTTCTGATTCATTAGGTTATTTGTGGTAAAGTGTAGTTCCTCAGATGGTGTGTATTTGCCGGCTGATTTGGATCTACAGTGGTCCCACATGTGATAAAACCTGTATATTTGGAGTAAAGGGTTAAGTGATAGTGTTAAAGCTTGAAATGAAATCATGTACCAATGTTAATTTTGCAAGAAGATTACAACACTGACTAAAGTAGCTCTACAACTTGTGTAATCCTTCTTAAAACTTAATGCCTGTAAAATTAAAATTTATTCAATAATTATATATGCATTTTAACACTTGTTTGGATCCGGATAAGCTGGCACATCCATGCCATCTGATTGGATCTACACAGGTTGCTTTATGGCCAGAAATAATCTAATGAATCTGAAAACCAATAGGGTAGATCCAGATCAGATGGGACAGATGCCTCAGCAGATCTGGATCTACACCGTTCACCTGTGAAATGACATCCATAACATTAAGTAAAGTGTTGAAGGATATCAGAGTGTACCAAAAGAAGTTTAATAATATCACAGTATTACTGCACCTAGCCCTGGTTTGAGTGCAAATCAAAATTTACAAAAGTAAATTGTATCAATTTTGATCCGTCCCAAATGATAGTGTGCATATGACAGTTAACATGGAACTATTAATGTGGTATTTTAACATTAACAACATTCCAGGATCAGCAGCATATGGTCTCCGGGTAAAAGAAAGAGTTGCCCTAAACCTTGCTTTTTTTCTCTTATTTAGTAGGGGCTGTTTACAGGCTCCTTCCCCTTTAAGAATTTCTTTAAAATCATGCAGTTTTTTTCCCAAAAAAGTAACTTAACATCAGGTTTTTTCATTCCCCTTTACAGAAGAAATCACGCTATTTTCCCTAAAATTATAGGACATGGGCCTCTTCCCCTAGCAATTAAAAAAGGCCTGCCTTAACATGAAAACACTGAAAGGAATGGTTTGAGCTTAGCATATAAATTCTCAAAATAAAAATAAGACTTCAGTATTACTACACCTCACCTGCATTGGGACGTGACAGTGCAGCCATCTCTTGAGGAACTTCTTGATTCACCATTGACTGTGGGCCATCTATGTTCAGACTGGAAGGATAAGTGTTGGCTGATACCACTTCAGCAGTTGTCTGTTCATTGCAGTCTCCGTTATATTTTCGAACAATGACCTCTTCTGTGTTCTGAAATGCTGATGTTGCCATTCTTTGTGGAATTCGAGGTTGCAGATCATTAATTCTTGAACAAGTATCTGGATTATTGTTAGCAGGCAACACTTCTTCGGGAGTAGTTTGTTCACTGCTGGCTCCATTATCAGATCTAACTGTGCCCTCATCTGTACTCTGATTTACATTTCTTTGAAGATCGGCCAGCAGATCTGGAATTGACTGTTGGCCATCTACACTCGCATAGGAATGGACTAGATCAGTGGAAGATGGCAATATTTCTTTCGGAGTTGTCTGTTCGCAGCTGGCTCCATGGTTTGTGTCTAGAGGATTGATGCACTTTCGTGTAGGTTTAACCACAGCCAAAGGTTCTTCAGAAACAACCTCTCTGCTTTGAAAATTGATTCCTTCATTAGTTTGCTTGAAAATATTTTCAGTTGTCATGCTCCCTGTCTCCAGTTCTGGTGAAAGAATTGAATCTAAAGACAAACTTGAAAAAGAGGCAAGTGACATATTTTCACCATCAATGTCAACTCTGAAATCACTGTCGGTCTTGTTTTTGTTTCCAGTAGGCCGAGTTTGACGGGTATTCAACATTAAAGGAGGCATGGAATCATCAACAGTCAAGCTAGAAAAACTAGACCAATTATCTGTTTCACAAGAAAATCCTGCTCCATTTACTTTGCTGATATCTTGTTTATTAAGTTCACACTGAGACCTGATGTCTTGTGCATTTTCAAAATTTTTATGTTGAATTTTAGACATCTGTGGTTTTAATGGGTAGTTACTGAGTGTGTGTGGCACTTGGCTGTTAACAACACAACTTGCAGGTTGCCCACTGTTTTCAGATCTGACAGATGCTGTTTCCTCAGTTTGTATATGCTTAACTTGATCATCTCTTGCTTTCATAGGCACATTTGAC
Source organism: Corbicula japonica (assembly GCA_038501625.1). NCBI lineage: Eukaryota > Metazoa > Mollusca > Bivalvia > Venerida > Cyrenidae > Corbicula > Corbicula japonica. The sequence goes on along the minus strand of JAZAYU010000043.1, from coordinate 4,768,434 downwards.
AAACTATTGTCCTTGAGTTGTGTCTTATTTTCAGGACTGTGTATAATGTGTGTCTGAATGCCAAGTTCTTTGTCGTGGCTTTGAATTCCGTGTCTGCCATCAGGATTCCCTTGCTGATCATTGTTCATGTGTTCAGGTGCACTTTTAGGTCTGCCAGGATTTAGATTTTTGTTGACGATTCTAGGTTTCATTTTGCAGTCGGGCTGGTTTGAAGTGAGTGACAATGTCTTCTTCTGCCTCTGTGTTACCAACTCTTCTACTTTTGTTCTTGTAGCCATTTTTATTTGATCTAAAAATAAATTATTAAATTTGTATTCTTCATTAACACATCATCACTGTAATTCTAAAGAGACTAGATTCTAAAACATTGTACAATAATTTAAACAAATTTGTTTTCTTTTGTTTAGAAGCACTTAACTAAGATTGTTAATACAGAGCATGTAATATTTAATAGTATTTTCATTGGTTGTTTCATTCTTATTTCATCCAAAATGTTGTATAGTGTGTTTATTTATCTTCAAAGAATTACATAGACTTTAAATTCAGAGAGCAGCCAGAGTCCATTCATTCCAGAAAGAAATCTAATTAATGGTCACCAAAAATTGTAATATTGTAAGAATTTCGTGATCAGGCAGGATCAGATGCAAGGTTTCCTGAAAGAGGTTTGTTAAAAACAGTCTTAGGATAGGTACACTACAATTTTTTTTAACTTCGTGGTCAAAATCCCTATGAACATTTAATATTGCTGCCAAAAAAGGGGGTTTAATCATCCCCACTGAAACCCTTTTTTATTGCCCCTGTTGTGTGTGCATCATTCAGGGCAGAATAATCCATGTTGAGACTGTAAAGTTGAGTGTCACTGGCATTTTGGAGCGTTAGCGAATTCTCAGCTGTAAAACGATTATGTTGACAACTATTTAATACAAAGAATAATAATGAATTGTCATTGGGTTAAAATTTGAGTCTTTTCCTTTTTTCTAAACATTTAAAAACCTAATGCCAACAGTGTCACTGTTAGGTGGGGTAAATTATGGATTTTGTATCTATCAGTTTTGCAATAAACAGTGCAAAAAGTGCAAAAATGAATAAACAGAAACACTGTAGTGTTTGTTTACTTTAAAAAGCAACATGTACTTTAATAAAATATTTAAGCAAAATGAAGATAATAGAGTTTAAAAAAAGAAAAACATACCTAAAATATGGGTTAACAAACTATTTCTGGGTTTCCGCAATAATTCTATTTTTATCCTTATATTTTTTAGTTTATCTACCTCATAGACCGGGACTTTACTGCCTCTAGACTCTTACCCAGTTGTTATCAATGAAGTCAAGACATGTGCAGTGAACATGTGCAGTCCATTATTCTGTTGGTCATCTCACTAATTGCAACAACAGTTGTTTCTTACTTAGTAGGTCACAATGAGCTTGATAGTATCCACTCAGAAAAGAAATAAGTGTATAACTATATACCAATTTTAACCATTTAAATTGTATGTAGTGTAACACAAGTATCTCCCTGTAACTTACACTTGCTGATCCTGAAGGGTCAAGTACATAAAGTTATCATCTTGTCTATTCATTTGTCCATCCAGATATCCATCTGTCTATCACAAATCTGTTTTCTGGAGCATTTTAGCAATGGATTTCTCAAGGGATATCAACTAAACTTCACACAAGTGTCCCCCTTTATAAGATGAAGTGTCATGTCCAAGAACCATTACATGGCCCTTTCTCAAATGGGAAGGTAGCACAGTTCAAAAAGGTCTAAATTTGTGGAAATTCCAAAAGCTTAAAGTCTCTTAGACATCTCATGAATTTTGCAGTTCTGGCCCAAGTTTCAGCATTAACTTGAACAGTTTAGTTTAAAAAGCGTAAAGTAGCCTGTATTTTTTTACAGAAATGATTCTTAAAAATAACAGAAACTATAATGCTGATGTATTTATACTAATTATGCCCCCCTTCGAAGAAGCGGGGGTATATTGCTTTGCACATGTCGGTCGGTCGGTCGGTATGTCGGTCGGTATGTCGGTCCGTAGACCACATCTTGTCCGATCAATAACTAGACAACGCTTTGTGATACAGTCCTCATATTTGGTGTGGAGGTTGGTCATGACCAGTAGAAGACCCCTATTGATTTTGGGGTCAGTAGGTCAAAGGTCAAGGTCACAGTGGCCTTGACCACAAAAACCTTGTCCGATCAATAACTAGACAACGCTTTGTGATACAGTCCTCATATTTGGTGTGGAGGTTGGTCATGACCAGTAGAAGACCCCTATTGATTTTGGGGTCAGTAGGTCAAAGGTCAAGGTCACAGTGGCCTTGACCACAAAAACCTTGTCCGATCAATAACTAGACAACGCTTTGTGATACAGTCCTCATATTTGGTGTGGAGGTTGGTCATGACCAGTAGAAGACCCCTATTGATTTTGGGGTCAGTAGGTCAAAGGTCAAGGTCACAGTGGCCTTGACCACAAAAACCTTGTCCGATCAATAACTAGACAACGCTTTGTGATACAGTCCTCATATTTGGTGTGGAGGTTGGTCATGACCAGTAGAAGACCCCTATTGATTTTGGGGTCAGTAGGTCAAAGGTCAAGGTCACAGTGGCCTTGACCACAAAAACCTTGTCCGATCAATAACTAGACAACGCTTTGTGATACAGTCCTCATATTTGGTGTGGAGGTTGGTCATGACCAGTAGAAGACCCCTATTGATTTTGGGGTCAGTAGGTCAAAGGTCAAGGTCACAGTGGCCTTGACCACAAAAACCTTGTCCGATCAATAACTAGACAACGCTTTGTGATACAGTCCTCATATTTGGTGTGGAGGTTGGTCATGACCAGTAGAAGAACCCTATTGATTTTAGGATCAGTAGGTCAAAGGTCAAGGTCACAGTGGCCTTTGCATACAAAAACGTTGTCCGATCAATAACTAGACAACGCTTTGTGATACAGACCTCATATTTGGTGTGGAAGTTGGTCGTGACCAGTAGAAGACCCCTATTGGTTTTGGGGTCAGTAGGTCAAAGGTCAAGGTCACGGTGGCCTTGACAACAAAAAACCTTGTTCGATCAATAACTAGATAACGTTTTTATGTTTATTTGTATAATAAAATAAAATACTTCTCAGTGTAAAGTTGTGATTATTTTTCCCCATGACAATTTCAAGTAAAGATATATATTAATGATCCATAACATTAATTTTAAACTATTTCAATATATGCCGTGTCATAAATAGGCACTGATTATCACTCACTTGTGTTTATTAAATGCTTTGGTTTCGTATGGATGGTCACTAAAGCCTGCACATTACCGGAATTGACATAACACTAGAGCTACTATATCTCCGCCAATAGCGAATATTTGATTTAAATTACAATAAAATCCTTTGTGTTAGACTAGGTTAATCTACACGCGCTTATGTTTGTCGAGGTAAATGTAATCCTCTCATTGGATGACCTGGTTATTGATATATAGGAGTTCCACCGTCTTGTAAATTGCTTTCATGACTGGTACCCTTCATTGCTAAAGCTTACAAAAGTCTCTAAATTTCCAAAAATTTAAATTCAATGCTAATAGATATCACTTGCACGTCAGGGGGGGCATTTGTGTTTGACAAACACCTCTTGTTGATCTTACGCTGGCCGTCTGACTGACAGTGCAATTAACCAATCAAAGTATTGCGCCCAGAAGCCTTGTTACTATCCGCCATTTTTAGCTCGACTATTCGAAGAATAGGGGAGCTATCCTACTCGCCCTGGTGTCGGTGTCGGCGTCGGCATCTCCATCTGCTAAACAAAATATGCACTTTGGTCCATAACTTTAAAACTACTTATGATATCAACTTGAAACTTGGAATATATATTCACCATCAAATTCTACATCATTACCAACAAGACCCATAACTCTGCTTCCAATATTTTTCAAATTATGCCCCTTTTTCACTTAAAATTTTGCTTAAGGAAAATATGCACTTTGGTAACTTATAAACTACTTGAAATATCAACTTGAAACTTGGAATATATATTCACCATCAAATTCTACATCATAACCAACAAGACCCATAACTCTGCTTCCAATATCTTTCAAATTATGCCCCTTTTTCACTTAAATTTTGCATTAAGGAAAATATGCACTTTGGTAACTTATAAACTACTTGAAATATCAACTTGAATCAATGACCTTCAACATCAAACTAAATCCATGAAAACAAGAAATAGAATTATTAAAGAATAAGCAAGCATACTCTTCCATCGTAAAAGGCAAAGTTAGTGCATCATCTACAACAGAAAACAACAATAAGCAAGAGTGCAGCAGTGTTCCATGTATAGGAAGCCTGAGTCAAAAAGAGGCTCCCCAGAACAATTCAAACAGGACCAAACCCTCTTCTCTATCTTCTGCCCGTAAAACAGTGCTCATTATGGGGGACTCTATTATCCAGCGAATAAATCCCAGAGGACTTTTACCCAATGTGCACAAGCATGCCATATCAGGGGGTACCATTAAGGACATCCTTAATGATATCCATTCCTTTAATCTCTGTCAATTCCAGACAGTGATATTATATATTGGAGGCAATGACCTGTCACGAACATCAGACCATGAACTGATTGAAGAGTTGTACGATCAGCTCATTGCAGTCATTAAGGCCAGCAACCCCAACAATAGGATAGTGCTTTGCAAAATAGCACCAAGAGGAGATGTAGATGTAAACATCCTTAACATGATTGTTGAACGACTCAGTGCTCATCATGTTCTTACCTCAGTTGACATTTACAAAGATTTCCATGACAGAAATGGAAACCTGCAGATGAGATTCTTGAGTCAACAAGACCACATACACCCGTCTCCCTCAGGAATCAAGCGGATATTAGGATCTATGCACATTGAAGTGAACCTAGTTGCGGAATTCAGCCAATGTACATTTTCTCAAGGACATGTCCAAAGAGGTAGTAACAAAACTCATAACAATTTTCAAAGGCCATCAAATTTGCTGGGAAAGAATCAACACAAGAAACCCCAACAAAGATGCATGAAGTGCAGTGACACTAGTCACAATACCTTTGAATGCAGACTAGGTCAGCCGGTGAAGTGCTGGTCATGTGGTCTACTTGGCCATAAGCAGGACAATTGCTGGAACTCTTTTTAGGAAAATGGCAATGATGTCAAAACGAATCAAACAATAGACACTAATAACCATTTCAGCTATCTACAGAATATCTGCAATGAGTGTAATCAATTGATTTGTGTGTGCATTATTGAAGACACTGACATTACTAGTAATAACTTAAAACTTGATAAAAAGGGTTTAAATATTGGCTATCTCAATATTCAAGGTATTTCATCTAAAATTGATGAATTAAGGGTTATGCTTTGCAGTAATAACATACATATTTTTGGAGTAAGCGAGTCAAAACTTAACGAAAACCACATAACTGAATATTTTGAAATTAATGGATTTAAAACCCCTTTCCGAAGGGATAGACTCGAAAACCGTGGTGGGGGGCTTTTAGTTTATGTTAAAGATGACTTAAATTGTATTAGACGATTAGATTTAGAAGACACCAACATTGAAAGTATATGGTTAGAAATTAAACCAACTAGGAGTAAGCCTTATTTAATTTGTATGATATATCGACATCCTGAAGCTCGTGCTGACTGGAAAAACAAATTTGAAATACGCATAGAAAAAGCACAAATGGAAGGAAAAGAGATACTGATACTAGGTGATATGAATAGAGATCTTCTTAACACTCAGATAAATAATGACTGGATAAATTATATGACCTCTTTCGGTTTAATCCAAATTATAGATCAGCCAACTAGGGAAAGCACAAATTACAAAACTTTGATTGATCATATATATACAGATCATATTGAAAATATAGCAAATTTTTCAGTTCCACATATTGGTTTGAGTGACCACTATCCCATTTTTTGCAATAGAAAATTAAATCATAAGTCTGCATCAAATATGCATCAATACATAAAATACAGATCCTTCAAACATTTCAATGAAAACAGTTTTATAGAAGACTTAAGTAACGAAAACTGGGATAACATATTAAATTCAAATAATACAAATGAGGCCTTAGAATCTTTTATGCAAATATTTACTAATCTTCTAGATATACATGTTCCATTTAGGCAACATAGAGTTAAAAGATCAAACCAACCAGACTGGCTAAACAGTGATATTTTAGATGCAATTAAGGAAAGAGACAAAAGTAAATTTAAAAGTGATTTAGGCAACTATAGGTTATATCGAAATAAAGTAACTAGTCTCATTAATTCTTCAAGAAAATCAGTTTATGAAAAAAGGATAGAAGATGGACAGAATGATCCATCAACTGTATGGAAAATATTTAAAGAGTTTAGATCATCCAAAAAAAACACTATTTCCCAATTAAACATTGATGGTATAGAAATTACAAACCTTGAAGAAATTAGTAACTCATTCAACTCTTTTTTCACTAATATTGCAACAACTTTAAAAGAAGAGGTACCCCATTCAGAATTTGTTGAAATAAAAGAATATGTAAATAATAGGGTGCCTGAGCAAATATTTTTTAATATTCCATACATAACTCCTGAAAAAGTAAGAAAAATGCTTAATGATTTAGATGTATCCAAAGCAACAGGCCTTGACCAACTCGGTCCCAGAATATTGAAACGGTCTGCTGAATCAATTTTTCCTGTTATCTGTCATATTATAAATATAAGCATACAAAATGGTGTCTTTCCTGATAGTTGGAAATTAGCTAAAGTTAATCCTTTATTCAAATCTGGTTGTAATCAGCAGGTTAACAATTATAGGCCTATTTCTATCTTACCTACTCTTTCAAAAATCATTGAGAGACAGTCATGTGCATGATAGTTTTATGGAATTCCTTGACCATTATGGTCTATTAAATAAGCTACAAAGCGGTTTCAGAAAAAGCCATAGTTGTGAAACAGCTCTAGTCTCTTTGACAGACAGATGGTTAAAAGCAATAAATGAAGGTAAATTAATTGGTGCCATCATGGTAGATTTTAAAAAAGCCTTTGACTTAGTTGACCACAAAGTACTGCTGCAAAAACTTAAACTTTATAAATGTAGTGAACCTGCTATTAAATGGTTCAAGTCCTATTTACAACAGCGTAAACAGGTTGTTAATTTGAATGGGGCCACCTCAATCACAAGTGAAATTGTGTGTGGAGTTCCTCAAGGTTCTATATTAGGCCCTTTGCTATTTCTCTTATTCATTAATGATTTGCCAATGTCTCTGGGAACTACAATCAGCAGCACTGATATGTATGCCGATGACACAACCTTCAGTGACATTAATTCCTCTAAAGAGATTATGGAACGAAACATTCAAAATGCCTTACATATTCTTGAGGAATGGTGTCATCTGAATGGTATGGTGCTCAACACAGATAAAACCAAGGTAATTTTTATAACAACCCCACACAGACGAACTAAAGCAGAAGACAGTCAATTAAATATTTTCTACAATAATGTGAAACTAAAGGTTGTTACTGGTGATAAATTGCTGGGAATCAATATAAATGAAAATATGAAATGGGATGATCATATCAACAATATAAGGAAGAAAGTAGCATCTAATCTATGGCTTTTGTCTAAAATAAAAACATTTATATCACACAATCATCAAATTATATTCAACAAGGCATATATACAACCCCATTTAGATTTTTGTAATGTAATCTGGGGTGGAACTGGTAAAACCAATTTAGATAAACTTTTTTTATTACAGAAAAGAGCATTTAAATTAATACTAGGGCCAGAGTACACATCGTTTCCAGAAGCTACAGAACAAATTAATGCTTTATCCATTCATCAAAGAATTTTGATTCAGAAGGCTAAATTCATGTACAAAGTACACAAAAAACTTTTACCCACTTATATTTTGGAAATGTTTGAATACAGAAAAACAAGCAACACAACACTTCGTACAGTAAGTAATACTGATTTCCAAATACCCCGTCCAAGAATTGAACTTTTCAAGGAAACTATGTCTTACTCTGGTCCTATGATTTGGAACAAAATTCCAATAGAAATACGATCAAGTCGTAGTCTAAACCAATTTACAAAGAAATTTATTACTTGGATAAAAGATTAAGTATATTCTGTTAATTTTAAAATGTATGTATTTGTGTAAAATTAATGTGAATTTCTGGGTCCGTTCTAATACCCCAAACTACCCCAAACTACCCCAAACCACCCCAAACTACCCCAAACCACACCCCAAACTACCCCAAACCACCCCAAACTACCCCAAACCACCCCAAACTACCCCAAACCACCCCAAACGAAATCCAATATAAGGTTGTGATAATTAAATAAGTCCATATGAAATAAGGACTTGTGAGCTCTAGTATAAAAATCAGTGTTAAACTTGTTGCCTCTATAACCATATTTTAATAATAAACATTGAAAATAATATCTTTTTGGGGGGGGGGGGGGGTTAAATTTCACAAACAAGCCATGCATTTTACCTGTAATCTGATTATAACACTTAAAATATTATATGTAGTCGATTTCAAGTGGTTTGAGGTAAACACTGTAGATGTGGTTTGGGGTATTTCACACTCACTATGTGTCATACTTATTTATGGCCAGTCATGTCATTTACTAAAATTTTGATGTTTATTTTGCTACAGAGGCAACAAGTTTAACACTGATTTTAAACATGAGCTCACAAGTCCTTATTTCATATGGACTTATTTAATTATCACAACCTTATATTGGATTGTTTGGGGTGGTTTGGGGTAGTTTGGGGTGGTTTGGGGTAGTTTGGGGTATGGTTTGGGGTAGTTTTGGGTATGGTTTGGGGTGGTTTGGGGTAGTTTGGGGTGGTTTGGGGTATTAGAACGGACCGTGAATTTCTTAATAATTATTTTCTTCTTCACTTGAGTATAATGCATGTTATTATGTTCATTTCATTGTTTTTTGTTCACTTAACATTGTTCTTGCTGTTTGTTATGCCCCCACAAAGTGGGAGGCATATAGAGTTGCACTCGTCTGTCCGAGCGCACCGCAAGGCATCTGTTGGGTACCATAATACCCAACAAATGCCCTTCTGTGAGAACTTTCCATTCATTCCGTTAGTCTCTTATTGGGTAGTTTTTCGCTTGTTGGGTAGTTTTAAACAAAAGAAATACCCAACAAATGCCCATCTGTGGGAACGTCCGTCCGTACGTCCGTACGTCTGTACGTCCGTACGTCCGTACATCCCCAAATCTTGTGGCATCAACTCCTCCTAAACTATAAGGCGGATTTCTTTCAAACTTGCACAGATGATCAAGCAGGATGTGTAGATGATCGTAAAGAAAGGATTTTTTCCTGCGACCATTTTTACCAGAGTTATGGCCCTTTGTTCATTTCAGTTATAAAATCTTGTGGTGTCAACTGCTCCTAAACTACAAGGCAGATTTCTTGCAAACTTGCACAGATGATGAAGCAGGATGTGTAGATAATCCTGAAGAAAGGATTTCTTCCTGCGACCATTTTTACCAGAGTTATGGCCCTTTGTTATATTCATTAATTAAATCTTGTGGCGTCAACTCCTCCAAAACTATAAGGCAGATTTCTTGCGAACTTGCACAGATGATGAAGCAGGATGTGTAGATGATCGTAAAGAAAGGATTTTTTCCTGCGACCATTTTTACCAGAGTTATGGCCCTTTGTTAATTTCAGTAATTAAATCTTGTGGCATCAACTCCTCCAAAACTACAAGGCAGATTTCTTGCAAACTTGCAAAGATGATGAAGCAGGATGTGTAGATAATCGTGAAGAAAGGATTTCTTCCTGCGACCATTTTTACCAGAGTTATGGCCCTTTGTTATATTCATTAATTAAATCGTGTGGCGTCAACTCCTCCAAAACTACAAGGCAGATTTCTTGCGAACTTGCACAGATGATGAAGCAGGATGTGTAGATGATCGTAAAGAAAGGATTTTTTCCTGCGACCATTTTTACCAGAGTTATGGCCCTTTGTAAATTTCAGTAATTAACTCTTGTGGCATCAACTCCTACAAAACTATAAGGCAGATTTCTTGCGAACTTGCACAGATGATGAAGCAGGATGTGTAGATGATCCTAAAGAAAGGATTTTTTCCTGCGACTATTTTTACCAGAGTTATGGCCCTTTGTTAATTTCAGTAATTAGATCTTGTGGCATCAACTCCTACAAAACTATAAGGCAGATTTCTTGCGAACTTGCACAGATGATGAAGCAGGATGTGTAGATGATCCTAAAGAAAGGATTTTTTCCTGCGACCATTTTTACCAGAGTTATGGCCCTTTGTTAATTTTAGCAATTAAATCTTGTGGCATCAACTCCTCCAAAACTATAAGGCAGATTTCTTGCGAACTTGAACAGATGATGAAGCAGGATGTGTAGATGATCGTAAAGAAAGGATTTTTTCCTGCGACCATTTTTACCAGAGTTATGGTCCTTTGTAAATTTCATTAATTAAATCTTGTGGCATCAACTCCTCCAAAACTATAAGGCAGATTTCTTGCGAACTTGCACAGATGATGAAGCAGGATGTGTAGATGATCGTAAAGAAAGGATTTTTTCCTGCGACCATTTTTACCAGAGTTATGGCCCTTTGCTAATTTGAGCAATTAAATCTTGTGGCATCAACTCCTCCTAAACTACAGGGCAGATTCCTTGCAAACATGCACAGATGATGAAGCAGGATGTGTAGATGATCGTGAAGAAAGGATTTTTTCCTGCGACTATTTTTACCAGAGTTATGGCCCTTTGTTTTTTTCAGTAATAATATCTTGTGGCATCAACTCCTCATTTACTTTTGGACAGATTTCTTTCTAACTTGCACACATGATCAAGATGGCTGGGTAGATGATCATAAAGAAAGGATTTTTTCCTGCGACCATTTTTACCAGAGTTATGGCCCTTTGTTAATTTCAGTAATTAAATCTTGTGGCGTCAACTCCTCCTAAACTACAAGGCAGATTTCTTGCAAACTTGCACAGATGATGAAGCAGGATGTGTAGATAATCGTGAAGATAGGATTTCTTCCTGCAACCATTTTTACCAGAGTTATGGCCCTTTGTTATATTCATTAATTAAATCTTGTGGCGTCAACTCCTCCAAAACTATAAGGCAGATTTCTTGCGAACTTGCACAGATGATGAAGCAGGATGTGTAGATGATCGTGAAGAAAGGATTTTTTCCTGCGACTATTTTTACCAGAGTTATGGCCCTTTGTTTTTTTCAGTAATAATATCTTGTGGCATCAACTCCTCATTTACTTTTGGACAGATTTCTTTCTAACTTGCACACATGATCAAGATGGCTGGGTAGATGATCATAAAAAAAGATTTTTTTCTGCTGCCATTTTTACCACAGTTATGGCCCTTTGTTTATTTCACTTACAAAATTTTGTGGCATCAACTTCACATTTTCTAATTGGCTGATTTCTTTCAAACTTGCACAGATGATTAGACATGATGTGAAGATTGTTGTAAAGGACATTGTCTTGCAACAATTTTTACCACAGTTATGGCCTTTTGTTTATGTTAGTTATTAAATTTTGTGGCACTTACTCCTCATTTACTAATCATGATCACCACATGTTGTTAATACCTGGTACAAAATTTTGTAACAAATGTTATTGCAGCAGTGGGGGCATCAGTGTCCTGTGGACACAGTCTAGTTTCAAATGATTCGAATAGTCGAGTGCGCTGTCTCCTTGGACAGCTCTTGTTTCCGTTAAACTGACCAGCGTGTCTGACATAAAATTTCTAGCTTATTAAAATTTTAATAAATAATTGTGAAAAGGTGCTGCTACGGCACTTGCAATTCTGACACTAGATATCCTGAGAGGCAAACGAATGGAATATGGTTCATTCTGTTCTAAACATATATGTTGGTCAAAAGCTTTATAGCCTATGTTATTATGTGTTGAATGACACAGACAGTAAATAAAATTTGTATTTGTATTTTATATTTGTTTAAATATATTATTATATTGTTTAAATGATAAAACTGGAGACTTATTAAACCAGTTAATTAGATAAAAGATATTTACTGAGATAATTTATTCTAAATTTCAATTTTCTGTCATACTTCATTAGTTTTTATTAACGATTTTTGCTTTTGGAATGATTCTGGATTTTGACTGTACACTAGACATCTTAATTATCTTGTGTGCCTTGTGGAATCATATTAGTGCCATTATGTATTGCAGGCAACTCTAGGTCTCCTGTACTTACCTTATTGTGCTGATTATCTACCTTCCATTGCAGAGTTCAGATCATGAGACTGGAAGCACTGGGAGAAATTAAAGTCCTTGGCACACCCAGAAAGAAAGCTTTTAAATGGTATTGTAGCTAGCCAAACTTACTGTAAAACTCCTTTCAAATGCTCCCAGGGGCTTTTCATTTTCTGAAAGGGGGCTATTATTATTATACCCCCGCATACGAAGTATAGGGGGTATATAGGAGTCATCATCCGGTTGGTTCGTTGGTTGGTTCGTTGGTTCGTTGACCGGCATACGAAGTATAGGGGGTATATAGGAGTCATCATCCGGTTGGTTCGTTGGTTGGTTCGTTGGTTCGTTGACCCGGTCTGTCTGTGGCACTTACAGCGTCAACAGTTTTCAAGATATCGACTTGAAACTTTAAACATATGTTCGTGAGTACATTTGCGCGAACTATTTTTTTTCTCATGTGGATCAGTCCATTATTTTTCGGAGGGGAGCACGATTTAACAAAATCTTGTGACGCGAACTACTTCTACAGTTTTTAAGATATTGACTTGAAACTTGATACACATGTTCGGCATGAAGTCTAGATGTGCCTGACATATTTTTCGTGTGGATTAGTCCATTATTTTTTGCAGGGGACATGATTAAACAAAATTGTGTTATGCAAACTTCTAAATCTTGTGATGCGAACTACTTCTTCAGTTTTTAAGGTATTGACTTGAAACTTGAAATATATGTTCGGCATGAAGTTTAGATGTGCGTGACATATTTTTCGTGTGGATCAGTCCATTATTTTTGCAGGGACGTGATTTAACAAAATAGTGTTATGCAAACTTCTACACTTACTACGTCAACAGTTTTCAAGATATCAACTTGATACTTTAAACATATGTTCGTGAGTACATTTGCGCGAACTATTTTTTTCTTATGTGGATCAGTCCATTATTTTTCGGAGGGGACATGATTAAACAAAATCGTGTTATGCAAACTTCTAAATCTTGTGATGCGAACTACTTCTTCAGTTTTTAAGGTATTGACTTGAAACTTGAAATATATGTTCGGCATGAAGTGTAGATGTGCGTGACATATTTTTCATGTGGATCAGTCCATTATTTTTGCAGGGACGTGATTTAACAAAATAGTGTTATGCAAACTTCTACACTTACTACGTCAACTGTTTTCAAGATATCGACTTGATACTTTAAACATATGTTCGTGAGTAAATTTGCGCAAATTTTTTTTTTCTCATGTGGATCAGTCCATTATTTTTCGGAAGGGAGCATGATTCAACAAAATCTTGTAACATGAACTACTTCTACAGTTTTTAAGATATTGACTTGAAACTTGATACATATGTTCGGCATGAAGTGTAGATGTGCGTGACATATTTTTCGTGTGGATCAGTCCATTATTTTTGCAGGGACGTGATTTAACAAAATAGTGTTATGCAAACTTCTACACTTACTACGTCAACAGTTTTCAAGATATCGACTTGATACTTTAAACATATGTTCGTGAGTACATTTGCGCAAATTTTTTTTTTTCTCATCTGGATCAGTCCATTATTTTTCGGAGGGGAGCACAATTTAATAAAATCTTGTGACGCGAACTACTTCTACAGTTTTTAAGATATTGACTTGAAACTTGGTACATATGTTCGGCATGAAGTGTAGATGTGCATGACATATTTTTCGTGTGGATCAGTCCATTATTTTTGCAGGGGACATGATTTTACAAAATCATGTTATGCAAACTTCTACACTTACTACGTCAACAGTTTTCAAGATATCGACTTGAAACTTTAAACATATGTTCGTGAGTACATTTGTGCAAATGTTTTTTTTCTCATGTGGATCAGTCCATTATTTTTCGGAGGGAGCACGATTTAACAAAATCTTGTGACGCGAACTACTTCTACAGTTTTTAAGATATTGACTTGAAACTTGATACATATGTTCAGCATGAAGTGTAGATGTGCATGACATATTTTTCGCGTGGATCAGTCCATTATTTTTTGCAGGGGACATGATTTAACAAAATCGTGTTATGCAAAATTCTACAGTTTTTAAGATATAAGACTTGAAACTAAAATTGTATGTTCTGCATGAAGTGCGCATGTAAGCGACATATTTGTTTGTTGATCAGTCCATTTTTTTTGGAGGGGAGCATTATTTAACAAAATCTTTTATTTTTAATCTTATGACGCAAACTACTTCTTCAGTTTTCAAACTTTAAACATACGTTTGTGAGTAGATTTCCATGACATACTTTATTTCATGTGGATCAGTCCATTATTTTTTAGCAGGGGAGTATGATTCAACAAAACCTTATGACACGAACTACTTCTACAGTTTTTAAGATATTGACTTGAAACTTGATACATTTGTTCGGCATGAAGTGTAGATGTGCGTGACATATTTTTCGTGTGGATCAGTCCATTATTTTTTGCAGGGACATGATTTAACAAAATGGTGTTATGCAAACTTCTACACTAACTACGTCAACAGTTTTCAAGATATCGACTTGAAACTAAATTAAACATATGTTCGCGAGTACATTTGCGCACATTTTTTTTTGTCTCATGTGGATCAGTCCATTATTTTTCGGAGGGGAGCATGATTTAACAAAATCTTGTGACGCGAACTACTTCTACAGTTTTTAAGATATTGACTTGAAACTTGATACACATGTTAGGCATGAAGTGTAGATGTGCGTGACATATTTTTCGTATGGATCAGTCCATTATTTTTTGCAGGGGACATGATTTAACAAAATCGTGTTATGCAAACTTCTACACTTACTACGTCAGCAGTTTTCAAGATATCGACTTGAAACTTTAAACATATGTTTGTGATTACATTTGCGCAATTTTTTTTTTCTCATGTGGATCAGTCCATTATTTTTCGGAAGGGAGCATGATTCAACAAAATCTTGTAACATGAACTACTTCTACAGTTTTTAAGATATTGACTTGAAACTTGATACATATGTTCGGCATGAAGTGTAGATGTGCGTGACATATTTTTCGTGTGGATCAGTCCATTATTTTTTGCAGGGGACATGATTTAACAAAATTGTGTTTTGCAAACTTCTACAGTTTTCAAGATATCGACTTGAAACTGAAATCATATGTTCTGCATGAAGTGCGCATGTTAGTGACATATTTTTTATGGATCAGTCCATTTTTGGTTGGAGGGGAGCATTATTTAACAAAATCTTATGACACAAACTACTTCTCCAGTTTTCAAACTTTTAACATACATTCGTGATTAGATTTGCATGACATTTTTTTTTCATTTGGATCAGTCCATTATTTTTTAGAAGGGGAGCACGATTCAACAAAACCTTGTGACGTCAACTACTTTTACAGTTTTGTTTACATCCGGTGAAAACCCCAAGTCGCTATTTTTAAACACAACTTTTGCAACAAATTTTCAGGATTTCAATTATTTTTCAACTTTCACCCATGAAAGATGCAAACATCATTTCTGTATACTCTGACAAAGCAGTATTGCGGGGGTATTAATCACCTTCAGTGATAGCTCTAGTTTCTATTAATTATTTTCTTATAATATTATAAGAGTCTAAGGGAAATTGGATAATAAATATGAATTAACTTATATTTTTCCTGAAGGGGGAGGGGGGTCTTTTATTAGGGGAGGTTTAAAAGTTTAAAAGGAGTTTTACAGTATATAAATATGTTTACTAATCATTGCAACTAAGGGGATCTAAGACAGTTTGTATTAGGATCTCCCATGAACAGAATGAATTCAACAGAGTTAGCTAATTTCACTATGTGTTTGTGTTTTGTGGTTGCGAGAGATCCTTTTGTCAGTTTTAAATTCACCTTTGTAAGACAGTTCCGTCTCTGTGTATAAAAACAAGAAAAATCTTATAAAAGATAAGGGCACAATTTTTTTTTTCCACCAGTCAACATTTGTCAACAACACATGGCGATTTCTAATTGTGCCCCATTTGGAAGAAGCGATGGTATATTGCTTTGCACATGTCTGTCAGTCTGTCCATCAGTTACGAACCTTGTCCAATCAATAACTAGAGAATGATTTGACATACAGTCCTCAGATTTGGTAGGAGGTTAGTCATCACAAGTTTCTTGAAAATCCGAACATTATTTTGACGAGTTGGCACTAAACATTGTAGACCAGCATATACTTATTTCAGGTATAAGTTGCTTTGGTATATTGTCCATGAATGTCATTACTATACACTGTATTAAGCTGTTGAGTGTTTAAAAATCTCTAAACAGTCATTGAACAGATTTGAAATTGATATCTCAGATTTTTATCATCTCACTGAGCTACCTTGTGACTTAAAGCGGCATTACTTCAATTTAACCTGCTCTTGTATGAAATATTACATGTATTTGGAACTATAGGCACACATTTGCAGCATTAGTTCGGGCTAATAAAATTTTAATTTACTAAAATAAATTTGGTCCGCGCGACTAAAAGCGAAAGTAGGATTTCGGAAACGTCACAGAAATCACTTTTGCTGTCTTATCAGGATCTGCACTGTTCCCTTTTTTATTTGTTAGGTTATTTCTGACCAGTGCAGATTCTGATCAGATGGCTGGGATGTGCCGGCTGATCTGGATCTACACTGGTTGCACATGTGTAAAAATGCGTATATATGGAGGAAAGGGTTAAATAGCTTAGTTAGTAGTGCAGTCCTATACAGTAAGTAGCTCTGACAAGGTAACTCTGGAAATGGACACACTTTACCTTTTCAGGATTCTAACACTGGACTTGTCTGAAAAGTCACAGCTCAGGGGGTCAAATCGGAGTATACATGGTGTCTTTCTGCCTCCTTGAAGTGACAATGTGCACTTCAGTATCTTATTGTCCCACATTGCCAGACTAAGGTGAAAAGTAAGTAACTTGTGGTTCCAATGCAGTGTCTTGTTTAAATGGTAATTTCCCCAGAAGTGCTGACCCTGTTGGTGTTTGTGGTTAGCAGTACCTATGCTATAGTGTAATCCCATGTATTTCAATATACATAAAGCATAAGAAATTAAAAAAAACCCAATTAATCCAGATGCAACTATTATCATGTGAAACACTGATAATTGTTATCACTGGATTGGAAGTATATTTTAGATAGTGGTGCTGTTTAATTTTTTCATCTAAGTAATATAATTACATGGTATGTTTATTAAATTTATATGTTCAGTAAAATCCCAGTATAAAGACTGCAGCACTATTCAAACCACTTTTTCCAGTCCCAGAGGTGGTAGTATTAGTTGGGTATCACACTAATTGGATTTTATATCTAAAATAATATTGCTTTCATAAGAAACTTGCATTTTGCATGCACATTAGAATCAAACATATGTTTAGGTAACACTGCATTGCTTTATCATCATGTTTTTGTTGAAGATACAAGTTAAAACCTGAGACAAGTTCTTGATGGATTTAAGCAACAGTGTGATCAATTTCACTTTTACTTTATCTCCGCTGTTATGTAACTCACCTGGATTTTGCATTTTCTTATCTCAAATGAATAATTCTTGCTCAGTGATTTTAGATTGTATGTGTGACTTGAATATTTAGCCAGAAATACAGGGGAAAATAGTTACGATATATATAAAAACACTTATTTTGTAAATTAAAACTTAGACCTTTTACATCTTTTGTGGTGCTGTGATTTAGGGGTAAGTTGATCTAACTTTCAATAAATTTATTCAGTAATGGGCAATAAATAATTTAAATGTGCTTTTATAGAAGCTTTTTATTGGTATACCAAATGGTGTTGGTTAATTTTTATGACTGCATGTATGAATTGATTAAACCTATTTTATATAAGCTTCAATCTGGTATTAATTAATTTACAAAGTAATATGATGTTAGAATTTGTGTTGCTATTAAGCCTGAAAAATATTATCATCAGGTTGCAGCTTTCTTCTCCCACACTTTATTGCGGAAGTTATGAAAAAGAATCTAACTTCTGTGCACAAACCTTGATTCTACAAACTAGTTACCTTATGACCTCATTTTAAAATGGTCCACCCTTTCCCTTTTAAAAAAATTCTTTTTTGTGCATAACAACTGAAGGTTTCCTTAATCAAGAGTTTGTTAGGTATGTAAGTGAAGTATGTATTAAAAAAGTGCTTGTGCTTACTTAAAGGTGCTTTGGCAGTTTACCTTACACTGTCATTGATAAAAAAGGAAATTATCAAAATCTCTAACTCTTTAAGAATTAAGTGATATGACAAAGTATTTATGCCCCCGGCATCCACCTCCCCACCTCACCTTAAAGGATATATAGATTTTCTCTTGTCTGTATGTCTGTCCACTCCTTGTCTGCACAGTATTTAGGATTGCTATGCTGAAAGTCAAGGTCACTCTTTCTAACAATAGAAATTGGTCTGCACAATTACTTGAGAATGGTTTAAGATATCATCACCAAACTTAATGTGTTGGTAGCTGTTTGGAGACCTTCATTGCTTGTGATTATATTTGGGGTATTATAGATCAGGGTCAAGGTCACTAACTATAAATTGAAATAAGTTGTCTGCACAGTAACTTGAAATGATAGTGCCTCTAGCTGGGAGTGAACCCGCACTGTCACGGTGACAGCGCCTAGCTCT
Source organism: Corbicula japonica (assembly GCA_038501625.1). Taxonomy (NCBI): domain Eukaryota; kingdom Metazoa; phylum Mollusca; class Bivalvia; order Venerida; family Cyrenidae; genus Corbicula; species Corbicula japonica. The sequence continues at coordinate 4,749,587 of JAZAYU010000043.1, read as the reverse complement.
GCAATTCCTGCGACGCAACCAATTGAGCTAACCGGGACAACCCCAAAAAAGGTTGATCGGATAGCCCTGATATACATAAAAATCACTGCATGACATCGGTAACGGGTTATTTTACTGATAACAGTACTGACTATATGTACGGGGTGACTTTTTACTGCCGCCACACTGCACAAATAGCGCTACTGTGAATTTCAAATGATAGTGCCTCTAGCTGGGAGCGAACCCGCACTGTCACGGCGACAGCGCCTAGCCCTGCAATTCCTGCGACGCAGCCAATTGAGCTAACCGGGACAACCCCAAAAAAGGTTGATCGGATAGCCCTGATATACGTAACAATCTGTGCTAACCAAACTTGATGACATTGTGAAGGTAGCCTGAGTTGAGACATTTGTTATCAGATGACCTTGTTCAACTCAATATGATTTTATACTGATCTCCAGATTTTGTTTTATGATCTTGGGCACAGTAAATTTAAAAGGGCCCAAATGTTTATGAAACATGCAGGACGACCCATCTTTTTTTTGACAGTCATGAAGGGGGGGGGGGGGGGCTAGGAATCCATTTTGTATGCACAACAGTTCTAGTTATATTGTTTTTGGAACAACCACAGTCTCGTTGATGAAAAAGTGAATGGTGGGTAACTGATTGATATTCCTAAGTTAATTTGGGCAAAACAATGTATGCATGTTGACTCCTTAGTAAAAACAAAATGTACTCAGTCCAACATTTTGTGAGTGGCTTTTTATAGCCATGCATCACATCAAATGTTTTTCAATTCAGAATGAATAGTGACAAGTAGACTTCCAAAATGAAAGACATGTGCCAATTTATAAATTTGTTAAAATTATTGAATTATTTCACCTTGTGAAAAAAACCTAGTTTCTGGTATTACATGTCAAAAAGTATTTGAAGAGTTATAATATATTATGTAAATGGCAATGAGACATAGCATACTATATAACAACCATAACACCTCTTGAATTAAGCCTCTTTTTAAACCCTTTTCTGAAGTGGAATTATTTTAGGTTTTCTTTCATAATCTGGTAAATTAAGGAAATGCAATACACATTCCTGTTTTGAATTATAAATGCTATAGTATGAATTTATGGGTTCCATTGATATCTATTTATTTAATGACTTGCTCTATAATAGACCCAGATCAGCATGCACTATAACACATTTGAACAAGGATCTGCACTGTTAGGTAAAACACCACCACTAGGACTGATAGCATTACCTGAACACTTATCCTTGTCACTAGTTAAGCTTGCATTTCTTGTCAAGTTGTAAGAACCAAAGGAGGCAGACTGGATAAATTGTATATTTAAAACAATTCAATCGGAGATAAAACTGTCAGGTAAGTGTTTTCAATAACTATTTCAGCTATTCTCCTGGCTCACTGTTTTAAACAATTTTACTGTTTAACCTAAACCAAAATTAAAATTTCTCATTTTGTTAAATGTGATATTGAGATAATGTTAAGTATTTTTCAAGAAGTGCAGGACATTAATCAATATTATGGTCAAGAAACTCTACCAGTACTGTTTTGCACAAATTGTGATTTAATAAGATTATTCTAACATTTTCACAAAGTTTTCAAGTTAGTAGCTACAAATTAAAATAAATAAATAGTAAAATGAAATAGAATTTGCATATAACTACATTCAGAAATAATTTTAAAAATTTGAATAATACAGTCTATTTCTTTATTGAAAATATATTAAAAAATATACAAGTAAAGCATTTTTAAAATGACAAAGGTCAGAAAAAAGGTCAGTCTTTAATTGCTTTTTTTAATATTATGGACATCATTCTCTTTTTCACATCCTTAACCTCATATTGATGTTTTATGACATGGGCGAACAGTGTAGATCCAGATCAGCTGGCACATAATTTTGTTAGTGCCATCTGATCAGGATCTGCACTGTTCACTTTTTGATTTATTAGGTTATTTCTGATAAAGAGGCAACAGTGCAGATCCTCATAAGACATGCCATCTTATGAGGATCTGCACTGTTTGCTTCTGGATGTGCCGGCTGATCTGGATCTAAACAGTCACAAAATTTGTACATATTTGGAGTAAAGGGTTAATTTCACTTGTGCTCACATTGAAAATATTAATCTCAAGTGGTTCTAAACCTAATTACAGATCTTCAGCATTTTGTCTGTATAAGTTTAGTGGACTACTTTGATACTTGAGATGCCAGGAAACACTAGAAAACATGAAACAATTTTAACAACTCCACCCTTCTTGAGAAAAATCATACATCATAAATTACACACATCTCTAAGGGCAGTAATTCTAGCTACTCTACCATTCTAACGAGCAAGTATTCACATTCTGCATAACTTCCCTTCAACTCCAAGGGCAGTAACTCTAGCACATGTCAGGCATTCTTAAGAGCAAATAAATCATATGACTTTCCTTCAACTCCAAGAACAGAAATTATGGCACAACTTCCCTTCAATACAAAGGGCAGTAACTCTAGCACATATCAGCCAGTCTGAAAACTAAATAAAACACAACTTCCTTTACCTCCAAGAACAGAAATTATGGCACAACTTCCCTTCAATACAAAGGGCAGTAACTCTAGCACATCAAACAATTGTCTTTACTTCAAGCACAGTAATTCTAGTACATTTTTACTATTCTGGACAACAGTAAAAGTGATTGTGTCACAGGGTGCGAAAGAATGTGCAGCCTGACCGGGATTCGAACCCAGGACCTCTCGCTAACAGGGCGAGTGCTCTCCCGACAGCTATCCGTCCGCTTACACATCCTCCCGCAGATAGTGCCTAGATTCGTACTGAGACAATCCTTAACACTAATAGTCTAGAGAAGAGCAACCTGATGACCTGTTTACATCTGCCGGACATGGTAAAACCTGACATCACAAAACATTGTGCAAAATCTAATAGTTTTTGCACCTTATTTGTTGTAACCATGCCTTGGACCAAATGCTTTCAATGAAGAATATCACTTTATAAATCACAAAATCTCCCTTCCAGATCCAACAATCAGGAAAATAACTTAGATTTTCATCTTTTGTTTCATTCTTTAAACTTGGGGAAAAATAGATGAATCTGTGTGCTAAAGTTGAAGTACATTTACTGGGATGCAAAATGATGAATAAATGTTGTAATTCCCATTCTGTTGTCTTCATTATCTGTTAAATGGCATATTATGGTATTGTAAATGTCGACAGTTCCTCCATTATAACACTTTATACATGACATTACATTTATCCAATTATCTTAATTAGGGGTTTTGAAGTAAAAAAAGTTTAACATTATCTCTAGGAGGAAAAAAATATGTGTTAAAATTAAAGCAAGTATGTATAAAATATATCATTGTTATAATGAATAAATAATGTTTTTATAATATTAAGTTTCTTTAAATCTGAATATGGATTAATAATTATGTATGAAAATGCATAATTGTTATCATGAATAAATAATGTATCATAATATTAACCCTTGACTCCATATTGAAGCCTTTTAGCACATGTACGAACAATGTAGATCCAGATCAACCACCATCAGTGCCGTTAGTCTCAATAATTCTACTGCAAGCACAGACCCATTATCATACGGATGTTTTCGTTGTCTGTCCTTTAAGTCTCAAGCAGTTACGATCAAAACTGTGGTGGAAATCGACCTGATTTAAATTCTTTTCTTTTCACTCCCACATGAAAATTTCAACACTGGTATGTCAAATATCGTTATAAAACATAAATAATGATAAAAGAAACAATAAAATGAACGAATAATCCACAAAATAACTTGTTAAACCTACCACAGCATATGCCGTTTAAACGGTGAAAATTATCGATAAACGCGAGTCAGATAAACTTTATGCGGTGTAATTGACATGGGTGGAGGTTTAAAACAGTTTTGCATAAAAAACGAAAACGTTACTTATAAAGGATTACATATATTGATTCTACCTGAATGTGGCTTCTCAGGTATGTATTTTTTTAAAAATAAATATGGTTTAAGATGCTTTATGAAGCCGGCAAAAGATTGAAAAGTTGCGATTCATTTTCCGATCGGCGGCATATAGAAATAGAAAGAAAATTTTCCGCATTGATTTGAATATTAACTGGGTTGTGCGCGAAGAGCGACCATCGTATATATAGAAAAGCTCTTGTTGCCCACAAATAGTTGGGCTACAGTGCCATCTGATCAGGCTTTGCACTGTTTGCTTTTCAATTCCTGTGATTATTTCTGACCTAGAAGCAAACAGTATAGATCCTGATCAGAAGGCATGAATATGCCAGCTGATCTGCATCTATACTTGTCACCCATGTGGTAAAAGCCAGAAATATGGAGTAAGGGGTTAAGTTTCTTTATAACTGACTATCTATAAATAGAAATGGTATAAAGTAGAAACTTCAAATTGTTTCGTTTCAATTGGCTTACCTTGATATTTTCCATTAGCAATATTCAGAGTGGAGTCATCAAAATGTCAAAATTATTGTTTCTGTTTTATTGAAAATAAATGTGTAGACCATGTGACTCTCTACTGTACTGTAGAATTACAGAGTACATTGTGTGTTAGCACAGATATATTGTGTCATTTTTGTGGTAATTGTCATCATGCTTTAAAGCAGGTCTGTATTGGTGCAGAGATTGGAACAAAACACAATACTCGTTTTAATTGACTCTTTTATTTCAGTGTTTCAGCCTTATAGCCTTTATCAAGAGCCACAACTTAATAAATAGTGAAATATTATGAGGATATATTATGACTTTGTTAAAAACAATACTGAATTCTTCACAAAAGTTGACTTTTTTAAAGATTTCTTTTATATTCTATTTAATTAACAGAATTTTACTTACTCTTGTATCTTTGTGTTTTATAATCACACACATACTTCTAGCATTTTGTGATCTCTTTCAAAAATGGAAAATACAGGTTCTTGATGAAGAAAAAAGAGTGTATTGTAATTTCTTCAAATTCTGTCAAATATGGAAACTAAATTATTGCTGTTTTTGTGTATTCCTTCAATGTGGAACGCTTGTGATTGTCAAATGTAAGGAAATCATAAAAGCAACAATTTTTTATAGTTGTAAAATAAAGTGAAATATTTTATATTTAACCATTTACTCCATAAATAAGGCTTTTATTGTATCAGGGAACAGTTAAGATCCAGATTCATATTAACTAGTAACCCACATCATTCACATAGTAAAAGGTGCATAATATATGGAGAAAAGGGTTAACAAGTGCTGAGACACTCACAACTGTCCAAAACACCCCACAAAACAATCATGACCATTATTAATATGGGGAGATTTTATAGTCATGTGAAACAATAGGTAAGAAAGTGGTCATAAAGATACAGAGATTAGGGAAGATTGCTATCAAGTCTGTAATGCTCCTGAAAGGAGACACTCTGAAATGAGGAGGGGCTGATAATAAATTTGATTTTTTGCTTGTATGTGGTGTTTGAAGTGAAGGAAAGTATGTTACATGTCTTACCTGTACATCAACAGCTTACAGACACTGATAAGCCCAGCCAGGAAGATCTCGGGCAAGTTTCAGAGAGCAGCCACATCTAAACTCACATCCTTCTGTTGCAATTGGTGTTTAAATGTGAATTGCTAAAAGAATGTAATTAGAATAATAAAGCTAAATTTTTTACAGGTACTTGTGTGATTACAAGTGCAGTAGAGGAGTTTTATACTGGGATATCTTAACTGGAGGATCTTCAATGCTCATTAACCAGCACATGTTTCAGCAGTCCTGATGCCACTGATAAGCCCGCTGGAATGTCACTTACTTCCCACCATGTGAAGGCAAGTGTTTCCTGGATTTCTGTAAATAGTAAGTTCTTTTATTTCCAATAAAATTGATTTATTGTTTCTGGAAATTATGATTGACAGAAAGAAAAAGCTTTGCAATGTATTTGAATGATTTGTCAGCTATTCTAAACAGAGTTGAGCTTTATAGACAATTTTGTTGACAGTTATATGAAGGTTTATTCACACTGAATTATCAAGAATTGTGTACTGTGTGGTTTTAATACAGTAATATCATGTGTTACTGTTATTATCTGTCGGAATGGTTCTGTTGTGTTTAAGTGTTGTTGTGGTTTTAGTACTATAGTACCATTAACCAGAGCGATCCTTGTAATATGATGTCCACTAGGTGGACCTAGTACTTTGATTATGTAAGTTCTTGGTGGTCCTGGTACTTTGATATTGTATGTTATTGGTGGACCTAGCACTTTGATATTGTATGTTCTTGGTGGACCTAGCACTTTGATATTGCATGTTCTTGGTGGTCTTGGTACTTTGATATTGTATGTTATTGGTGGTCCTAGAACTTTGATATTGTATGTTCTTGGTGGTCCTAGCACTTTGATATTGTATGTTCTTGGTGGTCCTAGTACTTTGATATTGTATGTTATTGGTGGTCCTAGTACTTTGATATTGTATATTATTGGTGGTCCTGGTACTTTGATATTGAATGTTCTTGGTGGTCCTAGTACTTTGATATTGTATGTTCTCAGTGGTCCTGATACTTTGATATTGTATGTTATTGGTGGTCCTAGCGCTTTGATATTGTATGTTCTCAGTGGTCCTGGTACTTTGATATTGTATGATCTTGGTGGTCCTGGTACTTTGATATTGTATGTTATTGGTGGTCCTGGTATTTTGATATGGTATGTTATTGGTGGTCCTGATACTTTGATATTGTATGTTATTGGTGGTCCTGGTACTTTGATATTGTATGTTATTGGTGGTCCTAGTACTTTGATATTGTATGTTATTGGTGGTCCTGGTACTTTGTTATTGTATGTTCTTGGTGGTCCTAGAACTTTGATATTGTATGTTATTGGTGGTCCTGGTACTTTGATATTGTATGTTATTGGTCGACCTGATACTTTGATATTGTATGTTATTGGTGGTCCAAGTACTTTGATATTGTATGTTATTGGTGGTCCTGATACTTTGATATTGTATGTTATTGGTGGTCCAAGTACTTTGATATTGTATGTTATTGGTGGTCCTAGCACTTTGATATTGTATGTTCTTGGTGGACCTAGTACTTTGATTATGTAAGTTCTTGGTGGTCCTGGTACTTTGATATTGTATGTTATTTGTGGTCCTAGTACTTTGATATTGTATGTTTTGGGTGGTCCTGGTACTTTGATATTGTATGTTATTGGTGGTCCTGTTACTTTGATATTGTATGTTATTGGTGGTCCTGGTACTTTGATATTGTATGTTATTGGTGGACCTAGCACTTTGATATTGTATGTTATTGGTGGACCTAGCACTTTGATATTGTATGTTCTTGGTGGACCTAGTACTTTGATATTGTATGTTCTTGGTGGTCCTAAGTACTGTGATATCATATGTTCTGGGTGTTAATAGTGACATGATATATTTTTAGTTCACCTGTCACATAGTGACAGGGTGAGCTTTTGTGATCACCCTTCGTCCGTCGTCCGTCCGTCGTCTGTTCACAATTGTTGTCTGCACTCTAGCGGTCATAATTTTTATCCGATCTTCTTCAAACTTGATCAGAATGTTTATCTCATTGATATTTAGATCAAGTTCGAAACTGGGTCATGTGACCTTAAAATCTAGGTCACTAGGTCAAATTACAGAAAAATCTTGTCCGCACTCTAGCAGTCTCAATTTTGGTGTGATCTTCTTTAAACTTGGTCAGAATGTTTATCTCAGTGATATATAGATCAAGTTCGTACCTGGGTCATGTGACCCTTAAAACTAGGTCAGTAGGTCAATTTAAAGAAAAAGCTTGTCTGCACTGTAGAGGTCTTAATTTTGGTCCGATCTTTCTGAAACTTTGTCAGAATGTTTATCTCATTGATATCTAGGTCAAGTTTGAAACTGGGTCATGTGACCTTGGAATCTAGGTCACTAGGTCAAATTATATAAAAATCTTGTCTGCACTCTAGTGGTCTTCATTTTGGTGCAATCTTCTTTAAACTTGGTCAGAATGTTTATCTCAATGATATCTAGATCAAGTTCGTAACTGGGTCATGTGACCCTTAAAACTAGGTCAGTAGGTCAAATTAAGGAAAAAGCTTGTCTGCACTCTAGAGGTCTTAATTTTGGTTGGATCTTCTTCAAGCTTGGTCAGAAAGTATATTTCGATGAAATCTAGGTCAAGTTTGAAACTGGGTTATGTGACCTTGAAATCTAGGTCACTAGGTCAAATTATATAAAAATCTTGTCTGCACTCTAGCGGTCTTAATTTTGGTCCGATCTTCTTCAAACTTGGTCAGAATGTTTATCTCAATGATATCTAGGTCAAGTTTGACAGGTGAGCAATTTAGGGCCAATTGGCCCTCTTGTTAGTGATTCTTACTTCTTTGTCATGTGTACTTATTACTGTGATACATGTCTCAAATGATCCTGGTACAGTGATAGGAGTCCTTAGTGCCCTGGTTCTGTCATATTATTTATATTTTGCACAGTTGAAATTGCAGGTTAGAATAAAAGATATTTGAATAGTATTTATTTGGACACATGTGGAGTAAATAGGTTGTTGCCTCATTTAATAAATATTCTATAAAATTATTCCTATACTAAAAGTGTCACAAAAAGTCTAAAAATAAAAAATTAACATTGTGGTTAAATATTTTGAGGTTGATAAATATAGTGCAGGGAAACAACAATCACAGAGCTTGATTTGTGATAGATTTTGTGGAATTATAAATAAATATTCATACTCACAGTAATTAAAAAAAAATTTATAACCCACTTTTCTTGTGAGACTTGAACCAGGAGTGTTCCTATGTGAAGTGAGTATCCAACATGCCTCTTTGGTAATAGGCACCAATAAAATGAATTTATTTAATTTTCCCTCTGAATAATCATTTAAAACGTTTATAATATTTACAACACTTTATTGGTTAAATCTGTTTATTATTATTTTAAATTCAAAATCCCTTTACTCCATAGATACTGTGTTTATTATGTGGGTAAACAGTTTAGATGTAGATCAGCCAGCACATCTGTGCCATCTGATAAGGATCTATACTGATTGCTTTTAGATTCATTAGGATATTTCTGACCAAGATGTGACCAGTGCAGATCCAGATCAGATGCACAGATGCCTATCTGCCTATCTGAATACAAACATTGTACATGGTGATTTCACTTGTTTAGGCATTGTGTTAATGTTTTGTAGTTTAGGACATAAGCATGCTAGATACATTTGACTAAGTGTATTTTTAAAAGAATTAGCCTTTTAATTATTTTAATAGACTTGCCTTGATTTTGTCAATTTTTCATAGTTCATGGAATATTTTTGCACAATTTATCAAATTTATTGCAAACAGTGTAGACTATTATCAGATTGAGTTAATGCATGTGCAGAATTGGGTGTACACTTATCAGAAAAAGGGGTATAAGCGGTCCCCCCCCCCCCAAAAAAAAAAAAAAAAAAAAAAAAAAATTAACAACAGTCCAAAATGTATCTGAGTTACATTATGAGCTCATATTGAACTAGGGCTGCTTTGAACCCTTTACTCCATATATACACATTTTATCCCATGTGGGAACAATGCAGATCCAGATCAGCCGGCGCATCTGTGCCCTTGTCAGGATCTGCACTGTTCACTGTTATTTATTGGGTTATTTCTCACCAAGTAGCAAACTGTGTAGATCCTGATCAGATGACACAGGTGTGCCAAATGATCTGGATCTACACTGATCACACATGCCTAAAAAGTGTATATATATAAAGGAAAGGGTTATCTCAAAGTCGCAAATGTAAATAATCAGCACAGATTGAATAATGGATGCTTCTCAACTCTAAAAACATTAAAATTACCAAGTGATTATTACCCAAGTTCCATATTTATTTGTCTTTTGAATCATATTGGACATGACACTGACAAAGAGCTTTTGCACTGTTAAAGCTGATGATAATTTGGTTTATAATGTGAGAAATGTGAATAGATCAGACCAACAGGCTCTGTACAAAGTGTATTCAGGCAGTTTAAATGTCACAGTGCAGTGTTTTGTGCAGTTTGATGCATGTGTAGTCAGTGTGCGACATTCTGGTATTATCTCATCATATAGAAATGTTCAGTTGTGGTGAAAATTTATTTGGAATAATGCTTCATAAGGTATCAGTTTGTATTTTGAGATAAGCCAGATAAATAGGTTTTTTATTAAAGGAATTAGTTCGCTAAATCTTTACTTCACATATTAACACAATGTGTGACCAGTGTAGATCCAGATCAGCCAACTCAGCCATCTCATCAGGATCTGCACTTTTTGCATGTTGATAAGAAATACCCAAAAAAATCAATAGGCAAACATGCGCAAATCCTGTTCAGATGGCACAGATGTGCAAGCTGATGTGGACCTACCCAGGTCATAAAGGTGTATATATGTAGTAAATGGTTAACTGGGAGCAGGAGAGCTGGCATTACTGGAATAATCTTTCTCAGTCTTTAAGTTATAAGTTGGGTGAGTCAGAATGAATTCTCCAAGGCAACTTGTTCTTGTTTGTTAACACTGGAATGTGAGGTTGGCTTACACTAATGGCTGATACACAATCATTTGTTAGTCTTCTGAATGCTGCCTGGGACCCTTGAATTTTAATCTTTGCAAATGTACATTATTTTTAACATGTTTTATTTGCAATGAACTTTTTTTTTCAAAAACAAAATGCCAGTCATAATTCCTCAGGAGCAATACAGAATATTAACTGTGTTATATAATAGTGGATAGAAACCAAATCTGAGCCTTGTGTTAAATGTCATTAGATCTATTAACTGTTCATATTGGTAAAGTGTGAGGATGGCTTTCCAATTGCCAGTGCTTACACTAGGCATCAAGGCGTCGAGCTGTCCTTGTCTTTGAGCATCATCAGAGTAAGGTTTATGAGCTTCTGTTTGTGCTGAAGAGTACCAGAAAAGTACGATCAGAATACACAATATAGTATGTCATAGTTATGACGTCTCATACAACACAGACAGCTGTGGAAATACAGATTCAGAAAAGCACACTGTGGGATACAGATTTGCGGATCTTTCTTATTGGATCAACCTTGCTGATACATGCTGTATTATGCTAAAATCATTCATGGGTATATAATAACTATGTATGTTTTACATGGTCAATATTTAATAAACATTTCACTTTTATTTTCAATTTTACAAATGTGAATAAAACAGTTCCTGTATTTTAGGCCACAAGACCTACTAGATGAAATATAATCTGGATCTACACTTGTCACCCGTGTGATAACAGTGATATCTATGGATAAAAATGTTTAATTATATTGTGCAATATTATGGACTCAGTTATGAACTTGAGGTAGTATTGACAAAATTGATGCACAACTTAGTATCCCATCTTACTAGAAAAGGTCAAGGTCCTATTAAAATATTAAAGCTCAAATTATGATCACATCTCACTTGAAAAGGTCATAGTCATATTGAAAAAATTAATGGTCAAATTATGATCACCCCCAGCAAGAAAAGGTCAAGGTCATATTGAAAAATTAAAGCTCAAATTATGATCACCCCTCACAAGAAAAGGTCAAGGTAATATTGACATTCACATCTCATTAACCCGTGGACAAATTTGAAGTTAGTCTGCTTTAAGGTTTTACATTTTACAAAATGTTCAGTGCTTTTAAGATTTTGCCATTAAATAACATTTATTACAGCTGTTTCAGTGAAACCTACAACAATGCAGTGAGGAGAAATAAATTTATTGAATTTTGCAGCTATAATCCCCATGTAGGATATAAACTGTCTAGCAGTCTCTATTGTTGTTGGGGATGCGTTCATTTCTCTTCTTTGATTTCTTATGAAATCTTTCAATGTTTCAGTATTTACATTAGATTTAGTAATAAAACAGAAACCAAATGGTGTTGTGTTATATAAACAATTGCATTTTCATTGATGAGTAATACCGTAAATATTGCAGCATGTTTGCTCAGCATGTCAGATTTTTGTGTGTAAACATTGAGCTATCAAAGAGCTTGGCGAGAAAAGCATGCTTAGATAGAAGAAACAAGATTATCTCTGTTGCTGGAAAATATTGTACTTAATATAATTTTACAAAATTATTGTGATTTGAGTATCCAAAATTTATGGAATTTCTAAGTGAAAGTGTCACATAATATTGTTAGCCAACCATCAAACCACCATGAAATTATAATAACCAGTATTCAACTCACCGAATTATCCCCATAAAAATTAAATATTGCTGTGCAGAAATGGGGGGTTCCAGCAACCCCCATTAACCCCTCTGGATTTGCTCCTGATGGGATATTTCTTAAAATTTTCAGTCTCAGAATACAAGTTTGTATTCAGTGAATGGAATGTTGATGTAAGTTACAGAACATGTTTCCAGACTTCAATAATCTGCCAATAATCTGCCAATATATTTCCATACATGTCATACAGTCAACAAACATAACACAGGTCAGCGGGTAGGTCAGAGCACCTGCTCCAGTCATGCACCGTTATAATTAGCTTGTTGATCTGCCTGTTGTATGTCTGTTTCTTTTAATGGTACAGGAAGTTTGTGCTTGTATTGCCGAACTTTGTAATCCTTTACTTAGTGTATATGTAACCCGGCTATGGTTGAGTTAGTACTGCACTTGTACTATCTCGCCATTGACCTAGCTTTTATGGCGACATGGTAGAGCTTTGGACTGGCATGCGAGGGATGCCGGGATCAATCCGTGGTTCAGGCTCGGATTTTTCAGAACCCTTGTTACAAATAAGGCACAACCAGGGGCCTGCCAAGGATGTTTAAATACCTCGAGATCACTCCAAAAGTGAATCTCTGTCCTCAATGGAAATTCGTGGACGAATTCCAATCTGGAGGGGGTGTATGTAACCTTGCTATGGTTGAGTTAGTACCGCACTTGTACTATCTTGCCATAGAGCTAGCTTTAATGGCTACATGGTAGAACTTTGGACTGGCATGCAACTGGTCCCGGGTTCAATCCTTGGTTCAGGCGTGGATTTTTCAGAACTCTTGTTACAGCTTGTACTCTTGTGCATCTATACTATTCATTTTAGATATGGCCCAAAATCATAAAATTAAATCAGGAGACCAGTCTCAAACCTCAAGCATCTGATTTGCTGAAATGGCGACCAGCGTTGCAATTACTGCCAATCAGTATCTGATGCTTGAGATTGGAGACTGGTCTCCAATTTCAGTTTTATTATCTTAGGCCCTAATCAAGAAGCCAACAGTGTAGATCTATCTGTGCTGTCTGATCTGGATCTGCACAATAGTCAAGCATATCACAAGGAGTTAAGGTCTCCAAGCATTAGTCCTGATCAAGTAGCAAAGCAAACATTGAACCCTTTACTTCAAAGCTTCACCTTTATTGCATGGGAGAACAGTTTTTATCCAGATCAGCTGGCACATTCATGCCATCAGATCAGGATCTACACTGTTCAGTTTTTTAGATTCATTAAGTTATTTCTAACTAATATGTGACCAGTGCAGATCCTGTTGAGAAAGAATTGATGACTAATTTGTATTTTCATGATAAACATTTCTAAACCACAAATGAAAACACATAAAATTTGATGAGTAAAATATAATTATGTTTATATTACACTGATAAAAACAAATTTTTAGTTATATTATGCTTAAAATGCATAATGTTTAAAATATTTTAGATTAAATTGCATGAAATGGTGCCAAAGATGATTATTTATGATTTAACATCATGACTCACGCATAATTCCATAATACCCTTGAACCCACTTTCTGAGCTCCTTGTCTATAACTGATTAGGGATAAGTAAACAGTCATGTGATAATCTGTTTACATAAACAATTCTGAAAGAAAGGCATAATATGTGCAAGTTGAATAATTTTTATCGAGTAGTTATAATGAAAGGAACATGACAATGTTAAATTTGTAAAACAGTTTGTCAGTATTTTAATATTACTTCAGTGTCATGTGACTGTCTAATTATCATAAACATACTATAGAATCAATAATATGATGGATCAACTGTACTGGTCGTCAACAGAAAGTTACCACTTTTACAGTAGCATTTACAATTGATGAAATTGATATAGCAAAGTAAGACTGGTACACACTTGCAAATTCTGTAACTTACAGTCCTATCAGTCGTTTTCTGCTGCTAAAATTTAAAAGCTCAATAATAAATAGAAACAATTAAATCAACTGGTCTAAATTGATTAACAGCCAATGGGAAAAATGTTAAAGGCTTTCTTCCTTTTTCATCCCATGACGTAAAATTGTATATTATAAAAAAAACTAAAATTTTGGAATGTTTTCTTTTATAAAACACATGTGTTTAGTTGGTCAAAGTTTGGAAATATTTTAGCAGAGGGCAGTCAGGAAATTTGCAGAAAACTGGAAAGGGTGGCAATACCTGTAACTGTGATTCTGATCTTGATTGTTGTGATTGTTTCAAATTCTGTCATTAGCAAAACTTTAAATTCATATAATTTTAGCAATCCATAATGTAACCCGGCTATGGTTGAGTTAGTACCGCACTTGTACTATCTCGCCATAGAGCTAGCTTTTATGGCGACGTGGTAGAGCGTCGGACTGGCATGCGAGGGGTCCTGGGTTCAATCCTTGGTTCAGGCGTGGATTTTTCAGAACCTTTGTTACAAATGGCGCCCAACGGGGGACCTGTCAAGGATGTTTAAACACCTCGAGATCACTCAACAAGTGAATCTCTGTACTCAATGGAAATTCGAGGACAAATTCAAATCCGGAGGGGGTGTATGTAACCCGGCTATGGTTGAGTTAGTACCACACTTGTACTATCTCACCATAGAGCTAGCTTTTATGGCGACGTGGTAGAGCATTGGACTGGCATGCGAGGGTCCCAGGTTCAATCCTTGGTTCAGGCTTGGATTTTTCAGAACCTTTGTTACACATATTTAATCAATTTAAGTTACAGCTGTTAATAATAACCAAAGTGGTAACGTTTTTATTTACAGAGATATATTTCAGAACAGTAGATTATCACTAGTGTTCACTGAGAAAATTCAATAATTCACTGAAAAGTTACTCCTTTTTTACCCCCAGAGGATTGCAAAAGATTATAACATTTATTTTTTTCAGGTATCAAAACCCTATAATCTGCAACTGATTTCACAATTAGTGTAATCTATCTGTCAATTTAATATTTTGGCAAGAAACTGAAACTGCTAGCCTGAAGGATTGATGATTGCTTATCATCGACTCACTCAAGGGATTGAACACCAGCAGGATTGGCTGGCAAGTGCTGTAATCAGTAAATCATCAGACAACTTCAGATATTATTATGATTGGAAGACACTAGGATTTTATTTAATTCCTGTCTCAGTTTAAATTGTTTTCCGCAACTAGTGAAAACCCAGATTATAATGATTATAAATGCAAGAAACAAACTTGTGCAATAATTAAAAAATGTCATAATTAGGCCAGACTTAAAATATTCTTTGTTTCCCCATCCCAACCCAGGCAGATGAATTATGGGTAGGTAGGTAGGTCAAAATATTTTTTATTTGAAAGTTTTTTGAAGAATGATCCACATACAGAATAACTCCAAGGAGAATTACAAAACTATAAAATTTGAATATGTACCAAGTTTACATGATTATAATTGTAGAAGAATGCCTTTCTGCAAAAGAACAAGTCATCCGGATTCGTAATGAAACTGGTTACAAATAAATGCATTTTTTGTCTCCAGGTTTTAGTACAAAATAAAAAAAAAAAAAGGTTTTGGCGATAAAATTTTTCGGGTCGCCCCGATTTTTTCGGGTCGGTCCTGGATGGGGAAACAAACAATATTTTATTTTAGGCCTTATCCTTAATAAAAAAAAATTTAAAAATCGCGCCTAAATTACCGGTAGTTTTTTTTGCTCAGTCCTTGGAATCATATAATCATTCAGTCTGAAACTATATCATCCTGTAACTTTTTAAGGACCATACATATTATTTTGAGTCTTTTTCATTTTATCAATGTTAGAAATAGATGGCTGCAAAGATGTCTCAGGTATAAGTTAGCCATTGGCTTTCAAACCATGTATTGTGCAGCTGGGGACTTTATTAGGATCTGCAATGTTTGCTGTTTCCACAGAGGGGGACTTAAATAAGTTTCTGCAGTTTTTCCTGTTTCCACAACGGGGACTTAAATCATGGTGTGCAGATTTTGCTATTTCCATGGCAACAGACTTAAATCAAGATATGCAGTGTTTGCTGTTTCCACAGCATTGACTTCAATCAGGGTCTGTAGGTTTTGCTGTTCCAATGGCAGTTGACTTTAAAAGGGGTCTACAGGTTTTGCTGTTTCCATGGCAGCTGACTTTAATCAGGATCTGCAAGTTTTGCTGTTTACATGTCAGCAGATTAAATCGGGGTCAGCAGGTTTTGCTGTTTCCATGGCAGCAGACTTAAATCAAGGTCTGCAGGTTTTGTTGTTTCCATGGCCAATAACTTTAATTAGGGTCTGTATTGTTTGCTGGCTGATTGGATCTACACGGGATGCACTTGTTTTACAATACATATCCAGGTTGTGAAGGGGTTGATTAAGGAGGTTCATTATGTTTTTAGCTCACCTGTCACATAGTGACAGGGTGAGCTTTTGTGATCGCCCTTCGTCTGTTGTCCATTGTCCGTCCGTCCGTTCACAATTGTTGTCTGCACTCTAGCAGTCTTAATTTTTATCCGATCTTCTTCAAATTTGGTCGGAATGTTTATCTCAATGATATCTAGGTCAAGTTCGAATCTGGGTCATGTGACCTTGAAAACTAGGTCACAAGGTCAAATTATAGAAAAAGCTTGTCCGCACTCTAACAGTCTTAATTTTGGTCAGATCTTCTTCAAACTTGGTCAGAATGTTTATCTCAATGATATTTAGGTCAAATTCGTAACTGGGTCATGTGCATTTGAAAACTAGGTCACTAGGTCAAATTAAAGAAAATGCTTGTGTGCGCTCTAGCGGTCTTAATTTTAATCCGATCTTCTTCAAACTTGGTCAGAATGTTTATCTCAATGATATTTAGTTCAAGTTCAAAAATGGGTCATGTGATCTTGAAAACTAGGTCACTAGGTCAAATTAAATAAAAAGCTTGTCTACACTCAAGCAGTCTTAATTTTGGTGCGATCATCTTCAAACTTGGTCAGAATGTTTATATCAATGATATCTAGGACAAGTTCGAAACTGGGTCATGTGACCTTGAAATCTAGGTCACTAGGTCAAATTATAGAAAAAGATTGTCCACACTCTGTCTTTATTTTGGTTCGATCTTCTTCAAACTTGGTCAGAATGTTTATCTCAATGCTATCTAGATCATGTTCATAACTGGGTCATGTTACCATGGAAAGTAGGTCAATAGGTCGAATTTTAGAAAAAGCTTGTCCGCGCTCTGGTGGTTTTAGTTTTGGGCCCATCTACTTCAAGCTTGGTCAGAATGTTTGTCTCAATGATATCTAGGTCAAGTTCAAAACTGGGTCATATGACTGTGAAAACTAGGTCACTATGCCAAATTATAAAAAAAAGCTTATCCGCACTCTAGCGGTCTTAATTTTGGTCCTCTTCTTCAAGCTTGGTCAGAATGTTTATCTCAATGATATCTAGGTCAAGTTTTAAACTGGGATCATGTGACCTTGAAATCTAGGTCACTAGGTCAAGTTATAATAAAAGCTTGTCTGCACACTAGTGGTCTTAATTTTAGTCTTTACTTTCATTTCCATAAGATTGCATTATGGGTTTCAGAGTTATGGCCCCTGTAAGTGCCGAAATTAACTATTTAGACCTTGTCTGCACAATAGAAGCTTCATTTTTAGCTCACCTGTCACGTAGTGACAAGGTGAGCTGTTGTGATCACAATTTGTCTGGCGTCCGTCCGTCCGTCCGTCGTCCGTAAACTTTTACTGTAAACGACATCTCCTCTTAAACCCCTGGGCCAAAGTTGATGAAACTTGCCACGGATGTTCCTTGCATGAAGCTCTTCCATATTGTTCAAAGAAATCAATTCCATGCAGAACTCTGGTTGCCATGGCAACCTAAAGGAAAAACTTTAAAAATCTTCTCTGAAACCACAAGGCCTAGATCTTAGATATTTGGCATTTAGCACCCTCTAGTGGAACTCTACAAAGATTGTTCAAATTATTTCCCTGGGGTCAAAATTGGCCCTGCAGCCCCAGGGGTCACTTCATTTTACATAGACTTATATAGGAAAAACTTTAAAAATCTTCTTGTCTGAAACCACAAGGCCTAGAGCTTAGATATTTGGCATTTAGCACCCTCTAGTGGAACTCTACAAAGATTGTTCAAGTTATTTCCCTGGGGTCAAAATTGGCCCCTCCTCAGGGGTCACTTCATTTTACATAGACTTATATAGGAAAAACTTTAAAAATATTCTTGTCTGAAACCACAAGGCCTAGAGCTTAGATATTTGGCATTTAGCACCCTCTAGTGGAACTCTACAAAGATTGTTCATATTATTTCCCTGGGGTCAAAATTGGCCCCGCCCCAGGGGTCACTTCATTTTACATAGACTTATATAGGAAAAACTTTAAAAATCTTCTTGTCTGAAACCACAAGGCCTAGAGCTTAGATATTTGGCATTTAGCACCCTCTAGTGGAACTCTACAAAGATTGTTCAAATTATTTCCCTGGGGTCAAAATTGGCCCTGCCCCAGGGGTCACTTCATTTTACATAGACTTATATAGGAAATCTTTAAAAATCTTCTTCTCACAAACCACAATGAGTACAGCTTAGATATTTGGTAAGTAGCATTGTCTAATGGATGTCTACTAGATTTGTTCAAATTATGTCCCCTGGGCCAAAATCAGCCACGCCCTAGGGTCTTCTTGGTTTACATATACACTGCAGACTCTTTATAACGCGGTATAGCGGGTCCATCATCCCGACCGCGTTAATAAATGAAACCGCGTTATATTTTCCCGTGCAAAATACATGTCCTGATTTTCCCGCGAAAAATACATGACCCGATTTTCCTGCGCAAATATACTACCTTATACACAACTAACGAGATTATGCATAATTCCACGTAAAGTCATGATTCCCCACACTGTACTCGACAAATAATATTTCTTACAAGACATACAATTACCAAATTTCAAATAAAAAAGCGAAACGGCAAGAGACTGACTAATAACACCAAGATCAAAATCGGATCGGCCTTAAATTATTGTAATGGAATTAAAGACCGTATATCTAGTTTGTTTAGATGCCTGCAGAAATATTTTATTTTTTTATGACACAAACTCTGACATTTAGGAACGTAAATGTAAAATAAATATTAAAACGCTAACCATCGTGAACATATTCCATAATTTATAAATTACGTCCTAATTTTATCTCCAGTATAATATTTCAGTATTATTGCATCATCAACCAACTTAAACCAGCTAAAAAAATGCCAAATGTCACGTACACACTTCTTGTAGATCAAACGATTTCATAGCAGAGCCGACAAAACATCACAGTCTCGATACGAGCCGACATTTTTCTTTGAAGTCGCATTTCATTGACAGATATTATCGCTGTTTACCTCCATAGTAAAAAAATGCAACATCAATGAAATTAACAGGAAGGCGGATCAAAGCAAAATGTACATCAATGAACTACCGACAGGTTTTAAAACATGTTTGGGAATATTTTTTTTGTTTCTTTCTGAATTGTGCGGATTATGTGATAATTATAGAGACAATCGAATTTAGTAATGGATCAATGATAAAGAGTAAGTAAGCATTCACAAGTTTGCCTCGGGCTGATATCTGTCACTGGGAAAGGTGTTAAAACACAGTTGTTTTAGGGATAAAATGTGTGCGTCACTTATGTACATGTTATAATTGTGACTTCCGGTTTCGATTTATTTGCCGTTTTACGATCACAAATGACTTCCGGTTTCGATTTTTTGCCGTTTCATGGTAAAAAATGGACTTAGAAAAAAAATAGGGGATCCACGGGACGACCGCGTTATAATGGAGCGCGGATCTAAACGAACCGCGTTATAAAGAGTCCTCAGTGTAGTTATGTAGGAAAAACATGAAAATCTTCTTCTTTAAAACCACAAGGCCTAGAGCCTTAATATTTGATATACAGCATCATCTAGTGGTCCTCTACCAAAATTGTTCAAACTATCCCCCTGGGGTCAAAAATGGCCCTGCCACAGGGGTCACTTGTTTAACATAGACTTATATAGGGAAAACTTAAAAAAATCTTCTCTAAAACCACAAGGCCTAGAACCTTGGTATTTGGTATGTGTCATCATGTAGTGGTCCTCTACAAAAATTGTTCAAATTATTCTCCTGGGGTCGAAAATGGCTCTGCCCCGGGGGGTCACTAGTTTTATTACATAGTTTTATATAGTAAATCTTTAAAAATCTTCTTCTCTGAAACCGTAAGGCCTAGAGCTTAGATATTTGGTATAGAGCATCATCTAGTTACATTTTCTCCACAATAGCAGCTTAATTTTTTTTTTAATTTTTGACTTGATTTTACCAAACATGCACACAACTCTTGAAACCATTGAGCAGTTGTTGACAGGTGAGCGACCCAGGGTCCTATGGACCCTCTTGTTTGAATTTAATCAGACTTGTACAATACTTGAGTTACTAAAAGATCTCGGTTCCTTTCTTGAACCAGCTAGATTCCATAATGGGATCCAGAGTTATGGCCCTTGAAAGAGCCAAAGTAAGCTATTTTGACCTTTTCTCCACAATAGCAGCTTTATTTTTTGACTTGATTTTACCACACTTGCACACAACTCTTGCAAGCATTGAGCAGTTGTTGACAGGTGAGCAACCCAGGGTCCTATGGACCCTCTTGTATAATTATGTATTGTATCTGTGTTTTACAGGTGAAGCATCAGGAACCTGACCAGCAGGAGTAACATGTTCAGAAGATGAGTACCTTGCTGATGTGAGCTGAAGAACCATGTTTGAAAATGGAGCTAAGAGAAAAAGAAGGAAGAACAAACCAGTAAGTTATGAATAGATAACTCTTTATAGATAAGTCTTAATAGTTTATTGATAGCCTCTCTTGGCTTTTGAACATGGGCACAATGAAAGTAATTGTGAATTGAAAAATTTCATATAAACTTTATAGTTTTAACCTTTTACTTTTAAGATAGACCTGTATTGCATGGGCAAATAGTGAAGATCCAGATTAGCCTGCATCCAAGCCTGTACTTCACTGTTTGCTTTTAGATTAATTGTGTTATTTCTGACTAAGTTGCGACCAGTGTAGATCCAGATCAAACAGCACAGATGTGCCAGCTGATCTAGATCTATACTGGTTGCACATGTGTTAAAATAATGGTGTAAAGGGTTAAAATGTTTGAATGCCATGATGTTTTCTTTGGTACTACATCTCATATGTTTGACAACTGCTGTTTTAATGAGCTAGTGCAATAGATATTCAACCTTATCACAATTGTTCTGCTGAGATTTCCATAATAGTACAGTGTTTAAACTTAGTTATATCTGAATACCAGTGTTTCTGAAGGAAAGGTAGTAGAATGTTGCTTTCCAATACAAATACAGCAAACAAGAGAATATATTATATATATTAAGTTTAACCCTTTTCTCTATATTTAAGGGTTTAATTGCATGTGTGACCAGTGAAGATCCAGATCAGATTGAATATATAGTTGCTTCTTGGTAGTAATAACCTAAGAATCAAAGCCAATAGTTTAGATCTTGATCAGACAGCACATACATGCTGGCTGATCTGGATCTTCATTGTTCACACATGCCATGTATATGGAGTAAAACTTTCCTGTGAAATTGACGTCATACAACACTGTTGAAAATCTCATGCTCTGGCTCATCTAATGGTTTTTATGCAATAAATGACGTGGCATGCCACAGAACCAGTAAGTATTTTTGCAGCACAATATAGGCACATAGTGATAAAATATGAATATCCAGACGCCTAAATATAATTTATCTCACCTGTTCATCAATTAAAGCAATAGACAGGACTTTTTAGCTCACCTGTCACGAAGTGACAAGGTGAGCTTTTGTGACCGCCTGATGTCTGTCGTCCGTCGTCAACAATTGCTTCAATCGACTTCTTCTCTGAAACGGCTTGGCCAATTTTGATGAAACTTAACAGGAATAATGCTTAGATGATGCCCTTTCAAAATTGTTCAAAAAATGGAATTCCAAGCAAGACTCTGGTTGCCATGGCAACCTAAAGGAAAAACTTTAAAAATCTTCTTCTCTGAAACCAAAAGGCATAGAGCTTAGATATTTGGCATTTAGCACCCTCTAGTGGAACTCTACAAAGATTGTTCAAATTATTTCCCTGGGGTCAAAGTTGGCCCCGCCCCAGGGGTCACTTCATTTAACATAGACTTATATAGGAAAAACTTTAAAAATCTTCTTGTCTGAAACCACAAGGCCTAGAGCTTAGATATTTGGCATTTAGCACCCTCTAGTGGAACTCTACAAAGATTGTTCAAATTATTTCCCTGGGGTCAAAATTGGCCCCGCCTCAGGGGTCACTTCATTTTACATAGACTTATATAGGAAAAACTTTAAAAATCTTCTTGTCTGAAACCACAAGGCCTAGAGCTTAGATATTTGGCATTTAGCACCCTCTAGTGGAACTCTACAAAGATTGTTCAAATTATTTCCCTGGGGTCAAAATTGGCCCCGCCCCAGGGGTCACTTCATTTTACATAGCCTTATATAGGAAAAACTTTAATAACCTTCTTGTCTGAAACCACAAGGCCTAGAGCTTAGATATTTGGCATTTAGCACCCTCTAGTGGAACTCTACAAAGATTGTTCAAGTTATTTCCCTGGGGTCAAAATTGGCCCCGCCCCAGGGGTCACTTCATTTTACATAGACTTATATAGGAAAAACTTTTAAAATCTTCTTGTCTGAAACCACAAGGCCTAGAGCTTAGATATTTGGCATTTAGCACACTCTAGTGGAACTCTACAAAGATTGTTCAAATTATTTTCCTGGGGTCAAAATTGGCCCCGCCCCAGGGGTCACTTCATTTTACATAGACTTATATAGGAAAAACTTTAAAAATCTTCTTGTCTGAAACCACAAGGCCTAGAGCTGAGATATTTGGCATTTAGCACCCTCTAGTGGAACTCTACAAAGATTGTTCAAATTATTTCCCTGGGGTCAAAATTGGCCCCACCCCAGGGGTCACTTCATTTTACAAAGACTTATATAGGAAAAACTTTAAAAATCTTCTTGTCTGAAACCACAAGGCCTAGAGTTTAGATATTTGGCATTTAGCACCTTCTAGTGGAACTCTACAAAGATTGTTCAAATTATTTCCCTGGGGTCAAAATTGGCCCTGCCCCAGGGGTCACTTCATTTTACATAGATTTATATAGGAAAAACTTTAAAAAATCTTCTTGTCTGAAACCACAAGGCCTAGAGCTTAGATATTTGGCATTTAGCACACTCTAGTGGAACTCTACAAAGATTGTTCAAATTATTTCCCTTGGGTCAAAATTGGCCCCGTTCCAGGGGTCACTTCATTTTACAAAGACATATAGGAAAAACTTTAATAATCTTCTTGTCTGAAACCACAAGGCCTGGAGCTTAGATATTTGGCATTTAGCACCCTCTTGTGGAACTCTACAAAGATTATTCAAATTATTTCCATGGGGTCAAAATTGGCCCAGCCCCAGGGGTCACTTCATTTTACATAGACTTATAAAGGAAATCTTTAAAAATCTTCTTCTCACAAACCACAATGCATACAGCTTAGATATTTGGTAAGTAGCATTGTCTAATGGATGTCTACTAAATTTGTTCACATTATGTCCCCCGGGCCAAAATCCGCTACGCCCTAGGGTTCTCTTGGTTTACATATAAATATATAGGAAAAACATGAAAATCATTTTTTCTCCAAAACTAATAGGACTAGATCTTAGATATTTGGTGCTGAGTATTGTGTAGAGACCCTTTAACAACATTGTTTAAATGTTGGCCCTGGGGTCAATATTTGCCCCGCCCTGGGGGCTCTCAATTTGTAAAAAAAGGCAATTTTTAAAAATCTTTTTACTGGAAACCTCATTCCTTAAGCTTAGATATTTGGTATGTAGCATTGTCTAGTGGATTTCTACCAAGTTTGTTCAAATTATGTCCCCTGGGCCAAAATTGGCCATGCCCTGGGGTTCTCTTAGTTTATAAATAATTGTTTTTCTCTGAAACTAATGCGACTATGACTGGCCTCGGATATTTCCTGTTGAGTATTGTGAAGAGACCCTTTACCAGCATTATTTAAATGTTGGCTCTGGGGTAAAACTGAGAGTACTTTTGTACTCAGGTGAGCGACCCAGGGCCCTAAGGGCCCTCTTGTTTATATACAGGTACAGGAATATTAAATTAAATAAAGTTAACAAGTTTCATTGAGAAATAATTACAACCTTGAAATATTTTTGTTAAGATATGCACATATCTGATTGGCTTATTATAGTCATGTGATTGCATTTGATTTCTCAGTAAAGTGGTGCCATTTGGCAAATGGCTGTACTACAAGTCACAATCACAGCTACTCATTAAATGAGAAATACTGGAAAAGTTTGTTGAAGATTGTAATCAAAAGATAGAATTTCTTTTTGTGTCGCCTGCGATAACAGGTAGACACATAGGGATCCTATTGTCCATCGGCGTCGGTGTCGTCAGCGGCATCGGCGTCCAGTAGTCCCCAAGCTTTAACATGAAACTTAATGTAGCCTATAACTTTGAAAGTACTTGTCCTATTCACTTCATACTTGGAATAAATCATCATCATGAACAGCAACATTGGTAACAACTAGAATGATAACTCCTGTTCGACTATTTTTTGAGTTATGCCCCTTTCAAATGCAACTTTAACATGAAACTTAATGTTGCCTATAACTTTGAAAGTACTTGTCCTATTCACTTCATACTTGAAATATATCATCATCATGAACAGCAACATTGATTTGAACAAGAATGATAACTCCCGTTTGACTATTTTTGAGTTATGCCCCTTTCAAATGCAACTTTAACATGAAACTTAATGTTGCCTATTACTTTGAAAGTACTTGTCCTATTCACTTCATACTTGGAATATATCATCATCATGAACAACAACATCGGTTACACCAAGAATGATAACTCCTGTTTGACTATTTTTTAGTTATGCCCCTTTCAAATGCAACTTTAACATGAAACTTAATGTTGCCTTTAACTGTGTTAGTACTTGTCCTATTCACTTCATACTTGGAATATATCATCATCATGAAATGCAACATCGGTTACAACAAGGATGATAACTCCTGTTTGACTATTTTTGAGTTATGCCCCTTTCACATGCAACTTCAACATGAAACTTAATCTTGCATATAACATTGAAATTACTTGTCCTATTCATTTAATACTGGGAATATATCATCTTCATGAACAATGCCATCAGTGAACAAGAATGATTACTCCTGTTTCAATTTTTTTAGTTATGCCTATTTCAAAGGAGACTTTCACATGAAAATGTGGCATATACTTAAAAGTACTTGTCCTACTCATTGAATACTCGGAATATATCATCTTCATGAACAACGCCATCAGTGGAAACAAGAATGCTAAGTCCTGTTTAAATATTTTATGAGTTATGTCCCTTTCACATGTAACTTTAACATTAACTTCATGTTGCCTATAAATTTGATAGTGCTTTTCCTTATTATTTAATATTTGGAATATAATTATTTATCATCTGCATGCAAATAGCCATTGGTGAAAACAACAATGATAACCCAGATTTCACCATATTTAGTTAAGCCCCTTTTGAATGCAATTGAGGTGACATGTGTGTTCCTTGGAACACCAAATTCTAGAGTAGCATTGCAATCAACTTGAATTAAATCTTTTTATCATATAGATTTAACATAGGCCCACATTTCAACTTTTTGCTGGCAGGCGACACATGTGTTCCGCAGAACACCAAATTCTAGTTTCTGTGTTTCATCAATATATGAACTGTCAGAGCACTAACAACTAATAGCATTAACATAGAAAAATAGAAACCTGTGGTTTTTATGCAAATAAGGCACAAATGTTCTGAAAGTTCATACATTCGATAATGCAGAAAAAAATCATTTCTTAAAATGTCTCTTGCTACATTTTGTAAATAGTGAATTGAGGTTTCATATAATTTTATGCATACACTTGTATTATAGGATCCAATCCAGATAACAGAGACAGATCATGTGGTCAAGGTACAAAGTGACCAGCCACACCTGGTCAGTGTGGGCAGTGGACGCTTCTCAACTGCTGTTACCATACTTCCGCTGCAGCAAGGTAAAATACCCATCAGTGTTCCCTTCTGCTATTACCACACTTCCTTAACAGCAAAGAAATATACCCATCAGTGTTCTCGTCTGCTGTTACCACACTTCCTTAACAGCAAAGTAATATACCCATCAGTGTTATCTTCTGCTGTTACCACACTTCCTTAACAGCAAAGTAATATACCCATCAGAGTTCTCTTCTGCTGTTACCACACTTCCTTAACAGCAAGATAATTGACAATCAGTGTTCCGTTCTGCTGTTAAACACTTCCTTAACACCTTACAGAAAGGTAATATTCAGTGTAACATTTTGCTGTTACCACACTTCCTTAACATCAGTCATATACCCATCAGTGTATAGTATCAGCATAGTAATATACTGTTATCTTCTGCTGGTGAAAAAACTAGATGAAAATGTTTTGACCAAAACTTGTCCTCATTGAAATACACATAATGGTATTTATATGTGTAAACTTTGTCTTACCAAATTAACGTTTGGCATGTTTTTGTGAAAGTTTTAGATGAATTTTGGAGACATTTCTCCAAAACCAAATGGTAAAATAATTGTAACAGAATTAAGGAGACTGTGTCTTGGCTGCTTCCATTGAAGGGTGTGGTATGTTATTTGCAGGAAGGACAACTGTAGGTTCTACAGAAGGAATCATGCCACCAGACATAGTTATCTCGGGTACTGGGGTAGAGAAGGAGCATTGTTACATTGACAACCATGATGGTGTTATCACCTTAGTACCGGTTGCTAGGCAGTGCTTCATGGATGGTTGCCTAGTAACTGCACCAACCAGACTGGCACAAGGTAAATAGTAGAAATTGTTACCAGTTTGTAGTCTTGCTGTATGTACAAAAAGTTAAAAAGATAAACAATTCCTTTTCCCACAAAAAGGGAAAAATCAGTTAATTTTAGAACACCAGCCTATAGTCTGACCATTGCTGACACTAAATAGTCCCCATTTTTACATTTTATGGGCATTAGATAGCTGGTATGGATAGAAAGGAACATGTTAAGTTTATGATATGCTTTCACTGACACAATGATAGCAAATTTATGTTTAGATATGCAATGTATGAAAAAAGGCACTGATTATATGATTTGAAAAAAAAACAACAATTGATTCATGAGCCATAATTTTCTGGCTGGAAATGGAACAGTGCAATATCTTAACTTTAATCCTTTTCTTCATGTGATATGGCTTGCTGTTCACAGGAGAACAGTGTAGATACAGATCGACTGGCATATCTGTGATCTTTTCTGTTCACTTTTTGATTCATTAGGTTATTTCTGGTCAAGAAGCCATGAATGTGCCAGCTGATCTGGATCTAAACTGTTCACAAATGCGATGAAACCTGCATATAAAATTATGGAGTAAAGGGTTAAAAGCATGTGAGTTACCTCTCAAATGGTACCAGCTAATTTACTGAAGTTTACATAGGGGCAACAGTCTTACACTGCAAGTGTTCTATGGGAGGTAATAGAGAAATTGGTGTGGAAAGTATGGTAGTGTTTGTCCCCCCTTTAGATGAGTTGCCAACATTTGACTTTCCTTAGGAAGACTATGATTGATCATATTTTTCAAAAACCTGCCAGGTATCTGGTGTGCTAGAAAAACTATCCAGAAGAAAAACTGAAGTAATTAGCAGGAGGAGCCAATTTAGGAAGCATTTCATCACTGAATACATCACATTTCACCTTGGGAGGATAGCCTGCCTGAATAAACATAATATAATAGCATGGAGAAAAGTATGCCAGCTTAAATTACCAGAAAATAATACATGACTGGGAGATAGAATTCAGCAGTGTTAGATGATTAACCCAATTTGAGTTAAGTCTTGATGAAAACCAGGGCTGAAGTTATAAAATTAAGATTGAAGACTAGTCTGAAATCTCAAGCATCTGATTGGCTGATGAGATTTGAGACTTGTCTCCATTTTTCAGTTTTATAACCATTGGCCCACAGGCTTGTGCTGCTTAGGACTGTCCAAAAAACAGATAAACTGTTTCCGTCTTGAATTTTTCTGTTCAGAAAGTTTGCTGAAATATGAAATATTTCTGTTGTCAGTTATAAATTATGTATTTTTAAATGGAGAAGATGGTATTTCACTTATAACAGAAGAGATTTATCATCATCATATTAAATACAGATTGGTCAAATAATGGTAGAGAAATATATTGTAGAATTAACTTTATTTTCATGATCTGTATATTCATAACTGTTTCAGGATTGGAAATAGCACACTAAAATATCAAAGCATTTCAATGATCTCATTTGATTGTGTTTTGAATTTTATTAAGACAACTGGGTTAGGAGTGAGTCAGTCGAAGGCAGCTCATGAATCGGTTCATTTCCAAATAATTTGTTTTATTTCTGTGTATGAGAATGATTCCCTAAATAAACATATTCTTTACTCTTCTCTACTCTATTTTGTGTTTTTTTTTCTCAAAAAATAACATAAATAAACCATTTGTTATGAATAGGTATTTAGTCAACACTATAAAGTGATTCAGTTGTTGTATTTTTTGTTGTTGTTGTTTTTTTTAATAATAGCAGTGTTACTTTTTGTACAGTTGTGCCTTGCTTTGGAGAAAAAATTATTAAGTTCATAGAATGACAGCTTACTTTTAATTACACTGAAGTTGTAATTTTATCTTTAATGCCATGTTTTGCTCTTGTAAATTTTGGGGGAAATTACATTAAGCTGCAGATGTTTAACTTCAAGCTAATTAGGAGTTACTGTAAGTAGGACAGGATGCCTCTGTAGGTTATTTATCTCCACAATACACAACCAGGAGGTAATAAAAACAATGCAGGATCTAAAACATTTTGTTGAAATGTTTCAGAATTTCAAGAACAGCTGTCAGGAGCTTTCTATTGTAGGTGCCTGTAGGCGCCTGTTTGCAGGGGTATTGTGTCTGGAGAGCACAGTCAGCTCTGTGAAGAGTATTCTTGACCCACTGATACTTTTGGGATTTTACTATCTATTTACCCTTTACTCCATTTATACCAGTTTATGGCGTATACAAATCATTGTAGATCCAGATCAGCTTGCACATCCATACTAACTGATCAGGATCTACACTGTTCACGTTTTGATTTACTTAAATTTCTGACCAAAAAATGAACAGTGCAGATCCTGATCAGATGGCACTGATGTGCAAGCTGATCTGGATTTACACTGTTCACAGATGTGATCAAACCTGTATAAGGGAGTGAAGTATATTGCAGAAATGTATTGACTAATAGGGAAACAGGGTAGATACCAATGTGTCTTTTATGATTCACTTGTCACAAAAAGTATCTTTATGTAATTTTATTTATAACATTTAACCTTTTATGCATTTAACTTGTGTGCAACCAATGTAGATTCAGATCAGCTGGCACATCCATGCCATCTGATCAGGATCTGCAGGGTTCGTGTTTTAACCAATAGAAAAGCGAAAAGTGTAGATCCTTATCAGATGGCACAGCTGATCTGGATCTTCACTGTTTGTCCATGCCTCAAAGGCCAATGGAGGAAAGAGTTAATTGCTACATAAATCTATGGAATTAATGGCTTCTTAATCATCCTATACTGGAGTAAATAGAACCAAGTAACAATTTTCTCTAATTGGTCGGTGAATATTTCTTTGCTATTTTTATGGTCTCTGCTGATTTGGTTAATGATAGGGTCATTGGTTTATTGGCAAACAATTATGATAAACACAATTATATATCTGAACATGGGCAATTTATGCCAAATTTCATATACATCATACTGCCAGCAACTGTTAGCCAGCAGTTAGTATTCTGGAAAAAAAAGAGGAAAATCTGAAAAAACACATGGTTAATTGACATTATGATGTTTATACAGAGCTGTGCTTTATGTAAGTTGAAAGTAACAAAAGCCATTTATTTTTTCAGATCTTAGAAACAATTTGCAGAGATAATTGATGTTTTTTCCAGATACTGTTCATCCCCTACATTGTGATGACTTGCTCCTGGTGTTTGTTATATCTTGTGACAATGGTAATGTTATGATCAGCCTCTCTGTCTTCAGGTAGTGGTCAGGATGCTGTCCCATAGGTTTAGATTAATCTTTTACTCCATATATACACCTTAATTGTGCGGGCAACAGTGTAGATCCAGATCATCTTTCACACTCATGCCATCTAACTAGGATCTACACTGTTTGCTGTAAGATTCATTTTAATATTTCTTACCAAGATGTGACCAGTTCAGATCCAGATGAGATGTCTAGGATGTGCCAGGCACGGATGTGCCAGCTGATCTGGTTCAACACAGGTTAAAGGCCCAATAAACTTGTCAAACAGCATATTTTTTATTAACCTAAACATTTTAGATTTCACCTGTATGCATAATAACACAAAAAATAAACCTTACAATAAGAAAAGGGTATTATCTTATTGATTTGCAGCATGTTTTGCGGATTGTTTATCTTGTTTACAAAACAAACAGCGAATCTTTCCGAGCTGATTTTCGGCAACTCTCGGCAGGCAACTGTCGCTAATTATGCAGAAGTGCATAAATTCATGATGTATTCCCCACTAAAAGCCGTTACCGGGATGGGTCGTATAACATTTACATCTTTCTTTGTTTACCTTGTAATGATCTTTCTATTTTGCGCCTCGTCTTTTTCTTTCCATGTTTGCATGATTTTGTGTTTACAACTTTTATGTGAATGACGTCACCACGTTCTGCGTTCTTACGGCCCACGTACGGAAAAAAACGATAACTTTTCGTCGAGTGATTGTTAACATTGGTTAGTAATTTTGTGGGCTACAAAAATACTGTGACATTTTAATTCGGACCGGGTCTCAATGATTGGGGACTGTTTAAGAACATAAATAATCGGTCATTTATACTTTCTTTTGAAAAGGGTCAACGTGGTTAATTAATTTTCACAATGAAAAAAAAAACGTTTTGAGAAGTTTATTGGGCCTTTAATTAATCTTTTACTCCATATATACAGGTTTTATCTCATGAGTGACCAGTGTAGATCCAGATCATCTGGCAAATCTGTGCACTCTGATTTGGATC
Source organism: Corbicula japonica (assembly GCA_038501625.1). Taxonomy (NCBI): domain Eukaryota; kingdom Metazoa; phylum Mollusca; class Bivalvia; order Venerida; family Cyrenidae; genus Corbicula; species Corbicula japonica. The sequence continues at coordinate 4,718,271 of JAZAYU010000043.1, read as the reverse complement.
TACACTTGTTACTTCTTTGTCAGAAAAAAACATAATGAATTTAAAAGTGAACAGTGTAGATCCTGATCAGATGGCTGACTAATCTGGATCTTCACTCTCTGTCTATACAATAGAATTTGTATCTACGGCATAACAGAGCTGCACATGGGCATGACTAAACAAATAAAAATGATAACAGTCTTATTTTTTTAATAATATCATTTTTTTTGTGAGAAGATTTTATAATAATTTTATAAAATACTTGAATTGGAATAACAACATTCTACTTTCTTGACCTGATGAAGCTGTTGTACATCTTTTCTTGCTTTGTTTTGTGCAGTCAACATTTCAATTAAGTAATGTATGGTTTTCATTTACCTCCGTTGAATTAAAATAAGAAAGTCTTGTACAAACTTGTTTATCATATGATTTTCCATAGATTATCATATTATGTTCAATGATAGGGGAGGTTCAAGTAAATAACTGGCAAACCATTTTATGAGCAGTTGCTTTTTGATGTTTCTCTTTAAGTAACTTAAAACATTTTCCTCCAATTTCCTGAAATTTATTGTATAATGAGTGTGTTAATCAGTTTTGATTGGCATCGACAGTTAAAACCTTTCTTCAGGACAGGTGCTCAAAACTTGGTTATATATGAGTTTCTGGTTGTAGTTATATTGTAAATGATGTCGACCATACCATTATGAGGAAGTTATCAGAATAGCCTAATCTGTTCTCAAGTAATAACTCTTGGAAAAGTTGGTAATTGATTTTCAAAAAGCTTTCAATTCCTACCATCCTACCATCCTTGATGGTAGAATAAGATAGTTAACCTGTAAAATCCACCTCCTGTCCATATTCTCTGCTCACCAACAAGAATATGGTTGTGTAAAAAAAAAATCACAGAACAAACATTAATGTCCCAACATCCCACTACTTGGAAAATTGGACACTGATTTTCAATTTCTTACCATCCTCCAATATAGCTAGTCCATTTAATTGTCAGATCAGTGATTTCTCAAATATTGGATCATCTTTCCAGAAGATCGGTGCATTTAGTTCTGGTATCCCGCACTCAAAGATTCTGGAATTCACACTTGTTGTCTGTTGTGTCCAACTTGTATTGTTTTTATCTACACAACTTTGGTACAACAGCACATAGCTCTACACAACTTTGGTACAAACAGCTTACAGCTCTAAACAACTTTGATACAACAGCTCACAGCTCTACACAACTTTGGTACAACAGCTCACAGCTCTACACAACTTTGGTACAACAGCTCACAGCTCTACACAACTTTGGTACAACAGCTTGCTTCTCTACAATTGTAATTATCAGATTGAGTCAATTTGTCGTTCATATTACACATTTTAATGAAGCATAATTGAAATTTAACAATATATTTTTCCTGTCTTCATGGAGAAAGAGAAAAGTGCTACATGCTAAACAGGAGGCTGTCAATTATATTATGAGATATGCAGAATAACGAGGGTATGCAGAAACAAGTAGTTTCACAGTTATGTTGTTTGTTCAATTATTATTCACCAAAGTGGCTAACTCTACTTTTCATACTTGTATTTTTGTATTATTCCCTTCTTAAAAGTAGCCGAATATTTACGTACTCCACCACCTGAAAATACTGAATGATCCTAGATGTATTTACCAGTAATATAAAATCACACTTTAAATAAAAATAACAAAATTTAAATACTTTCTTATGTCATAGGCCATGATCAAACATGTATAATTTTATTTAATTCGTTAACAAGTAAAAGAAAAATAAAATCAAAAACACAAAAAGTGGCCGAAATTACATACTCTGCCAGTACTTCATTTCTTCCGTCATGAATGGATAATTTATTCATTGATGTCCATCAGAATTCATTTGGTTTGAAAGTGCAAGTCAAAGTCAAGTAAACCCATACCAGCAGTTTTTGGCATTTCTTTTCTTATCGACTTCTAAAAAACTATAGATGGAGCACCAAAGTTGTGTAGAATTTTGAGCTGTTGTACCAAAGCTGTGTAGAGCTGTGAGCTGTTGTACCAAAGTTGTGTAGAACTGTATGCTGGTGTACCAAAGTTGTGTAGAACTGTGAGCTGTTGTACCAAAGTTGTGTAGAACTGTGAGCTGTTGTACCAAAGTTGTGTAGAACTGTGAGCTGTTGTACCAAAGTTGTGTAGAACTGTGAGCTGTTGTACCAAAGTTGTGTAGAGCTCTGAGCTGTTGTACCCAAGTTGTGTAGGGCAGTGAGCTGTTGTACCCAATTTGTGTAGGGCAGTGAGCTGTTGTACCCAAGTTGTGTAGGGCAGTGAGCAGTTGTACCCAAGTTGTGTAGGGCAGTGAGCTGTTGTTCCCAAGTTGTGTAGGGCAGCGAGCTGTTGTACCAAAGTTGTGTAGAGCACTGAGCTGTTGTATCCAAGTTGTGTAGGGCAGTGAGCTGTTGTACCCAAGTTGTGTAGGGCAGTGAGCTGTTGTACCCAAGTTGTGAAGGGCAGTGAGCTGTTGTACCAGAGTTGTGTAGGGCAGTGAGCTGTTGTACCCAAGTTGTGTAGGGCAGTGAGCTGTTGTACCCAAGTTGTGTAGGGCAGTGATCTGTTGTACCCAAGTTGTGTAGGGCAGTGAGCTGTTGTACCCAAGTTGTGTAGGGCAGTGAACTGTTGTACCCAAGTTGTGTAGGGCAGTGAGCTGTTGTACCAGAGTTGTGTAGGGCAGCGAGCTGTTGTACCCAAGTTGTGTGGGGCAGTGAGCTGTTGTACCAAAGTTGTGTAGGGCAGTGAGCTGTTGTATCCAAGTTGTGTAGGGCAGTGAGCTGTTGTACCCAAGTTGTGTAGGGCAGTGAGCTGTTGTACCCAAGTTGTGTAGAGCAGTGAGCTGTTTTACCAGAGTTGTGTAGGGCAGTGAGCTGTTGTACCCAAGTTGTGTAGGGCAGTGAGCTGTTGTTCCCAAGTTGTGTAGGGCAGTGAGCTGTTGTTCCCAAGTTGTGTAGGGCAGTGAGCTGTTGTACCAAAGTTGTGTAGAGCAGTGAGCTTTTGTACCCAAGTTGTGTAGGGCAGTGAGTTGTTGTACCCAAGTTGTGTAGGGCAGTGAGCTGTTGTACCCAAGTTGTGTAGGGCAGTGAGCTGTTGTACCAGAGTTGTGTAGGGCAGTGAGCTGTTGTACCCAAGTTGTGTAGGGCAGTGAGCTGTTGTACCCCAAGTTGTGTAGGGCTGTGAGCTGTTGTACCCAAGTTGTGTAGGGCAGTGAGCTGTTGTACCTGAGTTGTGTAGGGCAGTGAGCTGTTGTACCCAAGTTGTGTAGGGCAGTGAGCTGTTGTACCCAAGTTGTGTAGGGCAGTGAGCTGTTGTACCCCAAGTTGTGTAGGGCTGTGAGCTGTTGTACCCAAGTTGTGTAGGGCAGTGAGCTGTTGTACCCAAGTTGTGTAGGGCAGTGAGCTGTTGTACCCAAGTTGTGTAGGGCAATGAGCTGTTGTTCCCAAGTTGTGTAGGGCAGTGAGCTGTTGTACCAATGTTGTTTAGAGCACTGAGCTGTTGTACCCAAGTTGTGTAGGGCAGTGAGCTGTTGTACCCAAGTTGTAGGGCAGTGAGCTGTTGTACCAGAGTTGTGTAGGGCAATGAGCTGTTGTACCCAAGTTGTGTAGGGCAGTGAGCTGTTGTACACAAGTTGTGTAGGGCAGTGAGCTGTTGTACCAGAGTTGTGTAGGGCAGCGAGCTGTTGTACCCAAGTTGTGTAGGGCAGTGAGCTGTTGTTCCCAAGTTGTGTAGGGCAGTGAGCTGTTGTACTAAAGTTGTGTAGAGCAGTGAGCTTTTGTACCCAAGTTGTGTAGGGCAGTGAGCTGTTGTACCCAAGTTGTGTAGGGCAGTGAGCTGTTGTACCCGAGTTGTGTAGGGCAGTGAGCTGTTGTACCCAAGTTGTGTAGAGCAGTGAGCTGTTGTACACAAGTTGTGTAGGGCAGTGAGCTGTTGTACCAGAGTTGTGTAGGGCAGTGAGCTGTTGTACCCAAGTTGTGTAGGGCAGTGAGCTGTTGTACCCAAGTTGTGTAGGGCAGTGAGCTGTTGTTCCAAAGTTGTGTAGGGCAGTGAGCTGTTGTACCCCAAGTTGTGTAGGGCTGTGAGCTGTTGTACCCAAGTTGTGTAGGGCAGTGAGCTGTTGTACCCCAAGTTGTGTAGGGCTGTGAGCTGTTGTACCCAAGTTGTGTAGGGCAGTGAGCTGTTGTACCCAAGTTGTGTAGGGCAGTGAGCTGTTGTTCCAAAGTTGTGTAGGGCAGTGAGCTGTTGTATTAGAGTTGTGTAGGGCAGTGAGCTGTTGTACCCAAGTTGTTTAGGGCAGTGAGCTGTTGTACCAGAGTTGTGTAGGGCAGTGAGCTGTTGTACCAGAGTTGTGTAGGGCAGTGAGCTGTTGTACCCAAGTTGTTTAGGGCAGTGAGCTGTTGTACCAGAGTTGTGTAGGGCAGTGAGCTGTTGTACCAGAGTTGTGTCGATCAAAGAGCTGTGATGCTAAGTTAAATATCATTTAAATTCCTGAACTTCAAAGATAATAGGATAATATAATCATGTAATATACTATGATACATTGTCTACAGGTCCTCTATAGAGTAAATTTAAGGCATTGTGGTCACTTTTGGTGGCGCCCTTTTGGACATTGTTCGCCAGATTTTCCACGCAAACTAATAGAGTGGTGGGTCAGTACTGTACACAATTCTATTTTCAATTCAATTTTAGCATAGTCTAGTAGTTACCTATTAAATGTATCATATTAAGTACCATTTATCATAGAAGACAAAAACTGAAAAATCCTGCTTTAATGTAGTTTCTGCATTTACCCCTTGTTGTAAGTGAATTACCAGTTTTTACCTGTATGCCTTTCCAATAATTTGATGAATTTTTTGGTTACCTCCCCTGTCTAGTCACATGACTGCAGTACGGGAAAAATGATTGCTCGCTGTATTATCATAAAATTCTTTTTTTAAAATATATTTTCTCGTTGAATTAGTAATAATACATCAGTGTCATGATATTTTTGTTAATAATTAATAAAACAACAAAACAACAAAGTTTCTTTGACTAAAAGTGTCATTAAGTCATTAGTCACTAAACGACTTAAACTAACAGCTAGTGTTCTCTCCATGGCTAAATTGAATCTCGTTTCCGGATTAGTGTGTCTAATCAACTACTGACATCATGTTATGAATATGTCGGCGGCGATTGATTTTGAAGGCGGCATGCCATAAAAAATGTCAAATTGTCGTGCACAAGGGGTCACCTGTCAATTACTTAAAGGGGCAGATATCATTGACCAATAGAGATCGTGTAATAACTATTTGCTTAGGTATCTACACCTCCCAATTATTAAGTATATCTGAATCTTTTAATTACTGGATGTGTCAGCAAATGTATTTGATTTTAGCAATTATATGGATTCTTATAGAAACAAAAGCCGCCAATAAGAAACCAATCTTGGCAAAACATTTTATATATGTTTAATTAAGCGTTTGGGCTTTTACGCCAAAATTACAAACTGTCAAACCTAAGTAATCCAGATTGGTTAAGCAACCAAATTGTAATATAAATATTCCCATCTTTATTGGAAGTCAGCATCTGAATCCTTGAATTTTACTCTACGAATGATACTTCTACAACAAACAATCAGATTACCGAATCTTTTTTATTTCAAGACCGAATCAATCATTTTTTGTTGTGAAGTATACATAACATTAAAAAAAAATCAAATTATTTATTTGTTGAACATTAACGCCATAAATTATTAGGTCAATTCTGTTGTTCAAATGTGTAAGTATCAACAAATTAAGATTGTAATTTTATATGTACTATACAGATCATGTAACCAGATGTTGACATATCATGATTTCCGGATTATAGCGCATTACCAGTCTTAGCAATTCGCAACTTTCACACCAGTAAAATATAATTTTCAGCAGAAAAGACATTAAGATGAAAATGTTGTACGAAAATTCGTAAAATTAATGCTTATATTTGTCCGAATTGCGTTTCATACTGCCTACTATCAACAAGAATGGTTTGTGTTCTTAAAACATTAAAAATCTAAATATCTAACAAATAGTGAAAATAAAAACTCTGGCTAGAATAACAGACCAGCAACTTATTTTTTCACCGCTAGCGACGAATGCAAACCTGCAATTTATTTGATAATATTAGCTATTATGTGCTTTAAGCTATAGTCCGATTGTTCAGCTTTCCTGCAGAGCCTCGTTTTGGATTGATTTCCGGTCACGGGAAGTAACTGGTACAGGACTGCAAAACTGTTTATTGGAAAGGCGTATAAAATAATGAGAATTTTATGTTCCTTTAATAACACATGGCAGGCACAAGATCTGAAACAATACAGCACAATCATTATAAACCATTTACTCGATTATATATGCCTTTATGGCAAGGGCAAACAGTGTAGATCCAGATCAGCTGGCACATATGTGACGTCTTATCAGGATCTGCACTGTTCACTTTCTGATTAATTAGGTTATTTCTGACAAAAATGGAAACAGAGCAGATCCTGATCAGATGGTCACACATGTGTCAAAACGTGAATAATTATATGAAGGAAAGGGTTGAAACCTTTTGGACCTTTTTTATTTTTTTTATTAACTATTCTGACCATTGGAAGCCAGTAATTTAATGAGATCTTATTCTTTAAAATGTTTTAGGGCTATAGTTATCAGTCAAATATTAGAATCTGTTATTGTGCACTACAAGTGTTCCAGGGTACTTTTTTATTTGTAAGAGTCTGTTTTTTGTGACTAAGTACAGAACAGATTATGGTAGTATCTGATGAGTGATTAAGGACCATTAGATTCTTAGGTGTCTGTTGGTGTTGATATTTCAGCCCATAAATCACCAAAGCTTTTTACCTGAACTGTTTCTTTTACAGATATGATCAGAATTTCTTTCTAAAGGAGCAAAAATGTTGGTTAGGTAATTAGTTGCTATGAAATAGGTTGGATATAATTATGCTAATCCTTATACCATTTCTAAGTTCCAGTGAACAGTTCAAAGCTCTGACAGTTTTTTTCTCGCAGACAAACTGCCTTTGGGGTAGCACTTATTTATAGGTCTGGAAAATGGTATTCCTTTGAAGAACTTACCATCTGGACAGTATTATTCATAAATGGTTCATATTTTATTGTGAAATGGCTTCAGGTGATAGTAGATGAATGAAATAGTTCCGCTGAGTAATGGGATCCTGGGAAACTTCTTCAACTATTTTATAGATTTCAGTGATTCAGACATTATGCAGGATTTTGTGATGAGGATTTTATTGTGATTCTCAGTGCAGATATGCTCATCTGAAATTTTTATTTAGATGGGTAAGTGGTACAAAATGTTTTTTTTAAACTGAGATTGGAAACCAGTCTCAAATCTCAAGCATCTGATTGGCTGAAATTGCGACTGGTTGCCATTTCAGCCCATCAGATGCTTGAGATTCTGGTTTACATTCTCAGTTTTATAACCTTGGAACCTGATCATACATGTATGACTGTTTGGTTATGCTTTTTTCTGTGAAATGAAACAACAACAACTTAACATGTTGGATTTATTACAAATGAAGGAATTATTATGTGTGATTTAGGAATGTGGTTTATAATGAGGAAAGTGATTCATAACAAGAACTGTGATTATTGTAATTAGAAGAATGAATTAATTGATATATAAACTATGTAGACAAATAATGAATGAACAAATTAATTGATATTTAAACTATGTAGACAAACAATTTTTCTTGGTGTTGCTGTATATAGGCTCTATTTATTATTATTTATTAACATACTAGATTTAATAACATAGTATTAATAATATTTATAATATTTTACCAAACTGTGATAATTAGTTAAAGCCTCCTTGTTGTTTTTCTTGAGACTGATAGCAGTTAGATAGAAGTTTTACAGTTGTCAGTATAATGCATTAGATATTGTACAGTGAGTTATACAGTGAGTGGAACAGTGAAAGTTGACAGTAACAGTACTTGTACGTTCATTACATTAGATATTGTACAGTGAGTGGAACAGTAAAAGTTGACAGTAACAGTACATGATGAAATCAAGCTTCCGAGTGACTGCACAAGCAGAATTTGTGCATTCTTGTTCTAATACAGGTAGGTTAACAAGCATGGATGACCATAATGTCTTATTCAATTACTGGTTTAACAGCCATTTTAAAACCACATGTCTAAATTCCATACCAATCATACGAATCTGGCTGGGGGGTTTGATCTATTTGACATATGCTGGAAACATGGCATTTTAGAAGCATTCTTGGAATCTATAAATAACCAAAGATTTCAGGAAATTTTATTTCCATGTGACAATATACTTTAACCAATACACTAAACATTAGCTTCTTGGTACATGTATAATAGGGTTACTCTCAAAAACATTAGAGGCCTTTCAACATAAAAGAATGGTATTCCAAAAAAATAAATTGTAGAGATGAGGTGAATGGTTTATGTGGAAATCTAAACTTGCATTTGTGATCTGTGTAGACCCAGATCAATTTTCAGATCCATGCTGCTAAGGGTCTGCTCCTTGATATCCAGCAGGGCATCCCTTGTGTTGAGAATGATGACAATATAAGACTGCATTACCCCTCAGTTACTGTGTATATTGCTGACCACTGAACTCATCAACACATGAACAGACTAGCCAGTGTTTGCCCATTCCAGAGTTCAGTCTAATTAAGGGTCAGACTTATTTTTCTGCACACTTATACAATACATTATAGAATGTATGCCCATTTTAGACCCACATTACTTTGATTTCATAAAATCTTAGCAGAGTCTACATTTTTGAATGGCATCATTCAATTATTTCATTCTTTATAACATTTGAGGAGATCAACAAGGATGGGCAGTTAATACAAAACTTGAAAATGACACTGGTAAGATCAGCTTCTACACTACAAATCCTGTCTCTCAGACTTGTGTTAACATTTAAATCAGTATTTGTTTGAATCAATTTATTATTATCAGAATGTTTGTTTAAATTGTCTTAATTTTGCTTTAACATTACTAGGATGTGTGATACAATTACAATATCGTTCAGATTAAGTATGAAGATTTACAGAATGAAAAGAACAAAACGTTGAAATAAATTAAAGGTCTAAAGATTAGGCACCAAACACTGACAGCAGGCACAATCAGTGGGAAATGCTGTAAGGCTTACTGCATTTCGTGATTGATTGCAATGGATCTAAACTGTTGTAACATTAATGCATCCTGACTGTTTGAAACACCTACACCATGCAGTCCAGAACTTTGTTGTTAACAGATTTATTAGACATGCAGCTTGTAAAGCTTCTCACATTATCTGATTCTAGTTTATCTTAGACAGGAAGACTGATAGATTCCTGATTGTTTCATCCCTAAGAAAATTGTAATTTCAGGTTTTGATTCCAGTTGGAACCAAAATCATATATTTGGAAAGTTGCAAATTGAATTTATCCCATGCACACTTCTTAGGCACGTGCCTCCAATTACCCATGAAGTATGTAATGTGTTTCACATATGTTTATATTTTTCCTTTCTGATTTTACTCAGAAAAGAAGGGAGGCATATGCTCTGAAGTTAATTGGATTTTAAGTTGTTGTTGTTATAAGTGTTGGTTAGGGTAGGATGAAGATGTTTGGACAAACACAATGAAGCTGGTCAAAGCAACTAAGAGAATGAGCATCTGAAAAATTGTATTTGATTTACACCAAACATGCCTTCAAGCATCATTGTATGTTGTTTGATGCTGTTCAACACTACAACATTTGGAATCAGTAACTAGTAAAAGTTGAAAAGAAAAATTAAATGTTGGTAGTAAATGTAATTTTAATATTGTCATTCCTTGACATCCTTGGTAACAATCGTAGTGTGTCACCTGTGATACCAGGTAGAGACTTCTTGAATCCTATTGTAATGCACAGTGGCACCATCTGAAAGTCGCCAAATAAACATAATGTTGCTTATATCTTGGAAAGTGCTCATCCTGTTGGAACATATCTGCATAAACAAAGATTTTTCTGATAATAAATGTGACAACTCCTGATTTAATATTTTTTTATAGGTATGCCACGTTCAAATGACTTTAACCTACAACCAAATGTTACTTATAACTTAAAAAGTACTAACAATATAATATACGGCTTATTACTCAAGATATATCATTAGCATGAACAAAGCTCTTTCCGACAACAAGAATGGTAACTCCTGATTGAATATTTTTTTACTTAAGCCCCTTTCAAATGACTTTAACCTAAAACTAAATGTTGCTTATAACTTGAAAAGTACATGTCCGGTAGGCTTAATACATGTGATATCTGAATAGAGCTATTTCTGACAATAAAAGGATTGAATATTTTAGTGTCAGTGTTCCAGGTCAAGGTCACTGTTGCTTAAAATAGAAATTCAGTTTTCGTGTAATAACTTGAGTTTGCTTTGACCTTTTGACACCAAACTTGGTATGTGGGTAGTTAATAACAAGACACTACTCAGGATTGCCACTCAGGTTTCTGACTAAGGTCAAGATCATGGTTGCTAAAAATAGAAATTCAGTTTCTGTGTAATAACTTAAGTTTGCTTTGACCTATTGACACCAAACTTGGTGTGGCATACTTTATATCATAATGCAACAATGGATTCTACTCAGATGTCAATAATCGCTTGTTGAAAACCTGGTTTCGTCGCATTGCAGCACTTCTTGTTATTGCATGTGCCACCAGTGTAGATCAAGATCAGTCAGCACATCTATGCCATCTGATCATGGTCTGCACTGTTTGCTTTTTGGTCAGAAATAATCTAATAAATAAAAAAGTGAACAGTGTAGATCCAGATCCAATGGCACGGAGGTTTACCCTCACAATAAAGATGTTGTGTGGAGGAAAGGGTTAATTTGAAATTTCTTTTCAGGCTGTATGATTTGTCTTGGCCGATCTAACTACTTCCGCTTCAATCACCCCCGAGAGGCAAGGAAAATGAAAGAGGCAATGCCAAACTGCCGTGTGTCCTGCGCTCCTCTACAGCTTTTGGAAGGTAAAGCTTGCCATCAATACCTTATTTTTCATACCATATCTGCCATTTGTGTTGTTTCATGTGCTTATGATGGTGTTTCAGATCTCTGCAATCAGATTGGTTAATACCAATCACATGCTCAAAAACGACCAATGGCAGGCTTGAGATTTTGTTGCTGGTTATAGTTGATACTAATCATACTCGATAATGACCAATTTCAGGCTGCTATCAAGTTTTAGATTTGACAACCTTGGAACCAGTGCCAACGGACTAAAATATGTTTGGAGACCAGTCTCATTGGCTGAAATGTAGAAAAGTCTTCATTCTCAGTTTTATAATCATAGGATTATTTGTTGGAAAGTGTATATATGAGTGTATGAAATTTTGTTTCTCAGCTTTACATGTATCTTCCTCACTAACAAGACAGTGTGAATATATTAACCCTTCACTTCATATATATACGCATCTTACATGTGCAACCAGTGTAAATCCGGGTAAGCTGGCACATCCGTACCATCTTATTCAGATCTGCACTGGTTGGATCTTTGTCTAAAATAATTAAATAAATCTTAAAGAGAACTGTGTAGATCCTGATCAGATGGCAAGGATTTGCCAGCTGATCTGGGTCTACATGGTTTGCCCTCGTATATATGGTGGAAAGTTTTATGGTAATTTGGAAAGCATCTTTTTCCACTTCTTGTCTTACCATTTTACATATACCCATTTGCTGTGTTTGTCTTGAAATATAATGCTCTTGATGATTACAAATTGAGTTAAGATTGTTTTGTGCACTAAGGGGATTAACTCTTGAAAGCTTATCAACAGCTATCTCCAAATCTGGCAGCTTCATGCTGAGTTGTGCACACTGAATTTCAAGAATTAGCTTTTATCCTGGTTCAGATATATCCTCATGCTGTTTGATGCACACATTGATATGCAAAGCTGATGTTTGTATCATTAAAGTGCTCTGATTTTATGAGAACTTGTCTAAAGATCTGGAATGTTGCAGACCTCCAGTCAGGAGGAAGAAATGATTTCTTGTATTGTGGCAAAACATGTTGATGTTTTCTGAAGTAGCCAGATATGCTGTATTATCGACATACATGTAAAAATTAACAATGATTCTTAAGAAGTTCAATATCAGTTAATGACTTCTGTAATTTGGTTAAACTAACTAACATATCGACATACTATTAACCACGAAATGACAGAGCTCAGCATATTCAACTCAGAACTATAAAATATGGAAAACGCACGACTACATAACTAATTTACGTCGATAATAGAAATGCGTCGATAATACAGAGTTTGAGTATACTTTAACATTGTGCACAGTCCAATAGTTTTTCGCCCACGAAAGGCGTGGGGGATATTAGAAATGCCCTTCGTCCGTGCGTCCGTCTGAAACAATTTTGTCCGGAGCATAAGTCCAAAACTACTGGAGGGATTTTATTCAAACTTCATACACTGACAGAGCACATTAGTAGGTAGTGCAGTGTGCAAGAACAATAACTCTACCTTGCCTATTTTTAGAGTTATTCATCTTTATCATATTTACTTGATAAATTTTGTCCAGAGCATAACTCAAAAACTACTTGAGGGATTTTATTCAAACTTCATACACTGACAGAGCACATTGGTAGGTAGTGCAGAGTGCAAGAACAATAACTCTACCTTGCCTATTTTTAGAGTTATTCCTCTTTATCATATTTACTTGATAAATTTTGTCCGGAGCATAACTCCAAAACTACTTGAGGGATTTTATTCAAACTTCATACACTGACAGAGCACATTGGTAGGTAGTGCAGTGTGCAAGAACAATAACTCTACCTTGCCTATTTTTAGAGTTATTCCTCTTTATCATATTTATTTGATACATTTTTTCCAGAGCATAACTCAAAAACTACTTGAGGGATTTTATTCAAACTTCATACACTGACAGAGCACATTGTACTGACAGAGCACATTGGTAGGTAGTGCAGTGTGCAAGTCCAATAACTCTACCCTGCCTTTTTTAGAGTTATTCCTCTTTATTAGATTTACTTGATAAATTTTGTCTGGAGCATAACTCCAAACCTACTTAAGGAATTTTATTCAAACTTCATACACTGACAGAGCACATTGGTAGGTAGTGCAGTGTGCAAGAACAATAACTCTACCTTGCCTATTTCGAGAGTTATTCCTCTTTATCATATTTACTTGATAAATTTTGTTTGGAGTATAACTCAAAAACTACTGGAGGGATTTTATTCAAATTTCATACACTGACGTAGCACATTAGTAGGTATTGCAGTGTGCAAGTGCAATAACTCTACCCTGCTGTTTTTAGCTCACCTGAGCCATAGGCTCATGGTGAGCTATTGTGACCCGTCTTTGTCCGGCGTCCAGCGTCCGTCGTCCGTCAACAATTTCCTTTAAACAACATCTCCTCTGAAACCACTTGATGGATTATAACCAAATTTGCCCTGAAGCATCCTGGCACTGATGTCTACAAAAGTTGTTCAAATCATGACCACAGGGTCAAGGTCAAGGTCACTGCTGCTAAAAATAGAAATTCAGTCTTTGCTCAATTACTTGAGTTTGCTTAGGGTTATTGACTCCAAACTTGGTGTATGGGTAGCTTAAATCAAACGGCAGCTTGGGGTTGCTACCCAGGTGTCTTTGATCAAGGTCAAGGTCACTGTTGCTAAAAATAGAAATTCAGTCTTCGCTCAATTACTTGAGTTTACTTAGGCCTATTGACTCCAAACTTGGTGTATGGGTAGCTTATATCAAAAGGCAGCTTGGGGTTGCTACCCAGGTGTCTGTGATCAAGGTCAAGGTCACTATTGCTAAAAATAGAAATTCAGTCTTTGCTCAATTACTTGAGTTTGCTTAGGCCTATTGACTCCAAACTTGGTGTATAGGTAGCTTATATCAAAAGGCAGCTTGGGGTTGCTACCCAGATGTCTGTGATCAAGGTCAAGGTCACTGTTGCTAAAATTAGAAATTCAGTTTCTGCTTAATAACTTGAGTTTGCTTTGGCATATTGACTCCAAACTTGGTGTATGGGTAGCTTATATCAAAAGGCAGCTTGGGGTTGCTACCCAGGTGTCTGTGATTAAGGTCAAGGTCACTGTTACTAAAAATAAAAATGCAGTTTCTACTTAATTACTTGAGATTGCTTTGGCCTATTGACTCCAAACTTGGTATATGGATAGCTTATATCTAGAGGCAGCTTGGGGTTGCTACCCAGGTGTCTGTGATTAAGGTCAAGGTCACTGTTACTAAAAATAGAAATTCAGTTTCTACTTAATTACTTGAGATTGCTTTGGCCTATTGACTCCAAACTTGATATGTGGATAGCTTAAATTAAGAGGCAACTTGGGAAAGCTACCTACTTGTCTGTGATCAAGGTCAAGGTCACTGTTGCTAAAAATAGAAATTCAGTTTCCACTTAATAACTTGAGTTTGCTTTGGTTTTTTGACTCCACCTTTGGTGTATGAGTAGCTTATATCAAGAGGCAGATTGGGATTGCTACCCAGGTGTCTCTGATCAAGGTTAAGGTCACTGTTGCTAAAAATAGAAATTCAGTTTCCACTTAATAACTTGAGTTTGCTTTGGCATATTGACTCCAAACTTGGTATATGGGTAGCTTATAACAAGAGACAAATTGGGATTGCTACCCACGTGTCTGTGATCAAGGTCAAGGTCACTGTTGCTAAAAATAAAAATTCAGTTTCTGGTTAATAACTTGAGTTTCATACTCAGGTGAGCGATTCAGGGCCATCATGGCCCTCTTGTTAGAGTTATTCCCCTTTATCACATTTACTTGATACATTTTTTCCAGAGCATAACTCAAAAACTACTTGAGGGATTTTATTCAAACTTCATACACTGACAGAGCACATTGTACTGACTGAGCACATTGGTAGGTAGTGCAGTGTGCAAGTCCAATAACTCTACCTTGCCTTTTTTATAGTTATTCCGCTTTATCAGATTTACTTGATAAATTTTGTCTGGAGCATAACTCCAAAACTACTTGAGGAATTTTATTCAAACTTCATACACTGACAGAGCACATTGGTAGGTAGTGCAGTGTGCAAGAACAATAACTCTACCTTGCCGATTTTTAGAGATATTCCACTTTATCAGAATTTCTTGATAAATTTTGTCCGTAGCTTAACTCCAAAACTTAAAAGGATTTCCTCTCCAGGTAAATTATACAGTAAGTACAACCTTCAGGTAACTTTTTTCTGGCGGGGGGATTTACCATGTGTAACATGGCTCTTGTTTGTATGTTGCTTCTATTTTAGCTCCACAAAGCAAATGTTTTTCATCGCAAAATGAATATAGACACTGATTCATTATAATTAAGTATAAGATGAGAGTAAATATTGCACAATTCGATTCTGTTCTGTTCATTGCTAAGTTCTTACCACTAAATTAAAGATGGAAGCACATGGTAGCTTATGACAATCAGTAAAAATGTTTCTCGAGAATATTGCTTGTGTATGGAATACACTGTGAGTATTGTTGTCGAGGTTACCAAGAACTTGTAGTGCCTACCTGATTACTTCCTTTCTACTCATTCATAATCACTTCAGAGCTCCAGGATTCTGCAGTTCTGGCATACATTTACACTTGTGTTTATGATCAGTTGTGAGAATAGGATTTGCTCCTGCTTATTTTCAGGCATTATTATGCTTATATTGTTCTCTGAGGTTTATTATATTGGCGCCAGATGCTTGATTGGAGTTTGCCAGCTGACGGTCACAATAGAGGATTGAAACCAGATTCAGTCTCCCGATGACCTAGAGCAAAAGTAAAAGTCACCTTGTCCTAAACCTGGCATTGGCATACAGCACCACCACACTGGCCTAAAGCTCCAGATTCTATGTAGTTTACAAGGCCCAGATGGTCATAATCTGAACATGTTTCGTTATGATGGGAAGCCAGTATTGTTATCATATGCCTGTTTAAAAATATAACCAATAGAATTAACTCTTTACGCCACATAATATGGATGTTGCTCCATAAGCAAACAGTGTAGATCCAGATCAGCTTGCACATCCATGCTGTTTGCTTCGAGATTCTTAAGGTAATTTCTGAACAAGAAGTGACCAGTGAAGATCCAGATCATATGGCACAGATGTGCCAGCTGATCTGGATCTACACTTATTATGCATGCAAAATAACTTTTATATATGGATAAAAAGTTACGGAGTAAAAAGACTCACAAATTGACTGCACTGGCTACATTACTGACCAGCTTGTGCCGGCTACTCACTGTAACAGTTGCCACATGGAAGATATTGTCTAGGTGTATTTTAGACCAAATGGCTGCTATAGAACTGTAGATAAAAGACTTGTGATCCTTTTGCTATGGTGATAGAATTTCTGATCCAAAGAATAGTTTGAGATACTCTTGTCAAAAAGAGAGGTAGCAAGCTCTGAAGGTTAACAGGTAAAGTGATTTTCCAGCCCATTGACAATATGAGGTTTCCACATCCTCTGCTAGATTCTAAACTTCATTGTTATTTATATATCCCCTGTCCATTATAGCAATTAGTGTCAATTTACAAACTAGTTTTTTATGATAATGCAGATCTTATAAGATAAGATAATAAATGTGTTTTACCCTAAACTATTTTAAGATAAGGTGTTTTTGTGTTTGTTGAGAAATTCCTTTTCTTTTCAATTACTACAAAGTGGACTCTGGAGTTTTACAGCTGTTTCTTATTTCATCCAAGGTTGATAAACTTACATTTGCTGCCTGTGTAGACTCCTACAGTAAAACTCCTCATCAAGACCACGTCATCATTAAGACAGCCCTGATAATATAACCACTGTTTCAAAGCTTGGTCCAGTAAGTTAACTAAGAACATAGCTGGTAAGGGGAAAAGAAAATCTAAGAATCAACATTAAAGAATTAACGTTAGATAGGAAAAAAATATTGCAGACAACTGAACCACCTGCAGTGTACTGTCTACCTCATCCCATCACAAACTGTTTTGTGTCAACCAACATTTTGTTAAAGTCAGCAAAATAGTTGTAGGACTTGCACTATCTCAATACAAAGTTAAAAAGCAATACATGTTTGATAAGAACAGACAGAATCCAGGGCCCATGATCATAAAACTAAGATTGGAGACCAGTCTTACATCTCAAACACCTGATTGGCTAAATCTCAAGCATCTAATTGGCTTATATGGCAACGAGTCACCATTTCAGCCAATAAGATGCTTGAGATTTGAGAATGGTCTCCAGATATAGTGTTATACCCATGGGCCCTGATTCAGACATCAGCCACTATCAGTGCATTTTTAAAGCTTCAGTTGTGATGATATCATATTGCATTAAAGCTTTCACCATTGAGACACCATTTATTGTATCTTTGTAATCTAGATACAAATATTTACTGCACATCCTTCACATGTTTACATGCTTTTTGTGAGATAAAACTCGTTCAAAAGGGTGTAACATCAAATTTTACACAAGTTTATCACGGTGGAAAATCTTTATCATTGTAAAGAGTTTTCCATTTTATCTGTTTGGAAGTTGCTTTTTGTTGATGAAAAGGTATTCCTAAACTTTTAAAAGCCAAAAAAAGTAGGTTTTTGGTTAGCTTAGCATCTCTTTCCAGTCAGTCTTACATTATCAGTTGTCAGCATTACAACTCTATAATATATAATTTTTATACTAATTTTATCAGTTGTCAGCATTATACAAATCATTAATACAATTTTGATACTAATTTTGTCAGTCCTATTTATTCTGATAACAGAGAAATTTTGGTTTCTTTAACCTTGCAATTTGTGGGATAAGGCTTCCATACCATGACAGGAGTAGATCTAGATCAGCTTGATGAGGATCCAAATTATTTGCTTCTTATAATCTGATGAATTTTAAAGTGACTGGTGTCCAGTTCAGACAGCACTGATGTACAGACTGATCTGAATCTACACTCATTTACATGCGCCATTGAGTGGAGAGTTAAAATTATGCAAAAGCCATGCATATGAAAACAATAACTCCTCATTTTGGTTGTACAGAATTATTGCCCCTTTCCTCTATTTACATGCTTGTTCTTGTATGAAGCTTTTCATAAAAGTTTAAAGCAGTGACAGGATGTGTTCTAAGGTAACAAGAAACATAACTCCACCTGTATTTATTTTTGAATTGTTATTCTTTAGTCCCCATACACACTTAGTTCAGAGAACAGAGTAGTTTAGAAAACTGAATGTGAAACAGTATGTTTACATCAGTGTATAGTGTCATCTTTCATATTTTGGTAATATGATACATTAGGTACAAAACTAGGGAGAGTATGTATGTTTGGAATAACCCTTTTCTCCATGAAATATGCCTGTTTTCTGTGGGTCAACAGTGTAAATCCAGATCAGCCGGCACATCTGTGGCATCTGATCAGGATGTACACTGTTCACATTTTGATTCATTAGATTATTTCTGACCATTAGAAGCAAACAGTGCCTTCTGATCTGGATCTTCACTGTTTTCACATGTGATAAAACCTGTTTTATATTATGACGTAAATGGTTAAGACTAGTTGAGATGGAGTCCTGACTTGAATATGGTGAGCAGGTGATGACCTCTTATAAGATCTCTGCATACATAAGCTTGGGTAAACTCCTTGTTTGTGGTGGGATATAGGGACAAGGGCAATGGCTAAACAAGATCAATAATGGAAAGTATATTAAAGACATTAGTAATCTAGGAGGCTTTATATCAGGTTTGATCTTTACAGCATGTGGCATATGTGACAGTGTCAGGATTTGTGAGAGAAGAATGAAATATTTGGTTGCATGATTTGTCACTGCAGTGTAGCAGATGTGAGAGATAACGTGAAACATCATGTCTCTGACAATACTGCTTATCTCATGTAACAATGGTGAACAACTGCAGCTCTGTTGTAAGCTATACCAAGGCAGACTGTTCAGTATTTTCTCTGGAAAAGATTCCTTCAAGATCCTTATCTTGGTGGAGAAAACAATGCAGTTTTTGAACTAAGGAATTCTTTAATGAACCCATGTTTTTGTCATTCTGGAAGAAAAACGTAGATCATAAGATATGGGGCCCAATACCTTTAATTAAGGACTGGAGTGATGTCTGCCTTTAACCCTATACTCCATGGGATATGGCTGTTATTCCATGGGCAGGCAAGCAGTGTGCCGTCTGATCAGGAGCTCTAACTGTTCACTTTTAGATTCAGTTATTTCTCACCAAAAAGCAACCAGTGTGCAGCTGAGCTGGTAGCACAGGTGATAAAATCTGTACATAGGTTATTTTCAGTTCCTGTTCAGTGCCTAGCAATGTGTTTGGTCAATGCTTTGATGTGATGTCAGATGGGAACTGACTTCCTTTGATATTATCCAATCATTCAGAAACCAGTCCAAAAAATGAAACTTGGTCACTAGTTTGATGATAATGTTGCAATTAATGGATTATTTTTATCATGACCAAAAGCTATAAGAATCTTATAAGTATATTAAATAAAAATTTATGCTCAGTTGTCACAATTTAACCATTTTTTTTGTTTGTCTGATCTGAAAGGAAGTCTTCAGTAGTTAGATATTGAGAAGATTGAGTGAGCAAGATTGTAAAGGAACTAGGTCAATAGGTCATTTGATCCAACAAACTGTTCTCTTCTTTTCAGTTGATTGGGTACATAGTTTATATTGTTATATTTTCACCTAACTTCATCCTCTACGATGAAGACTTATTAATATAACGAATCATAATTCCTGATGGTACACAGTGTGATGTATTACTTTAAGAGGCGTGGCAACTCTAAAAGCCGCTCACAATTCATTGGACTGTTTTTGCATGTAACTTTGACTAGCATGCATGTTTTGCCACGAGTTGCTGCGGAAAGATTTACTTTGTCGTCAACATGGCTGTTCCAGCCATTAACAAAAGATGTAATTACATGAATTCTTGTTTAAGATTCAGTTTTAATATGAGTATTTATGTGTGTAAATATGAAGATATTTGATGATGTTCATCTGGGTATGAAAAACAGTTGGATTGTTTAAAGTTAGCATGAAGCCCCACACACTTTAAACAACCCAACTGTTTCCCATACCCAAATGAAAGCCATCAAATATTAATTCAATCCTTAAGTGACTTCAATTATCTACTGAGAATACTTTATATAAATTAAATAAATCTTCCTATTATCTTGGAAATATTTTAAATAACATAAATCCTGCTGAGATATTCTAGAATCTAAATATGTTGATTTATGAGTTTCTACTTAGGCAGATTTTTGTAGTTATTGCCCAGAATATTCAGAAAAAAAAACAAATGCATTTAATAAAAACAACAACTGTGTTTTGATTTTCAGAATTTTAAAGTTATCACTCTGGGGTGAGAATAAAATCCAACTCAACATTTTTTGTGACATTTGGGTCAGGAGTAGGTAAAATGATGGAAGAAAATTTCTGGCACCTGCGAGGTTGTTATTGAGCATTAATGATTGAGAAAATACATTGAAAAGATCTAAAATTGCTGATGTTGAAAGTGAGCATTATCTTTAAAGAAGCTAGGTGAAAATAGGAATTCATGAACCTTTATTTTATCAGATTTGTATAAAACTTGGTATTTACTCTCTTAATATGTTAACTAGCTGTCAGCCTTTAATATTGACTGGTTTGACTGCTGTAGAAAACATAGTTTTCACAGGTGAGCAGTTGGGGTTCTCATTATGTTAATGTGTCATACATATGAGTTTATTGTAGAAAGTTCCCTGGCAGTTGAAGCGAACTGGTTGACAGTTGAAAGTGTCTTACATACCCAGCAATAAAAAGATTTATATTACCAGAGTGGATGCTAAATTTATGCTAAAGTATTACCTGGATGTTTTGTGTATTTTTGACAATATTATAAATGATGGTGTTATCTTGGGAGCAATTATTGTAACACCTATTGTTCTGAGTTATCTGGCAGGCCCTTATCTGACAGCATCAGGGTTGCTAAAAAGACTCCTGGGTTAAACAGTTCATTAACTCTGACCTGCAGTTTTAAGTAAGTGGTGAGAATGCTCATGCTTCACGGTTGTGTAAAGCACTGGATTTTCCTTTTTTTCTGTCTGTCTATGACTTCACTTAATTCTTACACTCTCTGGTTTGTCATTATCTTTCTAAATATAGTATGTTAATGATAACTGGACAATCATGTGACATGTTATAGTGAAATATTCTTCTTCAGCGAACATGTTTAATATAAATTTGATATTGCCATATCTCTTTCATGAAAATTTAATCAATGGGAAAATATTCGACCATTATATGCAATAAGATCTTAATTGTTTATGTTAACATAATATCATCTGACTGTCTAGGCATCCATAATTAGTTATAGAAGGGGTTTGATGAACATTGAAGGGAGATTTTGGTTACAGTTGCTACAGTGTTTGTTGTTTAGATGTGTGCTTTTCTCCAGGATAATGTTTGTTTCTGAGTAGCTGAGTAGAAAGTTGGATGTTCATGCAGGTGTTTGTAATAGATGTTTTGCATTACAAGCAATTGATGTGCATGGAATGATCTGTAATCCTATTTATGATCAAAGTTGCAATTAACACCTTTTCATTACTTCAAGGGGGGGGGGGGGGGGGGGGGGTGGAAGAGTAATATTCAGTATTTTCTCCCATTCCCTACACATTGCTATTATTTAATACAAATAGATAATCTGCTATTTTGATTCAGCAAATATAAAGGCTAATTCTAGGTTTTATTAAATAAAATTACATTATAAAATAACACATTCTTTAATTTCATTAAATTAATTAGACCCAGCCCATCTATTATATTTCTGTCTCACCCAATGTCCCCCACCCCTTCCCTGCCTACACATACTGCCATCACCACACCCTTGCCCTGCCCCACCCACCCACCCACACTGCCAGCCTGCACATGTTGTTTATTGGTATTGGTGACAGGGAGCTTATTGTTGAGAAACAAGGAATGAAACCAAACATTGAAGCCCACACAGATATCTTTGTTATATCATTGTATGCCAGACATGAAGTAAACTTGTCTGGAACAGACTCAAGGTCAGCATTCAGCAATATAAAGTCATTTCTAGTTCATAGGAGAGATTATAATTTGATAATGTATACATCATGTTTATCTTGGGGAATGCAGTGCTAACAAGATAACTAGGGTTAATTCCTCCGCTGTACCATTACTGTAATGTCCCCAATAAGCAACACCATCTGTAAATCCAGGATACACTCAGATTCTGCTAATATAAAGCCACCCATATTACTGTAAAAAAAAGGTTTAATAACAATTTTATGGTGTGAAAAGCTTAGAGTGTATTTATTCTATGTTTGCACGAGGTTGATTTCCATAAAACTTAAGTCACTTACTGTGACACTTTTGTTGACTTAAACCGTTAGTCCATGGATATGCCTTCAATCACAAGGTGACCAGTGTGGATCAAAATGTTCTAGCTGATCGGAATCTGGTTCACACAGGCCATAAAAGTCATGTTTTACGGAGTAAAGGGTTATTACATCTTTTAAATATATTCAGGAAATCCATGGTGACAGTTTTACCAAATTTTTTGTTCCCCCATCAGTTTGATTCAAGAACTTGATTATAATAATTATTTGTACTGGTTAGAACATTGGTAGCACATAAGGTATTGGTCAATTTAACTGATCTGAATTAGCAAGATTTTGGCATGGTCTGATTTGTTTCAGACATATGTAAGCAAAGACTGGTTTAATCCATAATTGTTGCCATATTCATAGGGAGCGTGGTGGTTTTCATGAATTTTGTTTATAAAATAACAAAAATAAAGCATTCCTAACATTTGGGATCACTTCATAATTACCAGGGCAGTTAAGTGCAGCCCAGGATCATAAAAATAAGTTTGGAGACCTGTCTCAGATCTCAAGCATCTGATTGGCTGAAATAGAAACTGGTCTCCCTTTCAGCCAGTAAGATGCTCAAGACTTGGGACTGGTCTCTAAATATGATTTTGTGATCTTGGGCCCCTGTCTTGTCACACTGGACAATACCTCACACGAAACAATGTAAAGCTACCCCTTTGCTTGATACTGATATCTACTATGTAACATGTGTCAGTAGCTGTCTGCTTCAATCAACTGGAAATCGGATAGGTTTGTGAGGCAGTAACCAGGATTATTTTAGGAAGTTGTTGGTATATAGAGGTACCCATCACTTTCTTATCAACTGGAGCAGAAATGAAAGTCATACATAAACCATAGTGACTTCTTACCTACTTCATTGTTATACTGAATATACTATTTTACATACTATGTGAAATTATGGATATAAAAAATGAACTGACAAATAGGGGCATATTCATTCAGAGCAGAATTTCGGGAGGATTTATATAGAAGTTGTTAATGGATTTATGCAAAGTGTTTTGTGATTTTGACTTTTTTTCTCCGTTTTTTACTAGTAATTTGAGCATAGCTTGCTTTTATAAAGTGTCTTTTTTGGTATTAACTAAATTTTATGTGGTACAACTTTAATGTATCAAGTAATATTTTGTAGGACGATAGGTTCATATTGTTATATAGGAGATAATCCTTCTATTTCCAGATTTTAAACATTTTCATCTGAATCAAAATGTGATTGGAAAAAGGAAGAAAATATTCAGCATCTGGATATATGAAAGCAAAATATGAATGTAATCTACATTTTGCTTTTTATTGTGGCATGTCTTGTTTTCCTCCAAGGAATTTGGCAATAATTTGTAGTTTTTGGTGAAAAGTAGGATAAATTTTTGGTTTAGCTAATATTATGAGTATAAGTGTAAGAGTAAGAGATTAAGTTCTAAACTAAAACATTGATTGCTGAGTTTTTTCTTTTAACCCCTTCCTTCATGTTTAAATCTTTATGGATCGGGAAACTGTGTAGATCTTGATCAGCCAGCACATCCATGCCATCTGATCAAGATCTATAATGTTTCCTATTTGATTTATTAAGTATAATTTCTGAACAAAAAGCAAACTCAGTTGATCCGGATTAGAGATAACAAATGTGCTGGCTGATCTGGATCTACACAATAAAATGTGTATAATTATAATGATGGAGTTAAGGGTTTACAGCTAAATGTAAAAGAATGTAGGTTGTTGTTGTTACAGGGAGTGTACCTACCAGCAGTCTTCTATTATCACTGTATGAATAGGATTTGTGCTCGTTTATAGAAGGAATACTTTGCAGTGGTCTTTTCATATTTGAAATGAAACACAGTGTGTCATTGATAAAAGGAGTGTACTTTGCAGCAGGCATTTGAAATTATATAGAGAATATAAAATAGAAGAAGCATTCTTTAGAATAAAACTATCCACATCATTAAATTTTCTTGAAGAAATAGTTATAGTAATTAAGTAAACCTTACCCCATGGATAAGGCTGATATCCCATGTGCTACCAGTGTAGATCCAGATCAGTTTAGCTCATCTATCCAGTCTGATCAAGATTTCCGAATCCAATGTTTGCTTGTAGATTCAGATTGTAAGAATGTGCAGGCTGATGTGGATCTACAAGTGGTCATCCAAGGCATACATAAAGCTTTATCCCATATAGTTAAGTGTTAAGGAATAGAATACAAACACTTGGTATATTAGGATTGTTAACCCTTTACTCCATGGAATATGGCTGTTATCCCATTGGTAAACAGTGTAGATCCAGATCAGCAGGAACATCTGTGCCTTTTAGATTCATTTGGTTATTTTTTACGAAGAAGTGAATGTTGTAGATCCAGATCAGATACCATGGAACAGCTGGCTAATCTAGATCTACACTAATCACAAACACTTTAAAATGCATATATATGGAGTAAAGGGTAAAGTGACATAGATTTCAACAGCTGGTTCATTAAACTTTGTGTTGTTTTGTGATTTGCAGTTACGTAGGAAATACTCTGGCATGTTTTTGTATAAGCTGACATTGATAGTTGCTATTTTCATCTTGGTACATCTGTTTTTGTCTGAAGACTTCACACATTGCCAGATAACCTCACGATGAGACAGTGCTGGATTCAGCAGTTCATGCTCCGCTTAAACTTCTCTTACATCTCAAGGTGCACTATAATGATTTTGTCAGAATTGTTTCTTTTATTAGGGTCAGATAGTACAATATATTAAGCAGCCATTGTAGAGGTGGAACATTTAGGTAACATAATAGCAGACAGATAATGTAGTGTTGGAACATTTAGGCAACATAATAGTAGACAGATAATGTAGTGTTGGAACATTTAGGCAACATAATAGTAGACAGATAATGTAGTGTTGGAACATTTAGGTAACATAATAGTAGACAGATAATGTAGTGTTGGAACATTTAGGCAACATAATAGTAGACAGATAATGTAATGTTGGAAAATTTAGGTAACATTATAGAACACAGATAAATAAGTGGTGGAACATTTAGGTAACATACCGGTAATAGCAGACAGACAATGTAGAGGTGGAACATTTATATTAAATAATAACAGACAGATAATGTAGTAGTGGAACATATAGGTGACATAATAGCAGACAAATAATGTAGACGTGGAACATTTAGGAAACATAATAGCAGACAGATAATGTAGAGGTTAAACATTTAGGTAACATAATAGCAGACAGACAATATAGAGGTGGAACATTTAGGTAACATACGGTAATAGCAGACAGACAATGTAGAGGTGGAACATTTAGGTAACATAATAGTTGACAGACAATGTAGAGGTGGAACATTTAGGTAACATAATAGCAGACAGATAATGTAGAGGTGGAACATTTAGGTAACATAATAGTAGACAGATAATGTAGAGGTGGAACATTTAGGTAACATAATAGCAGACAGACAATGTAGAGGTGGAACATTTAGGTAAAATAATAGCAGACAGACAATGTAGATGTTAAAAAATTTAAGTAACATAATAGCAGACAGGTAATCAGATTACATTTCAGTGGATTTGAGTAACACAGTCAAGTAAAGTTAGAGGGATTTAGGTAACGTTTAGCAATAAAATATAAAAATATAGATAAGAAATGAAAATTTCTATGCAACGGATGCCAAAAAATGTAGTTTGATGGACAGAGCATTTTAACAGTTTTGCAAAAAAACTATGTATTTGTTTTAGTGTATTCCAATGTATATTTGGTTACATAACACACCATGCCAAAAGTTATTACTTTCATTTGATAAAATCAGCATCGCAGATATCTGCATATATGTTTTAGATAAAAATGTTTCCATTTCACCTTTCCGCAGTAAATGTTGTTCCAGGAAATCAATGGAAATTGTGATGGTTTATGTATTTTATCTGTAGGAATAATTCTAGATTTTCAGCAATTGCATTAGAAATTGATGAAAGTGTATACTGCAGGGTTTGATTTGTTGATCATAGGATAAAGTAAGTCTGGAAATAGAAGTATAAACATGTATCTCGTGTAATGTAAGATAGTTGTAATGTAATAGAACTTTATGGTATCTGTTTAAGGGCCCAAGATAATAAAACTGAGATTGGAGACAAGTCCCCATTTCAGCCAATCAGATGCTTGAGATTGGAGACTGGTCTCCAGTTTTAGTTTATGATCTTGGGCTAAGGTCACACCATTTAATTAATTGTGAACTTTCATATCAAAGTTGTAGGGTACCACTTTGATTTGTAGCTACTCAACATAAAACGTGTCAATGGGAAAAGTGAGAAAATTCTGTGACATTTAATTATCACAGTATGCTGTTAATGAAAGAATAAACTTCTAAAATTATTTGTTAGACTAAAGAAGTTTTTTATATTTATGGAGTCGTCATAAACCACTGTTTTAAATTAAAATAAGTAAAGTAGAGGATAGACAGAAGAAGAAAGGATGGACAGAAGAAGACGTCTGAGGATGAGATACAGTCTACCAGTTAGTAAGTAGCCGAGACTTTTTCTTAAAAACAGGGTACTGCCCATGCAGAACTACCCATTATACATAATGGTGTCTTACTTACATAGCAGATAGTAAGTAACAATATGACAGTACACTTGATTACCCTTCCACTGGTTTGAAATTAAGATTACATATTTAGGCGAGACATTTTGAATAAAATAATAGTCATTATGGTAAGACATCTAGGTATGTTGGGTTCTAGTGCTAACATATTAGTGTAAATGCATTGGGGTAGAATAATGCGGGCAATATATTTATGTAACATATAGAGGTTCTCATCACCTATTTAATAAATGTTTTCATTCAGTAGTTTTCCTGCATTTAGACAATTGTTATCAAACAAAAAAAAAGTTCAAATAAAACAATAGTTTACTGTTAAAAAAAATGTGTTCCGTTAATTATGAGAACATCACTTAATGGAGTATAATTGCAGTTTGGTACTGTTACTTCTGTGATATCAATATGCAGACTTGCAACTATATGAAAAATATCTTTGTATAAGTTGCTCATCTCCAGTTGCTGTCTGATTAATCCAGTAATTTTCTTTAGACCCACAAATCCTTGGACATAAGTTAAAGCCCCTTTTGCTACCTATCTGTAGTGTCAAATAGAGTCATAATGACAAAACTTGGTGAAAGCTTTTACAAAATTACCTGTATAAAAACTAATTAGTGTTGACAGCCACAGTTAATATATCTTCTCCAATAAGGAGAGTATCAATAACTGGTCATTTACGTATCTTTATATCTATATTTAATTTGATCTAGACAGATATAGAACAGGCCTGAAGGCACGTTGTGTCGCCGTCTCTATTGTCATTATGACTTTTCATTTCATTTTAACATCTTAACATCACAGCTATGTCTTAACTACAATGTTGCAGAGTAAGTGTTTTACTGTGTTTGGAATTTAATTGTTTGCAGTTTCATTTCTTCTGTATTTGGAGTGTATGCAAAAACTGTTAAAATGTTTAATGTTTTGTCCATGTAAAAATGAAAGGTAATAAATGTTATATCTCAATCCTTCAAATGAAAATACAAAATTAAGTGAAGTGTTTAAAGTTTTAATTAATATTTTAATATAGTGTATGACAGATATGTTTTTATAGTAATTTTAAGTATTCAGATTTAAGAGTTTTGATTCAGCATGCTTTTTGTATTCATTGTTGACATTTAAAGTCTAAGCAAGGTGGAGTTCTCGAAGAAGTGCAAAAAGTTTGAGTCTTTATGATGGAGGAATAGATTTAACCCTATACTCATTATACATGGGTTTTATCAAATGTGCTAACAATGTAGATCCAGATCAGCTGGCACATCCGTGCCATCTAATCAGAATCTTCACTGTTCACTTCCTGGTCATTCACTGTTCACTTATTGGTCAGAAACAACCTAATGAATCAAAAGCCGACAGTGTAGATTCTGACAGATGTGCCAGCGGACCTGGATCTACACTGTTCTCCCATGGGATAAATGTCATAGCCCATGGAGTAAATGGTTGGAAAGGACATTGTCACAGTTCATTTATGGTTCTGTCACAGTTCATTTATGGTTCTGTCTTTTTATCTCCAAATATTCAAATATTTTGTCCACTGTTCGGAAGGTTAATTTAGTGCAATCGTTGTTATTGTATTGAGCAAGCTTTCCCACAGTCCATCCTATGGTCATTGACACTTGAGAGTTCCTCGATCAAATCAAACAACTTAAGATTACACCAAGCAATGTCTGTTGGGAAACATTCAAAATTTGATAAACATAATACCCATATATAATATCAGGGAAGGTCAATCTGTGACACTGGGTCTACCTTTTTGAAGTGTTAGTCTTAATTGAATTAACTTCTTAAGTAAACTGACAAAAGCAGTTATGGTTTACTGATTATACGATTGGGCAAGGGTCAGTAACTCTGTCTGCATTGACAGTGTATTTACCTGTACGAAGAATGGTAGTGTATACTTGTTAAGATAACACTTTGGGGACATATGGGCTGATTTTGCATTTAAAGGGCAAAATCGAAACTTATAAACTTTTTTTTATTGTTCCTAAAAAATAACAAAATATTTGTGTTGCACGAGAGGAATTTATAAATCAATTGAACACTTGTGTTGTCAAGTTTTCGAAGTTAAATGCTTAACAGTGTTGGATTTATTACAAAATTAAAGGTTTGTTTACCTTTACATTGCAAAGTCATCGAATTGTTTCTGTCATAAACTGACATTGATTTCTTAACAATAAACACCAAATGTGAAGAAAATTTCTTTGATATTGCAAGTCATTTGTGGTTGTTAGATGTAATCTACATTAGAAAAGTTTATTGTAAATCTTTAAAGGACTGATATGAAAACATTTTGTAGCTTAGTTCAATATTTGAACATGCTTTCTCTATAGCGCAGATGGCGACTTTAAGTGGACACAATTATTAAAGCTGTTTGAGGACATTTTATAAAAACAGTTGAGCTTTTACTAAATGTAGTACTTGGATTTTTTGTGGTGGTAAGTTCAAAACTTCTCAATCAGCTTATTTAGCAGTGTTTGGCAGTGTTGAAATTCATGCAAATAAATTATAAACTTGATCTGAAATCTGTAATGAATCAAATGATTTTTTTTACTTCATAAACAAATGTTAATGTGAAGAGGAAAATAATACTGTTGTTCTTTTAATTGTTGTTAAGTTCCTTGAAAATGAAGTTTTAATGGTAGAAGAGGTAACTTAAGATTCTGTCATCTTTGTATGTATGTTTTATTTCATTTACTTCAATGATAAGTTTTCTGTCATATTTATAGCATTATTTTTCGAGTATTTGCAATTAAAACTGTTTGCAAGTGTGCAATTTAAATCACAGATGCAAGAAAATAAATGTTATAAATGATTTATACTGAAGCCAAGATAATATGGGAGTATGCATGCACCAATGCTATTATCTTTGTTTTATCAGTTAAAGCACAGTTGATTTAAACTGACACACAAGATGTCATGTATAAGAAAATGAAACCACTTGTGATTTGGAAGAAGCTTAGATGGTTGTTTACTAAAGTGTCTGTTGAATCACTTATTCCTGAACATGAAGACTTTGGGTTCTACCTTCAAATGAGCTGTGCTATTACTAATGAAACTGGAAGGCCCAGGGTATCATGCCAGTACCAACTCCAGACTCTCTGTGACCAATTGACATCTTCCCATATTTAACACTGGCAAATTATATATGATACATTGCTCTCATTCACATCTTACTGTAGGACCAACTCCGAACCTGGAAGTCAAACCAGCAGCCAGTCTTGTGAGTCAAAGCAGTGTTAATTGAGAAAAGCTCAGTTGAAAACTAATAATGTTCTCACTGTCTGTGAGGTAAACGTGATCATTGGATATCATTACAGCAAAGTTTGTACCTATTTTACTTGATGGTATCAGGACAGTGATATACAACATAGAAATCTAGCAATATCTCAATTAATGAAATACCCTGTGGATATACAGAAAGAAAATTACAGAGAAACATACAAATGCAATACTTTAATTTGCGTTAACCCTATACTGTTGCACCTAAATGGTATTGAGGTGGACAATTCCGCTGCCGAGCCTAAAGGCATTGTTATCTCACTTGTTTTATTGCTTAATGATTTCTAAACACAACAGTTAACCACTGTCAGATGTCTAGATGTTTAAATTGATGAAAAATGATGAAAACAAGGTCTTGAGTGCCGAAAAGAAACAAACATTGGCTCAAGATCATAAAACTAAATCTGAAGACCAGTCTCAAATCGCAAGCATCTGATTGGCTGAAATGGCAACTGGTCTCCAATCTTAGTTTAATGATCTTATGCCATTATGTTAATTGTTTTAATAGAATCAATTTGAGAAATATTCTTAATAACCCTTACTTACTCCATATATACACCAGTTCATATTTATACCAATTTTATCACTGGCGAACAGTGTAGATCCTGATCAGAATACATGGATGTGCAGGCTGATCTGGATCTATGCTTTTTGCCTGAGTGATAAAACCTGTATATAAATATAAGAGTAAAGGGTATAGCAGGATGCCTTGCTTCACTGACTGTTACGTATTTAACTAAGGCTTTGATGTTAAAATCCCTTGTTAAGTCATCCTAATCCAGTTTAAATGAGATCTGACCTAACATTGTATTCTAGCTATTTGACCAAGGTGGGTTGGACAAGTTGTTAAGCCACATTGCTATCTAACTTAAGCTGATCCTGCAGCTTTCCATTTATTATCTTCTTATGAAAGCCTTCACCATGCAGACATTCTCTTTGGTATTTAATGACCCCTTTCAGATTATGAAAGGAACTTTTTTCAAAAGTCAGGTCACAGGATACATAACTTTTGTTTATATCTCTTTACTTCATAATTATATACATGTTATATCACATGTGTGACCAGTGTAGATCCAGATCATCCGGCACATCTGTGCTGTCTAATCTGGATCTACACTGGTCACATCTTATTCAGAAATTGCCTGATCAATCTAAAAGTGAAAAATGTAGATCCTGTTCAGATGACATGTATGTGCCTGCTGATCTGGATCTACACTGCTTACTCATGTGATAAAGGTGTATATATGGAGAAGAGGGTTAACTTAAACTGTAGCAATCATGTTAGAATATCAATGACATGAACCTAATAATCTGTGAACTGCCAGATCAAAGTCTGGTTTCCCCTGAAATTTCTCATTTAAACATGTTTGGTGATATAATTTATAAATTTAGTATAATCAGATTAAATTATTTCTGAAAAATTATATTTAATTAATAATATGTTTTACAGATAATGTGGAATGAAAGAAGATAGGATTTCTCTGGCAAAAATGACTGTAAGACCTTGCAAATTTCAGTGAACATTTACCAACACTGTTTTGAATCCAAAGCAACCTTCTATTTCCATTAATCCTCTTCCATCTTATAATCTTATAAAGGAGTACAATGGCCTGGTTGATATGTCTGGGGTTGATGTTTTAATGCAGGGCTTTTCACTGCCAGGGAAGGGGCACACTTCCTATAATTTTGGCGAAAATAGTGTGACTTTTTCTCTGAAGGAAAATAAAAAAACCTGATGTAAAGATACTTTGGGGGAAAACTGCGTGATTTTAAAGAATTTTTTCAAGGGGAAGGCCCTTATAAACGGCCCCTACTAAAGAAGGAAAAAAGCCCTGTTAAATGTGTAACCAGTATAGGGGCCAACAACCAATATTTAATACCAACAACTTGTTTATAATAAGCAATTTCAGGGGCAGATCCAGGGGTTCAATAGGGCTGCTCCAACCCCATTGTGGGCAGCAATTTTGAATTTTCATTGGATTTTGGCGATCAAGTTGGAAATTGTCATTGTAATACTCTAAGACTGCCCCCTATCTTTGAATCTGAAATAAGAGCAAAAAAACAAGAATTTGAACTGGAGACTTTCTTCTCATTCAGTTCTTGCTGGTTGTTTTTACTGAATGGCAAAAATTTAGTGTAGACCCATGACAGATGTACTAGTCCCCATTTCAGCCAATCAGATAATTGAAATTTGAGACTGGTCTTGCTTGAGTTTTGAGACTGGTCTCCAGTTATAATTTTTATGATCTTGAGTATTGATTTGAGGAAGTTTCGAGTGATCTCCACTGTTTGTGCCTGCAAGCAGGTGAAGATATTGAGCTGAAATTTTCATTCAATTTGAGGTGCACTCTAAACTGATGAAATTTGGAGATAAGGTTCAAGAAGTTTTGTTTACCATTTTCTTCAACACCTTGGCGTTCATTTGAAATTAAAGCTTTCTTCACTGCATTAAAATTTGGTAATAAATACTGGATATTGAAGTTCTGCACTTTGTTAAAGGGAAATTGTAGACTTTTATACTTGAAAAAAATATTTAAGCTTTGAGATGTTTATATTAAATGGAAAATAAAGTTTGATTCATTACTGATAATAATGTCGTACAAGAAATCAGAGATCCTTTTCGATTTTGTTTGCGCTCTTTATCAGGGCAAACAAGACCATGGTGCAAACACTGGCGATAACTAGAGATAGCCGTCAAAGAGAAACACGTTATGAATACCTTAAATGGAAGAAAGCTGGATAACTTTAGACTTCCGTGATGTTAATTTCCAAGTAGAGGAATTTTTCAGTGTCACTCAATTAATGAACGATAAAAAATAGTTTATCAAGTACCTTTGAAGTGTTGATTTTGCGGTTAAACGATTTATCACATTGTAATTATCAACCTATAAATTGTGTCATAGTGAAGGTGTTTTCTCTAAATTTTATGGAAATTGCACATTATTTTAAGGATTTTGTCCAAGGATATATTAGACATGAAGCTAGAAAATCCGAGGTAGCTTAATAGATTCCCATCAGTCAGTAGTTTCCACATATTTGCATATTGATACCATAGAGGCTTCAAGCTTTCATGTGTGAGCATTCCTTTGATGTGCTATTATGTTTTGTGTTTGACCACAGCATTACCATCAAGATTCGGTATCAGTAAGTCTTTCTGATTTTATAATTAAAACCAGACCTTTGTTCAACTTGAACACACATTCTGATTTGGAACTGAGTTAGTTTTCAGGAAAAGCAAAAAAAATAAAATTGACCAGATGCTTAAGTTGTAGATCAGTGCTGAAGGGTATAAAACTAAGGATGGAAACCACTCTCAAATCTCAAGCATCCAATCTCAGCTTTATAACCTTCAGGCCTATATAGTGGAACCAGATCATGCTAAATAGAAAAGCAAATAGCACAGATCCTGATCAGACAGCATAGATGTGTCAGCTGATCTGGACCTACACTATATAAATTTTGTTTATGCAATAAAGGTGTATCTATGGAGTAAAGGGTTTACATGACTTGTAGTGGTACAACAAGTTAATATTTCACTGGTAAAAGTGCACTGTCATCACTCTTGATGGGAAAATAGTGTTTCCCTCTTAGCAAAAGTAGTAAAAATTGGCAGATAAAAATCTCAACATGTATCTTGTCATCAGTAACTTGGTAATGATCACAAATTGGTGGGGAAAGGTATCTAAAGTAGATCACTGGAATTAAGCGGGACAAACCGATCATTGTTAAGTTTTATTATGATCAACCACTCGTAGAAACACTAAATTATGTCGTCTTGATCACAATATAAGTTTCATTCAAATTTATGGATTTTTTTGTTTTCTGTAAGAGATATGAATGATCATATTTGCATAATTGCTTTTTATCATCTATCAAATTGCTTTAAATTTCTTAAAATTGTGATCATTCCACAAATAAAACAGGCTTCGGAAAACTGACTTTATGCCTAATTAACTTTAATTACAGGTGTTGCACATAATTTATAGCTGTATGAAACTTTTTTGGAAAAATAATTAAATATGGAAGAAATTGTCTTGATTACACAAAAAAGAAATATCATAAGAAAATTAAAGGTTCTATAAAATATTCAAACTGTCTGTCACAGCTTCCTGAAATTAGTGAAATATAGTCTGATCTTATCCGCTAACAGAAAGAATAGACTTGGAGAGAAACCTAGTCCTTGCTGAATACCTCTTTTATTTTAAATGATTGTAAGTTGTAAATAAGTATAAGATTGTTAAGAGTTTACATTGTTCAGTAATAATTATGTCTGTGTTCCACTTAAAGTCATGCCCGTGAGTGATATAGACTGATTCCCTTTCATGTTTGCTCACCATTGAAAAAAGATAGCAAGTAAAATAACTCTCTCAGGCATTTTATTTTTGTGTTTAGAACTTCCCATAGCTGTGATGTAACTAAAATATATATAAATGAAATAAGTAAAATATCTAGCATGGTGCCACTGGCTGCTTGTAGATGTGAACTTTTCATTTTGGTTTAAGGGCTGATGCACAGCTAGGCATCAGATTTCAGGTATGTCGATAGTTTACATGTCACAGGTTGCAAGGATTGACAACTTGAATTACTAAAGATGTGTGAGTTCTTTGCAGACATGTTGGTAATGAAATCTGTTGGTACACATAACCCAAACATTGTTTGAAAAAAGTTGTCCTAAAATACAGCAAAAGTATAATGTATAAAAAAGATGTAAATTTGCATGGATAACTGTGGTATGTTGTGACATATGTCAAGGCAAATAATTTAAGTACCAATTTAGATTATTTAGTAGCAACAAACTGACCAAAGCTTTAGGGTGAAGTAAAATAAAGCTTCAGTAAACAAAGGTTGACATAATGGCTAGGTGGGGTGACATCCCTCCACATGAAGGTAATTTATTTAATCTGCTTAATGGATGTTAAGTGAGTCAGATTTACATCAAATCTTGTTAAGTATAACATATTATGGATAAGTAGACAGTCATGTGATACGCTGTTTTGTGTAACCAGGAATTATCTTCTGGCGGATAGGGGAGATTACTCCTTAGACCCACCTTTAATGTGTGGGCGAACTGTGTAGATCCTGATCAACCGGCACATTTGTGCCGTCTGATCAGAATTTAAACTGTTCGCTTTAAGATTTATTAGGTTATATCTGACCATTATGCCACCAGTGCTGATCAATATAAGACAGCACAGATGTTCTGGATCTACACTGGTCGAACAAACGTTAAAATGCCTATATATGGAGTACTGGGCTTAATTGCACTTTTGTGCATTATTACTTACAGTGCAGACAAAGAAAGTGTACTTTATTGCACAGCCTAATGGATTTAGGAAGTGATAGCCTTCAGATTTACTGACTAAAATGGATTTCTAATGCTGAAGAGTGGATTAGATTTCACCAACTGATGCTTATTGTTTACAATATTTTACTTAAATGAAATTTAAAGCTTCTTATCTATTCTAATTGAAAATTGCAATGAAAACCACATAGTATACATGATACAAAAGAAAATGTCTCACCTGGTCTGGTCTGTACCCAAGATTGTAAAAGGATTTGAGTTTGAACTCTGTGCTTAAAACCCAAATTTTGGTTTCACTTCTGTCATCGTTTGAATATAAGCCGCACTTTCTTTCCAGGATTCGGCGAAAAAAAGTTGGGGGTGCGGCTTATACATAGGTTTAGGTTCCCCAAGACATTTTTTCCAGGCCTTCAAAACACCGATTTTTTTACCGCGGCGAATGTGTCAAGTGCACGGACGCTGAACGAGATATTTGTCACGTCTACACGTTTTTTTTTCCCGAAAATATTAATTGATAGGTAAAAGAATGTACTAAATAATAAACTATTATTGAAATCTTTAACTCTTCCTTTCATTTTGAGTACCGGTAATTACAATAATAATAATCGTCAGTTTGCAACTTGTCATGATTTCCAATCCGGGGACGTTTCTATGCAATGAGGTAATCATGTGCGAACGAAAATAATTATGATTGCCACAGGCAAACGACTGCTTAGAAATGCTGTTACAAACTCTACTGCAAATACAATTACCGGTACGTAAATAATCAGCAACATTTACAAACGACAAAGTAAAATAAAGTAAAATATTTACCGAATGCTAACATATTCTATCATTTAAAATATATCCTAATCTTAAATTATCGCTTTTATCACATTTCAGTAATAATTGCATCACACAAGCTAAAAATGACACGCGCACACTACCAAGTAGATCAAACGTTTTTATAGCAAAGCCGAAATAAACACGGATGGTTGTTTCGAGCCGACAATGTCTTTTGAAGTCGCGTTTGATGTTGCCGTATCGATTTTTTTGCCTCCATACGAAATACATAGCATGGTCATTTTTTTTGTAAGGGACACATGCGGTTTTTATAAGTTAACGGCTGTTATTCAAATTGTGGATTATAAATGTAATAATTAAAGATAAATGGAAATAAAATGCGGATTTCGTAAGAACCGACATCACCATCAAGGTAATTATTTTCACTTATTTAAATCATGCAAACTAGCTGTTACCAGTGTTTTACGTATTTTATGGAAAAAGTGGGGTTCGCGAGTCGATCGCTTTTTATTTAATTACGCGTTATATCAGATTGAGTAGTTCAAGAAAAACGTGTATTGGTAAAATCATAGTGACCATAATGTGTGAAAAACTCTGAAAGCCAGATGACATGTTTAAGATTCCCTTGGTAAAATCAGTGTCTGCCTTAATTGGCAGCTTGGTTTTACCTGTCATAGAGGGTATGTCACTTGACTAAGGTGTGAAAAACTGGAAGCATGATGCCATGTTTGAGATTCTTATGGAATGTTTGACAAGATATTGAGATGACACGGTCGACTCGAATTTTATTTTAAACTCGCACATTTTGGTCATATGTTATTCCCGCCAATTTTCTCCAATATTACTCTTCATTTAAAATGCCTATACCTTCAAATTGTCAAACATAATAATTATCATGGGTCAAACGCGTATGTACTTCACTGAAAAAGTATAGCTGGCTATTGTTGCCTAGGCTGAGGCACACGGAACCAGCGATTCAAAATGGTGACCAGTCTGGAAAAAAAAAAGAGCGCGGCTTATACATAGAGTTAGGCTTTTTTTTCACCCATTTCCATCGGGGTTTTGGGGGGTGCGGCTTATATATCAGTGCGGCTTATATTTAGACAATACGGTAATTACAAAAAAAGGAAACTTCTGTTCATAACTACTTGTTTCTTTACAACATACTTATGCATTTGAGAATTGAAATATATACCGGTAGCTATTTAAATAGTGTGAATCATTATTTTCACTTTTTGGCATTTAAGAATGAAAGTGATTTTTGTGGGATTTTGAGTGTAAGTTTTCATAACCTAGGACCCTGGTCTGGTCTGTTTGGCAGAGATGATCATGATATCGGATCCAGCAGTCTCAAGTTGGAACCTAAGATTGACTGTTGATGTAACCAACTGTTATTGAGAAGAAATGTGCAAAATAATGTACACATTGCTCACATACTGCCTCCTTGAGCCAACCATGTTCTTGGTCTCTTGTCAGTTACATTAGTCAGAGTCTGAAGTCATCACACTTGCTGAGAATGTTTGTTGATGATTATCTCATTGTTCTTCTGGCATGTAATCTAGTGCACCTGGTCAAACTTAGACATCATGACCCTTTTCTCCATAGACACACCTTTATTGCGAGGGCAAACAGTGTAGATCCAGATCAGCTGGCACATCAGGATCTGCACTGTTCGCTTTATGATTCATTAGGTTATTTCTGACCAAAAAGCGACCAGTGCAGATGCTCATCAGATGGCATGAATGTGCCAGCTGATCTTGATCTACAATGGTCGCACGTGCGTAAAAATGCGTATATATTAAGGTTAGGGTTAAAAATGGTCAACCATGAACTGTACTACCATTTGACCATTGTCTACCATGGACCCTGATTTTCATGGTAGTCCATGGTGAACCATTGTGTTGGTCAGATAAGAAACTGGGTTGTCTGGGTCAAACACTTAGTTACTTGATCAAATGACAGAAAGACCTGTGAACACAATTGATGTCAAAACTGTAGTGTAAAAGGGGATATTTCATTGTGAGTGGGGACAGGAGGTGGAGCTTGAGACAGATATAGCAACCAATATAATATTTGTGTTACATAACAGTTACTGTTTGTAGATAAATTATCATAAAACAGGAAAACCTATGTTAAAATTGCTAATACCTGGTGACTTTCATGAACAACAGGTATCTGTTTACCACACAGGACAGCGACTCCCTCCCTCACCTCAATCCAGGCTTTACAATTCATGCTGAATGAAACACATTCTTTCAGTGCTACTGTAAGAAATGTATGATTTGCATGTTGAAAAGTGCACCGACTCAAGTTGCCTGCACAGATTAAACACTGGGGCAATTGTCTTATGTCCACCAGCCTTTAATTTAAGCACACCTTTGGCTTAAAGGATCACTGTTTAACAAGATGATTGAATTTTCAACCTTTAATAATGAAGACCTGGGTGGTAAATGATAGTATGGGACACAATTTATCTGAATAATGGTACCACATGATTTATTATACACTTTGAAAGATTTAAGATAAATCTGCTATTCAAGAAGTTAACAAAAAAACTTTGATGTGTATACGTTTGTCACAAGGGGCGTCATTTTAGAGGTAATTCATACTTTACATTGTACAATCGCAGACAAGCGATAACAGAATCATGTATCAATGAACTAAAGCAAAATAAAGTAAGTCTACTCTAGCAGTTATTCTTTAATTATTTTCATATATTTATTATTTAAATAATTGTAACATTTCTGGATTATGTAACCACCTTTGATGTAAGAAAGTGTGTATTCCGCATTAAAAATTAACCAAGGTAAGTAAGTAACACACCAGAATAATAATTGTTACTTCCTTATCAACACCTGATCTGTTTCTTAACTTTTTACTCCATATATATGGGTTTTATTGCATGTGCAAACAGTGTAGATCCAGGTCCTTGCTGTCCAATCAGGATCTACACTGTTCACTTCTTGGTAAGAAATAAGGGGATGAATTATAAAAGTGAACAGTGTAGATCCTGATCAGATTGCCATGGACGTTCTGGCTGATCTAGATCGACACTGGTTGCTAATGGCCAACAGCTATATCCCACAGAGTAAATGGTTTAATTACAGTAAGTTGTTTTAAAATGGAGTACATTTTTTTTTAAATTTGAAACTTTCTTGGTATCAGTGTGTATTTTTTTTTTCTTAATGGAATAATATTATAACTTCAATGTAATGCTCAATTATAATTTATAATATTTTAGTTGTGTACAGCATGTGTCTATATTTTCACATTCCTTTTGTTCCTGCTGGATGCAGACCAATAACATAATGCTATATTTTAGCATTGTTTTGAATTCTTTGTGTAGCACATACTTTCCAGCTAAGTATTTCTACATGGATGGTAACAGTTTCACATTATTTTCAAGGGGGAAATGTGTTGTCTGAAGCCGGATTACTGCTGAACAACACTCAACATCAAACAACAGATTGATAGATTACCCCAAACTTTCAGCTTCTCTTGTACTTCACAGTCCATTCATACATAGCATTAAGGCCTGTTCAATTATATCTGTGGGTTCAGTAACAAAATCAGTGAAAGACCCAACATAAGGGTAAAGATTTCTATATGGCATTTTGTGTGTGAGATCTTTTTTTAACATTGGTCTAAAAAATATGAAGACCAGACTTTTTTCACTACTTAATGAAAGGGGATAAGAATCTAGGTCAGTAGGTCAATTATTAATTATCCAAATTGTAAATGAAACTTGATTAGTTTTTGCATTTAATTTGATAACCATGAAATCTATCAAGGAGTTGGGAAAGTAGGTCACAAAAATAGAAAAAAATGTAAACACCAAATTTTAAGATGCTGACTGTTTTCAACCCAGTTATGATGAAACTTTATCAGTAGTTGGATAAAACTGAGTTATTTGTTTCTTTTTACGTTAGAAGACTGGGGAATTTGGTCAACCAATTTGTAAAATCTAGCAGTTTCACTCTGTGTTGATGAAACTATGCCAGTATATAATTCTTTTTTATGACCAACACATTGCACCATCACTTTATTTACATGATCAAATCATCAAAAAGGATTTTGAACACTGCCTAATGATCGATACTAACCAAAAGAACATGGCAATATCAAATTTGTGAAACTTTTTGCTGATAAACCACATTTCAATGCACATGTTTGTCATGTGACTGCATAGCTATAGATAACTCAGTTCATTGTTTGATGGTTTCCTCAGGTGAACAAGTCATGCCTGTCGTGACTACTTGTACTTGTTTATTCAAGTTTTATTAAAGGGAAACACTTGACTTTATGGCCCTTGTTCACATAATATAAGGTTAAACATTATGTTAAGATTGTATAACTGAAACCACAAAAATATCTTGTTGCCTGATGAGCCTTAATGGCTGGTGCTTTTGTTTGTGTTCAGGTATAGACTGTAACAATTTTCGCTGTCAGACAGATTTGCTGATTTTTATGGTTTATTCATAGCAGACAAGTTAATTTGGAAGCAGCTTATATTAAGATATGGAATTTCAAGCATTTCAAAAGTGTTAAGGCAGGAAATTGATTTTTGGAATGATTTCAATATTCAAGCTGGGAATAAACGATTGTTTATGTGAATTAGGTGCATTTTTCTCGACAAGGTGATTGATTTATTAGAGGCATTTGTTCTCGAATATGGTGCACATGTAACAGAAAGTTCAGCATTGTTATGCATGTTTCGTAAATGACGATACACAAAGTTTTCTTGGATTTTTCGTTAAACTTTGCAAGAGAAACAAAAATGGATGCTATAAGTACTATTCCTGCCTGTTTCAGGTGAGATTGCTATTTCACAATGTTTGATGTTTGTTGTAGTTTATGGTGAGTGACATTAATACACATTGTTGTGCAGCTATCCGTCAGCTGACTCAGAGCAGTTTTGCAGATTTTGGCAGCTGTTCCCAGCATTTGGATGTGTCACAACAACATGGCTATCAGGATAATAACTTTATCTTCATGTTGATGTTACTTTTCCAAATTTACATGGGTATGGAAATAAAATTAATGAATATATGTAAAAGTAAATGCTTCAAAAGTCTTGATAATGAAGAGAAAGAAAAAAGTATTGATTGTAAGTTTTTATTCGCTTGATTCCAACTATAGTATGTGGTAAGAATTTTTTCCACCAAATATAACATGTTTAAATTTTTTGACACATTTTGATTTATTTAAATACATTATATATTTAAATGTGTCAAATATTTGAAAACTGCTATCATTTATTTGTAGAAAAATGAGCCCTTGTAAACCTTATGTGACTATTCTTTTAAGTCAGAACATGGAAATCGTTTAAAAAATAGAAATGCCATCTGATCAGGATCTGCTACTTTTGCTTTTTGACTTATTACGGCCAAAGCCCGGGCGCTTTGCGCCCGGGTGTTGCCGCTTATAGGTAACACGTCATTTATTTAAAAACAATGTAATTTATTGAAAAAAACTAATTGTGATAAGTTGGAGGGATATTTACCCGTGTCCTTTTCTAGCGGCCATTAACTTCCAGAAGTTTTTTTTTCTAAAGATATTTAAACGGTCTCTACCATACATGCAAATTTTAACCATTTTCGATTTTCGTCATAAATAAGCAAGCCGCTACTGAAATTGAATTATCCCACAAAAAATTTGTTTTTCTCGGTTCAATGTTTTTCGTTCTCAAAAAGAACGCCGGCATGATTATTTTGCTACACAGTCAAACAACGTTGTTTGCTATTAACCTGATTCCTGTTAAGGGCCGTGTAACGGTGTATGTCTGCTGAACACTAGACTCTAGCGATGCCGCACACTAGACTCTAGCTATACCCAAGTTGTGCATACCAATTTTTTGTGGGTAAAATATCTACTGCAGTGCACAATTAATTTAAAATATTTTTTCATGAAAATGACACATTTTTCTGTACATTGACGATCATTTCAAATCTGTTGCATAGGAGTTTCAGCCATGATCATTCTAAGATTAAGGCATAAGAGCATTTGTAATTCTTAGGTCTATAGTCGTCCTATTAATGTAAATGTGAGGATAAATATGCAGGTCGATTCCATCACTTAAATTGTTTTATTTTTTTATTTTTATTATAATTTTTAATTAATAACAAATTTCAATACATGCAAATATGTAAACTTAACATTCTTTATGATTAACAGAATTTTAAGAATGCATTGCACCATTTTGAATGAGCATAGTTACACGTTAAATCCAAGTGTTATTGAAAGAAGGGTTTCATGCATAAGACCAAAACACATTTAATGCTATAAATGAACAAAGTGTACAACAAATTGACACTTCAATATTAACAGAACATAGTTACTCAGCAAGTAATAAAACAACCAGAAAAAAACAACCAGGCCACTGCAACAATAAGTGTATTCATGGAGTTCAGTATTCAAATATTGATGTTCCAGGGAATGGCAACTGTTTTTTATGCTTCCCCCGAAATTCGGGGGAGCATATAGTTGCCGCTTTGTCCGTCCGTCCGTCCCGTTCGTCCGTCCGTTCGTCCGTCCGTCATAATATTGTCCGGACAATTACACAAAAACTATAAGAGGTATCAAGACTAAACTTCATAGGTAGTTAGATCTCATTGAGGAGCAGTGCAGTGCACATGAACCATAACTCTTGCTTTATTCATTTTTGAGTTATTGCCCTTTGAAATTTCTCATACTTACTTTTTGTCCAGGGCATATCTCACAAAGTATAAGAGTTATGAAGTTGAAACTTCATAACTAGATAGATCTCAGGGAGGACCAGTGCAGTGCACAAGAACCATAACTCTTGCTTTATTCATTTTTGAGTTATTGCCCTTTGAAATTTCTCATACTTACTTTTTGTCCAGGGCTTATTTCACAAAGTATAAGAGTTATGAAGTTGAAACTTCATAAGTAGATAGATCTCAATGAGGAGCAGTGCATTGCAAAAGAACCATAACTCTTGCTTTATTGATTTTTGATTTATTGCCCTTTGAAATTTCTCTTACTTATTTTTTGTCCAGGGCATATCACACAAAGTATTAGGGTTATGAACTTCAAACTTCATAAGTATAATGATCTCAATGAGGACCGGTGCAGCGCACAAGAGCCATTACTCTTGCTTTATTCATTTTTGAGTTAATGTCCTTTGAAATTTCTCATACTTATTTTTTGTCCGGGGCATATCTCACGAAGTATTAGGGTTATGAACTTCAAACTTCATAAGTATAATGATCTCAATGAGGACCAGTGCATCGCACAAGACAAAGCAGCGTCGGGGAGCATAACCCGTCACTGACGGCTCTTGTTTTTTATTGTCTCAGCATGGCTCTACATGGAATTGTTTCTAAAACTTTGCACTACAGGATTATGATCTGCAAGCATATAATTGAGAACTGGGTTCTGTGGAAATATATATCACTCATGGCCTAACCAATGGTTCCATCACTCCGTATTACAATTCAATGATTCTAAGAAATGGCTGGGCAACAATGTGTAAGATTAAAGCTGCACATGATGTTTTGCAAATTAACATTGATACAATATACATATCAATCATACACACCATTAACAAAATCCAATATACTATATGTTTATT
Organism: Corbicula japonica; assembly: GCA_038501625.1. Lineage (NCBI taxonomy): Eukaryota > Metazoa > Mollusca > Bivalvia > Venerida > Cyrenidae > Corbicula > Corbicula japonica. The sequence goes on along the minus strand of JAZAYU010000043.1, from coordinate 4,674,352 downwards.
CGAGGACTGTGGAACAACCATTTTACAGTGCTGACTGAAAGAGTTCGAAGAAACCAGAATATATTATGTAGATCATGATGGACACATGATCAATAAAATAAATAAAATGTAACATTTGGGGGACTCCTCAATATCAGAGTCCAGCTTTAAACATGTATTGTTTTGATCCAGTCCTCTGGACTTAGGTTTGTTCAGTTGTCATTTGTCTCTGAAAAAAATTCCTGGCTTGCGTATTTTTCTACGACAATGATTCTGCATATGATTCTGACTGTGTGCTTGTAATTCATTACCTTAAAATCGATTAAGGTGCTTTCCTGACAACTGCATGTTTGCAATTTATTTATTTCTTTCTTTAAAAAAAAACAACAATATAAAGACTGGTGGTATGACATTATTATTACAGGTTGGTTCCAGTACTGCTGACTGCACCTAGTATTATGTTTTGTAATTGTGAACAATTGGTTCGTTCAGTGCTACTTGTACCAAATCTAAATCTATACTAAGTCCAGTCAAGATCAAAGGTAGGCTGAAAAGACGAATTCTTCAATCAGAACTCAAGGAAAGTGAACTATATCAATGAAGTGATATTATTTGGAAAATGCTTTTGCCGTACCTAGGCATAGCCTAATTCATATTATGTTATTTCTGAACAAAGAAGCGAACAGTGCAGATCCTATTCAAATGACGACACAGCTGGACGATCTGGATTTACACTGATTGAACATGTGTTAAAAGACCTATAATGAGGGGAGGGTTGATTTAGCGGGGATAAAATTTCATGCAGCAGACAAGAACGACATTTATGCACGGACATAAATTCACACAGTTGTCTATTAATAAAAATTTCGAATAAAATAAGACAATTAATGCTTTGATTTCGTTAAGGTTTGATTTTGTGCACTTTCCCTGTAAGTTTTCAAATACGAAAAAATTAAACCCCTGTGAAAAATTATGATACTACAGTATTCAATAAATGTATTTATCCACGTTTCTATGTAATTCATCTCGTGTATGCTTCAAGGTTATTGATTGTGAGGATTCACGAAATTCTCGTGCAATGTCATTATATATGGTGTAAACCTTGGATAAAATTCATTCGAGTCGTCACATTGCTATTGTACAGACATATTAAATATTTCTAATTTCCCGTCCCACCCACCCTCTTTTTATGTGTTTGATTTCACCATTTGCGAAGACGGTTAGAACTCCGTTAACACTTTTGTACACTTTTAGTTGATAGGTAGCAGCTTAATCACCTTATTTGTCTCATTTTGTTTCTACGATTGTTATCAAGATTTGGTATTTTGCATTAAAAGTCACTTAGAAGTTATGAAAGATAAATTTCAAATGATTCTTTTCGCAATTAGAATGGTTCGTAATTTTTGACGTATATATCAAACGCTTATCAGAAGCTGCATTGGACTGAGAACATTTTCTACAATTTTATGTGAACAAGCCACTTGGCTGAAAGTTAGATTGTGCGTTCTGTTATTTTGTGTTTGGGTATGTTGGCTTCGATTCTGATCAATCGCCTCTTGGCGAAAGTGTGCGATATATCCTATTGTGTTTGTTTAGACAAAACAATCACTTTACTAAATCAGTAGTTCAACATAACATTGCATTGAACCGGATGTGTTTTGTTTTCATTAGAGGCTGGTGTGGCCTTAATCTCGCTACTGGAGTAAAATTTTATGCGCACTTGGCGTTTAATTATATTCATTTACATCAATATTACGTTTCCACTTGGCGCTGTATTAGCGTGGATGTGTTTGGTTCGATTCTCATGGTGTATGAGAACGAATTCCGAAATCGCCACTTAGTCTAAAATTTAAGTGTTACTTGCCAAGAATGGCATTTGTTCGAAACAAGAAAAGCAACTTGACTAACATTTCAGCATATTTCATTGCATTGGCTTAAATGCGTCTTGATTTCAAGTTACCGTGAAAATTAGAAATTGTATAATTTAAATTTTATCTTAAGATCAGTAGTTATTGGAAGAGTAATTTGACACGATTTACACGTGGAATTGGATATATTTTCTACGATTAAAACGATAAGGATGAAGAAAACTTCTTAGCGGAGAATGTAGCATTTTAATTGATTTGGCCAAAATATTTGATTTTAATGGACTGATCTCCCATAACCTGACAAAATGTGAACGCTATATGCGATTCGATTTAGAGAAAAGATTAGCCACTTCATTTAAAAATAATCGAAAAACGCTAAACATTAAATTGATAAGCATGATGATTTTTTGGACTGCAAATTTAACCACTTGGCGCTGTTAATTTGACTTAGAAGTGTTTGATTGCATTAACTTAAATAAGGAGTTGCTTTAAACCCGCCAATTGGCTTAAAATTGAAATGTAGCTTGGTGCTGTTTTGTAATTTGATTAGCTAAGAGAATAACCGATTGGAATTAGATTGAGGTGTCACTTGGCGCTGTGTAGCCGCTTGGCTGTGTTGGAAAAAATGTTATGCCGATTGGCGAAGTAGTGCCGATTGGCGCTGTATTTGAATGGAATTGCGTTTTGAAGACTAGCCGATTGGCATGAAAGTGAGTGCCACTTGGCACGGCATTGGTTGTATTTAACTCGATTATCAGGTTAACGATTTGAGTGATAACTCGCCATGTGGCGTGAAATTGAAGTGCCGATTGGCGCTGTGTTTGAATGGAATAGTTTTTTGAAGACTAGCCGATTGGCTTGAAAGTGACTGTGATTTGGTGAAGCTTTGGTTGTGTTCAGTTTGATTATCAGATGATATTGCCCCTCCTGGGAGCGAACCTCGCCACGTGGCGTAAAATTGAAGCGCCGAGTGGCGCTGTAGTGCCGATTGGCGCTGAGTTGGAATGGAATTGTTTTGTGAAAGACTAGCCGATTGGCTTGAAAGTGAATGCCGTTTGGCGCTGCATTGGTAGTGTTATGTTTGATTATCAGATATTGCTCCTCCTGGGAACGAACCTCGCCACGTGGCGTAAAATTGAAGTGCCGATTGGCGCTGTAGTGCCGATTGGCGCTGTGTTGGAATGGAATGGTTTTGTGAAAGACTAGCCGACTGGCTTGAAAGTGAGTGCCATTCGGCGCTGCATTGGTAGTGTTTAGTTTGAGTATCAGATATTGCCCCTCCTGGGAACGAACCTCGCCACGTGGCGTAAAATTGAAGTGCCGATTGGCGCTGTAGTGCCGATTGGCGCTGTGATGGAATGGGGTTGTTTTTGTGGAAGACTAGCCGACTGGCTTGAAAGTGAGTGCCACTTGGCGCTGGATTGTCTGATTTTAATTGTTCGTAATTTTAGCGAGTTAAGTCGAATGTAAAAAGTTGAATGATAGGAATCTACACAAAGACGTTTAGGAAAATTTTGGCGTTTTCTGTTTCATTATTTTAACTTTGGGCGCAGATTATTAGCAAACAATACTGGCTGTTTTCCTTTTTGCTTATGTATAAGATGATGTTATTTTTCTATTCAAGTAGGTTCTGGATGATAATAGACATTCATTGCAGCAGGCTCGAGGGTTCCGGTTGTGCGGCTTGACACGAACCAAGACGAGGATGCAGGAAAGATGGGCTAATAGACGTTAATGAAATGTTCTCGTTGAAATATAGTATATAGCAATGCAATACGACCATTCCTATTGTACTTGGTGTTTTTATTTCTTTTCCTACCTATGAATTACTTGAATATGGGATAAATAATTTATTTTCGTTTGAACGCAGTGAATTAGAAAATAATTACAGATATTTGTTTTGATGGATGACACCTCAAATATGGGGCACGTCACGGGAAAAGGTACATTCGGTCAGTTTTAGTGATATTTTAGTTTTTACTAAATTTAGAAAGAACTTACAAATAAAATCAATTTCTTATTACAAAAATTTGAGTTTATTACACATTTTGACAATAAAATGGTATTTTTACCACGAAATGCATAATAAATAATGTCGTCTGCTCAAATTTATGACGTCATTTCAAAGATTGACATCTATTGTCCGAATGCACCTTTTCCCGTGACGTGCCCCATATGAATGTTTTTCAAGTAGTCCCTTGTATTGTCATCATCAAACATTCCTGGAGTTGTTTCACATTTAAAAGGGTAATGAAAGTTTAATTTCATGACAGACACATTTTAAATGTAGGGTTTTTATTTTACATTTATCTGTTACATAAATATGTCATAAAGTATCATTACATTAGTTTTTTTGGAGGAAATACCTGATAGCTTAACAAACTGAAATGTGCAATGAGTGAAAAGATGAAACATTAATGGCCTAGTATTATATTCAATGTCTTGTTTACAGTTTGCTCACCAAAAGTGACAGAAGCATCTCAGATGTTGAAATAAAGGAAGCAGCTTTGACAAGCTGGTGTCCTATGGATGTTATTTTAAAAGTGCTCTGTTACCTAGCAGCATGAGGTAGCATTGATTCCGGCAGTGCTCAGCGGTGTCATTGTACTGTTTTACTGACAGGCTCTATTGAGACATTCTCATGTCTGTCAGTGTCAAAATCTCAGCCAAATTTACCACTGCTGTCAAGTAGATACCACCTGGATAAACTTAAATGACAAGTTTTTTTACTTGATTAAGTAAAGTTCAAAGTAGGAATGAAAGCATTGATAACATTTCAGAGAGTTACTGCCCTTTAATGAAATTTCTATAGACATTGTAGGGAAAGCTTTACTGACAAGATAATGTTACTGTCAGCAGGATCCAGCTTAATAATTTGTTGTTGTCCTTTCATTTTGCTACCTAAAGTAGTTTATCCCAATACTCCATATTTATGCATTTTAACATGTGTGCCACCAGTTTAGATCCAAATCAGCCAGCGCATCTGTGCTGTCTGATCTGGATCTGCACTGGTCCCATCTTGGTCAGAAAAATCCTAATAAATCTAAAGGTGAATGGTTTAGATCCAGATCAGATGGCAGTAATGTGCAGTTTGATCTGGATCTACACTGTTTATTCATGCAATAAAGGTGTTTCTATGGAATAAAGGGTAAAGCACAAGAAGCATCAGGAGATGCAGGGGATCTCCCTGGTTTATACTTACTTGGAGAGAGATGTATGTCCTGGTAAGAAACCCAGCAGACACATTAGGTGTTCTGGTAAGAAACCCAGCAGACACATCAGGTTATCTGACTTCTGTTGCACAACAGAACATCTGTTGACAAGGCAACAAAAGAAAATCAGCTCAGTGCCAGCAAGATAACTTGCAAAATGGTGCAAGATACATTATCTATTTCATCTACATATTCTAACTTGAGTGGGGGTGAATATGTTTTAAGTTTGATATGGAAAATTTAAGCCCACCTCTTGAACAAGAAAAGAGAATATCACATGAGCTTGATTATGTATTCAAATCCGAAGCGCATCCAAAACAAATATTTAAGATAGATGATTCACTTCTCCTTAAATGTTGTCTTTTGAATTCAGTATTTGTGGGTTGACTTTAAATGCAAATCATGTTTGAAAGGGAACATACCTTCTGAATGTAAGTTACCTCTTTGAACTTTGACGGTGATGTTGTTTTTTTCTGTCTTCTTGAAGTTTTTGTTTATCCCTTTACTCCATATATACGCTTTTTAATGTGAGGAACCAGTGTAGATCCAGACCATAATATCTGATCTGGATCTACACTGGTCACTTCTTGGTAAAAAATAACCTTATGAATCTAAAAGTGAACAGTGTAGATCCTGATAAGACAGATACGCCAGCTGATCTGGGTTTGCATTGATCCCATGTGATAAAAGTTAAATACATGGAGTAAAGGGTTAATTAAACTTTTCAAACCACTGCAGATTACCTGGCTTAACTTAATTTGATTTATCTGAGATTCACCAAATTTGCTCTGACTCAGAACGAATGTACATCATACATCACTTAACCCTTTCCTCCATAGATATTTTGTGGGCGAACAGTTTAGATCCAGATCAGCCAGCACATGCTTGCTGTCTGATCAGGATCTGCACTGTTTGCTTTTTAATTCATTAGGTTATTTCTAACCAAAATGGTACCAGTGCAGATTCTGGATTTACACTGGTGGCATATGCGTAAAAAGGCGTATTTATGGAGAAAAGGGTTAAGTTAATTGTTAACTCTATGCTCATGGATATATGGCTTATATCAATGTAGAACCCATGCACTTTGATCTTGATCAACACTTTTAATCTTGGGTTGGAAATAATCTTATAAATATTAAAGGGAACAGTTTAGATCCAGCTCAGACTGCAGGGATGTACAGACTGATCTAGATCGACACTGGTCACACATGGGATATAAGACATATCCATGGAGAAAACAGTTTAACCCAAATTAATCCATACATATGCATTGTAACACGTGCCATCAGTGTAGAACCAGATCTGCTGCCACATCAGCATCTTGGTCAGAAATAGCCTTAATACAAACGAAGTAGATCCTGATCAGATGACAAGCTTGTGCTGGATCTACACTGTTTGCCCACGCATTTAAGGTGTATCTGTAGAGTAAAGGGTTTGTTCTCATGTAGAAGAATTATCTTATAACAAAACTTAAAGGATAAAAGAAAGATAATGGATTGTTTGATGATTTAATTAATACAATACTGGAGTGAGTTCTCTGCCATACCTTTCCAGTTGAGTTAGTTACCTCTCATTAATCATCATTAAGCTGTCCTCAATTAACAGTAGCTGTATCTACACAGACTACCTCAGTCCCAGGTCACTGTGCTTGCAGCTGTTTCCCTACCTGTACTGTACTGCATTTCATGCACATACGAAACAATGCAAACAAAAACCTTTTTCCAAGTTTGCATAAATTTACAATTGGAAAATTCCTTTCCATTTTGAAGTACCTTCTTTTTTGTTTAATAAATTTAGTTGAAGAGCAGTAAGATAAATTTGAAGTTTGTCAGTTTAGAAATTTATAACCAATGCATGTGATTTTAAAGGTCTTAATATACAGATAGAGAAAGCAATTTGTATGGAAATGAAATGTCTTAAGGTTAGTCAGTGAAAGTAAAGTTTTGTATGTTAAGTTTTAATATCGTTTCATACACATGGGAGTTTAAACTTGTAGTTGAGGTTGTTTTCAAAATATTTATTTGCTGTTTTATGGACAATAAAAAGGCCATTATCATATAATCAGAGTGTTTCGGATTAAAAATCTATTTTGATATATTTTCAGATCTGGAGAACAGTCCAGAATATTTAAAGATGATTTCGGATGCCGAGCAGACAAGTCAACGTCGGCGATCCTCCGGCACTTCCCAGAATGCACCTGATCCTGCCACGTATCGTGATGGACTAGAAGATGAGGAATTTCTGAACAAAGTTTGTAAATTTGAGCTCATCTCAAGGGGTAAAAACTCCCCAACAGCAAAAAGCCCGACCAGTAAATCATCTGGAAAATTTAATATTACATCGCCCGATGGAAGGTCAGGCAGACGTTCTGGTGAAAATTTTTATTTCGGTGAGAAGTTGTTTACAAAAGATACTGCCACAACACGTGTGTCAGCAAGTGTTCTCCAGCCAACCAAATCACCAAAACCAGAGTCCTCCCCTCAGGATGTTAATGCTAACTCTGTAGGTAGTTTCGGAAGTGTGTCTGCTCGCAGAAAATCAAAGGAATCGTGTAATTCTGGTTCCAGTTTTCAATCAAGATCATCAACAAAAAGTTCAGATAGTGATACAAGTTCTCATTCTACAAATATCTTCTTTAATACTCCCGTTTCACCAGTTAGAAAAACGGAACTTGCAACTTCTTCCTTCTTTGAGGGGCACAGCTCTCCAAAGTCTCCGGTTACAGCTCCTAAACCAATACAGTCATCACCAAAAGTGTCTTTCCAACTGGTAAATTCTAATGAGGATATAAAAGCTAATAATATAAACAATTCTGGGCCTAAAGCAGAAGTGAAGGTTAATGGATTAGTGAATGGCAAGGATTATCTTACTGTGGAAAAAAGTGACAGTGATTCGTCCAGTAGTAGGAATACTTTTGATGGTATTGATTTCGACTTTAATGAACTTACTGAGAGTCAGAAGGATTTAACATTAAAACATCGGGAAATTGTGGCGGAACGGAAACAGGAACAGGAAATGGAAAGATTGGAGAGGTTACGATTGGAGGAGATTCTGAACATGTGTGCTGAATACGAGAGGCAGATTGAAGCTGAACAAAGTCATATTGTAAAAAAGCAGCAGGAAAAATTTATCACCACAGAGAAGATAACCCCACCCATTCCTCCTCTACCACTCCAGTATCAGCATCTGCAGAGTAACCATAGCAACCAAGGTCAACAACCAAAACCAGTTCAGAGACTAGCCCAGCCACCTAAAGGTTTAGAGTTTGAAACCAGTTCTCTGGACCGGCGGGAAGTGTCAACACCTAAATCAGAATTTCGCAGCTCAATGACCAACAAGATTATGACAAATGGCTCGTTGACTATGCTTAACTCTCCAACAAACTCCCACAAAGAATTTTTCCAGAGTTATCAAATGAGAAAATGTGGATCAAATTCATCTAATTCAGAAGAAGAGTCTTTATGTGGCAGTTCTGAGGACACAGGGACTATAAAGCGTAGACCAAACTCGAACCAGGGACCTCTCGGTGCGGACAGACCAAAGAGTCCAAGGACATCACCTCGAAGTCCGGCACCTATTGTGTCTAAATATAACAGTCAGTTAAACTCTGTTTCATTATCGGACCATTCAGCATCAAGTATACACTACAGTTCAGCATTTTCGTCGTCCAATCAGAACACTCCAGCATCAGTAGTTTCATGGTCACATAGTGATATACCTCACGATAAAAATAGCCCTACAGATGATTTTACCAAAAATTTTAAAATTGAACCACTAAGACTCACAAACTTGTGTGTGGAGTTTGTTGAACGGAAACAAACAGACAGTTTTGAGGAGGAACGGCATGCGTCCACGTACAGTGAACCTGAGTGTGACCTACAGCTACATCAGGATAGACTTAGTGAACTTCAGATACATGAACCAGTCTCTAGTAAAACTTTTGAAGGAGTTAAAACAACCAGTGCACAAAACAGCAGCCATTCAAATTCTGGATTAGAAAGGCTAGATTTAAGTGCTTCTAATGACAAACATTCTGAGGCTGGATTTAATCCTTCACTTGGTGCTTCATTCTATTCTTCCAAATCGTACAAGTCGGATCATCATGATTATGTTAACATTAACGGAGCTCAGTACTCGGACTCAAGCGAGAGTCACAGTTCATCAAGTGCCTCCACCGTGTGTCCGACCAGTTACCATGGTTTCATTAACAATATTCTGTCCACCGGATCTCCCAGGTCGTCAGGATCAGTCAGCGAGTCAAAGTGTTCCAGTATTGAAAATGTTACACCTGTTAATAGTGACAGTGAATTCACTAACAACAACAATAACAATACACCGTCCAAAGGTCAAGGATCCCAGGGATCTCGTGCCTCCTCCACCGGAACAACTGACTCCAGCGAGTGCTCCTGGGGAACAGTTGATGTAAGTACTGCAACACCTGCTTTTAAGATAGACAACACAGTAATTATGCTTGTATGATCCTTTCCTCCATATATACATGCCTTTATGACATGGGGATACAGTGTAGATCCAGATCAGCTGGTACATCTGTGCTGTCTGATCAGGATCTGCAGTGTTCACTGTTTTATTTATTAGGTTATTTTTTATCAATCGGCAAACAGTGTAGATCCTGATCAGACAGGGCTGATCTTGGTCTACACTGGTTGCACATGTGATATTATGTGTATATATGGAGTAAAAGGCTAAAGCCTCATGATACGATGTGTGCTTTAACATAAAATCATACAAATAACTAAAATGGGTATTTTTCAGTAAATGTCTTAGTTTCCTTTACCATGCTATTTGATTAATTGCAAAATGAAACATTTCTTACAAAGGGAAGTAAATCTTATGATCATAGACCTAAGTTCTGTAGAAGTTCATTTCTCCTGACAATAGTGTGCTCTTAAAATTATTAAACCGAGTAACTTTTAAAACAAGTCCTCATTAAATGATTCCGAAGTGGTGTATTAATAATACCTGGGTAGTAGAAATACATGATAGCCTGCAATTCTATTGTAAAATAAATTTAATGGCTCAAGCTGTTGACATGGTGAAGATAAAAGTCTTAAGTAGCCAAATATGGAAAGATATGAGATCTGTATGGCACAGCTTGTGTTTAAGGGCACTGTAATATAGGAAACACATAACATTCCAATTTGTAACATTCTGTTCACAAATAAAGCACTTAATGCACTTGTGTATTACTTTAAGTGATCTGGATTTTATAATTACATTTTTGGTTTGATAGTAAAATGGATGATATGTCTGGCGATTAATTTTATCCAGTCGTATTATGATTCAAGTCGTTGTATATATGTAAATCTATTAGTGTGAATCAGCCGAGCTTAAAAAACTGTCGGCTTACGACTAGTAGTTTGTTATTATTATAAATAGTCTCGAAATAAGATAAAAATATTTTGGAATGCCTGTGTTTACATTTAAGTTAATTGAAATATCTGGTCTGGTCTAATCATACAGTTTTGGATATTGTGTTTTAATCATCGAAGTTTGGATTTAACATTTTATTGTTGATAAAGCCACATGGTAGGTCTCATTGAAGCCTGTATTAATTCATTAATAAGGATTCTTTCAAGTAAGAATTGTTTCAATTTAAAGATAATCTTAAATTAAATCTCATGTATGTATACTTTGTAGATATGCTCCCAAGGCTATAAAACTGAGATTGGAAACCAGTCTCTGATCACAAGCATCTGATTGGCTGAAATGGCGAATGGTCGCCATTTCAGCCAATGAGATGCTTAACATTTGAGACTGGTTTCCAATCTTCAGCAATGACTTTTATGGCATGTTCAAACAATGTACATCTGTCAGTGCTGTCTGATCAGGATATACACTGTTCATACTGACATGGATGTACCATCTGATCTGGATCTACACTGGTCACACATTCAATAAAATCGGTTTATATGGAGTAAAAAGTTTTAGTTTTCACTAGTCCAAATAAAAAGTCGTATTTATTCTCAAGAGCATTGTTGGCAAGTTGTACCTGTTTGGATTTCAACTTTCAAGAATGCTCTGATATTCTGAATTTTGACCAAAATCTCTATAGGCAATAGGGATGAAGTATGGGGGTCACTGATTCAGATTTCAATATTGATATCAACATATCAGCCCAATGATTGATAACATATTCAATATAATAGACAAATGAACCAATGTTTCAATTTTCCTCAATAATGTTTAAACATTCAAATAATAATATGAACTGTATATTCACTTCAATTAATATATCTGAGCTAATTGGTACTATCATAGATTAAATAAAACAAACCCTTGGTTGGAATTACTTTCTTCCAATAGAAATCTTAATGACATTCTAACTCACTGATTAGAGTGACATGTATTGTCTTTACAAGAAAGGACTTGAACATTTTATTATCCATGTCATAAAGAGGGTCAATCAGATCACCTATCTGTGTACCCAATCACCTGAAAGGTTAAACTTTCTATTGTTCCACAGGTATTCTACTACCATTTTACTGATTTCATTTACCTGATCTTTGACATCCTTTATTAAAGATAAGTGTTAAGATGACAGAAGGTATGTAGGTGTGGAAGAGTTCCTCCACAGAAAGTTTTAGACCAAAGTTCAACAGACAAGCTGGCACTATTTGGATATGGTAGTCATTGCATTCAAGATGGAATTTTCTGTGCATTTTTGTCCGTCTGCAAGTAAATGAAAAATAACCAATATGTTTACCTCAGTAAGTACCACACTGATGGTCTGCATTGTCAAGATTGAGGATACTTGGTGCTAACCATTTTCGGGTATGGTCTGTCTCAGGATCATTTATTACTAATGTATTCCTTGATTTATTCACTAATTGCGAAGTGCTAAAATCAAATCAAATCAAATCATTTTATTGGTTTAAATCCAAACAAACAGGATTGTTACCACAACAGTACAAAGACAATACAAACATAACATGCATATTCATGTAGATATAATCAAAAGTAATAAATAGAGAAATATACAACAAGCGGAGATTGTTAATCCAGTGTGTGGATTTCCATTCCGTAACAGTGCTTGCTTGTTAAGCTATAAAACATAACTCTATGATAACTTTGACAGTCTTAATTGATATAAATTATGAATGCTGTAAATGCATATTTTTAAAATATCACTGTCGGTACATGAATTGCCTAAAATAAATTGCAATTTCTCTCCATCATTAAGCAAACTAAATGATGGTACACAGTCATTCAACAGATTAACCATATTATTCCTTTCTGTCTGCAGCTCATTACATTTCAAAACAAAGTGTATCTCATCTTCAACATATAATTTACAAAGAGGACAGGTACGCTCCTCTAAAGGGATATTTAGGTGGCGTCCTTTTTCAATTAACAAATTGCTATTACTTATTCTTAATTTGACAAAAGTGGATACTGCTTTTCTGTCAGCATTAACTAACAAATATTTTTCTAATTCAGTTGCAAGCGTTGGCTTATGTGGCTAGGTGCTGTGTACATGGCATTGCTGGTTTATTTCCTGGTCTGAGCCTATAGATCATAATGTATATTGTTCCCATAGAGAAGATACAGGTCCTTGACTTCTAAAGTTTATCAGTTATCAGTTCATGTCAAATTGTGGCTTCCTTTTGTCAACAAATAATGGAGTTGTTGGGCCATGAATGAAATATGTTAGAATGTGTCTGACGCAGACAGACTCCTGGCCTGTTATAGGGCTTACACTTTCTCCATTCCCTTGTCAATTGAAATTAATGTTATAATTGCTGACTCTGAATGGTAGGACATCAAATCGGCAGTAAATCATAATAATATACCTCGTCAGTGTATCTCTATATGCAGATAGAGGTTTAACATGCAATCTCACACATATTTTTTATTAACACATCGTCAGGTGTAAGATAAAATACATTTAATCAAAATAGGCCGACAGATTTGAATGGAATCACGTTTTGGCATGTATGAACTGACAAATGGTGCATGTTCTTTAACCCATTCCTCCATATATTCCTTTTATCTCATGAGCAAACAGTGTAGATCTGTGTCGTCTGAACAGGATCTGTACTGTTGTTTTTTTTGTCAGAAATAACCTAATAAACGAAAAGCAAATAGATATGCCTGTTGATCTGGATCTACACTGTTCGCCCCTGCCATATAGGCATATATATGGTGAAAAGAGTTATTCCTTTTCAAACCTATATTGTTACTAGGAAAAGATTAACAAAATGTTGTAACGTATCAACAAGTTCAATATATATTGATATTTTAAATTTAATGTAAACAGTAACATCACAAACTGCAATCTAAATGTTTTGAAGTTACAACTTTAGAAGCTTTAAAAATAAAAATCCCTTTATTTACATTTTATCTTTAAGCATTTTCAAAGCTGGTTCAAGATCATATCACATCATTTTTATGGAGCGTCACTTTCATACCGTAATCAGTCTTTGTTCGGAATGTTTACACCAATGCTCATATGTATTGACAATCACTAATACCTCTTTCAAAATTATCTCTTTTGAACTTTAACAGGCTTTTATAAAATGAAGTCGGTATTTGTGTACTTTTTGACTCTTGTAAAGTTAGAGGATTTCGTAAAGTATGATTACCTGTGGGGCATTAACGATGGACTTTTAGGATCATGATTAGGAATAGAATTTGGGTAATTTTATTTTAATCTGGTTAAAATTATGATTTGTTATATTTTTAAATAAGTTTAACAAGCTTTTATTTAAGAAGGCTTATTATTATCTCTTTGCTGACATCATCAGAGTAAATCATCATTTATGTTCTTTAGATTGAATAGATTTCAAATCCACAGTGACAGCATATATCCCATGTGCAGCCAGTGTAGATCCAGATCAGCTGTCACATCCATTTATTCTGATGAGGATCTACACTCTTGATTTCTGATTCATTAGTTTCATTTAATTATTTAATAATTGAGAATGATTAGGGTCCAGTATATTGCTGATGAATGCAGAGGCAAAAATGGCTGTACACTCTGCCATTCAGGTTTTGAACTTTGAAAGAACTGAAATTTAAAACAGTGCACTTCATAATGTGCTTAAGGCATCAAGCTTGATGCCTACGGATATTAATGGATATCATGCCTTTCAGAAAATCACAATTATTTATTACCTGGTCCTTTATCTTCTTGTACGTTTTAATCTCAATCTTAGCTGGTAACTCTGATTTTTACCTTAAAAGTAAATATGGCTATAAACCACTACAATCAAGCCTGGAATGTGACAGATTATTGGTTGGTTGACGTAACTTTAGGAATGTAAAATGTTGCCAGATGTACATGATTAATATGCAGTTTATGTAGAATTATTATATCTACATATAAATCTCAAACAGTGATATCAATTTCATATTTTGGTTTGATTATTGCAGTTGGTCAAAATTTAATTTCATCTAGATCTAGTCAAAAACGAACAAAAACAATTCAAAGTGAACAATAAGAAACTTATGTATTAATTAATACCAACAATAAGTTCATTTATCTCCCACTACCCACCAAACAGCAGGCGTATTTTTACTCTTCTATATTTTGTCTGCTAAGTTGCACTTTACTCGGTTAAAAGCAGTTAAGGGTTATAGAAATTATACTGTTGTTTCCAGATCTAATAATTATATATGGCTTTCAAATACCCAGTCTTTTACACCTTACTGTATATACACTGGTGTAATCACAAGTGTGGACAGAGTAGATCCAGATCAGCCTGCATATCTGTGTGATCTAATTAGGATCTACACTGTTTGCTTTTTAGTCTGAAATATCGTAATAAATAAAACAAGCCAACAGTGAAGATCCTGATCAGACAGATCAGTGCCGGCTGATCTGGAGCTACACTGTTCACCCATGGTATGACAGCCATCTCCCATAAATTAAAGGGTTAAAAGCTGACATTTATTTGACAAACTGTGTGATTAAGTGTTCTGTGCTGTATTACAGGAAGTGGATCCCTATGTGCAGCTGGAACGACTCAAGACCAACAAGTCTGACCTCCTGAAGAAGATCTCTGCTCTCAAACAACAGATTGTTGACATAGAAACCCAGGAAGATGAGGCTCTTAGAGGGGTAAGTTAATTAGGTCAAGGTCAAGGGCAGCCCTTGGAAAACTCTTGTTGCTACAATGTAGTCTGTGCTTAAGGCTAGCTGTGTTACATGCATCTACAATGCTTATGCTGCTCTGCATATTCTTCTGGCCCTTAGATTACAAAACTGAGATTGTAGACCAATGTCAAATCTCCAACATATGATGGATTATAATATTTTGCTTCAGATTGGAGACTGGTCTCCATACTCAATTTTATAAACTTGTCACCTGTATTGTGTTTACAGTTTTACTTATTTTATTTCATAAACTTCTAAAAGAGTTATGCCGTTGTGTACATGTACTGTTTAGCACAATGTGTACAGTATGTTATCAGTAATAGACAGTGACATGACAGACAAGTACAGTTTAATATGGTTTGTCAGCAAATAGCTTTACAAACTTTTATGCCCCCACGAAGTGGGAGGCATATTGAGTTGCATTTGTCTGTCCGTACATCCATATGTACGTCCTCCAAGTCTTGTGACATCAACTCCTCCTAAACTATCAAGTGGATTTCTTTTTTTAAATTTGCACAGATGATCAAGCAGGATGTGTAGATGATTGTAAAGAAAGTTGTTTTTATCCTGTGGCCATTTTTACCAGAGTTTGGCCCTTTTTATTACAATGTTTTTGCAGCAGTTGGGGCATCAGTGTCCTTGGACACATTCTAGTTATCACCATGTTCTCCTATTGAGTACTTATCACTGAAAAAATATTTAAGTTGCCATAAGATCATTCTTGGATATATCAACAGTGTATCACATGAGTGTCATGTTATCCTTAATCAGTCATAACTAATGCATTGGGCACCAGCTTGTAAGAACATGTATTTCTGAAATTCATATCATAGAACAAGATGAGAGGTACCAACTCCCAGCAAATCCTTTCAGGACCACATCTGCCATTCTCAAGGAATATGCATTTAGAGATTGTGAAAACTAGGCATACATTTTTAATGTAACACATGGGCAGACCTATCAAAGATTTAATGTTCAATGTTTCTAAGTTAACCCTTTACTCCAAATAGAACGATTTTATTGGACATGCAAACAGTATGGATCAAGATCAGTTGTCCTATCAGTGCAGTCTGATCATGAACTACACTAATTTCTTCTTGGTCAGAAATAAAATATCCAAACCACTCAAAAAAGAGAACAGTTTAGATCCTGATCAGATTGCATGAATGTGCTAACTGATCTGGATCTACACTGTTTGCTCATAGAGTAAAGGGATAATTATAGAAACAAGAAACAAGACACAAACCCCAACAAAGGCGGACATGCGGCAGCTGTGCACATCCTAGTGACCTGGATATTTGACTATTCATTTGGTTTCATTCTGAATATTTTATATAAGTGGTCGTATGAAATTTCAGCAAATTGCACACTTTACACCTTACATTAGATGCTATTACTTGGTGACATACATTGATGGATATATAGGTTAGCAGTATTTACCAGTACTAGTGCTGTGTAAGAAAATATGGGTAATGTGTTGAGAAGTGTCTTCCGGAGCAAGCGCAAGAGGAACAAAGTGAGCACAGTACAGTATAGAACTTATGAAATTTCTTTTTCTTTCAAAGTTGAATCGGGACTTTGACAGAGGTTGTCAATAAAGCAGAGTACAATACAAAAAAAACAATCGGGAAGACATCTAGCAGCAGTACTACTGTGGTATCATTTATTTTCATGGGGCCAAATTTTCACACAAATACTATAAATGAAATTTTTGTGTGGACATAAATTCGTGCTGTTTGGTATTTTTATAATAATAATTTTCATGCTAAAATTTCACTAGGGTAAAATTTTGCACATTTAGTGCAAAATACCCAAAAATTAAACCCTCATAAAATAAAATAAAACCATAGTATTATCTCCCCTGTTTCAGACTGTCGAACAGCTGCACTAGTCAGAGATATGGGAATGCTCAGTTCAGATGTAAAAATTTGATTCTCAGGAAAATGTTCTTGTGCAAAAACATGGAAAAGTGTTGTAACTGCCCAAAAGCAATTCCCTTCGGCCAAATTTTCCCATTCTAACCTTGCACATGTGAAAGAAATGTATTAATTCTATCAGTGTTGTTAACTCTCCTGTTTTGGAGCTAGCATTGGAGGAGATCAGGAAATATATTCAACTGTATCTTTCATTTTTAAGTTTGAAATAGTAGGAGCTGCCTATGGGGGAACGTGTCCATGGTCATGTCCTGGGAAACTATGGGGGAAAGCTCTGGCGACTTAAGTCAACAACATTATAACCAGTGTTTTTTGTTCAAAAATTATTCCTAGTGTTAAACTCACTTGGGGTCAAATTTCCAAAATAAGGATTGTTATATAAAAGATTCAAAATACATTTTTATGTCATTAATAACTTGGTTTTCTTTTACATAAATGCATAAAATAAAAGTGAAGAGATGTGATTTTATTTTAAGAATTAGTCTAACCCGCAGATTTTTGTCCAAAAACCGGCCACTGAAAACAATCTTTTTGTATTTCTATATACAACAATTTCTACTTGTTTCAGTTGGAGATGGAGCGAGCGCTGCTGGAGGGTGAGCACCAGAAGGAGATGGACAAGCTACAAGAGGACCAGGAGAAAATCCAGCAGCTCAGGCAGAAACAGAACCTCCTCATCGAGAAAGCTACACGCCAAAGAGAAAAGGTAAATCTCCTGCTTGCCGGTGTCACTGCAGCTACTGGTGGTTGATGCCACTGCAGCTTCTGTTACTGGCTTTTGCCACTGCAGCTACTGGTGGTTGTTGCCACTGCAGCTTCTGTTACTGGCTTTTGCCTCTGCAGCTACTTCTGGAAGTTGCCGATGCAGATGCTGTTGCTGGCTTTAGCCACTGCAGATGCTGCTGCTGCTGCACCCATTCTGTAGTAGCATATTTTCATCAGTATAATCATTGTCATCATCATGCTGGTCAATCTGTTGCTGTTGCTAATATTTTAATTTTCTTTGCTGATTATTTTTATATCATAGTTTGACATACTTTGTTCAGCATCTTAACCCTTTACTCCATATATACACGTTTTTATGGGGTCGCAACTTGGTAAGAAATAACCTCATGTATCTAGATAGTGTAGTGGATAGTGTAGATCCTGATTAGATGGTTCAGATACGACAGCCAATCCGGATCTACACTGTTTATCCATGGCATAATGGTATATATATGGAGGTAAGGATTAATAGTTATAGTTACTGCAATTCTGAATTTGTGTACAATGTTGTCTACATTTTGAATGAAGTGGGATTTTTCTTATTATTTCATTAACCCTTTTCTTCCATAGTATTGCATAGGTTTTATCACGTGTGAACAGTGTAAATCCCGATCAGCTGGCACATTCATGCCATCTGATTAGGATCCTCTGGGTTTTTTCTTTGTAAACAATAACTTAGTACATCAAAAAGCCCTTGGTGTAGATCCTGATCAGATGGCATGGATTGTCAGCTGATCTCGATTTACACTGGTCGCTCACATGATAAACCTCAGATAACTACATGTATATGAAGCAGAGGGTTAAAGCATATTATGTTTCATATGATCTTTGTCATAAAAACTTTAATACGATTCTTAAAATAATGCTATTTTGCTTTCTGCTAAAACTAGGCCAAGCAAAAGGTATGAAAACAATAATTCCATAAAGTTATACTTGTCTACCCAAAGAAACAGTTATAGCCAAGTTATCCTATGTGTTTGTGCTGTCTTCGATCAGTTACTAAGAAGGGTAGTGTATTGTAGTATGTACCCTGACATCACACTAGTCTATGGATGAAGAAAACATTATCATTTAGGCAAGGTTATTGATAGTATTGTTTGATGTATCTAGTCTGTGAGTAGATTCTTTTGCCGGAAAACAAGAGCATATAATTATATTTCTTATAGAAAGCCCAAATGCCAAGCTGTTTACAATTTTATGGTAAATTGTTGATGATTCTTCCAAATTATGACTCAATCAGGAATAGACTGTCATTTTCTCCATATTTTCATGTTTTAATGCATGTGTAACCTGTGAAGATCCAGATCTGCTGGCACATCCATGCACATCCATGCCATCTGATCTGAATCTGCACTGTTTACATCTTCATCAGAAATAACCTTATGAATCAAAAAGCAAATAGTGTAGATCCTGTTAAGATGGCATGGATGTTCCAGCTGATTTTGATCTGTACAGTTTGCCCATGTGATTAAGGCATATCCATGGAGTAAAGGGGCATTATTTTGAAAACTGAACTTTACAATGCTCTTGGTTTCATTTTGTACATGTATATGTATATATTTGTCCTCTTGCAAACTGGAAGAAGTAATTGTACACTGCACATATAGTTATATTATCCTTACTTAAGATATCATATAGCACATTGGGATATTTTCCTTGTAATATGGTATATGTATGTACTTAACCCTGACACCTTCCGAGCTAAGTGTGCTTGTTTCGGCCATGATGCTTAATCAAAATTAACCCTTTACTCCATACATATGGATTTTATTGCATGTGCCAACAGTGTACATCCAGAACAGTCGGCACATCCATGTTATCAGGATTAATAGGTCAGAATTAGCCTAGTGAATCTCAAAGTGAAAAGTGAAGATCCTGATCAGATGTGCTTGCTGATCTGGATCTACAATATTCACCCATATGATTAAAGTCATCTCTATGGAGTAAAGATGAAATAATCTGGGCTGAAGGTTATAAAACTGAGATTTGAAACCAGTCTCAAATATCAAGGATCTGATTGGCTGAAATGGTGACTGGTTCAACCAATTAGATGCTTGAGATTTGAGACTGGTTTCAGATCTCAGTTTTATAATCTCCAGCACTGTTAGCATCTCACTAAGGAACATCCTGTCTGTATCATATCACAAGTTGTGCTAGTATATACGTGCCATTCATCAACATAATGTATCATCTTCGTTACACGGTTACATGTATAACATGAAGTCTATACCATGAACAATTAGTAATAATGATAGAATGCTGCATCTGTCTATGGTGATGTTTGTCATCTATGTTTGTTTGTTGTTATTTTGTTTGTGTACTGCTTTAGGGACATGGCTACTCTCTCATGAGCAAACAGTGTAGATCCAGATCAACCAGCATATCTTTTCCATCTGATCAGGATCTACACTGATGTTTAATTCATAAGATTATTTCTGACCAAGAAGCAACCAGTGTACATCCAGATCAGATTGAACTCATGTTCCAAGTGTTCTGAATCTACACCAATCACACTTGCCATAATGAATCAAAAAGTGATCAGTTTAGATCCTGATCAGATGGCACAGATGTTCCGGCTGATCTGGATCTACACTGCTCGTCCACGCAATAAAGGTGTGTCTATGGAGTAAAGGGTTACCGTTATCACCAATCTTCAGCTGTTCATGACTTGCAACTAACTTCTTGAACAAGTTCCAAACAGGCATAACAAACCGTCAAAATAATAACTATTGCACTGAATGACATATCAAGTATATTAATACTCGGAAACAGTTGTTTTAATTCAAGTACCAAAAACAGTTGTGATCAGGAAATGTTTAACTTACTAACAATATGTCTTTGTATGTTTCTGCTTATAGGTTAGATTTAGTGATAGAAACTCATCAATTGTTCAGTGTAGAAAGTGCATCACTTGACAACAGTTTACCACTTCTCTCTATACTCATTTGTATATACTGAATATTTTATTACAATCAGGTGATATTCAAATCCTGTATTGAATGAATGACATAACTCAAGTTTCCTCTTCATTTATTAAACATTTCATTATAGCATTTTGAATTAAAAAAAATCATTTGTTGTGAAATTGCATTTAATTCAAATGATATTTCCTTATAAACACTGTCATAACAGACAGAAATATATCAATCATTTACATATTTTATTCCATGACACATGGAAAAATAAATGGCCAGCCATAAACTACCCAGATTTAAACTTTTTAATTTGAATAAAACGTAAATTTAATGTATTTTATGCAGCAATAATTTGTTTTGTTTTTAACTTAAGACAGCACAAATGTTCCAGCTGATTGGAATCTACACTGTTTTCACATGCGGTAAAATGCATTATAATATTATATAGATTGAAGGATTAGTTAGTTTTCAGAAAAAAAAACATCAATTTTTTTGAAGATGCTTTATGTTGTGGTGCTTCTCTAACAGTTCATAGGATGGTGAATAAGTTAATGGACACAGATTCTGATACCCTCATTTCCAAAACACATTAAAACCTTAAAGTTCTATAGTGTCTTTAATGTTTCTAATTTATTTCATATTGAGTTAAATATTCAATTGTTAATTAATATTGGTGCTGGTTTCAGGAGCTAGCTGTGATTGAGCGTGAGCGCCAGAAGCTAGAGAATCTCGAGCTGCAGAACGGTACCCTGGAGCACCAGCTGGACTCGTGTACCAGCGAGGAACGAGCCTCACTCCTGGAGAAACTCAAGAAAAACAAAGAGATGCTTGACTCTCAGCGTAAAGTGTTTGATGATCTTGAGTTCCAGCAGTTAGAGGTTAGAGTCTTTATCATGCGTTGTAACCTTTGTATTGTAAATACATACTGGTCAGTTATCACTGATGTTTGGTAACTGGAGTTTGAATGCTACTTATTTGGCTTATTTGGATTTAAACAAAAAGAGTATTATTGGAATACACTTAACTTTTGTTCAGCATGAAAATTTATTAGATTTGTATACAATTTTTCAAAGCTTTTCTGCTTCCTATTGCCAAACAGTGTCTGAGAATGTCCTAAAGAAGTGTCTGACTTACCATCAAGACACAAACAATTATTTTGGGGTGCATAACAGGAAAAGTGTCTATAGAGTCCAGACTTATTTTAACATTTTGATTGTTACTATATTTGTAAAGAACATACAACTATCTATTAATTTTTCATCTATTATAGGTGATTTTGTTTCACATTATGACTTGATAATCTTCATTTTACCACGAAATGAGGAGTGTCTTCAATTTCATCATTTCAACTATTGAAGTCAGCTGTTCAATGACCCACCCCATCTTGTATATTAATGCTACCTTTTTAATAAGAGATTACAAAATTTTCAGTCTGAGGCGAGATTTGAAGAAGACAGAGAGCAGACACAGAGAAGGTTGTTGTTAGACCAGAATAATCTCCTTGGCAGATATCGGAACCGAGAGGTAACTTCTTAGCACCTTATTTCATGATACCCTTTACACTCTATCAGCAACCAATGTATATACACATCAGCATGCACATCAAGTCCCTTCTTGGTTAGTAATCATCAAATAGATCTAAAAGCAAACAGATCAAGCTGCTAAGATGTGCAGGCTGATCTGGATCTGCATTGGTTGCCCATGTGTTTAAATGCAAATCCATGGACTTGGAGTGGTGTCTTTTCAGTCTTGTACTCTATGACCTCCATTCTTTATGGTCTGTGTGATGCCTTTTCACAGTTCTGGCATTTGTAAGCTCTGTACTGCACCTGGGAGGTAATATGTGTGTTCCATTATGTACCTGATGGTGATTTCGAGTCCCCGAAGTGGCTTGTCAGCTTTGTTCTACACCTGTTCTATAATGTACCTCATAGGTAATTTGATGTTCTAGAAGGGGCTTGTCAGTTCTGCATTGTTCTCAATACAAGACTTGTAAGGTTTGTACTACACTTGCTAATTTGGCTTCAAAGAAGTGACTTGTCAGTTCTGAATTATTCTCAAAAATGACTTGTCAGTTCTGTACTAAACCTAATATGTTGGCTTCTAAGAAGTGACTTGTCAGTTCATATTTGTTCTCAAAACATGACTTGTCAGTTCTGTATTGTAGTTGTCAGTTCTTTTCTACACCTGAATGGTAATCTGTTTTTTAGATCAGTGACATTTTGGCTGTGTTTTGTACAACCTGCCAATTGTGTTTTTTACCAAAGATCTATAATTTAAGTGATTGGAGTGCATGACAAATTCTGTACCATGTTAGTTTAATGTCACCAGGATCAGTTATATAATGTATCTGTTAATCTAAGTTAATGATAATTTGCTTTATACTGCCATAGAGGTGTTACATATTTGTCCATTACCCTGTCAATAAAATAACTACATTAGCACCTTCACTAGATATTTTACAGCTGTATACCCAAAGAAAGTTTACTGATCAGTCTAAAGATACTGTAATTTCTTTAATGCTGATGTGTTGAAGATATGTTAACTGTTTGAGAAGCAAAACATTGAGTCACAAATATTTGCAAACATTATGTAGACCCAGATCAGCCTACTTATCCATACAGTCTGTTCAGGATTAACCCTTTCCTTCATAAACACACCTTTATTGCATGGGCGGACAGTTTAGATCCAGATCAGCCAGCACATCAGTGCCGTCTGATCAGGATTGTAACTGTTTGCTTTTTGATTTGTTAAGATGTTTCTGACCAAAATGCGACCAGTGCAGATCCTGATCAGATGGCACGGATGTGCCGGTTGATCTGGATCTACACTGGTCACACATGCGTAAAAATGTGTATATATGGAGGAAAGGGTTAACTCTGTTAGCTGTTCAGTAAACTGTTTACTCTGTGCAGTATAGCTATTATCCCATTGCAAACAGCGTAGATCCAGATCAGCCAGAGCATCTGTGCCATCTGATCAGGATCTTCACTGTTTGCTTTAAAATTCATTCCTAATCAATTGGCAAACAGTGTAAATCTAGATCCGACAGCATTGATGTGCCAGCTAATCTGGATCTACAATCTGTTAAACATCCCTAAAGACATTGAATGGAATATTTCATATTTTAAAAAAAGCGGAGTATATTACATTGATTTGGAGTGTGAAGGGTTAACACTGATGTATTCCTCATTACAGGAGAGTTTACAGCAGATCACCAGTCAACAAAGGGAGACAGTTCACAGTGTGAAGAAAGAGATGGAAAGACTCGAGTCAGCACGCCATAAATCTATAGATCTCTTTAAACAGGTTTGTTTTCAGTACTTGCTGAGTTGCAAAGAAATTCAAAAACAATATGTCATCAATACAATGTATGGATATTTTATCCTGCTATATTTAATCACAGTGTCCTTAAATGTTCCATTTGTCACCAGCATACACTCTATGTATATTTTAGTCACCATATCAGAGCATTTCAGAAACCATTTCATTGAGATCTTTTCAGATTAAAATCAAGAAAGTTTTTGTCCCTTTTGTGTCGACTTTTTTTTTAAGAGGCAATACATAGGACCAGTTTGTTCTTTTGTCTGTCGGTCCATCATGAAAACTTAATGTTGACGATAACTTTGCCATTTTTTAACATTTCAAACTTACAGACTATATTGCTTATAACAACAGGGTCATGATGATGCCAACCTCTTTACATCATGGTTAATAGAATCACTTCCCATTTGTATTTTGACTATTTATTCTGTCAATTTACCTGTAAGAGTCACGAGTGTTCAGCTGAACCCCCATCTAGATTTTTTAAGAATTTGAAGATACTTTGATAATGATTTATATTCATATTTGAACTATATTTGAAATATACAGAACTTCGTGCCAGTCTATCAAAAATTTTAAATATATAATTTGCAAACATAAGTAATGGTTATATGTTTCTACATAACTTTCCAAATTATCACAATTATTTGCAACATAGATAAGATTGTTAATCAAAAGCATCTTAAAATGAATTATGTTTCCCCTTGTGTTTGTGGTAAGTCTTGTTATAGTGTGTTGATCCCCTCTGAGTGGTGTGCATTATAGCTTGCAGCTTTTAGCTTCTTTCATTTTTGTTTATACAACTTTGTATGTAATAGAACTGTTTAAATTGCCTTTGTGAACAATGTAGACGTGAAGTTGATATTATAGTAGGCTTGGTACAATCTAACCTTGAATCAGGAGGAGTAGGGTCTACACTGATTGTTGTTTAGCTAGTTAAATGACTGGAAAAGAATGATCTCTTTAAAAACATGCCTATATGGGTTTTATCACGAGTACGAAATGTCTACATCTAGATAAGCCAGCACATTTGTGCTGTCTGATCAGGATCTTCATTGTTTGCTTCTTGGTCAGAAATAACCTAATGAATCAAAAAGACAACAGTGTAGATTCTGATTGTGATTTTGCAGAAATTCCTTGACATGGATGTGGTGACTGATCTGGACATACACTGTTTGCATATAGGGTAACATCCTGGTTAATTAGAATTTGCACCAGTGTAGACCCTTATCATCCTGTGCATTTCACATTGTCTGGTCAGAGTCTACAGTATTCGTTATTATCAATGAATTTCTGCAAAATGCCTCTACAGGCTAATGTAAAAGTTGAGTGCATAAAGGAAAATGAAAAACAGAATTGCAATAAAAACCAGACTCTGAGGAGTACGGGTCTGTATAATCGAAGCTGACATTTTTTTTAAAAAGGCAGCTGTTGTGCATGGCTTGAGTGAGTCGATGTAGTAAATATATTCCAAAGGCATGTGTTTTGTTTTGTGTATTAGTTTTGAGTTTTGACGCCTGGGTGCATTTTCAGGAAAAAGTAAAATTGGACGAGGTAGTGGGCCGAATTGCTGAATTATCACAATCTTTAGCAAAATCGAATGTCGAAGTCGAGACCTGCAGAGAGGAAAATTGTAACATAGATTTCAGCTTGAACCTTGAGGTATAGTCTGTATTCAATCGAAATATAAAGTTTGTATATAAATGTTGTTGGAACTATTTTATGCAGTGTGATAATGCACTTTTTATCAGCTTGGCATTTCATAGCAAAGAAAAATTTATTTACTGCTCAATTCACTGCCACAGCAATAATTTCAGCTTCATTTTGATGAATGCATGACGAGAGGTGAAGGTTCCTTTTTTGCTGCAGCATGGTTTATTTTTTAGACAGGTCTCAAGATTTAATTAAGGAAGCTAACTCCTGCAAGAATATTAATAAATATATGATTGGATTATTCCCCTTGGAGATATGAACAGTTTATTTTGTGAGTTCACTTTTAAACCGTTTACTCCATAGCATATGTGTGAATAGTGAAGATTCAGATAAGCTGGCAAATTACGTGCCATCTGATCAGGATCCACACAGTCTGCTTTTTAATTCATTTGGTAATTTCTTACCAAGAAGAAAACAGTGTAGATCTTGATCAGATGGATGTGCCGGCTGATCTGGATCTACACTGTTCATGCATGCAATAAACCCAAATTTCAGGAGTATAAGTTAAAAGTACTCAAATAAAATTTTGAATTTGAAATGACCAAACATATTTTGGTTTGGGTTATTTTCGCACGGGATAAAACATGAATATTTCAAATATTTGCTCTGTTGGTAAAAGATGCCTGTTAATAAAACCAGCCACATCTATGTTTAGAGAACCGATGCTCTGAAAGCCATAGTAGAAGAAAAAATAATCTTTATTTTAATTTACTTCATATTCATGCCATGTCTAAAATAATAACAAAACAAAGTATAATTTAATCTTGAGACCTTAGTTTTTGTGTTGCTAGTTCTATTATGTTCCCTGTAGTAGCTCTTACATATGCGTACATTTCCTTAAAATGAAAACACTAACAAACATTATAGAATGAATTAATACTATTTTTATATTAAAATCAAGTAATCAGCAAGTTCTAGATAAATAAACCTTAAAGCATGGAATGCAAAAAAGGTTTTAGAAGCTGATCTGTTTAAAACTGTACAAATTTGGGGTAAAGTGTACATTTGTATACAAACTATAGAACAAAAAAAAATGATACAAGTTTCATTTAAGTTTAAACATGATAAATTGTTATCTGTTTATTCCATAGGAGAGAGACAATGAACTGTCCAGGAAGTTAGAAGAGTATCTCCAATCTCCGACTGGTCGCAACAATAATGCCTTCATTGCTCTCGAAAACGCCATACAGAACACAAGTAATCTCTCGTACGGCCTCCCTCCACTCACTCCAACTTCCCCACAGCCATTAGGTTCAGGTGAGCGCAAGAAATCGGCAACACTCCTGGAGATTGAGCAAAAACACTCTATCTTCTTGGAAACACAGGGCAAGTAGCGTACACTGAACAAAGTCATGTGACATGCTATTAATAGAATTGTGATGTCATGTGATCAGTCTTTTTCAGTAAAGCTTTAAATTTTAACATCTATCTAAATAAATTTTGTAGAATTTAATATTCTTTCAGTTTAACAAAAATGTAAGTTGACTTTATATTGTTTGAAGAATTCTCTCTTCATTTTTTTAAATTATCATAGTATTTTGAAGGGCATTATGCTTGTTTGCTAAAATTTCTATCAGCTTGAAGAAAATAAGAAAATGATCACATGATATCTAAATATAGAACAGTTTGGAATGAAATTGCTAGCCAGATTATCAATAATTCTGCTGTAAAATTCTGATCTAATACTTGAAATGACTTTCTGTTACCGCAGCTACAGTTGATGGATGCTAAACGATGCTCTGCTTTGGATGTTTTTCAACGTTTAGCTGTAACAACTTTTGTTGTAACAATGTCTCGATAGAACTGGTCAGTGATAAGTGCTAGGAGCTGTGTATAAACAGTTGGTGAGAATGGGATTATGCAAATGAAAATCAATGATTTTCAAGTTAGGTAATTGGCGCAAAATTGTTTCGGGAAACCATTCTCTTCAAAATTTCGAACATTTACATTTTCCCTTGGTAAAATAATAATTAAATTTTCAAATATCAGGTCAATATCCATTTTCCTAATATAAACACATCCGTTTACTGCATATATCATGGGTTTGATCATGTGTGGGAACAGCGCGAACATCTCTGCTGCCTCATCAGGATCTACACTGTTGAGAAATGAATAAAAAAATGAACAATGTAGATCCTGATCAGATGGCACATGCTTGTATCAAAAGGCAGTCAGTAGTTAGAAACTTCACAATGTTGATCTCAACTTCATCAGCACTTAGAGGGAGCCCAAGATTCAAAAGAGCTATTTGTATATAACAAATCTTACATTTCAACATTTTTGTAGAGTATATTTCTTAAAATGAACTTTTCTCAGATATAAGTTTTTATATCTGCAAAGAATGCAAAGAACTATCCAATCATGTCAGCCAAATTAACCATTTCTCTTCAGTCAATGTCCCAGCTTAACTTTTGGATAGAAAGTTATAAGCCTATGATATATTTATTATTATTTCCCACGTTTTTGGTGATATTTTTGCCGTAAGATGTGTTCTACTTCATTTTTCTTTCCCTCTTATTTTTTGTTCAATCTAATGAGATATTTATCGTTAAAAGAATCCACTTTGTCACTGATCAAGCATCTGTCACATCTGAATGAATATTTTATGCTAGAAATGTTATTTTAAAAAGTCACATGACAACTTCAGTGTGCTACACTAAATAACTTACTAATACACTAACGAGAATATTCTGTTATCTAACCTTGTATGTTTATCTAATGTTTTCTAACTGTGTGTGTTTGTCTTTGTGTGTGTTTGTCAAATGTTTTCTAACCTTGTATGTTTGTTTAATATTTTCTTACCATGTATGTTTGTCTAATGTTGCATGTTACTAGAAAATACTTCCTGACAAATGCTCATGATACTTTTACTACAGCTCTGCATTTGCAATAATATTTCTTCTTTAATTTCAGATATTTTAGGTCATCTAAATAAGAAAAAACATGAAATATTAATGAGTTATAAACATATGATATTAATTTTGTTTTAACTTTGTAGCCCAAGTAGTAGTTGCTGGCTAATGTATGTTAACCATTTACTTCAGGGTTATGACTTTCATCCAATTTGCAACCAGCGTAGATCAAGAAGTGAACAGTGTAGATCTAAATCACAGAGCATGCATGTTCTGGCTGATCTTTATCTACACTGGTCACACACACAGTTAAAATCTTTAGTAAAATCATTTCTTTAAGCATTTGGTGAATATTTTGTGATCCTAGTTTGTTTCACTGGGGACACATGACAACTTCCAATGCTTGAGCCTTACTTTATGATTTCTTTAGAAATAGCATACCTAAATTATCCAAGTATAGCACAGAATTCATAAGGCTATTAGTTAAAAAGTGCACATAAACCATTTTGAAACTATAGTTAAAAAGACTGTTGTTTTGAAAAGATGGCAAAAATGATCCTCATCTTTTTTTAATTTATCCTTAAAAAAGAGATAGTACTGGGTCTTAAGTTGGCTTGGTCCAGAAAATGGTCCATAAATATTTTAATGACTAAAGGAGCTTTTTTAAATCAGCTTGATGACTTTTAAGCAACAATTAACTTTTAATTCAAATTCAGTTAAGTTGATTATGTGTGTTAACTGTAATGTAAGTATACTAATTAACAGAAATAATGGCATGTCTGATTTAAACATATCAAATCTTGAGTGTGTGTGCATATAACGTAAAATCAAGTTCTAGGTTGGAAGCAAATTATATATAATTGAGTAGATCTTCAGGAGAGAGGAATGGTTTTAATTTGAAGCATTTAGAAAGTTGAAGGTCTTTCAGAATATTCTTAAATTCATGGATAATACAGGCTGGAATGACAATTACTAGAATGCTATCATTGTGATATTTTTATAGTTTCTTTACCCTTCCCTCCATATCCAGTTTTATAAGCATTAATTATTAATGTGCAACTTGTGTACATCCAGATCAGCTGGCATGTCTGTGCGACCAGTGTAAATCCAGATCAGCCAGCACAACAATGCCATCAGATCTGGATCTGCAGTGGTCTCATCTTGATCAGTAATAACCTAATCAATCTTAAAGTGAACTGTTTAGATCCTGATCAGATGGCATGGATGTACAGATTTGGATCTACACTGTTTGCCCAGTGCTGTTTTTTGATAAATACAATTTTGCCAAAATAGTGAAAGTAAGTGAAAATAATAACTGGCCGCTCCTAGTGATGCTGTTCCTGGAATAATTACAGAGAAAAAGAGACTTTGGGAAAATTGAGTGGGCGGGCCCAAGTTCTATCATTAACATGGAGCCTCCTGGAACTGTACATATTTGATCCAGTAACTAGCAAAAACCAGTTTCTGTAGAAGATGTTTCTATTAGTTTATTATCTTGAGAGTGGTTATTTTTTAAATGACTATCTTTTTAGCTCGACTATTCGAAGAATATGTCGAGCTATTGTACTCACTTGGGCGTCGGCGTCCCGCTTTGGTTAAAGTTTGCGTGCAACCTACTGATATCTTAAAAACTACTATAGCTACAGCTTTAAAACTTGGCACACTTGTTCATCATCATGTCCCGAGTATGTATGCCAAGAACCATAACTCTAACTTTCATTTTGATCAAATTATGGCCCTTTTTCGACTTGGAATTTCAGGTTAAAGTTTGCGTGCAAGCTAATGTACAGACACATAACTTCAATACAACTTATACTACAGCTTTGAAACTTCTCACACTTGATCATCATCATGTCCCGAGTGTGTATGCCAAGAACCATAACTCTAACTTTCATTTCGATCAAATTATGGCCCTTTTTTGACTTAGAATTTCAGGTTAAAGTTTGCGTGCAAGCTACTGTACAAACTTATAACTTCAATACTACTTATACTACAACTTTGAAACTTGGCACACTTGTTCATCATCATCTCCCAAGTGTGTATGCCAAGAACCAAAACTCTAACTTTCATTTTATTAAAATTATAGCCCTTTTTCGACTTAGAATTTCAGGTTAAAGTTTGCGTGCAAGCTAGTGTACAAACCCGTAACTTCCATACTACTTAAACTACAGCTTTGAAACTTTCAGCACTTGTTCATTATCATATCCCGAGTGGGTATGCCAAGAAGCATTACTCTAACTTCCATTTTGTTCAAATTATGGCCCTTTTTCAACTTAGAATTTCAGGTTAAAGTTTGCGTGCAAGCTAGTTACTTTCATACTTCTTGTACTATAGCTTTGAAACTTTCAACACTTGTTTACCATCATGACCCTGACTATGTATGCCAAGAACCATAACTCTTTCTTTAATTTTTAATCAAATTATGGCCCTTTTTCAACTTAGAATTTCAGGTTAAAGTTTGCGTGCAAGCTAGTTACTTTCATACTTCTTTTACTATAGCTTTGAAACTTGTTCACTATCATGACCCTGACTATGTATGCCAAGAACCATAACTCTTTCTTTGATTTATTAACCAGGTTTTCTTTAGAAAAATCCTGGTTATTAGATTGGGGTATGTCGTTGGGCGGGCGTCAACATTTTGTCAAGTTTTTTGTGAAAGTTGTGTTTTTCTCAGTAACCACTCAAGGTACAACTTTGAAACTTAACATAGTTGTCTGACATATCAATACCAATTATCAGGACAAGTTTCATAATCCCTGACTGTATTTTGACAAAGTTATGCCCCTTTTTCACTTAGAAATTTTGTGAAGTTTTTTGTGAAAGTTGTGTTTTTCTCAGTAACCGTTCAAGGTACAACTTTGAAACTTAACATAGTTTTCTGACATATCAATACCAATTATCAGGACAAGTTTCATAATCTCTGACTGTATTTTGACAAAGTTATGCCCCCTTTTCACTTAGAAATTTTGTGAAGTTTTTTGTGAAAGTTGTATTTTTCTCAGTAACCGTTCAAGGTACAACTTTGAAACTTAACATAGTTGTCTGACATATCAATACCAATTATCAGGACAAGTTTCATAATCCCTGACTGTATTTTGACAAAGTTATGCCCCTTTTTCACTTAGAAATTTTGTTAATTTTTTTGGTGAAAGTTGTGTTTTTCTCAGTTACCATTCAAGATATAGCTTTGAAACTTTACATAATTGTTTCACATCACAGTACCAATTACCAGGTCAAGTTTCATAACCCCTGACTGTGTTTTCCAAAAGTTATGCCCCTTTTTGACTTAGATTTTTGTTAAGTATTTTGTGAATGTTATCTGTTGATGCCAAGTTGCCTGTTGACGCTTAGCTTGGTTTGTGGGTAGCTTATATAAACAGGCAGCTTGAGATTGCTACCCAGGTGTCTGTGATAAAGGTCAAGGTCACTTGCTAAATATAGAAATTCAGCTTTCCCTCAATAACTAGAGTTTGCTTTTACCTCTGGATGCCAAACTTAGTATATGAGTAGCTGATATCAAAAGACAGCTTGGGATTGCCACAGGTATCTGTGATCAAGGTCAAGGTCACTGTTGCTAAAAATAGAAATTCAGTTTTCCCTCAATAACTTGAGTTTGCTTTGGTATATTTACGCCGAACTTAGTGTTGGTATCTAATATCAAGATGCAGCTTGAGATTGCTACCCAGGCGCCAGTGATAAAGCTCAAGGTCACTGTAGCTAAAAATAGAAATTCTGTTTCTGCTCAATAGCTTGAGTTTTCTTTGGCCTATTGACACCAAACTTGGTTTGTGGGTTGCTTATATCAAGACACTACTTAGGATTGATACCCATGTGTCTGTGATAAAGGTCTATGTCATTTTTGCTTAAAATAGAAATTTAGGTTTCTCCTTATTACTTGGGTTAGCTGTGATCTATTGACACCAAACTTTCTTTGGGTAGCTGATACCAAGACGCATCTTGGATTTCTACTCAGAAGTCTGTGATCAAGATCAATGTCACTGTTGCTAAAAATAGAAGTTCACTTTCTTCATATCAGATATTTTCTTTACAAAAGTATAAGTATTAAATGAAAACCTGGTTTTCGGCGCGGGGCGACGACTTTTTCTTGTATCAAATTATTGCCCTTTTTAGACTTAGAAATTAAGGTTAAAGTTTGTGTGCAAGGTGGTGAAACCTCATATCTTTCATTCTATTAAAACGACAACTTTAAAACTTTGTATACCTTTATTTTATCATACATCTGGTTGATTTTCAAAGGCCCATAACTCATCCTTGCTTTTTTTATTTAATTTTTGCCCTTTTTCGCTTAGAAATTAGAATTAAGACTTAGAAATTATGGTTAAAGTTTCAATGTTAGTGTTTTTCATAGGTAATGCAATAGAAAAGGTTTAAAACAGATGTACTTAACATACTTTGGTTGAAAGTGTTGAGTGGCTATACTATACTATACTATACTATACCATACCATACCATACCATACCATACCATACCATACCATACCACACCACACCACACCACACCACACCACACCACACCACACCACCACCCACCCCACACCCACCCACCCACCACCACCCACCAGCACCGCCACCACCCACCCCACACCCACCCACCCCACCCACCCTAACAAACCACAACCCCACACCCACCCTACACCGACCCACCCCACACCCACCTCCCACAACCACCTCCACCACCACCAACCCCCCCCCCCCCACACCCACCCACCCCCCCACCACCACCACCCACCCACCACCACACCACACCACGACCCAACCCCCCACCCCCCCCCCCCCCCCCCCCCCCACCCACCACCACCAACCCACCCTCGATCCACCCACCCACCACCACCCCACACCGACCCACCCCACACCCACCTCCCACCACCACCTTCCACCACCACCCACCACCACCACCCACCCCACCACCACCCCCCACCACCCCCCCTCCCCCCACCCACCCCCCACCACCCCCCCTCCCCCCACCCACCCACCACCACCACCCCACCCCCCATCAACTTACCCCCCCCCCATCCACCCACCCACTACCACCCCACACCCACCCACCCCACACCCACCCACCCATTACCACCCCCTTCCACTACCCACCACCACCCCCCCACCAACCCACCCCCAATCCATCCACCCACCACCACCCCACACCGACCCACCCCACACCCCCACACCCACCTCCCACCACCACCTTCCACCAACACCACCCACCCCACACCCACCCACCCACCACCACCCACCACACCACACCACAACCCACCCCCCACCCACCCCCCCCCCCACCAACCCACCCCCATCCACCCACCCACTCACCCCACCCCCACCCACCTATCACCACCCCCTAACACTACCCCCCCCCCACCACCACCACCCCACCCACCCCCCACCACCAGCCCCCCCCCACCCCCCTTCCCACCCCCCATCCACCCACCCACTTCCACCCCACACCCACCCACCCCACACCCACCACCCACCACCACCACCCACCCACCACAACACACCACACTACCACCACCCCCCCACCACATACCACCAACACCACCACCAACAATAACACCAACAACACAACCAACAATAACACAAATAACAACAACTACACCACCAACAACACCGTCAACAACACCACCAACAACATCAACACCAATAATAGCATCAACAACCACCACCAACAGCAACAACACTGACAACAACACCACCACCACCAACAACAACAACACCAACAACACAACCAACAAAAACCCTAATAACAACAACAACACCAACAACACCACCAACAACACCGTCAACAACACCACCAACAACAATACCATACCTTACTATACTACACCACACTATAGGTGGGCAGGGGTGTATGGACTGGGTTGTGTAAAGCCTCTAAAAAAACTACAATAATAAATTAAGTGTAATTTATTGATTTCCTAACTTGGATTAAGAAACTTTTGTTCATGTGTGTGTGTTGGGTGTCGTAAACTCCTGAATCACTCCCCAGTTTAAATGAAGCCCAGTTTTAAATGTGCTTAAATATGTCTGACTTCGAATAGTCGAGCGTGCTATCGTTTCCGACTGGCTCTTTTTTTAAGTTGCAGCAGTTCAAACATTTAATGACATGAGTAGATTGTTTTCTGACCATCAATGACAGTCAAGTCTGGTTTTCGTGGAGCCCGGCTCACTTATTGTAACCTCTAAGATCTTGGTCAGTCTACAGTGATGATCATTCACGAGTATTTACAAACTATAAGTTACCCAACATGCAGAAGGGAAGGTGAATAGCGTAGATCCCGATGAACTGGCACATCCATGCCATCTGAGCAAAATCTGTACTGTTCGCTCCTAGGTTCCTTAGGTTATTTCTTATCAAGGAGTGGCCAGTGTAGATCTAGATCAGATGGCCCAGATCTGGTCACATGTGTGATAAAATCGGTAGATGGAGTTAAGGGATAATACTGAGATAGAACTGCCATGGTTATATGCCATTATATGAGTCAGGTATACAGATTTAACCCATTACTCCGTTAAATAGGTCTTTTAACATGTGTGTGACCAGCATAGATCCAGGTCAGCCGGTTCAGCTGTGCCATCTGATTTGGATCTGCACTTGTCGATTCTATGTCACAAATAACCAAATGAATCAAAAGCAAACAGTGTAGATCCTGATCAGATGGTACAGTTGTGCTTGTTGATCTAGATGTACACTGGTCACACACTCAATCAAATGCTTCAATATGCTGTAAAGGGTTAGAACTTCCATGTCTGGTATGGGTGACAGCCAAGTACATTGGCATTAACCAGACAATACATCACAGAAGTTGCAGTCTGAAGGGAGCTCTATTTCACCATTACTATTCATAGTAAATCTTGTCCTTCTATTGTCCTTAAGTCGTAATGATTGATGGGTGGATTAAATGGTTTAAAGCGCAACAAGATTTCCTCCGGATAATGACATTTTCTACTGCCCTGATTAGTGAAAGCTCCAGAGGAAAAAACAAAAAAAAAACAAGTTGTTTTATGAACTTTCCTTTTTGATTTGGCCTGTCCATCCATTGTACATAGAGGATGTTAATGAGAAAATAATCAAGTAAACAGAAAATATTTTAGACTTCAAAACTGTGAAGGCTGAATTCAGTATACACTAGAGGTTGCATATGTGAATTTTATTTAATATTTTGTAAATATGCATTAATAATCACTGCTATTCAATTACATGTATTTAGCTTGTTTATTTTGTATATGGGAGAGTATTCAATCACACTTTTTGATTTCAATCTCATTTATCTTTTTCTCTTGCATGCTTTGTCAGTTATTCAGCATTCTGCCTAATTTTAGAGAATTTATCTAACAGTTCCACTGCAGAAACTGATATTACAAATCATGTTTGTTTCAACAAGTTAAGTAACTCTAGACTTTTAATAGTTTAACAAAATATGTTTTTTTATGAGTCATGTTTCAGATCCAATATATTTTGTACCCAAGCCTTTTTTAAAATAACCCAGTACTCCATCGATAAAAGTTTTATAGCCACATTGTAGATCCAGATCACGTGACACATCTTTACCCTCTTATCAGATTCTTCACTGTTTGCTTTTTGTAGATCCTGATTGAATGTGCCAGCTAATCTGGATCTGCATGGTTCATACATGCAATAAAACTTGAATATATTGAGTAAAGGGATTAAGTATAATTTCTTTGAGTATTTCTTTCGCTGCTTCTGAGTAAAAGACGTTTGTAATTTGTCAACAGGAAACAATGTGATAGAACATGAGAGACGTCGTATAGAAGAGTTACGACGCCGTGCCGCTGACGAGGGTCGGGCACAATGGGAGGAGAGAAAACTCAGGGAGGCAAACTGTAAAAGCTTCAACTCTCTTGAATCAGAAGACTCCAGTATTAGCAGTAGCTGTGAAACGCCATCAGAGCGAGAAATAAGGTGAGCTGCCAAACTTGGATTGTTTTTAGTCCTTTTTCAAAAACCAAGATTTCTGACTAACATTTTAAAATGATTGTGGTTATAATCCTAAGGGGGTTTAGAAAACTATTGTCACAATATGGAAAAAAAAGAAATAAAGATATTTTATGATATTTGCATGCACAAATAAGATAACCACAGATATTTCCACACAATAAACTACCAGTAGTCATTACTATTACTACTATTGCATTAAATAACAAGTGTGATGGTATACAAAATATATTTAAGACCCCTTGCTGTTGTCATGCTGTTGTTATACTAATAATTTGTTTTATTTGTGAATCAAATTTATGAAGTACTCTATGTCTGGATAAGACCTGTTTAATTTGTAGTTAACAGTTTAAGACAGATAAGAGTTTTCCTATTTTAGAATTTAGAGCAGGAGTTTAATTGTAGGGAAATGAAAAAGTGCAGGTTTTTCATGGGCAAACAGTGTAGGTTCAGGTCAGACTGCAAATAGAGCACTGTTTCAATTTAGAATTATTAGTTTTTTTACTTCACAAAGAAGCAACTGGTGTAGACCCTGATCAGCTGGCAAATCTGCAGGTTAACCAGGGCGCTAAATCAATAAATTCCTGCAAGATGAAATACCTCTTTAAAATCTCTATTAAACTTATCCAAACTTAACCCTTTCCTCCATAGACACACCTTTATTGCGTGGGCTAACAGTTTAGATCCAGATCAGCCAGCACATCCATGCCGTCTGATCAGGATCTAAACTATTCGCTTTTTAATTTGTTAGGTTATCTCTGACCAAAATGCGACCAGTGCAGATCCTGATCAGATGACAAAGATGTGTCGGCTGATCTGGATCTACACTGGTTGCACATGCGTAAAAAGGCATATATATGGAGTACAGGGTTAATTTTGTTCTTATTATTCATTGGTTACACATTTTCCATGGATCTCAAGGACCATTTCTTATCAATGAATTTTAATCTTCAAAGATTTCTAGGTTCATACCTTCATGTGATCTGAGAAAATAAAATCCTAACAAAAACTGGCATTTTAACAAAAAAATGAAACTTCATCCCGAATAAAAATAAATGAAGTTGCAATACATTTAAAGCATAATAACTATATTAAGTATTGTCTTGCTGCATTGGGTGAAAACACATTGTCAACAAGGCCATTGTTACTGGAGAGCCTGATTTTCAATCGCCCATTATCAGCTTGCATTTACAAGACATGGATTATGGCCTTTATTGTTTGCAATGATTAAATACAGTTGTACTTGGATTTACGCAATGGGAGATTTTTTGTTCCATTTCCTCCTTTTAAAAGCATTGATTTAGTTGACTTCTGGATAATATTAACTTTTATTTTTATGAAAATGAATGGAAGAAGAATAAAATCATTGATTAAGTTTACAATGAGAACCAAAGAGTTTGTATTGATAGCAGTCTGATGAGAGCTCTTCACATAAAATAACGATGGGAAATGCCGTTAGTAAAGCTTTGATGTTTTGAACAACAAAAACATAAAGATCATTATCCCTTTACTCCATATAATCACATTTTATTGCTTGTGAGACCAGTATAGATCCAGATCATTTACCACATCTGTGCCATCTGATCTGGATCTGCACTGTTTATTAGCTTTTTTTGTTAGAAATTACCTAATAAATCAAAAAGCGAACAGTCGAGATCCTGATCAGAAGTCAAGGATGTGCCGGCTGATCTGGATCTTCCCTGTTCACTCTTGCCATAAAGGTGTACATACAGAGAAAGAGTTGTTGTAAATCATCAAATTATGAAGAGATTGATCCAATTTCTGGAATTACTTGGAATGTTGTTTACGAGAGAATTCAAAATATTTCATATCCCCACTGAAATGCATTACAAATAGAATGCTGTTTATAATAATCAGGGAATAGAAAATATCTCATATTTCCCACTAAAATGCATTACAGTTCCGCAGGAATTCAATGTTTACAGGAACAAAAAGTATATATAAACTGAAATAACCAGTATGGCAAAGCCAAGATTAGAATAAAGAATGTTTGAATTTTGAAGTTGAGTTTTAGTAGCAAACATGATCAGCTAAAACTACAAATGGATATTTCAAAAGAAATCGAAGACAGCACCAATCTTAACCTTATAAGTACCATAAATACTCGCTTATTCTGCTTATAAGACAGGCCGCCTACTTTTCCGCCAAAATCTGAGGTTTCTGTGTTGACCTGTTAATAAGATGGGCATATTTGAGATTGTAATGATATGCAAACAGTCAAAAATATTCAATTAGCATTATTACTCTATCCAACAGTAAATGTGATATATGCTAATTATATCATAATTAATGATAGCCCTTACAACAAACATTTCCTGCATCGATGGAGAACGCTGTCAACAATAATTTCCTAATTATATCTTCATTATGAACAAGATTTTAAAAATATTATTTTATTACTAAACCATGAAAAAACTGACAAGCTAATTTTAAAAATGCTGGTGTAAAAATGGAAAGATTAAAAATAATCATGTATGTTTTTATGAAAGACATTGAATCCTGCAAAAAAGAGAGGCCTCCTTGTAAATCATGCTTAAAAGATGTGTCCCCGACTTTTAAGGTTATTTTTCAATGAAAAAACCCTGTCTTGTAACCAAGTATACAATGTATATGGTAAACAAGTAAACTATTATTCTCTATGATTCATGCTTTAAATTGGAAGTTCAGTATTTCATTTTGGAAGTTTGATGACATTCAGGTTGTCAAAATTAATGTCATGGGACTTGAATGAAGGAGAAAAGAAAAAGTACTGTCAGTGAATACAATATATTAAGTTTTTAGGTGGTCAGCAAGGTAACAAACAGTAGATTTTTGGTTTTGGTGAGGGGGGGGGGGGCACATTTCCTTTTGTGAGATACTCTGTTTATATAAACATTTATAACCTCAATGCACATATGGACAAGTTGAACATTATTATACTGTGAAATTCTCATGAAAGAAACAGGACAACATCATATTTGTAAAACTGTTTTCAGATGAACAGTATATAATATTACTTGTCTGTCACATGACTGTCTAGTTATCGTGAACTCACTATACTCCCAGAGTATACATTTATTATAATTGCAGAGGTACAGAAACTACCACTGTAATCCCCTGAAGCTTTGATGTTCGGAAGTTAGAACCCTCGGTAAACCATAGAAAATCCCAGTTATTTTCTTCCTTCATTATAACCTGCTGTATACCTCATCAAAAAGTATGTTCACATGTTAGACAGAGTTGCCCCGTAGAGTTATTAATAAGCAATTTAGTTGGCATATTTGCACTGTTTTCTTGGTTAAGTGTTACTGGCTGTATTGTGAGATATGGTTCACGAAAAATGAGTTTGGCACTTAGTATTGATTGTTTAAATGTTTTGTATCCCAGTAGACTACACTTAGATACTGTATGGATAGTTAGTCATTTTGTTAGGTCTAAAGTGCTTTTTATTGAATTACAGTGATTTTGAAAGTTGGAACTATTTTGTGAGATATAGTTCGCGAAAAATGAGTTTGGCACTTAACAGTATTGATTGTTAAACTGTTTTGTATCACAGAGGAATACAGGCACTCGTCTCGTGGGTCTATAATCTGTATACTGTATGGGACAGCTAGTGGTTTTGCTTGGTTTAAAGTGCTATTTATTGGAATACAGTGATTTTGAATGTTGGAACTTTTTGCTTTCAGTTTGGTTTTAAAAAACTGCTATGGAAAAACCTGACTAAAACTGGAAAATTGTGTTGACTATTCAATTTACAAAATATCTCAAACTACAGTATTGTTAATTTTAATGAAAGTGATCAGAGTTGTGGAAATAAAGAATCATTTTATTTGCAGTGAAAAGAAACTGTTGTGAGAAAAATTGAGTTTGGATTTATTTATAAAACACTTTTATCTTTATCTGCTATAAGGTTTGCTGCTGATAAGTGAAATAATGAGTGTTCATTAAATTTATATTAGAGTTTTCTCTTGATGAAAATATGATGAAGCTACAGCTGAAGTTGATTTAGCATATAATTTGATAATGCTGAATGTGAATTGTTCACTTCCTGAAAATCTTATAATTTGAAGTTATTTTCATAATAATTTTTTTTACCATCCTGAATGCTAGATACTGACTACCTTGAGGTGTAGGGTGGGCTCATTAGGCATTTATATATTTGATATTAAGACTGGCATTTCATTCCAGCTGTTTTGTTTCTTCATTAAATGTACTCATACAAATTGTCAGAATTGATTTGTACATTTTCTTTGAAATCAGTAAAATAACAGTTGAGGAATTCTCTTGAAATATTGCAAGTGTTGCAGTTAATCTCACGTAATCATGATAGAATAACTTGTTTCTAGTTCTTAGAATTTTATTTATACTTAAACAATTTCTCCTGCCACATGTCATAAAAGCTAGGGTCAGAAAACACAGCCTTCAGACGACTCTCAAATTTTCCGGTAGTACATGTATGCAGGCTGATCTGGATCTACATTGTTCACCCAAGCCATTAACGTGTGTATTTATGGAAGAAAGTCAGTTTGGAGACATTGCATCAATTTCAACCAATCAAAC
Organism: Corbicula japonica; assembly: GCA_038501625.1. Classification (NCBI taxonomy): domain Eukaryota; kingdom Metazoa; phylum Mollusca; class Bivalvia; order Venerida; family Cyrenidae; genus Corbicula; species Corbicula japonica. The sequence goes on along the minus strand of JAZAYU010000043.1, from coordinate 4,633,145 downwards.
ACTTTTGATTCGAGACTGGTCTGCAATCACAGTTTCATAATCTTTGGAGGCCATTTCTTTGAATGTTTGAAAGGGATAGATTATGTTATCCCTTTCCTCCACATATGCCTTTTCATGCATGTGAAACCAGTGTAGATCCAGATCATCTGTTACATCTATGCCATCTGATCAGGATCTACACTGTTTAGTTTTTGGTCAAAAATAACCTTACAAATAAAAAAGTGAATAGTACAGATCCAACAGATGGCACATGTATGCAGACTGATCTGGATCTACATTTTCACCCATGCCATTGAGGTATATTTATGGAAGAAAGTGTTATTTGCTGAGAACCCCTTGGGCTTTGTTGGGCTAAATGGGATCCAATACCAGACAGAAATTCTGTAAACATCATTAATACTTCATGTTTGCTGGGCAAGACAATGAATTATTAAACATCGGAAACCAGAAAACATAAAATAACTTGATATGATTCCGTCCAATCATGTCTGAGGTAACACCCTGTAGCACGGTTTAATGCTCTGCAAATGACAAGAACACGAATTAAGGAATAAAATAGTCAGATTTTACATTACCACTGGGAAATTTTCTATTTGGTTGCTTGAAGAGATTTTGTTATGAACCAACATAATGCCCTGTCATCTTGTGTGTTTTATTTTCTGAGAAAAGTTTAGCTGAACTTATTTTGGCTATGTTACTTTTGAAAAGTTACTTGTTTACGCCTGAATTCTTATTGGGATGTTCTATGAAAATTCGTAATATTTAGTTTTATGATGTTGTGGGATTTTGGACCTACTGTAATTGGTATCTTGTGTAAATTTAAAACAAAACCCACTAGAACCGTGAACATCAGAAACATTTGTTGACAAAGAACCATTATATATAGGTCACATTCACACGCCAAAATCAAGTCAGGTGATTGCCAATATTTGTAAACAAAACACAATCTTCGATATTCCGCCAAGAATAACTATCTGAACAATGTCTCTTACTACATGTACACTCTTTCTAAAACTGCTTACAACAATAAACTTCCAATTTGAATATATTTTGATAAGAAGAAAACACCAACTCATTGATCTCATCTATATATAGATTGAGCTGGTACTTAACGTTTGCTAATAACCTATATATAAAGCCAGGCCACATGGTACTCAACATTCGCTGTAAATATCTATTTGAAGCCAGCCCATTATTCTTTTGGGTCGGAATAGATGTACGTTGTAAAGGTCATCAAGTAATAGTTAAATAGTACTAATAAGTTATGACCCATAATTCGTCCAGAAAATGAGATTTGAAACCATCTCAAATCTCAAGCATCTGATTGGCTGAAATGGTGACCAGTCAATCAGATCCTTGAGATTTGAGAGTGGTTTTCATTCTCAGTTTTATAATCTTGTGGACTGATCTTTGTCCCTTTTTGTGTAGTGATTGAGTATATAAACACTGTATAAGAAGTTATCAACAATAACTAATCTTTGCATTTTGTATTCTAAGAACTTTGATGTCAGGAATATATGTTTGAAAGGGGAGGGGATGGTCATAGCACTGTGTCATCTGCCACCTTTCACACCATCTAAGCATATTAACAAAAAGCAATCTAGGTGATTACTTAAAAAGATACCACTATACTGCTTTAAATGATCTAAAAATTTGCTAGGAAATCGTATCATCTTGCTATCTAATTCTGCCATGCTTTAAGTGAAAGCCAGGATCTCCCCACCCCTCCACCCCCACGTCCACCCCCACCCCTGAAGTTTCCAATTGATATAATGTGTTTATTGTGGCAATCAATATACAGCAAATTTTAATATGTTGTTCCTAGATTCATTGTGCCATCATTGTTTAATGTACCAATCCCACTGTGAAGGTTGTAGAGGTTTTCAATGAGGAGTGGTATTCTTTTAAACAATCTGCCAGCAGCCCAAATTACTCCAAGAAAGCCCAATTAGTGCTTTCTTTTCACAGAGAACTTTGTTTAATGCCATCGGGTGTAAAAAGTGTTTGTTTTTCATTATAATATTCAGGCTTCAAAAGTCCCTTCTATTTCAAGAACAGTCTTGTAATGAAGTCTACAGAAGTCGTGCAAATTACTCGTAAAAAACTTAAAGAAACATTTTTCTTTACATGACTACATTAAGTTAATTCTGCCGCTTAGTAGAACAGTTTTTGTTCACACTTTGATCTGTTAGGAACATTAATTGAAACAATGCACTCAAGGAGAGTATTACAAAGTTAATTGCATCGAGATTCTTTAATGCGTTCCTAAGAAACAAGATCTTTCTGGGAAAATCCTCTTTGTTCCTAGAGTTTTAAAGTATAAAATGTGTGATTTCATTAATTCTTCGACTTAAAAGTTGGATGAAGTTTTAAAGCCTTTCTCTTCCAAGGTGCCACAAAGACTGTTGGATGCCAGATTTTCATAGGTTAGCAAAAATAAGGATAGTTCATGCTTAATGAAAAAATATTCTCAGCAAAAAAAAAAAACCCAACAAATGTGAACCCTGTTACATGTATAATTTTGAAACACATTCAATTTCGTTTGTGCCTTCTTATCTGGATCTACACCTTTAGCACATGCAATAAAGCCATATCTTAGGAGTAAAGTTTGAATAATAAAGTTGAAATACTATATACTTTCATATCAAGCAGTGTTTGTTTACTTGCTTCTAAAGTATCCTTTCTTACATCAGCTTCTTGTAAATTCTAAGAATAAATTTAATTATATCCCGGGAAGGCCAATTACCTCCCTTTAATGAGCAAAATGTGGTAGATTATTGATGAAGATGGTAATCACCACTGTCAAGAATATATCTAATTAGTGAGAAATGTCGATTTTGTTTTCCTGCAGAAAATTGACTTAATTACAGACTGTATTTATTGTAAATTATGCTCTCGAGGTGACAGTTGTTCGTTTAGACTTGGGTAAATAGGAATATACAAGTGTCAAAATAATATACCACTTTCTCAAAGGGAGACCACTGTGTATTCAAAGGATGAAAGGGAGACAACTCTTTCTTGTCTTATCATTTTCCGACTTCCTAAGAAATGGTACTTATTTTTAATCACTCTCCTTTGAAGTCAGAGATAAATTTTCCATTTTAGAAACTTGGTGACAATCAGGAGTCATATCAGTAGAAGTGTAGGCAATTATGGCACAAAACACACTTCTGTGAAATATAATGCCAATATAAATGTCAGAGATTAAAGCAGTGCTGTCCCAGAGGGCAGAAAAATAGCAGTAACATCACCTTATATTGATTCATGCATTGTAAATTTCTCTTATAATTTTTTTTTGACATTTCTTATTTAAAATCATCTTGGGAGTTTTAGCTCACCTGAACTAATGCCTCAGTAATTATTTGTCTTCTACACTTTACATAGTGACTTATTATTATGGGGGCAGTAAACAGTTTTTCTGATACATCGCAAAACCGAAGAATCACAGCCGACACGACAAGTCCACTTGCTCCCTACTAGCACATACCTGAAATAGAAAGGGCACATAATTGACATCACAATGACATTCAGTTTATGAAAACAAAGCAAAATTATATTCAAAACATATCAGTTGATTTTTAAGCACCATTAACTTTCAAATTCTGGTCGCAAAAACTGGTCGGCCAACGAGGCAAAATTTCAAACATTCATCAGTTCACAGCTTTCTTATTGCCAACAACCAAAATAAATGCTTGCCACTCACACATGGTAAAATCCCTACTGTTTCATTAAATCATACTCAAAATATACCATAACCACCAAGATTTTGCACTACCCACACTTGTTTGTATGCCCCTTGAGAATTGCAAGTTAAAATGAAAGCAGAGCCAGAAATGTATTAGTTTCACATTTCCAAGCACCTGCCTCACACTGAAAGTGTCAAGGTCAAAAAGAGCATGACAATTTTTGAGGATCCTAGCTACACATGTGAAATATAGCATCTAAAAATATTTTAAAGTGCCATGAAGCTTACAGTTTGCCCACTTACCTCTTCAAATTTGACCGGGGCCAATTTGCATCTATGGCTACAAACTCTTTACTGCCTCCTTAAGAGCAGAGAGTGATTTCCTTTAAGCCATTAACTCATCTCTGTTCAAGTTTAGAACCTTTTTTGAGCAAAATGAGACCAAAACCAAGCCAGTATCTTCATCCTGGCAGGTGTAAAGAGCAAATGACTATCACCACTCACTTTTCAAAACTGACCAATTTTGCCTCCTGAGTTACAGTCAAGTACATTAATACAGTGCTTTTAAGAAATGCAACAAAACAGACATTGGAACCAGAATACCTGACAATCATATACCATAAAGAAGCTCATAGAAGATGGACAATGAAAAATATGCTGTTACAAGCACTTATTTTTGTAAAAATATGTCAGGCAAAGCAAATTTTATCAGTCAAACAGTCAAAACTGGCCATAATTCACTTTGATCACTCACCTACTCACTCACCTACCATGCTGTCACCATGTTTCAGTTGCTCATATGAACCACCTGCATACTACCTTCCTGCCAATCAACTGCCACTTTTCAACCTTTACACACATCACACTTTATGTTTATGCTTGCTCTAATGTCACCAGAATGATGATTGAATTATAAAATGGCCATGAAAAATAGCAAATGATGAAATTCTTACCTCTGGCTGCAGAAAGAAATAAACAGCTAAAGTGACATAACAGACTACAGCTTAAGGCCAAATCCTGCCTATCTGGGCTAAAATACCTGCTAAACTAATAACAGTGTTCATGGCAAGCCCTACATAGTTCTAGAACTTGATTTTCATTAGTCGACCAGAATTTAAGACTCGGCAAAGCTCGGACTGTGGAAATTTGCTTGCCGAGCTTAATTTTTCTTAATTATTTTTTATCGGCTTGATTTTCTTGCAAATATTATGCTAAATGCTCTTTCGTAATCATTCGAGACATTTTCATAATGTATTTGATGGACTTTCTATGAAAATATACATTTCTGACATTTCGCGACTGGTTTTTATTGCTCGGTGCAGGATTTTTTTTCTCAAAAACTGTAATTACCTCCCTTTATTTTTAACCATCAGCTTGTCAGCAAGTATTAAACAGCTTAAAATGATGTCATTTTGCAAATATGGCAGTCCAACACAGAATTCTAGACCAAAATTATGGCATAATGAGCACTTACAAATTTCAGCGAAATCCTTAAGGGGGCAGTAAACGGTTTTTCTGAAATATCGCAAAACCGAAGAATCACAGCCGACACGACAAGTCCACTTGCTCCCTACTAGCACATACCTGAAACAGAAAGGGCACATAATTGACATCACAATGACATTCAGTTTATGAAAACAAAGCAAAATTATATTCAAAACATATCAGTTGATTTTTAAGCACCATTAACTTTCAAATTCTGGTCGCAAAAACTGGTCGGCCAACGAGGCAAAATTTCAAACATTCATCAGTTCACAGCTTTCTTATTGCCAACAACCAAAATAAATGCTTGCCACTCACACATGGTAAAATCCCTACTGTTTCATTAAATCATACTCAAAATATACCATAACCACCAAGATTTTGCACTACCCACACTTGTTTGTATGCCCCTTGAGAATTGGAAGTTAAACTGAAGGCAGAGCCAGAAATGTATTAGTTTTGCATTTCCAAGCACCTGCCTCACACTGAAAGTGTCAAGGTCAAAATGAGCATGACAGGCAATTTTTGAGGATCCTAGCTACACATGTGAAATATAGCATCTCAAAATATTTTAAAGTGCCATGAAGCTTACAGTTTGCCCACTTACCTCTTATCTTCAAATTGGACTGGGGGGGGGGGGCCCAATTCGCATCTATGGCTACAAACTCTTTACTGCCTCCTATCATTTAATTACCATCATACAAGCTACTGCCTCCTATCATTTAATTACCATCATACAAGCTGTTTAATCAGGGAGTAAACTGTAAGCAGTCTACAGCATTCACAGTCTACTCTGGGTCTATAATGTTTGCAGTTAAGTGAGAGTTGGTAGTCTGATCTGTTAGCTACACTGTTAGCTTCCTGTATAGGATGTATACTCTGGGTCCACAATGTTGGCTTTTCTGCAAAATACCTCAATACACTGATTGACAGGGAATGAATTCAGCAGGTCTGTGGCATTTTCGTCAGAAATAACCAAGTAAATAAAAAAACAAACAGTGCAGATTCTGATCATATGTCACCGATGTTCTGGCTGATCCGGATCAACTTTATTCACCAATGCCATAAATGCATATATATAGAGGAAAGGGTTGAGATAAAAAAAATTAAGTAGATTACTTTATGAACCACCCATAAAGTTTAGGCTAAAAACTGAGTGAAAAATTAATAACTGAGCTTCAGAGAACATTTTTGATAGCATGACAATTTCAGGCACTTTAGAGAAAGAAATTTATTAGAATTTTATTCATATTTGACAGAAATTGCTACATTAATTTTAATGCAGAAATTTATGTCCTGGTATTAAATGAGAGAAAATTGAAACTGAAATTGTTATTGATGTATGGAGGACTTGGTGCATTCCAGAGAGAGATAACAAGACAGGGAATGTTACGTTCACACTTCCAGGGTCCACTCTCATGTTCCAAACAGGACATGAGCTGAGTGTGTACTGATCTGAGTCCTTTAACCCTATACTGTATACATACACATTTTATGGCAAGGGCAAACTGTGTAGATCCAGATCAGCCAGCACACTATTGCCATCTGATCAGGATCTACATTGTTTGCTTATTTATTTATTAGGTTATTTCTGAACTAAAAGCGAACAGTGCAGATCCTGATCAGACAACATGGATGTGCCAGCTGATCTTGATCTACACTGTTTGCACATGAAATAAAATAAATATATAATGGTGTGAAGGATTAAGTGCCAGGCAAAGCCTGTGTCACATATATGACTAGTGTTCTGATCAGGTCTGATCAGGATCTACACTGTCCACTGTTTGGTGAAATATATTCTGCTAAATACTGCTATGATATACCCTTTACTCCAGATATAAGCGTTCTATCACATGTGCATCCATATCATCTGATCTGGATCTACACTGGTCACATTTTAGACAGAAATAACCTGATGAATCTAACAGCAAACAATGTAGATTTTGATCAGACAGTATAGATGTGCCAACTGATCTGGATCTGCACTGTTCAATCATGGAATAACAGCCATATCCAATGGAGTACAGGGTTGGTGAATTAAGAAGCTGCAATAATATAAGGAATGACTGGTCCATTTCTGATATTTGGTGGAGTAAGTTTAGCCTAAACACATCTGTTCTCGTAATCTGCAATGTTAAACAGCTCCGGAATCCAGGTGCTCTTTTAACTGTGCAAAAATCTGCAGCAATTCCAAGTTTGCGAGTTTTTGCCCCCAGAACAGGGATTGATTTATAATGACAGAATTCAGAGAATTTAAACAGACTGCCAAATTCTTTAACATCCTTATCGTACACTGCCAAATTAAACATTATTTTGAAATTAATATAAGAAATGGTTTTGCTCTATAACCAGTGTACAGTAATGTGCTGACAGGCTGGAAGTATGGGTGTGTTCACCACATCTGTTCATATATTCTACTTGGCTTATAAACACTTTAATAAGCTCTCCTGAGCAGAGCTCTACAAGAGTGGATGAGTTGTAAGAATTATTATAAGACAATATTAATCCTTAACTCCATATGTACATATAATATTGCATGTGAGACCAGTGTAGATATAGATCAGACAGCACATTCTTGCTACCTGTTCTGGATCTGCACTGCCCTGTTTGGTAAGAAATAACATACTAAAAAGCGAACAGTTCAGATCCTGATCTGTTGGCATAGAGAAGTATATTATGGAGGAAAGGGTTAAAGAATCTGACACACGGTGGATATCTCATTAATATGGACAACTGATTCTGTCGGAGCTTCCTTTATTCCAGCAGTTGTCAGGAGCAATTAGATTTTTCAATGGTAACTCCATAATATGCAAGATTTTTGTTGTTGTTGTACTATTCACTCATGTAAAGGCCACACAAATGTTACCCCATTTTATTGTGGCTCTCTTACACAGGTGGAAGGGCTATGGATATTTTTTCTGAACTTAAAAAATTTGCCGATTCTCTGGCCAAAGTGCATTCTATTCATGATATTATTGCATTGAAATATAGAATATCTTTGAAGTATTTTTTTTTAATTTCATTAAGCATATTTTCAATTTAAGGGAAATGCCAAAATAGATGTGGTTATGAATTCCATAGAACCATAGTATAACTATTAACATGTTCAATTATGTATAAATGCAGAGACGGATGGCCTTGATTAACACTGGTTGTAAATGTGACATTTTAAGATTTGAATTGCACTTTAAAACTTCATTTATTGAAGAACAATACTTTATTAACTCAAACCATTAAACACAGGTACATGATTCATAATAGATAACATGTTCACACATGACATGGTTAACAAACAAAAAAAGTCACAAATTGAAGTTGATGTAGAAAAAGGGGGAAATGGTACAAGAATTACTAATCATACGAGGGTTGTTCGGAAAGTTTTGAGACAGTATGTTTTTCTCTGTAACTAATTATTGCTGCGCAGAATATTTAATACAAATTATAGTTTAATATGTAATGTATCTGAGTAATGACTTTAAAACGTGGTAACGATATTATTCTGCTTATAATCGTTTCCATAGCAACAACTGTCCACGCATCCTGGCGCACGGTGTATTTTCTTGTTATAATTTTTCTTTCTGAATGAAAAGAGCCCCTAAAATTGCGCCATACGTCGCAAAATTTTTATGCCGTTACTTCTGACTTCGGTACGTCATTTCCGCAAGTTGTTTAAGCCGTTATCTCAGACCGTTATAGTAAAACCTGCGCGACAAGGCAGCAACTATGGAAACACCGTCAAAAGAACAGCGTGTTTTATTATGTTTTGCGTTAATCTTGGGAAAACGCCAACATAAACCAAGCAACTTTTAGAATAGGCAAATAACAGACGTATTGTTAGTCGGCCATTGAGATGGCATAAGGTGTATCGGGATATCAGAAAGTCAACAAAAGACAAGGAAAGGAGCGGTCGCCCGTCCGTCATCGACGATAAACTGACAATTGCCAAAAACGCCCGACTGTCGCATAACAGTAAGAGAAGTTGCAGAAGTTTGCGATGTAGGTACGGCCACTGCTCACAAAATATTAACTGATACACTTTCAAAGTCACGGGTTTCGGCATGAGCAATGTGTAAGGTGTGAAGGTAGATACTTTGAATGGAGTAGAAGTTGACTTCTCTACAGTGGCTTTAAACTCCGAAAATAACGGCAACGTCGTTGCGTGCGCCGGGTCACTGGTAGTGTCCGTGCCTAACGCTTTGTAGCATTCTTATACACGAAGCTATTGTAATGAAATTTTACACCATAATAGAAGAGGTAAGTAATACTTTTGTTTGATTTTATCTTCTCAAACGTTAAATATTGGCCGTGTCTCAAAACTTTCCGAACAACCCTCGTATAGATTTATTGTAGTATAAATTCGACAAAGTAATAGACTGCAATAAAAATTGTAGACATATCGTATATGAATGTGCTGCTTTAATGTTTAAGTTTTCAATAGATTTATTTTTAGTATCTAGATATTGGGTTTTCCCCCAATTGAAGCTATGTGTATATGTTGATGTTTTTTTCACACCAAAAATAAATTATATTGGTTACCTATTCTACGGTCTCACAGAGTTAGTTGGGCAATGAAGATCCTTTTTAATCTCTTGTCCTGTAACTATGTGTTAACACATTAGAAGAACCTGTCAGACTCAAAACATGCAGGTGTTGTTCATCTATAGACTAGAATACAAGACATCTGGCTATCTACCTGGAGACATGCACTTTTTCATACTCGGCAATGAGTGCCATATTGTATTTGTTGGCTTCTGTGCAGATTGTGCTGCTCGAGGTCTAAGTACAGGTGTTCTTTTTTGACACTGATTATCAGCATTTTTTTCTTGTATTTCTAGTGAAAATAAATGGGCGTGTCATTTTGCAGGTTGATTTAAATGCTGTTTTGGTTAGTTCTTCAGATTGTAGAATTTTGTTAAAAATCTGTAATAATATTATTTAATGAGTAGTTGACCCATGATTCGTACCCCACTGGAAGTATTGCAGTAAATTATACATTTTGGATCAATATATTGGTTATGCTGATGTTGAACTTCTGAGGATGTTATTAAAAAATGAATTGAATTTAACTTTATTGTTTAACCTGTTACTATGGGTTATGGTATTTGTTAGTTGCTATACCATTGGCAAATCAGTGTAGATCATCATCAGACTGCACAGATGGATCAACTGGCACATCGTTGCTGTCTGCTCACATCACTGACATCTGATCAGGATCTGCACTTTTTGCCTTTAATTCTTTGAAGTTAATTCTGACCAGAAGGTGACCTGTATGATCCAGAGATCAGTTGGCATAGTTGTGTCAGCTGATCTGGATCTACACTGGTCACACATGCTTTAAACCTGTATTCATGGAGTAAAGGGTTATGGTTGAAAAACCTACATGTTCCGGTTTTCTGAAGGTCACAATGAATGAGATCCAAATAAGGCATTATTTATTTAGATTCAAATTACTTCTTCGAAGCTCTCCTCTGGTATACATGATTCAGTTTAAAACAAGCAGATAAATAAAGATTTTTCCTTGCAAAGACTGAACCAAATAATGTTTTAAAACTAAAACTGAAGACCAGGCTCTATAAAATTGAGATTGGAGACTGGTCTCAAATCTCAAGCATGGCTGAAATGGATACAAGTCTCTATTTCTCAGATTTTAGTTTTAAGATCTTGAGCACAGCTTGTGATCTCAGTTTTGAGACTGCTTAATTTCAACCACTCTCAGAGGCCTGTCTCCAGTGGTTTGTTGTGTTCTCCCAGCAGGCAGCTCTGACAGGTTTTTGATTTCAGAAGCATTTGACAGCTCTGGTATTAAATATGTGATGAGACAGGAAGGAGAGCTGTATATTTGAAGTGATGGTTTTATATTTCTTCCTCAGTAATCCAGTCACTGTCATTTCCGCATTATATGTCTCAAAGAGAAGGGAATTAATGAAAAAATTCTCTTTGCCTGTCCGTTTCAATTTCTGAGAGTGACAAGGCAAATCGGAGACAGGCAATTATCCACATTTATGTCCGGCTTTGACAAAAGAGAGTTTGGATATTAAATGGATTATGTGTTCTTATGCATTCTCAAAATACAAAAAAGCAAGATAACAAAACAGACAGCTAGGTCTGGTGTAAAGTCAGTCACCTAGAATGAATACAGAATAGTGTAGACCCTAATCTGATGGCATGTGCACATTTGATCATAATCTACAGAACTCAACAAAGTCTTTTCCGCAATTCAAGATAGAAATTTCTTGTTTAATAAACAAAACCAGTGTCTCAATACTGCTAAAGTACATCATCAGTTAAGTAGACTAACACCTGATATACATTTCTATTTTACAATGGCAAAATAGCAAAACAAATATTATGATTGTTATATTTTAATGATTCCTCTCTGAAATTTGCTAATAAAAAACAAGATAGTTATTAGATTTGGGTATGTCATTGGGTGGGCGGTGTTTTTGTTAAGTTTTTTATTTAAGTCAATTTTTCCTTAGTAACCTTTCAAGGTAGAGCTGTGAAACTTGACATAATTGTCTGACATAACATTAGCAATTGTCAGGACAAGTTTCGTTACTGTTTACTGTATTTTGCCAAAGTTATGCCCCCTTTTTAATTTAGAATATTGGTTAAGAGTTTTTAGTCAACTTCCTGTGAAACCTTTCAATAATACTGACCTCTATTTATACTTAAATAGAAACCTTATTTGGTCCTGTTGTGACATCTCCTTATTTTTTTTTTTTTCTTTGAGCATTATATCATGTCACTGCCCGGTCATGGATAATCAGTTAAACATTAATATGCTGTAATTTGAGAAAGTTTTGATTAAATCTAAGGGAAAGTGGAATCCTGTGACAGTCAAACAAAGTTTATTAGCACTCTGCAGACAAGGTTGATGAACAGATGTAAAGGTTGGGTGTTGGTAATTAAATTCATCAAGTAAGGCCAATGCACCGCAAACTACTTTAACTTGTCATTTCTTGTGATCTTTAATTAAGGGTTATAAAGTCAAATGTGTTTATAAAAAAATGTATTATAAAATACTAATTACACTGCAGCTCCGTTTTATTGCAGTTCGTTATATCGCGATATCCAATACGCTTGGTCCGTGGATCCCATTTTTTTGTACATTTACATATTATTTGTTCATTCTTCATGGGTGGTAAAAAAGATCAATGATCAAATCAACGTTGGCAACAAATTCACAAAACACACGCTTTTTCGTGTCGTATTACATCATAATCGGCGAAGGTTGTTTATTACATTTTGTATGCAGGGCGATGTACAAGTTCACCAACGGATACAATATAACATCTAAGGTATGAAAATAAATGAATGTTTTTTTTACAACTCTGTTGCTTCTGATTTGATATAAAACCCGCTTTGTGACGAACAATAAGTGCGAAAAACACCAAGCTGATACAGTTCTGACAGAATTTCATTCACGAGACAAATCTCAAATTATCGAAAATTAATGCAAATCGCTAACCATAAAGGACATGAGCCGGACGACGACCAACTATCATCGCCCAACATGACTGATCAACAGATCGTCGATCAGTTGAAAGTACTGAAAACAATAACACAGCACCGTTGGAAATTGATGACAGCAATCTTTGTTTGTACATAAATTAAATTTTTTTTATTACATGCATCTGACAGCAAAAACAAATGAATTCTCAATGTTTTAGCGCGATTATTTACTTATATCGCGCTCGGTTTATATTGCAGTTAGCGGGCTTGGACCCCCAGGTCAGCGATATAATGGAGTTGCAGTGTACCAAGTTAAGGAAAGGGATCAAGTGGTACACACATTGTGGTCAATCACAAGTTTGAGTCCTACCAGTGGGTAATATTATTTGTGATTTTCCACAATCCATACAAATGGTTTAGTTCTTACATTCAGGATCAGCAGCAGACATAGGACTGGACTTTATACAACACACTTAAGCACGAAACTTTTGTTTTCACTGTGTTCGTCTTAAATGAGTCGGAGTCATCTTAAACTGGTTCAACCCTTTCCTCCATATATACGCATTTTTACGCATGTGCGACCATTGTAGATCCAGATCAGCCGGCACATACGTTTTGTCTGATCAGATTCTGCACTGGTCGCATTTTGGTCATAAATAACCTATCAAATAAAAAAGCTAACAGTGCAGATCCTGTTCAGATGGTCGGCTGATCTGGATCTACACTGTTTGCCAACGCATAAAAGGTGTATCTATGGAGGAAAGGGTTAAACCTTTATTCCATGGGATATCATTATTATCATTGGGTGAACATGTAGATGTACACTGTTCACTTTAACGTTCATTGGGTTATTTCAGACCAAGAGGCTCGGTGAACCAGTTTGAGTGAGATGTGTGCCCAAGGTTATAAAACTGAGCATAGAAACCAGTCTCAAATCTCAAGCATCTGATTGGCTGAAATGGCGACCAGTCGCCATTTCAGCCAATCAGATCCTTGAGATTTGAGACTGGTTTCCAATCACAGTTTTATAACCTTCAACACAGATGGCATAAATATGCTGACTGATCTAGATCTCCAGCGGTCACTAACATGATAAAACCATCATTTATGTATATGGTGACGCATAAGTCACAATCATTGTCTGTAAATGACGCAAGTTTCAATATTACAGTATAGAAGAAGATATATATGTTTTACAGTTCTGCATTGTACTGTTTCATGCTGCAATACCTTTATGGCAGTAATATTGATCCTTTATATTAATTTTGCTGCTGGAATATCATAAAGTTTCTTACAACTATTTTTTGGTGGAATGACCCAAAATTTAGACTCCCCATATCAGTGTTAATTTATGTATAAAAAACAAACATGCAGCTTTGAACTTTGGTTATTGATTACTCTTTTTCATTTAAAGTTTCAATAAAATAAGCTTTATTTCACGGATAAAATTGTTCGTATTCATAATAACAATTAAATACTTCAGGCTAAACTACAACTCTGATACTGGGATTTCTTAACTCTAGGTATTTATTTTGATGGGGAAGGAGCTGCCAACCTTCCACTATCACTGTCACAATTTAGTGGTGTGACATCTACATTTGAGCATTGTTAAAAGAAATCAGGGATTCTTTAAATCACATTTGTTTTGGTCCTACTTGAAGGGAAGAAAGATTTTAAAAATCAAAATTTTAAAGGAAAGTCTAGTATACCTTTAAAGTTTGGAAGATTTTGAAAATTTTCTTCTGAATTTTGGTTACCAGTCATTACCTGCAAAGCAGCAGAGGAAGCCAAGCAGGTAATGAGCATTGTACAGAGACCGATACAAGCAGCAGTTCGTGGACAGACATAATACCAGATATAATGGCATTTAAATGTACTGTATTGATTCATATTATCCAAGAAGAATAGAAGCACAATTATATAAGAGAAGAAATTAAATTACAAGACCTTTAAAGTGCTCTTAATGGAAACTCAAGGTGGTTTTGTGATTGACAGAAAACAACTGAAACTTGAGTGACAAGAGAATAAATAATAGGAGAAGGAGCAGTGCACCAATAATTGAGAAACTTTCTGTGGAATAAACAACTTAACACAGATCAGCTCTTTAGATGTGATTAGCTTTTATGTGAAAATCCGTCACACATTTAGCTGCCGATGTCTTTATTTCATTAGAATTTCAGCAGTAAATTTTTTTGTGTGTGAAGGCTTTGAATTTTTGACAAATATACTGAAATAAGCAACATGAAAAAAGAGGATTTATTTCAAATTTTAATAACTTATGGATCCTGAAAAACTTCGCAAGTTAAGAGGAAAAAATGGATTTCATGTTCCGCCGAAGGTTTTGGAGCTAGATGTGGAAAAAAAGCACAGGATAGCGCTGAGCTTTAACCTGGAGCATTGCTGGTTCTGTGGCCGGCCCATGACCCCGACTAGCAGGTACTGGGTTCATATCTGTTCTGTGTCAACTTTCACTGACCCTACTAGAAGGCACAGTTGATATTTGGTGTCACCACAGAAATCTGTTCTGTTGATTTGATGAATTTTTGTTTTTAATCCATGTGATATAGCTGTAATCCCATGGCGAACAGTGTTGATCTATATCTGTGACATCTGATCAGGATCTACACTGTTCATATTTTGATTTGTTAGGTTATTTCTGACCAAAAAGAAACAGTGAGTCAGATAGCATGAATGTGCCAGCTGATCTCAGTTTGGTCGCACATGAGATATAATGCATTTATACTTGTACTTAATTGCATATCATCAGCTTAGTGCATTAACCATATAACTCCTTATTTCAATTCTACTTATACTGTTTTTGCACTTAGGTGATGTTATATTCTATACAAGCAGTTTAGTCCATCAATATGGGGCACTGGATTCTTTTTAGTCACATGGTATAGATTACAGTAATGGAACATTTTGTCATGAGACACATGACTTGGGGTACATTTTTTATGCCATCTGATCAGGATCTGCATTGTTTGGTTTTTGGTCAGGAATAACCTAATAAATTAAACAGCAAACAGTGCAGATCTTGATCAGACAGCACAGATAAGCCAGCTGATCTGGATCTTCAATCTTTACCTACACGATATTAAGCTTATCTATGGAGTAAAAGATTAACGCTGTAATTATACTGTTCATTATGGTATGTTATTATGTGACCCTGTACTTGGACAGAAACATTTATCCTAATATTGTCATGATACAGCTACTGGATAGGATATCTCAACATTTACAGGGAAAGTATTTTATAATGGACACAGTTCCATATATGGCTAAATGACGCTGTTTATCCCACTTCCTGTCATTAATCAGCGGAAAGCTGCTGGTCCCCATTAGGCAAAATTCTTGTCTCAAGTTACCGGGACTAATATTGCTGGGGAAGTACTCCTGGTGACCACTCTGACATTTAAGAAAAAAAATGACAACAAAATGATTAATGAAGTGTTTGCTCAAGGTTAATCAAACTTTCTGTCATCAAATTTAATTTGTAGAATGTTTTTCTTTGTTGGTGTTTGATATTTATTTATTAATATGTTAATAAATATAAACTTCTCTTGACATGAAGTGCATTGTGAGACCCATGGTTAAGACACAATAAAAATACCTTAATAAGATAAATTCACTTCCAGTTCCACTTAACCCTTTACTAAATTTATCATTTTATCACAGTGGGTGACCAATGTAGATCTAGATCAATTGGCACTTTCTTGCCATCTGATCTGGATCTATGCTAGTTGCTTTTTGGTTAGAAATTACCTAATGAATCAAACGCTAACAGTGCAGATCTTGATCAGATGGCACAGGTCGCGTTGACGGTGATTTACGCGATGTCAGAGGAAAACAGACATTGCTATGCAACGCGGGACGTCAAAACTCTATCAATCTGCCAAATTTCAAAATGATCAGACAACTTTTATAATTCAGCATCAAAGGTATTGCACCACCTTAAACCTAATACTTGTACACTTAACAACTTTTCTAAGTATATACCTTTGTATCGGGGCATTACTGGCTTGATAATTTAGCTATTGATCTGAAACTTTCAATAAAACATGCAATAAATACTAACTGATTGATTAGTAAAAAATTGTTCAAAATGACAGACAACTGATTGCTCACAATCATTTAGAATACTGGCACCCACAGAATAAATATTCACAACATCGGTCAATAAAGCGTATGACCACCTTCCTGTCAGTAAAGTAAATCCTTGGGGGAATCCTTGCCCATTTCGTACGCGCCTTCCAAATTCAGACAACAACCGGATTTCAGTTTCTTGATGGTATGGAAGGACAACTGGCAACAGGACTTGCCGCTGATATTCCTTAGAATTTAAGTTCCCTTATTTTTTAACTGCTGCAGTTTTCGAAATGCACATTCAGTATAAAAGTCAATAATTAAACATTATATAATCAAGACTATATTGTCATATGGAAGGTACAACAGTCTTATGTTCATACAAATATGAAAAATATCGGAAGGGATTAAAGAGTGTATACTTAAAAAAGTTGTTAAGTGTAATAGCCGATTTGGCCTCTGATATTGTATGACAGAAGGCCAGTGTTTAGTATGGACAACAGTGAGTTTGAAAGTCCGGGTGTTAAGTCTTGGTCCCAGGATGATAAAGCCAAGTCTGCTGACCAACTCAGATATCAGGGTGTCCACCAGTAAGTTTGAGACTGGGACATTTTAAGATCATAAAACATAGACTAGAAATCATTCTCAAATCTAATGATGAAAGCTACCAGTGTAGATCCTGATCAGATGGCATGGATGTGCTGTCTCAATGTTGTTGTTTTTTTGTGATACTGGGGCCGTTGGTCTCCAGTCTATGTCCTAGGTTAAAAACATGTATCAAACCATTGCAGCTTTGTTTTCCCCAGTTCAAGCAGTTAGTCTCCATGTGATACCAGCTGCCTGAAGCAACATTATCTCTCACCTGGTATGGCTTTCCTCAGTTTGCAACAACACTGCTGGCATTTAATTATAGTAAAAAACATGATTGCTTGTACCTTAATACAAAAGCTTCGAAATTATAGATAAAGTCTGGGACACCTTAGAAATGTGTAAAATGCATGTGAGATTGTTCTTATTCATAATATCTTCAGAAAATATTCCTGGAGAAATAGTAAACTAATTTACGAGATGTAATCACATGCCACCGGAAACCAAAACAAAGCCCTCGATGTATTTTAGGTGTCTTTAATTTCCTCTGTTTGTCCAGCATAATTGTGTAAAGCATAATTTGCTACATTGTCAAGCTCATATTAGATTGTTATTTTATATCTTAGTGAACAAATGTGGAACCATTTCGGAATTGGTTGTAGATTTTATGCTTGCTGGAGTGTTGGTAGAGGAAATGTTTATGATCTACCTCCCATGTTTTATTACAGAAAACAACTTAAAATTGTTCATTAAGGAAACCAAGCATACAAGGGTGGCGGTAATCAATCTATCACAGGCTTTAAGGCTGAAAGATTAGGCTCACTGGTAGGTGAGAATCATATTTAGCTACTGTAAGCCTGTCTTCTAGAATTTCTGGTTTATTTTTTATAATTTTGTGAGCAGAATTTATTATTTTACTTTTTTACAATTATGTAGATATGTGTTAGGTAGATAGACGTATAGTTCAGTTGTCATGAAACTTAAAAAGTGTAAGATCAGGAAGGGGCTGACATGATAAAGCAAGTAAACATGTAGCCCTTTACCTCTGCCTAGAGTAGAGATATATTCTACAATATTTTACATTCACCTCTGTGTTATTTTCTTAACAAATTTTATTTGACAAATGATATGATTTACTTGATTGTTTACTTTATTGTTTATAGCCCTCTAGTCCATGGATATGTCTTACACTCGTGTTGCCAGTTTAGTTCCAGGATAAGGATCTAAACTGTTTTCCAGCTGATCTGGATCTAAACTGGTTGCCCATTTGATAGCAGGATAAAACACTGAGTAAATACATAGTAAATAAAATTTTAAAAAATCGTAAAAAGCCATGTACGACCAGTTTCCATCAGTTTCCATGGTACAATTCGTTAAACATTTATTATTATGTTTTTTCCAAAACAACTCTCATCAATAATGTCAGAACTACAAAAATACTAACATTTCTGAAATTATGACATTATCCCTCCACATTAAATGCCAAAAGTAAGCACTATATTCGAATATAGTCGACACCCTCATGGGGCGCCGACCAATAAGTAGTTTTTCATCAGCATTAAGCCTGAGCTTTCCACAGTTCCATGATGACCTGTTTCATGAACCCATGAGATTTATAATGCCCTGAATCTCTGTTCTTTTATATTTACATTAGAATTACATTAGAATGTTAAGAATTGTTTTCTGGCTCTAAAAGCTGCTGCAATTATATGGAAACAAACACCATTGATCAAAATATAAAAATATAAACACTGGTGGTGGATACAGCCCTTGTATAGAAATCTGATTGTTATGCCCTGGAATATGCACAAAGTAAATTGTCAGATTCTTTCATACAAGTTCTGTGAGTTGTTCAGGGATTTCTTTTTTGAAGGAAGCTTTTATACAGCATCTTTCCAGGTTGATACACATCCATGACCTGAGGCTGTGAAAACTTGTACCTGATGTGTGAAACACCATGCACACATAACATAGCCTGCACAGTGTAGTTTTCTTTGTTAAGCCCCCAACTTGACTATTTAAGGTGATAGTTAATGGACACTTGATTCAAATGCGCACATGAACCAGTCAGCATAGAACTACTGAATGCTAGCCTTTATAGGAAAGTATTTAAATAACATTGAATAATTAGTTTCATTTCATTTTGGTGTCTGTGCTAATCACTTATTTTAGAACATGTTAACAAATTAGTTAACAATCATTTGAAAATGAGTCCAAATGAGTCTTTGGAAATGGGCGTCATTCATTGAATGAGAAAGGGATATGCAATTCACTGAAATAAATGTCAATGTTAGAAAAAAAAATCAACTAATATTGATAAACAATTGATAGATAATAGGTTCCAAAAATAGTTGCAATTCAAAGGTCAAAAATATAAAGAAGACATATTTGCCCATACTAGATTATTTCTATTTCTGGGTTTCTGTATATATACAGATTGCAGAAACAATTGTAACATTTGATAGTTTGATACAATGTATTAGTTAATAGCTGAAGCTAAGAAAACCATTATAGGAGAGACTTGGATAATTAGTGTTTATTTCAGATTAATGTACTTGGTAAAAAGTCCCCAAAAAAGACTGTGAGACATTTTGAAATGTGCTCTTATTTAGTTGACTCAAACAGTAATCTTATTTATATTTTCAGTGTTAGCAGTGGGGAGGACAACCTTGAGAAGTTACAGGAACTGGAGCGGCTTCTGGCACAAGCTCAGCATGAGAAAATGAGGCTCATGGAAGATCAGGTAACCAGTTAAATACTTGCAGATAGTGATTGTTAGCTTACCTCTCATAGTGAGCTGCTGTGACCTCAGGTTCAAGGTGAACTGCCATGACCACAAGATCAGGGTGAGCTGTAGTGACCTGAAGGTCAAAGTGAGCTGCCATGACCTGATGAAGCTCAGTGTGAGCTTCTCCGACCAGTTTTTATCAGAGGGCCACCAGTATGTCAACATTTTGATATAGCATTATTCATTTGTTTAATCACTAAATTTTCTCAGAATGGCTGCTTGAATAAAACTTACAAACCCTTGGTTGGTAGATGTGCATGTTCTGTGTGAAACTAATTGTTGATTCTTGGGTATTTTGTTTGGTTGCTTTTCAATAGCCAGTGAAATCAGAAATCTTAAACACTAGCAATTTACCCTGAAAGCATATGGACACACACTGTCAAAGTGCTCTTTATTGAGTTATGATTTGCAATATAAAATCTTAATAACAGTAACAAATTTAATTGATTGCAAATAAAATGCAAATCTGTAAGCTGTAACATTATCTTAACCAAGCACTCTGAAATAATATTATTGCATTCACAATTTTCTAGTTCTTTGCAAATGGACATCTGGGATTACTCTATCCTTGTATTGACTTCATCTTGTGAGTGTAGTGAGTGTAATGACTTAAACTTGTACCAATCAGACTCAGCAATCCTCACAGCTCAGAGACCACTCCAGACAGTAACACCTTATATCACCAGTGCAATAACGGTACAAGTCCTTCTCATTTTAGTGGAATTAAAACCGACTTAGCAGTAGGGTGATGACATGTCTGACCCCAAGTGTCTTCATATTCCCTCAGATATTATTGCCAGCAAGCTGAAACTATAGCAGAAAATGGAACGGATTAGACAATGGTGAAACAAATGCAGATTCTCCCCCAGTACAAACACACTAGAACAAATTATGTAACAGATTTAAATAAGTACAGCAGGGTTTTTCATCCTTATATAACAGAGGCCACTTCCCAATCTAAAAGTATAGTACTTTTTCCCAACTGTGGCAGAGACTGTTCCCAAAATGCTGGGTAATAAGTCCAAAAATAGATCAAAATCCTCTGAGGGAAGTGGGTAAATTGAAGTCTGAAATACAAATAACAATAAATTGCCTTAAAAAATATATTTAAGTTGAAAATACTATTTAATATCCTCATTTATCAAATAGTATCCATCTTTCAATGAATTTTGTTTTCTCAAAGTAAAAAATTGTCATGCTTATATTTCCAAATTTGAAAGACCAGAGCCTCTTCCCAATTTTTCTGATGAAAAGCCCTGTACAGTGAAACCTTGCTGTTAAGATGAACTCTGGGACAGGACTGGTCGTTATAGTGGGGTGTTCTTAATACTGGGGTAAAAGATAGTGCAAACTGTGAAAGGAGACTTTGAAATAGTGTTCTTATTATTGAGGTGGTCTTAATTTCTATGTGGCTGTAGTGGGGTTTTACTGTAGACAACAATTAATGTGAAACTTGCTCCTCATTCCCTCCATTGTTTCTCTTTTAAAACCATAGAATGGCAGGCCAAATTAACTGTACTTTAAAACTGTTGTAGCACAGTACAGTACAAAACTGGGGCCTAAATCACAATATTTATACTGGAAACCAGTCTTGAGTTCTATATAGCAAATTTATTGATAAACCAGGTTTTGTCAGCTTTTGTCAGTATGTTGCAGTTTGCTTGAGTTTGCATGGGAGACTGTCTTTGCATAATGTCTCTGGTATTTCAAAGAGGTTTGATGAACTGTGTCCAGAAATATTGTTATGAAGTGCCCCAGTTATTGTTAAAATGATGCTGTTTGCTCAAATTTGCCTAAATTATGGTCCCTGTTTAGCATTTACATATTGACAACTAAAAGAGAACACGTCTGTGCGCATCTCCCTCTGTATTTAAAGGGATATGACAAACATTTTTGCTATAAAGTTCTCCAGCTCATATTGTGATAATGCAGTTTGCTCTGATTTGCATGAGTTATGGCCCTTACATTATTATACATGTTCAACAACAGAAAGATAACTTTACATTGGGTATAACTTGGGTATTTTGTCATATTTTTGTATTAAAGCTTCATTAATACTCACCATATGTTCTACAATTACAATACCATGCCTAGTTCATAACGTCCAGGTCACACCACAATTCAATGGAGTGGTTCAAAACTCACATTGAATCTAACTTTGTCTTTTTTCATATTTTTTATCAATCTTTTAAAATATAACAACTACAACAACATGGCCAGGTGAAGGTCACAACTAAGATCATAAAAATTTTATATGTTTTGTGTACAATTACTTGACCTTGGGCATCACTTTGTTCATTAATAATTATATTTCACTGAAGCTGCGGCATTTTCATTAGATGAACAGAATTGTTTATTGATTTTATTCTCTTGTAGTTCCAATAATGAACAAATATACATCTAATAGCTATTTAACAAGAATTATTATAACTTAATTATGGCTTGTACACAGTGGTTAATCATACTGTCACTTTAGAAGGTAAAATCTGTTCTTTTGTTAAAAGCTATAGATTGCCTTTTTTAGTAATATTTGACACTTTGAGACATATGCCTTTAAGTCAACAATACAGGTGTCATAATACATAGGAAGTCATAGACAGCAAATCTGTTCATGATGTAATTAAATATTAATGATAATTACATGTATATAGATGTCATTAGCAATGATTTGATCAGTTAATTATCAAATTCACAGTTCAGGTGTGGTCTACTTGAATATCTCAGTTGTGGTTATTATGTCTCCCACCACGTAGTGGTGTGGGAGACATTTTGATTTGCTCCTGTCTGTCTGTCTGTCTGTCTGTCTGTCCGTCCGTCTGTCACACTTGTCCGCTCTCTAAGTCAAACAGTTTTCATCGGATCATCACCAAACTTCATCAAAATGTTAGTGGCCATAATATCTCGATCAAGTTCGATAACCAGCCATATTGCCCAAGGAATCTCAGAATTATGGCCCTTAGTCATTTTTGAAACTATAAAGGTGCATTAGTGAGCCCGAATGGCATCATTCTGAATTTACTATAACTTCTATATAGAAATCTTGTCCATGCTTCTTCTCCAAAACTGCTTGGGGAATTTCATTAAAACTTCACAGAAGTGTTTGTCACCAAGCGTAGTTGTGCATATTGTCAGGAGTTTCCGCTTGGATTAGTTTTTGCCGAGTTATGGGCCCTTTTCTTTACTATATAACTTCCATATTGAAATCTTGTCCATGCTTGATCTCCAAAACCGCTTGGGGGATTTCATAGAAACTTAACAGGCATGTTTGTCACCTAGCCTAGTTGTGCATATCGTCAGGAGTTTCTGTTCGGATTTTGATTTTGATTTGCTCCTGTCTGTCCGTCTGTCTGTCCGTCTGTCTGTCACACTTGTCCGCTCTCTAAGTCAAACAGTTTTCATCGCATCATCACCAAACTTCATCAAAATGTTAGTGGCCATAATATCTCGATCAAGTTCGATAACCAGCCATATTGCCCAAGGAATCTCAGAATTATGGCCCTTGAATTATCAAAAATAAGTTGTTTAAGGCTTGTCCGCTCTCTAAGTCAAACAGTTTTCATCGGATCATCACCAAACTTCATCAAAATGTTAGTGGCCATAATATCTCGATCAAGTTCGATAACCAGCCATATTGCCCAAGGAATCTCAGAATTATGGCCCTTGAATTATCAAAAATAAGTTGTTTGAGGCTTGTCCACTCTGTAACTTGAACAGTTATCATCTGATCTTCACCATACTTTATGAAAATGTTTGTGGCCATAATATCTCGGCCAAGTTCGATAACCAGCCGTATTGCCCCAGTCATGTCAGATTTATGGCCCTTGAATTATCCAAAATTGGCTGTTTAAGCCTTGTCTGCTATGTAACTGAAATATTCATCAACTGATTTTCAATAAACATTATGATAATGTGTGTGGCCTTAATATCTTGGCCAAGTTCGAAAACCAGCCACTTTGCACCAGGCATATCAGATTTATGGCCCTTTGATTTATCCGAAATTAGCCTTTTAAACATGTCACTAACCTGGTTCATCTATACTATAGCTATCATGACATTACCTACATTGCATTATGAGAAAGTACTGTGCTAAGCAGCTATAAAGGTATTTCTTACACTGTTTAAGTTTTCATTTTACAATATCTGTTCCATACTCATGATTTGGTTCTTGTCTCATTTTCTGCTATTTTTATTATATGATGTTCACCAAATGCTATAATTATCTGTGTAATAAAAAAACAGCCGCTTTGACCCCGGCACATAAGACTTATGGCCCATTTATTTATTTACAATTGGCCTTGATAGCCTTGTACACTCACTCTCATGGTCTTTTTTCAGTGCATCTTCACTGATATATCAAAATGTTAATGACAACAAGTTTGACAACCAGCCACATTGACCCTGGCACTTCAGGATTATGGCCCATCAGAAATTGAAACTTATGTTTTTCCTGATCCTCCAAAAATTTGTGACATTGTTTATGACTAATATTGCACAGAACTTCCGTATGCCCTTTTAATAAATTGCCATCTTTATATTCACTTCACCAGTTTTATCCTGTGCATCATCAAAGATGATGCCTTTGTGGGAGACATGTGCTTTTCCCAAAAGCAGTTCTAGTTATTTTTTGCACTATATATTGTCTATATGATGACCGAAAGGAATCAATTTTTGCGGAAATTTTTGACTAATCAAAACATTTTAGGAACTGATGTAAGTTAAGTTTACTGTGTTTATAATGTCATAACTACTCTGGTTTTAAATATATTCACCCCTATGTTGACTGTAAGAATATATAATATTACTTTTATTTTGTTTACAGGTCTTCTACTGTTTATATGATAAAATGTGATATTTGAAAGTAATAAATATTTTTTTCCTGATATTAGACTTGGCACCTTTAAATACTGGAATGGAAAAAAATTTAAATGAAAAAAAAAGGAATATATTTGCTACAAAATATTTCTATCAAATATTCAACATAGAGACATAAGACCACAGAAAATTTTAAGGTCATGGTCACACTTTAGCATGGATGAGGTGAAAGCCAGGGATATGACTGTGTTTGTAACTTTTGATTTTTACTTAACACTACAAGCATGGTCCACAGTAAATTGAATGTAATTATTTATTCTAAGATAGGCACATGTACAATTCAAATCTAGGTTTAAGCTTTCAAAAATGTATAGGAGATTACAAATCATGGAAAAGAAATAAAATACTGTAACAGTAAATGCTTGTTCGTGAATTGATTTGTGATGTGGATGTTCTCACTGCAGGATGACATGCAATGAGTATGCTTTAAGTGATTGCAGGAAATCATTTATTTAAGAGGAAAAGGAAATGGATCTGTAATTAAATAACTATTAAGAATTAATTGAAGGAAATTGTCCTAGATCAATAATCAGTGCATTACCCAGTACAAAGGGACATAAACCAGAGTTAAAGAGACATGTTTTAAAGAAGTGTTCTTGCCCTTATACTAACAAGCATTATTGCACAGAATTATTTCAGTTAGAGTATTCTGCATAATGTATTATAGATGTCAGTTTTAATATCCTATGCCATCTTAAAATACATTTTATGTTGAAATGAACCTATCTGTCTGTCTGTTTGATGGTCGATGGGCCGGTCTGTTGATCGTTCCATTGATCTATCACTGTTTGTTTAAATAAACAAACTATTTCAGATGAAGTCTCATGAGAACGAGATGTTGGCACTGCACGAGGAGCGGCAGAAGCGAGAAGAGCTCGAGAGGAAGTTACGAGAGGAAACACAGCTGCGGGAAGAGTTGGTGGCGCAACAGATCAAATACAGGGAGAAACAAAAACAACAGGTATAAGCAAGCATATACACTATTGACATGAACATCATCAAATTTCACTATGAAGATATAGGTAGCTTTACTGTTAATGGGAGGTTATAAGAATCCTGAAAAAGAACAAGGCATATTTTTCTTTCTGTCACTGGATGTAAAATCACCCCTCATTTTTAAAAACTGCTAATCCTACAGTCCCCATGCTTACTTGTACACATGCTTACTTGTACACTAACTTGGGTCTTTTATCCATATATACAGGTGTTATTGCATATATGCACATCTTCAGTCTCTTAAGGGTCTACACGTTTTCTATTAAGTTAATCAATCCATTTATTTAATAAATTTCTATAAAATACTTCCATGAACAAATAATAGTCCTCTCAGGTAAACCCTTTACTCCATATATGCGGTGTTTATTTCAAGCAGTGTAGATCAAGCTGTACCAGCTCACTTGGATCTACACTGTTACAAGTATACCAGGGAGTAAAGGCTTAAATTCAAAGAAGTCCATGAAACCATTTCAGCTGGTAAAGAAAATATTGGTTTTTCTGTTTGTTTCAGGCCCGTCCATTGACCCGCTACTTGCCAGTAAGAAGTCCAGACTTTGACTTGAAAGTTCACATAGAGACAGCAGGTCATAATCTAGAAATATGTCAACATGTCATCATAAACTCTAATAGTGCTAGAGGATTTCTTGTCAAGATGGGCGGGAAAATCAAAACCTGGCATAAACGCTGGTTTGTATTTGACAGAATGAAAAGATCTCTTGTGTACTATGTAGACAAAAGTGAGAGTAAGCCCCGAGGTGGGATATACTTTCAAGCTATAGAGGAAGTTTATGTTGATCACTTACGGACCGTAAAAAGCCCAAATCAAAAATTGACATTCTGTGTTAAAACTTATGAAAGGACCTATTTTCTTGTGGCCCCATCACCTGAGGCCATGAGAATCTGGATAGATGTGATATTTACTGGAGCAGAGGGATATCAACAGTTTCTACAATGAGTGCAAAAGTAGTTCGTGTTTGTTTTGTGCATACTTGGTTACTATTTTATGATGTCAAGGTTTTGTATCTGACTTTCAGATAATCTAATGTTACACTTCCCAGTAAATTCATTGATGAATGGCTGTGTAAAATTGTGTAATAGAAGAATAAGAAGTGAGAATGCGGAAAACATGTATTAAAAAATTATTGCAACTCCATGTAAAAGAATAATCATCATTTTTATATATTGCATAATACTTCAGAAACTTGCCCAGAAATCAATTAAACTAAATAATTCAAAATATCTGTTAGATATTCTGCTGTTTTATATTCAAAATTGATCTCGTGTAAAATGAGAGCCCACAGCTGTTATGTATGTGGCTTATATGAAAACTACCAAAGATTCTGCTGGGAAGGTGTTTACATTGTTTTTCACACATAAGAAGAAAAGGGAATGCTTATAAAATTTAACATTGGCTGTAACTTTGCCATTTATTAATACTTCTTCACCAAACTTACTTAATTAATATTTAGACAACAGGATTGCACTGAAGCCAAAATCTTCGGGTCAGGATCACTTCGCAGAGTTATGTCCCATTTGTACTTTGATTGTGTCACAAAAACCTAAAATTGGCTATAATTTTGTCATTTCTGGATAATTCTTCAGCAGACTTCCAAATTGTAGGATAGAAATGCAGAAATGAAATTTTAATTGAGGGTATAGTTAACTTTGGTGGTTCACTTTAGGAAAGAAGTTTATCTTTTCACTGATCAACCCTTTAACAGTGCTCTATATTATATGCCTTTATGGCATGTAGATCCGTATCAGCCAGCACATCCCGTGCCATCAGATCAGGATCTGCACTGTTAGCTTTCTAAATTATTAGGTTATTTCCGACCCAAAAAGCAAACAGTGCAGATCCTGATCAGATGGCATGGATGTGCAAGCTGATCTGGATCTACAATGTTCACATTATCTGTTACATTTGGGATGATTGTAGACTGTGATCACTGTCAACACTGCTCAATATTCCGTCAATAGATTAAGTGATTTTTTAGTTGCTTGACATTTAATAGCACGAAATGCAGTGTTAGCAAAATTTAGGCTAACTCTAGCCAAACTGTTCCAAAGTTAATTATTACAAGATAAAAGGTTAAATTGAAGACTGTTGTTGACAAAATTTTTAATGATCAGAAATAAAGAGTTAATTAATGATTAAAAATTACGAACAAAAAGTGACCAATTAAAAAACTTTAGGTGAGTGTATACATGTTTGATTGCATATCCCATCAGTTTATATCCAGATCAGCTGCACATCATGCTGTCTGATCTAGATCTATACTAGTCAAAAATGTCAAAAGAAGTAAATAGCACAGATCATGACCAGTGCCCAAGGTTATAAAACTGAGAATGAAAACCAGTCTCAAATCTCAAGCATCTGATTGGCTGAAATGGCAACCAGTCGCCATTTCAGCCAATCAGATGCTTGAGATTTGAGACTGGTTTTCAAACTCAATTTTATAACCTTCAGCCTAGATGGCAGAAATATGCCAGCAGATCCGGATCTTCACTGTTTACCCATGAGATAACTGCTTGATCCCATGGAGAAAAGGGTTAAGGTACACTAGGTTTGCACTCAGCACTTTATCTTGTAGACAATCAAAGTAAGCTGAAATCTAAATGGATTATTAAAAAATAACTCTCCCATATAGGAACTAAATATCTGAATTACAGTTATTTTTCTACATAATGAAAAAGTGATTGCACTTATATCTCGATTTATTCCTCTATAAATTTGATAGCAAAGTTATTTAAGACTTCATTAAAATATATTATCCATGATCTATCCCTTAATTTGCATAACCAATCATTTCAGAATTGAATATAATCTGAAAATCAATTGATGCTTTCATTGAATATTAATATTAAAGCATTTTTACTGATCTGTGAAGTTGGAGATGGTTATATTCAATGCATACAGGCACAAGAAATATATTGGAAATCTGTTGATTTATATTGAATAATGCTGGATGCAGAAAATGCAAGGTCAAAAATTGTCAATAAAGGTGGAAATTAGCTTACCAGATTTGTATCTGTCTGTTCAAGTTTGTTTAAGTGTGAAGGTGCTAGTTAACGTAATTTGATGGGCATCTTTATTGGCAAATATTTGAAGTTTGCTTATCACTAATTTATGAATAGCATATTTGAAAATCTTTACCTGGTGTGTCTTGGTAGGGAAAATCTTGTCTGGGTAATAACATGCATAGTTTAACCCTTTCCTGGATATATACGCATTTTTACGCATGTGCGACCAGTGTAGATCCAGATCAGCCGGCACATCCGTGCCGTCTGATCAGGATCTGCACTGGTCGCATTTTGGTCAGAAATAACCTAACAAATAAAAAAGCGAACAGTTTAGATCAGATCAGACGGCACAGATGTGCCTGCTGATCTGGATCTAAACTGTTCTCCCTAGCAATAAAGGTGTTTCTGTACAGGAAAGGGTTAAGCCTTTATTTCGTATACAGGTTTAATTGCATGGGAAAACAGTGTAGACCCTGATCAGCCTGCACATCTATGCCATCTGATCAGGATCTGCCTTGTGCTCTTTTGATGCACTAGGATATTTCTGACTATGAAGCGAACAGTGTAGATCCTGATAAGATGACATGGATGTGCCAGCTGATCTGGATCTACAATGGTTGCACACATATTAAAATGTGAACTTGTATACAGCAAGCACAATACAACCTTCTCCAAACAACCATCTGTATATAGCAACCTTGTTTCTGGCTGACTTATGGAATTTCCAAACAATACATCATGAAAATACTGGCTCCAAACATTTGCTCCAACATTGTTTTGGACAATACAGGTTTCTTACTATGTTCCAGTAGCTCAAGCAGAATTATGAAAATTGTTGCCAATGGTTATGATTCAAAATAAAAATCATTTCCCCTGCCTCAGTGTCTTAACCCTTTCCTTGATATATACACATTTTTACGCATGTGCGACCAGTGTAGATCCAGATCAGCCGGCACATCCGTGCCGTCTGATCAGGATCTGCACTGGTCACATTTTGGTCAGAAATAACCTAATGAATCAAAAAGCGAACAGTTTAGATCCTGATCAGACAGCACAGATTTGCCGGCTGATCTGGATCTAACTGTTTGCCCTAGCAATAAAGGCATATCTATGAAGGAAAGGGTTAACTGGATGTTTACCAGCAATCATCTGTGTATGATCCTGTTGATTGTAGACCCATTAAATGGGTACCTGTTGTTAATGAGAGATGTTTATGTTACTTATGGTTCATTGCTTGTAAACTTGAGACTATATTACATGTTGTATTCCCCCCAAATGTGAGCTTTTATATGAATAAACAATGAAATGATCTTAAAAGTGCTTATCTTTCTTTCAATTTATGTTATACATCAATGAAACATGTGATTATGATTAACATCAGTATGTAAAGTATGTAAGACAATGTCACAATGACTTTAGGTAAAATAGTCAAAATCTGACCAGGGATCTCTCCGCATCAAAATAGTCTCTCGGACATTCTGTAACCGAACTACTTTAGCGCTGCACCAGTGGTATCAGTCGTACGAGTTCTCTCCCCTACCCTCTGCTTCCCCACCCTACCCATACATGTGAACACACACCATATAGAGGGATATTTCAGCGGACTCACTCTACATCGATATTTTGACAGATCACAGAAGATTCTTGACGGGAATGAGATCCATGTTTGACTAATATGGAGTGCGTGACCGGCGGTATCCAATCATTCTCAAAATGGTTTTGGAAAGATCTAGGGTAAGATGGCGGTAGCTAGTGGCTACAGAAGAATATAGCTGATGATTTCGGGTCCTCTAGATCGTCAGTACAAACCAATGGATGTATCTTTAAGCCACCATTAGCCGCATTACATCATTATTTCTTGCTTTCAAAATTAAACGGTAAATTTTTTTTGGTAGCCACATTTTCCTCCAGGACCGCGCAGAAGGCTGTACATGATGCTACATATTCTGCTTGCTAAACTTAGCTACACATTTAAAATTCAGTGTCTTTGGAAGTTACACGTTGTCAGCCAGATGTTAATGAAGAAGTGTTACTTCACAAATAATAACATAACATTATCAACTTGGCATGGTCATTATCATTCAGAGGCACTGCTAACGTGTTCATTAACCTCTACAGTAAATAAATTGAAAGAGTAATGTTTTGTGTAACGTCAAACTGGTGGATTTATAATTCTCAAATTTTAGCTCACCTGTCATATAATGACAGGGTGAGCTTTTGTGAGGGGCTTTCATCCGTCGTCAGTCCGTTCACAATTGTTGTCCGCACTCTAGCGGTCGTAATTTTGGTCCAATCTTCTTCAAACTTGGTCAGAATATTTATCTCAATGATATCTAGGTCAAGTTCAAAACTGGGTCATGTGACCTTGAAATTTAGGTCACTAGGTCAAATTATAGAAAAAGCTTGTCTGCACTCTAGCAGTCTTAATTATGGTGCGATCTTCTTTAAACTTGATCAGAATGTTTATCTCAATGATATCTAGATCAAGTTCGTAACTGGGTCATGTGACCCTAAAACTAGGTCACTAGGTCAAATTAAAGAAAAGCTTGTCCTCACTCTAGCTGTCTTAATTTTGGTGCGATCTTCTTTAAGCTTGGTCAGAATGTTTATCTCAATGATATCTAGGTCAAGTTCGAAATTGGGTCATGTTACCTTGAAATCTAGGTCAGTAGATCAAATTATAGAAAAAGCTTGTCCACACTCTAGCGGTTGTAATTTTGGTGCGATCTTCTTTAAACTTGGTCAGAATGTTTATCTCAATGATATCTAGATTAATTTGGTAACTGGGTCATGTGACCCTTAAAACTAGGGCACTAGGTCGAATTAAATGAAAAGCATGTCTGCAAGCTTAAAGTTGGTCAGATTGTTTATCTCAATGATATCTAGGTCAAGTTCGAAACTAGGTCATGTTACCTTGAAATCTAGGTCACTAGGTCAAATTATAGAAAAAACTTGTCTGAACTTTAGCGGTCTTAATTTTGGTGGGATCTTCTTCAAACTTGGTCAGAATTATGACATATGCTTCAAGTTACAAACTGGGTCTTTGACCTTTTAAACTAGGTCTCTAGGTCAAATTATAGAATAAGCTTGTCCACACTCTTAACAGTCTGAATTCTGGTCAGATCTTCTTTAAACTTGGTTAGAATGTCTATCTCAATGATATCTAGGTCAAGTTCGAAAGTGGGTCATGTGACCTTTAAA
The DNA here is from genome assembly GCA_038501625.1 of Corbicula japonica. NCBI lineage: Eukaryota > Metazoa > Mollusca > Bivalvia > Venerida > Cyrenidae > Corbicula > Corbicula japonica. The sequence goes on along the minus strand of JAZAYU010000043.1, from coordinate 4,600,971 downwards.
TCTAGGTCACTAGGTCAAATTATAGAAAAAGCTTGTCCGCACTTTAGCGGTCTTAATTTTGGTGGGATCTTCTTCAAACTTAGTCAGAATGTTTATCTCAATGACATCTACTTCAGTTACGAAACTGGGTCATGTTACCTTGAAAACTAGGTCACTTTGTAAAATTATAGAATTAGCTTGTCCACACTCTAACAGTCTGAAATTTGGTCAGATTTTCTTTAAACTTGGTCAGATCGTCTATCTCAATGATATCTAGGTCAAGTTCGTAACTAGGTCATGTGACCTTGAAAACTAGGTCACTAGGTCAAATTATAGAAAAAGCTTGTCCGCGCTCTAGCGATCTTAATTATGGTGGGATCTTCTTCAAACTTAGTCAGAATGTTTATCTCAATGATATCTATGTCTAGTTCGAAACTGGGTCATGTTACCTTGAAATCTAGGTCACTAGGTCCAATTATAGAAAAGCTTGTCCGCTTTCTAGTGGTCTTAATTTTGGTCTGATCTTCTTCAAACTTTGTCAAAATGTTTATCTCAATGATATCTAGGTCAAGTTCGAAAGTGGGTCATGTGACCTTGAAAACTAGCTCACAAGGTCAAAGAATACAAAAATCTTGTCCACACTTTGTCTTAATTTTGGTACGATCTTCTTCAAACTTGGTCAGAATGTTTATCTCAATGCTATCTAGGTGATGTTGGTAACTGGGTCATGTGACCTTGGAAACTAGGTCAATAGGTCGAATTTTAGAAAAAGCTTGTCCGCATTCTAGCAGTCTTTATTTTGGTCCTCTTTATCAAGCTTAGTCAGAATGTTTATCTCAATGATATCTAGGTCAAGTTTGAAACTGGGTCATTCGACCTTGAAAACTAGGTCACTAGGTAAAGCTATAATAACAGCTTGTCTGCACACTAGTGGTCTTAATTTTAGTATTCACGTTCATTACCATAAGATCTTGGTTCCTTTCTTGAAATTGCCATATTGCATTATTGGATCCAGAGTTATGGCCCCTGAAAGTGCCAAAATTAACTATTTAGACCTTGTCTGCACAATAGCAGCTTCATTTTTAATTTGAATTTAATCAGACTTGTACAATACTTGAGCTACTATAAGATCTCAGTTCCTTTTTTGAACCAGCTAGATTCCATAATAGGTTCCAGAGTTATGGCCCTTGAAAGAGCCAAAGTAAGCTATTTTGACCTTTTCACAATAGCAGCTTTATTTGTTGACTTGATTTTACCACACTTGCACAAAACTCTTGCAAGCATTGAGCAGTTGTTGACAGGTGAGCGACTCAGGGTCCTATGGACCCTCTTGTTTATCTATCATATTTGTAATGATGATCTAGGCAATATCTTGAACCTAAGGCATATAAAGTCTGAAAATTTCCAATGAATTTTCTTTCTTAATATTGCTTGTAAAAAACAACATTAACCGGAAGTGTTCTCCATCTCCTTACTTCTCTGTTGGCTGTGTTTGGAAGTTGTGTTTTCTGAGTTGACTGTTTCGGCTATGTTAAAGCCGCTTCTTCATGGGATAACGCTTTACTCCATTGGATATGGCTGATATCCTTGGACGAACAGTGTTGCTCCAGATTTGGCTTTTACATTTATAAGATTTTTTTCTTGCCAATAAGCGACCAGTGTACATTCAGATCAGATGGCACAAACCCTTATATATGGTTAACCTTTTTAGTCGGGTCAATTTCAATATGTGACTCTTGTAAAATAAGTCAATGAAGTCAGCAATAGCTTTATTTTAATGTTATATCACCCACAAAACAATGTAAATTATCTATACAAACTTTGCGAATCTACCAGTCAGTAAAAATTGTTAATGATTTCTCAATGAATTATGAAGGAACAATTCAGTTTTCCTTTACTACAAATTTATATTTTATGAATCCGCATTTTAGATATTGGTTTAAACACGTTGTATTTGCTATTGCTATGGGCATTAAGTTCCTACATTATTATCGTGTGCCCTCCCCGAATGACATTGTAAATAAGTTGCACGGCTGGCAAAGTTGACAAGCAAATAATGGTATGTTTTATAGATCATAATACAGTATAGTATTTCAGTTATGTGCAACTCGTACCAAAGAAATATCTTGCGCTCTGCAAAAAGAGTCTTCCAAATTTTAATATTTTTGTTTCAAACTTGTCACGTCAAAGAACGTTATCATCAGCATTGCTGAGCCTTTTCTAGTTAACTCCATATGGAAATGGAAGCCTCTTCAAAGCAGTCCCTCGGTAGCGGCAGCCCTAACCTAAAACAATCACGTACATTCATAAAGTTGAGCAGATAAACAACAGATATATCATAGAAAAGTTACTTAGATATTATTTCCTGTGTGATTTAAATATTATTGTTGTGTGCTAATAATTGATTTTATGTTCTTTTTACATAACGTTACATTAATTTTGTAAAATTGCAAATGTTTAAATGACTTCTTAAGGCCCGGTCACACAGAACTCCGCGTCTAAATCACGTACAAAAAGTCATGAAAATGTAGTGGACGTGGTCGTAAGTGGTAATTTTTGGTCAATTTTGGCTTGGCCGTGCTTTGAACGTGGTCTGGCTGTCAGCGGCTGTTCCACTGCTGAAACACTGCCTAAGCACGGCTTACCACTTCCAGCCACGTGTAAGGTTAAAAATAGGTTCGCGCGTGTTGTTCGCACCCAGATGTTCCGTACCACCCTCCTCCTCCTCCTCCTTCTTCTTCTACTCTCAGCAAGGATATGTTGGGCCTGTATCAGTTGGTTCTGTTGGTGCTGAAGCATAAAGATGAGGGCATCACGACGTTGAGGGTTCATTTTCACCCCTTGACATCTAGACTGCAAGTGCTGAGGTCTCAGAAAATTGCGGTATTTATATGCCGCAAATCAGAAGTGATACAGAAGTGATTAGGCAGTGAACAATCGTATTTAGCACTTGTTCCAGACGTCGTTTAAACGGGCTTAGGTAGTGCTATGTACGCTGAAAAATCCACTTGTCAGTGATAAGCCGCAAAACACACGCTATTTCCCATGATACCAACGCGTAACACCCGTCCGATGACCGTGCTCTGCCAGTGACAGACCGCTAAACTTTCGCGTCTCACTGCGTCTCCCCAAGTTTTAATCACTGCCGGAACACGGATTATCACGTGTGTTTCACGTGTGTTGCACGTCTTTACCACGTGTGTCGCCCGTGGTTGTCCGCGGGCTAAAATTTTGAGCAGTTCAAAACTTTTTGCCGCGTCCGACGCCGTTTCGAATTCTCCCCGCGTCCTGCCAGGTCCATAAATCGACTTTAGCTCGTCTTAAACTCGACACCAAGGCGAACAACATTGTCTGCTTCACGGGAGACCACTTTTTGACGGTTTTTTGCCGTGATTAAGCCGTAAATCGCTGTGTGACCGGGCCTTTACGACACAAAAACACAACAAAATGTTTTCCACTATACACAAAGTTAAACGTCTATAGTTCTGAGGATAACAATGTTTTTTTTCAGAAATGTTCTATTTACATACAAAGGATGTTAAGATATTTATAATATGGCTTGGCAGTCAAGAAAAAGACTTAGACGAAGTGATGTATTTTTAATAACAAGCAACCTACTTTATGAAAGCTAATATTGTAGTTTTGACAGCGAACAACTAATAATTAACCATTGGTTATCACGCAGGCACGAGATACCGCAAATCAGCAAAAGAATGGCAAAATAAAGCAATTAAGTGTGTATCGCAGGAGATACAACATTCATAATGCCCTTAATGAATTCCATAATATTCGCGTGAAAGTAAGTTAGACTGAGAGACACTTATGTAAAACTTACAGTTTCAGTTTGACACAAACCGGACTGACTGCAGCTGAAACAAATGTTTAACAAATGTTTATTTAACTTAATGCATTCATTGTGATACACATATTTGCGTTGTTAAAAGTGTGTAAAGACTAAGGGGATTTCATAAAATAACCAAAATGTTTTCAATTTTCGAGTCAATTTATATATCTCTACTCTTATATAAACTCAACGGCTTTTAGGAAAGGCTAACTTTGTTCGACGATACGCGGAAACAGGTTAACGTCACACGTGTTTTTCCGCAGAACAACACACGGACAAATTGATTTTATTGTAAATACATTTTACTATATTGTTTCATTAAACAAGACCTTCGTCACATCAAAGTTCAAAAATCAGGTTTAGTATTAGAAATATGGCGAACAGATATGACAATCTCATGAAAATTCTTCATTAATAGATAATACACTGAAACAAAATGACGTACTCAATTTACGTAAGATCTGAACATGGTTACATCAAACTTAAAACGATTCCATGCCCATCTTCAGACTGTGTAAAAACATATTACTAATCACCGAAGTAAAAATGTTATTGATACCTGGTTTCGTTAACGAATCCTTCTTTATTCTATCCACACTACTGGTGGTTTGTTTAACAGGTCCTGAAGAACCCGGTATTTCTTCATTCACTTTCTTCACAACATCTGCTGCTGGCGTTGTAGACGGTTTGGCCGTAACTGAACGCAAAGTGGTAGAGGACGCTGCTTCTGTAACCAACGACGATGGCTGATCGTGATATGGTGTCGCCGATTTGTGCTCACCTATGCCATTGAGCTCCGTCAAAGTTTCATTTGATCCACTGATGCTAGATGTTTTGTTAAAAGTCATGCCAGTCTTATCAGTATGGTTTCCAGTTGGATTGATTGTGTCACCCATGCCACTGAAGATGAGTTTAGCGGTTGGTTCACGTACAGACAAAATGTTTGTATCAACATGCGTTGCTAAACCTAAAGAAGACTTGCACATTATGATACACAACACAAATATAACTAAATTCCTTTTCATGAACATTGTTTATATTTGCATGATAAAATCTTTTGAAAACAATGTTTTATAATTTTGACTCCAACTTAAGATAACTTAGTTATTATACTGGCATTAACATATTTTAATTCTTATTTACTTCAACTTTATTCTTACGTCTTGTCTAATTGTTTATTATATATGACATGGTTAATGACAACTAGACAGATTAATGGTTTCATGCAGAACTTTTGCAACAGCATGCCCATATGTCATGCATTCTATCCCTTATTTATGCCTGGAGATTGGTTGGTGTAGAAGAAACGGCAGCTGTTATTGCTGAAGGTAAAGTAGGGCTCTCCGGCAAAAAATAAATGAATAAATCGCAACATTGATTGCATAGTGTTCTTTGAATTTTCGGCAGCTAAAACCCAAACACGGAAGATTTTGGATAAAGATCTTTAAGTTTAAGCAGCTGAAAAACACTTGTAGATCAGTGTTATTAATGTCAACTTTATACAGCAAAACACGTCACCCTACGACACCTAGTAAGCTATGCAACGTGCGTGAAATCGAAATTAACATATTGAGGATGGTATTAATTAATGTTTTGTTTACAACTGTAAATTTCTCATTTAAATATCGCACTTTGCCACCGGTATCAAAACATCTGTTTACGCATAATTAGTCAGTTAAACGGTAACATTCGCCTGATAATTGATCGAATATTGATAAAATTAACAGATATATCTGGATCTTTTACTGCTTAGCGTACACACCATAATGTTTAATCTTGGGCTTTCTTTTTTAATACGATCGAGTTACAATATTAGAACCTCTTTCAAAATTATCATTTTAAGTTCCGCTTAGTGTTTTCATTAAGTCACTCAAAGCATTCACCTCGTTGGTTGTGGGGTTATATTAAATTAATATACCTCATTAAAATCTTTCAAAATCAGCGATAAGGCAAACAAACATTAGATCTTTTGCTCCCGAACTTGCGTTGGAGGAAAAGAAGTTTAGAAATACCCGAATCGCTCTCAAGTCAGGACTGTGTTGCGTTTTCAGCAATTAACGTATTCGGACTCGTAGATCAAATTTGTTAATGTAAATAGTATTTTGTAACTTTTAGAGTTCCCGTTTTAAAGTAATTTGCGTCACAAATGATATTGCCCTTACCAGGAAGCGAACCCGCACCGTCATGGCGACATCGCCTAGCCTTGCAATGCCAACAACGCAACAATTGCCCGGGACAACCTCCAAATAGGTTAATCGGATAGCCCTCATATACGTTATCATCACTGCATGACATCAGTAACAGATTGTTTAACTGATAACAGTACTTACTATATTAACTGGGCTTTGAACCACTTATCTGCCTTTTTTAGTATAGAACTTTGCATATCAGATCGATTTTCCTCGTGTTTTACACCCCAATTCCCATTTCGCCCTTGTAAGATAAGTCTAGCGCGGTGACGTATTTGAACTATTGAACACGCACTTTGACGTGTTTGAATACATTGGAAGCCACCGAACTCGAGAAATATGAACATATTGCAGGCCCGGATTCATTGAGCCTGCTCATGGGTAGTAATGCCTGTATGAGAAATGACATAGTAATGGCAGTGCTTCAACACAAATATTTCCGGACGCATTGCCTTCACTTCAACGTTAAATATATCGGGTCTGGTGGACATTACCCATGTTACCGACCTCATATAAAAAAAAGATACAATTTATAATGTACGTAAATGAGACACCGTACGATTTTTATACGTTTTAAAAATCTGAAGCTGGTGGTCTTATCGTGAAGACGTTCCAAACAAGGTTTTAGTAAACACAATGACACGAATGTTCATGGAAGCAATCTCCTTCGCAGAGTTGTCGTTCCTTACACTCACTTTACATCTCTGCGAAAGGCTCAATGTCAAGATTTTTGACCAAACTCGACAGCCCTATTTTATACAGTCATAATTATGAATTTGAAAGCTTGAGGTAAAACAAATGACAGAAATCTTCACTATCTTTCATTAAAACCGATGAAACCCAATCTATTGTAAATGTAATTAGTGAACTATTTCTTTGAGTTAAAGCAAAAGTAGTTGAAAGTAGTCCCAGCCTATAACAGAGGTGAATGTAATAGAGAGTGTCATGGAAGGTGACATATTATTCGTATCCACTAATTCTTTCACTTTGCTTCGAAGTGTCCATAAAGTGGTCTTGTAGTCTATGATACTATGAAGTGTTCACTTTAAATTTATTTTTGAGTTTTTTTAATAACTGCTTTACAAAACTGAAAGTAAATATCCACCATGAATTTAGTTTAATAGAAAAAATCCTCGTATTATTTACCTACATTATTACAAATTTATAAAATGATGTAGAAACCACGTCCATGGTTTGTTAAATTCGACTTTAACATGCTCTTGTCTTAGACAAAAAGTACCAACATGTAGATTGCGATTGATACGAGTGAAGAATATAAAAAAATATTATTGCTCTATGGAACATAAAAAAAACATGAAATTCCTTGGCGTTTAAACTGTTGCGTAATAATGTCAACTTAAATTAGAACTGTCAGCACAGTCTCTGCAAAAATGCATTATGGAAAAAACGTATGTTATGCCCAAAGCTTCGAGAGGAACACGACATAGTTCAAAACACCATTTCACGTATCTATACATATCAAAAAACTACTAGTGAAAGTATAAACACAAAGGCCTTAGTGCAATCAAGACAAATGCATCTACATCATTATTCAACATGAGAATTTCGTGGATGACAGTTTTTTTCTGTAGACAGCTTTAGTATACATCGTCCAAAATCAACGTCTTTTTGTTTTTGTTCCGTTTAATTCTACGACAATGTTTTGAATATGTTGTGGTGGTTCTTTAGAGATACTCGGATCCTCTAACGTTTAACCTTTCCCCATCCAGTCGACGAGAACAAGAACCCCGGCGACTAGACAGATGATACCAGCGATAATGGTGATAGCGAAAGCTCCGGACAGATAGTCATCTAATACGTCGCCAATCTTAGCTCCATAAATGATAATACCAATGATGATGAAAACACCTAAAATAAAGAGCATTTGTAAATTTCATTAAGAAAGTTGGATAACTTGATATTTTCATCCGTTTTGTCAGCTTAGAATCTGGTTAAAACTCCCAGTGAAAAAAGAATTGGTACTGGCCGTTCTGAATCGGTAATCCCTCATTATCGCAAATTGTTGTTGGTGTCTGTTTTGACATAAATCATATTATAAACCCTAGTTCTATTTTCTTCTATCTAATTTCTGGCTGAGAAAGCTGTATTCAAACACTTATACTGACTAACATTATTGTTAATCTAAATTCGCTGATAATTTTTATTTGTTAATGTAATAGACATATCACTATAAAAGGAGAAATTCTTGAGATTGAGATATATTGCTCACATGCACAGAGGGAGAGGATGGCACAGACAAGCTTTAGAATCTCCTTGTCGCTTTTGATGAAGATGACGACGATGCAGACTGCAAGCGCTCCGATGATCAAGAGTAACCCGATTATTTCAAGCGCTTGAGTTGCTTCCTGCCAATCTGAAAATTAATGGATGCATATATTTATGTTTAAAACAATAATAATAGTCACAAAAATTTATTTCAGTTGTCTTGTATTTTACAACTGTTGAATTTTATATACATGTACTTTGAGTTATCTATTATATCGTGATAATCACTGTCATGCTCGGGCACCGGCACGGTGTTTTCGGGCACCGGTATTGTCATACAATATGGCAATTTACATAAATTTAAGAAAGAGGTATTTTAAGGGTCAACTGTTATCGAACATTTTGGTTTATCTCGGATATGGTATGTTATTACTTTGCATAAATTATACATGTACATTTAATTTCAGAGGATTTCATATGATGACATCTTCTGCAAAGCTATCAGTTTCAATGCCCAACGTCATGACTTGCACAATAGACGACGTTATCGTACGACAATACCGGTGCCCGAAAAGACCGTGCCGGTGCTCGATCACGACGGTGATAATGTGACAGGAACACCTATTCAAGATCGCGATTTCCGGCTCTTTGTCAGTTTAAGTAATTGAAGTTACCACTTATATTTTTAACTCTATATGAATTTATAAAAATTATCTCCCTGTCAAAAAAAATCCTCCCTATCAATATATTAATTACCCACTAATCTATCGTTATGTGAGATTTTTCGAAAGAGTGAGGTTTGTTTTAATTAATTTACAACTGAAACTAAATCGACAAAAAGCCGAACGAAGGCGATCTCGAGTGCTCCTGTGGATTGTGTTATTGGTTGAATACAGGTGTGATAATGTGTTATTATTAAGTTACGATGTATTTGATTTCATTTGCATTAAAATATTATGTTTTCCCAAACATTTTGCAAGTTCTTTGTTAATATAACGCTATCAATTTGATGGATTTTCTTGCAGTTTTTGTTGATAAAGATATAAGTATATTTCACTTTTGTGTTACAACTTTTTATAGGAATAACCTAGCCTTACATTCAGCTTTGTTAAACAGACTTCATAAAATCCTAAGCAGGAAAGTAAATTATCGAGATGTGGTTCCCAGTATTTTGTGATTTGTATGTTTATTGTCATATACAAAAATATCGTTTATATGGATCAAAATTAAATTGATATTGTTTTACTTGGGTTTATATTAATCTGGGAGTAGGTGGTGAAGGCAGTAATAATATGCCTATCCATTAATGCCTATGAACAGTGTCAATTAGTCCGTGTCTTCAATATTTTGATACTTGTCATATTTGATTGATTTCAAAGCTTTTTTCCGATATGACAGTATCGCTAGACCATGTGGCTGGAAAAAGTCTCCCCATACATGAACCATCGATCAGTGCTGTTTTCAGTTACATCCTTTGACGATCGTTGAGCACGATACTTTTGTTTGTTATTGTTTTGTTTCAAATATTTAGGCCTGCTTTTATACAGGCGGTTGCTATACCCGAGCTAGTATACCTTTGGGCCTTGTTAAATCAGCAAATCTGTTATAGTTCCAGCATTTTAACAAGAGCTCTTGTCAAAATTCTTATCTGTTCAATAGGCATACTATTGTTTTCTCGTTGAGGGCAACACATTCTTTCATCTGGGACCTTACCCCTAAACGTGGAATGCAATAGTTCGGAAAATACCACATTGCTGTTAAATGCTCACTGACATTTGCACATCATCGGATGGATTGACAAAGGTATTTTTGGTTATGAAGTTAATGATTTTTTTTCAACCCTTCAAATAATGAATTTTATGATTTGTACCTCAGAATATCCCTTACATCAACATCAAAACCTTTATTAAAATCATCTAATACACAACTAAGGACTTGGTTATAATTTAAATAGTGTGATATAATCAAATTAATAATTAATGCATAATCTAAGCATCACTACATATACATTAACATTTTCAGACCAATAATTATATCTTTTTAAAACAATTTTATTTAAAGGCATGCAAAAATAAATAACAACGTCAATATCTTACCCGTTGGGTGTTTTATGTCACTGCACAATTTCAGTCCGAAAATTTCAGAACATCCTTTCCAAAGACCCGAATACTGTTTTACATTGTTTGCATCATAATTGATCCAGTAAGGCAGAGCAACGCCCAGTATCTGAACAACAAGGGCCACAATTATCAATACAAACCCAATCTTAAGAAACATAGAAGCGTTTCCAAAGCCCATTGTCTACAATGTTTCTTAAATTGCTACTTTATATTGTCCTAGCCAGGACCTATATTCTGGGAAATGATCGTGCATGTGATGCTCAATATTCTCACTGCATCGTTTGATGCCATTGATGAGTTTCTATTGATTTTAATGTATTTATTGACAAGATGCTATTGGTTACCGTTTCACGCTTTGTGGTCTGATTATCACAAGTAATCTTCTGAATATTTCACTTTTCCTGTTGCAACTTATTGAAAGATTGTTTTCCTCGTAAAGGATTGTTATTGGAGAAAGTATTATGCAGATAGAGTCCGGAAAACCATGTGAAAAAACAGTCTTCTCTCATTGTCAAAGAAAGAAAGAAAGAAAGAAAGAAAGAAAGAAAGAAAGAAACTGGATTTAGGTTGCACCAACCTCACACTTGCCCCAACAGGTACATAATCATGAACAACATATAAACAAACAAGTACATGTTGTCTAAACGAACTAACTCCAACACGCCGATCAACTCAACAATGTTGCATGCAAAAGCACATTAAACATAAGAAGCTTAAAGCATTGTCAAGCAAAACGGTGGATACTCAGTTACCTTACTGAGACCTTCATAAAATCTGAAACCCCTGACGCCTTCATGTAGGTTATTCACCAAACGAATGAAAGAATGCTGTAGAATCTTTCCTGTTTGAAATAAGAAATGCTTTTTAAGAAAAACGACGAGTAAATGCTTTCAATTTTTAGGTTATTAATCAATTTCCATAAAATAGTAGTTAAAATACCTTGTTGTAGAAGTGGTTTTGGGATTATCGGCGATAAAATGTTTTCTGAGTGAGTTGTAGCGATAAACCTGTTTTAAAAGTTTTTATGAAATGCAAAGATCGCGTCCTTTGAATGTTGAGAAAGATACTTATGTACTTTGTTAATAATACCTCTTAATTTACTTTTTATATTTCAGCCAGTTTAAATATGTGTATTTTTCAAACACTCCTGCTTTTTAAAATTTTGTTTTTGGCGTTGTCTATAATATGCAGGATTTGTCTTCTTAGATCCCCTGTCAAAATTGTATTCTGTTTATGTTTAGTTCTGGCAATTGTTTTCTCGTTTAGGGCATACTCATTATTTCATCTGGGAACCATAATCCGCTTAACATGGAATGGTATAAATCTGAAAATACCGCACTGAAGGTTTCATGTTCGCCGCCTTATGGACACTATCGTTTGGGATGGATTAAAATTGTTAATTTGTGTAAATATTGAGTTGTGCTTAACCCGGGGCTAGGAGGCATGTGCAGTAATATTGCCTTATATTGTCTCTTATTCTTTTTAGTTAAAAAATTAAGTCTAATAAAAGTGATTTTCAACTGCACTTGTATTTTTTTTAATTAACTCTGTTTTTAAAGTTTTTATTTCTGTTATGCTAAGATTGCGTTCATTGAAATCTTTAACATTGTTAGACGCTGTGAGATATATTACAAACGGAACATCATCGCCTTAAAATGAAAAATATACATTAAAATTAAAATCGTCTGTTTTATCATATATTCTTGTGATGACGCAACCATTTGGAAAGATTTAGTTCAAGAAAGTTTGTTTGCTTTTCTGAAGTGTTTGCCTATAATTTTTAAAGTTACTTTTTCACCTTTTTTGTTTATAGGTATCAAGCTCACATTAACATTATCAAGTTAGAAACTGCGCGACTCGATTGATTTTGGCAAATCCATAAAATGTAAAATATGCACATCAGGACAGACAGACAGACAGAAATATTTATTTCGACTTGTACATAGTACATCGTCCATATACAATATACATATTTCAAAACATACATTCAATTTACATACACATTATAGCAATATATGTATATCAACAGTAATATACAACATTTTCACGTGTCAAGTGAAAAAAAAAGAAACAAAAAACTTAAATTCGTATAGAGCATATTTTCTAAATAAGAATAAATATTTGTTACTGAAGTCTAAGGATTGTGTCTTTCGAGGATGAAGCATACCGGATACCGAATTTCTGGTTTTTTCCCAGCGCACTGTCACATGCCATTGTTTATTTCCGGTTATTTAATAGAACTACACGTGTGGTTATTTACCAAAAATAAACCTAAAAATAACATGATTTAACAACTGACAGTGCATTTAAGTATTAATGAAGCTTTTTAAAAGATGTTTACGTGTAAAATTCTGACAATTGAAGCAACTGGATTAATTTGTTCTTAGCATACACGAGCAGAAGCAGACGTTCATGGCAAACATGGAAATGGCCCTTAAAGTTGCATGTTAGATAAGTAAAAATACGTTAGCTTCTTACTATGAGTTAGTTTTAGAATTAAATCTTCGTAACAAAATAATAATTTTTTTTCTTACTTTAATTTTGTCTTAATAATGTTTAACAGTTGATAAATATATTGTTCATTTTTTTTGACATTCAAATAGATTTTTACATTAATGATTAATTAAATTAACTTGGATTCGGTTCTTTGTGGTTTATTCTTTTTATTTTCAGTGCCGTTGAATGGTTCTAATTGGGGCAATAAAAGGTAGCAACAAATGATAAAAGAAAAAAAAAGAAAGAAAAATGGTAACTATACAGGAAAGGCCACATCCAGAAGACACAACTCCCCACACAGCCAACAAATGGAGTGGGAAAAAGCATGGGTAATAAAATGATCAGTTTCAAAATAGACACCACCAACAATTAACGAGAGAGAACCTGAGGGGTTACCACCTTGGAAAGGTTAGTGGCAAAACTATCTGCCACTGGGAGTTTAAACCAGGTTCTAGGGCGCATCAACCTCTCACTTGCCCCAATAGGTTGTCATATGAACGAAAAATTACAAGTTGTCTTGTTTAAATAACAAGTTGTCAAGTTGAAGTATAATAAAATCTGTAAAATGCTCATTGTTCATTTCAAGCAATAAATGCTTTATTTTCTCTCTTTTTTAGTGAGACTGTGAGCTTGTCTTTATTAAAATATGATAGAGTGAAGTTTACATTGTAGAAAAATCAAGTTGATAGACATAACGCCTGAAAATTATTTGATTTTAGCTTTTTTTTAAACGTCATTTTAATTTTTAATTTTTAATAAATGAAAATAGAAATTTGCCGTTGGTTTTAAAAGCCTTTTCGCTATACATGTTCTTGTATGGCTGTTAGGCAAGATGTTATAACAGATAATTTTAAAAGTAGTTATGCAAGAACTCGAGTTGGCGACAACTCTTGCTGTGTATGGTGATTTGAACATTTTGAACAACCAATACTTAGTACGTACTTTATATTGTTGTTTTAATTTTGGAATTTTTAGGGTATGTTCAGTATAATATCACTCTGACGAAAAATAAGTGTGATTGTTCACACTGACTTTTTAATCATTTTTTAAAATTTGTGTGTTGTTATCGCTTTTTAAATTCACCACAAGTTTGACATCGTCACGACCGTGTTGTCAAAACAATAAAATTTGAATCTTTTATGATGAAATAATAGTTTTCCCCACACGTTCTCCTCCAAAGATATTTTTAAACTAGAATGTTACTATAATAATCTGTTGTTTTTTTCTTTGTAGTTAAATTTTGGATTGGATATATCAGTGTTTGCGCGCGCGGGCCAAAATCTTTTTTTACCCATGCCCCGATCCTACTGCCCAATATTTTATAGCCACAGACCACTCCAAGGCAGTTCCCTAACATGTCTGATTTGTCGTTGCGTTGTCGGATAGTGGTCAACTATCTTTGTTACTTGTTTTTTCCAAACTCACAAAAAATACAGTATTCAAAGGGTGTCTGTCACCGTACGGGTTCGGTCTCTTGTAGGGGAAATATCTTTTTGTGTTTTACTTTGTGATTTTTGCCACCTGCTTGTCTAGGCTGAGGGATCTGTAAATGAAAGAGAGAGAGCATGTTTGTTGTAAGAATGTCAATTCAAATAAGACGCCACAAACAATTACCGAAAAAGAGAACCCTTGGGGTTACTGCCTTGGAACGGTCAATGGCAAAACAAATTGCCACTTGGGGTTTAAACCAGATTTTAGGGTGTACCAACCTCACACTTGCCCATACAGGTTCTCAAAGCACAACAAGTACACGTTGTCTTGGTGATATAACTCCAACCCACTCATCAGCTCAACAATGTTGCATGCAAAAGCACACAAACATATCAAACATAAAAAGCTAATAGCATTGAAAAGCCAAGGGGGCGGGTACTCAATGACCTTTCCGAGACCAGACCACCTGGAGTCAAATCAGCAAGGAAACAATGACGCGTTTTATGTTTGTGTGCTTTTGCCTACAAAACATGTCGATTTGAAGGCTTGTTTGGAATAGATTCACCCAGACAACTTGTGCTTGTTTGTTTGTTTGTATGAGAGCCAGGTTGGCGTACCCTAGAACTTTAATTCCCGGTGAAAAAAAGCTATGCCCCTGGCCGTTGTAATGCGTTTTCATTTCCGTTTATGATGTCGTCCTTTTTTAAATTGATCATATTATCAATCCGTGATATCTTCTCCTTTCTGCGTTTTGGTTGTGTGAGAAGGATTTGTCTTCTGGATGTAGCTATTCCTGATATGCATATTTCACTGCACGTCTTTTAAAACACGAGAAGTGTCATCATTAATGGGTTTGTGGATAACAACAATAGGGTGCCTCTATCGCTGTTTGCTGAAATGATAACAACATCTTTATATATTCGCTATGTTGAAGACATACAACATAACATTATCATATGCACGCTAAAACATCATGACAAATAATTATGACAAACCAATAGTATAAATTAAGCAACAACTGTTAACCAATTTTAACTCCCAAATGAATCTTCACACACTTTACGCTGCCTAAGAAAAACACTTCTTTACAGACATGTGTAAGTTTTTTGAAAAGTCCTATATGGAATGTATAGGTGGTCACATAATCCTCTAATTCTGTGTTTGGTATAAATGAGCTACAAACTTGTAACATATTTGCTAAAGTTAATCTCTCTTACGGCTCGATTACAAGTGTCATCGCACGTATGGCAAATATGTCCAACAATAAAATGCACCGTAAAGACTTTATTTCATTTCCACTTTGCCGGATTTGCCCATCCAGTCTAGAAGAACCATGATACCGGCAATCAAGATAACGATCCCGGCAATGATGGTGATGGCGAAAGCACCGGAATATTTGTCATCTAGGTAAGCAGAAAGCTCAGCTCCGAATATAATGATACCGATTATGATGCAGGCACCTAAAATGGAAAAAAACAACATTTTTTAAAACTTAAACACTTAAAAGATACCAAACAGGACTTTGAATAAACAAATCATATGTATGTAATCTCGGGTTGTCGCGCTTCATATTGCATATAGATTAGAAGCAGGAGCATCAAATAATGCTAAGCTTATTGTTTCTTAGGGCCATTTGGCATAGCAGCTTTTACATGGTGGTGGAAGATCCAAGGTGCAATTTTACAGGGCACCTGGGTAGAACCACCCACGTTTCGCAAGCTAACTGATAAGCTTCCTCACATGAAAGATGTTGACCCTGGTAGGTTTCGAACTCAAAGCGGTGAAGGACAAGTGATTCTCAATCGGAAACCTTAACCACTCGGCCAAGAAAGCCGCTAAATGCGGTGGGCGCATTAAACTTTCTTATAGATATTCGTCTTCGTTGTGGACCTATGGAAACCTAGCATCTGGACAAAGAGCTAACATTTTAACTCGAGATATAAAAATATTAGGTTTCGTCAAAGTCCTTAATATTAAATTATATTTAATCGTACTTACATTAATTTTCAAAAACTAAATACTATGTGTCCAATATTGGATATTCTAGATGCTACTTGGCATTTATGGTTATCATTTAATTGAGCAAATCGCTGGAATTCGTTTTCAATAAGAAAACACGATAAACATGTTTAAGGCAAACATCTAAATCAAATTTGGAATACTCTTCAGTTTGAGGATTTGTTGCCGACCTGAGTGTCATTATCAGAGACGCATTTCAAGAAACCAAATACTTTTGTATTATACTGCAAGCATTTTGCCGGCAAAGTCTTTTTTATTTCATTTATTTCGCTTATTTTATTACGAAAGACACATTTCCCTGTGAACCTCAAACCAATATGTATTATGTCACTTATTAAAACACGTCACTTCTATAAATTGGTCTGTTGATCGGCTGGGTGGGAGACCAGTGTTGGGATTTAAGACACGTGCATTCATACTATGGACATATATCAACGACAAATTATCCAATCAAATTCAGGTAAATATTTTTGCAATTAAATAAAAAAATAATCTCCAACGATTGTATGTTAATGGCGGGAACATGGAACTTTCAGATAAATACAAATCTATGCTCAGCGGTATATCCCCATATAAAGGAGTTCGGTTGTCCTCAACGAGAAAACGAAGTGTGTAACTAAGCAGAATTCTGCATATCACAGAGAACGCCAAAAAATCAGTTAATTAAACAATCAGGAGTTAAACCTAACTGGTGTTTTAACAATAACCACACCCATATCGACTGGGATTGTTAAACCACCCACATAATATCCGGCCAAAAAATGAAAAGGGAGTACATGTATTTTAACAAACAAAAGTATCTGTTGAATGACCTTTAAAAACATAGCTGACTGAGCTGCTAAACATGACAAATAAGGAAAACACTTTTCGCATGATCAGTTTAATTGAGACTGTTAATATTCAGTAAAAGAAAATGGAAATGCAAAATAAATTAATTAGAAATCCGAATAACTGCATAACGCTTGATCCAGATCAGTATTTAATTATTATTCCGACATGAAAAAAGAGGAAAAATGTTCAGAGACAAAATACAAATTATGTGCGATGTTCTGCTACTCTTAATGCGAAAACATTTTGCGAAAACTCTCTTTCTCAAAGCACTCAAGGTTACGATACAATGCAAGCGGAGGTTTGCCTTGTTGCTTGTTGTAGAAGCTGGGAGGATGGTATGACTTACAGGCAACGAAGCAGAGGATCCAGCAGATA
Source organism: Corbicula japonica (assembly GCA_038501625.1). Classification (NCBI taxonomy): domain Eukaryota; kingdom Metazoa; phylum Mollusca; class Bivalvia; order Venerida; family Cyrenidae; genus Corbicula; species Corbicula japonica. The sequence continues at coordinate 4,583,461 of JAZAYU010000043.1, read as the reverse complement.
AGTTTGAGAACCTTCATGTCCTTCACGAACACTGTGATGATACTCAGCACCAGGGCGACGATGATACATATCAACCCAATGATCTCCATCGCCTGAACGGCTGCCCACCATCCTGCAATCAAATATTTTTTAAAGCTCAATAACCTTTGAAACGTCTATACGTCTGCTTTCTGAAATAAATTCGAACGCGGAACCAAAAACATCATAGTTAATGTAAATACCTGGTAATACATAAGCGTCAAGATTAAATCAGAAAATACTTATTGTTCTAATCTAAAACTTCAACAAATTCAAATTTAATGTTAAAATGATTTTTGTCATAACATTTGTTGATGGTTTTTAAAGTCATTAAGCTCGAAAAGCAAGGAGATTTTGTACTTTCTTAACTCTTCCGCGAAAATCAGACTTATTTCAAAGGTGTTCACATACTTTATAACACTCCTTAAATAATACATTTTAATGGATGAATGTTTCATTACCTTTGGCGTTGATTTCCGCACAAAATGTCTTAGAATAAAGCTCAGCACAAGCTCTAAAGATTCCCGTATGAAAATAACTCAGTTCGTACCAGTACGGGATCGCCATGCCTAAAATCTGTATAACTAAGGCAACTATTATCAAAATAAAGCCAATTTTGGCAAACAATGAAGACGATCCGAAACCCATTGTGAAATAATTCACGCTATATTTTCACACCAAACTGTTCGTATTCGGAGTTAAACCATGTGAGTGGTTGTGAGTGGTTGAAATGCTCTCTATCACCATTTTATATCACTTTACGTTGTCTTTGGTAACCGCTCACTGCACCTGTGGTTACTGCTCAATGATCTGCATGCAAAATGTTTACTTACGTATTTTATTGAATGAATGGCTTAAATTGATTATCAAGGTCTTTGCTTTAAAATATGCATCTTAACCTTGTCAGAAAAGAATATGTTTTAATGAAACTGACAAAAATAGTATATTTTATTCATGTTAAGATATTCTTTAAAAAAGTTAAATAAGCATATATCAGGAATCGCTACACTTAGAAACACAGCCTCCCAACGCAGCCAAACAGTAGAGAGGAAAGGAGAAAATGGGTTTATAAGAAGATCAATTTCAAATAAGACACTATAAACAATTAACGAAAAAAAGAACGGTCAGTGGAAATACAAATCTGCCACTGGGGGTTTAAACCAGGTTCAGGGGTGCACCAACCTTACGATTGCCCCATCAGGTTCTCATAAAAACAAACAAGTACAAGTTGTCTTGGTGATAGAATGATAAGTCTTACATGCGCTATACGGACGGGTAAGACCTTACAACCTCAGCCCATCCTCACTTCCTCAACTTCGATTTACTTTGCTATTCTATACCCTACCTAAAGGCAAGTTTCAAACTATGACACACATTTAATAGACGCCCTTCTCATTTCTGTTCATTGTTTGTGGTGTGTCTTTTGAATCTGATCATTTTATTGACCATGTTCTCTCTTTCTCTTCTTCTTGGCTGTGTGGAGAGGCTGTGTCTTCCGAATGTAGCAATTCCTGACATGCATATTTCACTTTTTTAAATGATTTCTTAACATCAGAGTTTTGTCTATGACCGTTAATTTATTAATCTTTGACCCGACTTAAATCTACGAAATAAAACTTGTTTATCGTGTATAATTGCCAAAGGGTGTACAAGTAACGTTTCTATTTACTGTTGTTTATCTGCTCGTAGAAACGGTGAAGTAAACTGGAAACATCCTGGGGTGAGATACAACTGATGCAAGTAAAATCAATATATCAAAGATTGTTATGCTAATTCATATCTGAATGTCTGTATATCGACTTGCTTCATTTGAAGAGCAAAGCTTTTTTCTCAAGGTCAACAAGAAAAACGGCAGTCGTGATAGAAAATATATCCCGTTTTAAATAAGAGTAATATCAAACCATTATTGAACAGTTATGAAAATATTAAACTTGAAAAGTTGAGATGTGAATCGAACCCTACAAAAAATATACATTAAACGCATATTTTGCGAGTACTTTCTAACCGTATTTTCATACTCAGCAAAAATAAAAAATATTCACATTCTTACATGTAATTTGTAAACTTTTTGTAAACGAAAAGTCATTACCAAGATATCAGCAGAAAAGCGAATACCTTTTATTTTTGTTTAGTATATGTTATGTTGTTATATTTATCTTGGTTTTTTGTCAAGATGACGCCTACTTAAAGCATTTGGAATTAAAGCAGAAATGAATAGGTAATCAGACGATATTTTAAACCACTTTCTTAAATATCAAGGAGCAGCAAATGGGTGTGTGCAGGTTAATGTCACGGCAATTCCCCGAGAATGTGGTAAGCTGCACGTCGCCTCGCTCGATTAATGATTTCAAAAGTATAAAATGAACGCTGATATATTTATTTCTCATCTCATTATTAGGATCGTAAGTAGATTAATATTAAGCAAAAATGTGTTGACTCCTGTAAATAAAATTAATAAAGACCTAATAAACTAGCTGCCTGCCTGCAGGCCTTCATCTGGTGACGATAGCCTCGCTGTTTACCAGTTTAAAGATCGGACTACTTAAGATAAGGTATCGGGAGCCAAATTTAATAAAGAAACAACCTTTGTTAAATATAAACATTATAAACCTACATTTTAAGGAAAAAATTTGGACCAAGAACCGCGTCGGAACACAAGGCACATGTCACATGTACAACATTGACGATGATTAATTTGTTTTATGTTATATTCATGACACATTTTTGCATGAATTTGGCTGCATATATAGATATACAATTTGTCATAAATAAAGTCTACATATATTTTCCATCAGATCTGGTGGTCCTGCTAAAAACTGACGGCAAAGTCATAGTCTTAAATTAACTCTCATGCATAACTGAACAAGGAATCGCCGTAACAATTTTGTTGTTTTAGACGGATAGTATATTTGTTTAATTATAAGTATCCAACACTGAATACAATATATTTGTTTTAACTGTTAAATTCTCGTTTGTGAAATTGCAAAACTACGATATATACAAATTTCTCCATTACCATCAGATGCTATACTTTTCTTGTTAAAATTATGTAGTAAATAATAGTATTCACAAAATAACCTAGATTAAATCGATAGGCTAATAGCAAAAACATGAGCTGTTTAATGAAAATTTGCTCTTCAGTTTTTGCATGAAAATATATATTAAAGTTGATAAAAGAGCCCCAACGCACAGTCTCAGATATAATTTAATGGATTAGTTTTACAACATTAAAATATCACTGAGTTATTTTAACCAGAACGATTTTGCCAATGCATTGTTGGATGTATGTCTACTTTTGCATCTAGGTGAACATGATACGAACTTGTATGTTAGTATTATTTATTTTAACTTGTAGCAACTGGTGTTGTAATTTTATACAGTAATCTACAACAGACTTATCTCCTCAGTACACAGATATCCGTTGTTTAGTGCCCGATACCTTAAGATATAAGGCAACTTCCTTGAGCATTGTTTTTGGATTCCAATTATTTTAGAGCGCATTTAGTGGATCTTGTTATAAATGCTGGACAATTCCTTAACAGCTAGCTATAACCAAATCAAACTGATAATCGGAGATTAAAGTCAATAGCCCTGTGATTAATCAATGAATATCTGTTATAGTTCAATTACTTGTAATCGACTTTCTCTGTATAATGGAGAAATGAAGTATTGATGGCCCTTAATTCAGCACTACTTTTTTACTGCACGACTTTATTAATTAAATAAGTAAGGTTAATACCGTATCTCGCAGCGGTGTTCTTAGCTTGTTAGACGGAGTTTCTGTGCCGAAATCTTCATAATTACACCAAAACTTAACAGAACTAACTAAAAAAAAAACAGATTCCTAAAATGTTGTGCTTACAACTTCAACATAATTTTTTCTTCTCATCACTTGTTTACCACAGAACCTCGCATATTTAGTTCAAACAGGTCTGCGGACTTCTCGCTTTTGATTTTGCACAAGTAAACACCGCCGGCTTCATCGATTGTCTAAAAATAATATGTCAGCAGCACCAGGTGTATTTTATTGATTTATCATTTTGACATTATTATTCATTTAACATTGAAATAGTTATTTACGCACATGTGATTAGGCACTAAACTTCGCCATACTGATGAACTTTAAATGCTTATGTTTCCATACTTGCTAGAATAAAGAAAGGTATTGCAAACGCCTTTACTTCCAGGACATAAACTTTTTTTTTAATGTTTCGGGGAATTTTATTAAATGTGAAATACTGCATAGTACTTTACATGGTTGTATGGAGGCCAGATATCAGAAGCGACACAGTTTTATTATAGGCGCCAAATTGTAAAACATTAATACAAACCAGTTCTCTGTGTGACCTATGCTACGATAAAGCAAAAATATAACAAAACATAAATGTTTATACCAGAATAAGTGTTGTACCAGATGAACTAAAAAGAAAAACAAAACAAAAAAATGAAATGTATGCAATTTTAAACCAAGATCCGATCAGGCACATCCATTACAAAATCTTCTATAGACAGAAAATTAACGAGTTGCTTCAGTATTCCACAAGCCGAACTGTCTTTGAAAATCAAAACTGTACAAATACATCAACTCTGGATTTTTTTATTCTCTTGCACGATCACCTATTAATGCATAAAGCAGACCAGACAATGTCAGTAACATTTGTGATCACGAGAAAAGTTTGTTTGACTTCCAAACCCTTCATTTTCATTTGATTTATTTTTGATTTAGATTTGATTTATTTTGGGCGAAATCCAGAAATTTGTTGTCAAACACTAAAAAAGAAAAGTGAAATATGCATATTAGGAATGGCCACATCCGAAAGACACAGCCCACTCACACAGCCAACAAGAGAGCAAAAAGAACATAGGTAATAAACTGATCAATTTCAAAATAGACATTGATCAATATATTACCCTTTTTTTAAAAACAATTAACGAGAAAGAGAATCCGAGTGGTTGCAACGGTCAGGTGCAAAACAATTTGCCACTGGAGGGTGTGGGAGGGGGGTAAACCAAGTTATTGGGTACACCAACCTCACACTTACCCCACCATATTAACATATGAACAAACAAGTACAAGTTGTATTCGTGAAATAATAAACAGAATCAGAATGTAGCGAGTCTCCACACTAAACCAGGAAAAGACGTTTAAAATGCTATGCCCCTACTGGGAGGCGAACCCGTACGGCGACAGCGACCAGCCATGAAATTCCAATAACGCTTCCGATAGAGCTAATCGGGACAACCTCCAAAAAATATTTATCGGATAACCCTGAAAAACTCTATCATCACTGCATGACACCGGTAATTTATTATTTACTGAAAAGTAGTTATGACAGTTTGCATTTTAACAGAATGAAGCTATATTTTTACAAAATTTACACGCACCAATTGCATCCATATTTATATTGTCCTTAAAACAAGAGATTTTTTTTTTTTCGTTTTGTCTTTTTTTATTAAAATATTAATTGCAATGTAATTTGCTATCTGTTTTTCTGAATTTGTTTGGACTGAGGTGGGGTGTCAGCAGGAAGGTGAAGGTACCAAGGTACAATCTTTCTTCCTGAGGTATCTAGCCGATCATACTTCGAACAGTAAACTTGGTAAATTAGCGTTATATTTTTAAACTCCTGAACTTGCGTTTATATTCTATTTATTTACAAAAACATAGTAAATTTATCACTTTTTACCAAAAACATATTCGTTGAATAATTTAATGCAGCGTTTCTGGCAAACACAACACAACAGATCAATGATAACAAACATAACCTTCCCATCTAAAATTTTCTGTAAATCCTATTTCTTCTAAGTAAATGTCAGCTATAAACTTGGTAAAATTTCAGGTGCCTTTAAGCACGAGTTTTTGAGAAGCTCAACACGCAGTGTCATCGCCCATTCGTATATTTTGAAGAATGTTACGTTGTGACGAGACAAGCTTAATTTGAGCCCACTTTGCCCCCTTTGCCCATCCAGTCTAGAAGAACCATGATACCGGCTATCAAGATTACGATCCCGGCAATGATGGTGATGGCGAAAGCACCGGAATATTTGTCATCTAGTGCATCAGAAAGCTTAGCGCCGAATATAATGATACCAATTATGATGCACGCACCTAAAATGACAAAAAGTATTAAGAAAATAAAATATAACGAATAAAAATTCGAGAGCATCTAAACTTTAGACTGATAAACATTGAACTTGTTGATAGAGTCGGCAAATTATTATTTCAATCACTTTAAACAAATTAAATGAGAAGATTCTAGATTTCATAAATCGACTCGAATAATTTTATTAAATATATTATCTAACTTTTGACAAAATAAGAATACGAGGTGGAGTTTCGCCATTTTATGTTTAGTATTCATGTCCAAGTACTGTGGGGTTGACTTACAGGCAACGAAGCAGAGGATCCAGCAGATGAGTTTGAGAACCTTCATGTCCTTCACGAACACTGTGATGATACTCAGCACCAACGCGACGATGATACATATCAACCCAATGATCTCCATCGCCTGAACGGCTGCCTGCCAATCTGAAATCATTTCATGTTGAACAATGAATAATAAAATAAATTAAATACGGTTAGGAAAATTAAATATTCTAATGACGAAAAAGCGGCGAAACAACAAAGAGATAGATGAAATGGGAACTTTGAAAGTCATCGAGCACGATAAATATTGCCGGTTGGTTTAATTGGGCCTGTTCATGGGCAGTAATGGAACTGCATATTACTTCCCATACTGCCTAGCCCCGGCTCAAGTGCAACTCAATATTTAGAGAGAGACAGAGAGAGACAGAGAGAGAGACAGAGAGAGAGACAGACAGAGAGAGAGAGAGAGAGAGAGAGAGAGAGAGAGAGAGAGAGAGAGAGAGAGAGAGAGAGACAGACAGACAGACAGACAGACAGACAGAGAGAGAGAGAGAGAGAGAGAGAGAGAGGGATAGGGAGAGAGAGAATTTTAGTATTAGCGCCATAAAAAAGGAAAAATAAAACAATCCCAAAAAACTCAGAAATCTAGAAAAGGTAGGGATTATTTTCTGTATGCTATAGAAAACAACACCCGTTATGCTGTTCTTACCTGTAGGATTCCTAATTTCATCACAAGAAGTTGATGATCCAGCATCGACACAAGATCTAAAGATACCCGAATGGTAAGAAAAAATTCCGAAATCCAATTCGTACCAAAACGGGATCGCCATGCCTAGAATCTGTATAACTAAGGCAACAATTATCAGAATAAAGCCAATTTTGGCAAACAATGAAGACGATCCGAAACCCATTGTGAAATAATTCCGGTGATCTTTCCACACCAAGTTGTTATATATTGTGAGCAGCCAAACACTTATTTGGCATCATTTTATAATGTGTAACGTTGCCTCTGGTAACCCTGCTTAGATACTCGGTTACTCTTCATGGATCATGGCACTGCAAAAGAAAACTAGATGTTTTTGCTATGTATTGGTCAGTTGATTTAATCCTTATGCTTGGATTATTAGATACTGTGACTTCGATACTACCTACCTACCGTCTTTACTATATAACACACAAAAACTTTCGATTTCAAATATTTGATTAAATGATGTTTTATTTTATCCTAAAGTAATAGTGTTTGAACATAATTATGATTACATTTTTATAAGACGAAAATGTTGTTATAATTTAAAAGTGAAAGCATTGAACATATATTTATAAATAACATAAAACTGTTGTTATAATTTTCAGTAAAAGTGTATAACATATGTTTACGTTCAATAAGGCGAATATGTTGTTAAAGTTTTACAGAAATCAAGGCTTCCTTCTTTTTTCTAAAAAATGCAGTATTCTCTTTTGTTCAGAAGAGTTTAAAGAATGTACTAAGCTGTCATATTTAAGTATATTAATTATACGAATACATACAACGGTGTTTGTTAACTGACATAAAGGAAGCGGGAAACAATTATTTGAAAACTGATTTGTTAAAAAAAAATACCTCGCTTTCGAATCAAAAGGAAAATCTAAAAAATCTTAAAAACAATTTGCCACTGGGGGTTAAGACATTTGCAATGTTTAATATATGCTGAGTGCAGCTTAATTTGCATTTTGTGAAATCCGGATGACCGAGGTTCCTAGTGTGATAGATGGTTGATTTATTATCAATTGCACATTTTCTGGCCAAAAACAGTATTTTGACACAATAATTACATAATAGCAAATATCTGATTGGCTTATAAGGGTCACGTGACTGTTTTATTTCTCCGTGAAGCAGCTGCGCAATGTACACAACAGAATTATACCTTTAAAAATAATACAGAAAAAGTCTACCGAAGGTTGTGCAGCTGTGCAATGTACACAACAGAATTACAACTATCAAAACAACACAGAAAAAGTCTGCCGAAGGTTGTGCAACTGCGCAATGTACACAACAGGATTACAACTATAAAAATAATACAGAAAAAGTCTGTCGAAGGTTGTGCAGCTGTGCAATGTACACAACAGAATTACAACTATCAAAACAACACAGAAAAAGTCTGTCAAAGGTTGTGCAACTGCACGATGTACACAGCAGGATTACAACTATAAAAATAATACAGAAAAAGTCTGTCGAAGGTTGTGCAGCTGTGCAATGTACACAACAGAATTACAACTATCAAAACAACACAGAAAAAGTCTGCCGAAGGTTGTGCAACTGCGCAATGTACACAACAGGATTACAACTATAAAAATAATACAGAAAAAGTCTGTCGAAGGTTGTGCAGCTGTGCAATGTACACAACAGAATTACAACTATCAAAACAACACAGAAAAAGTCTGTCAAAGGTTGTGCAACTGCACAATGTACACAACAGGATTACAACTATAAAAATAATACAGAAAATGTCTGTCGAAGGTTGTGCAGCTGTGCAATGTACACAACAGAATTACAACTATCAAAACAACACAGGAAACGTCTGTCGAATGTTGTAGTTACATGCTCAGGGCATTAATTTTCTTTTTGTGTTTCGTGGATGTATTTACTGTCAGAATATTAACACGTTATTATACCATAAAACTCAAATATGGTGTACATATTCTGATATTTCATATATCGATAAAACGCAAAAAAAATAATTCATTCCTTGATTATTAAAGTGCTTAATTAATTTTTACTTATGTAGAGTACTTTAAATTTTACCAATCTTTTATGTGTATTTTTATCGTCGCACCTAGGAGGAGTACATTTATGTTTACTGTTGTTTATGTCCTCTTAGAAACAGAGCGATGGACTGGAAACATCCTTTAGTGATCAACAACTGATGCAAGAAGTTTAAATCAATACATCAAAAGTTGCAATGAACAAAATCTAAAATTTAAAAAGGCAGAGAAAATACGTTTAAAGTAAATAACTTAATAACCTTCTCAACCCATTCTTGATTAATACTTCAAATTTTATGTAAATGGCAGATTTCCCGGTGTCTGAAATTAATTTTTGATATTCTGTCAGAATACCCCGGTATTGTTTTTTGTTAACTAGAAACACTTGTTGTATAAAGAACTTTTATGATATACGCTTCTCTGGTAAGAAAATGGATATTCCTAACTTTGGATAATACAATTAAACAATTACTAAAAGTACATGAATATCCTGTTAGGAACATGGCTGTTAAAAAATATTTGTCTACGAATTTAAGAAGTTTGCAATGATTTTTTAAACTTGAATAGTAAGCAAAATTATAAATGAGCTTGACAACTTTATGCCAACATGAGACCATTTGCTTCAAAGAATCAATTAGTTTATTTGGGGTTCAGTAACTATGAAAGAAGCTTAACGAATTCATAAATCTTATAAACCCTAATTTTAAATAAATTTTGTATGAACTCAGCAATTTAATCTTTTACTGATGATATCTGATAACTGAGATTCAGTTTGATTCTGGCATTTTTCGGTTTACACATGCAATGTTAAGTGGTGCAAAAGCACTAATTATTTCTACCATTCAGCTATTCAGCTGTTAAATGTGGTGTTTTTTTAATTATGCTGTTGTAGACAGTCCATGTTGGGCAAGCAGGACGTACTTAACAAAAACCTGTTTGAACGTTGGTAAAATGCATATGACAATGTTAAATGTCAATAAAACAAACATTCCGTCCTTTAAAGAAATCTCATTTTTAACAGCAAGTTGACTCTTGCAATAAAAAAATGAAATATGCCAAACCCAGAAAACACAGCCTCTCCGCGCAGCTAAATAGAAGAGAGGAAAAAAGAGCATGTGTTTATAAAAAGATCAATTTCAAATAAGAAACCGTAAACAATTAACGAGAAAGAGAAGATGTTTAAATGAAGATACTAACACAGTCACAAATACACACTTGACATAGCTTTCGCGCTACGACGCTACTATCGCGCCTATGACGACTTTCTATCGCGTATACGACGACTTTCTATTGCGTATACAACGCATTTTCATGTCGGATATCCTCACCAAGGAACGTCACCGCAGTAAGTTTACTATTTGTGCTTCTTGAGAAAAGAAGATGGCAAGGCACTGATCGCAAAGTACCCCCTCACCATTCTAGTTTTTGTTTGTATCACTAGAAAATGTCCGAGCCTTGCTGATTTTTATATATACACAAACATGAATGAACATGCTTATGTGAAGAGACATACCAATTACATGTATGTGAACTTAAGGTTACAATAACACTGTAACTGGTTAAAATTTTAAAAATGAATTTAGGGGGAAATACTCATTGCCACCTAGAATTTAGTGAAAAACACTGAAAATGAGACCAATATTTTATAGCTACCAAAGGAGCATAACCTCACATTCTCATCTTTGAAAATTTTGAAACATGGTGTTAATGCGTGAAAATGAGTAGACCAGGTAATATTTGTTTAAAGGCTGAACAAAAATGTATATCGCGGCGCCTTACAATTTCGACGTTCTTATAATTTCGACGCTTGTTTGTTTATTATGCAAATCAAGCAATCTCGCGAGATTTCCCGTTTGTTTTGGTTCACGGATGTAAACAAAAAGGCGGAGACGCACATTTTGCGTTCGTCAACTCAAAATGGAAATAAGAAAGGTAATTATAATATTTTAATAATCAAACTTACTATTTTCATTGTAGTTCACTACTCCCAAAAATCATCTCATTTCAAAATCCAATTAAATCTTATCTTGTTCACAATATCCCCAAAATACTATGTCTCCTTCTGCAACAACATTCAAAACATTGTGTGATGACGTCATATGTCAAAATTTATGTACAGGGTGTCGCCAAAAGTATTTGTGCATACAGCTGTGTCTTAGTCTAATTCAACAATAGACTCTCACACAGTGTTCAACACTATTATAAAAAGTATTACTTTAACCTTTCAGGTCCATACCGCTACTCGTGGAAGTTACAGGTTGTATTCACCTGATGATATGGCATTTCCAAAACAAGCTCAAGTACAGACGAGCACAGTCGAGGCTGCAGATACTACTCTTTCTGCTAGGTCATTTTTAGAGAAACGAGGCAGTAGTGTGCTTCAGAATGTTGGTACAGCCAAGGTAAGAAAAACCTTGAGTAAGGTAGTGGGAGGTCGTGCTGTAACTGAAGATGTCATCTTTGACAAAATCAAGGAGCATGAAAGCCGTACGACTAAGCCTAAATCTAAAGCCCCTATCATCGGGAAATCACTAAAGGGTAAAACAAAACGCAAAACCCAAACTAGACCCACACTTGCATCCCAGCCACAGCCTAGCACATCTGGAGTTAGTGTAACTTTCCCAGCGGTCTCAGCATTATCTGACACGGATGATTCTGATAATGAACACGATGCTGTATGTTGTGTGTGTGGCCGATTCAGTCCAGCTGAACTTAAATACTGCATCAACCTTACGATTGTAAAGTGGGCATGTTGTGACAGGTGTGATCAATGGGTACATCTCCGCTTCTGCTCCCCAGTTGCAGTTTTGAGAAGAGGAGACTCCTTCCTGTGCCCCAAATGCACAGAGAGTGAGGAGTAAGTGACTGTACAGTGACATAAATAGTTGTTGTTATAATAAAACTAAAAAACAAAACAAAATAACTAGTTGCAAACACATAGTTACAGTGTATTTTGACAGTTTCACAGTTGTTAAATGTTACTGGTTATGATTTTCTAACACAACCTGTAGATATCATGTGACCGTCGAAAACAATGACGTCATTATGTGGGAATACAAAAATGGATGCCTCCATCTTGTTGAACATGTAAAGGTAAACTTTATTAGTTTTATTGGATTTATTGAAAAATAAAGCAAGAAATGGATGTTGTAACAAGGTGTGTACTGATAGTATTATTTATTTTACAATTCCCTCTAATAATTTCATTTGCCGATTGTACCGTCGAAAAAGGAAGAAGCCGGGATAGTTTAAATAAATATTTGAGTTATAAAAGTGTAACCAGAGTAAACCTGATTTATTAAAACAAAACTATTTTCAAAAAGGTGCATAACTGTTTTATAAGGTATCGTTATGAAACGTAAATGTGTTGAAGCAAAATATGTCTTGACGACAGACAGACAGACAGATAGACAGACACAGACAGACAGACAGACAGACAGACAGACAGACAGACAGACAGACAGACTTTGATTTGCTCTTCAATACATTGAAAGTTATATTCGCTTTTTTTTTCAAGATTGTATATTTTATTAAATACGAAATTAGATCTCGGTTGTTAAAATATACAGGTTAAATAATTGAATTATTTTGGTGTAAAGTATTTCATTGATAATCGTAAATGCTTAAAACACTTTTGGGATGGGCAAAGGGTATGAAATGTCAAGGCAGAGATTAGGATGAAAAAATGTCAACTATGAAAAACAGTTGTGGTTCGCATTAAGTTTACTTTCAGCAGATCAGATTAAAATAAGAAAAGCATCGGAAAGGAAAATGAAACTGAATGGAGAAAAGGGATCTGCCTCAGACACTTTCTGGCACCGGCAACGTGTAGACAAACACTAATGCTCAATGTTATCAGTCGATAGTATGTTTCCTAGGGGACAAAACAAGCGTCAAAATAAAAGCGGGATATAAAGGGCGGCCGAGACTATAGGTAAGTAACAACGGAAATGTATAGAATGCCGAGATGTACCGTAGTTATTACTTAATTTCCTAACCAATTCAAAACTCCTATTCTTAACATAAATATGACATTAGTTACCCGTAGTTTTTTTGGAACTTATGTTTCGTTTAATTAAATTTAATTTGTTTATTTTCTTTTCTTACTTTTGTATGAAATGTTTCTTGTTCGAATTACGCATATATTATCACATAGAATGGCCATAGGTATTTTCTACAGAAAGCATCGAAAGCTAAGACTGCCAAGAAAGTACATGCACTTTACTGTAATCTCCTTATAAAAAGTATCCACTTTCCTATTTTAAAGTTTGTAAAATTTAAAAACAAAAACTCAAAATTCTATATGTATACAGATTTGCTTTTCTGTTATAATTGCATAGGGATAAAGTATTCTTGAAAATCTGCAGTCATAACTTAGTTATCTTTCCTTTTGTTATAATTAGTGTTCCAGTAAAATGCCACCTATTCTTTGAAATATTCACATTTTTTTAATTAAATCACTTTCTCTACCTCTTGTGGATAAATAAAATCACAAAATATTCATCAATAACATAACTGGTCCTCGATAAACAACGTTAGAAATTCCAACCATTTCCAATTACCTCCCTTTAAGTTGAATATGTACTGTTTTGTAATCCATGATTAATTGTTATTCGATTGGCAGTTCGTCAGGTCTTGGTGTTGAAGTTTTTATTCATGAACAATTTAACTTACAAACAACTGAGAATAACTCGCAAAACACCATTCAAGGCGTTCCTGATTAAATGAAAATATGTAAATGAGAATATAAGCATAAAAAGTGGATACTTTTTATTTTTGTTCAGTATATATTCGTTCCCCATCATAAAACATTTTACTTAATTACCTTTTTTGGACTCAAAATGTTTAGCGGATTGCTTCAAGAAGAATTAACGTTATTAATTAATATCTTACTAATTCTGTCAGGAGACGATGAATTAAATTCCGGACCGGATTATTTGAAATCTTCACACGGTTTATCTATACTTCACCTAAATATCAGATCAATCAGAAAAAAACTTGAATTTATTAGTTAGTAGATAATGATTTATTTTGTTTTACAGAAAATGAACGTTATTGATAATGATTTATTTGTAATCGATGGCTTTGGAAGCTGTGTATTCCGTTCTGATTCTACAGCGCATTCAAGTGGAATTCTAATTTATGTCTCTCAAAAAATAATGTCGTCAGATGTGATCTAGAAATTTTAGCAATAGATTGTATATTGATAGAGGTAAAAATAGGGAAGAGTTCATTTAACTATGCTGCGTATAACGCGCTCCGGTTTGGGTTTGGTCAAGCTTCGAACGTTTGATGAGAATGCGTACGATTATATATGCAGTATGTAAAAGAAAAGTGAAACAAAACATTCGCAATTATGTTTTGGGTGAATGCAAATTTCTATTTTTAAGAAAAAAGTAAAACCATGCCCGTTTTAGAGAGACGGTTTGATGATTTGGAAGGTGGTAACTTGTGAAATGACTTTTCAATATCTCGTATTAATGACCACAGAAAAGCCTAATTATAGACTATTTTTAAAATAATTTTCTTTCACCTGCTGTTTCTAGGAATGGGAAATATTTAAAGTAAGTGTTTGTTATATGTTTTATTACTACAAAACACATATACAACATGATAATAACATTAACAAACTGAAAAAACATGATTGTGTCTGTTTGTTAGTCGCTTTTATAGGCTAAAAGCGATAGGGACATCGCTCTTCTTAATTTTACAGGTCTGAACATGCGTATGCTAATTTTTGCTATTTTTAGACTTTCAGTAATTCAGGAATCTCTTGACCCGGAGTCAAATCAGCAAGAGCACGATGACAGGGATAAAAAAACAAATCGAGCTTCTAGTTTCTTATGAAAACAATTGACGCCATTTCGGTGCTGTTTTGATGTCCGATCTGAGGCTGTTTTGGTGACTATTATTCAGGGCAGCCTACAAGAAAACAAGTGATTAAATCTAGTGCCGTAAAATTGTCACTAGAACCCTTCTTAAAAGTTAGTAAATCCTGCATACATTAAAAGTTATACAAAAGTGAAATATGCATATCAGGAATGTCCACATCCGAAAGACACAGCTTCCTCACACAGCCAAAACTATATACAGGACAAGAGAACATATGTTATAAAATAATCAATTTATAAGCTGTCACCACAAAGAATTAAAGAAAATGAGAAAATGAGGGGTTACCGCCATTGAACGATCAGGGGTTTAAGAAGTTTCTAAGGTGCGATAACTTTAAACTTGCCCCATCATGTTTCTGAAACGAACAAACAAGTACAAGTTGTCTGGGTGAATTAGCTCCAACAAACCCATCGAAACAGCACCGAAATGGCGTCAATTGTTTTCATAAGAAACTAGAAGCTCGATTTGTTTCTTTTATCCCTGTCATCGTGTTCTTGCTGATTTGACTCCAGGTGCTCTGTTCTCCGTAAGATTATGAGTACCCGACCCTTTGGCTTTGCAATGCTATTAACTTGTTTAACCCCAGTGGCACGCTTTTTTGCAACTGACCGTTCCAAGGCGGTGACTCCTCGGGTTCTCACTTTCGTTAATTGTTTGTGGCAATTTATTTTAAAACTGATTATTTTAATACCAAGCTCTCTTCTCCTCTCTTCTTTTTCTCTACTTTTTGGCTGAGTAGGGAGGCTGTGTTTGCTGGATGTGACCATTCCTGATGCATATTTCATTTTTCTTAACCTGGTATTATGGAGCACCATCATCACATTTGCACTGTTAAGTTTCCAAGCATCAAACATATACTCAGCTTTGTTCCATGGACTCCTAACTAATTACTTGAAAATGCGGTATGCAAACGTAAATAATACACAAAACAAAGACATGAAGACGTTTGTGGTGAAACAATCTCATTTTGGGGAATAAGCGTAAACCATTTTGCTGCAAAACTATTGCTTACAAATTCGCTTGAAAATATGAAAATGCTTCTGAGTTCAAAATGTAAACTGCGTTTCGACTTATTTTGTTGCGATAACAATAACGAATAACAGAAGGTGTGTGGGGTGAGGCAGAGGCTCATTTTTTAAAGTCAACATATTGATAAAATATTTGACAGAGCTGACTATATTGGATATATTTGAAGCTTTAAGGTGGATTATGTTGATGTTCACTGATCTTTGGTCAAGAAATCTACAAAGGTCCTCGAATTCCATCTGTTTTCTATTGATGGCATTAGAAAATATCCCAGGCAAGGTGACCTGAATGACACAAATGAATTCCATTTTGGCGAAAGGAAGAACTTTGAATCAACCAATTAGAGTTGTAGATAAGAGGCGTACCGTGTATCATAAGAACATCGTTTTGTTTTTCACATATAATTTATAAAAGATGCCTGATATGTAATACAAGATGACCGCATAGAAAGCCGTCAAAACGTAAAATAACCAAATTTTAAAACCATACTATACCATATCAAAATTTTATTCAGCATTAAACATTATACAATTTTTATAGCACACGAAATAACAATACAATACATAACTAATCTTCTCAATTACTCAAACTTATTTAAGTGTTGTTGGTTATTTCTAATGATAATAACCAAAATAATTTGAATTGAAACACGTGTTCTTTTTGTTTATATTTAATCCAAATGAATACTTTTTGATAATGATAATATATCTATTCACTGAAGAAATAAAAACAAAAATTGTGTCGCTAAGATTTAAGATGTATTGAAACAAATCGACATTAAAATGTGCTCTTATCAATAAAGACTTATTATTTCTGGTGACAATTTAAGAGTTATCAATAGAGACAGTGTGACAATCTTGACAAATGCTCTAAAAATTAGGTGTTTTTTTCATGCATTAAACTTAAACTTTCTTTCTGTTCTAATGCTGGACTTCTGTTACCACTCGACTAACTAGAATTCAGCAACATAACTCTAATGGCACTTGTCCTATCCTTATGGTCCAAATTGCATCTCATTTAGCATATAACAAAACAACATAATCATCGAAAAAAATTTATTTTAACATAATTGATTATATTCATGAACTTCGTAATTCTTCAATGAAGCTTCAATTACTTTTTTATCAAAGCGGATAATTGGTGACTGGTGTGGTGATCGAACTGTTCAGACAGTCGAAAACTCCATCCCGAAGATTGGTAACAACATCTATTACCAACGATGATCTACGCGGGTTTAAAGAAACTGTTATGTGTTTTCGATTTAATTAATAAAACTCTCAGTTTCTGTTGTGTTTCACGCAGAGGTTTATTGTCGGTCATCCTGATGACCGACATATTATAATGGACCAAACTTGAGCTTTCTACCTGAACACCGGTTAACAGCGATGTAAAGCAAAGTTTACGGACCAGGCGGAACGGATAGTTAAGAAAAGTAGACTCTTACTAAGTCGTTATTTATGGATAGACTCTTACTCAGTCGTTATCTATGAAAACCTAGAGTCCTCTTATTGGATGTTAAACGACGTCATATATGGAGTCTGTACCTATTCTTAAATCCTCTCTCCAGCTTCTGATCAGCTAGGCTTATTACTCATAAAGATATTTCCGACGAAGAACGATAAACATATACATGGATTTTGTCTAGTAAATGTATACTGTTTATGATAAACAAAGATGTACAGCTTACGACTCTATTAGCAACTACAATGTGTAGAGAGCACTGAACAGAGATTAGCTAATTATTTTGCTTTATTTTCTTATCTACGAATTCTGCAGCATTTTGTGAAACTCGGGGACAGGGGTATCACGGGGAACGTTTTTCATGTTTAAGCTAGCTCGATATGGATTACATTCGTCATTACTTTGATAAGTTTGCTAAACTGTTATCTTGCATTTTGCCACTCAACTGGTTATTAAAGTTTTATAAGGTTTTGAATGTAAAAAAATATCATTCGAACATCAGAACACACATTTTTGCAGGAATCTTTAATCGGGTCATGAAACTGACAATAATAGACAATACAAGTTTTAGCTTTCCAAAGTTTTATTTTGGTTTTGAATCTACAAAATAATCTTTGGAACATGCGAAAACACATATTTTTGCGGAAGTTTTAAAACGAGTCATGAAACTGTCAATAATAGACCAAACAAAATTATGCTTTCCAAAAAGCTAGTCGGTCATTAGCATAACCTTTTAACAAACAAAGACGGCGCTATGTGCATACTTAAGGCAAATTTGAAATTAACACGTTTGGTTGTTATTGGAAGTCATACGACATTCTAAGTAAATACCAACATTCTAACGAAATTGTTCTAGATCAGAAAGAGCAATGTTATACCAGTGAGTCCCGGCCAGACTGTGTGAACATTTTTCTCTCCCACTCTGTGACATTGAAAAACTTTTTTTTAAACATATTCTGAAGCTTTTGGTTTATATTTACAGCTTGATTATCGTTGATTTCTAACACTTTGTGACACAAAATAGTGTTTGATAAACTTTTCAATTTCGGTTTACCTTCATGTGAATTATTTTGTTTGCAAACAGGGTTAGTTTTATCACCTGCTTAAATACATTTCCTTCGAAAGAATGAATACCTATTAATTAACTTACATTTTTGTATGACATCCAATAAATATAAAGCGCTTTAATTTCAAGTGGCTTAAAGTTTAAATGTTTGTGCCGTCTTCTTAAAAGGTTGTGCTAATGACCGACTAGCTTTTTGGAAAGCTAAAACTTGTTATAAATATAAGCAGTTGTGTACGTTCCTTAAAATCTTAGCGGTTACACAGGGTCTCGGAGAGTTTCGCAATTTGAACGAGAATGCGATTATCGATGCTGCAAAGTTGACACGTGTCTCTTTAAACGTTCATATTTGGTTGTAAGCCAAAGGGTTGTAAGCAACGCTGACCTTTGTAAGATATAAACTTGATGATATATTTTCTATGTACATAAAAACAATGGAACAGCTGTTTGTGTTTAGCTTTAAACCATCAACGATCATTAACTAAACAATTTTCGGACTTTTTTATTTGATGACCATATTTCATCTCTTCTGGCTTCCTTTGTCCATCCAGTCCAGAAGCACCATAACACCGGCAATCAAGATAACGATCCCGGCCACGATGGTGATAGCAAAAGCTCCGGAATACTCGTGCTTTGTAGACTTATAAACTTTAGCTCCGAATATAATTATGCCAGTAATGATGACCGCACCTAAAATAGAAAATACCAGCGTTATATGCCATCTGATCTGAATCTTAACTTGTCTCTTGGACAAAATATAGCATAATAAATCAAGAGCGAACATTGAAGATCCAGATCAGACGGCACTGAAGTCCACTCCGCTGACCTCTCTGTGAAGAACTTTTTGTCAATATAGCTTGGGATATCACGAAATCTACCACACCCCTAATCTATAAAGAACTTTTTGTTGGTTTAAGTTTAAAAGAAAAAATATATACCCTGTGGATCCCAAATTACCCATCACAATAAAAAAACAAGTAAAAAAGTTTACATAACATATATCTCTGGGCCCGTACCTAACACCTCTCAAACAATAAAAAAAGATTTTTTGGTTTTAGTTTAGGAACTCTAACTTGATCATAAAGATAAACAAAAAAGGTAATAAAGTCGGGGCGAAGGTTGGGTTGATGTGCGTATACTGCCCACCCACCTACAAATCCCATCAGTAAAGAAAAATATATATAAAAATAAACTGAAAACTGTGGTCATGTAGTGTTGGTTTGACTTACAGGCAAAGAAGCATAGGATCCAGCAGATGAGCTTGAGAACCTTCATGTCCTTCACGAGCACTGTGATCACACTCAGCACCAGGGCGAAGAGGATTGCTATAACGCCAAGAAGCTCCATAGCCTGGACGGCACCCAACCAAGCTGAAATTGAAACAAGGTTTTGAAAAACGTCTACCTATATGTTCAAGATTTTCTGGTTTGGGAAGAAAAAAGCTCGAAATTTTAATGGCCTAAGAAACTTTAAAAATATTTTGTGCATTCGACTAAGATTTTTTTAAAATTATCTTTGGTTTATTCATATTTTCTAATAACGAGTTAGTATATTATTGTCGACACCGAAGTGTATCATTACTGAACCATATATAACAAGCGTGATTAATATAAATTGGAATAACTTGTTTCACAATCGATGTAAATTAAATAAATTTAAGTTAACCCTCTATGGAATGTGTAACCTACTGTGGATGCACTCACATGTATATTCGTGGTAACACAATACCACACGAATATTTATGATATAACAGTAATTCAAGCAAGTAACCCATCCTCGGATACCCACTTCTGTTATACTTCCCATGAAGCATTTTCAGTTCAGGACATTGCTTTCTCGTTTAGGGCAAAACCAATTTTTTTTATCTGGACACAATACGCCGCCGATCATGGAATGGTGTTAATCTGGGTAACCGCATTGAAGGTCCATTTTAACCGCGATATGTAGGAGTATACCTACGTTTGGTATGGATCGAAATTGTAGTTTACTGGTGTTGATGTTGAGTTGCGCTCAGTCCGGGGTTAGGCGGCATGGGCAGTTTTATGTATTTCCATAACTGTCCATGAACAGGCTCAACCAAACCGAGTCTGCAATATTTCCTTATTTGTCGTGTTCGATGGATTTCAAAGTTCCCTTTTCATCTATTTTAACATGTTTTCCCCTTTGACTAATATAATTTTGACATGTTGTTTTTATTGCTTCTTTTACATAATGAGCTTTTTAATTTTCGCAGCAGAAAAAGCCTGATAAGACGGTAAGTTACCCGAAATTGCAAGAATGTACAAGATCTATTTTCCGATATCGATGGTTTCAATGTCATCAATGTATACAGCTATGGTACAAAAGTTGTTCTTATAGGCGGTCAGTATGTAATGCAAATATCTAAACATATAACACCAAAATAAAAATGCCAATATATCGCAGAATAAAAAAACAACACTTCTTACCAGGAGGGTTTATAATATCCGCACATCCAACGAAGCATACTTTAAAAATGCCGGAATGAACAACACCTAAATCGTACCAGTAGGGAATCGCAATCCCTAAAACTTGTGTAACCAAGGCAAATATTATCAGAATGAAACCAATTTTAGCAAACACGGAAGATTGTCCGAAACCCATCTTAAAAACTCTTGTAAATCTTTTGTTTCTTTACTAGAAGTCGAATTTAAAACAGCGGATGAATTGTTTTTATCATCCAATAATCCTAGATGTGGCCTTCGGTAACCGTTGCATACATTTGTTGTTGGAATCACTTGGTTACTATTCAAAGATTGTTATAAGAGGCATGTAGTCTTTCAACGTGATCCTCGTCGATAATTTTTGCATATTTAAAATCATGATAGCGTGTTTTCAATTGATCATTACATATATCTGGCCTTGATATCGTATAAAAATTATATTTTATATACTCAGCTACCAGCAACCAAAAATTAATAAGATATTTCTCACATTATGAAATGTTTTTTTTTTAATTAAAACGATGAAATGACGGTAGAAAGTAAGCGAGAAACTGCGGAATGCCGACACCTTTTGGCCCAGCCGGAGGCACACACCTGACGTTTTTGTCCCGCAGGAGGCACACACCTGACGTTTGGAACCCGTTTTCATAGATCTCGTACTTTGTTATTGTTTGCCTCACCCAATTTTACGGTTTAATTGATGCTGATTAATAAACATGAAATTATTTTCGCGATGCGACCCCATTATAAAAACAAAATTGTGTAGATACATTTTATACCGTCAAGTCAAATCGCCTGACACTCAGTTGCCTACATCATAATGCATTCATCAATGACTTGAAAAATACTTGTGAGCAGTGTTTTTGATCACAAGTATCTAGTATCCACGTCTTAAAGCAATATTATTAAGAACATATTTCTCACGATTTTCCAGAGGAGGTGCATAAAACGTTTCCAGTTTTTTGTTTTTGGGGGAGAGGGGGTGAGGGAGGGGGAGGGCAATAACACAACCATATCTCTTCAACGATGGACCGGCTTTAGGGACTCGAAACAACAATAAAACAAGTCATACGATAAAAATGAATATTTTTATTAAAAATTATTGGTTATATACACATATATGTCATTACGTTCCTACATTCTGAAGCAGCATTTGTTGTTCAAATATCAACGCATCTTTAACGGGAGAGACGTATCATTATTGTTATATCACACAAATACTTGTTCTGTACGTATAATTACTATGATTTCATTTTGCTGAAATTACAATCTTCGTTTTTTTCTAAAATGACATTCTTTTCTTTGTTAATTAATTGGCTCCCATTTACTTTTGTCTTAAAGTTTAAGAAACAGGCCAAAATGACCATGATATTCGCTGTGTGGGTTTGCAGCAACATCTGAGGTAGAAACAGACAGTACCCAGATATGTTTTTCATTGAAGTATTCCAATAGTATCTAAGATATGTACTCCAGTTCAATTTCAACCAATTACTAAAATTTCAACACAAATCTGACTATCACATTTTTCTGTTTTCTGTTGGATCTACTGGGCTTCTGGCGATATGTGGTTGCCTCGGGGGTATGGTGGCGAGATATGGGGTATCTACCTAACTACTTTGCCCATACAGTCAAGAAGCACAAGTATTCCGGCAATCAGGATGATGATACCGGCGATGATTGTGATGGCGAATGCACCGGAGTACTTGTCGTAGCCTGTGGGGGCCTCTGCTCCGTATATGATAATACCGATAATAATAACGGCACCTGGAATATGAAATAAAAACGAGTCAATGAATCTTTCGTAAATCTCTTTGAAAAAATTGCTTTCTGATAGTGCATTTGATGTTACTTTTTGATCCAGTGAACACTAAACTACATCAACTTTTCAACAGTTTACTTTCTAGATTGCGACATTTAAAACTGTTTCATTTAACTTTATCTGACAGCATCGTATAACATTGTCCTTAACGATCGTGAAATATGGGGATTAGAAACAGTACAAGAATGGGAAAATAAATAAACAACGATTTTTCAAAGATAGTCCACAAATATAGAACGAAAGAAGATGTAGCTCTGCATTTGTCGTGTTCTTTGGTTTTTAAAGATCTCTTTTTATCTACATGTATCTAGGAGCAAAAATGTTGCCAACGCATTTTCAAGCCGCATTTTTTAAGCAATTATATTTGCATTTTTAAAAACTTGTTCTCATTTGTATTAATTGTTTGTGGTGTCTGTTTTGAGGCTGATAATTTTATAAACCATGCTCTCTCTCTCTCTCTCTCTCTCTCTCTCTCTCTCTCTCTCTCTCTCTCTCTCTCTCTCTCTCTCTCTCTCTCTCTCTCTCTCTCTCTTCCCTCTCTCTCTCTCTCTCTCTCTCTCTCTTCTCTTCTTCTTGGCTGTGTGGGGAGGCTGTTTTTCTGACTAGGGCAATTCCTGATATGCATATTTCACCTTTTTGTAAAAGCACTGTTTTACAAAGTTCTTGTTAGTGACATTGAAGCACCGCCTGTAGACGAAGTCGTAGAACAACTTACATGCAAAGAAGCAGAGGATCCAACAGATGAGTTTGAGAATCTTCATGTCCTTCACAAACACTGTGATGATACTCAGCACCAAGGCGACGATGATAAAAATCAGACCAATAATCTCCATCGCCTGAACAGCCGCCCACCAACCTGTATGCGAAATACAAAAAATTGTAAGGGTTTTATATTTTCTAGTTTCATTTTGTTTATGAACAGTTCACCTTATTCTGATTAAGGGTGTTTCTTTGTTGTTCATTCTACAATTTGCCATGTTATCTCCATCCTTCTAACATGTCTATTAAATTCGTTTTTTGTCGTTTTTTTATATCCCAGCCATTATACGAGCTTTCGAATTCGTTTAATCATCCTAAGCATTTACTTCCTGCTTTTTTATTTTATTTCCTTTGGTTTTCTCTGTGATATGGAGGATTTATATTATCAGACCCCTGTCAAAATTTACTTATTGTTTTTTCTGGGGACCATACGCCGCTAAACATAGGATGGTAATCATCTGAAATACCGCATAGAAGGTTTCATTCCATGTTCATCGATAATTGCACACCGTCGTTTGGGATGGATCTAAATGTAACTGTTAACTTGTATAAAGATTCAGTTGCGCTCAGTGGGGCTAGTGCATACTTTTCCATTACTGCCCATGAACAGGCTAAACCAAACCGAGCCTGCTATTTAGTTAATATTTATCGTGTACTGTGGTTTTTGAAGCTTCCTTTTTATCATTTTTAAACTGTTCAACGTCTGTCAGTTTTTTCTCAATAACGAACAAAGATCCCGTCTGGATACTGGCCATAGGATTGAACCAACTTTACACTGTCCAAGCCAAGATCTGTTTGGTGGTTTTATCTAATAATATATAAGGGTTTGTTCCTACAATGATGATCTGAACCCAATTACATCAATGTCTACCACAACTAACACTTTTTATATAATAAAGCTATATAACATATTTTAATTATAACACCCTAAATCAGTACTGAGTTACCTGTAGACTCGTTAACATCACTGCACGATTTCGAGTTTCCAACTTCTGCACAATTTTTAAAAAGACCTCCATAGTAACTGAACAAGCCCGCATCTCCCTCGAACCAGTACGGTATTGCTAGTCCCAGTATCTGTATAACTAAGGCGATGATTATGAGAATAAAGCCGATTTTTGCAAACAAAGAGGATTGTCCGAACCCCATTTTAAAATGATTAACAAAAACACCCCGACTTCAAACACTGAAAGAAACCCGGCTCCGTGAATAATTTCACACGGTGGACAAAGTGGTTAGCTTCGTTGCCCTGGATGTCAATGATTGTGACCTGGTATATAGGTGTTGCTTCGCGTCCTTGGAAACTATTCATTAGGAAGTTAAAGAGTACATCGAATCAATCTCTCGTTACAATAATGATGGCGATTTAATTAATAGTTCTCAACATGTTACATTTTATATAAAAAATCTTTCAAGCGCATTGACATAATCCGGTAATCTTATTCATATTTATAAAGTAAGAGTTAATGGGTCGTTTTATGGAACGTAACATTTTTTACAATTTCGGATACATCCCTACGGCAAACTTTCCGACACTGTAAAACTTAGATGTAGCGGTAGTAGTTTGCAAAGAGGAAGAACAATGGTCTAGTGTTATGTCCTTAAAAAAACTCCTTAATTAATAGTTGGAATCCCAAACGATATGTTGCCTGTTCTCAAACACCACCGATCCTCATATCACGGTCCGACCGAGATCTCGAGACTGTCTTTTATCAATTTTGTATTAGGGCGTCATTATGATGCTAAAACACCGATACAGGTCTTAAAGGTAATTTAAAGTTAAATAAATATTTGTACAAGTTCCCGGGTATATTACCCAAACATAGGATTGATCTTTTTTGACAATATGATATCACGAGTTATTATCTATACATCTGAAGTAATAGGTTTTATACAGAAAAGCAACACTGAACGTATACATCTTCAATTTTGCAAACGATTATAAGAAGTAAAAAATAAGCACCCTAATTAATTTTATTTACGCTGAAACTGGTAGCTTCACTTTGAATTGTTATGGCAAATTAAAATAATAAAATACTGGCTTAAGATTTGTGCTAGTAGAGCTACTTAACATGCAAAATTAGTATATAAAAAAGTGAAAAGGTGAAATATGCATATCAGAAATCGAAACACTCGCAAAAAAGTCAAATTGATGATATTGTTAACATATAAAGTACAAACAATTTGGCATTTAATGTCGACAATTTACTTTCGCACTCGCAGCAATTTTGTTAAAACGTGCGTCGACGTCAACAAATCATTTAGCAAAGTCCAATAAAGTGGTTGGGCGGCGTTAATTATAGCCACGCTCAGAACCAAATGTTTTCCATCATAAAACGGAAACATTTCAAAGAAAGACTTTCATCGCAGCAAAAGTACAATATGAGTGTACATGTGGAAGTACATACCCATTTCCTCTCTTAATATAGTGTTTGTTTTGGTACCTGTAGTTGCTGCTATGGGCATTGAAATGGTGGCTATATCATAAATAAAGTCATATACAGACAAGGAAAAAAACGATACAATAAAAATGATTAATCTGCTCTTTCAAAACAATCTATTTTTTTTCTTTCATTTCATTACAAAAGTTATGTTATACATTGGAAATTTAGGTTTATGATAATGTATCGATATGCGCTATTGAAAGACATAAAACTTCTGATCCCAGCTGTACAACCATATTTTATCTATTGTTCTACTAATTGGAATAAGATGTGAGTTTGAAGTACATTTAAGAAGAAATGAGAAGCAATATAGGTACATTAAAATAAAAGTTAAGGCTATGTACCGCTCGTCTGGAAATCGTAATTGCTTCTGACAATAATATTGGTTAAATATTGTTAAAACTGATGTGTATATTTGTTTATGTAAATATTTCTAATATCATTGTTTTGTCACAAAATAAATTGGTTTTCTGTTTTGTTTCCTTTTTCATAAGCTATGGAAATCACTTTTAAACTCATTTGTTTGTGAGAAGCTTTTCTTTTAACATTATTTATCGCTCTCGCAGGGAAAACACCACTACTGGATTGCTGTGATTGCGGAAGAAACTCCTACAAGTCGCTATCTCCTGATAAGGAATCCGACGCTTTACACCAATGCCAATACACCTTTGATACAAATGTTAATGATAAAAACATGGTCTTGCAAAAATTAAAAAAACTAAACGTTGAAGAATACGTTGTACTCGTACAACAATCAAAAGATTACGTTTAGCTCAGCTAGCATTCTATATGGGACCCATAAGGGCAGTGCAACCGGGTTGCACGTGAATCATATATGGGCAGCCCATATAAACCAATATATTTCTAAACAATTATTTTTACCAAATATTTTAAACAAATATTTTACCCTGTAATACTACTAATATTATATTAAGTAGAAGTAAATGAGTTGTTCAAAAGAAAATAAAAACAAACAAAAAAAAACATTAAAATGAAAAAAGATCGACTCCAGATGGTTTTGAAGTCATGATCAAGTTCTTTATCATGGACTTATTTATTGCCCGTATGGCTCCCCTTGAACATTAGATATCCTTTTTCGTTATTTCATTTTGTGTTTTTGAATCACACTGTCCTGGCGGTTCCATTTGTATATAATTTAAATCTTATTCGTGTGTTTTAGGTCAAGTCCACGATTATATATGCCCCAAATTAATGTAAAAAATTATGGTCTGACGCTTGTAATTGTTTTTCGGTATTTTAGTGTTGCTGGTAAAGTAATGCTATTATTTGTTGCTGTTTTAAAGAAGACTTTAAAATATAAAACATGATAATATTTAAACACGCCTCATTTTAATGTGGGCTTGCCTGCGTGTTTCCCATATGGGACCCATTAGCACTTTCCGAGAAACAGCCAATAAGGGCTAGCCCAATTACTTCTCATATGGTAACCATATGCACTTTCCCAGATACAGAAACTTATAGGCTAGTCCACGTATTTCCCTTACCAGTATGGGCTTGCCCAGATATAGCCCATAATGGACTCATATAGATATGTTAACTGGGTGAAAACATGATGTCACATGATACTGTTCTAGTCTAGTGTTCTATGGCTGTAAAGAACAGCGTTCGAAAACGTTTACTTAGTGAAATAAAAACAAAAATCAACAAATAGTCATCTACATCATTATACTCGCAGTCGATTCCCAATTGAAACCTTTAGAAAACAGGTACTCAGCATTGCTCTCAATGGTCATCTTGGAGTGAAAGGGAGGTCATTGATACAAGAACACAAATCTTAAATGCACAACATAACAACAGTACTGTTGCCACTTACCGTGATGGTGTACCAATGCCAATATGTAACTATACAATGTTTGCTCAATTCAGTGCACAGAAAATACAAAACATGTTTAATGTTTCCTGTGCTCAAGATCGTGATACTGAAACAGATCAGTTTCAAATTTATCGACATCATCAGTTACAGAGCAGATGCAGTTGTATTGTCTGCGATTTGTAAATGTCTTAAATACTTTTTTTCCCTGCTTAAACAAGTTCTTGTATCTTAAAAAATGAAAACCGCCACATTCACAAAACACAGCCTCCCCACGCAGCGAAAAAAAGGGAGAGATAAAGAGCATGTTGTTGTAAGTATGTCAATTCAAATAAGACGCCACAAACAATTAACGACATAGAGAACCCTTGGGGTTACCGCCTTGGAACGGTCAGTGCCAAAACAAATTGCCACTGAGGGTTTAAACCAGGTTCTAGGGTGCACCAACCTCACACTTGCCCCAACAGGTTCTCATATCAACAAACAAGTACAAGTTATCTTGGTGAAATAACTCCAACTCACCCATCAGCTTAACAATTTTGCACGCAAAAGCACACAAACATATAAAACATAAGAAGCTAATAGCATTGCAAAGAAAAATGGGCGAGTACTCGATGATCTTACCGAGACCAGAGCACCTGTAGTCAAATTAGGAAGAACACGATGTATACATGTATAGAGTATGTTTTTCAAGTGTTTTTAAGTTTCCAAGTTATTTACAAAATTTCTCAATGTGTTGCATTTAGAAAATCTTGACAACATATTTACAATATCGATTGTCGCAACGACCTCGGCAAAAAAGTATTATTAATTAATGACTGCATGTAGAGGGCAGTTCATATTTCAACAATATGTAAATAGCAACAGCACATAAATTCAATCATTACAGTTTATTAGGACTTCTGATAAAGGGTGTTTGTTGTAATGAGTAAGCCTGTAAGTCGCAAACATCCTATTCTACAGCTAATGTGAGGTGTGCATTCATTTTTTTAATGGATGCCGACGAAAAAACGTTTTAGTAAATATTTGCGATGCGAAGGGATTAAACGTAAATTCGATTAAAGTTCATTTCTTTTAAATTATAAACGGATTAGTTACGTTCACGCTCGTGGGAGTAGATGCTCAAGCGGAATTCGATAAGCTATATTACTGCATATTAAAAAGCGTAAATATTTTGTAGCTCTATTAGCAACAAAGATTAATTCATTCTAAATTGCTTTCATCTACTCTTGAACCATGAAAATTCGGTGAAGAATGTTCAACTTTTGTAATTGGTATATCTTTGTAAACAGCGTCGACGAAATTTGTGCACGTATACATCAGATGAACCGGAGCTCATATTTTAGGCAACCGTGTGGTTTATAAGGAGGCTATTTTAAACAACTTGACAGCTATGGTATTAAACGATAAAAGTTCAACAAATGATTTTACAGCATTAACTATTTAATGCCGTCAGTCATGCGAACTTTTCATGCGCGTAAAATCACGGGCCAACGTTTTCACAAAAATAAGTTTTATACCACGACGAGTTTCTGCATTTTATGAGGTATACAAAATGAGAGTTTAATATTATTGAAAGTACGAGGAGACGTTTTATGACAACCATACAGTACAAAAGTTAATAATTAAGATTTCAAAACTTGTACATGATATAAAATTTACAACAAACCACATTAAATCACTTGGAGTTTATTTCGGCAACAATAAAGATGAATGTATAAATTAATCATAATGATAGTCATTACGCATAGGTCAAGAAAATATTTTTCTCCTTATTTTATACACACTGATTGTTATGTTATGTTGATGTTTTTATGATTAGCATCTTATGACCAGTTTTCAGTATAGTTAGAGATTAGCATGATTTCCGTCATGTAAATAAACAGCAACTAAGATAAAACCATGACTTACATTAAATTTGAGTTTTTGTTCAGACTGTTAGTCTTCTATTGGAAACATTACTTTCTGCTGAATCACCAACAAAGTGTTACAAAAATATATGGTCAATCGTAAATTCACATAAAATGTTTCTAATCTGATTTGCACTTGTTTTGGGCCCTATGTCAGATATGACTGCTTACCACAGAGAGCTATGACGTTTCAGAATGTTTCTGTAATGTGCATAGCAGTAAACCAACCTATAGCGAAAATAGGACGGTACTGAAAACTGGACGGTATACGATAAATAAACGGATTGTCGATTTGACAATTCCAAAAAAAAGAGTTCAAAAAGGAAAAAGCACACCAAAAATACTTATCCTCCTCACACAGTCAAAGAGAAAAGTCAGGGTGGCGAATTTAAAAAAGAAAACATCATAAAAAAACGGTGTTAACCTAATAAGATATATTTATTGAATATAAACTGACACAAACATAGTACCTGAAAAAGTAGCGAAAAAAAGGAAACGGAATAATAAATACAGAGCGTACACTCGGCCCGTAAAGTGTTTTCTTACGTTGCAGACGCACCGCTGAATGGGGTTTTGATTTTTTAGGAAATGACGATGTTCAGTGAGATGACTAAAATTGTATCACATTTTCTATCCATATTGGCATTATATGATGTAATTCCATCACCTCTGGATACCGTAACACAACGTTTGAGCTGACAATTTCAACATGCATTAAAGTACATGTGGCCAAAAACTATGTCTACTAATTATTTGAAAAAAAGGTGAAATATGCATATCAGGAATCGCCACATTCAGAAAAAACAGCCTCCCCACACAGTCAAGAAGAAGAGAGGGGGAGAGAGCATGGTTAATAAAATGATCAGTTTCAAAAAAGACACCACTAACAATAAACAAAAATGAGAACCCGAGGGGTTGCCGCCTTGGAACGGTCAGTGGCAAATCAAATTGCCACTGGGGGTTTAAACCAGGTTCTAGGGTGCACCAACCTCACACTTGCCCCAACAGGTTCTCATATCACAAAACAAGTACAAGTTGTCTTGGTGAAAAAACTCCAACCCACTTATCGGCTTAACAATGTTGCATGCAAAAGCACACAAACATATAACACATAAGAAGTTAAGAGCATTGCAAAGCCGAAGTGGCGGGTACTCAATGATCTTACCGAGACCAGAGCTCCTGGAGTAAAATCAGCAAGAACACGATGACAGGGATAAAAGAAACAAATCGAGCTTCTAGGTTCTTTTAAGAAAAGATTTCCCCATTAACCTTCATAAACTCTTAAATCCCTGCCACCGTCGTGCAACCAAAGAGGTAAGCATAATGATCAACTGTAGAAAGGTCATTTACAACGGTTTATATGGACTCAATAATGGATTAGGCAGCGTAGGCGCTTAATTTCTTTAAACTAATTTACAACTGAACCAAGCCCGTAGTACATTCCTTTTATGCTTTTATCAGCGGATTTAAATGTTTCTGTGTTTTAAAATAAATCGCTCAATAACTAAAATATGCCATTAAACTTCTATATAATGGTTAAGATAATTTTAAGCCATAGACTTTTCGATATTTTTCAATGTTTTGGATCATTAGTTTCATAATATTGCGTGCCTGAATTTGTTTTATAGGTGGATTTGCTAATTATTTTAAGTCGGACATTTAATGTGGAACACCTAAAATCGTTGACTGTTATTTGTACATTTTGGAAGTAGGCAAAAGATCAATCTCACCAAGTCAGATCTAACAAAATGACAGCGTAGCGGTTTTCAGGAGATGATTTTAACCAGATTGGCAAAACATACAGTCAGATGAAGGGAAAATGGTTTAAGTCTTGATTTGGGCTTAGATTTGTTAGGTGCATAACTGTGATTAAAATACTTGTTGTTTGTTGTTGTTGTGTTCTTTTTCACCTAAAATGGAATGACTGTCACACAGGTCTCCCTCGAGAGTCAAATATGGTCCCTTAGTGTTTTAAAAAGGATTAGTTTACGAAAACAACTTTCAGTCCGACAAGCGATTTTTTTGGAAACACCTATTTTTAATTTAGGCGGCGGTTGTTATGTCAGTAACAAAAAATCTACCTTTTATACGTTATCATCAATGATATAAATAATATAACACATTAAAGGAACACTCTTATACAAATGATTGAGCAACGACTTGTAAATACAAAATAATAATCATAATAATAATAATAATAATAATAATAATAAATTAGTTAAAAAAGAACTTTAAGAACGATGAGTAAAATAAACCTTTATACCTTTATATAATAAAATTGATTGAATTATTCTTCGTTCTTAAGCAAAGTTCAATCATTGAATATAGCGAAATAAAGTAAATATTTGCAAATTTAGAAAAAAGAATTCCCAAGAATGTATACATGTCATAGGGTAGAAACAATTGTAATAAAATGTATGTAAAAACAAACGAAGTACCTAAAAGTGACCAGTGCAGTGATTGGGTGTTAGTGATCACGTGCAAAGGTAAAAGAAACGAATTTTAGAAGTTATTTCCCTTAGACTGTTTTAATAATTTATAATAATAATTTATAAGTGTATGGAAGACAAGGCGAGTCACAAGTGAGGTATAGGGAGAAATAAAAACAAACGAAGTATTTTTACATACATTTTATTACAATTGTTTCTACCCTATGACATACACTTTTTACAAATGCAGATCATTTCAAACTCAATTTTTGGATAAATAAAATTTAAAAATAAAACAATAAAATTTATTTTGAGAATACCGATTTCTTTGTTAAAAAAGAGATATACCATTAAATATTGAGAGATATTCATCGTAAAGGCTTTCTTTTTAGCATATTTTCGCACAAAATGCGCAAGCTTTCAAATTCATTTTTCGCCAATGATTTATGGATACAGTAGCTGTAGTATGACTGTACATCATTCCATATCATCAATAACATAAATAATATTTTAGAGTACCCTCATTCATGTGAAAAGTATGCCAGTAATTATAAATCATATAAAATCTAAAATACCAGAGGGGTGTAACCGCCTTGGATGTATCATTGGCATATAATGTTCAAGGCTGTAAACTTGACCCTACATGTTCTCATATGAACAAACTAGTACAAGTTGCCTTGGTTAATTTGCCCTAACACATCTTCTACTTGACAGAATAATTGGTTCAAATGAAACTGAAGCGTTTTATTAAGACACAAACATATTACAAATAATCAAACAACTAATGAATTTATTCAGGTTACCATAAAATCTGAAACGATAACAGCAATAAGATTGTTTTGATGAAAATAACGAAAATATCAGACCTGCTAAAACTTCTTCATTAAAAATCCGGAGATTTTGTCTTATTATGTCAATGATGAAGACGACGATGATGATGATGCTGTTGTTGTTTTAATGTCTTGTTGCTGTTGTTAATAATAGCCATGACTAATCACAAATGATGATGATAAAGATGATAACGATGGGGTTGTCTTAATGTCTTTTTGCTCTGATCACTGTGATAGTGACTGAAAAAATGAAGATGATGATTATAATATTTTTCTCATATTCTTCTTTTTAATTATATTCTTCAAAGAATTTTATAAATGTATTTTGCCGATTTTGTTAGAAATGGTTAAAAAGACTTGTTTAAAAATGACAGTATCATTCGTTAACAAAGAGCTGTTTCGTTAAGGTACACATTCGAAATCATCAAACATTGTTAACTTTTTTCACCTGTTTTTGTATTTTTATATTAAGATATATTAACAATACTGTCTAATTTAGTAGAGTGAATATGATCTATATCTACTGATTGGAAGCCAATTACAAATATAACTTGCATGTTACGATTACACACAAAAAATGAGAATTATCTCTGATTAGTTAGTAAAAAATATTACATATTTAACTTGACTTGGCCGCAAAACTTAATGGAGCATAATGTGTTAACGCAAAACTTTTTTCGTTGTTAAATAATCATCTGAAATCATTGTATAACGTTAGATAGCAAATAGTCTGAATAATATTATAATATTTTTATTTGCAATTATTCATCATTCACATATCGAGGGCACGGTAGATATATCTCTGTAGCGCTCATTCCCAGGCTAGGCAGCGTGGACTGTATAAACAATGCATTTCCATTTTTGCATATGTACAGGCTCAGTCAAACCGAGTCAACAGCCAAACCGAACCTGCAAGACGTATTTTGAGGTTTGTCGGTGGATTTCAATGTTCTTTTCCAACAATTTGTATTATGTTTGATATATTTTTTATACCTACTCTGGTGGGTATTTTTGCACGATGTATTCTAATTACATATATGATTCGAGAAATAATAATTTTGCTGAAAATAGGGTCTGCTGTTACATGTAGCACGTTCATTAGAAGGCAATTTGATTTTCCTATTAAATAAAGGTCGTACATACATTTTTACTGTTAGGTCAAGCCCTTAAAATCTTACATTTCTCAAAAGAACCAAATTAGAGACACATTAAAAAATTAAAATCTCACTTCTAGACCAATATGGTAACTCACAATTAGTTAAAGAATACTTTATTAGTGCTCGGCAGTACATTTTAGTAATTATTGCCCCCGTGTTGACACAATTGCCCACAAGAAATTAAATATTATCACTGCTAGGCTCTTCACAGCCAAAAATTTTATGTTTAATAAATTTACGACGTTTTAGGCAGTTCACAAATAAAAAATCGCGTAATAATGTGTAATAATTTTGCGAAGTAAAAAGTTAAAGAAAACATTCAAGAAATGGTGCGAAGTGTCAGAAAAAAAGGTTTCACATGGTCGAATAGATTCTCTAATATCTTTCCTGTATGTGTTAAAACTGTGTTTTAAAAGACACTTAGAAGCCATTGGAAGCCATTGGAACTCTTTGTAGTATTAAGGTAATTCATACTTGCTCAAAATAAAGTTTTACTGATGATGAGCTGTGAAAATAAAATTATCATTTTTTTAACAATTACCAAACAAACTATTTTTATATTGTTATAAACAGATACATATTGAAAATAACAGGAGACAAAAGTTTTAAAAAATGCAGTTTGTTCGAAAAGTAATAAAATGTGGTACCTGCTATGTTGTCTAATCCGGGTGTCAAAATAAAGCATTTTCCACTCAAATTAGCCTGGATTCCAGGCGATGAAGTATTTTGTTTTTATTAATTCTCCAACTAATTATCTTGAGCCAGTCTACATCTCTATCAATTCAGACATCTCTCTCAATGCAGTATAATAGAAAATAGACTGGCTACAATAAATGTCTGTTATGATGTATAAAATATAAATAAAAAGACAACACAAACTAATTATCAGACTACTGGCTAGTCTACACTCAAATAAACTAAAAATAATTAATTACAATATCCAGTTCAATGTTCCCTCTAGCGCCAACCAGTGTTATTTTTTTTGTCTAACATCCCATCCCTACCCCTTTCCACCGCACCTCATCCGACCCAGCCCCACCATCCTCCTCTCCCCTTCCCTCTCCCCACACCATCATCTCCTCTCCCACTTCACCTCTCTTCCCCCACTCCAACCAGTCTCCTCCCCACCCTCTTTCCCACCCCACCCACCTCCACTACCCATCCTCTTCCCCCTCCCCATCCTAGTCCCCCGCCCTCTTTCCCCACACCACCCTCTTCCTTCTCCCCTACCCATCCTCTTCCCCTTCCCCATCCCCATCCTCTTCCCCCATCCTCTTTCCCTAACAGACCCTCTTCCTTCTCCCCTCACCATCCTTGCTCGCCTCCCCATCCTTGCTCGCGTCCTCATCCACTTCCCCCTCCACACACTCTTCCTTCTCCCCTCCCCACCCTACCTCACCATCATCTCCCCAACAGGAGGGGAGGGGGGGTTCAAATCATGAGGAACAATATAAGGCACGACCACCTTAACCCCTTAACCTGTGGGCCTTCAGTAATTCTTCTCACTGAAGTACCACAACCAAGTTACAATGCTTTCTTATATCCAACTTTTAAGACATTTCAATTGGTTTGAATTCAATTATCTTATTTCTTCTTGGTAATCGGCAGACAAAATTTCCAAATAAATTAATTGATGGGAAAAAAGAAGAATTGATATGATGATGATGTTAATTTACCTCAAGTGCTGCAGATTCTGTATTTTTTCCGATTAAAGGGACTTAATTCAAATAATTTAGGTAATTCATCTAGGCTATATTGGGTTAATAATGCCTACGAAGTAGGGACCCGCAATAGCTCAGTCGGTTAGACCGCAGGTTAGCAAGCTAGCGGACCTGGGGGTCAATGGTTCGATTCCCAACAAAGATAATGAAATATTAATGAATAATACATTAAATAGTATGAAATAACTTAAACAATTAAATAGTAAACATTTTTAAGACATATACTTTACTGTATATCAAACGACTTCTAGCCATTGCAACTTTAGTTCTTGATGATATAACTCCTGCCTTTTTAGCGTTTGACGTCTGCTGTTTGTCGAAATTCATAATCAGGTCTACCAAATCATGCAATCTCTTTAGATGAGCAATGTGTCAACAGATGTCCATACAAGCAACAACTGCAATTCGTGACGGTAGTAGTTTTGTTGCATCAAAGCAAATGATATTTTGTTATAGGTGAACGCCATCTTACACGACAAATAAGGTACATCGTAGGTTCGCTTTGATTGAGCCTGTTCATGAGCAGTAATGAAAGGCAAGTACTGCCCACGCAGACTAGCCATGGGTTGAGCACAACTAGATATTTAAACAAGTAAACAGTACCACTTTCGATCCATCTCAAATGGTGTGTATATGACAGTGATCATGGAATTGTCAATCGGATATTTCCAGAAAAATTCCATTCCATGATCAGCGGCGTTTGGAACTAAATAGAATAAAATCTTGACAGGGAACCTGAGAATATAACCCTGTGCATCACAGATAACGCCAAAGAAAACGTGATAATGCAGGAGAGGGGTGATTGAACAATATCCAAAGTTATGCACGCTGTAATATTGAAACATAGTCGCCACACGGCACAAAAAAATGCGGAATATGGGACTTGGAAATGCATATTGTATGTACGGCTGTAATCATTTACAAAATCTGTTCTTACGGAATTCATACATTCATTTGATATTATCTGATAATATTTTAGTTCAGTTAAACATACTCATCTGTGTGACGATGGATGGATAATCATAGATGGCAATGATTTAACACACACAAACCGTGCATGCTTCCAAGAAAAAGATCACAATTTATTTATTATTTTATAGCTTTTGTCTACGTTCTTCATCAGATCATCGCTTCATGTAATTTCAATATAAATCGATCATGAAAATGAAGAATTTGCTTTCATGCCTTTATGGTGCTATACTGTAGAAAACAGAAAAAAGACACGCATACTGAAGTTGTTCTCTGTGTATCTTCAGAACATAATTCCTGGCATCCTTGTGATAGGGATTTCACTGTCAAGGTAGATCTTTATTAAAATAACTGTCACTGTTAGAATTTTGTTTCATTGGTATTGCTCTGCAACATTTGTATTTCAGTGTGTGATATGTTTTACCTATGTGACAGCAGGTATGTTACAAATTAAAAGGCTTCCGTAGAAGTGTTATTGGGCTAAAAAGCTTTAGTGGTAAGTATATTACATAATTATGCAAAATGACATTCTGACACTAAACATGCTTGCTAATATAGGGGTTTCATTAAACTAATGTCCAAAAATCTTCCTATCTTGGATTTAGCCATGCTCGTCTCAGCAGTAATGAATAACGACGGCTGCACTATATTTATTGCCAGCTAAATGGTGATTATGCATCTAAGACAGGCTACATTATTTCTAGACAACTTACGAAATAAAGACTATGATTATTTTATTCAGTTAATCCGGATAATCCTGTCCATGAACAGGCTCAATCAAACCGAGCCTGCAATATTTTCATATTTGTCGTGTTCGATGGCTTTCAAAGTTCCCTTTTCATCTATTTGTACATTCACGACAGCATTGTCTCAATAAAGTGAAATATGCATATCAGGAATCGCCACATCAAGACAACACAGCCACCGATGCAGCAGCCAAAGAGTACAAAGGAAAGGAGACCATGGGTTTATCAAATGATCAATTGCAAATGAGACACCGCAAACAACTAATAAAAATGTGAACCTGAGGGGTTACCGCCTTGAAATGGTCATTGGCAAAACAATTTTTAAAATGGGTCTTTTAACCAGGATCTAAGGTGCACCAAAAATCCCGGATTAAGTAAAATATGCCTCCTCCCAAACGATAGTGTGCATATTGATGGTGATCACCAGGCCTGCCAAAACTTCTTCATTAAATTTTCCGGAGATTTAGTCTGAATATGTCAATGATGAAGACGATGATGATATTGTTGTTTTAATGTCTTGTTGCTGTTGTTAATAATGACTATGACTTAACAAAAATGATGATAATAAATATGATAACGATGGAGTGTTTTAATGTCTTTTTGCTCTGATTGTAACTGAAAAAATGAAGATGATGACGATAATGATGATGATGAGGATGATGATATTTTTCTCATATTCTTCTTTTTAATTATATTCTTCACAGAATTTATAAGTAGTACCTGGACCGGTTTGGAGCCAAACAAACATTACGTAACATGACCTAGATAGCGGCCATCTTGTTACGTAACGTGACCTAGATAGCGGCCATCTTGTGACTAAAAATAAAACTGACGTCATCTTTTGTCATTAAATATGGTCATATTTTGAAAAATAAGATCATAATAAATATATTTCATCTTTTTCTGAAAAACAAATTACATCATTTAAAAAGATCACAAATAATGCAATTACATCATTTCTGAAATAAACATCATTTTCTAAAAAAGATAACATCATTTTCTGAAAACAAAAGACACATGATAAACCGCAGTAACTATGACGTCATGTTGTTTTAGAAATTATAAAAAATAAAAAATATCGCAAATACCTGTTCCGATGTTCCCTTCTCGGTGTCCAGCGACTAAATGAACATCAACTCTAAAAGACATTCATAGTTCGAAAAGCGTTTCTATTGGTTCTTTTCTTTCCATTCATTAACGTACCGTTTCTATTGGTTCTTTTGATTTCATTCATTGTTATAAAAGAAATACCCGTTATTGTTATAGACAATAATATAAATTGGATAATGATAATAGACTTTATAACTCTATTGATACATGGGTTCTATAGAACCACATTCCATTATTTGTTATAAAAGAAATACCAATATTATAAATTAGGTAATGATAAAAGACATTAATTCCTTATTCCCGATTCAATAGATTGCATTCTTTGTTATAAAAAAAAATACCTTTGATTGTTTAAGTCAATTACATAATGACAAAAGATATTAAGTTTCTATTCAGACACAAATTCTTTAGAACCGCATGCCATTCTTTGTTATAAAAGAAAAACCAATACTATAAATTAGGTAATGATGAAAGACATTAATTCTCTATTGATATGTCGGTTCTTTAAATTCGATTCTTTGTTTAATAAAGGAAATACCGTTCATTATTCAAGTCAATAATATAATAATAAAAGATATTACGTTTTCTATTGATACACAGGTTCTTTTGATTTCATTGTAATAAAAGAAATACCAATTCTATTAATTAGATAGTGATAAAACATATTACGTTTCTATTCATTCTTTCTATTCATTCATTCTCTTACTGGATAATATTTATGTTAGATTCGGTACCTCTATTTATAAACAAGTAATAGGCATCCCAATGGGTACTAATTGTGCACCCCTTGTTGCTGATCTGTTTTTATACTGTTATGAAAGAGACTTTATGTTATCTCTTTCTACTTAACATCAAGATGATATAATTACAGCTTTTAACAACACCTCGAGGTACCTTGATGATTTATTAAATATAGACAATAACCATTTTCCATTACTGGTTAATAAGATTTATCCCAAAGAACTACAACTAAACAAAGCGAACACTTCAGAAAAGCAAGCAAACTTTCTCGATCTAAATCTGTCCATTGAAAATGGTTATGTCACTACTAAAATTTATGATAAAAGAGATGATTTTAATTTTAATATAGTAAATTTTCCGTTTTTAGACGGCGATGTTCCCCGTGCAACATCTTATGGGGTTTATAT
The DNA here is from genome assembly GCA_038501625.1 of Corbicula japonica. Classification (NCBI taxonomy): domain Eukaryota; kingdom Metazoa; phylum Mollusca; class Bivalvia; order Venerida; family Cyrenidae; genus Corbicula; species Corbicula japonica. Next base: position 4,543,557 of record JAZAYU010000043.1, on the reverse strand, counting down.
CTCACAGCTTGTTCGCTTTTCTAGAGCTTGCAACAATGTTAATGATTTCAATGAACGTAATCTTTGCATTACAGAAAAACTTAAAACAAGGTTATCGGTATCACAAATTAAGGAAAACCTTTTGCAAGTTTTATCGCCGATACCCAGATTTAATTCATAAATACAAATGCAGTTTAAAATCACTTTTGCAACAAGGTATTTCACAACTAGTTTTTTATGGTGATTTAATTTATAAACTTAAAAAGATTAAAGGCAGTGTTAATTTCTCCCGGTTATTCGTAAAAACCATCTGTAAATTTAAAAAGAAAGGTTACCAACATGATATTTTACAGCGCTCTGCAGGCCTGGTGAGTAACCCTTCTACAGTTGATCATTATGCTTACCTCTTTGGTTGCACGACGGTGGCAGGGGTTTAAGAGTTTATGAAGGTTATTGGGGAAATCTTTTCTTAAAAGAACCTAGAAACTCGATTTGTTTCTTTTATCCCTGTCATCGTGTTCTTGCTGATTTTACTCCAGGAGCTCTGGTCTCGGTAAGATCATTGAGTACCCCTTTCGGCTTTGCAATGCTCTTAGCTTCTTATGTTTTATATGTTTGTGTGCTTTTGCATGCAACATTGTTAAGCAGATAAGTGGGTTGGAGTCTTTTCACCAAGACAACTTGTACTTGTTTTGTGATATGAGAACCTGTTGGGGCAAGTGTGAGGTTGGTGCACCCTAGAACCTGGTTTAAACCCCCAGTGGCAATTTGATTTGCCACTGACCGTTCCAAGGCGGTAACCCCTCGGGTTCTCATTTTTGTTTATTGTTAGTGGTGTCTTTTTTGAAACTGATTATTTTATTAACCATGCTCTCTCCCCCTCTCTTCTTCTTGACTGTGTGGGGAGGCTGTTTTTTCTGAATGTGGCGATTCCTGATATGCATATTTCACCTTTTTTTGAAGCGCATTCCATGTACAATCATTACATTGTCCTTCTAAACGGCAACATGCACTGAAAATCGTCAGAAATTAAATAATTATAATATTGGTATTTCTTTTATAACAAATAATGGAATGTGGTTCTATAGAACCCATGTATCAATAGAGTTATAAAGTATAAAGTCTATTATCATTATCCAATTTATATTATTGTCTATAACAATAAAGGGTATTTCTTTTATAACAATGAATGAAATCAAAAGAACCGGTGTAACAATAGAGTCATAAAGTCTATTATCCGATATTGACTATAACAATAAAGGGTATTTCTAGACCTGTTTTTGACAATTTTAGAATGGACATGCAATGCAAAAAGATGAAGCAGGTGTAACATCGAGGCCCGGTCTTGTTTAGTTTATGACACGCGGTTATTGTATAGTTGTTCCAGAGAGACTGAGGCAGCATGTCACTGGCCACGTTCTCATTATCTCGGAATGAAAAAAGGAAATGTGCGACTGCAGTAAAAAAACAAAACTATAACGTTCTTTGCACATCTTTTAATTATGTTTAATTAATCTTTTTTTGCAATTTCATAGAAATCCGGAGATTTTGTCTATAAATCCGGAGATCCGGAGAAGTAACTTAAAATCCTGAGATTTCCGATAAAGTCCGGAGATTTGGCAGGCCTGAAATATTATGTGTTTCTACAGTTTTAGGCCACGTTGCAAATTAACCCCATTTATTATCTCACCTACCTAGGTGCCGTACGGGTCGTGGAACCATCCTTCATACACCTTACAAAAATCTAGCTAATAACATAAGTATATGTTATCCAACTTTGCTCATCATCGGTTAGCAAAAATCGATAACGAATTTCTCAATAGATTATGAAGGAACAATTCAGTTTTTTTCTTTACTACATTTTTATTTCTTAAACAGTCGAAAAAAACCATAGTACATATTAAAGATAAATTTCTGCCGATTAAGATGGTTATTTTTGTCTTTATTTTTTTTTAACGATAGTTTGGTCCTTTTTGACTTTGAATATAGCCGCCCTATTTTCCCTTTTATTTACATAGAAACTGTAGAGAAAGTGGGATTTTTTTGCTTATCCTTACGTATTCTATTGTTAATATCTTTTATCCAAATTATAAGTTTTAAAAAACCCAGGTAACATATTTTGCAAAATAATATTAAGCTATTGTTTAAACTAATTTTTATTAAATTAAATTTAAAACATTTTGGTCCTTTTTAGATTTTTCTAACACGACTATCGAATATTTTAAGTGAAAATTTAAGTCTCCGTAAATTTGCGAACATTCCCGATATTTTACGATCATTGACGGAAGATTGTTTAATTCGTGCAGAAAACAATATAAAGCCTTAGTAGTTTGATTTGTAGAAGTTGGAGTATTGTTTTGAAATTTTGTGATATTACTTTGAATTAAGTAGAAATACTAAATTTTAGCGAATCCGTCAATATTTTACAAATTTCATAGGCGGAAACAAATACGTACTAAATTATTCATGGCATTTAGAAATAAGTATGTCTTTTCGATAAAGTTGTGAATTAAAATCCGATTAATATAATGAACCCAGACGAAAGTCTAAAAAGGTGATAATTGTAACAAATTGCAATGATCACCAGGTAAATCAACAGGTAAGAAATATGTGACATTTTGTATGTCACATTGAGTCACAAAAAATTGTCAGTAATAAGAAAATGCATAAAGAAATTAAAATCGTCATAATATAGTCACATCTATATACAAGCCTATTTAAAACAAAAACCACATACATATTAAGATAACTTAATTAAATTTTACAAGTTTAATTATTTGTAAAAGTTAAATGCTTTCTATTTACAAATTTAGAAGTTAAAATGTAAATCTTATCCAAAAATTTATATCGTAAAATGCAGTCGGAAAATTGAAATTGTTAAGTTTAGGGCATATTTCTTAACATATTTGAAACATAAGCCCGTAATGATGTACTCAATTGGAATTAAAATTAGAACAAGTAAAAACTATCGTAATCTCTTCAACATGTATCAAGAATATATTGTAAGTTTTTTTCAGTAAAATATAATAATTCAATAAACTGTTATTCTTTAATTATTTTGACAAACAAGAGCGCAACAATTGGAACGAATTCGGGTTTTTATTAACTGATCGAAAAAATGGATCATAAATTTTATTGTACCCCTCCCAATAAATGACGCGTTGTTAAACAAAGTTATGACAGATCATAAATATGTTTTATGGCTTATTTCCTGTACCGTGCATAACAAGGTAAATGGTTTCTGTAAACTATGAACCTAGCGAATGCATCTATTCAGTGAATTTTAAAGTGTACCAATTTGTTTTTCGGTGTAATACTATATAGAAATCGAGAAAAGGCTACACTCCTGCCGCTTTTTTATTATGACTGAATGTGTAAATTCTTTAATGTATTAAGTTTACACACCGTTCCACCAGTTTTACACATATAAAAATTGCTTTCCTACAAAATTATTTTCTTCACTAGTGCAATAATAAGGTTGAAATGGAACAGACAGTAGTTAAATATCGCGGGGCTTAGGATTGTAAAATAAATAAAATAATCGGACGTCTATGTGCCCAAATCCAAATTAAAGAACTCGGCACTAAGTTGCACAAAAACTGATAAAAACGAAGACATTGTAAACGTATATTAGTACGGTCGACTCAAGCCTGTGTGTAACGTTTGTAATATAGGAAAAAATTTCCCTTAATTATAAATTATTGAATACTAGTTTTGTTATGTATAAAACTCTCAGAGATTTTTTATTATCAAGATTATTTATTGTTTATTTATTTCTTCGTGTTACCTGCGTGTTTATTTCTCTCTTTTCTTCATCGCTTGTAATGAGCATAGGGCATTTTTTACAGATGGTTCTTATGATAATTATACATTATGGACTTGTCAAGACCTTATAGAGTCGCTAACTTTCTTACTGGATAATATTTATGTTAGATTCGGTACCTCTATTTATAAACAAGTAATAGGCATCCCAATGGGTACTAATTGTGCACCCCTTGTTGCTGATCTGTTTTTATACTGTTATGAAAGAGACTTTATGTTATCTCTTTCTACTGAACATCAAGATGATATAATTACAGCTTTTAACAACACCTCGAGGTACCTTGATGATTTATTAAATATAGACAATAACCATTTTCCATTACTGGTTAATAAGATTTATCCCAAAGAACTACAACTTAACAAAGCGAACACTTCAGAAAAGCAAGCAAACTTTCTCGATCTAAATCTGTCCATTGAAAATGGTTATGTCACTACTAAAATTTATGATAAAAGAGATGATTTTAATTTTAATATAGTAAATTTTCCGTTTTTAGACGGCGATGTTCCCCGTGCAACATCTTATGGGGTTTATATCTCACAGCTTGTTCGCTTTTCTAGAGCTTGCAACAATGTTAATGATTTCAATGAACGTAATCTTTGCATTACAGAAAAACTCTTAAAACAAGGTTATCGGTATCACAAATTAAGGAAAACCTTTTGCAAGTTTTATCGCCGATACCCAGATTTAATTCATAAATACAAATGCAGTTTAAAATTACTTTTGCAACAAGGTATTTCACAACCAGTTTTTTATGGAGATTTAATTCATAAACTTAAAAAGATTAAAGGCAGTGTTAATTTCTCCCGGTTATTCGTAAAAACCATCTGTAAATTTAAAAAGAAAGGTTACCAACATGATATTTTACAGCGCTCTGCAGGCCTGGTGGTTAACCCTTCTACAGTTGATCATTATGCTTACCTCTTTGGTTGCACGGCGGTGGCAGGGGTTTAAGAGTTTATGAAGGTTATTGGGGAAATCTTTTCTTAAAAGAACCTAGAAACTCGATTTGTTTCTTTTATCCCTGTCATCGTGTTCTTGCTGATTTTACTCCAGGAGCTCTGGTCTCGGTAAGATCATTGAGTACCCCTTTCGGCTTTGCAATGCTCTTAGCTTCTTATGTTTTATATGTTTGTGTGCTTTTGCATGCAACATTGTTAAGCAGATAAGTGGGTTGGAGTCTTTTCACCAAGACAACTTGTACTTGTTTTGTGATATGAGAACCTGTTGGGGCAAGTGTGAGGTTGGTGCACCCTAGAACCTGGTTTAAACCCCCAGTGGCAATTTGATTTGCCACTGACCGTTCCAAGGCGGTAACCCCTCGGGTTCTCATTTTTGTTTATTGTTAGTGGTGTCTTTTTTGAAACTGATTATTTTATTAACCATGCTCTCTCCCCCTCTCTTCTTCTTGACTGTGTGGGGAGGCTGTTTTTTCTGAATGTGGCGATTCCTGATATGCATATTTCACCTTTTTCTCAAATCTTTAGCTTTAATTTTTTTGTAATTTTGAAAATATTGCTTTTACTTTCTGATTTCATTAATCTATTAAATTTATCAATTGTTGGCCAAAAATTTCTTCCTATATGTTCGTTTCTAATATTCGTGTAATAGGGGAATATTAACAAAAAGTGGTATTCATTTTCTATCATGTTATAATTACAGTATTTAAAGATTCTGTTTTCCCTTGTAACTCCCGTGTACCTTCCAGTTTCAATATTTAAGATACAACTATTATGAAACGAACTGAATGCTTAATGATGAATTAATTGTGTGCTTTTTTATTGGTTTTCCCCTCCGGCGCAAATGACATATTTTATTGACCCTAGACTTCGTTAATCTCCGATAATCTGACGACTGATAAGAAGGGCAGATAATTGACAATACCATATAGTCAACGCCGTACACTCTCCCTTTATGAAATGATGAGCAATGAGTTAGATTCTAACCCAGATATGACTAGCAAAAACAACAATATGATAAATGATCCGCTTATAAAAGCCTTTCTAAACATGTGAGCATATCTATGGACTTTCAAAACGGAACTTTCAAAACGGCTCAATAATGAACATAAGATAGCTCTAACGTTATAATAAACTCGTATAACGCACTATAACCGGACTAACCGGGATATAGCAGTCGTCATAAACTGCAATTAGTTACCTCCCCTTATTTGTCATATTCATTTGTGATAAGTTAGCTAATAAAAGACTTGCCATGTCGAACTTAGGCCTCAATAAATTTGAAGAGTCAGAGGTAAGTTGAATCTGAACCAGCAGATTGACTTTTACCATGAGCACATAAGGTTTTGTACAAAATCTAAGCGTAAACTTTTGGGCAAATTTCAAAATTTTAGATTTTTTACTGCAAATTTTACAGACACCTGTTTAGGGGTCCTTTTCTGGCCAGTATGTCAGTAGAGCTATAAAGGCTTAACAGAGCTTTTGGGCCATGCTTGGTCATTTTCAGCTAATAAACGGGCGATCTAGATCACGAGATACAACTACAATCACTCAGAACACAAAATATCCCTGTTTAAAAAACGCCATATTTCTCTATAATTATTCTAAATTATCTAAAGATCACAAGGTTAACAGATCACTGAAAAGACATGATCCAGTTGCACATCAATTTCAAATAGTAACATACTGAACAATTGTTGATTGCTGTTGATAGATCTTTTATTTAATATCTTTTTAATGACACCAGTAACTAAACATAAATCCACCTATTAGCGGAAAAACCCACAGTAACAAAAAATTGAATTAAAGCAAAACCTAATTTGGAAGTAAAATACAGCGTCTTTTGATTGGAGCTGCAGGTCTTACAGTCACAGGCATTTCAATAGCTTTTGAAAACCAGGGTCATCTGACCCATGTTGAGAATTTCCACAGGGTCATAATCAGATCATCATGAGTCATGTTGTGTGTTTATTGAACTTTACTACTTACAACAATGCTTAAACTTCATTTCAATAATATTTACAAGGGTCAAATAAGTATTTATTTTATAATTAAAATGCAATAGACACACTATTTATCTTCATTCTTCAATTTCTTGCAAAATTTGACCACTTTTCCTAAATTCCCCTGCTTCAAAATGACCCCAAACTTAGAATCGGTGACGGTGTGGTCAAAAGAGGAAAAATTCAGACCTGCCAACTTTCCCGAATTTTGCGGGATTCTCCCGAATTTAACTTAGATTTCCGAACTCCTGCAAACACTATACAATCTCCCGAAAACTGGATTTTCCCATGCAATTTTAGGTTAAGGCCAAATTTCCATTTGTTTTCTTTGTTGTACACGTGTTGTATATTCATTCAGGATTCTCCAGCGCTACGTATAATCTCAAAACTGTACATCTGCTACAATGTTGTGCTTTAAATTAATTATCCCATTATGACATACTGTTTATTGAAAAACCAAGTTAACACATGTCTCCTCTCTCAATTAGCCTGGGGCTACTTCCCCCCATACAGAAAGGCTGTTGTCAACACAAATCATTGTCCAATTGACGAATAAAGAATGAGTGGGAGGGGCTGAACATTTTACGGCATTTTGCATATTATTCTGGTTTCGAATGATAAATCACACTTATCCAACAAATAATCTGGGCTAAAAATATTTAAATAAGTGCAAGTTTTGAATTTTCTGCTCGATTTTATATTTCTTTTGTTGACAGATTGTTGTTGTTGTTGCCATTGATGAGGATTGTGATTAACTTTGGAAAATAACATTTATGAATTTAAAGATGGTTTCAGGGGTATAATATGTCGAACTATGTTAAAATTTGTGGATCTGTTTATTTTGAGTTGTTTTTAAGTTTTCTGTTTAGAACTAAACACTAGTTGGAAGAAAAATACAAAAGTCATAAGTTTTCGCGACAATGCTTTACAAGTTAAAGATGACTTCTAACTTAAAATCGTAATTTTTATTTATCCAGATTAAAATTAGTTTTGAAACACATTTCTCCTGTCCAAATCCCCAGCCACAGTTTGTGGAATAGATTTATTTCACTAAGAATTTTAGTCTCCAAACTGATGATACTCATTCAGCATAATCATGATCCCCAGACCCCTTGCTTTACAAAAACATTTTAACTTCTACATCAAAAATTGGAAACAGATACTGTATATCTAAAATAATTAAGTGAATGAGTATATAAAGGATGCATATTTATCTTAAATACAAATAAATATAAGCTGTATTAATTGCATATGAACATTAATTTCTCATTCTAAATAATTACAACACTACACAACTAAACTTGATATAATAGTTACAATAACTTGTAGGTTTTAGGTTGCAAATCGCAAGTCGCGAAAAAATCTCCCTCATTGAAAAAGTTGGCAGCTTGCAAAATGCAAGAATCTGCATCTATTGAAATCCCTCAGTCGTCGCATGAAAAAACGTGGTCGGCATCTTTTGAAGTACTGCAGTGCAACATGTGCTGATGGAAGTTGCTCGCTGGGTCAAAATCAAATTGAAATTGGAATTTGTAGTATCTGAATTCAGTGATCCAATGGCGGTGCCAAAAGGGGGTTAGGTGGGTTTGCTCAAATTCCCAGACCTTTTTTGACAGGAATGCATAATATTCATGGAGATTTTAGCGATAAAATCAAAAATATCATGTAACTACCCCAAAGACAGTCCAAATAAACACCATTTTTAGGAGTATTGCATGCAATCCTGTCATCAGTCTAAATTTAGTATTCACTATGATTCATGAACAGGGTAGTAGCTAGGCCTTAATAAGGTTCTACAGTACATGTCATTTTTTGCATTTTCTCCTTCATCAGTGGATCAAAGTCATTTTGAGCATTTTTAGTACATTTACTTGGATGGTTAAACAGATGTTTGCATAAGGGGTCTGCACACCAGTCATGATGGAATGTGGAACAGACTGGTCTGCCAAGGTACACAAAGTGTATTTGTGTTGTTCTGAGCAGTTTTGGTACTATTACTTTGAGGGGTTACCCAGGTTTTTGCATGGGGGCACTGCACACCATTCAGAACTAAACATGGACCAGACAGGTCTACCATGGTAATAGGAGTGTAGTATAGTTTTGGTCAAGAAGTTTATATCGGCTATGTTTTATAACTCAACCAATACTTGCATTTTGATTCTGCTCCTGTGTTTTTGTCACATATACTTTTGATTGATAATTTTTCATAAATATAACTGACCCAATTTTAAAAAAAGATAGACTTTAGTCAAATGGAAATATTTGACAGATTCCCTACAATATCTAAAAGAGAAATAAGTTTAACCCTTTCCTCCATAGACACACTTTTATTGCATGGTCGAACAGTTTAGATCCAGATCAGCCGGCACAGTCTGTTCTGTCTGATCAGCATCTAAACTGTTTGCTTTTTGATTCATTAGGTTATTTCTGACCAAAATGGGGCCAGTGCAGATCTTGATCAGACGGAACAGATGTGCCTGCTGATCTGAATCTGCACTGGTTGCACATGCATACAAATGCATATATATGGAGGAAAGGGTTAAATGTGTGAGCTCCTTATAAGAAATTCAACTACATACTTACTGTGATCTTTGAAATCAAACCTGGATGCAGGAAATGAAAAAGATGAATATATCGAAAACTGCATTGTATAAATCTAATTCTAATAGACACTGTGGTACAATATTTTTCATTTTAGTACAGAAATGTTCCTCTGTTCTTGTTGGATGTTTAACAGTTTGATTTTCTCATATTGCTTGCTTTTAGTGATGTGAAGAAGCTGAATTTTGATAAAGATTACCAAATGTCAGATATGGGTTAAATACCATACTCTGCAATAATTATTTGATTTTTCTTTAACAACAATATTTTAGTTTTGACATACCTATGCAGATCATGTGTAGACATTGAAATGTTATATTAATTTCAAGGCTGCAGTCGGCATAGATTTCTCGTATCAAGGGTTATTTTGTACCAGGCTCTATGTATTATAAAATGGATGGTATAGTGGATTTTTGTGGGGTTGAAAGTTACGAACCGAAACTAGGCTTTAACTAAATGGATGGACAGATGAACAAAGCATTCCATGGAGTGTGACAATAACTAAAAGTAAATAAGTTTAAAAAAAACATAGTCCTTCTTTTTTATTAGAGTTATGTTAAATAACCAATTATATATATCATCTAAATAAAACATGTAATACCCCAGAAAAAAATATCAATCTTACTCAGTGAAATGCCCAAGTAAAGAAATTTTGACTAAGCGAGTATTTAACCAAAATGAGGAAGGAAACTTAACTCTAAGGAAGAAATGACACTAAGGCTTCCAAAACTACTGACCTGTTGGGCAGTGAATCCTAACTGAAGGAACATAGGCAGTGCAGTGGCTTTTACACCATGCAAAGTCATGTGGTAAACCATAACAAAGTTACTTTTTAAAACAAGTTTAAATGACCAATTGGAATCTTACCAATGAAAAAGGGCTTTACATAACTAAATATTCAATGAGATTTATTATAACAGAAAATCTTATTATGTAACTGAAAGTAGAAGAAAAAGAGCATAACAACAAGAGTTGCATGTAACTGAATGAATGACCTGAAATAAACATAGCCTGCTTCAGTTGTCTTTATAAAATATATGAACTGTAGAAACTTAAGTTTCCAACTACAAAAAATAGTTAACTTCATGAAAAGTAAGTAAATATTTAGGGTGTCCCAAGACTAAGGGTGATTAGAATATATATATATTAGTATATAGAGCAAAAAGTTTAATATTGATTGTAACAAATCATGCTCATTTAACAATATTTAATGATCAGTTTTTTGTAACAATCTAATTAATCGTATTAAAAGTGATCAGTGCACAAGGTTATAAAACTGAGCATAGAAACCAAACTCAAATCTCAAGCATCTGATTGGCTGAAATGGCGATCATTTCAGCCAATTTGATGCTTGAGATTTGAGACTTGTTTCCTTGCTCAGTTTTATAACCTCCAGCCCAGAACTCCTTAACAGTAAATGTATTGAAACTGGGACATGAACATCTTAAGGTAGCTGACACCATTAAAATACAACTACTTTTGTACTTCTAAATTCAACTGTTGAACATTATGTACTTCAGATATCATCAATGATCATTAATGATGTTTAAGTTGTGACTGCTTTAAACACTTCATCTGACTCACACTACATGTAGTTATATTTAAAGCTTCTAACTAAATTAGTTACCTATTCCATATCACCACATCCTGTTTCAAGTAGATGTAGGAAGTTAAGCTTTCTTCCCCTTTCACTTTCTGTGAATTTGATAATATATAGGTGTTATATTTTCCCATTAACTTTTCTAAATAAAACAGAAAGCAAATACCGTACTTGGGATTAAAACGTGACATGTTGATGTTGAACAAATTTCTTTATAGATGCCTTTGGGAACGTTTTATTTGGTAATATATTATTACTGAATTTATCGCAAAATAAAGTGATAATTTTCAAGTTTATGTAGATAACAATATTAGATTATAAAGTGACCTCTAGGTGCGACAAGTGGAGGATAATCATGTAGCAGATTGTATAATAGACAACATTACCACAACAGTATTGATTAGTTTGTCATATGATGTTAACAAGAAATCTGTCCGTATATTGTGTTTTGCCAGCATGTTGCTTTAATTGATGTTAGTGTTTTGACTGCACTTGATACTGTACAATTGTTTTTTATGGTTTATAAAACAGTGAACAGAATAATAAGAAAACTACTTGAGTGAGTACAATTTTCTTTTTCTTTATCAGTTGGCACTTAACATATGTTTTGATTTAAATGACAAACTTATTTTCACATCCCAACCCCCATAATTTTTTTCTATGTTTTGTATAAACTTGAACCAACAAATATTAAATATATTTCTTTTGCCTTTTCTGATGTTATATTTGTTTTAATGCTTTTAAATTTCAAAATTTCTAAACTCAAGTCTAAATTTCAAACCAATAAAAAAGCTTAAGGGGTTTGATAGGGTTTGGAGAACTCCCTCCCACCCACCTATTTTCATGTTTTTTACTTCTTTCATTTTGTTATTTCATGACTCTTTACTCCATCTTTATGTATTTTTAAATGCATATGTGACCCGGTGTAGATCCATATCAGCCGGCACATCTGTGTTGTCTGGTCAGGAATCTCTTCATTGTTTGCTTTTTAGTCAGAAATAACCTAATAAATAACAAAGCTAACAGTGCAGATTCTGATCAGACAACATGAATGTGGAGCGAAGAGTTAAACCATAACAAACATTTAGAACATATTTCTTAATGTACATCTACATGTATATTTATTTAAATTTTTAATTTCTAATCTTCTCAATTCAATAAAAATTTCCAGTCAGTAAAAAAAGTTATAAAGGGGTTTGATAGAATGTGTAAAAATGCCTCCATCCCACCTTTCATTGTTTGTTTTTACTTTTTTCATTTTATTTTTTCTAAATTAATACCCATAAATATTAAACTTCTGAGAATTTATATTTCTGATGACAAATAACATTCTTGGAAAACAAAATAAATTTTTTTTTACAAAAATGGGTATGTGTTATGATGACGCACAATATGTGTTACATGTAAATATATCCTGAAACTTGACAGTAATTCGGTTGATGAGATCAAAGGGCACCAATCGGCCTTGTTCTCGGACACAATGACAGGTGCTTTCCTTCCTCGAGGCCTGTTCTAATTATGATATGTTAATTGATAATTTTTATAATTGTTTTGTCATATGACTACTATTTTATATTCATGTACATGCATTTTTTGTGATGTTAATGAATGTAGAGTTGAAGATATCACTTTAAAAAAAAATGTAAATGGTGTGTAAATATCATTGTTTATATCAGCTGACATCTGATTGTTGACCTTTAATTAGAGGACAGATACTGCATGATAAGTTAGGAGAAGTGGTTATTCAACTTGGGTTTTATGGCTTATAAACTATTTTCAGTCATCTTCCACAAGCACCAATTGAAAATTTGTAATTGATAGTGGGTCTATGAATTGTTTAACCCTTTACTCCATTGAGACGGCTTTTATCCCATGTACAACCAGTGTAGATCCAGACTAGTAGTGATTAAATGTCAAATGTTTAAATTGTATAAAATCTGAAACACTGTATTGCTTGTCAATCAACTTCTGCCATATCTTTCTTCATAATCTTATTATTACGGTGAATCTGTGTATAAATTCATTAAGATGATATCAGCATTCTGAGCAATTCGTTGAAGGGCCCAGTTTTATTCTGGGATGATAGCTGAATAAGAACTTTATCATTTTACGATTTTCTAGTACTCCAGTGCTTTTTAAGTAATTTGAAAATGTGCTATTTGTTTAGATTGATTGATTGATGATAACATGTATTTTCACAATAAAAATATATACATCAAACATTTCTTTTCTTTGTCTTTTTATTTATTGACTGACATATCACAACAATAACACATAATGTCATATAACGACTTGCAGCGGTATCATCAACCAAAACTATCAATAATGCGATTTTACGAATAATTAGCTTAGTCCGGTGCCTATTCGTAAAAACGCAACTGGACTGTATATCCTTTATTGTTATGTAATTAAAAATGCAACACACAAAAAATTTAGATTGACTGTTAACGTATTGACTATTTAATTTTGCAGATGATGAAGTCGGACCTGGATATATGTGTTTGTAACCCGGTCACTGAGGACTACACAACCTTTGAAATTCTTGTACAGGTAGGTACATTATAACACAATCTCTGAGGATTACAGATACGTTTTAATCCCTGTACAATATGTTGATTACTTGGTCACGGATGACCTAATGAATATAAATGCAAACAGTGTAGATCCTAATTAGACAGCATGGATGAAACAGCACAGATGTGCTGGCTGATCTGGATCTACACAGTTTGCCCTATTCCATGGAGTAAAGAGTTAACTATGAACCAAAACTTATCTTGGTATATTTCAGAGTGAGAATCCAGCATTCACCCTTAAACAGTCACGGACTAGGCGAAGATTCAGTGATTTCATCTGGCTTAAGAAAAAGTTAAAGAAGCATCATCCAATGTGGTAAGCTTTTTACTGGTCAATATGTTTGTATGCTTATCCTAATTACAACTTTTCTGCATATAATTCACAAGATTATATGGTCTCTACGTCCAAGATGAACTCAAAAATTTTGAGCTGAAATAACTGATATAGAACTTGAAATATGGTCTGCCTACTTTGTATCCAGCAAGGTCCATAACTATTTGTGTTAAATAATTCACAGTTAAGCCCCTTCTTCACTCAATGACATATTTTCATTAAAGTTTTAATAAGTTGGCCTATAATTTTGGTGTTACTCAAGTGATTGATATATTACTTAACATTTAAGTCCCCCATCAAAACAGTCTTACTTTCCAACAAACTATTGCTAAACTACTGAAATAGATTGTTTTTACTGATTATTATATCATTGTTCAATGTAAATAACTACAAAGAAATTTTCAAAAATATCTTACAGTTATTCTTTTTAATTTAGAAAATACATTATACATGTAATATAAGGTATTGACTGTAGTAAATCTAGAGATTTACTTCATAGAGTTTTTAATTGTTTTCAACATCATAAATTAATACAAGATATCTAACTATTCCAAAAAAGTTTATGGTGTTTCCCCTCTCCTTTCAACTCAATATATTGATCTGGTTCATTAGTGCAAGCAACCCTGAATATATGATCTGGTTCTTCGTTGATGGCAAACCTGATATTAAGAAATTTCTGGTTTATACTACAAATCAAATATCTAAAGAAGCTGAATTTGTTGATTCTGTCTTTAGTAGCAGTTTTGTAACACAGTGTTCAAGTAACTTTAATGTTCTGTCATTGTTTGAACTGTGATCAATATTATGTGAGGAAACAAAAACAAGTGTATATGGAAGTTAACTGAGTTGTTTACTGGATTTGGTTAAACTTCCTATTCAAGTGCAAATGTGGCCACTCTTTAAATATAAAGTATACCTAAGTAGAATGCAGCATTTTTGCAAAGTGCTAAGTTTTAAAATCATCTTTACAAACTCTGTATAGATCTGATCTGGTTCCAGGTTAGTGGTGAATGTCACATGCGCTGTGCTTAACCAACTGGCTAAAGTCTGGATAAAGGGTCTCCTTCCAGAGTCTGGTTTTGCTGGTCGGGCCAGTATAAATCCATCAAATCAAGGTTAACAAACACTTCATAATGACAGCATGATCACCTTTGCCTTCTGATCTGGATCTACAGTGTAGATTTCTGATTAGATGACACAGAAATGCCAACTGATATGGATCTACACTGTTTGCTGAGGCAATAAAGGTGTATGTTTGGAGTAAAGAGCAAAGACTTACTAGTTTAGATATTAATATTACTTTCAGTAAGGAAACTGTTTTGAAAACAAAGCAGTACACACTAGTACGTGTATTTTCAGTGTATGTCCAGAGTTACCAGAGAAGAAGAAGTTTGCTGACAGGTTTGATATGCAGTTTCTCGTTCAGAGAATGAAGGAACTCGAGGACTGGCTTCTAAGGTATACTGCTTCTCATCCTGTCACTACACGAAGCAATTTAAATGATACATTTGTTAAAATGTTTTTAACTAGGTTTTCTTGGAAAACCTTGGTTATAAGGGGTATGTCGTTGGGTGGGTGGGCAAGCCGGCATCAACATTTTATTTTGTTTGTTTTTAGCTCACCTGAGCACGAAGTGCTCATGGTGAGCTTTTGTGATCGCCTGATGTCCGTCGTCCGTCCGTGCGTGCGTCTTCAACTTTTTCTTCAAACGACTTCTTCTCCTGAACTCCTGGGCCAATCTTGCTGAAACTTGGCAGGAATGTTACCTGCATGAAGCTTTACCAAAATTGTTCAAATGGTTCCAGTCCATTGCCTATCTAGGTCAAAGAGGTTAAAAATAGATTTTGAACATGAAATTTTTAAAAATCTTCTTCTCTGAAACGGTAAGGCCTAGAACTTTGATATTTGCTGTGTAGCCTCACCTAGTGGTCCTCTACCAAGATTATTCAAATTATAGCCCTGGGGTCAAAATTGGCCCCGCCCCAGGGGTCACTTGATTTTACATAGACTTATATAGGAAAAACTATAAAAATCTTCTTGTCTGAAACCACAAGGCCTAGAGCTTAGATATTTGGCATTTAGCATCCTCTAGTGGAACTCTACAAAGTTTGTTCAAATTATTTCCCTGGGGTCAAAATTGGCCCCGCCTCAGGGGTCACTTCATTTTGCATAGACTTATATAGGAAAAACTTTAAAAATCTTCTTGTCTGAAACCACAAGGCCTAGAGCTTAGATATTTGGCATTTAGCACCCTCTAGTGGAACTCTACAAAGATTGTTCAAGTTATTTCCCTGGGGTCAAAATTGGCCCCGCCCCAGGGGTCACTTCATTTTACAAAGACTTATATAGGAAAAACTTTAAAAATCTTCTTGTCTGAAACCACAAGGCCTAGAGCTTAGATATTTGGCATTTAGCATCCTCTAGTGGAACTCTACAAAGATTGTTCAAATTATTTCCCATGGGTCTAAATTGGCCCAGCCCCAGGGGTCACTTCATTTTATATAGACTTGTATAGGAAAAACTTTAAAAATCTTCTTGTCTGAAACCACAAGGCCTAGAGCTTAGATATTTGTCATTTAGCATCCTCTAGTGGAACTCTACAAAGTTTGTTCAAATTATTTCCCTGGGGTCAAAATTGGCCCCGCCCCAGGGGTCACTTCATTTTACATAGACTTATATAGGAAAAACTTTAAAAATCTTCTTGTCTGAAACCACAAGGCGTAGAGCTTAGATATTTGGCATTTAGCATCCTCTAGTGGAACTCTACAAAGATTGTTCAAATTATTTCCCTGGGGTCAAAATTGGCCCTGCCCCAGGGGTCACTTCATTTTGCATAGACTTGTATAGGAAAAACTTCAAAAATCTTCTTGTCTGAAACCACAAGGCCTAGAGCTTATATATTTGGCATTTAGCATCCTCTAGTGGAACTCTACAAAGATTGTTCAAATGATTTTCCAGGGGTGTAAATTGGCCCTGCCCCAGGGGTCATTTCATTTTATATAGACTTGTATAGGAAAAACTTTAAAAATCTTCTTGTCTGAAACCACAAGGCCTAGAGCTTAGATATTTGGCATTTAGCATCCTCTAGTGGAACTCTACAAAGATTGTTCAAATGATTTCCCTGTGGTCAAAATTGGCCCCGCCCCAGGGGTCACTTCATTTTGCATAGACTTATATAGGAAAAACTTTAAAAATCTTCTTGTCTGAAACCACAAGGCCTAGAGCTTAGATATTTGGCACTTAGCACCCTCTAGTGGAACTCTACAAAGATTGTTCAAATGATTTCCCTGGGGTCAAAATTGGCCCCGCCCCAGGGGTCACTTCATTTTACATAGACTTATATACTAATATAAGAAAGACTTTAAAAATCTTCTTGTCTGAAACCACAAGGCCTAGAGCTTAGATATTTGGCATTTAGCATCCTCTAATGGAACTCTACAAAGATTGTTCAAATTATTTCCCAGGGGTGTAAATTGGCCCCTGCCCCAGGGGTCACTTCATTTTATATAGACTTGTATAGGAAAAACTTTAAAAATCTTCTTGTCTGTAACCACAAGATCTAGAGCTTAGATATTTGGCATTTAGCATCCTCTAGTGGAACTCTACAAAGATTGTTCAAATGATTTCCCTGGGGTCAAAATTGGCCCCGCCTCAGGGGTCACTTCATTTTGCATAGACTTATATAGGAAAAACTTTAAAAATCTTCTTGTCTGAAACCACAAGGCCTAGAGCTTAGATATTTGGCATTTAGCATCCTCTAATGGAACTCTACAAAATTTTTCAAATTATTTCTCACGGGTGTAAATTGGCCCCGCCCCAAGGGTCACTTCATTTTATATAGACTTGTATAGGAAAAACTTTAAAAATCTTCTTGTCTGAAACCACAAGGCCTAGAGCTTAGATATTTGGCATTTAGCATCCTCTAGTGGAACTCTACAAAGATTGTTCAAATTATTTCCCTGGGGTTAAAATTGGCCCCACCCAGGGGTCACTTCATTTTGCATAGACTTATATAGGAAAAACTTTAAAAATCTTCTTGTCTGAAACCACAAGGCCTAGAGCTTAGATATTTGGCATTTAGCACCCTCTAGTGGAACTCTACAAAGATTGTTCAAATGATTTCCCTGGGGTCAAAATTGGCCCCTGCCCCAGGGGTCACTTC
Source organism: Corbicula japonica (assembly GCA_038501625.1). Lineage (NCBI taxonomy): Eukaryota > Metazoa > Mollusca > Bivalvia > Venerida > Cyrenidae > Corbicula > Corbicula japonica. Next base: position 4,525,526 of record JAZAYU010000043.1, on the reverse strand, counting down.
ATTTTATAAAGACTTATATACGAAAAACTTTAAAAATCTTCTTGTCTGAAACCACAAGGCGTAGAGCTTAGATATTTGGCATTTAGCATCCTCTAGTGGAACTCTACAAAGATTGTTCAAATTATTTCCCTGGGGTCAAAATTGGCCCCGCCCCAAGGGTCACTTCATTTTGCATAGACTTATATAGGAAAAACTTTAAAAAATCTTCTTGTCTGAAACCACAAGGCCTAGAGCTTAGATATTTGGCATTAAGCATCCTCTAGTGGAACTCTTCAAAGATTGTTCAAATGATTTCCCTGGGGTCAAAATTGGCCCTGCCCCAGGGGTCACTTCATTTTACATAGACTTGTATATGAAAAACTTTAAAAATCTTCTTGTCTGAAACCACAAGCTGAGAGTACTTTTGTAGTCAGGTGAGCGATATAGGGCCATCATGGCCCTCTTGTTTAAGTTCTCTTTTCTTCAGTCTCAGTCTGACATGAAAATAGTGATTATCAGGACAAGTTTCATAACTCTTTAATGTATTTTTACATAGTTATTCCCCTTTTGCACTTAGAATTTAATTAAGAAAACCTTCTTTTGAAGCATTGTGATGTCTTCTTGTTAACTAATTTTCAAGTTTCCTTGGTATTGTAATTAGTAAAGCTCTAAAACAGGTATTTGATTAATGTATAATAAGTAGCTAATATTTCAGTCTGTATTAAATATGTGAGTATGGTTAGACAATGCACCCTACAGAACATGTAAGAATTCACCATTTTCAACTTCTTTTTCAGTGTAACTGCTGTCACTCTGTACCTGTCGGATACAACACTCCACCTGTTTCTTCAGTCCAGCCTCTCATGTAAGCAGATTGAGCAATACATGGCAGGAAGATTATCTGAGGAACAGATCCAACAAGCTTATTCAGATGCTAAACTGAACAATGACAGGTAAGCAAAATTATCCTCCAGTTAAGTTAACCTGTTAGTCCATATATACTTACATTGCAAGGGTGAAAATTCTATCCATGCCATCTGATCAGGATCTACACTGTTTGCTTTTAGATTCATTAAGTTTTTCGTGACCAAGAAGCAACTAGTGTAGATCCAGATCAGAAGGCAAAGATATGTAGATCCAGATCAGTAGGCAAAGTATATGGAGTCAAGGTAGAAACATGTAATGAATACAAGTCAGAGGTTTTGCTTTGTTAACTTTCCTGATAGTTGTCATTAAATGTTGAATGATGAAAATTGTTGTTTTAGTTAATTAAACAGAGATATGTCTCAAAATTTTAATCAATTAATCTTTTCGAATGCAAAAATGTTGTCTTTGCCTAGAACTTCTTAGAATAATTTGCCCTGTAAAGAGGATAATGTCCATGTTTTGGGCTTAATATTGGAATGAAAAATTGCAAAAATCTGTTACTCTATGAAAATGACCAATATCCAGCGTGTAGCAGGCATTATCCCATATCACCTGCACATCCGTACATTCTGATCAGGATAACACTGTTGGCTTTTACATTCTGTCCAAGAAGCAAATAGTGTAGATCCTGATCAGACTGCATTGATGTGCACGCTGATCTGGATCTACACTGATCACATCTTATATTATCATTCATATCCCATGGAGTAAAGACTTAATAAGGAGTTTACTTATTATATATAATATTCTGAATAATAAATTGTATCTTGTTTTCCAGAATATTTAAACAACCTACCGCGGAAAGTGACAGTGGTTCAGACTTAGCCTCTGTAGAAGCTGGTGCCACCAGTGCTCCAGTACCGATCTCTAACCAGGAACCAGCTTCTCTCCATGGTAACCAGCAGCGATCGGACAGTGGTATTGCTGGATCAGAGTCTGATGATGACACTTCCTGCGATTCCGATGGATCCAGCTCTGTGGATTCTGATAAATATCCGCACCTTACTATCGTAACAGATGAGAGCTCTCAAAATAAAGGTGTGGATAACTCAGAGACCAGTGAAACTAGTGCAGAAAATCTAAACAATTCTGACAAGAAACTGACTTGTGAAGGAGCGGGAAATGATTCAAATCATGAAACAAGACAACTTGATGAGAAACTAGAAAGTCTAGCTTCCAGCATGGAAAGTAGTTCTATGAGTCTTGGTGATAGTGTAGAGGGTGGTAGTGCTGAGGTAAAGAAAGGAACACACAAGGTTGAGATGGGATATATCTATTCTGTTAACTGATCAACACTCTTTATTCTCCACAAGACGTAGAATGTGATTCAGAATGGCATTTAAAATTTAAATCAAACCATAAGTTGATTTGATTTATGGGGGTTACAAGAAATCAAAATTAGTTATGATTATGAATAGTTATTTAGCCAACATAGGTGTTCATAAGAAGTGCTTGGTTTGGTACTCCACAAACTGCTATTTATTAACTTGCTCTGCAAAAATAAACATGCCCACAACCAGAGGCTAGGCCCTGTGTAAACAAAAATTGTGACATTGATAATTGATGTCAGTCTACATATGTTTTAAAAATCAATGTCACGTGTATATTAATTGTTTTACAGTGTCACCTACTTTAACCATTTCAACAAATTTTCTTAAATTCTATAGTTTTTATTAACCACAATGTAATTATCTGTTGTGTTCATATTGCACTATTGTGATGATTATGCCACTATCAAGTGTTAACCAAGATTTTGTTGCACAAAGTGAATGCTGTAAACACACCAGAATCCATTAGATAAACACCAGTCACTTATAACTAAACTGAAGACAATTGTGAATTTATAAATATATTGTTGCTGGTAACTTGTTGTTGCCACATTAATCCTTTACTTCGTATTCCATATATGAGGGTTTTATTGTATATGCACAGAGTGTAGAGCTGGCTCATCTATGCCATCTGATCAGGATCTACACTGTTCACTTCTTGATAAGAAATTACTTTATGAATCAAAAAGCTAACAGTGTATATCCTGACCAGACATGGGTGTGCCAGATGATCTGAATCTACACTGTTTGCCCATGCCTTAATAATTACAACTTGTATTTATGGAGTAGAGTTAGAAGATATGTAAGCTTATTGAATGTTGTCTAGGTCAACAATGCAACATTTCTTTAAAACCTTGCCTCCAGATTTTGTTTATGACAGCAAGTCTGGATCCAGCTTAGGCAGGAACATGTATGACCCTATCCTCCATATATACACATTTTTTACACATGTGCACATCCGTGCCGTCTGATCTGGATCTGCACTGGTTGCATTTTGGTCAGAAATAACCTGAGGAATCAAAAAACAAACAGTTTAGATCCTGATCAGACAGCACGGATGTGCCGGCTGATCTGGATCTAAACTGTTCGTACATGCAATTCAGGTTTATCTATGGAGGAAAGGGATAATGACATCAGTAACAGGCTCAGCACTGCAACATTATTGTCATTATACCCCCACAAACGAAGTTTGAGGGGGTATATAGGAGTGAGCTTGTCGGTCGGTCGGTCGGTCTGTCGGTCGGATTCTTCGTTTCCAGATGATAACTCATGAAAGGCTTGACAGAATTTAATTATTTTTGGTACACAGGTATATCGTCATAAGATACAGGTCAAGTTCGATTTTGGGGCTGGTGGGATCAGTGTCAAGGTCACTGTTACTAAAAATAGAAAAATGGTTTCCGGATGATAACTCATGAAACACTTCACAGATGTAATCCTTGTTTGGTAGATAGATGTAACATCACAAGATACAGGTCAAGTTCGACTTTGGGGCTGGTGGGGTCAATGTCAAGGTCAGTATTACTAAAAATAGAAAAATGGTTTCCAGATAATAACTCATGAAAAACTTCACAGATTAAATCCTTTTTTGGTAAATATATGTAATATCAGAAGATACAGGTCAAGTTCGACTTTGGGGCCTGAGGGGTCAGTGTCAAGGTCACTGTAACTTAAAAAAGAAAAATTGTTTCTGGACTATAACTCATGAAATACTTCATAGATTTAATTATTTTTTGGGACACAGATGTAACATAACAAGATAAAGATTAGGTTTGACTTTGGGGCCTGTGGGTTGAAGGTCAAGGTCACTGTTATTTAAACTTCAAAACTTCGTTTCCACTCAGTAACTATAGCTTGGAATGAGATTCTTGAATGAAATTTGGTGTATTGATGGTTTTTGTGAAGATGACTTTTGGGATTCAAGGCCTGTGGGGTCAAGGTCACTGTTACTAAAAATAGAAAATAAACTGTATGCTCAATAACTTTGGTTCAGAATGAGATATTGTGATGAAAATTGCTATATAGGTAGTGTCTGTGAAGACGAAACTTGGTATTGAAATTGGGCCTGATGGGGTCAAGGTCACTGTTACTAAAAATAGAAAAAATGGTTTCTGGATGATTTCTCATAAACAATGTTTGGCACACAGTTCTTAGATAAAAGTTAGATAAAGGCCACTGTTACTAACATATTTAAATCATTTCTGCTCAATAAATTTAGAAGGAATGAGATATTGTGATGAAACTTGCTGAATATGTGGCTACTGTGAAGACGACACTTTGGATTGAAAGTGGGGCACATTATGCCATTGATTCGAAGCATTCCCAGTTCAATTATCAAGCATACATGTGGGGGTATTTAATCACTTTCAGTGATAATTCTGGTTTCTTTCTGTTTATTGTCATTTCTTTCTGTTTATTGTCATTTCTTTCTGTTTATTGTCATTAATTTCTGTTTATTGTGCTCTTTTGATGAGTTGCAACCACTGACTTAGAAGATTTGGATTTTCGAAATATTTCTGAAAAATTATCTGTAATTTTATCATTTACCCTTTCCTCCATAAATACAACTTTATTGCGTGGTCAAACAGTTTAGATCCAGATCTGCTGGCACATCTGTGTCATCTGATCAGGATCTAAACTTTTTGCTATTAGATTCATTAGGTTATTTCTGACCAAAAATGTGACCAGTGCAGATCCTGATCAGAGAGCACAGATGTAGTGGCACATGCGTAAAAATGGGTATTTATGGAGGAAAGGGTTGAGGTAAATATAAATGTTTTTATAGGGTCAACAAAAATTTAAAATACTGTAAGGAAGCCAGTTATTGCTGGAGCTGTTTTTTTGTGATATTTACAGATATAGGTTCATTTTACAACAGAAATTAAGATATTTGCTTTCTTATAAAAATATAGGAGGGATGTTTTCTAACAGAAATAAAGATAAATACATTTTGAATTTTTTTAAATTTAGAGAATATAATATTATATATAGTGATCTTTTTAATTTTGAAAATTATGAGACATGTTTTGTACATGTTGTATCAGAAATTACAAAATTCTAATAAAAAAATATCAAATATCCTACTGTAACATTTGTTTTTCATGACCAGACTGTTTGTATTGGTTTAAAGTATGACAGGAAGACAGTGTTAGTGATGTATATAGATTGTTGTAAGATATTGGTGCAATAAATTGTACTCTGATCTATTCATGTCATACATTATTATAAATTAACCCTTTTCTCTATATATCTGGACTGTTGCATGTTCGACCAGTATAGATCCAGGTCAGCCAGAAGATTTGTGAGATCTAATCTTGTTCTAGTCTGGTTGCATCTTGGTCATAATGAATGTTACAGCAAACAGTATAGTTCCTGATTAGACTGCACAGATGTACTGGCTGATCTGGATGTACACTGTCTGCCAATGGGACAAAAGCTGTACCTCTGCAATAAAGGGTTATATGGGACATTTTTGAAGTGTTTCTTATTTTATTGATGCTTTATAATTTGAAATGATTGCTTTGTCATATTAGTAATAAGAGCAGATGAAAGGTAGCCTGGGCTCATTCAGATGATTGAGATTTGAGACAGGTCTCCAATCTCGGTTTTATTATCTGCCCAGGTCCATTTACTGAGGGTGTGGGACCAACCTTGTCTTCATCAGGTTGTTTTAATTATCATACCTCATATTGTTTTGAATTGTTGTCATGCTGCAGCCATTCTCTTGCCTTTACTACATGGTATATTGCGATTATCTCATGGTGAACAGTGTTTATCCAGATCAGATGTCACATATATGCCATCTGATCTGGATCTACCCTGTTCCCTTCTTGATTCATTAAGGTTTTCTTATTAAGTAGCAAACAGTATAGATCCAAATCAGATGGCATGGATGTGCCAGCTGATCTGAATCAACAATGTTGGCCCATAAAATAAAGGTGTATCTATGGAATAAAGATTTAAAGGCTTTGTAATGAGAATGAAAATTTGTAAAATTAAGATAAAAGCAAATTGCAAATGGTATAAAAACAAATTCTTTAAAACTTGTTTGAAAATATATCTCTTCAAAGGTTATGATAGTGGATGCACATTGAATAGCTGGCTCTGGGTTTGTAACTTAGTAGTTCACAGATTTTAGCTTTCTGTATGAAAAATAAATAGGTATATACAAAAATCTCCTTTGGCTGAGCACAGAGAGAAGTTCTGGACATTTGGGAGACTACAGTATTTCTCCCATGTCTCCCTTTCAGCCATTCTCTGAAACTTAGAAGTATTGCTTCATCATGCTAACAGTGTTTTGTGCATACAGGCTTACTTAAAAAGTCACATGAATAAATGTTTGATTTGCAAATTCATTTTGTTGCTGTTTTATTTATCACAATAAATTTTTTGTGACCACTATTTGTAAGCTGAAAAAAATTAACCATACTTTGAAAAGGACTGGTGCCCAAGTTTATAAAACTGAGCATGGAAACCAGTCTCAAATCTCAAGTATCAGATTGGCTGAAAATGGCGACCAGTCCCCATTTCAGCCAATCAGATCCTTGAGATTCGAGACTGGTTTCCAATCTCAGTTTTATACCTTCAGCCCTGCGCAAGCTAACAGGTTTGTGATGTAAACAGATTTATCTTCAAGAGAGTTCATTAATATTTTTGGGGAATTTCCTGGGTTAATCAATGCACAGATTTAAAACCCTCATGAAATATATATAGATAAACCATGAAATTTTCATGACAGCAAAGATAAAACCATTAACAGTAATGTTTAGTTAATGATGTCATTATGTGGCTCTTAGTTTTTGGAAAGTGCAAAAACATTACCTGCAGTATGTTACAGGATTTCTTTGTACTTTCCTTATCCACAAGGGTATAAGTTAATAAATGGATAAACAGAACAATTGTCCAAAATTGCCCTGTGATAACAACAAAGACTGGAGTCATTATAATTAAGCATTTAAATCATCAAGCATGTGATGTGAGGAAAGCATGGATAAAAATTGTGTGCCAACTAAAATCAATGCAGGGCCATTATTGACAATTAATGCACTAAGTTAATGCACTATGAACTCCAAAAACATGTACGGTTGTTATAAAAAATAGTCTTTATAAATAACTTACTATCTCAGTTTTACACTAAACTTCAAGAATCAGAATTTTTTTCTCAAGATTTATAAATGAATCTGTGTACTTGTAAGTAAAAGGTTGTTATCTGTGAGGAAGTAATTCAAAAGCATTACAAGTGTATTTTATTTAACATGTGTAAATAATTATGTTTTAATTATGATATATACTTATATTCATAATTATATCCATGTCATGTGTACTTATGTTTGTCACTTGTTTGTTAAGCTCTATAATATGCACCAGTAAATATTTGTCAAGCTCTGTCATGTGCTTTCATGATGTTTTACCATCTCCGTCACATGCACTGGTAAATGTTTGTTAAATTCTGTCAAGTTCATGTGTAAGTAATGTCTTTTTTTTCAAGTGCTTTTAAGTGCACTTAAATGTATGTCGAGCATTCTTATGTAAATATTTGTCCAGATGTTTCATGTGCAACTGTAAATATTTGTCAAACTCTGTCATGTGCAATTTAAATGTTTGTCAAACCCTGTCAAATGCACTTGGGGTTGTCCTGGCTGGTTGTGTTGTGGTTATTGCAAAGCTAGGCGCTGTTGCTGTGACGGTGCAGGTTCGCATCCAAGTAGAGGCAATATCATAAGTATTTGTCGATCTATCTCATGTGCATGTAAAAATTTGAAGTTTGACTCACTGTCATGTGTCGTTGTAAAGCTTTGACTATATCTGTAATAAATCATAAATGTTTGTCAAGTTCTGTCATGTGCACTTGTTAATATCATGTGCACTTGTTGATGTCATGTGCACTTGTTGATATGATGTTCACTTGTTGATGTCATGTGCACTTGTTGATGTCATGTGCACTTGTTGATGTCATGTGCACTTGTTGATGTCATGTGCATTTGTTGATGTCATGTGCATTTGTTGATGTCATGTGCACTTGTTGATGTCATGTGCACTTGTTGATGTCATGTGCACTTGTTGATGTCATGTGCACTTGTTGATGTCATGTGCATTTGTTGATGTCATGTGCACTTGTTGATGTCATGTGCACTTGTTGATGTTTGTTAGACTCATTTTGTGCACTAGTAATTGTCTTTCTCGTGTGCATTTATAAATGTTTGCCATGTATGTTGTTTGTGTTTACATGAAATTATGCTTTAATTGATGTTGGTTAATTTTGATTCATTATAGATCTAAGAATTGAATAATCTTGAAAAAAAGTTCTGTGAAAATCATAGAAAACTTATTATTTTGAATTAACAAGACAAAGGTGTTTTTCTTCATAAACCAACAAGAGTGCCAAACTGACACAAAATACGCCCGTCAAAATGCTGATCATCAAAGTTGCGTAACGATCTGATGAAAATTATTCGACCTGGAGAGCAGATACCGCTAATTTAGTTTTTGGACAATTCAAGGGCCATAATTCAATAGTGCCAGGGGGGATTCAGCAGGTTATAGAACTTGGTCGAGATATTATGCCCACCAACATATTCACCAAGTTTGATAAAGACCGGATGAAAACTCTTTGACTTAGAGAGCGGAAACAGTAATTTTGGACAATTCAAGGGCCATAGTTCAGGAGTGCCCGGGGGGATTTGGCTGGTTATAGAACTTGGTCGAGATATAATGCCCACCAACATATTCACCAAGTTTGATAAAGACCGGATGAAAACTCTTTGACTTAGAGAGCGGAAACAGTAATTTTGGACAATTCAAGGGCCATAATTCAGGAGTGCCTGGGGGGATTTGGCTGGTTAAAGAACTTGGTCGAGATATTATGCCCACCAACATATTTACCAAGTTTGATAAAGACCGGATGAAAACTCTTTGACTTAGAGTGCGGAAACAGTAATTTTGGACAATTCAAGGGCCATAATTCAGGAGTGCCTGGGGGGATTTGGCTGGTTATAGAACTTGGTCGAGATATTATGCCCACTAACATATTCACCAAGTTTGATAAAGATCGGATGAAAACTCTTTGACTTGGAGAGCGGAAACCATGTGGACGCCGCCCGCCCGCCGCAGGTGTTCCCATAATACGTCCTGTTTTTCAAACGGGCGTATAAAAATGAATAAATAATAAAGAATGTTGTTTTTGGTATAATAAAAAGGTTTTCCTTATATACCCTAAGCAAAAATATTTTTGAGAAAACCCATGTATGCTGTTATATCTAAGAAAATCATGCTGGTACCATAGCCAGGGTCCATCATCAGCTGATGCACCTCATATCTCATTTCTGACATGCCAACTGGCTAGAACCCTTGTACCCTTTGTTCAAAATGCAGTCTATGCTATACACTATAAATGCACAATAGAAATAAAAAGTGCCAATTTTTCCAATCAATAAAATACCCTATGTATTGCACTGAGCTAAACAAATGCTTTGGTCATGTGCCCTGAGTGGATGGCCAGTCATAGCATCTGTTAATTCAAAGCGTGTTCTTGTTGGTAATGATGTTCTTATTATGGTGAATATATGTATATACATGACTTGTATTCTAAGTTTCAAGTTGATACCTCAATTTGTTTCAATGTTACTGACAAAGTGAAAAACTTTAAATGGACACTACCCCAGGGTGAGAACAGCTCCCTTTATTCCTTATCAAGGTAAAATATTAGGTTCTAGTATATACTGCAGTAGAACTTTGCTATTAACACTGCCCCTTGGACATGCCCAAGGTAGTCTTAATAGCTGGGTGGCCTTAATTTTGGGGTATAAAAGAGGATAAAAGCTTAAAGCTGTAAAAAGGAACAGTGAATTAATGGTCTTACTATCGAGGTGTTCTTCATTTCAAAGTATAATTTATGGTACATTTAACTGTAAAAGATATAACAAGATATCAATACACCATGCCTCTTGAACCTAAATGATGTTGTCGTTTTGAAAACAGTCCAGTCAAGTCCCACATATGGCTATATAACAGTATTAAGGACAAAAAGACAACTTTTTTGTTTTAATTTTTTATTTCCTTATATACTATCACTAAAATGTGACAAATTCCAGACAGAGATTTCTAGCTCATTAATTACTCATTCAATGCACAATAAACAACCATAACATACAATTTATCTGAAGCTATTGCTATACAGACAATATTTACCATACATTATAAAGGCCTGCTTTTTCATGACTAGCTCTGCTGTCTGCTTTTTTTGTGTAATTTCTAGATTTTGAAACAGGTTTATTTATCCTTTCCTGAAGCATTTTATAGAATGTGACAAAGTGAAGATCCAGATCAGCCGACAAATACAGGATCTTCATTGGTCGCTTCTTGGAAAGCCAACAGTGTATATCCTTATCTGATTGCACTGATGAGCTGGCTGATCTGGATCTACACTGTTCGCACATGCAATAAAATGTGTACCTGTATATATGGATGAAAGGGTTAAGTAGGTAAGTTGTTAACATTCTGGATTATTGAGTCACCATAATATAGTCCTGTTTCACAAAAGCCAGATCCTGCTAGCCTACATCAAACTTTTTAAAAGCTGATTTCAGCAAAAAAGCTATGCAAAATACACAACCAATGTTTTGGTAGCTGAATATACAACCCTTAGTCATACAACACAGAATGGTTACATTTGTTCACTCCAACATTGAAAACTGGTCACTTCTTGGACAGAAATAACCCAAACTTTTTACAATCAAACAGTGTAGATCCTGAGCAGATGGAATGTATTTGCTTGCTGATCTGAATTAACACTGTTTGCTTCTAACTGTCATATCCCATAGAGTAAAGGATAGAGCCATTCTGCAAAACAGTATACAATATACAGCATGTTAGTATGTATCTCTTTTAATTCATTATTTTGTGTAACTGATTCCTTCTGTGTTTAACATGCCCGGGAGTGTGAAAGTGTTAAACATGCCCGGGAGTGTGGAATTCTAATTTAAGTCATAATACTGTAAGGCTTTTGATAACTTAAAATAAACATTCAGGTATAATACTTCACTACATATATATGGGTTTTATCCCCTGTGCAGCCCCTGTAGTTCAGATCCTTGCCATCTAGTCTGCACTAGTCACTTCTTGGTCAGAAAATATCTTACCAAATGTGAATAGTACAGATCCTAATGAGAAGGCGCAGATGTACCAGCTAATCTGGATCTACACTGTTCGCCCATGGGATAACAACCATATCCAATGGAGTAAAGGGCAAAGTATTGCTGTTTGAACACAATGACTCAAATAAAAAGTTGTGTGACCAATGAAAGGAACATTCCTTTTTCATTCCTTGAATGTCTTACAATTTTTTAGGAAATATATCATGATTGGTTACATAAACGTGTATTAATAAAGATTTTTGGTTCATGTTTTATAATAATGTTAGGTAATTTTATATATTTAGTAAAAAAAGAAAAAAATTAAAAAGATATAACCATGATTTTCAATGAAAATCTGCCAAAATTCTGACTTAAAAATTGGGGTAAAAATACATTTAAACTAAAAATAAACAAACTTATAATACTGTCAGAGGTTTTGCCATTTTCAGAATTGATCCTCCTCACAGAACTGTCTATGCCTCTCCACCAACTGTTCCACTATTTTACTTTCAATCTCCACTCCAGCTTTGATCTCATTTTGATCTAGCTTTATCCATTGTTCCTCAGAACTTGTTACAAATACGACCTCGATCTTGCGGGTGTCGAGGATGTTGCCGATCACCAGTTGGTGCTCGTACTTCTCCAATGACTGCTGTGCCTTCATAATCAGAAGATTTGGATCTGTCTCTAACTGGAACATAGAATGAACCCAATTTTGAAAACTGTATTGGTTTTTATGGTTATTACAGTTTCATCCCTATTAAAACAGCTTATAAATCCTTTACTTCATGAAGTTTCATCCTCACAATGAATATAGCCATTAACCCTAGGCAAACAGTTTAGATCCAAATCAGCTGGCACATCAGTGCTGTGTGATCAGGATCTAATTGTTTGCTTTTAGATACCAGTATATATGGAGTAATTGGTTAACATACTTAGATAACTGGAGGCCATGAAATTAACACATTCTGACGAGCATGTGGCTGATTTATTTTTACGCAAGATATTTTGAATACCACTTTAGAAAACGAAAGAAATTTTGCAATCAAAGCGTGGGGGATTTTTCACTTCCTGTAAGATCACCCCTTAAGGAAATTTTAGCCTTCAGACTTACAACTGAAGTAGGAGACTTCAAAGGTAGGCATTACAAGAGCAACAACATATTATGCCTTGTGTCTCAGCTAGACCATGCTTTAACACAATGAAAATATTTCTGTTTCTTTTGCTTATTTCACTTAATTAGAAAGAAAGATATCCTATGTTTTCTAATATTTTGTTTACATTATGTCTGGTGTTTCTTCTATATTTTGAATCTTGGTAACTAACCCTTTCAGTGTAGATTCAGAACAGCTGCCACATCATTGCCATCTGATCAGGATCTACACTGTTTACTTTTTGATTTATTAGGTTATTTCTGACCAACTTAAGCAAACAGGGTATATCCTGATCAAGACAGCATGGTTACACATGCATTAAAATGCATATATATGGAATAAAGGGTTAATCCACAACTCAACTTACTTTATAAAGCCATGTTCACAAACTATGTTCAAACCAGGAGTTTCTTGTTTTATGTTGTTCAGTCACAGTTCAAGGCCATCATAAAACTGAGACTGACCATCAGTCTTAAATCTCAAGCAGCTGATTGGGTCAAATTGAAAATGTCTCCAAATCGACCAATCATAATTCTAGAGCTGCCAGAGTGGTCTCCAACCTTGGGCACAGGTAACTTACCTTAAAGGACACAACATAGGCCGAGGTGACCCAGTGTTTGACTAGAGCCTCCAACATTTTAGGGGCCAGTTCAAGTGACAGCTGAAGGGGACCATTGGAAGACTGGATCTTGTGTTCTGGCTGAAATCAGACACATTCTCATAGCTCATTCTTGGTGTTTAACAAGCCCCCCTCCACAATGACTACACTGTTCACTTTAAGATTCATTTGGTTGGATGTGCTGGCTGATCTGAAATTACACTGGTTGCAAACACAATAAAACTGTATTTATTAAATGTTTGAAGTCATTTTAACACATAGAAATAGAACAATTCATCACATGTTTAGCCTTCACTCCATATTTATGTGTTTTAACATGTGTGTGAACAGTGTAGATCCAGATCAGCCATCTGATCTGATCTGGATCTACACTGCTCACTAATTTGGTCAGAAACAACCCAATGAATAAAAATGCAAACATTGTAGATCCTGATCAGATGGCACAGATGTGCTGGATGATCTGGATCTGCTCAATACTGTTTTATCTAACACATAATGCCAAGTGGAAGAAAATCAGGCTTTGTTGTTAATGGTTGCTTTCTCTTCTTTGTTTAGTACGTCTGTTCAGGGATCCAGAGGGAGTTCAGTTAGATTGCTTGAACCTATGTATTGAGCAGCAATATTTAATTTTCACAGGGATATTGGCCAGAAAGTTAGAAATTATCATGTGACTACCCTAAGAATGCCATAAACAATGTACCTTTCTAGAATTCTTGCATCAGACCCTGCTATTAGCTTGTTTACAAACATAACCAACAACTTTTCTAAGAAAATTTACATTTGTGATAAAAACAAGGCACATAGAATTTTCGTAAGAAGCCCTCTTTGAAATCCCAATACGGAGAACACAGTCATCTTGTTTTTATAATGTCTACAAAGTATGAATTACATTTCATGCCCTTTTTCCCACCCTGATTATTTTGGTCCAAGTTTAATTCCACTTATTTATTTTATTTAAAGCATATTATAAAAGTATCTGACATGAGTTGTTATGAAATAGAAAAAATATTAAACTCTTTAAGGAAATCTTTATTTAAACTGCACAGAGGCTTGCTGAAATAACCAGAACCAAAATATATACTAAGATAGTGTTTTGTTATATGCCCTTGTTGTATATCTATATACTTGGGAAAAAAAATGATATGTTCTGTTCTGTTCTAATCCCAATGAGCTTGATAAATATTGTAAGATGCTATATATGTAAAAAATAAGAGTAATTATATTATAATTAATAAGATAATATTCTCCGAAAATCAGCAACAAACTGCTAAAACAAACCATATTTTCTCTTGGTATATAAAAATCTGACACTGCTGCAGCAAGGTATAGAAATGCTCTATGTTCCAGACTCGACATGATGAGTGAAGCTGCTTTCAGCAAGTGCAGATAATCTGACAGTGTGGTAAACTCAACAAGGAGTAATCTCCCTTCATTCTTCACATGTTGGTATTTCTGAACCACATTAAGCAACTTTGCAGTCTGATCTTTTTTCACTGGAATTATAACAAAAATTAAGCTGTAATGTTTGAGTATAAGTAGTTGAATATTGATTAAAGAATAGGTGGATCATTGATACCCAAAATGTTTTCTGTCTATCTGACAGATAGACTTTATCTCTGCAAAATCAAAATCTGCAATAAATGAAATCCAACTCACAAATCACATTTAACCCTTGACTGCATGGGATACGACTATATCCCAAGAGTGACCAGAGTAGAGCACATCAATGCAGTTATTAGTATCTACACTGTTCACTTTAAAACTCATGTAGTAGCGTCCTTAACAGGTAGTCTTGGTAGCTCAGTTGGTAGACAACAGCACTGTAAGATTAGATGAAGGTCTGAGATTCGAATCCTGGTCTAGACCTACACATTTTCTCCCTCCTGCTTCTTTGGTGGCAGGTGTAAATTGATTAACCCTTGGAGCACTACTGGACAAAGCATTGGCTGGGGTCCAAACCTGCATTGTGTAGACGTTTGCCAATTTAGTTGCTTGTCTCATTTAAAATAGAGGAATGTAGTAACATCCTTAACAGGTAGCCTGGCTAGCTTGATTGGTAAAGCAACTGCACAGAAAGCTGGAGGTCCGAGGTTCAAATCCTGGTCGAGACCTACACATTTTCTCCCTCCTGTTTCATTTGGTGACAGGTGTAAATCTATTAACCCTTGGAGAACTACTTGACAAAGCATTGGCTGGGGTCCAAACCTGCATTGTGTAGACATTTGCCTATTTAGTCGCTTGTCTCATTTAGAATAGAGGAATGTAGTAGCATCCTTAACAGGTAGCCTCGCTAGCTTGATTGGTAAAGCAACTGCACAGTAAGCTGGAGGTCCGAGGTTCAAATCCTGGTCGAAGCCTACACATTTTCTCCTGCATGTTTCATTCATAAGGTTATTTTTTACCAAAATGTGAACATTGTTCATCTTACATGTACTGCTCTGATGTGAAAGCTGATCTGGAACCACAGTGGTTACACAAGGAATAACAGCCATATCCACAGAGTAAACACAGTGTTACAGTACAAAACTATCCTCACATGTTAACTATAACATCAAACTAAACACATTGTCTCTGACGGTTTTATGTGCTTAATTAAGCCAACAATTCATCTGTCTGATCAAAATCTACATTGCTTCAGCAAAAATTCTTGGGATGACATTTATAACTAAAAATGACATTATATAAACATTGCAGATTAGGGTATGTACTTGAATTCCTAGTAAATTACCAGAAAGGTGTTGACCGTCTGCTGCAGATGTTATCTCGAGGATGTCCAGCAGCTGTGTGGCTGGAAGATGTCTCACATAGGGTTGAAGTGACCGGCTCCGATGTAGAAATATAACTGCATAACCATGTTCCAAAAAATATCTAACAAACAAATTTGTTAAGAAAAAGGAAAGAAAATTTGTTTTTTATTGTTTTAATGGTATTTCTAGTTCCTACTATCTCAGGCACAAAAATTGAAAAACAAGTCTTAAATAAGTGACAATAATTTAAAGATGAAAAAAGATACGCTTTATGGCCCTAAAACACCATGCCAAATAAATGGACGTTTGATGAAGAACAAAATATCCAATCCAATAATTTCTGTCTGCGTGCATTTCTTGTCTATTTCTTAATCAGCAATGTTAGATGAAATTGTTTAAACCTGAAAGAAAGTACTACAAATTTCGATTTCAATTAGATTTTAGCTTGCAACCAAAACATCAAACATGATGCTCAGAAACTGATTTTTTCATTGAGAAGTAGCCCTAGAAGTATAATTGACAGAACATTGTTCATTGTTAATCACACCTTCAGGTTGCTTAACTTTAAGCCACACCTTTTGTTATTGTTTCAACATCTGCACTGGGAATGAACACAGTGACAAAAATTTGAATGACAGCAAAATCAAATATGAAGTAAACTAGAACTGCTTTTGGGAAAAGCACATGTCTCCCACAAAGGCATCATCTTTGATGATGCACAGGATAAAACTGGTGAAGTGAATATAAAGATGGCAATTTATTAAAAGGGCATACGGAAGTTCTGTGCAATATTAGTCATAAACAATGTCACAAATTTTTGGAGGATCAGGAAAAACATAAGCGACAGCAAGTGAAGATTTTTTTTTTAAACAATTCAAGGGCCATAATCCTGAAGTGCCTCAAGCAATATCGATGACTTTATAGCCTGGTTAAGATATTATAGCCATCAACATTTTGATAAACTTTGATGAAGATACAATGAAAACTATCTGACTTTGAGAGATGAACCAGGTTAGTGACATGTTTAAAAGGCTAATTTCGGATAAATCAAAGGGCCATAAATCTGATATGCCTGGTGCAAAGTGGCTGGTTTTCGAACTTGGCCAAGATATTAAGGCCACACACATTATCATAATGTTAATTGAAAATCAGTTGATGAATATTTCAGTTACATAGCAGACAAGGCTTAAACAGCCAATTTTGGATAATTCAAGGGCCATAAATCCGACATGACTGGGGCAATACGGCTGGTTATCGAACTTGGCCGAGATATTATGGCCACAAACATTTTCATAAAGTATGGTGAAGATCAGATGATAACTGTTCAAGTTACAGAGTGGACAAGCCTCAAACAACTTATTTTTGATAATTCAAGGGCAATAATTCTGAGATTCCTTGGGCAATATGGCTGGTTATCGAACTTGATCGAGATATTATGGCCACTAACATTTTGATGAAGTTTGGTGATGATCCGATGAAAACTGTTTGACTTAGAGAGCGGACAAAAAAAAAAAAAAAAAAAAAAAGAATTTAACAGTATGCCATTCGGTCTCACTCAAGCACCTTTTAAGTTTCAAAATGACCAAAAGGGCCATAATTCTGAGATTCCTTGGGCAATATGGCTGGTTATCGAACTTGATCGAGATATTATGGCCACTAACATTTTGATGAAGTTTGGTGATGATCCGATGAAAACTGTTTGACTTAGAGAGCGGACAAGTGTGACAGACGGACGGATTTAACAGTATGCCATTCGGTCTCACTCAAGCACCTTTTAAGTTTCAAAATGACCAAAAGGGCCATAATTCTGAGATTCCTTGGGCAATATGGCTGGTTATCGAACTTGATCGAGATATTATGGCCACTAACATTTTGATGAAGTTTGGTGATGATCCGATGAAAACTGTTTGACTTAGAGAGCGGACAAGTGTGACAGACGGACGGACAGACAGACAGACAGACAGACAGACAGACAGACAGACAGACAGGAGCAAATCAAAATGTCTCCCACACCACTACGTGGTGGGAGACATAAATACAGTGTCTTTTGATTGGAGAGGCAGTTCTACAGTAGTCGCATGACAAAAAAAGTGGCCGTGCAACACATGTTTACGGAGGTTGCTCGCTGGATCAAAATCTAATTGAAATCAAAATTTGTAGTATTATGCATGTGAAGCTTAGAATGGGCTCAACCAGACCATTGCACCGCTGTATGCATGGTAGCCATGTGTTGGTATGCATTAAGTTTGGTATGCATATGTTTTTTTGTCGTGTACTTGTCCAGTTTCCATGGGATAATGTTCAGCAAACTGGCCAAAAAACACCTAAACTGGAGGTATTCAAGACACTAACCACAGACAATAAATGACAAGGAACATTTGTAACCTACAACAGGTCAGTTCATTTGATAGAAGGATACTCAGCTGAAGCAGATCCTCTTGTTCCAATACTAAAGTTGTCAATAAACCTCACAGTATTGCCCTCCAAGGGAACTGTTGTACCACCAGACTGAAGTCAAATAAAAAAGTAATTGGTAAATTTAACATAAACTTGTCTCATTTTCTTGATTTTGTCTGCAAAGAATCATTCAAATACACATCATAAAGAGACTTCAAAACATCAAAAACGGATTTTACCATCTCTGTACAGTTGTTAAGGCAGTAACGGATTATGGGGTATAGCGGATAGCTCATTTCTTTTCTTGGTCATTTTCGTTATTTATACATTTAGAATAATTAACAATTATACCAAAAGAAAGAGTGAATTGTCCCCTTTACTTTCATGTATTTTGTTGTGATTTCAAATTGTGCAATGAGAGTTTATCTTAAACGAAGTAGAACGAGGCAATCGAAAGTCGATACCAACACCGTGTTTTTACTTAATGAAAATAACAATAAACATGAAGTTTTATATCAAAAGCCTTTAAACTATCAAAGAATATGGTTTGGTTTGGTGTATAAATAAACATTTTATCATTAATAAAAACATGGGTTTATAATCCTGCAAATTGTCACCAAACAGAGATATAAATAACCACCATGCACTTCAGTCAGTAACGGATTGCATATGTAGGCTACATAAGGGGGTCATCTCCAAATCAACTTGATCTGTCAAATTGCTGTCAGAGGCGAGTTAGAAGTTAGGTACATGTACTGTATGATGTGTTTTGAAGATTAAAAATTGAACTAATATAACGCAACGTAGTGAATATACTGTTACTGTAGTACTGAAGATATTTATATGTATCAGCGAATGGGTGAGTCGGAGGAAACACTGAATGTCAATGCTTTCAACTGAGACCTTGCTGAAACCTTTTAAGAACACCGGAGTCGGATGCGCTGAAGGTTTACTCATTGACTTCTTCTTTTCTTTTTTCAATCTGGCCAGTTTTCGAATATGTTTTCACAGTATTTTATTTCATTGTGCTATATTTTCTTTTAATTTGAAAACTCACATACATGTACGTTATGAATGAACTGTGTAAGAAAAAATCCTAGTTTTTCTGGCCACCAAGTTTATTTATCGCCAGTAAGTAAAGATATTTTACTAAGTTTTTATTCTATGCAATATAATAATACTGTATATTCCTCTTGATTTCTCTGTCATCAGTTTTTAATGCAATTTATTTATCGGTGTTAAAATTTTTATGACCTATGGTATCATACTTTTCTTCTGATACAGTTAGCAACATTTTTCCGGTTTAATTCAGTTCAAACTGTACTGATTTTCATTTGATAAACCCCTGAACATGTTTCAGTACATGCCATAATAAAAATACAATATTTGGGTTGGTTTGAGAAGCCCCATTAGTGACTTAACACTACCTATCCCATACTCCCTGAAGCTATCCGCTACTGGCTCAATCCATGCATATCATATATAAAACCTCGAGCAGGAAAGTTGTCACAAAAATTTAAAAAGAAGCCAGTTTTTAAGAGAGAACACTTTTGTCTGTTGAATGATATTGATAAGTTTGTAGAATTTCTACTTTTAAAGACCCGTTGAGCGGTTGTCTGCTAAGCTATCCGCTACTACCTGAACAACTGTATTATTTTTTTCTTTAACTCGTTCACATGGAAAGTTAATAATTTTCTCGCCAGATCATCAAGGGTTGGTTGGCAAAGAAACGTGTGAGTGCAAAATTCTAGGCTAGCCTGTAGGCTTGGACAGTCAGGCAAATGACACTAAACTTTGAACGATTGAACTTATTGTCATTGTTAAAATATGCCGTTTACCGTGACAAGAACGACAGTGGTTTCCTTTTCATTATGTCTCGAAACGAAACTCTCGATATCTCTTTTCTTTTCGGCAAAATTTGAGGGTTCTGGTGTTTCTTCAAAGAAATTGACAGCTTCCGCCATTTGTACACAATAGAACTTTCTACTTTCATTTTGAAGATCCACTTCCGGTTGTATACCCTTGGCTGGAAGAATCTGTTTGGACAAAGATAACAGGATAAACGAGGTATTTAACTACCATAGAGGTCATTTGATATATGCATCTGATAAACCTTGGTCTAAAAATATCTGCAAATTCTAGATTGTGACATGACACACAATTTCAATTTTTTTATTTGATTTCTCAAACTGACCACAGCACCTGCACTGGATTTGCAGCTGGTTAGACTGCTAGCCTGCATTAGCCTTAGGACTTTAATGCTTGGGAAATGTCAGAAGAGCAAGCTAAGGAACACAATGGTTTGTGATTTATTATTAAATCAGTGCTAATTCATGTCTGCAAGAGCCAGGATTTCAGAAGGGTAGGAAAACAGGATAGTCCAAAATTTTAGACGTAAACAGTGGATTTGATGTTAATTTTTTGAAAGGTCAAATCCACGCTGAGTTTTGAATCCTGGTCAAGGCTACTCTTTCCCAGACCCAAATCTGCCACATTGGTGCTGCCATCAGGGTGCTTATTCTTGGGCAAAGCATATGTCTGGGGTATTTTACCCGAACCTAGGCAGAACCTTGTGGACATTTCCAAGTTGTTTGAAAATGTCTTGTGTAAGTGGGGAGGAAATGTAGTAGCTCAATTGGTAGAGCATCTGCACAGTAAGCTGGAGGTCCAAGGTTGAAATTCAGGTTGAGGCTACTCTTTCCGAGACCCAAATCTGCCACAATATCAAAATTTTATCACTGATCTGTTTTCATAAAATTATACAACTTTTTAGGTCACATTCTTATCACAGTTTCTTTAACTGACATCACAAACTGTTTCATTTTGTCTTAACAATCCTTGACATACAAGAAACGTGCAAGGTCTTCAGAATATCTACTAAATAATTTTTTTTACAAGTACATGTGTATGTTCTATTATTAAGTGTTGATGCCCACAGGTATGTGTATAACAGTCCTTACTAACTAAGTTTCATGCTTCACTTAAATGATTTTTTTGTACAATACTGACACTGCTACTAAACATGCAACTTTGGTCCCAACCGTTCTTCTGATAAAATGAGGTTTTATGTGGCCTGACTAGGCAGCATATAGGGATTACTTTAATCAGTGGAGTCCACGTCGGCAGCGTCCGGATTTCCTTGTCTGGAGCGTAACTTTGTCTGGAGCGTAACTTTGTCACCATAGGTGCAAATGACTCCAAACTTGGTATGCATGATTCGAAGTGCAGTGCACAAGAACCATAACTCTACCTTATTTTGTTTTCAAGTTATTCCCCTTTGATTTTTATAGAGCATTTCTTGTCTGGAGCACAACTGTCACCATAGGTTCAAATGATCGAAACTTGGTATGTTTGTTTCTGGCAATGACTCGAAGTGCAGTGCACAATAACCGTAACTCTACCTTCTTCCATTTTTTATTTATTCCCCTTTGATTGATTTTTATAGAGCATTTCTTGTCCGAAACGTAACTTTGTCACCATATGTTCAAATCACTCCAAACTTAGTATGCATGTTTCTTGCAATGACTCTAAGGTCTGTGTACAAGAACCATAACTCTACCTTGTTCCATTTTTTAATTATTCCCCTTTGATTGATTTTTAGTGCATTTCTTGCCAAGGGCATAACTTGTTGTTCATGTTTCTTGCAATGAGACAATTAAAAGTTTATTTTATATGTGAATTTTGTTCAAATACGTTGCCAATAACTGTAATACAAAAAACTAATTAACATTTTTTATGTGGGCTAACAAAAATTTCGTCAAGCAACACATCTGACACGGAGTTCTAGTTGATTTTTTATGTTACTTCTGGCCAAGAAGCAAACACTGTAGATCCTGATTAGACTGTGCCAGCTGATCTGCCTGAACCTATCATGGCTAATATATTAGAGAGAATTTATAGTATTCCAATGAAACCTTGATTCCTCTTATTATCATATATTTTAAAACATACGCCCATATTTCAAGTTTTTGAAAGCAGGCAGGAGTAGCTCCAGAGCGGATACAGTGGGGTTGTTCGAACCCCACTAAATATTCTTTAAATTATACTGTTCCAAAGCTGTTTATTATTGAAATGATACTGTGCACATGATTTGTTTTCCAGATCAAGTAGCTAACCACCACTCTGAAGAAGACATGTTGATTAGACCTGTACGCAGAATGTGTGTTGTCTTCAAACACATGGTAATTTTGAACACAGATTTTATTGTGTTTGTTTCATGTTACCAAACAATCAGCTATTTACTAAAGAGCAGTTAAGTCATTCTGATTGAAAATGTACATGTAATTATAATGATTCAGGAGGTTAAAATCTCAGTCAGTTCTGAATAAGTTCAGGACATGATTTGATTAACCTTTTACTACTTAGATACACCTTTATTGTGAGCAAACACTGTAGATCTAGATCCTCCAGCATTTCCATGCCATTTGATCAGGATCTAGACTGTTCGCATTTAGTATCATTAGGCTTTTTTCTGAGAAAGATGTGACCAGTGCAGATCCAGATCAGGCTTCATGGATGTGCAGTTGATCCATGTCAATGCATTTATTTCAGAGACTTGAATCTTCACCATATACAACATGTTTACAATTGATCTGTGTCAATGTACATACATTTAAGAGACTGGCAGCATCTCTATAAACAGCATCTGTGCACTTGATCCATGTCAGTGTACTATATTTCAGAGACTCTCAGCCTCACCATATACAACCACATCCAGTATGGATGATGAGGTGGTCTTACAGAAGATTGATACCAAGGGCATCATAACACTGAACCGACCAAAATCTCTCAATGCACTCAATCTTGACATGATACGTAAAATCATGCCACAGATGACGGTAAGTTAATTGTGCTGTACAAAGGAAGGCGGATGGGCAGCTTATAATTAAAGGTCTATTGCATGATACTGTTTTCTGGCAGAATCCAAGCTTAAACACAGAACTGGTCCGCTGGTGCTGTGACTGCTTCAGCTAAGCACAGTTGCGGGCCTGAAGATTTATCACACACTGTAAATGTACTGTTAAATTATAATGACAGATTACAGTGCCCAAGGTTATAAAACTGAGTATGGAAACCAGTCTCAAATCTCAAATATCCGATTGGTTGAAATGGCGGCCAGTCACCATTTCATCCAATGAGATGGTTGAGATTTGGGACTGGTTTCTAATCTCAGCTTTAAAACCTTCAGCCCAGAAGACTGAGACCAGTAACTTTTTTGCACTTGATTTTCCACATATGGAAAAACTGAATACTGGTGCTTAGCACACATGTCTTTGCATTTTCATTTGCTTTTGATGTTTATTTTTACCTGTTCATTAGAAAAAGGTTATACTAACAAATGTTTAGTTAAGTCTTTATGATCATCTTAGCAGTTGAAAAAAAAATTTTCTGTCATAAACTTTAAAACTTCAAGTAACTAAAACATATAACTAAGTGACCGGTGTGAATACAGACTGGTCTGCACAGCCTTTTGCATGGACTGTTCTCAGTAACAGTTTTAGTTAATAATTTCTGACTCTGTTTCCTTGTGAGATCTAATGAATAGGTTTCTGATTAAAGACCCATATGAACAATTAAGAAAGGTGACTAAATTACATTCATTAAGCAAATAAAGGTTAAATAAATGGACACTAATTGGATGGTAGGTATTGTATGGTATGGTATTATGTTGTTGCAGGCTTGGGAGAATGACGCTCACATGACCATGGTGATTATGAAGGGAGCCGGAGACAAGGCATTCTGTGCCGGAGGAGATATCATAGGTATATGTACAAATTATCTCTGTATCAAAATGAACTGGGGTGTTGGGCGGAATACAAAAATCTTTTGGCCACTTGGTAAGGAGCAGTTGGTGGATGACTAAGAGATCAATGTTATATCAACTGTCCACTTTAAGCTTGACTATTTTAAGGATAGGTAAGCTAGCCTACTTAACCCAGATCTCAGCTCAAGTTTTTATGTACTCGGTCCATAATTTTGGCAATATTTGAGATACCAACTTGAAACTTGGTACCATATGATCAAGATCTACTTTGTACTTTTCAATCAATTAGGTTATTTCTGACCAAGGAGCAGTCAGTGTAGATCTAGATACGACAGCACAAATGTGTCATCTGATCTTAATCAACACTGTTACCCAATGTGATAAAAGTGGCATCCATTGAATGAAGATTTAATTTTAATTATTTTAATCAATTTTTATTTACTTTGCCTAAATACATGTATAACCATTCTTGCATGTTCTGTATATTTCTTCAGCTGTGACAGAAGCAGGAAAGGTTGGAGGCCAGCTGGCTAAAGATTTCTTCAAGGAGGAATATATTCTCAACAATAAAATAGGTTAGTGTAAGATGACCTTACTTTTTCTTGGCATCACACAGACATTTTTCATATATGCACTGAACTTTTGTCTCTGACTTTGACATCACACAGTAATTAATGCGGACGTGACATCACACAGTAATTAATGTGGGCGTGACATCACACGGTAATTAATGTGGGTGTGACATCACACAGTAATTAATGTGGGCGTGACATCACACAGTAATTAATGTGGGTGTGACATCACACATTAATTAATGTGGGAGTGACATCACACAGTAATTAATGTGGGCGTGACATCACACAGTAATTAATGTGGGCATGACATCACACAGTAATTAATGTGGGCGTGACATCACACAGTAATTAATGCGGGCACTGAGCTTTTCTCTCTGACTTTGACATCACAAAGTAATTGCTTACACTGAGCTTTTGTCACTGATTTCATATATATATATAAGCAATAATAGATATTTTAGCTGTTATTTTGATATGGTCTAGTCTTGATAATAAACAAGCATTACTTGTACCATGGATGCACATTATAGTCCTGGGTATAAAAGTTCATGGTTTTCCATTATAGCCCATTTATGTGAGTACCTTAATTCATGGATCTCAATTCTCTAAACTACATTTAAGTTTAACCCTTTCCTCCATATATACGCATTTTTACGCATGTGGGACCAGTGTAGATCCAGCTCAGCTGGCACATCTGTGCCGTCTGATCAGGATCTGCACTGGTTGCATTTTGGTCAGAAATAACCTAACGAATCATAAAGCGAACAGTGCAGATCCTGATCAGATGGCACGGATGTGCCGGCTGATCTGGAACTACACTGTTCGCCCACACAATAAAGGTTTGTCTATGGAGGAAAGGGTTAATTCCTTATTTCTTAGTGGTTTTAAATTTGTGAATCAATCTGCCATCAAAATTCTTGAAAATGAGCCCTACACAAATATTTATGATTTTACAATATCTGAAACATCAATCATTTATATGCAATTAGCTTGTTCATGCAAAAGCTAGTCTAACAGAGTAAATACCAGATTGAATCATTACACAACTGTTATAAATATGGTGTTTGAAGAGTTGGATTTTTGACACAAAGATTGCAGGTTTGAATCCCAGCACAGATGACATTGAGATTCTTCAGCGATCTCTTGTGTCCAAGGGCAGTGAAAGTACTGTTTTCCACACAAGAAGCAGTCATCAAGCACGATATAATTTGAAAGATTATGTTTGGTGTACAGTTATGTTGTTTGACATATTGGTGTGTACAGAAAGTGGTTAACCCATTCCTCCATAGACACACCTTTATTACAGGGGGAAACAGTTTAGATCCAGATCAGCCAGCACATCCATGCCATCTGATCAGGATCTAAACTGATTGCTTTTTAATTCATTAGCTTATTTCTGACCAAAATGTGACCAGTGCAGATCCTGATCAGACGGCA
This sequence comes from Corbicula japonica, assembly GCA_038501625.1. Taxonomy (NCBI): domain Eukaryota; kingdom Metazoa; phylum Mollusca; class Bivalvia; order Venerida; family Cyrenidae; genus Corbicula; species Corbicula japonica. The sequence continues at coordinate 4,499,468 of JAZAYU010000043.1, read as the reverse complement.
CAGATGTGCTAGCTGATCTGGATCTACACTGGTCGCACAGGCATAAATATGTGTATATATGGAGGAAAGGGTTAATGAATATAGGTTTAATGTTTCAGGAACATATCTGATACCTTACATAGCATTTATAGATGGTATTACAATGGGTGGAGTAAGTACATTTATTTTATTTGTAATAATACAGCTATGCTTACTTAGTAAAGTTGCTAGAGACCTTAGTTAGAAAGATTACATATACCTACATATATTTACTTGCCTTATATACTGATCAAAAGAATTTTGAGTTTTATATTCAATTCCCCTTGTTAATTCAATAAAAGTGTAAAGCATGGTTTGTGGAAATTTCAACTTTGTATTAATTTTTTTTTATTTTAATGAAATTTCCCAAAAAATTTACATTTTTTTCTGTGTGTCATATACATGTACAAGTACATTATTTATTTTCATGTATTACTTTAATAAAATTGCTAAAGTGTAAACAGTATTTTGTTAGTGTACATACTTTATTTTCTGGTTTTTGAAGGCAAAATGTATATATTACAGGGAGTGGGGTTGTCGGTGCACGGTACATTCAGGGTGGCTACAGAGAGAACAGTATTTGCAATGCCAGAGACTGCCATAGGTAAAACAGCTTGTTTTTACCCAAACCCTTGGGCCTGCACGTAACACAGAAGTACTATAAGTGTTTTAAAACCCATGGGTAGGCTTCATAGGAAGTAACTTGCATGTCTTTTACTTCCCATGGATAAGCTGAATCAAACCGAGCCTGCATTAATTTCATATTTGTCATCTTCAGGGCTTTTTAAGTTCCCTTTTCATTTATTTACAAATGTAACAGTTTAGCAGAATGTCTGGTTGTGTTCAGATTTGTAGGATGTTTATCATGCACTTGAATGTGCATAAAGTTCTTTCTTGAGATTGGTTTTATTTCGCAATGAAAAACATTTGCTTTGATTCATTGATAAAATTAAAGCTGACCATAAAGATTATCATGCTTTCATTCACTCTATTGTCAATCTTGCCAGTTCTAAAAGCCTTTCCAAACACCTGAATATAACAATATCTTACTATATACTTTTGTAAGAATTGAGAATATTTAGGAGTGTAAACATAGCATTTAAATATCATTCATGTTCAGTTAATGTTACGTCATTATTGCCCAAACAGGGCTGAAGGTTATAAAGCTGAGTATGGAAACCAGTCTCAAATCTCAAGGATCTGATTGGCTGAAATGGCGACTGGTGGCCATTTCAGCCAATCAGACGCTTGAGATTTGAGACTGGTTTCCATGCTCAGCTTTATAACCTTAGGCACAGGATTAACATGAAACATGACCATGGTGTGCTCAACATCTGCAACCTGACATTGATTATCATGGACTCTTCATTTGGTAGCCTATGGGTTAAAAGTTCTCAAAGTAGCATATACGAGGGGCATTAATAAAGAATTAATCAGTGTGATTGTTTAACGTTAATCCGAAAGAAATTTCTACATGTTATACATTTATGGAAAGCTTAGACTCTCCTCTACAGTTACGTGCACGAGGGAACCGGGTAAAATCGTTACAGTGATTGAAATCTTCACTTGAATCGACCAAGGTCAGATACACTGCAGTTAAAATGGCAGAAAAGAGAACAAATTTCAAGATGAGCAAAGAGCTTATTGTAAAGTACGCGCATTTCTCGGCGTTGCTGCACCTGATATTAAAGCAGACTTAGACAAGGTTTATGGGGACTGTGTTCTCTCGTATTCCACGGTTAGAAGGTGGGTTTGTCTTTTTAACTCTGGTAGGGAGGATATAAAAGATGAGGCCCGTCCTGGCCGTCCAGTGACCACAATGACTGACGAAAATATTGCCGCTGTTAAAAAAGCTGTGGAAGATGATGCCCGTTGTACAGTCGAGGAGATAAGTGATTTATGTGGCATTAATTCGTCATCGGTTTTTCAAATATTGACGCGCGCGTTAAAGCTACGCAAGGTTTGTGCCAGGTGGATACCCCACCTCCTCACTGATGATCAAAAGCGCGAGCGCGTGCGAATAGCGTCCCAGCTGCTTGATACATACAAGAATGCTGACCAAAAACGCATGAATGAAATTGTGACTGGCGATGAAACGTGGGTATATTTTTATGAGCCTGACAGTAAACAAAAAATAAGGTGTGGGTCGGTGAAAATGATGGACGGCCCCAAATTGCCCGTAGAGCTCGCACCTCAAAACGCATTATGTATGCATTATTTTTTGATTGCCAGGGAATGGTGGCTCGAATTCCTGTACCAGAAGGTAGAAGTGTTACGGGAACATTTTACTGAGATTCGGTACTTGCTGCTGTTGTATGCCACTATACTGCAGACCGTCCCCGTACCGGCGTACGCGGAATCAAGCTCCTGCATGACAACGCACCGGCCCACAAGTCAGCGGTGGTAACGTCGTATCTAAGCGACAACAACATTGACACTTTACCACACGCTCCATATAGCCCTGATCTTGCTCCATGCGATTTTTGGTTAAATCCCTTTATTAAGAACTACATGAGAGGTCGACGTTTTGAATTTCGGCACGCCGTCGGCAGCGCGCTTTTCCAGTGTCTTAACACTATACCCAAAGAAGCATTCCGAAAAGCATTTTCTGATTGGATTAAACGCTTGGAAAAGTGCATACAAGTCAAAGGGGAATACTTCGAAGGGTTGATCTAAAAATTTAAGCAGAAATATTACGTATACAACTAAAGCGCCACACTGATTAATACTTTATAAATGCCCCTCGTACAAGTAGCAAATACATGTTACAAACTGTAAACAGATTTGTAATAAATAGCAGAAGAATATATAAAGAAACTTTGTTAGAACTGGTATCACTACACAGGATTTAAATGTAAATAAATCAAAGTCTTTGACCTGAATTCTAGGTTTATTTCCTGATGTGGGAGGCGGATATTTCCTACCAAGATTAGGGGGCAGATTAGGGGTCTTCTTGGCCTTGACAGGTTTTAGATTGAAGGGCCGCCATGTACATAAAGCAGGTGTGGCTACACATTTTGTGCAGCAAAACAAGGTTAGTGATACAACATAAAAGTATACTCACATTTTAACTTTAAGCAAGCATGCGACACTTCTAGTTTAACTTCAATATTAAAGCAGTTATATTGAAGAAAAGTCTTTTAAAGTTAATTATAATTCCACATTTTTATGATTGAAACTTGGCAATCCAGAAAGTGCTATTGTAAATGCCTTACCTTTATCTGAAATTTAACTTTCCAGGCTGGAAGTATCTTGTTTTATGTTGAAGTTTTTGTTTGTTCTCAAAAGCATAAACTTTTAAATGTCAAAAGATGTTCCTGTTTTAGTGTTTGCTTATTTTAGAAACATTTTTTATTGTTTTTAGCTCGACTATTCGAAGAATATGTCGAGCTATTGTACTCACTTGGGCGTCGGCGTCAGCGTCGGCGTCGGCGTCCCGCTTTGGTTAAAGTTTACGTGCAACCTACCTATATCTTATAAACTACCATAGCTACAGCTTTTAAACTTGGCACACTTGTTCATCATCATGTCCCGAGTGTGTTTGCCAAGAACCATAACTCTAACTTTCATTTTGATCAAATTATGGCCCTTTTTTGACTTAAAGATATATCTGGCGCATCTGAACAAAAAAAATTAAAATCCATCTTTTTGCCATGAAAGCTTACACATCTTAATTTAAACTAACTTGAACACATGGTATGTATCAAATTATGGTTTAAAATAAGATTTTTGCAAAACAAATATTTGAAGCAGACGCTCTTTCGCTACCTTCCGACATTTTGGCGATGTATAATTTATGCATACCGGAAGTTCGCGCAAGAGGTCAACAAAACAAAAACAAAATGTCGGAGCAAATCTAAAAAGTAATACCTGTTTTGTGAAATACAAACAACTCCTATGTTGCAAAATCCTGGATTTTTCTTTAAAACTTATATCAAGCTTACAATCGCAAAATTTAAATTTCCTATGGCATGTTGCTATTGTTTACAGTATTGATCTCCATTTTGTGAGGTAACGCGTGACGTCATCGCGATTGAAACAGAGCGGGGAAGTTCTCATACGTTATTTTGACTGTCAAAATGTTCGTTTCATCCGGACTGACGAACAAGACAAAACACCTAATTTATTAAAAATTCCAAACTGATTTGCGATGTTTTGATTTAATTTCTCAATCACTTGCAAAACACAGTACAATCAGTTATATCGTATTACTATGATAATTTCAGACATACTTTTATGTTGTACAACGGATGTACAAACACCAGGAATCACATGTGAGATCGTGGTGCTTCATATAATTATCATAAGCGGTATGTTTTTAATAATTATACATTTGTGTTAGCGAGCAAGGACTGCTGCATACGACCGGAAGTTTGACGTTCACTACGACGATGAATATTTCGTTTTTGTATCATGGAATAAATATGCTTTAAGGAAAATATTTATTTAGTGTGTAGGCCCTATTATGTTTCAGATAATGAGGGTGTTAGCAAATGTATTTAGTTGTGTATTAAATTATTAAAACCCGAATAAAGAAATTACGCGTGGGGTTGTGGGTGCTCGGAACCGTAATCTTTCGGCTCGATGCTCCGCGATTCTATTTGTATCGCGTTTTACTTCGTTTTCAAGCGATATGAAATATCCCTTGGCGTTACGGCCACGTTTTGTTATTCATATTACCCTGCCTTTCTTCTGATATGATAGGAATCTAGAATATCGCCGGACCAGTCTAGCCGAAAATGTCTACCCTCCTTCGCCGTTCGCGTTATCCTGCCGTCGGACAAAAGGTTTTGAGGAATCTGACATTCAGTACGTCATAAACATATGACCTACACTCAAACGCTGACAATAATATCAGATGCATGGATATTTGGCGGTAAAACACACATGATTTGCTTGAAATGCAAGCTGTTTGTCTGCCTCTTACATCATAAACATATTACGTACAATCAAACGTTAACAATACGTCAGACGTGTGCCATGAAAAAGTACGATTTGCACGAAATGCACGCTTTTTGCGCGCAGTATGTGTAAAGTTTTCATCGTGGATGGTAAAATCTTTCTGTCTTTTTTGGTCTTAGAAAGATTCGCATGAATGACACGCTACTTGCGAGCAGAATTATGAGTTTATCCGTCAGAGATCGAACGTGTAGCTATCAACATTCGATTGTTTAACCAATATCACAACAATTGTACATCCTGTTTTGAAAATAAACATTTTCAATTTAGAACTCGTCGCATCCTTTCTGCATTAAAAAGGCTCTCAGTTATCAATCAATAAATAAATGTACGATCTTTTACATCAGATTTCACAGGCGATGATCTCTGACTATTAGATATTTGTTGTTTCACTGCGCTTGTTGTTCATTTTGAGTTTCCATGTTACTGCTCCGAACATGCAAAATACTGCATTTTATCAAATGTCTGGTCCAATATTAGGCCTACGTGTTCATTCATTTAATTAATAGTATTGGACTCTTGTAGGTCAACGTTTTTGTTTGATTTTCCATAGTGTGACGGAAGTTTATGCCCAAGTTGCTAAATTAAAATACAGTTTACGTCTCCGCCTAAACATTTTAATCTGAAGAGAAAAACATTTTCAATAACATTGTTTGTCAATTACATGTGTCAAAGTAAAACATACAGACAGATTAGGGCGTACTTTAAGCCCCGGTCACAACCCGCCTTGCTTCTTTTTTGGCAAGTGCAGAGCGGAAGCACGTCACACTCACGGTTGTGCAAGTTGCGAGCTCGTGGCCCGCACGCCACGACTATGAGTAAGCGGTTACATGCCTCGTACGTTGCCTTAGGCCGGTATTCTATAGTTCCGTGATGCGTGATCCGTGTCCGCGGCCGTGTCCGCGATTTTTCACACACCAGAAATATCGTTGGGTATATACCATACCTCAGTGTCCGATCCGCGTCCGTGTCTGTGTCCGCGACGTGAAACGGACACGGAGGTATGGAATATTTGGTGAGTGAAAAATCGCGGACACGGACGCGGAGACGGAAACGGATCACGCATAACGGAACTATGGATTACCGGCCTTAGGCCCACGTTCACAGCACGCACTTGCAATTGCGGCGGGTTGTGACCGGGGCTTAAGCGATAAGTGTAATATTCTATAAATGTTGGTGACGTTATGTCTCCGATTTTAAATAATAGTTCTGGATAATTTCAGTTCCTGGGACCAGTTGTTTTACTGTAAATGTTTAAAAATGAAGCAATTCAGTTTAAAATCCACTTTAACTAGCGCAGTTGGTTAACTCAATGAAAACGTCACGTTTGACATGTCCCCCGGTCTTTATTTGTATACATGACGTCACGCGCCTTTTCGTACCTCGACATTTTAACGTTAGAGCGGATGGGAAAACTTATAAAAATGTGCTCCTTCCCGATGTGAATCCTTGCCTTACTAAATTCTATGTTGTACGCCTGTTTCCGCCTTTTCTTTGTTGAATCAGTCACAGTTGACTTTCGCTTCCTTTTTGTTCGAAATAGGTCATCCGCCATATGTTTTGGAATGTTTTGGAATTTCATCTAATCAATATTCATGTCACGTGATTTACGGAGATCATCGTAAAATTTCCGTCATCTTCGGGTATATCCGCGAGTTAAAAAAACTGCCAGTTTTTTTAACTTTATACATATTTCATTTTTATTTATTGAACAAACGGGAAAGAATTCGTAATACATGTATTCTTAGATTATGCCTAGTTTTTCATTAATAATCGATCTAAAATGTTATTTTTATCATTTGTAAGGGTAAAATATAGACCTTGGATAACTTTAAAATTTCAGGTTAAAATTTGCGTGCAAGCTACTGTACAAACTCATAACTTCAATACTACCTATACTACAGCTTTAAAACTTGGCTTCTTGTTCATCATCATGTCCCTTGTGTGTATGCCAAGAACCATAACTCTAACTTTCATTTTGATCAAATTATGGCCCTTTTTCGACTTAGAATTTCAGGTTAAAGTTTGCGTGCAAGCTACTGTACAGACTCATAACTTCAATACTACTTATACTACAGCTTTGAAACATTCAACACTTGTTAATCATCATATCCCAAGTGTGTATGCCAAGAACCATAACTCTAACTTTCATTTTTATCAAATTATGCCCCTTTTTCGACTTAGAATTTCAGGTTAAAGTTTGCGTGCAAGCTACAGTACAAATCCATAACTTCCATACTACTCATACTACAGCTTTGAAACTTTCAACACTTCTTCATCATCATAATTCAAGTTTGTCTGCCAAGAACCATACTTCTAATTTTCATTTTGTACAAATTATGGCCCTTTTTCTACTTAGAATTTCAGGTTAAAGTTTGCGTGCAAGCTAGTTACTTTCATACTTCTTTTACTATAGCTTTGAAACTTAAGACACTTGTTTACCATCATGACCCTGACTATTTATTCCAAGATCCATAACTCTTTCTTTCATGATAATCAAATTATGGCCCTTTTTCGACTTAGAATTTCAGGTAAAAGTTTGCGTGCAAGCTACTGTACAAACCCATAACTTCCGTAATACTTATACTATAGCTTTGAAACTTTCAACACTTGTTCATCATCATAATTCAAGTTTGTATGCCAAGAACCATAACTCTAATTTCCATTTTTTTAAATTATGGCCCTTTTTTGACTTAGAATTTCAGGTTAAAGTTTGCGTGCAAGGTAGTTACTTAAATACTTCTTGTACTATAGCTTTGAAACTTAACACACTTGTTTACCATCATGACCCTGACTATGTGTGCCAAGAACCATAACTCTTTCTTTAATTTTTAATCAAATTATGGCCCTTTTTCGACTTAGAATTTCAGGTTAAAGTTTGCGTGCTAGATAGTTACTTTCATACTTCTCGTACTATAGCTTTGAAACTTAAGACACTTGTTAACCATCATGACCCTGACTATGTATGCCAAGAACCATAACTCTTTCTTTCATTTTTAATCAAATTATGCCTCTTTTTTGACTTAGAATTTCAGGTTAAAGTTTGCATGCAAGCTAGTTACTTTCATACTTCTTGTACTATAGCTTTGAAACTTATCCATCATCATGACCCTGACTATGTATGCCAAGAACCATAACTCTTTGATTTACTGCCCTTTTTAGACTTAAAAATTAAGGTTTAAAACTTTGTATACCTTTATTTTATCTTACATCAGGTTTATTTTCAAAGGCCCATAACTCATCCTTGCTTTTTTATATTTGATTTTTGCCCTTTTCACTTGAAATTAGAATTAAGACTTATAAATAATTGTTAAAGGTTCAATGTTAGTGTTTTTCATATGTAATGCTATAGAAAATGTTTACAACAGATGTACTTAACATACTTTGGTTGAAAGTGTTGAGTAATTGTGGGGTGGGTGGGGGCATAGACCATACCATACCATACCATACCATACCATACCATACTATTACTATATTATTACTATACTTTACTATACTATTACTATACTATACTATACTATACTATACTATACTATACTATACTATACTATTACTATTACTATACTATTACTATACTATTACTATACTATACTATACTATACTATACTATACTATACTATACTATACTATACTATACTATACTATACTATACTATACTATACTATACTATACTATACTATACTATACTATTACTATACTATACTATACTATACTATACTAAACTATACTATACTATTACTATACTATACTATAACTATACTGTACTATACTATTACTATACTTTACTATACTAAACTATACTATACTATTACTATACTATACTATTACTATACTATACTATACTATACTATACTTTACTATACTATACTATACTATACTATACTATACTATACTATACTATACTATACCATACCATACCATACCATACCATACCATACCATACCATACCATACCATACTATTACTATATTATTACTATACTATACTATACTATTACTATACTATTACTATACTTTTACTATAACTATACTATTACTATTACTATACTATTACTATACTATACTATACTATACTATACTATACTATACTATACTATACTATACTATTACTATTACTATTACTATTACTATTACTATTACTACTATACTATGCTATACTATACTATACTATACTATACTATACTATACTATACTATACTATACTATACTATTACTATTACTATTACTATTACTAGACTAGACTAGACTAGACTAGACTAGACTAGACTAGACTAGACTAGACTAGACTAGACTAGACTAGACTATTACTATTACTATTACTATTACTATTACTATTACTATACTATACTATACTATACTATACTATACTATACTATACTATACTATACTATACTATACTATACTATACTATTACTATTACTATTACTATTACTATTACTACACCAGCAACACCAACACCAACAATGACAACACCAGCAACCAGCATACAATACTGTACTAAACCACGCCACACCACTATAGGTGGGCAGGGATAGTAAGTTGATGGGTGTGGGATCAGTGGTTTATGGGCTGGGTTGTGTAAACCCTAAAAAAATCAACAAGAATATATTAAGTGTAATTTATTGATTTCCTAACTTGGATAAAGAAACCTTTGTTCATGTGTGTTTGTTGGAGGCGTCATAAACTCCTGAATCACTCCCCAGTTTAAATGAAGCCCAGTTACAATGTGCTTAATAATTCTGACTTTTCGAATAGTCGAGCTTGCAGTCGTTTCCGACTGGCTCTTGTTTTTATAAGTCTTTGAATTGTACATGTAGTCACATTTATCCCTCACTTCCAGTATTAATATTGTTTTATTACACTTTTATTTTCAGATGCAGGCACTGGAAGAAGCATTGTTGAAGTTATCAGATCCAGACCCTCTTGCAGTTAAACATGTCCTTGACAAATTCCAGACAGAGGTACAGTATAGGATGTTTGCTTATTTTGATTTTTAACACAATTGTATTTCACCTAGATTTTGAATTCCTGTTATTTTATTCAAACAATTTGTTATTTAAGGATCAGCCGACTTTCTGTATCTGAAATCTCTGTTTTGTATAAGCAGTTATTTCCAACCTGAGGTTTAGTAACCAAACAAGACATTTTCTGTTCCTCTTGTTTATAAGTCATATACACTTAACCAATGTTCTAACTACAGTGAAATTTGAAACATAATAAGAGGCACCATCTTTAGTTCTTTTTCTGAAATTTCAATTTAAATCCCTCTGTGCATTCTTAAACCAAGGACATTGAATCGAGGTGAGGGAAAAACTAAAAGTCACAAATTGACCGTAGCTTTTGTATAGAGGAGATACTGAAACCCGCAAAATCTGCTGACAGTCTTCTGTGTAACAGCTAAACAATCGCATTATTGCAGAATTGCATAGAATTGTTCAAAATTTATTAAAAATTCATATTTAAATAATGAGACATGAATTTTTGTTTACAGAGAATATACCCATTACCGAATATTTTGTGACTTGGGTTTACCACTACCTTGATTAAATGTCAGTGGTTTCTAAACTCGGAAGAGAATTTCATAATGGTTTCATACAAAATACAAAAAAGTGAAAATGTATGTGTATCTTATTATAGTTCAAGTTTGAAGTGTATATTCTGAATCCTTGCTGAGAAATTTAAAAATATGACAAGTGTAGTTAGAACATTGGTTAAGTGTATGACTTTACAAATCACTTACACATGTAGATGGGATGATTGATTAACCCTTCACTCCATCGATACACTTTTTACAAGAGCAACCAGTGTAGATCCAGATAGGTGCAATCTGATCTAGATCTACAATAGTTTCTTCTTGATCAGAAATAACCTAATGCCTAATGAATCTAAAAGGAACTGTAGATCCTGATCAGATGGCAAAGATGTGGTTGCTGATCTGGATCGACTTTTCAACCATGATATAAAAAACATCAGAAGTAAAGGATTAAAACACATCTTTACTGGTATATTTCATCATCAAACTTTAAAATTATATTGTGTATGCCATTCCTAATCTTGCACTTATGATTAGACCTGATGAGTAGATTGTTGTAAAGGAATTTGTCAGCTACTTTTACCAGAATTACGGACTTTTGTTTATTTTAGTAATGAAATTTTGTGGCACTTATTCCTCATTTACATGATGACATGTTTTTAATACCTGATTTACTTTTTTTTAGCTCACCTGTCACATTTTGTGATCGCAATTTGTCCGTCGTTCGTTGTCCGTCCGTAAACTTTTAATATAAACAGCATCTCCTGTTTAACCCATGGGCCAAAGTTGATGAAACTTGCCACGAATGTTCCTTGCATGAAGCTTTTCCAAAGTTGTTCAAAGAAATCAATTCCATGCAGAACTCCGGTTGCCAAGGCAACCTAAAGGAAAAACTTTAAAAATTTTCTTGTCTGAAACCACAAGGCCTAGAGCTTAGATATTTGGCATTTAGCACCCTCTAGTGGAACTCTACAAAGATTGTTCAAATTATTTCCCTGGGGTCAAAATTGGCCCCGCCCCAGAGGTCACTTCATTTTACATAGACTTATATAGGAAATCTTTAAAAATCTTCTTCTCACAAACCACAATGCGTACAGCTTAGATATTTGGTAAGTAGCATTGTCTAATGGATGTCTACTAAATTTGTTCAAATTATGTCCCCTGGGCCAAAATCGGCCACGCCCTATGGTTCTCTTGGTTTACATATAGTTATATAGGAAAAACATGAAAAATCATTTTTCTCCGAAACTAATAGGACTAGACCTTAGATATTTGGTGCCGAGTATTGTGTAGAGACCCTTTATCAACTGTGTTTAAAAGTTGGCCCTGGGGTCAAAATTGTCCCTGCCCCGGGGGCCCTTAATATGTGAAAAAGGCAAACTTTAAAAATCTTCCTACTGGAGCTCAGATATTTGGTATGTAGCATTGTCTAGTGGATGTCTACCAAGTTTGTTCAAATTATGTCCCCTGGGCCAAAATTGGCCACGCCCCAGGGTTCTCTTAGTTTACATTGATTTATATAGGAAAACATGAAAAATCATTTTTCTCCAAAACTAATAGGACTAGACCTTACACTGCAGATATTTTTTTACTTTATTTTACCACACTTGCACACAACTCTTGCAAGCATTGAGCAGTTGTTGACAGATGAGCGACCCAGGGTCCTATGGACCCTCGTGTTTGCAAATCTGCAGGAGTGGTGACATCAGTGTCCTGAAAACACTGTCTAGTTTTTCAACTGTACACCCATCAAGTTATCAATTGAAGTTCATTTTATCGTACTTAATTGTTACTATATTGTTATTTTATTGTTGTATTACATTCAAATGCAAAGAGATATTTTCATTTTCACTCAGACTTTTGAATCATGTTAAACCAATACATTATCAAACATTCTAAAACTGAAGAGATATTACATTGCAGAGTACGGATGTACCAGATGATGACTTTGTGTTACGGGACCACATGGAGCAGATAAACCAGCTGTTTGAGGGCGAGACTGTTGAGGAGATCATGCAGAACCTGAAGAATGATGGCTCCGACTGGGCCAAACAACAGAGAGAAATTCTACAGAAAATGGTAACAGTTGCCTGAACAGATATCAACTACTTCAACCCTTTCCTCCATATATATGCCTTATGGGATGGGTGAACAGTGTAGATCCAGATCAGCCCAACATACGTGCAATCTGATCAGTATCTGCTCGGTTTGCTTTTTTTTATTAGGTTATTTCTTTCAAAAAAGTAACCAGTGCAGATCCTGGTCAGAAGGTACAGATGCGGCTGATCTTGATCTACACTGGTCACACATGCATAAAAATGCATATTTACTGAGGAAAGGGTTAATTTTCGAAAAATAATTGTTTAACACCAAATCAGCAAATAATCTACCTACCTCTGAAATTAGTTTTGCAACACTTCTTCCAACAAATATTTTATCTTTACAAAGATCATCCAACCAGTGCTTATTTCGTATGTGTTAATCCCACATTAACAATAATATCGACATTTTATAATAATTTACTGCTTTAAGCAGTGTCAGTAATTATAAACCTTTGTGATACTGCTCTTTTGAATACACTGGTCTTGATAGAACATACAACATGGGATAGAACATATCATAAAAGCACATGTGCCAGGCTGCTTCCACAAGAGTTGCCAACTACACTGCGGACTCTTTATAACGCGGTTTGTTTAGATCCGCGCTCCATTATAACGCGGTCGTCCCGTGGATCCCCTATTTTTTTTCTAAGTCCATTTTTTCCATGAAACGGCCAAAAATCGAAACCGGAAGTCATTTTTGATCGTAAAATGGCAAATAAATCGAAAAAGGAAGTCACAATTGTAACATGTACATAAGTGACGCACACATTGTATCCTAACAACCGTGTTTTAACACCTTTCCCAGTGACAGATATCAGCCCGAGGAAAACTTGTGAATGCTTACTTACTGTTTATCATTGATCCATTACTTAATTCTATTGTCTCTATAATTATCACATCATCCGCACAATTCAGAAAGAATCAAAAAAAGTTCCCAATCATGTTTTAAAACCTGTCGGTAGTTCATTGATGTACATTTTGCTTTGATCTGCCTTCCTGTTAATTTCATGGATGTTGCATTTTTTGACTATGGAGGTAAACAGCGATAATATCTGTCAACGAAATGCGACTTCAAAGAAAAATGTCGGCTCGCATCGAGACTGTGATGTTTTGTCAGCTCTGCTATAAAATCGTTTGATCTACAAGAAGTGTGTACGTGACATTTGGCATTTTTTAGCTGGTTTAAGTTGGTTGATGATGCAATAATACTGAAATATTATACTGGAGATAAAATTAGGATGTAATTTATAAATTATGGAATATGTTCACAATGGTTAGTGTTTTTTATCCCCCCGTCAAAGGCGAGGGGGATATTAGAAATGCCCTTCGTCCGTGCGTCCGTCCGTCCAAAACAATTTTGTCCAGAGCATAAGTCCAAAACTACTGGAGGGATTTTATTCAAACTTCATACAATGACAGAGCTCATTGGTAGGTAGTGCAGTGTGCAAGAACAATAACTCTACCTTGCCTATTTTTAGAGTTATTCCCCTTTATCATATTTACTTGATAAATTTTGTCCGGAGCATAAGTCCAAAACTGCTGGAGGGATTTTATTCAAACTTCATACACTGTCAGAGCACATTGGTAGGAAGTGCAGTGTGCAAGAACAATAACTCTATCTTGCCTATTTTTAGAGTTATTCCCCTTTATCATATTTACTTGATAAATTTTGTCCGGAGCATAAGTCCAAAACTACTGGAGGGATTTTATTCAAACTTCATACACTGACAGAGCTCATTGGTAGGTAGTGCAGTGTGCAAGAACAATAACTCTACCTTGCCTATTTTTAGAGTTATCATATTTACTTGATAAATTTTGTCCGGAGCATAAGTCCAAAACTACTGGAGGGATTTTATTCAAACTTCATACACTGACAGAGCACATTGGTAGGTAGTGCATTGTGCAAGAACAATAACTCTACCTTTCCTATTTTTAGAGTTATTCCCCTTTATCATATTTACTTGATATATTTTGTCCGGAGCATAAGTCCAAAAGTACTGGAGGGATTTTATTCAAACTTCATACACTGACAGAGCACATTTGTAGGTAGTGCAGTGTGCAAGAACGATAACTCTACCTTGCCTATTTTTAGAGTTATTCTCCTTTATCATATTTACTTGATAAATTTTGTTGTCCGGAGCATAACTCCATAACATCTTGAGGGATTTTATTCAAACTTCATACACTGACAGAGCACATTGGTAGGTAGTGCATTGTGCAAGAACAATAACTCTATCTTGCCTATTTTAAAAGTTATTCCCCTTTATCATATTTACTTGATAAATTTTGTCCGGAGCATAAGTCCAAAACTACTGGAGGGATTTTATTCAAACTTCATACACTGACAGAGCACATTGGTAGGTAGTGCAGTGTGCAAGAACAATAACTCTACCTTGCCTATTTTAAGATTTATTCCTCTTTATCATATTTACTTGATATATTCTTTCCGGAGCATAACTCCAAAACATCTTGAGGGCTTTTATTCAAACTTCATACACTGACAGAGCACATTGGTATGTAGTGCAGTGTGCAAGAACAATAACTCTACCTTGCCTTTTATAGAGTTATTCCCCTTTATCACATTTACTTGATACATTTTTTCCAGAGCATAACTCCAAAACTACTTGAGGGATTTTATTCAAACTTCATACACTGACAGAGCACATTGTAGGTAGTGCAGTGTGCAAGTCCAATAACTCTACCTTGCCTTTTTTAGAGTTATTCCTCTTTATCAGAATTACTGAATAAATTTTGTCCGGAGCATAACTCAAAAACTACTTGAGGGATTTTATTCAAATTTCATATACTGACAGAGCACAGTAGGTAGTGCAGTGTGCAAGTCCAATAACTCTACCTTGCCTATTTTAGCTCACCTGTCACGTAGTGACAAGGTGAGCTTTTGTGACCGCCTGATGTCCGTCGTCCGTCGTGCGTCGTCAACAATTGCTTCAATCGACTTCTTCTCTGAAACGGCTTGGCCAATTTTGATGAAACTTCACAGGAATAATGCTTAGATGATGCCCTTTCAAAATTGTTCAAAAAATAGAATTCCAAGCAGAACTCTGGTTGCCATGGCAACCGAAAGGAAAAACTTTAAAAATCTTCTTGTCTGAAACCACAAAGCCTAGAGCTTAGATATTTAGCATTTAGCATCCTCTAGTTGAACTCTACGAAGATTGTTCAAATTATTTCCCTGGGGTCAAAATTGGCACCACCCCAGGGGTCACTTCATTTTATATAGACTTATATAGGAAAAACTTTAAAAATCTTCTTGTTTGAAACCACAAGGCCTAGAGCTTAGATATTTGGCATTTAGCATCCTCTAGTTGAACTCTACAAAGTTTGTTCAAATTATTTCCCTGGGGTCAAAATTGGCCCCGCCCCAGGGGTCACTTCATTTTACATAGACTTATATAGGAAAAACTTTAAAAATCTTCTTGTCTGAAACCACAAGGCCTAGAGCTTAGATATTTGGCATTTAGCACCCTCTAGTGGAACTCTACAAAGATTGTTCAAATTATTTCCCTGGGGTCAAAATTGGCCCCGCCCCAGGGGTCACTTCATTTTACATAGACTTATATAGGAAAAACTTTAAAAATCTTCTTGTCTGAAACCACAAGGCCTAGAGCTTAGATATTTGGCATTTAGCACCCTCTAGTGGAACTCTACAAAGATTGTTCAAATTATTTCCCTGGGGTCAAAATTGGCCCCGCCCCAGGGGTCACTTCGTTTTTCAAAGACTTATATAGGAAAAACTTTAAAATTCTTCTTGTCTGAAACTACAAGGCCTAGAGCTTAGATATTTGCCATATAGCACCCTCTTGTTTCTTCAGCCTTATGACCAGAGACCAACCTCAAAACTTGGGCATATGATTAGTTGAAATTAAATTTATTTTCCAAGCTGAACAATCATACAATGTTAGTTCTTGGAGTCTGGTCTTTAGGAGGAGTAAGGCTTTAAAATAGACAGGAGTAAAGTACGATATGTAAGAATTTTGGGTACAGTGAGGAGGCCCTACTGAGGATTCCCTTATGGAATAAGGATTCCCAGTGAAGAGACCCTAGTGTGAAGGATTCACAGTGAGAGGCTTTAATGGGATAAGGATTCCCAGTAAGGAGGTCCTAATAGGATAAGGATCCCCAGCAAAGTAATCCTAATGGTATAAGGATTCACAGGGAAAAGGCTCTAATGGGATAAGGATTCTCAGTGAGGCTCTAATGGGATAAAGATTCCCAGTGAGGAGGCCCTTATGGGATAAGGATTTTCAGTGAAGAGGCCCTAATAAGATAAGGATTTCCAGTTAGGTCCCTAATTGGAGAAGGATTCCCAGTGAAGAGGCCTAAATGGGATAAGGATTCCCAATGATGAGGCCCAAATGGGATAAGGATTCCCAATGAAGAGGCCCTAATGGCATAAGAATACCCACTGAGAAGGCCAAAATGTATAGGTCTAGATCAGCCTGCTCATCCATGCTGTCTGGTTTGTCTGATTTGGTTCTACACTGCACCTACAAAAACCCTTATTAAGCATGCATATTTTTAGCTCACCTGAGCACGAAGTGCTCATGGTGAGCTTTTGTGATCGCCTGATGTCCGTCGTCCGTGCGTCCGTCCGTCGTCAACTTTTTCTTCAAACGACTTCTTCTCTCAAACGGCTTGGCCAATTTTGACGAAACTTGCCACGGATGTTCCTTGCATGAAGCTCTTCCAAAGTTGTTCAAAGAAATCAATTTCATGCAGAACTCTGGTTGCCATGGCAACCGAAAGGAAAAACTTTAAAAATCTTCTTGTCTGAAACCACAAGGCCTAGAGCTTAGATATTTGGCATTTAGCATCCTCTAGTGGAACTCTACAAAGATTGTTCAAATTATTCCCCTGGGGTCAAAATTGGCCCCGCCCCAGGGGTCACTTCATTTTGCATAGACGTATATAGGAAAAACTTTTACAAATCTTCTTGTCTGAAACCACAAGGCCTAGAGCTTAGATATTTGGCATGTAGCACCCTCTAGTGGAACTCTACAAAGATTGTTCAAATTATTCCCCAGGGGTCTAAATTGGCCCCGCCCCAGGGGTCACTTCATTTTATAAAGACTTGTATAGGAAAAACTTGAAAAATCTTCTTGTCTGAAACCACAAGGCCTAGAGCTTAGATATTTGGCATTTAGCACCCTCTAGTGGAACTCTACAATGATTGTTCAAATTATTTCCCTGGGGTCAAAATTGGCCCCGCCCCAGGGGTCACTTCATTTTATATAGACTTATATAGGTAAAACTTTAAAAATCTTCTTGTCTGAAACCACAAGGCCTAGAGCTTAGATATTTGGCATTTAGCATCCTCTAGTGGAACTCTACAAAGATTGTTCAAATTATTTCCCAGGGGTCTAAAATGGCCCCGCCCTGTGGGTCACTTCATTTTATAAAGACTTGTATAGGAAAAACTTGAAAAATCTTCTTGTCTGAAACCACAAGGCCTATGGCTAAGATATTTGGCATTTAGCATCCTCTAGTGGAACTCTACAAAGATTGTTCAAATTATTTCCCTGGGGTCAAAATTGGCCCCACCCCAGGGGTCACTTCATTTTGCATAGACTTATATAGGAAAAACTTTTAAAATCTTCTTGTCTGAAACCACAAGGCCTAGAGCTTAGATATTTGGCATTTAGCACTCTCTAGTGGAACTCTACAAAGATTGTTCAAATGATTTCCCTGGGGTCAAAATTGGCCCCGCCCCAGGGGTCACTTCATTTTATATAGACTTATATAGGAAAAACTTTAAAAAATCTTCTTGTCTGAAACCACAAGGTCTAGAGCTTAGATATTTGGCATTTAGCATCCTCTATTGGAACTCTACAAAGATTGTTCAAATTATTTTCCTGGGGTCAAAATTGGCCCCGCCCCAGGGGTCACTTCATTTTACATAGACTTGTATAGGCAAAACTTTAAAAATCATCTTGTCTGAAACCACAAGCAGAGAGTACTTTTGTACTCAGGTGAGCCATATAGGGCCATCATGGCCCTCTTGTTTAGAGTTATTCAGATTTATCAGATTTACTTGATAAATTTTGTTGAAAAATTTTAACTCCAAATTTAAAAGGATTTCCTCTCCAGGTAAATTATACGAAAGTACAACCTTCAGGTTACTTTTTCGGGCGGGGGGATTTAACCATGTGTAACATGGCTCTTGTAATATTTATTTTACATTTACGTTCGTAAAATTAATGTCAGAGTTTGTGTCATAAAAAAATAAAATATTTCTGCAGGCATCTAAACAAACTAGATATACGGTCTTTATTTCATTTACAATAATTTAAGGCTGATCCGATTTTGATCTTGGTGTTATTAGTCAGTCTCTTGCGGTTTTGCTTTTTTATTAGCTCACCTGAGCACGAAGTGCTCATGGCGAGCTTTTGTGATCGCCTGATGTCCGTCGTCCGTCCGTGCGTCGTCAACTTTTTCTTCAAACGACTTCTTCTCCTGAACTCCTGGGCCAATCTTGCTGAAACTTGGCAGGAATGTTACTTGCATGAAGCCTTACCAAAATTGTTCAAATGGTTCCAGTCCATTGCCTATCTAGGTCACAGAGGATAAAAATAGATTTTGAACATGAAATTTTTAAATATCTTCTTCTCTGAAACCGTAAGGCCTAGAACTTTGATATTTGGTGTGTAGCATCACCTAGTGGTCCTCTACCAGGATTGTTCAAATTATAGCCCTGGGGTCAAAATTGGCCCCGCCCGGGTGGGGTCATGTGTTTTCCTTATCAATATATAGCAAAAACTTAAAAAATCTTCTTCTCCAAAACCGCAATGGCTAGAAGTTAGATATTTGGCATGAAACATTGTCTAATGGACCTCTAACAAAGTTGTTCAAATTATGGCCCTGAGGTCAAAATTTGCCCCGCCCCAGAGGTCATGGGTTTTCCTTATATCAATATATAGCAAAAACTTAAAAAATCTTCTTCTCTGAAACTGTAAGGCCTAGAACTTTGATATTTGGTTTGTAGCATCACCTAGTGGTCCTCTACTAAGATTGTTAAAATTATAGCCCTGGGTTCAAAATTTGCCCCGCCCCAGAGGTCATGGGTTTTCCTTTTATCAATATATAGCAACAACTTAAAAAATCTTCTTCTCCGAAACCGCAACGGCCAGAGGTTAGATATTTGGCATGAAACATTGCCTAATGGACCTCTAACAAAGTTGTTCAAATTATGGCCCTGGGGTCAAAATTTGCCCCGCCCCAGAGGTCATGGGTTTTCCTTATATCAGTATATAGCAAAAACTTAAAACATCTTCTTTTCCGAAACCGCAATGGCCAGAGTTTAGATATTTGGCATGAAACATTGTCTAATAAACCTCTAACAAAGTTGTTCCAATTATGGCCCTGGGGTCAAAATTTGCCCCGCCCCAGAGGTCATGGGTTTTCCTTATATCAATATATTGCAAAAAACTTAAAAAATCTTCTTCTCCGAAACCGCAATGGCCATAGGTTAGATATTTGGCATGAAACATTGTCTAATGGACCTCTAACAAAGTTGTTCAAATTATGGCCTTGGGGTCAAAATTTGCCCCGCCCCAGATGTCATGGGTTTTCCTTTTATCAATATATAGCAAAAACTTAAAAAATCTTCTTCTCCGAAACCACAATGGCCAGAGGTTAGATATTTGGCATGAAACATTGTCTAATAGACCTCTAACAAAGTTGTTCAAATTATGGCCCTGGGGTCAAAATTTGCCCCGCCCCAGAGGTCATTGGTATTCCTTATATCAATATATAGCAAAAACTTAAAAAAATCTTCTTCTCCAAAACCGCAATGGCTAGAGGTTAGATATTTGGCATGAAATATTGTCTAATGGACCTCTAACAAAGTTGTTCAAATTATGGCCCTTGGGTCAAAATTGGCCCCGCCACAGGGGTCGCCCATTTTACATAGAATTATATAGGAAAAATCTTGTAAAAGTCTTCTTCTCTAGAACCATAACACATAGAGCTTAGAATTTTTACATGTAACATCACTTTGTGGACCTTTACCACGTTTATACATATCATGACCCCAGGCTCGAATTGGCCCCACCCAGGGGCTTATCAATTTTTACATAGAGCTAAATAGTAAGAACTGAAGACATGTAGAATGTTTGCTAGTGTCAAACTACACCCCTTGTTCTCTGAAACTAATGCGACTAGACCTTAGATATTTCGTGTTGAGTATTGTAAAGAGACCCTTTACCAGCATTATTTAAATGTTGGCCCTGGGGTAAAGCTGAAAGTACTTTTGTACTCAGGTGAGCGATACAGGGCCATCATGGCCCTCTTGTTTGAAATTTGGTAATTGTATGTCTTGTAAGAAATATTATTTGTCAAGTACAGTGTGGGGAATCATGACGTTACGTGGAATTATGCATAATCTCGTTGTATATTAGGTAGTATATATGCGCGGGAAAATCGGGTCATGTATTTTTCGCAGGAAAATCAGGACATGTATTTTGCGCGGGAAAATATAACGCGGTTTCACTTATTAACGCGGTCGGGATGATGGACCCCGCTATACCGCGTTATAAAGAGTCTGCAGTGTATCTTAAAAGAGCCAATACTTATCCAGTCTTAACCAAACTTGTTCAGAATGTTTCAGAAGTTCCAGTAACCAGTCAGATTTCTCTAGTGGCTGTGGTGTTACTGTCCTTTAATTGCTTTTGACAAAGTTAGCACTTTCTGAGCTGTAACATGGAAATCTTTATCCAATTTTCACCAAACTTGCTCTGAATGCTTAAACTGACTGCTGACGTAGCAATCTTGATTAAGTCAGATTACTCAGTCTTACCCAAAATTTGAGCAAAGTAGTAACTGTTTGCTCTGTATCTTAGGAAGCCTTTCTGAAGTCTTCACTTAAAATGGTTGGAATATGTACAGGCATAACATTTGGGCTTATTCAACTCTGTTATGCTACAAGCCAGATCACAGCAGTTATTCTTAAATGATGACCCACCTTTGTATGAACAATACCTTCTGTCTAATTCAAAATATCTTTATTTAACTATCATTATACTTGTTCAGAATGTAAAACCTTTACTCCATAGATACACACATTTAGCATGGGCAAATAGTGTAGATCCAGAGCAGCTGACAAATCTGTTTCATTAGGCAGGCTGTCATGTGGTCATACTTCTTCCTACTTTTTTCTATTTTTCCCACTTTTTAGTGTTGTTCCTACTTTTCCCTACATTTTTACAAAAAGCTCTTACTCTTCCTATTTTTTTGTCAGTTGGGCAAAATATTTTTTTAAAGTTTTTAGCACAAATATTTGGAGAATATATCCAGCAGTTCTTTTATGTTTCGTGCTTCGATTAAAGTTTGCAATGGTGTCCAGGTGGGCTTCCCCTCCAAAAAAACTTTATTAAAAAAATATTTTTTTCATATTTCTGCCAACTGGTCTGGATCTACACTGGTCACACATGCATAGTAATTTGAGGAAAGAGTAAATTTGAATAATGTCTGAGCCAAGTTAATTCTCCTATTTATTTGAACAGTCCCCAGTTTCCATGAAGATAACTTTGAGGCTACTGAATGAAGGAGCATCTCGTACATTACAAGATGACTTGCAGATTGAATACCGACTAAGTCAGCGATGTATAGAAGATAAGGACTTTTATGAAGGTGTAAGAGCAGGTAATTCCTCACTAGGTCATGTCATCAAAAACCTCAAACATGTTAAATCTCTTTTTCACTTATTTGTGCTATTGAAATCTGGAAGTCACTAATAATTACTTAACCTCCATTTACATGGTGATGATAAATAACAAACTAAAAGAAAAAAAAACATTTTAATAGCTTGAACTATCACAGGTAAGGCAGATTCTACTTGACCTGGGGTTGTCTTGGTTACAGTTTTATACTAAGCCCATATCTCAGACAACTACCGGTACTCAATTGAAACTTGGTTGATGTACATGTATTCTCTTACAATTTGTACTCATTGACCAAATTCTATAACTTTTTAAGTAACTGTCTAACGAAGAAGAGAATTGTTTATTTGAACTAACAGATAGTATCAGCAGTATAAAATTCCATGCCATGAAGGTCCCATACTTCACCTTCTATCAAAGGTCAATGTCACACAAAATGTTCAAAGTATCCATTTATCAGTATCAATATTAAATATTGTTTAAAAGCAGTTCTGTGAATATGATTTTAACCTTGAATTAAATCTTGTCAGTTAATGATACTTTGTGACAACTGGGATGACCCAGTGACATACTTAACCTGAAATACAGATCATGGTCATAATACAGTGTTGTTAAGGGTTGAACCATTTTAACTTAATTAAAATATTTTCATTGATGACCATCTGCCATGAACCAGTGACCTACTTTCTTAAAATGCAGGTCATGTTTTTAATTCATTATTTATGCATACTACATTCTGACATCAAATTTCATGAAATGACTGAACTCTGTCCTAGATTGCCTGACCTACTTAAGAAATGTTTAGGACAGGGTTAAATTTCAATTACTTGATGATTGGTATTAAAGATTTTCATTGAATACTTTTTATGCAGTGACAGGTAGATTAGAAGACATCTTGTTATTGTTGTTTGTTTCAGTACTAAAAGATAAGGATCAGAAACCCAAGTGGAATCCTGCCACTCTAGAAGAGGTCACCCCAGAACATGTAGACTGGTACTTCTCTCCACTACCTAAAGAGAGAGAACTCAAACTGTAAAAACCAGAAATCAGTCTATAGTATAACATCATGTAGACTGGTATTTCTCCACTTCCTAAAGACAGCAAACAGAAACTGTAAAAACCAGTCTATCCCTTTTTCTCCATAAATACACTTATATGGCTTGAGCAAACAATGTAGATCCAGATTAGTTGGCACATCTTTATGTCTGATCAGGATCTACACTGTTTGCTTTTTGATTTATTAGTTTATTTCTCACCAAGAGCGAACAGTGCAGATCCTGATCAGACTTGCTGATCTGGATTACACTGTTTGCTCATGCAATAAAAGGCATATCTATGAAGGAATGGGTTACAGTATGCCATATCATCAGCCTTACACATAACCTCTGAGGCATCTAGATCCAGTTTGAAGTGGGTTGTATATTTGTTGCATTTTTAAAATCATGATTTCATGCTAAATACTGTGGTGTCTTATGATTTTGTGATGCAAATAATCATGCTTAACCCTTTCCTCCCTAAATCACATTTTTACGCAGGCACATCCATGCCATCTGATCAGGATCTGCACTGGTCGCATTTGGTCAGAAATAACCTAATGAATCAAAAAGCGAACAGTTTAGATCCTGATCAGACAGCATAGATGTGCTGGCTGATCTGGATCTAAACTGTTCCCCCCTCACAATAAAGGTTTATCTATGGAGAAAAGGGTTAAGCTGCAAATGACATTTGTGTGTGACATAAATCCACACAACTGCATTGAGCTAAACATGAGCTATAATTAGTTTATTTTGCTAGGACTTTTTCTAGTGCAAAATACATGAGTATTAAACAAGCGCAAAAAATGATAACACAGTATATTTTTGTTGTTGCTCAAATACAGTATTGTAGATTGCATGTTGATTGCATTGAGTGTTTTAACTCAATATTGCATTCTGACTGGTTCATGTTATGTAAATATTAATTATTCCTTTACTTTATATATACCCCTTTATGACATGTACTTTATGACGTGTAGATCTAGATAAGCCAACACATCTGTGCCCTTTGATCAGGATATGCACTGTTGGCTTTTTGATTTACACTGCAACTCCATTATATCGCGGACTTCGGGGTCCAAGCCCGCCAACCGCGATATAAACGGAGCGCGATATAATTACATAATTGCGCTAAAACACAAAGAATTTATTTGCTTTTGCTGTCAGATGCATGTATATCGCGGTGTTGCGTAATTAACACGCCGTGAAATCTACGGGTACATCAGGGAGTACGTTCCTTGCTGGACAAATGTTTTAAAACAACTTTTTAAAATTTAATTTATTATATTAATATTTTTAAGAAAAAGAAATTAATTAATGTACAAAACAAAGATCGCCGTTATCAATTTCCAACGGTGGTATTATTGTTTTCGGTACTTTCAACTGATCGACGATCTGTTGGTCGGTCATGGTTGGCGATGTTAGTTCGTCGTCGTCCGTCGTTTACCAGCTTGATATGTCAATGAACAGGTAATGTCAAAACAACAAATTGTTTTGACGTTTCCTGCTCATGTCTATTATGGTCAGCAACTTGCATTAATTGTCGCTAATTTGCGGTTTGTCTCGTGAACGAAATTCTGCCAGTACCGTATCAGCTTGGTGTTGTTCGTCACAAAGGGGGTTTCATGTCAAATCAGAAGCAACAGAATTGTTAAAAAAAACAAACCTTTCATCTATTTTCATACGTTTGATGTTAAATTGTATCTGCTGGTGAACGTGTACATCGCCTCTTAAATGCATACAAAATGAAATAAACAGCTTTCGTCGAAAATGACGTAATACGACACGGAAAAAGCGTGCGTTTCGTGAATTTGTCGCCAACGTTGATTTAATCATTTGATTTTTTTTACCACCTACGAAGAATGAACAAACATATACATTGTAAATGTACAAAAATTTGGGATCCACGGACCAAGCGCGATATATTGGATATCGCGATATAACGGATCGCGATATAACGGAGTTGCAGTGTATTAGATTATTTCCGACCAAAAAGCTAACAATGCAGATTCCTTCTGATCTGGATCTACACTGGTTGCACATGTGTCAAAATGTGTATATGGAGTAGAGGGTTATAATTGTGTTTGTTGTATTTATAAGATGTAGTGTACCTGTAGCTATGTTGAGTTTCCTTCAGGTTTTAACTAGAAGAACAGATATGTGAAGGGTACAATAATTAACCCTTTACTCCATATACAGTCGAATGTCGATTGCCCAAACTCCAAAGGATGGATCGATTTTGTTTTGGCAGTTGGTAGTTTGAGTGATTGGAGGTTGGTTGGTGAGAATGGGCTACTGTACACTTAACAAAGATAACACAGTACAACGAATAATGTTTCAAATTTTAATGTATCATCTCAATAAATACAACAAGTATTCACATGCAAACAAATGAAACAAAATTATAATACAAAAACATACAAAAATTCCAATATTAATGGATCGTTTATTATATAAATAATTCAGCACCAATCAAATAAATGCATGTTCCTGAATTATTAAATTTTATTAATGTTTGGCTTGTGGATCATCTATTGACTGAATTTTGAAATTGATGCTGAAATGCAGAACTCATTTGCATATATTCAGAACTTATGCTTGACTCAACTTACTCAACTCTGGATTCTACTCAGATGTCTATACTTGGTTGTTGAAAACCTGGTTTTTGTCGCATTTCGGTGCTTCTTGTTTATAATGATTGTCAGCATGGTATAAATAAGTACAGCAATTAAAAAATAATTGTTCATTTTGATTTATTATTTACATGACTTAATGTAACGGTGCACCGTTCTAATTGTCGAGATCTTTTCGTGCCCTTGTTCCCACTTTTGATGATTACTGATAATTTTCTGTTCAAATCAAGGTATGTGATAAAAATTGAAACCTAACTGTCTAGACCTTGACTAGGTAGTGTAATTGATTGGAGGTAGAACAATATAGTTATATAGAGTTTTAGTTCTGGACCATACAAATTGTCCGAGAGAAGGGTTATCTTCGACTTAAAGGTGTTAGAGCCATAAAAGTTTGACTGTAAATGCTTATGACATTTGCAAATACAGTAAAACTTAGAAAACTCGAAGACTCAGGGGGATTTTGAAAATGTTCGAGTTTTCCATGGTTCTTGTGTTTTTGAGGTTTTTCATTATGAGGTCTGATTTTTTAAAATAAAGTCGTATAAACACATATTTGTGAACTTGTTGTTGACTACGATATCTGAATGTCATCAAAATTATTAAACGATTAATTTGACACTAATTTTTGTGAAACTGAAAAGGTTTTTGGTGTATTTTGTTTTCAAGAAAACGGCTTTTTAAACATTGACTTTATTATTTTCTTTCAACAGAACCTGTTTTGAATCGGATCGATTAAAACACAAAAGATGACCTGCCAATATAACCCGTCATAACCTGTGAAAACTATGTGTCACCATTTACCAATTACTCCCGAGAGGTGCGAATAATTGATCGGTCGTTTATTACTCGAGTTTTCCCATGTTAACAATTAAGGAAATATTCTTCAACAGACCAACCCATGTCCTCGAGTTTTCGAAGCTCAAGTTTTCCATGGTATTTTTAAATAGAATATATAAGAAAATTGCCAGGACCAGCAAAACTACTTCGAGTTTTCCCGAGTGCTCGAGTTTTCGATGTTCGAGTTTTCAAAGTTTTACTGTATTATAGATTCAGATGAGACGGAATGGATAAGGATCTGCACTGTTGGCTTTTTTTTTCAGACATAACCTAATAAATATAAAAGCGAACAGTGCAGATCCTGATCAAATGGCACGTATGATCTGAATGTACAATGTTTGCCCGTGCCATAAAGGTTATATATATGGAGGAAAGGGTTAATTAGTTAGCCTACTTCTCAGTTCTATTTGTTTGTATAATGATATTTATATATTTAATGAAGGATTTGTTACTTAAGTTATATACAAAAATCTCATAATCTTGTGATGTCATGATATCAAAAGTCTTAAGAAGTAAAGAAGGGAAAAGATTATTTTCCGGAGATACCTGATAATTTTCATATAATTATGTGATATTTTATCTCTTAACAATCTTATATTAGACATATGGCTTCAAAATGATAATAAGAAATATTTAGCTTACAGTTTTATTGTTTGTATCAATTGTTTTAAAGAATATCTCATTTGATTCTTCTACTCGAGACTACTGCGGAAGTTTCCGAGTGTTATGAAATTAACATGTGCACCAATTGGTTGACAAGGTGAAATCCGCATACTCTGTCAAGGACTTGGAGACTGACATAAGATGATTTCACAAGTATTATTTAACAAAGAAAGTCTCCATCTTGCAAATTGATTAGATCGTTTGCAATATCCTGAGACTATGAGTACTGTGTTCACTTGAACATTGTGAAATTTCGAAACTACCGCAATTGTCTCTTAACCCTTTCCTCCATATATACACATTTTTATGTCTGTCCCCTCTGATCAGGATCTGCACTGATCGCATTTTGGTCAGAAATAACCTAATGAATCAAAAAGCAAACAGTTTAGATCCTGATCAGAGGACAGGGATGTGCCAGCTGATCTGGATCTAAACTGTTCACCCATGCAATAAAAGTGTATCTATGGAGGAAAGGGTTAAATCCTAATAACAGGAAGTACTTTTTTGTTGTTGATTCCATTTGTTAAGTCATTATAAATCGAAACCTGTTTGGAGATTTTCAGATCAATGTTTGTAATTGTTTTGAGGCAGGGAAACACTGGAGTGGTCACATTTGGTGCTATTTTCATAGTGCACCCACAGGTGAACATTTCAACTTTAGTAGACATATACCAAGCAGTCTGTTGAACTGGTTGTTTTTACATGATGCTTTTGTGAGGGAATTTTTGATACAATTATCATTTGTTGAAATATACACTAAGACTTGTATTTCCTTGTTTCACATCAAGGGTTAAATGAAAAAGTGATATATTTACTTGTGTATTTCTTTACTTTATTCATTTTTCATGAAATGAATTTACTCTAAAAATTACTGTGACAGGTCACAAATAATTCTTAGAACTAAACTAGTGTTAACTTTTGAAATTTACATTATTTGTACATAAAAACACATTGATAAAGGCATTATAGAACCTCATTTTGGTTGACAATCATGACATCCCATTGGTTGAAATAGCTGAGCCAGCTCAAGGCTTTACAATAAAATCGAATTTACAATGTTTATGAGCATTTAACCATTTACTCCATTTATATGAATTTTATCCTATGTGAAACCAAGGTAGGTCCAGATCAGCCAGCACATCTGTGCAGTCTGATAAGGATATACACTTGTTGCTTTTAGATTCATTCAGTCAGTTCTGACCATAAAAAATGAACAGAATAGGTGCTGAACAGTCTGCATGGATCTGCAGGCAGATTCTGATTACACAAGATGCCAATGTGATTAGAAGCATACTATGAGGAAGCAAGTTAAGTTATATACAGAAAACATATCTAACATGACCATATTTATATATATAGATAGATATATACAGTGTAGATCCAGATCAGCCGATGTATCTGTGCCATCTGATCAGGATCTGCACTGTTCACTTGTGCAGGCATGGATGGTGACGGTGATCTGGATCCTCACTGGTGGCACATGCATTATAATTGGTACATTATAAATGAAGTAAAGGGTTAGGGTCATTGTGTAAGTCAGGAAGCCTGGATTTACTGGACTCGGGCACAAACAGCGTTTTCATACTTGTGTTTTGTATTAAACCATCATATATCATATTATACAATTATTTGTTTAACATGTTGCTGAAACCAAAGGTCATTGCAAACACATCACCCTGCATATTCAGGGGTCTACTGAAATTTGGATTTAACATGTCCTTGATTTGAAAAACACAAATTCAGAGATGACTGTTGTTAGAAAAGGCCAAAATCAACCTGCACATTGTTTTTATTAATTGTTATATATATGCAAGGACAAAAAGTGAATGTTTTGATTTGTAAATAGATATTATAACTGATTATTGATGCTATGTATATATATACTGACACGTTTTAAAAAATGTGCCTGGGGAACATAAATGGTAGAATGTAAAATATATGATTTGTTAATCATTTAATGCAAAAATCACATCGAAAATTTATGTTGATATCAAACACAAACAAGGACAATCATACACACCTGTTTTCAGGTGTTTTGACATGATACATTAAGTAAAATATAATAGAATTTATATCCTTTAAATTACCCTGGCAGGGATAATAAGAATATAACCAGTTGAAAACACAGTCGTTAATAAAGTGTTTCGTCCATTGGCCTTATTCAGTTGTAAGTGCCAGTGATCGAAACGTTTATTAAAGAGTGTGTTTTAAACTGGGTATAATTTATATGTCTACAATGCACAGTTTTTAAATTGTGTGAGTATATTACCCAGAATGATCTTGTGGCCGATGGTTCGAATTAAAAGTTTTTCAGTGATTAATACTCATCAAGTGAACATGGGGATATGAAATTTCTAAAACTTGTTGCTGACAAACCATGTTTAACCCTTTCCTTCATATATACACATTTTTACGCATGTGCGACCAGTGTAGATCTTGATCAGCCGGCACATCTGTGCTTTCTGAGCAGGATCTGCACTGGTCGCATTTTGGTCAGAAATAACCCAATGAATAAAAAAGTGAACAGTTTAGATCCTGATCAGACAGTACTGATGTGCCGGCTGATCTGGATCTAAACTCTTTGCCCATGTAATAAAGGTATTTCTATGGAGGAAAGGGTTAAATAAGCTTGTCTGTCACATGACTGTCAAGTTATTCTTAACATACTACACTTGTGCCATTAAAATACGTGTTTTATTTATCTGTTGCTTTGTGTGTGATAAAGATGTTCATAAACATCTGCTTAACCCTTTACTTAATTAACATACATGTATACTCATTTTATCACGTGTGCAACCAATGTAGATCCAGATCAGTCCACTCATCAATGCCATCTGATCAGGATCTGCAGTGCACTTCCTGCTTTTTTGTCAGTTATAACCTAATGAATCTAAAAGCAAACAGAGAAGATCCTGATCAGATGGCACAGATATCCTGATCAAATGGCACAGATGTGCTGGCTGATCTGGATCTGCAATGTTCACCTATGCCATAAAGGCGTATTTATGGAGGTAATAGTTAAGGAGTTTATGTAATTACGTTTACACATCCAGTATGACTACTTCCAGACACAATTGACTGAAAGAGTTACGGGTATTGTTTACATTTTGTACCATATAAAATTACAACCTTTTTAAAATGTAAATTTTAAATGTTAAATCACTAGGTTAAGTCATTAATAATGTGTGTAGAATTCTAACTAACTGGTGGAGGAATTAAATGCACATACTATTGTGGATATTTATTGTAAAAAAATCTAAAAATATCTGGAATAGTTAATATACTATCCTAGAATGAAGAGGATTAATCCCATGAATAAAGGAGAAATCTACATAACAACAACAACAACAACAACATTAGCAAACTGTTTCCTCAAAATGGAAAATTACAAAACTGTTAATATAATTATAACAGTCTCATCACTGTGAATGCAGTAATATTCACCAGTGTGACATTTCATGGTTTTCGCTAAAACGATGATATTATTGAGTTGTAACTTTTCTAAAAATCAAATTTATGTGCAGATCTGTTTTTACTACAAATTTGGAATTCAGTTAGATTTTGGCTTGCAACCAAAACATCAAACACGCTGCATGGCAACTGATATTAATGTTGAGAAGTAGCGGGAAAGTTTAATTGACAGCAAGATGTTGATTGTTAATCACGCCTTCAGGTTGCTTGACTTTAAGCCACACCTTTTGTTATTGCTTCAGTGCTACATTATTGTATAATGTCATGTAGAATTCAAATCTTTAGAAAACGAAATTTTCAGTTTATTGTCAGCAAAGAGAATATACCCACAGCGACAAAAATTTGATTGACAGCAACACCTTATTTGGATCTAGAACGCAGCGTCTTCTGATTGGAATGGCAGTTCTAATAGAAGTCGCATGACGAAAAACATGGTCAGCTTCTTTTGAAGTATTGCATTGCAACAGATGTTTACTGAGGTCGTTTGCTGGGTCAATATCTTATTGAAATCTTAATTTGTAGTAAATATGAGTTTTTAGATTTGCGGATCAACCAGCTTACAAAATCTATGAAAACATGTACCTGTGGACAAAATTACTTCTGAGTGTTGAAAGGTCACTAAGAAATAAGAAAATACAACCAATTACTGCATAGATAGGACTAATATTCGATAAGCTAACAGTCTAGAGCCAGATCAGCTTGCACATTGTGTTATCTGATCACTGTTCACTTTTTTAGCTCACCTGTCACGTAGTGACAAGGTGAGCTTTTGTGATCGCAATTTGTCCCGCGTCCGTCCGTAAACTTTTAATTTAAACGACATCTCCTATTAAACCCCTGGGCCAAAGTTGGTGAAACTTGCCACAGATGGTCCTTGCATGAAGCTCTTCCAAAGTTGTTCAAAGAAATCAATTCCATGCAGAACTCTGGTTGCCATGGCAACCTAAAGGAAAAACTTTAAAAATCTTCTCGTCTGAAACCACAAGGCCTAGAGCTTAGATATTTAGCATTTAGCACCCTCTAATGGAACTCTACAAAGATTGTTCAAATTATTTCCCTGGGGTCAAAATTGGCCCCGCCCCAGGGGTCACTTCATTTTACATAGACTTACATAGGAAAAACTTGAAAAATCTTCTTGTCTGAAACCACAAGGCCTAGAGCTTAGATATTTGGCATTTAGCACCCTCTAGTGGAACTCTACAAAGATTGTTCAAATTATTTCCCTGGGGTCAAAATTGGCCCCGCCCCAGGGGTCACTTCATTTTACATAGACTTATATAGGAAATCTTTAAAAATCTTCTTCTCACAAACCACAATGTGTTCAGCTTAGATATTTGGTAAGTAGCATTGTCTAATGGATGTCTACTAAATTTGTTCAAATTATGTCCCCCGGGCCAAAATCGGCCACGCCCTAGGGTTCTCTTTGTCATATAGTTATATAGGAAAAACATGAAAATCTTCTTCTTTAAAACCACAAGGCCTAGAGCCTTAATATTTGATAGTGGTCCTCTAGTGGTCCTCTACCAAAGTTGTTCAAACTATCCCCCTGGGGTCAAAAATGGCCCCACCCCAGGGGTCACTTGTTTTACATAGACTTTTATAGGGAAAACTTTAAAAAATCTTCTCTAAAACCACAAGGCCTAGAACCTTGGTATTTGGTTTGTGTCATCATGTAGTTGTCCTCTACAAAAGTTGTTCAAATTGTTCTCCTGGGGGTCAAAAATGGCTCCGCCCGGGGGTCTCTAGTTTTATTACATAGTGTTATATTGTAAATCTTTAAAAATCGTCTTCTCTGAAACCGTTAGGCCTAGAGCTTAGATATTTGGTATAGAGCATCATCTAGTTACATTTTTCTCCACAATAGCAGCTTAATTTTTTTACTTGATTTTACCAAACTTGCACACGACTCTTGCAACCATTGAGCAGTTGTTGACAGGTGAGCGACCCAGGGTCCTATGGACCCTCTTGTTTATTAATTGGGTTATTTCTGACCAAGTAGTGAACAATGAAATTCGGATGTACTGGCTGTCTTGGTTCTACACGGTTGGCACATTTGATAAAACATGTGTGTATTGAATAAAGGGTTAAAGAAATCAAATTAGATGAAAGCATTTAATCAAAATTACATTGGAATAATTAGATCAGGTAGTCATATAATTGTAAGTAATATGTATTAACTTTGTTACAAGATCTGGTGACTGATTTTTGAATGATGATTAACCATTGATTCATTAATAAATAAATAAAAATAAATCAAAGGTTGTTCGTTTTAGTAATTAGCCCATTGAACAAGATATACAAGTTACTTAGTACAATTATGTTTTAAACTTTACCTTTACTTGATGGATACAGCAATATTTAGGGTTTTCACTATTGACTATGAATATTGGAATTATTATCGGATAATAGTAAAATTTCAAACCTTTGCTCTCTCTTCCTATGTTATATTTTTCAGTTTGGGGAAACTTTCTATTTTCTGATTTGCAACCTTTTTCATAAGATGAACATATGCCATGGTATATGAAATATGGCACAAGAAATTAAGGGGTTTAGTTAAAGGCAGTCTTAAATTAGTAAGATCATAATTTCCAACTCTGACCAAAATCCCCATGAAAATGAAATAATGCTGCCCAACCCTTTACTCTTACTCAGTCCTATCAATAAATAAACGTCGATTGTCTACTGAAGTAATGATATGCACAGTGAAACAGTCAAAATGAACCATATACAGATCCGTGTTTACCCTTAGCCGTTTTGGTCTTTTTCGACCCAGATTTTAAAACGAAACCGGAAATGTAATTGGAAAGATGGCGTCGACACCAATGACAGAAACTAGATCTCCGCTGACTCTCTTAAGTAATCTGCCCAAAGAACATGAAAAAGCAATAAAGCAAGCATTTTACAACACAGCGGCGAACTTCTTTGTATTGCTTGCATGTGCGGCAGCAGTTGCTGTCTATTTCATTTTGGAAGCTTTCTTGAAGCCACTGCTGTGGGCTGTACTTTGTGGTTCTTTTTTATACCCATTTAAAAGATCTCTCACCAGTACTCTGAGAAACTGGTTAACTAATTTACATAGATCTGAAACACCGATTTTAGTCGGACTTATAATTACACCAATTAAATGTGCTGATGCTTTAGCAGATTCTGTGTACACTAAAATCTACACAAATAAGAAACTTTTGCTAGCAGCTGTGTTGGGAATATCATCGGTGTACGTACTGTGGCATTTTGCACCTCTGTGGACAGCCTTTTGGATCCTACAAGGATTTTTCTTTCACATTTACAACCTCCTTGGATATTTCAGTTCATTTTGGGTAAGTGTTCAACAATTTAATTACTGCTTGGTGTAGCCCAACTATTTGTGCGCAACAAGAGCTTTTCTATAATATTATATACGATGGTCGCTCTTCGCGCACAACCCAGTTACTATTCAAATCAATGCGGAAAATTTTCCTTCTATTTCTATATGCCGCCGATCGGAAAATGAATCGCAACTTTTCAATCTTTTGCCGGCTTCATAAAGCATCTTAAACCATATTTATTTAAAAAAAATACATACCTGAGAAGCCACATTCAAGTAGAATCAATATATGTAATCCTATATAAGTAACGTTTTTGTTTTTCATGCAAAACTGTTTTAAACCTCCACCCATGTCGATTACACCGCATAAAGTTTACCTGACTCACGTTTATCGATAATTTTCACCGTGTAAACGGCATATGCTGTGGTAGGTTTAACAAGTTATTTTGTGAATTATTCGTTCATTTTATTGTTTCTTTTATCATTATTTATGTTTTATAACGATATTTGACATACCAGTGTTGAAATTTTCATGTGGGAGTGAAAAAAAAAAGAATTTAAATCAGGTCGATTTCCACCACAGTTTTGATCGTAACTGCTTGAGACGTAAAGGACAGACAACGAAAACGTCCGTATGATAATGGGTCAGGTGCTTGCAGTCGATTTATTGAGACTACTGCTTGGTGTATTTAGACAGATAGTGTCAATTTCTTGATTCAAGATCCCAGGACAGGGCTCTCACTAGAGGGAGACTTAGCAGAAGTGGTCTCCCAAAAATGACCAGACTTCTCCCTTCTTTAACCCTTTACTCTCTCTCTCTCTCTCTATATATATTTATATATATATGCCTTTTTATGCATGGCGGCTAGTGTAGATCCAGATGAGCCAGCACATCTATGCTGTCTGATCAGGATCTGCACTATTCACTTTTTAATCAGAAATAACCTAATAAATAAAAAAAACAGTGCAGATCCTGATCAAACGGGATGAATGTGCCCGCTTATCTGTATCTACACTGTTTGTGCATGCAATAGAGATGTATCTATGGATTGGAGGAAAGGGTTAAGATATGGGAGAAGTCATTTTGTAAAGACTGTATAGGGGGAAAATGCTGTTGACTGCAGACTTCTCCATAATTCAGTAAAATTATAACAAAACTTTTCCCTGATCTGCAAGTCTAGGGAGAGCCTTGCAGCAAAATGCCTATTCATTTATTTGCTAATGTATCTGTCAAGCTGTGTTTTCTCAAATGCCGTTCAATTATTAAAATGCAATGTCAAATATGCAGCAGGAATTATGATGTTGTTTTTTGCATTTATATTTTGCCATTACTGGAGACCCATATGACTGCCTCTAGAAGATTGATGGTCATTTTGACCATTAAAAAGACCATGCAAGATAAAGAGAAGTGCAGTTACTGAGAGAATAAGGATCAGTTAGCTGTTTTGAAAGTTAATATTTTATGTGTTTGTTTCAGATCTGGACATTGTTTGGAGCATATTTCGTGGCAATTATCTTCCTGTGGACTCCAGAATCTCGACATCTGTTGCACAAAATATCAGTACCAGTATGGTTGATAATGCTCCTCCACGTTGCTGCTACAGCTGGTAATAAATTATTTAATCTAGATCAGGTTAAGGCTTAACCCTTTCCTCCATAGATACACCTTTATTTCATGGGCGAACAGTTTAGATCCAGATCAGCCGGCACATCCATGCCCTCTGATCAGGATCTAAACTGTTCGCTTTTTGACTATTAGGTTATTTCTGACCAAAATGTGACCAGTGCAGATCCTGATCAGACGGCAATCCATGCCAGCTGATCTGGATCTGCACTGGTAGCACATGCCTAAAAATGCGTATTTATGGAGGAAAGTGTTAAGATTTTCAAATGTTTTAGAGTGAGAAGCATTTGCAACCAGATCTAGATTCAAACTCAGGAGCCCTTGCTAACATGCAAGTGCTTACTGTAAAATATCAAAATGTTTTTCATACCCAAATGAACCTAATCAAATAACGATTTCAATCCTTTATCAAGGATTTTTCACTGGAAATAAAACAAACACTGTCTTTTAGAACTAGGTAATAATGAGCCGAATGATGTAAAACTATTGTAACAGTCATTTTGTCATAAAGTTTTATTCAATTGATTATTATACATTTAATTTAACACAACTGGATACTATATTATTATATACAACTGTATTGGTTGTAGTGTTCTACAGGGCTTTCCCCAGGCAATTATGGCATACTGGTGCCGGGATGCCTTAATTTCCAAACTAACATTTGCGGTACGCTTATAATCCGCCGGTATGCCATAAATTCTGACCGGGATGCTTTAAAATTCAATAAACAAGGTCAATAAACATGTCAAATTACGAAGCTTTCTCGCCAATTTCAGGCGTTTCTCTAATATTGTTAAGCGTCTACTTTACAAGATCACACCTTACAATATTTAATGAGCGTCTGCAGTGTATCAGAAGTCGGATAGTTGGATGAGTGTCTGTTGAATACAGAGAAGACGGTCGTAAATAAACCAATTAAGAAAAATTATCTCGGCAAATATGATGGCCTAAATGAGATTAAAATTGTTATATTGTTCTTTGATGACCTGGTAACTGTGAAGAGTTGTGAGAATGTAAGTGGTAAATGATAATCTTACCACTTTTTTAACAGGTGATTACAGAAGGTTTATTATAACAAATAATAACCAAAAATGAAGACGATTTTAAAGTAATTTAATGCTATTAAAGTACTAACTGTACATCTTTAAATGCTGTCCATATCAATAAATGGCCATTCTATTGAACATGTTGACTTTTCAACATATATTAAATTGTGGCATAATCATAATGACAAGAACAGGTCTGCAATCAACATGATCAAGGGCTGTGTATCTAGTGTGAAATATGTTGCAACAAGAGACAATTGTGGCATGTTTTTTTTTACACTGATGTACATAAAAAATGAAGCAACAACTGTTTTGTATTACATGTAAGTACAATACAAAAGCAAGTGTGTGGTAGTTCTGTGAAAAATGTACTTTGTCATATTTCAATAAAACTTAAAAAAAACAATGTTGCTTTGTGCTAAATATATATTAATATATTTGTAAGATGCACCCATCAACCATGTGAAAATATTTTGCATGAATTAGCACGTCACGCGTAAGATGCCAGGATGCCTTAAAATTTTTCTGGGGAAGGCCCTGTTCTACATATGGAAGTGGCATATTGCATTTATAATTCTATACAGGTATATTACGGGTACCTCTGCTGTTGCTGATGGGAGTGGTGATTATTGTTGGACTGGTGTCAGAACAAAATGAAGTGAAGAGAGAGGCAGAAAATGGAAGAGGTTCGTTCATTTTAATCTGAATGGTCATTTTCATCACGTTTTAGAGGATTCAGCCAATTAATAGCCAAAAAGAAAAAAATGACCCTTCAGCTTACATTGTCGGGGTCAAAATGAGCCTTTTGGGAAATTTCAAGTCAAAGGGTTATCACATGGGTCAAATGAAACCCCGGCTTTTATAGGCTTACACATATATATAGCCAAGTTCTGGGAAATACGATGGTCAGGTGCATACAGGACTGTACAGATTGCCTAGAATGGTGAAATTTATCAACTGATTCCCATTATGCACATCAGTCTTCAGGAACTTTCTTGTTTTATTCATTTTTTCCACAGATCCAAACAGGAAGTCTGTGTTTGAGTCGATGATGAAGGTACTGGTGGGGAAAACTCCATCGCCTGAATCACATGATCCGACCAGCCAATCAGAAGATGATGAAAACAAGAAAACAACTCCACCTGTCGAAACAATTGGTAACCAAGCATATTTAGTTAAAATATGGTTTAACCCATTACTCCATATATACATCTTTATTGTTACAATTAACAGTTTGGGAGCCGAATCTAAAATACCACTGTTTAATGCACAGCTTTCACACAATAGCAAACACCTCTTTTAATAAAACTTAAATTTGAGAGGTACATTTGCTGGTTCACGATTACAAGAAATATATAAAATAGGAATATACTGCAACAGTAAAAACGCAGAAATTAATTTCTGTGGGTTTTATTTTGGCTAAATTTACAACTGCAAAAATTTAAAATATTGCATAAATGGCAATAATGTTCAATCTCAAAAATAACCCATTATACAGTATTTTGCATTTGATAAGCCTATTGAAGCTGCCGATTGATTCCCAGAACTATTTTACAAGAATATCGGTGCTTGTAACAGTGTTTTGTACTGGTTTTGTAAACTAACTATGGAGTCTTTGAAAAGAGCTAGGGTATAGCATCCTGGCTGCCTGCTTTTACAAATGTAGTGTCTCACCATTACTCTGTGAAGGCAGTGTAAAACATTAATTTAACTGTTAATAAGAAATGAAGGTCAGGAGTTTTTGTTTTGCATGAAAAATCTTTGATGGGATTAGCATACTTTAATCCCATCAGTGTCTTTTACTTATGAGACTTACCTCTTAAATAAGTAGAGCTGTTAAACTAAGCAATTTACAGTAGAAACCTTATCATTTATTCTGCCTGTTCATGTATTCAAATTTGGTATGTTTAAGTTTTCATTTTTTACATTGTGAAACTGTGATATCTGAGAAGTCATCAGTGTAACCGGCAAAATTTCACACATTTTCAAAAAGTAAGTTGTTTACTGAGTATATAAACATTGGAACAGAGGGAAATGTTCTTGCCTCTGAGGTTTGACAGACACCTACTTGGAACACAAGTAGCCTAATGATTTATTTAACACATTTGGTCTGATCAGTAAGTATATTGTTGGATAGGACAGAATACAGGTAATGATCACCTGTGGAATTATAAATAATAGAAACTTCCAAAATCTTGCCAGCTATTGTTTTTCAGTACTAGAATTGTCTGAATACTTTAATCAAAGGCAGGAATATTTTGAGCAGTTTTTTGTTGTTTTGTTTTTATATGTCGGTGAACATTTTCATTGCTGTCCATAAGTTTTATAAGAACATGCAGTCTACATTCCATGAGTTTACAGCTTTTACAAATTT
This sequence comes from Corbicula japonica, assembly GCA_038501625.1. NCBI lineage: Eukaryota > Metazoa > Mollusca > Bivalvia > Venerida > Cyrenidae > Corbicula > Corbicula japonica. Next base: position 4,460,195 of record JAZAYU010000043.1, on the reverse strand, counting down.
AATGACAGTTTCATTTAAGTAGTTCACAAATTTTTTATTCAAATTTTAATTGAAATTATGCTGTTAGATGAGTTTTAGTTAAAAATGATTTATTTATACCATGTGTATTACTTAATATACTTGGCAGGTACTCCAATCAAACCAGAGATAAAATTTGCAGAAAAGTTTGAAGCGGTCAAACCAAGCTCTCTCAATATTACGCAGGAGCAGCTACTGAGGCGACCCAAGGTGCCGAGCAAGCTTACTACCCCTCCAGTGCAGCCCCTGCCTCCGAAGAAGTCGTTGAGTGACCAGTGCTTTATAGGGTTACTGTGGGCCCTCGTACTGACCAGACTGTGGCTACACTTCTGGTTGATCAGTTTACTGTTACCAATACCTGTCGGACTGTGGCTGATCAAGAGAGCAAGTAAGTCAACTTATATACCTTATATATTCCGTTTTTTTGCATGTGTGAGTCATCGTAGATCCAGATCAGTCAGCAAATATGCACTGTCAGTTCATCCTTCTTGGTCAGAAATAACATAACGAAACAAAAAACAGTGTAAATCCTGATCAGATTGCACTGGTGCGCTGGCTCACCTTGATCTACACTGTTCACCCATGCCCTGGAAGTCATGTCTGTGGAGTAAAGGGGTAGCAAAACAATCCAGACAATCTGCCATGTGACATAATTATATATAATATTGTTGAATTGCAAAAATCAGGTAACACAATCACTTTTCTTCCAATTTGAGCATTCTATTGATTTGATACCTGCAATTCTAAAATAAAACAAAGCAGATATCTGTTCAGTTTGTTTTTCATTAACAAATCGGTTCATGGTAACTAGAGTAATATTCATAGCGATAGGACATTAATTGAAAAAGACATAATGGAACAGAAAACCTGGATAATTTATGGCCACAGAGTCCCAGAGTAAACTCCTAAAGATGATTCATCCTGATCAAAGTATCATGTATAAACCCAACATACCAGTGGCAATAGCAACAACAACATACTGATTATTATGTCACCATGCAATGATGGAGGCTGAAACAGGTTCAGGTTAGGAAAATGTCACTACTGAGGCACTGCAGAAGTTTCAGAAAAAGATTCCTTGTCCAGACAATAAGACTCTAGAGTTGAGCTAACCTCACCAAACTTGATTTATAATGTAATCAGTGTTAAGATCTTGTTTGCTCATTGTCAATATGTTATCATATGTCCTTGTTTAGTTATAGTCATAGTAATCCTAGTCATCATAGTAATGGTCAGTTGACAAAATAAGCCTAAATTTGTATGAAATATCCTGGACAATCCTTCTTGTTTTTGACAGTCATTGAGAGTGGGGAAAACGGTGTCAAATTGGTTAGGTTTGTAAATAAGTGAACAAATGATCAGGACAAATAAGAGGAATCAGAATATAACAACAACTCTAGGTTATCCTACACATTAGTAAGATATCAAATATTCACAATGGGTGTATTGGTACACATGTATTTACATGAATTGCATATTGCAGGTTTGTTGTTGAGCAGTCCTGAGGGGCCACTAGGGGACAGGCTGCGAACCATCCGACTGACTCTAGCTGATTGGATCAGGGACAGGAAGGATGTACTCATGCCTCAGTGGTTACGAGGTGTAGCCAGGCTCGTAATGAAGGGAGATCAGAAGGTATTTACTGGTGCTATTGTAATTTGTATTGAGGATATAGTATTTCATTTTCATTCATTTCAATACAATGAAAACTACCCAACACTAGTCATTTAAATCATTCATTTAGGCAGAGGTGGTTAAATGAAGTTTGTACCCTTATCAAATATTAGCTTTATTGCGACTATTTGATAAGGGTACAATCTGAGCATGAGGCATTCTTCTCTAAATAGTAGATCTCTGCATTTTATTACTTGGTTACATTAAATAAAACTGGACACTGAAATTGATGAATTTATTTGAAACATGTCCATGACATTTCATTTCAGATTATTTTGATTTTGGAGTCGTCATTAGATAAAGCTACCAGCATACTGTTTATTCTCCTGTTGTTGATTGGAAGCACCTTGTTTGCTGTCATATTTGCTATACAGGTGTGTAACATGCAAGATTTCACTTATTTGCGTAACAAAGAAACTTGTTATGTCAATGTTTCTCAAGTTCGAATGATTTGGAATATTATTACATATTCTATGTTTAATTGGCAATGTAACAGATTTACCTGTGCCATGTAATTGGGATGTAAACTGTTCACTTGTTGAGTCATTGTGTTATTTCAGACCATGAAGCTACACTGTTCACTTATGTGATAAAACTGTAAATTTCAAGTCAAGGGTTGATAAGAAATGTTATTTATAGTTTTAATTGTTCTTTATGAAAGCAAATGAAGTGCTGAAGAATGCATAACAGGAAAATCACATGCAAAACATAGTCTCTCCATGCAACCAAAAAGTAGGGCAAAAACAGTACTCTTATGCTGAAATCTTTATTTGATCAAGTACTTGGGTGTTAAAATTTAAAATGAAATGTAAAATACACCGGTCATATCTTAACTGCAGTCTGTCTTCCCATCATGATCTGAAATCTCTCAAAAAGGATAAACATACTTGAATGATGTTACATCAAACAACATACAGTGGATTTGTTAAAAAAAAAAACAAACTATAGAAATAATATGGATGGATATAAAAAATATAAGATAGATTTAGCGAGGCAAAACGGACTACTTGTTACTGATATCCCGGCATCAGCCAGTATGGAGCTTTTGATGTTGGCATAACTGTATACATGTTGATATTTTCAGGTACAACAAGAAAGTATGTACTTGGTGAAGACATCCAGTAACCTCCTCAACAATACTCTACACCCAGAAATGGCAAAGTAAGATTTCATTGTTGTACTTACACACATGTCAGTTAACATCATGTGAATTGAATTCATTAGCGAAGAGGAGTGGCTGGATGTCAGGTCTGTATAACCCTTACTCCATAGCTAAGGCTTATATGGGCTAACAGTTCAGTGCCATCTTATTAGGATCTAAACTGTTCTCTTGTAGATTTATTCGGTTATTTCTGACCAAGATGCAACTAGTTTAGATCCAGATCATTACAGCATGGATGTGTCACTTGATCTGGATCTACACTGGTTGCACTATCATTAAAACATTTATATATGGAGTAAGTGGATTGTGTGTGTATGATTCTCGTCAGTGAAGTTACTGTAACATGAATACTTTAATCAAAATCATAAATGTCATTCAGTGGGTCTTGTATACTGACAATGCTGACATCTTGCAGTTTTGGAAGTCAGTTAAATTCTTGTACCAGTTGATGTAAATATGTTTGTAAAACTTTCTGAGTAAGAAAGTTCTATATTTAATATTTAGTAAAATTAACCCCTTTTTAGGACATAATGATTGTTATTTTGCTTTGATGAGATCACTTGCTCAGAAAAGTTGTGGCTAACATTATCAATACATTAGTGTTATCAGTACTTTCCAATCTTCACCAAACCTAATGGTGAAAAATTTATGGCCATAATATCTGTCAGTTACTTAATAACCAGTGAGATTGGTGTGGTGGCTCTGGAGTTATGACCCTTTAATTGCCAAAATTTGGTTAGTCAGCAATAACATTTTTCTGAATTCACTTAACTTTTTCAGGTTGCTCAGGTTGTTAAGGGGCATAATACCTGAGTTAAATTTGAGAAGCAGCTAAATTGCCTTAGTCTGACATTCTTAAGTATTGGCCCTTTTTTGCAGAAAATGCAGCTTTATAGTAATGTCCACGCTAGGATGGTAATATTTTGTAACAGTTTGACATTTGTGCAAGAAACAGTTATAAATATTCTTCAATACTTGTATTTGTGAATTATTTTGTTTATTGGTTGTTGTTAAATTTTGTTAATAATAAATTCTACAAAGCAAATATAAATACTGTCACTATGCAATTTTATTTACCAGATTTTCTGTGGAAATCATTTTTATTAGATTGGGGTGTGTGGTGAAGTAGGCTGGCAGGCGTCAACATTTCATTAAATCCTTTTTGAAAATCTTTTTCTTTACTTTCCAAGGTACTGCTTTGAAACTTAAAATAATTGTCTAACATCACAGTAGCAATTATCAGGACTAGTTTATATCAATTGGCAGTATTTTGCCTTTTTTTATGCCCCCGCCATGAAAGGGCGACGGGCATTAAGCGTTGCTCCTGTCCATCCGATATTTTCGTGAACGCAACTCCTCCTACACTACTGGTGGGAATTTAATGAAACTTGACCACAATGCTTGGCCTGATATGTTGTTGTGCATAAAGGTGGGGTTTCGCTCTTACATGTTCCGTTCAGAAGTTATGGCCCTTTGATACTTCCATTTACATTAGTTTTAATAGGAGTATATCTTGTGAACGCAACTCCTCCTACACTACTGGTGGGAATTTAATGAAACTTGACCACAATGCTTGGCCTGATATGTTGTTGTGCATAAAGGTGGGGTTTCGCTCTTACATGTTCTGTTCAGAAGTTATGGCCCTTTGATACTTCCATTTACATTAGTTTTAATAGGAGTATATCTTGTGAACGCAACTCCTCCTACACTACTGGTGGGAATTTAATGAAACTTGACCACAAAGCTTGGCCTGATATGTTGTTGTGCATAAAGGTGGGGTTTTGCTCTTACATGTTCCGTTCAGAAGTTATGGCCCTTTGATAATTCCATTTACATTAGTTTTAATAGGAGTATATCTTGTGAACGCAACTCCTCCTACACCTCTGCTGGCAATTTGATGAAACTTTACCACAATGCTTGGCCTGATATGTTGTTGTGCATAAAGATGGGGTTTTAATCTTACATGTTCCGTTCAGAAGTTATGGCCCTTTGATAGTTCCATTTACATTAGTTTTTATTGGAATATATCTTGTTTCTTATATTTTGTGTTAAGCAAAATATGCATTTTGCCCATAACTTTAAAACTACTTGAGATACTGTCTTGAAACTTGAAATATATTTTCACCATCAAAATCTACATCATAACCAACAAGACCCATAAGCCTGCTTCCAATATTTTTCAAATTATGCCCCTTTTTCACTTACATTTTGTGTTAAGAAAAATATACACTTTGCCCTTAACTTCGTTTTGAATGGAGGGATTTCAAAATAACTTGGCACAAATGTTCACCATAACAAGGCGGTGTGTCGTGACAATACCCATGCCTGTAGGTCAAAGGTCAAGGTCACTGTTACTAAAAATAGAAATTTCTTGCAAAATCTTGTCTGCTCTGTAACTTTGTTATTTCTTATTGGATGTTTAAATAACTTGGTATAATTGATCACCATATCAAGACGGTATGTCACATACATGCCCAAGCCTTTAGGTCGAAGGTCAAGGTCACTGTTACTTAAAATAGAATTTTTCTGTCCGGGCTGTTACTTTGTTATGAATGGAGGGATTTCAATATAACTTGACACAAATGTTCACCATGACAGGGCAGTGTATCGCGTACCATGCCCATGCCTGTAGGTCAAGGTCACTGTTACTAAAAATAGAATTCTCTTGTCCGGGCTGAATCATTGTTAGGAATAGATTGATTTCAAAATAACTTGACACAAATGTTCATCATGACAAGATGGTGTGTCCCATACCATGCCCATGCCAACATATATGTCTTCAAGGTGTGGTGGGTCAGGGTGGGTCGTTGTACCCCCTATCCCAATCAAACTTTTTTTGTGGTTTCATGTATTTCATTTGTATTTCTAAAATTACTAAACTCAAACTGACATGCATTTCTTTAGGGGGAAGAGGGTCATGCTGGTGGATGGTGGCACACCCCCTCCAACCAAACAACACAATATTTGTGATGCCCTTTGTCCATCCTTTGTCTGTCCATCAGTCTGTCATAAAAATGTTAAGTTGGCTATAACTGATTTTGGGTACCACCTCTCCAAAAAAATTTTTTTTCATATTTTTACTCTGTACAATCACACTTACGAAAACTCTCCAGGGATGGGGTGGTTTGTGGTAAATGGTAGCAAAATAAAATTTTAACCAGGTATTCTTTGGAAAATTGGTTTATTGTTTATTTTAGTTCACTTTCACATATTCAAGTTAAAGCTTTGATATAGAATATAGTCGTCAAACATCACATCAGCAATAATCAGGGAAATTTCATAACTGTCCACTGTATTTAGTTATGCCTTTATAGTTACGGTTATTGCCCAATTCTGGCAACTTCTTGTCTTGTGTTTATAGTTGGCTACCAAACAATGAGGACTTACAGAAAGCTATGGATTCCATGGTAGGGAATGCCTATGTTTATGGTAGGAACTGGATCGCAGCAAAGGTGAGAATTCAGAACAAACCTAACACAGTCTTGTTTAGTATATCAACGAAAAATATAATTTTAGTTTTTCAGTATGGTTGTTCTTCAGGAATTGTGTTAACCCTTTACTCCTATGGGTTTTATCCATATGTGGCCAGTGTTGATCCATGTGCAACCAGTGCAGATCCAGATCAGCATGCTTCTTGTGGAACGAGAAGTTCTCTGATGCTACTAAGCATTTGACCCCAATTATACAATTTATATCACATTCATTCTGATCAGGATCTTCCTTATTTATTTTTGGATCCATTCTGTTATTTCTGACCAAGAAGCAAACATTTGTAGAAACATAGATGTGCAGGCTGGTCAGGATCTCTGCATATGCACTGGTCACAAATGGTTTAAAAGTTATGCCCATGAAGTGAAATGTTAAGTCACTTTTTCAGTTACAGGCAACTGATTTAAACCACTGTGCAGTTCAGTGACACTCTGTTGTTGGATTTTTTCATGATGTATCATTTACAGTTTGTGTTGGAGATAAATTTTCAGTCCTTATGTTTCAGTGATTGTGGGAAATTGATTGTGTTCACACTGTCAGTGTATTTTTATTAAAACTATCTAAAGTAAACAACTTTTAGTATAAACTTATAAATTTGTATGTGATACAATTTTAAGTTTAAATTCATGCATGCAAAGATGTACACTGTTTTGATGTTTAAATAGGTTCGTGACATGGTAAATGGTCCGGCTACAGATAACGATTCAGAGATTGAGCGTCAGGTGCTGGACATGTGGGACAGACTGTATGAGAGCTGGCTAGCAAGGGTAAGTGTCAGCATAGTGAGAGCTGAATGCTACACAGTTAATGTAAAATTGGGGGAGGTTTGTCAATTTTGCATCAAATGCCCAGTATGTACTATCAGTCTATGTAAACTTTTTCCCCATATATACACATTTTAATGCATGTGAGAATCTGTGCCCTTTGATCAGGATCTACTCTGTTCACTTTTTAGTGAGAAATAACATAATAAATAAAAAAGCAAACAGTGTAGATCCTGAACAGACAGCACTGATGTGCCAGCCAATCTGGTTCTACACTTTTCACTCACACTATAAAGGCGTATATATGGAGGAAAGATTTAACAAGATTGGATCAAAGCCTTGTCACATGGAAAATGTGTCTTTGGTTTATACATTTTTGACATTTTTTGTTGTTGATGGTTTTGGAAAGAATCAACAATTATCTGTCATTTTCTTATAACTACAAGGTGTTATGAAGTTAATAATAATGTGTTTTCAACAAAATTGAAATAAACATATCATTTCGATGATAACACCTTTCCAAAAACACATTTTTATGCCCCCGCCATGTAATGGCGGAAGGGCATATAGTGTTCACCCTGGCTGTGTGTGTGTCAGTGTGTGTGTATGTTCGAAAATCGTGTCCGCTCTGTAACTTTGTTATTTCTTATTGGATTTTAAAATAACTTGGTATGAATGTTCACCATATCAAGGCTGTGTGTCGCATACAATACCCATGCCTGTATGTCCAAGGTCAAGGTCACTGTTACTAAAAATAGAATTTTCTTGTCCGGGCTGTAACTTCCTTATGAATGGAGGGATTTCAAAATAACTTGGCACAAATGTTCACCATGATAAGGCGGTGTGTCGCGTACAATACCCATGCCTGTAGGTCCAAGGTCAAGGTCACTGTTAATAAAAATAGAATTTTCTTGTCCGGGCTGTAACTTCCTTATGAATGGAGGGATTTCAAAATAACTTGGCACAAATGTTCACCATGATAAGGCGGTGTGTCACTTACAATACCCATGCCTGTAGGTCCAAGGTCAAGGTCACTGTTACTAAAAATAGAATTTTGTTGGAAAAATCTTGTCCGCTCTGTAACTTTGTTATTTCTTATTGGATTTTAAAATAATTTGGTATAAATGTTCATCATATCAAGACGGTGTGTCGCGTACAATACCCATGCCTGTAGGTCCAAGGTCAAGGTCACTGTTACTAAAAATAGAATTTTCTTGTCCGGGCTGAAACTTCCTTATGAATGGAGGGATTTCAAAATAACTTGGCACAAATGTTCACCATCATAAGGCGGTGTGTCGCGTACAACACCCATGCCTGTAGGTCCAAGGTCAAGGTCACAGTTACTAAAAATAGAATTTTGTTGGAAAAATCTTGTCCGCTCTGTACCTTTGTTATTTCTTATTGGATTTTAAAATTACTTGGTATAAATGTTCACCATATCAAGACAGTGTGTTGCGTACAATACCCATGCCTGTAGGTCCAAGGTCAAGGTCACTGATACTAAAAATAGAATTTTCTTGTCCGGGCTGAAACTTCCTTATGAATGGAGGGATTTCAAAATAACTTGGCACAAATGTTCACCATGATTAGGCTGTGTGTCGCGTACAACACCCATGCCTGTAGGTCCAAGGTCAAGGTCACAGTTACTAAAAATAGAATTTTGTTGGAAAAATCTTGTCCGCTCTGTTACTTTGTTATTTCTTATTGGATTTTAAAATAACTTGGTATGAATGTTCACCATATCAAGGCGGTATGTCGCGTACAATACCCATGCCTGTAGGTCCAAGGTCAAGGTCACTGTTACTAAAAAAGAATTTTCTTGTCTGGGCTGTAACTTCCTTAGGAATGGAGGGATTTCAAAATAACGTGGCACAAATGTTCACCATGATAAGGCGGTGTGTTGCGTACAACACCCATGCCTGTAGGTCCAAGGTCAAGGTCACAGTTACTTAAAATAGAATTTTGTTGGAAAAATCTTGTCTGCTCTGTAACTTTGTTATTTCTTATTGGATTTTGAAATAATTTGGTATAAATGTTCACTATATCAAGACGGTGTGTCGCGTACAATACCCATGCCTGTAGGTCCAAGGTCAAGGTCACTGTTACTTAAAATAGAATTTTCTTGTCTGGGCTGAAACTTCCTTATGAATGGAGGGATTTCAAAATAACTTGGCACAAATGTTCACTATGATTAGGCGGTGTGTCATGTACACCACCCATGCCTAAAGGTCAAAGGTCAAGGTCACTGTTAGTAAAATAGAATTTTGTTATAAAATTCTTGTCTGCTCTGTTACTTTGTTATTTCTTATTGGATTTTAAAATAACTTGGTATAAATGTTCATTATATCAAGACGATGTGTTGTGTACTATACCCATGCCTGTAGGTCCAAGGTCAAGGTCACTGTTACAAAAAATTGAAATTTCTTGTACTGGCTATAACTTCATTATTAACAGAGTGATTTCAAAATAATTTGGCACAAATGTTCACTATGACAAGGCGTTGTGTTGTGTACAATTCCCATGCCTGTAGGTCCAAGGTCAAGGTCACTATTACTAAAACCAAAATTTTCTTGTCTGGGCTGTGAGTTTGTTATTACTTATTGGATTTTAAAATAACTTGGTATAAACGTTCACCATGACAAACATGCATAGCGGGGGCATCTGTGTCCTATGCACACATTTCTAGTTTATAATTTTTTATTGCTCAAATGTAAATTGGTGGTTGACTTGAATTATTTATTAAATTCTGTTACTTTTGATGCTTGTCAGACACATTGACAAGTTTATTATTACATACTCATTTTTCATTTTTAATGTATTCACTACATATTTAAAGCTAGATCAGGGATTTAAATAGCTTTTAAAAACCAGAGGTTATTTGACTCTTGTGGAGAATTTCCCAGATGTCGAAAATCGGATCATATAAGTTTTATTAGATATTTTGTCTTTGCAAGCATCCATTTAAATATAGGGCTGTTTTTACGTTTTCAGCATTAGAAGTTGCCCTACATTTGTAGGCAATCAGAAGCTATAAAAATTCGAATTCCTCAGCGATTTATTTCAATAGAACACCTTTCTATTTTCTATTTTACAATGAACAAAATAGATTGATCTTTTTTCAATTGCACATGCGCATAGCTACAAATGTAGGGCAACTTCTAAGTCGGATAGAGTCTATTAAGACTCGCTGCGCTCGTTTCGGCTTCTATTTTCTATAGAAATGTCTTAATAGACTCTATCCTATACTAATATGCTAATGGACAAAAATGTTGTCCAGTGTACAAAAACTACAAAAACTATAATATCTTTATTTTTTAACACACACTCAAATTTTGTGTGGATGAAAAGAGGACATTTATATGCATTCAATGAAAAATGAATTTTAGAATTTGAGCCAGTACTGTTGGTAGAGTTATATGTTAAAAATGGCATTTTTGGATTTTAAGTGTTTAAAAGATATTGTATACCGGAAAAGACTTTTGTCCATAAGTACATATCATTTCAGGTTAAGTTTTTTTAAAAATAAGTTCTAGGAAATTGACAAAATTGTTTCCTACAGTTATTTATTAAAAAATAACACAATTATTGAAAACTACATTTTGTCAATAGTTTGTCTCTATTAAACGCCCCCCTTTGCAAAATGTAACGCCCCCGGGGGCGTTTAATAGGGAATATATGGTATATATATGGAGGAAAGGGATAGCTTGCTCGTGAATGATGTGATCTCAAGCTCCAACACAACATTATAAACATATTCTGTTTATTTTAAGCTTCATAGTAATGGATCAGATATAGTGGTAAACTCTTTGGTTTGTAGTGATTTGATAATTAATATGCACTGTGACTAAACTTTTGTAGAACATCTCTTAACTGTTGTCAAGAGTAGCAAAGCATGGATATGTGGAGGCTAAAACCTTACATGTGGGAGGGATTTTAAAAGGGGAAATACAGTAGTGATAATAGACTCCTTTTTTATATTCCTGAACCCAGAGGGTTGGGTATATGTTCATTCATCACAAATATTCTCTGATCTCAGTTTATTTTAGGCTTTTCAGTGGATTATAGAATTTTCCAGGTGAAATAAAAGTGGTATAACATAACATAGCACATAACATTCCAAATGAGAACGTTTAGAAAACAGGCTCAAATTTGTATATTTGACGTCATGACATCACATCATTAATTAACAAGCAGTTTTGGCGCCATTTCTTTCAACTTTTCTGTCAAATTCACGTACATTTTGCACTTAAAGCATAAAATAAAAAGAAAATTTGTTTTTACCAGTGAAAGATAGAAATATATTTCACTCTAGAACTTCGGAATTATGTATTTTCACTCATGGCTTCGCCACTCATGAAAATAGGAATTCGGAAAACTCACTCGGTGAAATATATTTCTATCTTACACTGGTAAAAACAAATATCCTCTATTTCTTTTTGCATTAACTTAAAAGATTCTGATTAAACTTCATAGAAGTGTTCACCCTGGTAAAATGTAGTTATGCAAGATTGGGGCAATGCGCACATAGCTGAATGACAAGTTGCATTGGGTGGGGTGGGATCCCGTCCCTATTTTTTGCCCATTATTTTCCATACTGCAACTTTTCCTAGCTCATTTCACATTCCTCAATTATCTTTAGCTCGCCTGAGCCACATGCTCACAGTGATTTAATATAGCCCATCTTTGTCTGAGATCCTATTTTTTTCATTCTATACTGCATACAAAGTAAGTTTGCCAGTGGTTTTTCTGAAGATACAATGGTAACATCTAAGAAATTCTTTTTTTTTTAGAGTCATGACCATGATGGCCCTTCTGTTATTTGATGATTTTGGTAACTGTATCAAACATTCTAGTTTATAAGTTCATTTCGGAAACCCATGAAGAACAGTTAAATTAAACATGCTTTCCTATTGTGTTGTGATTTCCCTTAGTATTCCAGTAACAGTTTTAAATTGTATATAGATTGCAGACAGTGTATTAGAACTGTGCCGTTTCTACCTTCCTCTTAAATAATTATGCCATCTCTTAAATAATTATGCCATACATTCCTGAACACTTTAACCCTTAACTCCATATAATATACCATTTTAATTTTATGTGCAAACAGTGTAGATCCAGTTCAGCCGGCACATTTATACCGCCTCATTACGTTCTAAACTGTTTGCTTCTTGGTAAAAAATAACCTTATTAATAAAAAAGCAACAATGTAAATCCTGATCAGATGGCAAAGATGTGCAAGCTGATCTGGATCTACACTTGATTGAAATAGATAACAGCTATACAGTGGAGATCCAATATAACGCAATCCGTGGGGTCCAGACCCTCAAACCGCTTTATTATCGGATCCGCGATACTGGAGGGACAAAGGAACTTAGGCTAATCATAAGTCCTTATATGGCGGATGTAATGTTATGTTACCCTGGATAAGCATTATAATACATGTACACAGTTATTTATCATTACCTTTTATTGGTATTTTGTCTAAATCATCGGACACTAAAATTATTTTGCCAAAATAATTTTTTTTCAGCCTCTTAAAAATGGGACACCGAAAACAACATTTTTTCTTCCAGTAATACGCAGAGCATTGTTGCATTAAATAACACAGACTAATATGAATGACGTAAATTTCTGACCGTGCATTCTAATTTACGATGTTTAAGTCTGGTGTTAATAATTTTTGTTACGAGTAAGAAATAAAGTGAACAGCGTATATTTTTAATCATGCTAATACTTGCCCATAAAATGCCGAGAAATGATACGTGCTTTGACTAAAATCATCAAATGTAGAACTGCTATGAACACCTGTTCAACGCCTAATTATTGACCGTTTTGATCTAAAATGTCAGCGATGCTTGTGTATTTAACATCTAAGACGCCGACGTCAACTTGAAACGGTACATATGTTTATTTAACAACTAGGAGTTAATTGCTTGACAAAGGTAAGCAGAAATTTCAAAGGAAGAAACGTCTGACAGGTGTTGAATTATTCTCGGCTTACGTTTACGGACGTGTTAATTAATGTACATGTATCTAAATGTTCGGAAATCTTTCTTTAAATAAAACTTCTTGTCTCTAACTGTTTTTTCCGTCCGAATACTTAGACAAAATACAGGTATCTTTTTATGGGGAAAAACGGGGTCCACGGATCGACCGCGTTATACTGGATTTTGCGATATAGCGGATCACGATATAGCGGAGCTCCACTGTATACCATTAGGTTAAAGGTTAAATCACAAAGAAACTTATCATTTGATGTTTAACTCTTTTTGTTGCATGAATATGACTTGTGACTAGTGTAGATCCAGATCAGCCTACACATCCATTGCAGTCTGATCTGGATCTACACAGTTTGCTTCATGGTTAGAAATAATTTAATAAATCTAAAAGAACAATATAAAAGCCATGGAGTAAAGGGTAAAATGTTCCTTTTGGATTTTTTTCTGTAGACAGATATTAAAAATTTCTTTTAACCTCTTTGCTTTTGCTACCAGAACTTTTGTTATGCCCCCACAAAGTGGGAGGCATATAGAGTACGCCCGTCCGTACATACGTATGTACGTCCGTACGTCCCCAAATCTTGTGGCATCAACTCCTCCTAAACTATAAGGCGGATTTCTTTTAAACTTGCACAGATGCTCAAGCAGGATGTGTAGATTATTGTAAAGAAAGGAATTTTTCCTGCGACCATTTTTACAAAGTTATGGCCCTTTGATATTACAAATTTTGTTGCAGCAGTGTCCAAGGACACATTCTAGTTTAGATCTTGGTTTTCACCGTATGCAACTTATGTTTGATTTTCTATAATTGTTTGTTCAGTTTTGACCTTATTTACTTTATAACAGGCATTAGTCTCAGATACTTGCTTCATCCATGTGGTAAGATCAATTAATTTTCATTAGTTAATCGGATGGTGGATAGTTCTTGCTGGAATGGTTTTGGAAAGGGTTGACCATATGTTGGAATTAACATTTATCATGGAGCAGGGATGGATGCAAGATTTCTGGAAAGTGGGTTAGATTGGGGCATTTTTCATGTAGTTACATGATAATTTCCACTTTTCCTGCCAAAATCCCAATGAACAGTAAATACTGCTGCCAAAATAGAGGGTTCAAGCAAATCAGAAGTAGGAAAGACAGATAACTAGAATCAGGTTTTCTGAAATTTATTACAAAAATTCGCTAGTAAGTTGATGGTGAACTGTTCTTCTATAATTAAAAAAATTTGGGAGCAGAAACAAAGTCCATTTAATTATCTGTCGTAAACAAGGCAGAAATAGAAAAGGTATAGTTTTGTTTATTTGTGTCTGTCTCTGCAAGATTGCATAAATTATTAACCTTTTGGATAGGACATCTATTTTATACATACAGATTTTATCTTTAAGGAAAAATTAATCTTGCTGATTATAGGCTTTTACACTGAGCTTTGAAATTTATTATTTGTTTTATCATTAAAGATTAATAATCGTAACAAAGTCAATAAATAAAATAAAGCAAAGGCATTACCAGATCCCACTATCCACAATAAGCACAAATAAATTACTTTAAAGTTTATTATATACTCAGTTCCCTTAGTTTGTCGTAGTACATATAATCAGAAACAACAAGTTGCTGTTAATGATACATCATAGGATACACATTGATAATACTGCACTGGAGAATATATTGGGATAAATCAAAATTTTACTGTTTATTGATGTCAATATTGGAATTGCTTTTAACCCGGGGCAAGGCGGTGTGGGCAGTTTTATGTATTTCTAATACTGCCCATGAACAGGCTGAATAAAATCGAGCCTGCAATATTTTCATCGTGTTCAGTGACTTTCAAAGTTTCCTCTTCATCTATTAAGAAACATTAACCCTTTCCTCCATAGACACACCTTAATTGAAAGGGCGAAAAGTTTAGATCCAGATCAGCGGGCACATCCGTGGCCCATCTGATCAGGATCTAAACTGTTCGCTTTTTGATTCATTAGGTTATTTCTGACCAAAATGTGACCAGAGCAGATCCTTATCAGATGGCATGGATGTGCCGGATCATCTGGATCTTCACTGTTCGCCCATGCATTAGAATGCGTATACCGGTATATGGAGGAAAGGTTAAATAACCTTCCTAAGTATATTGTAGAATACACCTTTATAATAATGACAAATATTAAGGAAATAGCAAATGATATATATTAGATTACACATTTATTATATCTATCACTATTGCTATACTTTTGGCATAATACTTATTCTAATCCTTCTTTCTATCTTGATTATAGAAACACTAGAACTTAATAACAGAGAATGAAGCTTAAACTTAAATGTTATATGTCATATAATTATGTACATCTACAAACACTAATCTAACAATGATTAAATAATAAAATTACTCATTATTCGTTATAATTTCAACACAAAACTATATAATATCACATTAATGCTGGCCTACTTTTAGCAAATTTATAATATTTGACTTCTATTACAAAATAAATTGACCTTGACACGGACATGTACTTGTATCCGGAACTTACTTATGGCTGTAATTACTGGCAACATGGTTCCACATAACATAAAAAGCCTTTATTACAGACTTCAGTTTTCTGTTCAATAATTTAACTGTATACACAGGTAAGTATTTCACACCAGTCTTGGATTTTTTTCTGCATAAAGTGATGAATACTCCCCTAAAACAAACTTGTTAAACGTACCAGACATTTGTGGAGTTTAACTTTTTAAAATCACTTTAACATTATATAGTTATTTGGTTTCTTGACAGGGAATGTGAGGATATATTGCCGGTCTGGGTGTCATATTACCCGAGCCTCAGGCAAGGGATTATATAGTTATTTGGTATCTTGACGGGTTGTGTGAGGATACATTGCCTGTCTAGGTGCCGTATTACCCGAGCCGAAGCTTAATTCCCCTCTGAGAACCTCAATAATTACATGTCTGACGTCATTAATTTACCTGCATGACGTCACTTCTATAGAAATTGAATGGACTATCGGTTTGATATTTATTTACAAAATTTGAGAATAATCTGATCGTTTTAAATGTTAAAATCTAACACAAATATTTTCTGTAACAATTTTAATAATCCCTAAGCATACCGCTTTATAATTTACAAGATCAGCTTCAAATTATGCATTTTTACGGGAATTAAAAACAAAATGGCGGAGGACAACAAAAGGTGGGAGGCCAGAGAGGGAAATTAGGGCACATGCGTAAATATCTACGGTCGATCCGTAAATACGGATATACATCAACAGCAAATTATCCAATCAAATTCAAGCAAATTTCTTTGCAGTATAATAAATTAATATATAATTAAACCCTATCTTGGGTTTTCTTAATTTGTGGATCAATTGACAAACAAAATCAACAAAACATAGTTCCCCATGATTAGACATGAATTTGCAGTGACTTTCTCAATGACATCCTTTAAAGTTCTTTAACTGTGTGGTCTGGCCTGTAGTTTTGGATGATATGCCTCATTCATAATGAACTATATTTTCTGATACATGTATTTTTATAGAATCAGAAAACAAGTACAAGCCTTGTTGAGGATGGAAGTGTGTCGTCACCTTTTGACCTGAACAACTTGTCGTCAATTTGGAGCGTTGTTACGCAGGGGGACGGCTTCAACTTCGGTGATATCATTGGATTTGTCAAGGAAAACATAGGAACCTTTCAATCAGTATGTTATTTGTGTTATCTTTTGTAGGCACTTTTCTGAAAATACCATGCAGTATGTTATTTGTGTTATCTTTCGCAGACACTTTCTTAAAATACGATGAAGTGTTGTTTCACACACAGTGTATGTCTCATGTTAGTTTTATAGTGTTAGATATATTTCTTGTTCTTTTGATTTAGATTCAAGCATTTGTTTATGTGGGAAATATTCACTATACATGTGTATTATCTTTCCTCCATAAACACACCTTTTTTTAAGTGGGTGCACAGTCTAGATCCAGATCAGCCGGCACATCCTTGCAGTCTGATCAGGATCTGCACTGTATACTTTATGATGCATTATTTCTGACCAAAATGTGACCAGTGCAGGTCTTGATCAGACGTCAAGGATGTACCAGGTGATCAGGATCTACACTGATGGTTGATCAGACGTCAAGGATGTACCAGGTGATCAGGATCTACACTGATGGTTGATCAGACGTCAAGGATGTACCAGGTGATCAGGATCTACACTGATGGTTGATCAGACGTCAAGGATGTACCAGGTGATCAGGATCTACACTGATGGTTGATCAGACATCAAGGATGTACCAGATGATCAGGATCTACACTGATGGTTGATCAGACGTCAAGGATGTACCAGGTGATCAGGATCTACACTGATGGTTGATCAGACGTCAAGGATGTACCAGATGATCAGGATCTACACTGATGGTTGATCAGACGTCAAGGATGTACCAGGTGATCAGGATCTACACTGATGGTTGATCAGACGTCAAGGATGTACCAGGTGATCAGGATCTACACTGATGGTTGATCAGACGTCAAGGATGTACCAGGTGATCAGGATCTACACTGATGGTTGATCAGACGTCAAGGATGTACCAGGTGATCAGGATCTACACTGATGGTTGATCAGACGTCAAGGATGTAAAAGGTGATCAGGATCTACACTGATGGTTGATCAGACGTCAAGGATGTACCAGGTGATCAGGATCTACACTGATGGTTGATCAGACGTCAAGGATGTACCAGGTGATCAGGATCTACACTGATGGTTGATCAGACGTCAAGGATGTACCAGGTGATCAGGATCTACACTGATGGTTGATCAGACGTCAAGGATGTACCAGGTGATCAGGATCTACACTGATGGTTGATCAGACGTCAAGGATGTACCAGGTGATCAGGATCTACACTGATGGTTGATCAGACGTCAAGGATGTACCAGGTGATCAGGATCTACACTGATGGTTGATCAGACGTCAAGGATGTACCAGGTGATCAGGATCTACACTGATGGTTGATCAGACGTCAAGGATGTACCAGGTGATCAGGATCTACACTGATGGTTGATCAGACGTCAAGGATGTACCAGGTGATCAGGATCTACACTGATGGTTGATCAGACGTCAAGGATGTACCAGGTGATCAGGATCTACACTGATGGTTGATCAGACGTCAAGGATGTACCAGGTGATCAGGATCTACACTGATGGTTGATCAGACGTCAAGGATGTACCAGGTGATCAGGATCTACACTGATGGTTGATCAGACGTCAAGGATGTACCAGGTGATCAGGATCTACACTGATGGTTGATCAGACGTCAAGGATGTACCAGGTGATCAGGATCTACACTGATGGTTGATCAGACGTCAAGGATGTACCAGGTGATCAGGATCTACACTGATGGTTGATCAGACGTCAAGGATGTACCAGGTGATCAGGATCTACACTGATGGTTGATCAGACGTCAAGGATGTACCAGGTGATCAGGATCTACACTGATGGTTGATCAGACGTCAAGGATGTACCAGGTGATCAGGATCTACACTGATGGTTGATCAGACGTCAAGGATGTACCAGGTGATCAGGATCTACACTGATGGTTGATCAGACGTCAAGGATGTACCAGGTGATCAGGATCTACACTGATGGTTGATCAGACGTCAAGGATGTACCAGGTGATCAGGATCTACACTGATGGTTGATCAGACGTCAAGGATGTACCAGGTGATCAGGATCTACACTGATGGTTGATCAGACGTCAAGGATGTACCAGGTGATCAGGATCTACACTGATGGTTGATCAGACGTCAAGGATGTACCAGGTGATCAGGATCTACACTGATGGTTGATCAGACGTCAAGGATGTACCAGGTGATCAGGATCTACACTGATGGTTGATCAGACGTCAAGGATGTACCAGGTGATCAGGATCTACACTGATGGTTGATCAGACGTCAAGGATGTACCAGGTGATCAGGATCTACACTGATGGTTGATCAGACGTCAAGGATGTACCAGGTGATCAGGATCTACACTGATGGTTGATCAGACGTCAAGGATGTACCAGGTGATCAGGATCTACACTGATGGTTGATCAGACGTCAAGGATGTACCAGGTGATCAGGATCTACACTGATGGTTGATCAGACGTCAAGGATGTACCAGGTGATCAGGATCTACACTGATGGTTGATCAGACGTCAAGGATGTACCAGATGATCAGGATCTACACTGATGGTTGATCAGACGTCAAGGATGTACCAGGTGATCAGGATCTACACTGATGGTTGATCAGACGTCAAGGATGTACCAGGTGATCAGGATCTACACTGATGGTTGATCAGACGTCAAGGATGTACCAGGTGATCAGGATCTACACTGATGGTTGATCAGACGTCAAGGATGTACCAGGTGATCAGGATCTACACTGATGGTTGATCAGACGTCAAGGATGTACCAGGTGATCAGGATCTACACTGATGGTTGATCAGACGTCAAGGATGTACCAGGTGATCAGGATCTACACTGATGGTTGATCAGACGTCAAGGATGTACCAGGTGATCAGGATCTACACTGATGGTTGATCAGACGTCAAGGATGTACCAGGTGATCAGGATCTACACTGATGGTTGATCAGACGTCAAGGATGTACCAGGTGATCAGGATCTACACTGATGGTTGATCAGACGTCAAGGATGTACCAGGTGATCAGGATCTACACTGATGGTTGATCAGACGTCAAGGATGTACCAGGTGATCAGGATCTACACTGATGGTTGATCAGACGTCAAGGATGTACCAGGTGATCAGGATCTACACTGATGGTTGATCAGACGTCAAGGATGTACCAGGTGATCAGGATCTACACTGATGGTTGATCAGACGTCAAGGATGTACCAGGTGATCAGGATCTACACTGATGGTTGATCAGACGTCAAGGATGTACCAGGTGATCAGGATCTACACTGATGGTTGATCAGACGTCAAGGATGTACCAGGTGATCAGGATCTACACTGATGGTTGATCAGACGTCAAGGATGTACCAGGTGATCAGGATCTACACTGATGGTTGATCAGACGTCAAGGATGTACCAGGTGATCAGGATCTACACTGATGGTTGATCAGACGTCAAGGATGTACCAGGTGATCAGGATCTACACTGATGGTTGATCAGACGTCAAGGATGTACCAGGTGATCAGGATCTACACTGATGGTTGATCAGACGTCAAGGATGTACCAGGTGATCAGGATCTACACTGATGGTTGATCAGACGTCAAGGATGTACCAGGTGATCAGGATCTACACTGATGGTTGATCAGACGTCAAGGATGTACCAGGTGATCAGGATCTACACTGATGGTTGATCAGACGTCAAGGATGTACCAGGTGATCAGGATCTACACTGATGGTTGATCAGACGTCAAGGATGTACCAGGTGATCAGGATCTACACTGATGGTTGATCAGACGTCAAGGATGTACCAGGTGATCAGGATCTACACTGATGGTTGATCAGACGTCAAGGATGTACCAGGTGATCAGGATCTACACTGATGGTTGATCAGACGTCAAGGATGTACCAGGTGATCAGGATCTACACTGATGGTTGATCAGACGTCAAGGATGTACCAGGTGATCAGGATCTACACTGATGGTTGATCAGACGTCAAGGATGTACCAGGTGATCAGGATCTACACTGATGGTTGATCAGACGTCAAGGATGTACCAGGTGATCAGGATCTACACTGATGGTTGATCAGACGTCAAGGATGTACCAGGTGATCAGGATCTACACTGATGGTTGATCAGACGTCAAGGATGTACCAGGTGATCAGGATCTACACTGATGGTTGATCAGACGTCAAGGATGTACCAGGTGATCAGGATCTACACTGATGGTTGATCAGACGTCAAGGATGTACCAGGTGATCAGGATCTACACTGATGGTTGATCAGACGTCAAGGATGTACCAGGTGATCAGGATCTACACTGATGGTTGATCAGACGTCAAGGATGTACCAGGTGATCAGGATCTACACTGATGGTTGATCAGACGTCAAGGATGTACCAGGTGATCAGGATCTACACTGATGGTTGATCAGACGTCAAGGATGTACCAGGTGATCAGGATCTACACTGATGGTTGATCAGACGTCAAGGATGTACCAGGTGATCAGGATCTACACTGATGGTTGATCAGACGTCAAGGATGTACCAGGTGATCAGGATCTACACTGATGGTTGATCAGACGTCAAGGATGTACCAGGTGATCAGGATCTACACTGATGGTTGATCAGACGTCAAGGATGTACCAGGTGATCAGGATCTACACTGATGGTTGATCAGACGTCAAGGATGTACCAGGTGATCAGGATCTACACTGATGGTTGATCAGACGTCAAGGATGTACCAGGTGATCAGGATCTACACTGATGGTTGATCAGACGTCAAGGATGTACCAGGTGATCAGGATCTACACTGATGGTTGATCAGACGTCAAGGATGTACCAGGTGATCAGGATCTACACTGATGGTTGATCAGACGTCAAGGATGTACCAGGTGATCAGGATCTACACTGATGGTTGATCAGACGTCAAGGATGTACCAGGTGATCAGGATCTACACTGATGGTTGATCAGACGTCAAGGATGTACCAGGTGATCAGGATCTACACTGATGGTTGATCAGACGTCAAGGATGTACCAGGTGATCAGGATCTACACTGATGGTTGATCAGACGTCAAGGATGTACCAGGTGATCAGGATCTACACTGATGGTTGATCAGACGTCAAGGATGTACCAGGTGATCAGGATCTACACTGATGGTTGATCAGACGTCAAGGATGTACCAGGTGATCAGGATCTACACTGATGGTTGATCAGACGTCAAGGATGTACCAGGTGATCAGGATCTACACTGATGGTTGATCAGACGTCAAGGATGTACCAGGTGATCAGGATCTACACTGATGGTTGATCAGACGTCAAGGATGTACCAGGTGATCAGGATCTACACTGATGGTTGATCAGACGTCAAGGATGTACCAGGTGATCAGGATCTACACTGATGGTTGATCAGACGTCAAGGATGTACCAGGTGATCAGGATCTACACTGATGGTTGATCAGACGTCAAGGATGTACCAGGTGATCAGGATCTACACTGATGGTTGATCAGACGTCAAGGATGTACCAGGTGATCAGGATCTACACTGATGGTTGATCAGACGTCAAGGATGTACCAGGTGATCAGGATCTACACTGATGGTTGATCAGACGTCAAGGATGTACCAGGTGATCAGGATCTACACTGATGGTTGATCAGACGTCAAGGATGTACCAGGTGATCAGGATCTACACTGATGGTTGATCAGACGTCAAGGATGTACCAGGTGATCAGGATCTACACTGATGGTTGATCAGACGTCAAGGATGTACCAGGTGATCAGGATCTACACTGATGGTTGATCAGACGTCAAGGATGTACCAGGTGATCAGGATCTACACTGATGGTTGATCAGACGTCAAGGATGTACCAGGTGATCAGGATCTACACTGATGGTTGATCAGACGTCAAGGATGTACCAGGTGATCAGGATCTACACTGATGGTTGATCAGACGTCAAGGATGTACCAGGTGATCAGGATCTACACTGATGGTTGATCAGACGTCAAGGATGTACCAGGTGATCAGGATCTACACTGATGGTTGATCAGACGTCAAGGATGTACCAGGTGATCAGGATCTACACTGATGGTTGATCAGACGTCAAGGATGTACCAGGTGATCAGGATCTACACTGATGGTTGATCAGACGTCAAGGATGTACCAGGTGATCAGGATCTACACTGATGGTTGATCAGACGTCAAGGATGTACCAGGTGATCAGGATCTACACTGATGGTTGATCAGACGTCAAGGATGTACCAGGTGATCAGGATCTACACTGATGGTTGATCAGACGTCAAGGATGTACCAGGTGATCAGGATCTACACTGATGGTTGATCAGACGTCAAGGATGTACCAGGTGATCAGGATCTACACTGATGGTTGATCAGACGTCAAGGATGTACCAGGTGATCAGGATCTACACTGATGGTTGATCAGACGTCAAGGATGTACCAGGTGATCAGGATCTACACTGATGGTTGATCAGACGTCAAGGATGTACCAGGTGATCAGGATCTACACTGATGGTTGATCAGACGTCAAGGATGTACCAGGTGATCAGGATCTACACTGATGGTTGATCAGACGTCAAGGATGTACCAGGTGATCAGGATCTACACTGATGGTTGATCAGACGTCAAGGATGTACCAGGTGATCAGGATCTACACTGATGGTTGATCAGACGTCAAGGATGTACCAGGTGATCAGGATCTACACTGATGGTTGATCAGACGTCAAGGATGTACCAGGTGATCAGGATCTACACTGATGGTTGATCAGACGTCAAGGATGTACCAGGTGATCAGGATCTACACTGATGGTTGATCAGACGTCAAGGATGTACCAGGTGATCAGGATCTACACTGATGGTTGATCAGACGTCAAGGATGTACCAGGTGATCAGGATCTACACTGATGGTTGATCAGACGTCAAGGATGTACCAGGTGATCAGGATCTACACTGATGGTTGATCAGACGTCAAGGATGTACCAGGTGATCAGGATCTACACTGATGGTTGATCAGACGTCAAGGATGTACCAGGTGATCAGGATCTACACTGATGGTTGATCAGACGTCAAGGATGTACCAGGTGATCAGGATCTACACTGATGGTTGATCAGACGTCAAGGATGTACCAGGTGATCAGGATCTACACTGATGGTTGATCAGACGTCAAGGATGTACCAGGTGATCAGGATCTACACTGATGGTTGATCAGACGTCAAGGATGTACCAGGTGATCAGGATCTACACTGATGGTTGATCAGACGTCAAGGATGTACCAGGTGATCAGGATCTACACTGATGGTTGATCAGACGTCAAGGATGTACCAGGTGATCAGGATCTACACTGATGGTTGATCAGACGTCAAGGATGTACCAGGTGATCAGGATCTACACTGATGGTTGATCAGACGTCAAGGATGTACCAGGTGATCAGGATCTACACTGATGGTTGATCAGACGTCAAGGATGTACCAGGTGATCAGGATCTACACTGATGGTTGATCAGACGTCAAGGATGTACCAGGTGATCAGGATCTACACTGATGGTTGATCAGACGTCAAGGATGTACCAGGTGATCAGGATCTACACTGATGGTTGATCAGACGTCAAGGATGTACCAGGTGATCAGGATCTACACTGATGGTTGATCAGACGTCAAGGATGTACCAGGTGATCAGGATCTACACTGATGGTTGATCAGACGTCAAGGATGTACCAGGTGATCAGGATCTACACTGATGGTTGATCAGACGTCAAGGATGTACCAGGTGATCAGGATCTACACTGATGGTTGATCAGACGTCAAGGATGTACCAGGTGATCAGGATCTACACTGATGGTTGATCAGACGTCAAGGATGTACCAGGTGATCAGGATCTACACTGATGGTTGATCAGACGTCAAGGATGTACCAGGTGATCAGGATCTACACTGATGGTTGATCAGACGTCAAGGATGTACCAGGTGATCAGGATCTACACTGATGGTTGATCAGACGTCAAGGATGTACCAGGTGATCAGGATCTACACTGATGGTTGATCAGACGTCAAGGATGTACCAGGTGATCAGGATCTACACTGATGGTTGATCAGACGTCAAGGATGTACCAGGTGATCAGGATCTACACTGATGGTTGATCAGACGTCAAGGATGTACCAGGTGATCAGGATCTACACTGATGGTTGATCAGACGTCAAGGATGTACCAGGTGATCAGGATCTACACTGATGGTTGATCAGACGTCAAGGATGTACCAGGTGATCAGGATCTACACTGATGGTTGATCAGACGTCAAGGATGTACCAGGTGATCAGGATCTACACTGATGGTTGATCAGACGTCAAGGATGTACCAGGTGATCAGGATCTACACTGATGGTTGATCAGACGTCAAGGATGTACCAGGTGATCAGGATCTACACTGATGGTTGATCAGACGTCAAGGATGTACCAGGTGATCAGGATCTACACTGATGGTTGATCAGACGTCAAGGATGTACCAGGTGATCAGGATCTACACTGATGGTTGATCAGACGTCAAGGATGTACCAGGTGATCAGGATCTACACTGATGGTTGATCAGACGTCAAGGATGTACCAGGTGATCAGGATCTACACTGATGGTTGATCAGACGTCAAGGATGTACCAGGTGATCAGGATCTACACTGATGGTTGATCAGACGTCAAGGATGTACCAGGTGATCAGGATCTACACTGATGGTTGATCAGACGTCAAGGATGTACCAGGTGATCAGGATCTACACTGATGGCACATGCATGAAAATGCATATATATGGAGGAAAGGGTTAAATCAATATAACATGTAGAGAATGTTTTGAATACTGCTGTTTTATTATAGTTATTATTTCAGATTATAAAAAGTACATTATATTTGATGATTTGTATCAGTACATGTATTAATGCCTGTATTGTAGGTTCTGGAGTCAATCTGGTTAGTGGCGAAGGCTAACATGAGTCTGGTTCTGTCTGTGTTGACCTCTACCATGTCTCTGGTGTTTGGAGGGGGATCTGCTCTACTCAACTTTGTCCTCTCATCTGTAAGTATAGTCACCAAGAAAACTCTGATTGAGCTATTGTGATCAGAGGAGGACCAGATGTTCGTCGTCCGGTGTCTGGCAACTTTTTTGTTTGATAAACTCGATAGAGGCCACAATTTTTAACCGATTGTCATCAAACTTGGTCAGGAGGTTTCTCTTGGTGGTATGTCGATAGCTTTCAAAACTGGGTCATCTTGGGTCAAAAACTAAGTCACTAGGTCAGATTAAAGCACAAATTTTGTTAATGCAATAGAGGTCACATTTTTTATCCAATTGTCATCAAATTTGGTATAAATATTGTGCCGCGCTGGGGTTTTTAATTTTTTTTCTTTTAAATTCTGTTTTTAACCTTGATTTTCTTCAGTTATCAACCAGAAACCAGATTGTGACACAATCTTTAAACTATCTAAAAACTCAATCTTTCCTGAACAATTCATTCACTGGTTGTTAAGTGATAAAATTTTAGTGCACTGCAACTCTGTTATATCGCGATCCGTTATATCGCGATATCGAAAATATCGCACTTGGTCCGTGGATCCCAATTTTTTGTACAATTACAATTTATATGTTTGTTCATTCTTCGTGGGTGGTAAAAAAGATCAAATGATAAAATCAACGTTGGCGACAAATTCATGAAACACACGCTTTTTCCTTGTCGTATTACGTCATTATCGGCGAAGGCTGTTTATTTCATTTTGTATGCAGGGATTTAAGAGGCGATGTACATGTTCACCAGCAGATACAATTTCACATCAAACTTACGAAAATAGATGAAAGTTTTTTTATACAATTCTGTCGCTTCTGATTTGACATGAAACCCCCTTTGTGACGAACAATAGGTACTAGCAGAATTTCGTTCACGAGACAAACCTCAAATTAGCAACAATTAATGCAAGTTGCTAACCATAATAGGCATGAGCAGGAAACCTCAAAATAGTTTGTTTTGACATTACATGCTCATCGACATATCAAGCTGGTAAACGATGGACGAAGACGAACTAACATCGCTGACCATGACCGACCAACAGATCCTCAATAAGTTGAAAGTACTGAAAACAATAATATTACCGTTGGAAATTGATGACGCCGATCTTTGTTTTGTACATTAATTAATTTCTGTTTATTAAAAATAAAACTTAATAAATTGTATAAAAATGTTGTTTTAAAACCATTGTCCAGCACGGAACGTACTCTCTGATGTACCCGTTGATTTCATTGCATGTTAATTACGCAACACCGTGATAAACATGCATCTGACAGCAAAATCAAATAAATTAGCCTTGTTTTAGCGTGACTATTTGCTTATATCGC
This sequence comes from Corbicula japonica, assembly GCA_038501625.1. Classification (NCBI taxonomy): domain Eukaryota; kingdom Metazoa; phylum Mollusca; class Bivalvia; order Venerida; family Cyrenidae; genus Corbicula; species Corbicula japonica. The sequence continues at coordinate 4,433,058 of JAZAYU010000043.1, read as the reverse complement.
GCTCCGTTTATATCGCAGTTGGTGGGCTTGGACCCCGAGGTCCAGGATATAATGGATTTGCAGTGTAGCAGAGGGAAAATTTCAAGTGTCAAAATTCCAATATTCTTCAGCTTTATTTCGATGCATATTTAATGGAGTTAATCAGGTTACTCAGAGTTCATAGAGTTCACTGTTTACATCACATTGACAAAACCACAGGTGCTTTTGTCATCTTTTGCAGTAAAGCTTTGGAGAATTATAAAGGGTAAATTTTCTACAAATACTGACCAAATAAACATTTTAACTTTATAGCACTTTGAAAATCAGGCTTTTCTCAAAGATTATTCACTGTTTGTTTGTTTAAAAGTAAAAAATACAAACAAATTTGTAGCAGATTCTCAAAATTTTCAAACTATATTACAGAGCAGTTTCATCTGTATACAGTGTATGTACATAAACTGGCAAGTTAATCAAGGTCTCAGAACTCAAGTGTTTAATTGGTTTTTTCTGAGACTTGTCTCATTTATAGGCAATTAAGGGCCTGCCACACTCCTCCCAATTCTATTCATCGATAAAAAGAAAATTATCAAAATCTCAATAACGGCAAAATGCTATTAAATGAAACTTTGCACAAATGTATGTTATTAATGTATCTTTATTTTACAGATGGTAAGACACGTTAGAAAAGTAAATGAAAATAGCGCGATCTAAAAATTCCCTCAACTTCTATTAACATAAATTCACAAAAACTAAAGAACACAAAACATGATTTTAAATGCCCACACGAGTAATATGATACTGACAACAATTTATTGTGTCCTCGTGATTTACATATGTAAACTTTACGAGATATTAGTAAAAGTGTGTTTGACCTTCAATTTCCTGGTCGCGTAAACGGATGACAATCACTGATTTCTCTTTTAATAGTTGAAAGTTTTTTACAAAGTACACAACATTTTCTTGTCAGTATCATTGCGCTCACGAGGGGATTTAAAATTTTGTTCTGCATCGCTTAGTTTTTGTGAATTTATGTAAATAGAAATCAAGGAATTTTTAGGTCTAGCTTTGTTTCTTTACTTTTCTAACGTGTCTTACTGTATGCAAAATAAAGATACATTAGAAACATTCATTTGTACAAAGTTTCATTGAACGGCATTTTGCCATTACTGAGATTTGATGATATTTATTTTATGGATGAATAGAATTGGGAGGAGTGTGGCAGGCCCTTAAAGGCTTGTGAATTGAGTACGGTCTCAGTTATATTGTTTTTGGTCCTGATCTTGACTAATTCAGTCTTGAACCCTTTCCTCCATATATACACATTTTTAACCAGGTTTTCTTTAGAAAAATCCTGGTTATTAGATTGGGGTATGTCATTGGGTGGGCAGGTGGGCGGATGGGCGGGCGTCAACATTTTGTGAAGTTTTTTGTGAAAGTTGTGTTTATCTCAGTAACCGTTTAAGATACAACTTTGAAACTTAACATAGTTGTCTGACATCACAATACCAATAATCAGGACAAGTTTCATAATCCCTAACTTTATTTTGACAAAGTTATGCCCCTTTTTACCTTAGAAATTTTGTTCAGTTTTTTGTGAAAGTTGCCTTTTTCTCAGGTGCCATTCAAGGTATAGCTTTGAAACTTAACATCATTGTTTAACATCTCAGTACCAATTATCAGGTCAAGTTTCAAAACCCATGACTGGGTTTTGCCAAAGTTATGCCCCTTTTTGACTTAGATTTTTTGTTAAGTATTTTGTAAATGTTATCTGTTGATGCCAAATTGCCTGTTGACGCTTAGCTTGGTTTGTTGGTAGCTTATATCAAAAGGCAGCTTGGGATTGCTACCCTGGTGTCTCTGATCAGGGTCAAGGTCACTGTTGCTAAAAATAGAAATTCAGTTTTCCCTCAATATCTTGAGTTTGCTTTGGTATATTGATGCCAAACTTAGTGTTGGTATCTTATATTAAGATGCAGCTTGAGATTGCTACCCAGGTGTCTGTGATAAAGCTGAAGGTCACTGTTGCTAACAATAGAAATTCAGTTTCTGCTCAATAGCTTGAGTTTGCTTTGGCCTATTGACACCAAACTTGGTTTGTGGGTAGTTTATATCAAGACACTACTTGGGATTACTACCCAGGTGTCTGTGATAAAGGTCAAGGTCACTCTTGCTAAAAATTGAAATTCAGGTTTCTCCTTATTACTTGGGTTAGCTGTGATCTTGACACCAAACTTTCTTTGGGTAGCTTATACCAAGACACAACTCTGTCTGTGATCAAGGTCACTATTGCTAAAATTCGAAGTTCAATTTCTTCATACCAGATATTTTCTTTACAGAAGTATAAGTATTAAATGAAAACCTGGTTTTCGGCGCGTGGCGACATTTTTTCTTGTTATGCAATGCGAAGAGTGTAGATCTAAATCAGCTGGCACATTTGTGCTGTCTGATCAGGATTTGCCCTGGTTGCATTGGTCAGATACAACCTAACGAATAAAAAACAAACCAGGGTTTCCATTTGACCCAGAAGATGACCTTTTGACCCTTGTAATTTCCAAAATGCCTTATTTTGACCCCCAGGATTTTAGCTGAAGGGTCATTTTTAGCTCGACTATTCGAAGAATAGGGGAGCTATCCTACTCGCCCCGGTGTCGGCGTCGGTGTCGGCGTCGACATCCGTTAAACAAAAAATGCACTTTGGTCCATAACTTGAAAACTACTTATGATATCAACTTGAAACTTGGAATATATATTCACCATCAAATTCTACATCATTACCAACAACACCCATAACTCTGCTACAAATATTTTTCAAGTTATGCCCCTTTTTCACTTAAATTTTGCGTTAAGGAAAATATGCACTTTGGTCCATAAGTTATAAACTACTTGAGATATCAACTTGAAACTTGGAATATATATTCACCATCAAATTCTACATCATTACCAACAAGACCCATAACTCTGCTGTCAATATATTTCAAGTTATGCTCCTTTTTTCTTATATTTTGTGTTAAGCAAAATATACACTTGGCCCTTAACTTCGTTATGAATGGAGGGATTTCAAAATAACTTGGCACAAATGTTCACCATGACAAGGCAGTGTGTCGCGTACAATACCCATGCCTGTAGGTCCAAGGTCAAGGTCACTGTAACTAAAAATAGAATTTTCTTGCAAAATCGTGTCCGCTCTATAACTTTGTTATTTCCTATTGGATTTTTAAATAACTTGGTATAATTGTTCATCATATCAAGACGGTGTGTCACGTACATGCCCAAGCCTGTAGGTCGAAGGTCAAGGTCACTGTTACTAAAAATAGAATTTTCTTGTCCGGGCTGTTACTTTGTTATGAAATGAGGGATTTCAAAATAACTTTGCACAAATGTTCACTATGACAAGGCAGTGTGTCCGCACAATACCCAACCCTGAAGGTGCAAGGTCAAGGTCACTGTTACTAAAATTAGAATTTTCTTGTCCGGGTTGTAACTTCATTATAAATGGAGGGATTTCAAAATAACTTGACACAAATGTTCACCATGACAGGGCGGTGTATCGCGTACCATGCCCATGCCTGTAGGTCAAGGTCACTGTTACTAAAAATAGAATTCTCTTGTCCGAACTGTAACTTCGTTAGGAATAGAGTGATTTCAAAATAACTTGACACAAATGTTCATCATGACAAGTTGGTGTGTCCCGTACCATGCCCATGCCTGTAGGTCCAAGGTCAAGGTCATGTTACTAAAATAGAATTTTCTTGTCAGGGTTGTAACTACGTTAGGAATAGAGTAATTTCAAAATAACTAGGCAGAAATGTTCACCATGACAAGGTGGTGAGTCGTGTACCATGTCCATGCCTGTAGGTCCAAGGTCAAGGTCACTGTTACTAAAAATAGAATTTTCTTGTCCATGCTATGACTTTGTTTTGAATGGAGGATTTTCAAAATAACTTTGCACAAATGTTCACCATGACAAGGCGGTGTGTTGCGTACATTACCCATGCCTGTTAGTCCAAGATCAAGGTCACGGTTACTAAAACTTGAATTTACTTATGGGCTATAACTTCTTTATGAATGAAGGGATTTCAAAATAACTTGGCACAAATGTTCACTATGACATTGCATTGCATTACCACCAACTTCTTCACAGACATTTCCGTAATGAGAAGACAACAGTGCTACAAATACAAATAATTTACTTGATCTTCAAGTTTATCCATATTCTTATAATTACTCGAACATCACTGTCTTTGAAATGCTATTATTCCCATCATTGCACTTGAGTGTCTGAAAACGATGCATAGCGGGGGCATCCGTGTCCTATGGACATATTTCTAGTTTCACTTATATTTTCACTTAAGTGCACTTCATTGATAACTTTGCAAATACTTAAGGTATCAACTTCAAACTTCCATTATATTTTCATTTCAGTTCTTTTTCTGTAACATTACTGAAGTGATTGATATTTGACTAAAAGTAAATTTCTCTAATAAAAAATTACTAACAAGTTTTCTAACAAATTCAGAAATATTTCATAGTTATTCCCCTATTCAGTTTAATATTTATGGTACATTAAGGAATTATTTCTGTTATTTGAAATGAATTTCTCCCTTACCATTCACTTGTTAATATTTTTCCTGATTGCACATGGATGTATGGCCATCATTGTTATTGTTTTAATCTTCAAATTGCATTTGTTTCAAATGATTCGAATAGTCGAGCATGCTGTCTCCTCTGACAGCTCTTGTTTCCTTTAATTAGAGGTATTTTAAGCTTATAATTGAGAGAATCACTTAAAAATTGACAAAATGACCATTGAGATTCATCAGCTAGTAGAACCCCTGGCAAACAGTGTAGATCTTGTTCAGATAGTACAGATGTGTGTGCTGATCTGGATCTACACTTTCTGGTGAGCAATAGGGCCATTTGGTCCTCTTGTTTTTAACTTGCATTTCTGACCAGTGTAGATCAGAGTTCAGACAGCCTAAGCCTAATCAGATCTGGATCAAGACAGTTCTATATTCAGTCAGTAAATTACTCTATATCAATATAAGAACAAATTTGGTTTTACAAACAACTTTAATAATTATTCTGTTAATGGCAGAATATGTACAAATTGCAATCCTTTTTTATATCTCTTTTCTCTGAACTTCTTTGACACAAAATTATATTCAGGTACCACTTATCATAGTTTTTGTAATGTTTTAATCTTAAAACTGGATTTTTGTTTGACCTGTTGTATTTTCCTTCAGGTGATATTTCTAACTACCCTGTTCTATCTGCTGGCATCAAGTGGAGACGTCTACAAGCCGATAGAATGGTTCTCCGCCATGAGTCCCACAGGAGCCACAGGGGGTAACACTTTCGGTCAAGCCGTCCAGGATGCTGTTGGGTTAGTTAATTTTCTTACAAATTTTTGGTTCTGTATTCATGTCTTAATCTTTATGAAAGACGTTGTTGGTATACAATTTGCAGGTTTATTTGGTAACTAAATACAACTAAAAGTTAATTTAAATTAAGTCAGAGTGAATTTATGCTGAATAATAATTTGTAATAACAACATAAGCAGTTCCTCAAGTTCTCTTGTTTAAACAATTCTTGTTTTGTTGATGAATGAACACATTAATTTCTCAATCTGTATAATAAAATACCTCAGCATTGTGAAGTTAGCTAAGTTACCTCAAATGCCAAAGAAGCTGTTTAGATTTAACAAGGTGTGTAAAAGGACTGCTAATATAATATCTGATTTAATGACTGATCTATCTGTCGGTCCAGAACACAATTTGGGTGCAGGAATAGTCGTACCACTACAATCTCGTACCGGGAATACTCGTACCATTCTGGGAATAGTCGTACCATATATGAATTGTATAGGGAGTTAGGTAGTGGGTTAAACAGAGGTGATAATTAGGTGTTACCATGTAAGTGATGTTACTTACAATGGTCTATTTATGAGATAATTGAATGACAAACTGATATTAACGATGAATGAATGCAGACAAATGTAGTTATTATTCCCTCTTAATAAATACCGATTTTTATTGAAATAATCTTAATTTCAAATATTAACAATAGTTTATTCATGAGATAATTGAATGACAAACTGATATAAAAGATGAATGAAAGCACACAAATGAAGACATTATTTCCTTTAAATAAATTTAATTGAAATATGATTATTTTCAAATTTATATGATATTAGATCATTATTTTTGGTGGGTTTTTTTGGTATCAATTCGTAATAATTTCAGAATAAAAAATCATTCCTAATTCAAATATGATTTTTTTTCAATAATATTGTGATTTTTTATATCAAAAAAATTATATATAAAACGATATATATAATAAAAACATTCTTTTAAATTTGGTATATAATTTACCTTACCTGTCAATATCCTGAATGATGTATTTTATGCATGGAATTTGTTCAACCGAGTTCCATATAAAATGTGTGAAATTCCACATACATTCCTGTGAAATATTTGAAAGTCAACACTTAGATTAGATAATTGTCACTTCTCATTAAAATTCTATAAAATTTGATAATATTGATATGGCATTACTCTTCGTTAAATTGAATTTTGTCGATTTTATAATAAAAGCATACGACTTACATCATTACCTAAGATATTTCTTCCTAATGAATTAAGTCAACACAATATTTAACAATATTTATTTACATAAACGAACACCATTAGATAATACAAAATACAATATTGCAGTAAGTATTATCCAAGGACCCCATTGGAAATAAGCTTTCGAGCTTTCATGGGCTATCCTAGGTTTTACACACTATATATAGATATATATACATTCATATCAGTACAGTTCATATAGGGCTTTTTTTCGAGGTTGTTCATGTTTGTATAATATACTAAGAAATGTTCTGAAATTTTCTGTGATAGCCAAGTAATTTGGCATTTGCAACTGTGATAAACAGTAGATTACAAACATGTAAAAATATAAGTGTAATTGGTTGTTTTTATGTGTGGGGTAGTTGCTGATCAGTTCCCTTCAAATTTTATTGGAGATGACACACTTTTTAAGACTTTTTAGTAGTGTCATACTACTTTGTATATTTCCTGTGCTATTCTCCTTAATTTAAGTATATTTTAAGGCAGTTTCTAGGCCTCAGGGTTTAGATCAGTAGTGATCCCACAAACGCGTCTTACTTGCTACATTAATATTTTTAGTTAAAATGCTAATATAAAATGTTGTAATTCGTATATATGTGTGTTTTAACCTGAATAAATATCTATCTATCTATATAGAAACCGAAAAATATAGCATTGAGTAAATAATAGATGCTATTTATTAGTTTTTGAGATTACATGGCAAACAATGAAAACAACAGTGAAATCGTGATCAGCACAAAGGATAGTTGATATTTTTTCATTCATCATTTAAGAATGTATTTTATATTTGCAGGTTGATGATCACAGAAGAAATTTACGATAGCCAGATATATAATAGTCGGCAACACAAATATCAGAAAATTATATTCATAGTCAGCAACACAAATATCAGAAAACTATAGTTAAAGTCGAAAAATATCAAAGTATATGTATCTTCCTTTCCGAAAATCATCAAAACAAAAGGAAGATTTCAACATTTAAGTACACTTTTCAAAACAAATCACAGAAATAATAGATAAATACAAAATCGTTTATGAAGAAAGAATATGAAATTAAAGTATTAGATATTTGTAGATATTTGTTTCTTCCTTACCGAAAAAGTCACCAAAACAAAGGAAGATTACAATATCAATACATATTACTAATCCTAAACATCACCTAAGTTAAAAGGTAAAAACGAAATCGTAAAGAAATAAGATCGAATATCTTTTCAAACCGAAATGCAACGAAAATGTAAGAAAAGAGATACAGTAATAAGTACAATACAAATAATGTATCGATCAAGTAATGTCCACTATTATATGTTGCTCAGTTCATAATTCTCCTACGTTCAGTCATTTTGGTTTTCAGATTGCATAGGTACTGGTCCTAGACCCATGATATGACTGCATTCATTCAACAACTGTGTTGTTGTTATTTCTTCCTCCTCGTACTGATCCCAGAGCTCGTAGAGGCGTCCATGGATCCTTTTGTACACTCTTCGCTGATCTCTGGTCAGCAGCTGCTCTGAGATCAGTCGTACCTGCAGGTCGACCGTTTCAGCCTCGGCGAGGAGGAGTGGGACAAGCACATAGAATGTGAGTCCCGCTCTGGCTGCTCTCGTATTGAGTCGGCGATGCCAACCTGAAATAATATATAAAATGACATTATGTAGATTGGGTTGTCACAAGAGACTGAATTTTCATCAGAATCTGATCCTATATATTAGCTTAATCACTATTCACTTATTTGCCAAACTGTTGACACAAGACACAACCGAGGAATGTTTGTGAACTGTTTTTACTTGCAAATTCACTCATATTTATGATTGACAAAAATTCATTGTAATTACCAAGGGATGCTTGTCATAAACCAAACACTGACTGGACAATAAAAACAAACAAGTTGTCATCTAATTAATTATCATTTTAATACTCAAACACAAAACAACATGTAATAAATACATTTAGATCGTAATCTAACTTTTACATATATAACAAATAAAACAGAAAATCAACAGCATCGATATGAAGAACTACCATATTACAAATAATTATCACTTTCCAGCATAAAACATCTCCATATTAAACATTAAGCTATATAGCTTATATGTGGTACGACTATTCCCAATTCGGTACGAGATTGTAACGGTACGAGATTGTAGTGGTACGACTATTCCCGGAACCCACAATTTCTGTCGCAGTTTTCTAAGCAACTATAACATGCAGCAACCTGATATTTTGCATATTGCTTTATCCTATAGTCCCATATGGTTTAAAGTGATTTTATGCTCCTTGCTCATCTACTTCCTGTTAACCGAATATTTTTAGATTTCTTTTACTATAGGTGCACTACATAAACCAAAGGACATTTTTATTGACTCACAGATCCTGTGAGTGGCATATACACTGTATTGCATCTATTCTCCAGAGCATTTTGTTTGCTGCAAAATACAGTCTCATGAAATTACTTAATGGTAACTAAATGTGACTTAACATGCGATCTCAATGGTTGCAAGTTAACACATGTTGATTCTTGTTTCAGGGGTGTGTTCATGGCGTCCCTGAAGATGGCAGCATTTTATGGTCTGTACACATGGCTTACTCACTCCATGTTTGGAGTCAACATTGTGTTCATACCTTCTGGTGAGTACACATCACTGTAGAATTTACCTTGCTAATATTTGTATTGTTCATGTACACATATCATGGACATTTTGGAAAACAAAACAGTTTTAACAGTTGTAATTTTATTTGGAAAATATGTTTATGATGTCAATTCTCGTACTGTATTAATTAATCTAGGGTTGCTTGAAATGGTTAAACCTTTACTCGGTGGGATATTGCTGTTATCCCTAATGTAGAACCAGATCAGCCAGCACATCTGTGCTGTCTGCTCGGGATCTACACTGTTTTTATTCATAAGGTTATTTCTGATTAAGAAGCAAAGAGTGTAGATCCTGATCAGACTGCACATATGTCCCAGATGATCTGGATCAACATTCTATATGTAGGGTAAAGGATAAAAAATGATTTTGATGAGTTCAAATTTCACAATACAAGAACAAATTATATTGTCTCCTGACAGAGTAAAGTGTGCTCTAGCCCAGCCTATGGATAAGATAGCAGGTTTTCATTGACTGTGAGCCTATATGTTATAGAATTGTTTTTTTCATAATTGCAGCTGTGGCAGCGGTGTTTGGTGCAATACCTTTTGTTGGCACGTACCTTGCAGCAATACCGGCAGTGCTGGAGCTGTGGCTGGTCAAAGACCAGTCCATACTGGCCATACTGCTTCTAGTCATCCACTTCCTGCCAACCTATGTTGTCGACACAGCAATATATAGTGAGATTAAAGGGTAAATCTTTTATACTTCTTACAATGGCTTACCAGTATTATGTTCCAAAGTGATAATAATTTATTATAGATTATACAGGATTATCTCTGTACTCCATAGACAGGTTTTGTCACGTGTGAACATTGTGTCCATGCCATCTGATCAAGATTGACTCCATTTGCTTCTTCATCAGAAATACTGAGTAAATCTAAAAGCAAACAATGTAGAACCAGATCAGATGAATCACATGATACAGTCTTCACCCATGCAAGAAAACCTGTATGCATGGAGAAAACAGTTAAACTGTATTCTAAAACTGCCTCAAAGTTTTCATAAACAATTCATAAAAAGTGATAGCTATAAAATACTGGATACCTGTATGTGACATCTATACATATATGAAGAGTAGTACTATAATATTGTTAATCAAGTGGATTCATATTGGCCTTGTTTTTGGGCCAAGGGTAGTCATATCAGCCCTAGGCCTATAGGTAGAGGGCTAATATGACTGCCAGAGGACCAATAACAAAGCCAATGTAAATTCACTTTATTAATGACAATTTTATTAATTAACAGACTAAAAATATCAACTTCATAATGAAGACTAAAACTGGGCAAATACCGGAATAGCTGGACCAATACGAGAATCGCTGGGCCAATATGAGATAGTTTATTAATAAAACCTGTTATTTTCAGATCTGTGTAATGCGCATTTGTGTTGAAATTTAGAAAATAAATATTTGATGGTGTGATATTAGGTTTGATCAGGAAAGATGTTACTAGTCTCAAAATTTTGCAAATATCTTCATGTATATAAAACTTTTTTCACTGGATACTTCAATCTTACCTGACGGAAATGGAACTCACAGTATTTCACCAGACTTGGACCAAACATCACTAGTAACGTCTTCTCAAGACTTTACCTTTTATTTTTGAAATTATGTCTGTGTGTCTTTCAGATGCATAGATATATATCACTCGGGTCTTTGTTTCCTTTTTCCTTTTTCACTTAAAAAAATGGGTTATTTCCCCTGACTCCTAGGTTTAACTCCTTTTGTTAACATCACTTACTGAAACTCATTATTACTTCCTTATCAATTTCTCAATGGTCATGCTTGTTGGGATATGTAGAAAGTCATATTAGAAATTACAAAAATAACAGAAGTCAACAAAAAAATAAAAGTTATTAAACTAAAAATTAACTTTCATAAATTTGTGTTTCAGGGGTCACCCTTATATGACAGGTCTGGCCATTGCTGGTGGTATGTACTGGTTGGGGCTGGAAGGGGCCATATTTGGTCCCATAATCCTCTGCTGTCTCATCGTGTTAGTGAATGTCTACAGTACAATGCTCAAACCAGAGTCTCCTACCGGATTTCAGAGGTAAAGTCTTAACATTTTGCTTTTACCCTTTCCTCCATATGATCAGGATCTACACTGTTAGCTTTTTGATTTATTAGGTTTGTTCTGACCAAAAAGTAAACAGTGCAGATCCTGATCAGATGGCATGGATGTGCTGACTGATCTGGATCTACACTATCTGCTCAAGCGATAATCGGCACATATATGGAGGAAAGGGTTAAATATTCTAAAAATAATTATCTTTCATCGTTGATTTACAATAAATGCTGTCTTTATATTTCCTGGAAAAATTTGTTTGCATCCTGAAAAAAATTCAGTTAACTATACCATCTCAGAGTCATCTGTCCATCCATACAGCTTTTTTCCCGTCTATTTCTCAGCAACAACTGGCTTGAGTTAAATAAAACTTGAAAGGAAGCTCCCCTAACAAGATGAAAGATGCATATTTTCAGCTCTTATTAGAGCAATCCTCAACAAACTTGGAATAAATTCATGGTCAAAATTTAATCAAACTTGGAATAAATTCATGGTCAAAATTTAATTAAATTATGTCCTTGTTAAATACAATACGATTTTATACTGTTCATAGCAATGGTCAGTCGAGAAAATATGCTAGACAATTCATCTTATTTTATTGACAGTAATTATAAAGTTATAATAACATAACATATAATAAGTTGTGTAATAAATGAAGATAAATAACTTTAAGTACTTGCAGTCAATTTGTCATGAAAAACTGCTAGGCGAGTACAAAGATTCTTGTAAACTTGGTTCATCCTTTATAGGTACTTTCACTGTCTTAATATGTTTTTTCGAGTACTGGGACATCTTGGAAGAACAGTTTTCCTTCTTTTTTTTTACTTCCGTAACATTTTCAAAAAAACATGTTGTTTGTGTCGGTTCTGCCTTGGTTTTAAAAAGTCTGTTCTAATTTTATTTTAAATGTCCACATTTCTTACAAATATCTTGCAATGTTCCTACATTGTGCATTTATGGTGATGTTTGTTTAAAAAATTCCATTTTGTTTTCTTGCCTGCATTTTCCTTGTATTGCTTCACTTGCACTTTACGTTCTTCTAGCTCTTCCTGACAAGTTGCTAAATCTAAAAGCAAACAGTTTTTTACAGTTTTGGATACTGTAGATGTGGTTTTATTCGCGTGAGATTAATTTTCGCTAATATTCGCGAGTAAGTCAGCTCGCGAATTCATAACTTTCGTGAAAATTACCTTTTCCGATAACAAAATCATATCATATTTACTTCGATAAAGAATTGTTTCTCGCCTTTGTTTACAAAATTAGGTCAAAGACGCATGTTCAGCTAAAAACAACCTGATAGGGTACATGCTGTACTGAGAGTGCTATAGTCTATAATAGACTATGACTTATTAGGTAGTTCGGCACATAAATTATTTTATGACAGATTTATTAATAAAATGTATTTACGCAAAGTAAATCTCGTCCCAAAACATATGGTTAATATCACGGTAACCTATATCAATGTATGGCACGATGATCTTATTCACGTATCTGAAAGTGTGAGAACCAATCAATTGTTATACGTTTTTCACACATGATCAATTACCTGCCAACAACTTGCCCGGGGTTGTAAGGCATTATTGATGTTAGATCAATTTTAACAGTTTATGCGTGTTAAAGATATGATGCAAGCAAGCCATTTACATTGAGTGAATAATTTTATAGTGAAGTGAAAAATTTAATCATAATTTATTTGTACCTTTCCATTGAGTTTACATTCGACCAATGACTCTCGGTATGCCATATGTCCCAAAAAAACGATGTGATAGGTGTCGTGGCCATGTTTAGAATGATAGAAGTTTATACAAGCAAATGTTTTCGGTATAAGAATATGGCAATTTCAACTCAGCTTACATCATATCAAATGGTATTCACTGTTAACTATAATTGGAAAAAACAACAGTTCAATTTATGAAATACTATACCGTTATATTGCCATCGTAAATAGTATACCGTAACTGATAACTATTGATTTTAAGCTTATAATCTATCGCCGGGTCAATATGGATTTAAATCGGGTCACGCTAACCGCATCACAGAATCTTTGCACCAGAAACTAAGACGCGAAATGAACGACACGTACGGCAGCGCTTTAATTTCGCGGCAACTCCACAACGCGAATTTAACAATTTGCGAATTTAAAAAAAAGACGATTTTTTTTGCAAAATTTGCGAAATGTGGACGCCACGAATTTAAAGTAATCTACAGTATTTACCTTTTCAGTTGACATTCTGCGAGTAAGTTAATTAAGCTACTTTGGTAATGGGATTATACCAAATTTTGTAGTTCATTGTTACTTACAGTTGCAGTTATATTCTGTGCATTGTTTGAAGATTTCTGACTGTTGTACTTGTTTAATCATTTATCATTATGCTGAAGACTTTAAGTTGACTTTCCCCAGGCATCTTCTTGTGAAATGTCCATACCTTCCACTTTTGTAGCTCTGGCTGTTTAACCCTTTCCTCCATATATACACCTTTATGGTGAGGTGAACAGTGTAGATCCAGATCAGCTGGCACATTTATGCTGTCTGATCAGGATCTACACTGTTTGCTTTTGGTTATTTCTGACCAAGATGTGATCTCTACTACATGGGATAAAAGCAGAAACAGGGAACAAGGGGATAAAGCTGGACATCTTGCCATGTACCATCTCTGGCAGGTGTTGTTACCACAGCGATAGCAAATCTAATGTGTCGGAAGGATACCTTGAGTTGACCTGGTTTGCTAGTGCAACCTTCATTATCCCCCCGCCAAAGGCGAGGGGGATATTAGAAATGCCCTTTGTCCGTGCGTCATTTTTGTCCGGAGCATAACTCCAAAACTACTTGAGGGATTTTATTCAAACTTCATACACTGACAGAGCACATTGGTAGGTAGTGCAGTGTGAAAGAACAATAACTCTACCTTGCCTATTTTTAGAGTTATTCCCCTTTATCAGAATTACTTGATAAATTTTGTCCGGAGCATAAGTCCAAAACTACTGGAGGGATTTAATTCAAACTTCATACACTGACAGAGCACATTAATAGGTAGTGCAGTGTGCAAGAACAATAACTCTACCTTGCCTTTTTTAGAGTTATTCCTCTTTATCATATTTTCATATTTACTTGATAAATTTTGTCGGAGCATAACTCCAAAACTACTTGAGGGATTTTATTCAAACTCGAACACTGACAGAGCACATTTGTAGGTAGTGCAGTGTGTAAGAACAATAACTCTACCTTGCCTATTTTTAGAGTTATTCCTATTTATCATATTTACTTGATAAATTTTGTCCGGAGCACAACTCCAAAACTACTTGAGGGATTTTATTCAAACTTCATACACTGACAGAGCACATTGGTAGGTAGTGCAGTGTGCAAGAACAATAACTCTACCTTGCCTATTTTTAGAGTTATTCCCCTTTATCATATTTACTTGATAAATTTTGTCCGGAGCATAACTCCAAAACTACATTAGGGATTTTATTCAAACTCGAACACTGACAGAGCACATTGGTAGGTAGTGCAGTGTGCAAGAACAATAACTCTACCTTTCCTATTTTTACAGTTATTCCTCTTTATCATATTTACTTGATAAATTTTGTCCGGAGCACAACTCCAAAACTACTTGAGGGATTTTATTCAAACTTCATAAACTGACAGAGCACATTGGTAGGAAGTGCAGTGTGCAAGAACAATAACTCTACCTTGCCTTTTTTAGAGTTATTCCCCTTTATCAGATTTACTTGATAAATTTTGTCCGTAGCTTAACTCCAAAACTTAAAAGGATTTCCTCTCCAGGTAAGCTATACGAAAGTACAACCTTCAGGTAACTTTTTTCCGGCGGGGGGATTAACCATGTGTAACATGGCTCTTGTTGATTTGGAATCTGTTTCATTGCCCCTGTTATAAATTTGTTTATCTCCATGATGACTTGTTTCATACATAGTTGCTTGTGAGAAGTGCGATTAAGTTACAGAATAAAATGTTTTATGAACTCACAGATAGTGTCCACCATTTTTGACAGAGCTTATAGCTTCATCACATTACTATCGCACATCATGCACATTACTTAAAAGTAAGGCTGGGGGACTAAATAATAAAAGGTTCTTGTAAGAAATGTACAATCCTTTTATCTAAATAGTCACCATAAAATTAACAAAATGGTTAGAAGGTATTTTTCTAATACTAGATTTTGTATGAAAATAGTACATAATTTATGAAGTTAGTATTTATCAAATCTTGTTGTGGACAAAATAGATAGATTGGTACATGTACAAAAAGAATTTATACATGTACCAATCTATCTGTTTTGTCCAGTTCTGCTTGCTGTAGGAAGTCATGAACAAAGTTTCTTGTACTGGAATGCTACCAGGAACTTCAGTTGTCAGACATAAACTATGTATATGTTATATTTTGTAGGCAGCACAGCGTGATGTAATGCCATAGGGACGTTTTACAAGAAATCCACATTAAAGAATCTCTAGCTTGCGGCCACGTTGCTTTAATATATACCAGTTGGAGCTACAAGTACATTGTAGATATTTGAGGAGATCCTACAGAGAAGTGTTTTGACATAGTTTATTTACCTTACTGGCACTGTGAAATCAACAATGAAATATGTTGAAACAGCCCAACAAAACCATCAGTTCAGCCAGAAATGTTTAACCCTTTACTCCTTAGACATGTCTTTATCACACCTGCGACATACATGTCATCTGATCAGGATCAACACTGTCCACTTTTGCATTTATTAGTTTGTGTCTGACCAATAGGCCAACATTTTATATCCAGATCTGTAGAAACAGATCAGATGGCACCAATATGTGATCCAGATCAGTTGGCAGAGATGTGCCTACTGAATTGGATTTACACTGGTTGCACATAAATGTTAAAACCTGTATATATGGAGTACAGGGTTAATCGTATTTATGTAAAGATACAGGCGTCACTGTGGATTGTTACTGATGTTGATTGCTATTTAATATTGAAACATGTTATTTGTATAATCCTACATTGTACAACAAGAGAAATTGCTTTAACTTTGTGAAATACTGCCAATTCTTCAGTTTTCTTTGGCAACTAATATTCATGGATTTTGTTGGCAGATGAATCCACAAATTTAAAACCAACACAAAATACAGAACTAAGTTAAACATATTTTAGATAATTGAAAACGACAAATTTAAGTGAGCATACTAACACTTTTGAAAGGAAAACCATAGAATGTTTATGCCCTGTGAATATTAGTGTACCCGCTGTGTCTAACCAGTGTGGAAGAAACCACGGTTAGTTTTTAAAGTGAACCAATGTACAAACCTTTTGTGTAGGAAAGGGAATGCTAATTTGCGAGAATGTAAACAGTAGGGCAGTAAGTGTACCATATAATCCAAAGGCTTTTTGTGTATTGAAATAGCAACTTTTTCTTTTGAATCAGATTTTTATAAAATATAGTGTAATTACACATTTTAAATCTTTACTTCATTGGATATGGCTGATATCCGAAGGAGGACTGTTGTAGATCCAGATCAGCCAGATCATCTGCAGCCTGATTAGGGTCTACACTGTTCACTTTAAGATTTATAATATCAACATGCTGTATATGCTCGTCAATATAAAAGGTTGTACTTAAATATAGCAACTTAAGTGCCTATGTTGTGCTTTCCCTATGTTAACAGAATTTCAGATATCCATGCTTTTGCATCCTATTTAATAGATTTGCAATAAGTGATACATGTACACAGTTATTAAAATCTGACCTGGGTAGCAGTCAGAACTGTTATCTGAGGTGGAGGGTATGACGTTTGAACTGTTGCCCAAGGCCAATATTACCTGTTTATGCAAGAACATGTTCTCTTTGCTAATTATCTACTGAAGTAACATTATATTTCAGGGAGGTTTAATTTTTAAGTATTTTGCACTATTTTTAAGTATTTTGCACTAGGTAGTGTGCACAAAATTAAAACCCAAAGAATATTGACCACATAATATCTTATCATACGACAACATTACTGCTTAGATTTATGTCCATGAAAATGGGCATCAGCACAAAAATAAGACCAGGATGTGATCCTAAATTCTGTGATACCACAGTAAATTAACACTTTCTTGTAACATTAGCCTCGTTTGAATTTCCACAAAATTGTGAATAATGAACAGAAAGAGTTGAACTTTAATGATATGATGTCTAATAGTAAAATTTAGTAATGTTAGGATGTCAGAGAGTTTATTATATGGGCTGGGAAATAGTTCAGTCCAAGACAAAACAAACTGGTTTTGTGTAGAGGGCATCTGGTAACTGTGTGTCAGAGCACAAACATTTGTTAATGCATTTTCTTAATGTGTAGTCATTCTAGGCATTTTGTCAAATACTTAACTTCCTGCTCAAGGGTCGGATTCAAACTTGTCCCCCAAAAATCCTAAAAAAAATTATCAACCCGGGCATGAGCTAGTTCTTAGAGTAATTGTCAATCTTGCCCCAGGTTACAGTTCGCAAAATTAAGAAATTGACAATTTTGCTGGTGATGCTCTGGTCCACTCCTACTCTGCTTTACACTTGTAACCGCTCTGATTCTATTCCAATTTCAATCCAGTTCCATTCAAATGCACTTTAATGTGTGGTTTCTTATGATGTGCTCCAAAAGTTAACTTTTCACTCCAAAAATTAATGTTTCCTTGATTTCTGAACGAAGTTTACAAAATGATTTTTATGATAAACATTATTGTGAATCTATCAAATCAAGCAAGATTTATGACTGTACATTTAATAGGCACTTGAAAAATTAAAACATACTATATTAAATCTTGTTTTATGAGCTCTAGGAAGTATTTTTTACAGAAAGGCTATACCTATAAGTGTAACATAAATCTGTGGCATGGACTTTTCTTTGTTTCATCACATATAACAATTGTTTAATATGTTTTATTAAATGGTCATGGTTAACAGAAAACACTTATTATTGTCAGTATTTATGGTCATATACAGAAAGCTTGTCTCAGTTCGGTTGTCACTTTCACGATTTTCAGCACTGTAGCTGCACAGCCCTGTGAAGTACCTCATACAAATTAGCAGGAAGAAGATTAGGATATTTCAGCTTTACATTCAAGACTTAAAATATGTAAGCACTAAGTTGTCTTTGTACAGATATACTCTGTTTTAATTATATGCATGCTTTATATTGTCTTATTTATTGTAGCACTAAATATTTATGACAAATGTTATAGTTTACGTTGTTAAAATAGATGTAGTTTATACAATTTAACCCTTTACTATATATATACAGTGAAACCCCGCTATTACAACCACCATTGGGACTGAGAAAAAATAGTGGGTTGATCTTTATATAGGGGTAAATAATAGTGCAAAACTGTAAAATGGGACATTAGAATAGTGGTCTTATTAGCGAGGTGGTCTTAATTTTGGGGTGATCCTAATGACGGGTTTTACTGTTTATATATATGTGTAAAGTTGTTTTATCCCATGTGCAAAACAGTGTAGATTCAGATCAGCCAGTACATCCTTGCTTAATGCAGAATGAATCTAAAAGCTAATCATGTAGAACCTGATCAGATGACGGATATGCCAACTGATCTGAAACAACACTGGTCACACACACATGATAAAACCTTATAGATTGAGTAAAGGGTTAATTTCATTGCAGAGCAATACAAGATGAAACCTGAAAATATTTTCATCACAATTGTTTACTCGTTAAACCATACTGTGAAGAATGGCAATATTTGAGAGCAAAATCATGAGATTTTGAATTACTAAACGTAGTTAAGACTAACATTGCAAAATCTATTGGAGTTGGAAATCAGAAGTGTTTGACGGTCAAGTCAAGTCAAGTAAATTTTATTTACAAAAGTCGGTGCACATAACAATATAACATAAGCTCTAAGGAGCTTTTAAAACCAACTTGGTTATGGTTGATGCCATATAGCTAATTAATATGCATGGCTTGATACATCTATCAATCAGGACACAAGTTATATACGGTGTCTGACTCTTAGGCTTTGTGGAGTGTTTGTATATGTTGTAATTGTAATAGTTTGTATTCAGCTTTTGAATTCGTAAATTTTATACCTATAAATTAGTATTGTTATAGTGTAAAAGTAGACTGCTGATGAGTTTTGACAGAGACTTCTCTTGTTATAACCTGATGTGAGAAGGGAGTGAATCTTAATATGAACACATTTTCAAAAACACTGAGTTTTCTCCCTTTCATAATTCATGCTCACTGAAAATACTTTTGGTCACTTTTTCATGCACAAAAATGTTTCTGAATATAAATCACCTGCATTTATCAGTATGTATAACATGCAAGAAGGATATATATATATATAAATGCCAAAAAAAGTTACAAAATCCTTACCAAATATAAGACATGCATTTAGCTTGCTTGTTAAGTCTAATAGTATATGTTTTTGTGTAATTTTAAAGGCATTTTAATATTTATTCTGTATATTTGATTTACTATGTATTATTCCTCTATTATTGTTTTGTTTTACTGTAATGGTGCAAAGCTGGGAATTTTGGTCTTCTTTAGTATACTTAGTTCTTTAAGACCATTTTTTAAATAGTCTTTAAGCCAAATATATGATAAATTTTGTTTTAGCCAAATGTATGATTAATTTTGAAAACATGCCTTGAATTCTTCTACGTTTTAGTGCATTTATTTATTGTGCTACGTGTATTAGAATCAAGAATACCAGAATACAGGACTTATGATTTAATGTGAATCTCTTACTAACGCCCAATTACCAATTTTCTTGCATTAAAAACAGTGCTTAGAATTTGAAAGAAGTTGCCTTGCTTGGAAAATAAGCTATGTTTGAGTTGGAAGATTTATTATGTGCATATTTGACTCATGACTGGAAATTTTTTTAGCAAGTTGTATTATTTTGCATTATTTTAGTCTATGGCTAATATGTAATTTGAATTTTTACTTTCAGCTTTTCCACCCTTTTTCTTCAGTAGAACGTTGAAATAATTTAGGTCATGTTTTTGTTAAAAGTACTGTATTTGATGCACCCAAAGTGTACTATTTCAGATTGTTTGTAAATATCCCGTTATCTCACGGAACATGAGATTAGACAGAAAGTAGTTCTAGGTCACTGCTGTTTATCTGGTCCAGTTTATAAATTTTCTCAAGCTGTAAATGACACAGGATAAGGGACACTGAATGACAAGTCAACATTGTTTACATGCTGATAGGAGGCTATTTACAAATAAAGAATATCAAAACATGCAACAGAATCTTGATGAAGTAAAGTAGAATGTCTGGACATGTGGAATTGCAGAGAAATACTCTTTCGAATGACAATAAACAAACATAGATTTGTGAACCTGTCTGTGCCCCAGCAATTAATCAAACTCACCCAGGATGTTAGTCCCCAGGAAAATATTCAAGGGCAGATAGTAATTTTTCACAATGTTAAAATATTTTTATGTAAATGAAGGCACTGTTTCAACTCTTACATGTTTAGTTAGTTATAGTATAAGCAGAAAATATCTTCAACAACAAAGAAGAATAAAGACTGAATAGCAGTAAAGCCTTAAAGGACTTTTTTGCTGCATCAAATTTCAATGTTCACTTGAAAGACATGGGGAATCCCCCGTCACTACACTTTTGTTATATTTTTATTCTGAGAATAAGATATTAAATATAATTATATATAATTACACGGTTCAAACATGGTCAGATTTTGATATTCATTGACAGTTGGCAATAACAATCCATATAGACAGTTTGGTAAAGGTACATTCAGGCCTGAAGGTTATAAAGCTGAGATTGGAAACCAGTCTCAAATCTCAAGCAACTGATTGGCTGAAATGGTGACCAGTCGCCATTTCAGCCAATCAGATGCTTGAGATTTGAGACTGGTTTCCATGCTCAGTTTTATAACCTTGGGCACAGGTTAGTGTCTTGTTATAGGCAGAACAGGGCAGATATTATCTGACGTTGTCAGGAAATCACTGTTTCTCATCTATGGTCCAACATGTTCAATGGTGAACATTGGGGGATGAGATTTATTTCAAACTAATCTCATTCTGGCTTCAATACATTTGTACAAATTCTTCTCAGTTTCAATTTACCTTACCATCTTAAAACTTTAATCCCTTTGAAAGAAATAGAATTTTGTTTTCCTAACTGACCTGTAATCTTTTAATCAAAATGGTGATTAAAATAAATAATTTGCTATACTACAGCAATACATGTACCATGGTTTGAACTGATTCAGTGTTCTTGTGACCCACATACCAAGTGACACAGCATTAATGAGACCTTTTGAAGTTGATACCCATACAATGGAAGAATAACAGTGTAAAATAACAGAATACAAATTATAAAGTTGTAAACCCTTTACTCCATATATTCCTATTTTATCAAATGTGCGACCAGATCAAGATAAACGGGTACATCCATGCCGTCTGATCAGCACTGTTGAACTTCGCTTTTTGGTCAGAAATAACGTAATAAATTAAAAAGCAAGCAGTGCAGATCCTGATCAGATGTCACAGATATACTCGCTGATCTACACTGTTTTCTCACGGCATTAAGGCGATTATATGGAGGAAAGGGTGAAGTTAAAAGCTAGAATGGTTTTCTGTATGTAACCTTAAATGAAACCATGACCATAAAAAAGCACAGTTTATAAAAACCAAATAATACTTCCATTGCTATGTAATTAAATACAGATCAGGTTTTGTTTGAATTTACCAGACAACTGTGTATATTTTCTAAAGTATTGTATAGAAATTATCGCTTGAGATCAATAAATGCTTTAAACCCATTAACTACTGTAAGTTAGGATCAATGATTTTCGGCGGTCATTCATTTATTGCATGGGGTACAAGCATGTCACAATTTGTTTAACCACTTGATTTGTTAGAGAACTACCATGGTAAAAAGTAGTTCCAGCTTATTGTCTGCTCTCGAGCACTATTTACATGTACCCGTGATTTTTATCTGCCTTTCATATTTATTTAATTCTTCATGCAGGGATTTGATGATGCTTTTATTTATTTATTTTATTTTGTTACTTATATTTTTGTTTACTTTGTATCTTGTTAAGCTTTGAAATAAAGTGATTCACGAAGAAGGGATTGGTTATAGTTGATTTCCCACCATTTTCCCATGTCTATTGTAGGAAATACGGGGAAGTTTTAAGGCTTGAAAGATCATGAGTGCAGATAATAAATCACTTGGTGGGCTTTTTAAATGTTTCTAGTTCCTAGTACAGTGCCCCACTACTGTACTTCCTTAGTGGCAAATACATGTATATACTGCTCAAAATTTGTGAAGAGCCACTTTTGTACTATGGAATGTATGTTTTCCCGCTTAAATAATTTTACACTCGTGTTTCAGTTCAATAATTCAAATCAGATGACTAATCTGTTTCATCAAATAAACAAAACAAACAAAACTAAATATATCATAAACTGTTCAAAATGTTAACAACAATAATTACAAACTACAAAAGTGGCCTTATCAAATTGTGAGTAGAATATTATAGCCACCAAAGGTTTCAAAACTGAGAATGTAGACAAGCCTCAGATCTCTGCAATCTGATTGGTTGAATTTGAGCACACTGATGAGGAGGTTGAGATTTGAGACTGGTTTCTATTATCAAGTTTAACTACCTTGGAGATGTGCACACATGTTTATAATTAAGTATTTTGTGGGTTCTTGAAAATCTACATTTAAGTGGCTTTATTGTTTTCAATTTACATATTAATCACATTCAGTTTTATTATTTCAGTTTTAAATAAACCACAAAATCAGACAAAATGAAATTTTCATGAATATATAATTAATGGATTTGCTGTAGAACAAAAATGGAAAGTATTGGAAAATTTAAAACGTTTGTCATTTGAAAGACAATGTTGACTGAAGAAGTTACCAGTACATGCAGACTGGCAGAGGACATATTTTCCTTCTGATATCGGGCACATCGTATGATTTTGTTCAACCACCTTTTCTATGGGCCCTTTTAAATTTAATTTTGTTCAAATTGTTAACCAATCAGTTTAAATTGGTTTAAATTTACCTACTGGTTTATTTGAAAGACTTCTCCCATAAAAAATATTTAAAATTCTGTTTGTATGATTCATTGTAACCTGGTGATAAAAAAGTTAAACTTAGATTTTCCTTTCATATACGGTATTTGATTACTCTCCTATTCAAATGAGTATGAATGGGTCTGGCCTACAATTTGGATACCTACGTATGTAATTTACTACACTATGACTGAGGGTAGTGTGATTTTGACATTCACAGTTATTTTTAGATTACATACGTCTCAAATCTTGGGGTATCCAGTTCATTAATATTTGCCAGACTGTATCTGTTTAACAGTTGTTGATGTTTACAGTTACAGTCCAAGTCGCATGTCGTTGCTTGAACATGACTTCCTTCATTTTCTGTCTGTTGATATGTCATACATGTGTAACTCCAGATACTGAGTGGTGATTTCCAACTGCTAATATTCACTATCGAGGCAATTTTATATTAACCCTTTACCCCACAACACATGGCTGTTATCCAGTGAGCAAACAGTACAGATCCAGATTGGCTGACACATCTATGCTTTCTGATAAGGAACTACACTGTTTGCTTTTCATTTATAAGGTTATTTCTAACCAAGTACAATCCAGTGTAGATCCAGATCCATTGGCACAGATATGCCAGCTGATCTGGATCTACCCTGGTCTCACTGGCAGAAAAATGCTTATCATTTTTACTTCTAGTCACCTGGTATTTTTAATCAAGGGTAGATGATTTATAGCATAGCAATACCAAGCCAGTCAAGTTTGAGACTCCTATATCTTCTATCTCTTCTTCCATTTACTAGTCAGGACATGACAGACTCTGTCACTATTCCCTCCCTACACTTCCGAGCCAGAAATACTGTCAGAATTAATTAGAATAATCAGATTCCCAATATCAACAGCTTATCACTCTTGAATTAACCGTTTCTTCTATATATGTCTTTTATCACATGTGCCATCAGTGTAGATCCAGATCAGCTTGCACATATGTGCCATTTTATTAGGACCTCCACTGTTCACTTTTTGGTCAGAAGTAACCTATTAATCAAAAAGCAAACAGTGCAGGTCCTGATCAGACAGGAAAGGACATGTGCCAGCTGATCTGGATCTATACTGTTTGCTCATGCCATAAAGGCATATATATGCAGTAAATGGTTGGTTGTGCATTTTTGACAGACATGAAAAGGTCCTGATAACTTGCCAAGTTTATGGGGTATATTTAATATAATCGAATAGGAAATAAGTTCCCTATCTTTGTGTACTTAGTTACAAATCAAACAAGAACCGGTGTATTACTGGTGAAAGGTAGTTTTAACTGTTCAATGTAACTAGGAAGAGCTCTTTGTTTAGTGCATGCAAATAATAAGAACCAGGCAGAAATATGAACAATAATATCAAGTTCATTTCATTTTTCTTTATTTTATCATAGACATGTATATGTTTATATGTGACATTTAAAGCACAATACATATACAAATCGTTAGTAACACAAGCAAATCATTTACAACAATAAATACAGTCACACCTCTCAGATCTAATCAGGTATAGAGTATTTACAAGGTAATGAATGTTCACACATACAATTACAACAGACTAGTATTGCTTGGAAAGTTGACTTTTCCGATTTCCACACAGAAGTTTGCTAATAGTGAATGGACACTGTGCAGTGTAAAACCAGACAAGACTAAATATGTGTGGAGTTCATGCAAGGAAATTTAGACCTCCAAGGAAATCTTGTTTTCTATGAAAATACATTTATTTCTGAATTGAATGATAACTACTCAACTATTTGTGTAAAAATATGTAACTCTAAAATTGCAGAACTTTTTCAATGAAACAATCATTATTTATGATTAACCCTTTCTTCCATATATACCACTTCATGGCATGGTCAATAATGTAGATCCAGATCATCCAGCACATCTTTGGCATCTGATCAGGATCTGCACTGTTCACTTTTAGATTCATTAGGTTATTTCTGACTAAAATGCAAACAGTGCAAATCCAGATCAGATGGCATCGATGTGCCAGCTGATCTGGATCTACACTGGTCACAAGTGCGATTAAATGTGTATAAATGGAATAACAGGTTAAGATCTACGAGCAAATTGTTTTTTTGTCAATGAATGATATTAACAAAATATGTTTGTTTTATGAACACAATGAACACAAATCTCGAGTCGGAAATGATGAATGAAAAAATGCTGCAAGATATGTACCGACTCAGAACAACCAATACATTATAAATGGCAGTGTTGAAAAAAACAACAACGCAATACTAGTGGCAGTGCATAACAAAATATATTGTACATATTTACAAAATGTCAATATAACTTGACTAGAATAATCTGAGCCAGACTCCGAGAAAAACATGATTGCCAAAAAAACTGTGCTTTATATGAATAATTCATTAAACTGAAACTATATCATCGGGAAAACTTACTCGAGCCTGGCTGCAAATGATGTGAATGTGTGTGAATATTAGAAAAAAGATAATAACAAAAAATGAGATTTTTTTCTACATTTTCAAATTTCATTTTTTTTGGAGCTTTTCATTGGTTACTAAATAAACCAGAACAATAGCACTGTGTATGAAATTCACAACTTAAACAATTCATTTAGAAACCATTAAACTAAAGGAAACTTTGAAGGCAAAGTTAATAATAATTTATGAAAAATATAAATATGAAATAAATAAAATGTTTTAATGGTTAGAACACATTGAAAAACAACAATGTATTAAAGCTGCACATGAAAATGGTTATGACCAATATGTGGAGTTATATCACAGAAACTCTATCAGAAAGCCTATCATTAACCGACAGCAGCAATGCTGATGATGCTGCGGAGGCTGCAGGAGATACCCGCATTGGCAGACCCTGGACAATGTCTCGTACAATACCTCTATGTCTTGCTACTTCTACCATGGTCTGCTTTTTCTTTTGTTGACAGCATTTATTACAGCATGGACATAACCGAGTCACAGCACCAGTTGCTTTCATAATTACACCATCTACTGGTTCTAGAGATCTTAAACATTTTGGGAGGAATTCCCAAGTTTGCAGTTTCTTTGGCAGTTTGTCTTGGCATTTTCGTTGCAGTACATTCAATACAATAACAAATAGCACAACTAGTATGATAACAGCCCCAACGCATATTGATGGTATAAACCCAGCAAGAGAGAGGGCAAATACACCAGCAGGGAATAAAACAAACATAAATATTAGGTAAGCCACTGCAAACCAGCGGTATTCTGCAGTTACAGTTCCTAAAAATTTTGCACACCTTATTGGTAGATTTCTCATTGGTTTGATAGGGTAGTATAAAATAATGCCCGAAATATTGAAAAACAGGTGACAAAGAGCAATTTGCAGTGCTACGGGCAGTTGGTCCCCAGAGGCTGCCATTGCGGCTAAGATGCCAGTACCGGTTGTGCCAATGTTTGATCCTAGAGTTAATGGATACATTCGCTCGACCTTGATCATTCCAATGCCAACAAGTGGTGTTAATGCCGATGTGAACACTGAACTACTCTGAACAAGTAGGGTCATCAGTGCTCCGACAAGCATGGCGACGTAACCTGTCAACCAGGAAAAGCATCCTGGGAAGTCGGAGTTCAGCGTTTTCTTGATGACTTTAGCGATGGATCCTTGAAGCATGGAGTTGAGAAGTTTGACCATGAATACAAGACAGGAGCAGAGCACCAGCAGTGAGAAGATCAGTAAAATCACCCCCGCCATCGTCTCGTTCATGTCGATCTGGCTGAACAGGCTCTGACCTTAAGTAAACAGCAGTAAGTGTCTATTAATAGACTTTTAATGACATCAGTTATTCTCAAGTTACATGCAACTGTGGAGAAATAAAATCTCTTGTTGCTCAAATCAGGTTTCAAGTGTTTTTCTTTTCAAAATAATGTTAGATCAGGTTATTTTTTAAGTATACTTAATACTAGAACTAAACAGAGAACTGATTTCAAGTCTGAAACATGTATCAGTGTTCATGTATGGCTATTAATAGATTTTATCAAGCTATTACTGTAATTGATCATAATCAAACTGTAACCAAGTCAGTATTCATGAACAACTATGAACTGATTATATCAAACTGTAATTAAGTCAGTGTTGATGAATGTCTATTATATAAAAGTCAGTGTTCATAAATGTTTTTAATATCAAACTGTAACCAAGTACTCAAGACTGTGATTTCTTTATTAAAGTTTATTTGATTATACCAAGCTAATTAATTGCATAAGACTGCTATTTCTTTGATTAACTTACATTTCTCCAGAGGGAATTTTTCAGTAACGTTGACCAGTTGTGTTGTATTGACAAGCTGTACTGTTGTTGTTCCATTAATGATTACTGTCTGGTTGGTTTCCATGGTGATGTTTTTTAGTACTTCTCTCTCCTCATAGACGCAGTATTTCTACAAATAGCATCATGAACTATTGATTGATTATTGTCTAGGAATTTTCAGACATCAAGATAAAACTAGTCTAATCCAGTGTGACGTAAACACAATGTTTACCAGACAATTCTTCACGTATACCAGGATTTATTTCATTGGCAGAAGTTATGTTACTGCTATAATAAATCCCCTTTTCAAAGACAACTTTAAATTCCAGATAGTGAAGAATTCCAGATATTCAATTTTTCCACATTTCAGTCTACCCTTCACTTTATTTGAGATGACTTTTATAGCATGGGCTAACAGTGTAGATCCAGATCAGTTGGCATGTCCATGCTGTTAATCAGGATCTATAATGTTTGCTCTCAGATTCATTAGGTTATTTCTGATGAAGGTCAGAACAGTGTAGATTTAGATCAGAAAGAATGAATGTGCCAGCTGATCTGGATATACACTAGTCCCACATGTGTTAAAATTGGTATATATGGAGTCAAGGTTAAAAAAGCTATACAATTAATCAAATCCTTAAGTTACGAGTCATGTTCCCAAATTCAAGAGAAAATCACAGCAGCAGTGGTCCAACCATTTATCATTGAGGATGACAGCTATGAAAGACATTATGTTGCATATATAAATATTAAATGTTTCCTGTTATACTGCTAATTATTCTCTTTACAACAAAGGTCAGTATTTAATCATTACGTAATAACCAAAATAAGAATGAAGGACTTCTAGAGGTTGTCTAATGCAATACCACACATTAAATCACACAGTAGTCAGACAGTGTAATGTGCAGAGGAGTCAAGGACATCGTGAACTCGTGTACTTCATAACATCTGTGAAGGCATATAAAGGTAACATACCTTGATGAGAGATTTATTCAGGTATTCTGTGCGACCTTCTGCAATCTTGTTGATAACATCTTTGTCAATCTGTGATGTAATAATGCCAAATTAGCTCATTACATATGAAACATTATTTTTTGGTAATAACTTTTACAAAATGCCTAATCTCATTTTTTAAAAAGTTTATAGTTGAAATTTAGACCTCTTAAATGCAAACTTATTGGACAAAAATTAATGTTCCGAGCGTTTTCCTTCTTTATTAGGGGCTGAACGCCTTCCCTTTAAAATTTCTTTAAAACAATACAGGCTCCCCAAAATTTACACTTGAAAAGAGGTTTATTCATTGTCATTTGGAAGCCAAATCACAATGTTTTCCCCAAATTTAGATAGGATAAGTACCTTGTCCTTTCTTTGAAAAAAATCTGATTGTGTAAAGTATCTATAATACTGCTAAATTCTTCATGCTTACTACTTCGTGCTTTAGAATAAAGTTAACTTAAATTTCTAGAAGTATACTTTTATGTTATATATACCTGAACAATGAGTTTGGCAAACGGCTTTGTGATAGCAGACAGAAGTTCTTGGTTCCCTCCCTTGTAGCTCTCTAGTTTACACGCCCTTACAATAGCACCTGTCAGATGGTATAGGTATCCTAAACAATAAAACAGAACATACCTCCATTACAACACATTCCTGGACAGCTTAACATTAGAATCCAGTTCTGAAACAATTATTACACCCCGTTACTGTCAAAGCTGTTTCAAACGCTCAAGAAATGCACACTTCACTGATACAATATCTAGAATAAATGCTTGAACATCTGGTAAAATGTCTAAAAATATTTTCAAGCATTTGAAATTAATAAATTTATCATTTAAGATTGTACATGTATTTATTGTGATTGTACATGTATTTATTGTGTTAGGTTACACAGCCATGTTTCACCACAAGTTTTCATGTTTATCGATCAACCATGCATATTAAAGAAATAACCATGTTCCTACCTGTTGTCCATTCTAGTGGTAGTAATACTAGCACTGTGAGCCAATTAAACATGTCATGTACTGTTGCTCCAGCAAAGGCTCGACGGAACTCGCGCCTATCACTGGACTGCGCCATAGACACAATGGTGTTTGTTACACTTGTTCCAATGTTGGCACCCATCACGATCGGTATGGCAGGCTGAACACTGATTACTGTAGGAAAAGTAAAACAAGTGTGTCACTCATTGTACCATTACAGGTTATATGTTCACAATAGTATATTCCATTTATTGTTATTGTTTGTAAGGGTATTTATTTTCAATGCTCATTTCACAAGACACGTATTAATAGTGTATCAAGACCCAGGAGCCTGGACCCAAGATCATAAAATTGAAATCTTAGACAAGTCTTTAAATCTCAAGCAACTGATAGGTTGAAATACAGACCATAAAAATTGGAGACCAGTCTCTTTATCTAAAGTATCTGATTGGGTGGAAAGGAGACTAGTAACCTAATACACCACTTACTTCCAGAAGCTACCATGGTAACAATGATGGATGTAGAAGTGCTTGAACTCTGTACCAGCACAGTGGACAGGATGCCAATCATGAGGCCAGCAACGGGGTTCCTCAAGAGCTCACTGTTAGTAAATACACCTCCTAAAAAATTACAAAATATGGAGTTTTTCATCTACACTGCAACAAGGCTTCAACTGTATTCTTTTCACCAGCTTAGAGCATTAATTCATCAGGTGTTATTAACTCTTTACTCCATGAATAAGACTTATATCCCATGAGCATATTTCTGAACAAGTCTTTTAACTAAAAAAGGCAATAATCTAAGTAATAAACTTCTTACTTCTCAGTCTAGCATGGTTGGTTGACGAGATATCTGAACTGGATTTTTTGTTTTTATGATTATATGTTTCAGTTAGGATTTCCTTAAATTTATTTAGTTTTTTATTATAAAAATTGAAATGGAGTTTGTTTGTTTGATAATCATTTTAGATTCTTCTTTTGCAACAAATTCACTTTAAATTATGTGCATCAAGCAAACCTGCAGTTTTCCCTCCAAGGATCCTGAAGGCGGAGCTGAGGAAGTCCAGTGAGCAGATGAAGAGGTAGAGAAGCCCCAGGAGAGCCAGGAACTTCCCCACGCAGTCCACAACAACATATCGTACCTTGCCACATGCTGTACGGTCTGAAATTTACAATTTTCATATAATGAAATTTAGAACAAACAAATAATTATACATTTTAACTTAGCAATACAATTAATTTAATAAATTCATTTTTTTAATAATTGAAAAATTCAGAAGTTTTGGAACGTTTTACTTTTATGAAAATCAATTTAATAAGCAGATTAAATACATTTTTAAAAATTAAATATAGTTATTAACTTATTGTAGAGTTAAATCAAAAAAATGATTAAAATTTAATTTCAAAAAAATTTATATTGCATATTTTTATATTTGACATCAGAAATATTTGAATGCAACAAATTCAGAAACATTTAGCAAAACCTATAATATATAATTCTCATATCAGGCCAGGTAGATTTACGAACTGACACTTTCATAAAAGTGAAGAAATACAAATCTTCAGCACTACTAGCATGTGCTAGATTATTGACATGTGCTTTAATTGGTACCTATATAAGATAAGGTAATTACTTAGATAGTATTATTACATTGTTCAATGTAATAATCTACAGTAGTCTTGTTATAGAAAAACTGCAAGATGTTGTTGTGTTCTTTGATTGCTCCAGTAATCTGAGCATGTGTAGCTCTTCCTCAGCAGGGTCAGATGCACGATATCCAGAGAGGGGGTCCGTTTGGGGCATTATAGGGTATTTTTATGATAATTTCCCTTTATTCCAAAATCATCTAGAAAATTAAATATTGTATGCTGCCCAAAAATGAGCTTTGCACAAACCCCGCTGACCCCAATCTGCATCCGCCCTTGCTCATTACATAAATTTCGTTTCCGAAATTTTTATTTTATTTTGAGAAACTGTCAATCACATGATGTTGACTGCATTCATTGATGTTCATTGATGAATCGATGGATAATTGATTGATTACCCACCAGTCCAGCTAAGACCAGTTTCAGGAACCGTGACGTCATCATCTTCATCCCAGAAACTGCCAGTGCTTTGACTAGAAAAGCTCCCAGATCTCATACGACCGGTTTCATCTTCCCCTTCCAGTTCCCTTAGGGGATCTTTTTCACAATATTCTGGGGGCAGCTCTAACGGTCCAACCCACGAGGCGCCAAATGGCAGCACATTGTCCAATTTAGAGGGCACCTGCCAATTGTTGAAATGTGTCATTTCCAGAATAACTAACAATTCTAACTAAAAGTTGAATGAAAGTCAATAGAAAAATTATTCTTACCTCATCATCAGAGTCCATTAAATCGAACGGTACTTTCTTTTCCTCAATTATAACACACGTTTCTTCTATTGGAAGAAACATTTTCGCTTGAAATCTATCGTCCATTGAAGTTACCGCATGGTCTTACTACACACATTTATAGTAAAATTTGTATATATTCATACGCGGCCAAGGTTATCCGCGGACAAAAGAGTTCACAGTTGGAGTAGAATTAACTGGACTTTTCTGGAGCATGAATCATCGTTTCTGTAAATGAATTCCTTAAATTCTACACTTCCTCGAAAGACTTACCTTATCATACTGTTTTTATAATTATTCTTAAAATATATTTAAAAATACTACAGGCCGCATTACGCACCAGCAACGCGCTGGCAGCATGAATGAAACATGTGTACGGGTATGACGTAATTCCTTCACTGCTGATACAAGTGGGATTGGTTAAAGAGATCGATTATTCGAGTAGAATCAAGTTAAGTATGCAAAACCAGCAATTAACGTGCGGGTGAGCTTAACAGTACGTTGTGGACAATTATCAATAAGAGGAGATCTATTATTTCAGGGGCGGATCCAGGATTTCAGCGAGGGGGGTTCAACTTAGCGAATCACATTTTTAACAGAGGTAATTGGTTATTTTGTATGGAGCTTGAACATCAGCACCTCGGACACGTCCAGGATTCTCTATAAATAAAATTTGTAAGAGGCCCAAATGAACTTGTAGGATGCCTAACTAATCAAGAGGTCCGGGGGCCTGCTTCCTCGGAAAATGTTGAAAATCTTTATGCTAAATCCTGCATTCTGGGGGTATTTTTTAGCATGATTTGGACTTCCATACTTCATTTCAACTATTTCCCTGTGAACAGTAGTGATGAAATTAAAAGCACTCAGATCCAAATACTCCATCTCATTATTTGAATCAAGATTTGCGAAACACAGTGTTTCAACTTCCATAAAATAAATTTATGAACGTTAATATGCCGAGTCCAGAGTCAACTTTAGTGATGGCATTATAATACTCTATAAATAAACAGTGTGTACGGAGAAAAAAAATCCGATTTCCTATTCCGTACGAAATTATATACACTTTGAATTTCGGTTTTATTCATTGTTTTTGATGTTGAACGTTGAAAATCTTTATTGAAGTAAAGAAATTAGACAGTTACTTGAGTTTTCAATGTATTTAAACTTCCCCATACCATCTGCCTTAGCCAGTCCAATGTACAAATTGGGATTTGAACGTCATTATTTTAATGAATATCTAATAAGGTAGACATAAATATCAGATTGTATGATCTTGGTCTACAATAGTTAAAATGAGACATAACGTTCGCTTTAACGCCTAAGACCGGATAAATCCAGCCAGGGACTTTTCAATAAAATATTATTCAATAAAATAACCCGCAAAGCTTATCGGGCATGATCGACGATAGGTCGTTGGCGCGCCAAGATAAGTGCTGTTACTGCCCAATTGTACTGGCCATCATAGTGAAGAAGTGAGGAAAACATCTGGCTATCAGGAAAATGCCCATTTAATTCCGGAAAAAGGAAAACAATCTGACCGAACTTTCCCAAAATAATGCGATTTTCTGCGTAGACAATTAACTTTTTTAAATTTGAATTAACGCTTTGCATACCGAACAATACAGACCAAAATGAAGATCTTGGTGTACTCTTCGTGATGCTATGAGGAAGAATATAATAACATGTAACTGAAAGTCTGTTCTATTGTCTTTATGATCAACATCAGTATCATGTGTACTTTATGCGCGAGAAATATAAACAACTAACATTAAATATTCAATATTTAAATAGGATTTAGAATTCAGGGCAAATAACAGCAGTAAATGAATCTGAACTTGTTAATTTCAATTTAACACGTTAAAGTTACGTTATTAGAGGGCCTGCAATTATACTCTATGCCATGTCCTCTTTCATTTTCTGAAAAGTCTTCTTAATTGTCGCATATATATTATCTTCGTTAAGATCCGTAGAGTTCCGGGCTGTGCAGAAATCCAGGAACGAAGGATCGCCCTGCACCTGTGCACTTTGACCACTGTTTTCTCTCCGATTTCTTCCTCTTTCATAGTCGAAGCTATCTGACCTTTCTGGTAACTCATACAACACATCAATCCTGTCAAAATCAGGAGATTCTCCGTGTCTCCGAACACTACCACCAGATGCTTGGCCACGCGGAGCATAGCGATCATCATAACTATTGTTCAAGTCTGACTGGTGTAAATCATGCTGACGTAATTCAGTGTTTATAATTTCCACGTCGCCCCCAATAACTCCGCGCCATGTGTAACTTGTGCCAGGTGAATCAAACACATCGTTGGTCGTTCTACGCGACGGTGTGTTCCTCCATGAGTTCGCGGAGCCCATCCGTATAAGACGTTGAGTTCGCCGAAACGGAGACTCGGCGTCCAAGTCATACACGGTGTCGTACATGATTTCAGAGTGTGGTGGGGAGATCCGGACTGACTCGCTTTTAGCACTGTAGTTGACGCTGTGGACATCTTGGTGGCTGGAACTGTGGTCAACAAGGCGAGAATGTTTGTCCCCGCTCGGCTGTCTGCACCTGTACACAGACCAATGTTATAATTACTCTCATTAATGATATAGGATTTTAATAGTTCACTGTCAACCTCGTCCAGGCCGAAAATTAGCCGCTCTTAAAATCTAGTGACCCCTTTATTCGTATTTACTTGGTAGAAATTATTTTTGTTTGTTTGTTTGTTTGTTTTATTTTGCGCTAATGTATATGGGCTGCAAAGAAAAAAGAACAATCAATAATTGATTAGTAATACGAAGACCAATATGAGACACACATTCTTAGGCCTAAAAGCATACACTGGTCAACGTATTGCGACTTACCTACAAATAAGATATACGATGAGGCCCAGTATTAGAACGCAGACCATGCCAGACACGAAGCCGAGTACCATGTACATACCTGAAACAGCTTGAAGAATGAATTTCACAATCAATTATTTATTTAACAGAATGTAAGACAATGAAA
This sequence comes from Corbicula japonica, assembly GCA_038501625.1. Taxonomy (NCBI): domain Eukaryota; kingdom Metazoa; phylum Mollusca; class Bivalvia; order Venerida; family Cyrenidae; genus Corbicula; species Corbicula japonica. Next base: position 4,398,055 of record JAZAYU010000043.1, on the reverse strand, counting down.
AATGGATAATTCACCAGAGTAACAGCTGCCTCAGCCGATATCAGAGACTAGAATTCAAGGCAAAGGCCGCGAAGCATTCAGAGATTTAACCTTTTTTTTTCAAAAAGATCTAAGCACTGCATGGTACTTACAGTCAAACCTGTCTTAAGCAGCCACCCAACGGAGTGACAAAAAGTGGCTGCTATTCACAGTGGCTTTTAAAGACAGGTGAAAATGAGAACAAATATCAGTTTAAGACATTCAAACTGGCTGTTTTAGACGGGTGGTTGCTATTCGCAGGTGGCTGCTAAGGCAGGTTTAACTGTATATCAATGGAACTCGAAGTTGCGATAGTGAACACTCGGTGATGCGATACAACGATGCCGAATGCGCGAAGCGCCAACAGACAATATGGAAGCCGCTATAGTTAACAGTTGAAGCCAAACAATGGACAGTGTAAATCCCGTCTTTGGCATTGTATTCTGAATTCCTTAATAGCGCGATTGTAAGCAATAGATGGCACGAGAAGGCGATGTCGATGGTGCGTCGAGACATTTGCGGTAAACGCCCGACGATTCCGACAGCGCGAGTTTATGACAATGGTCGATGAATCGACGATGCAGTACCATCGCCGTGATCGCGTTAACATCCGACAGCGCGATGAGATTTTCTTGAAGGTGGAATGCAGACTATACTTATAAAGTGGCTCCTTCACCACCGTGCTTCGTGCATGACCTATCATTTGCTTGAAAATGTCAGAATTATCGGAAATTTATCAATGACCCAAAATATTTTTGCACAAATCTTCTAAAAAGAACTCCGTTAGTTATGGGAACAGCAAACACAAATTTCTAAATCTTGGAATAAGTTTGTATAGGTCACAGGCACATGACATGGCCATGGCAAAAAAGTAAAGACTTAAGATTTTATTGAGGTTTCGGATACAATTATTCACGAGCGATAACGAACTTCATACGGTCAATATTTACGTAATGTATTAATTGATTAATCATCTACCAGTGATTACTGCAGATGTGAGAAAAACCTCAGGAATCACATACCAGCAATAATACAATCATTCTGACAGTAGTGGTGGCTTATTAACAGTTCCGATTAATACACAAGTACAAGTTACATATTAGCCCTTAGAACTTCAAGATACCTGAAGAATATTGATGTCCATCAGTTTATGCAGTTTACATTGTGCGTGCCTAAGTGCGTGCGTGGGTTGTTTTGTTGTTGTCATTCATTTATAAATGTGACAAGCCCATTCTTAACAAATTCTTACTCCTTCAAGGACACAAATATCCAGTTTCTTACCATGTGAATGGGAAAAATGCTAAAAATTTGTAAAACTGCTAGCTAAATGGGATTTGTTAAACCGGAGCCCAAAATGAAATATAATCAAAATCTGTGCAATTAGTAAATATTTCCAGTGACAGAATAGCCACATCGGGCATTCTTATAATTCTTGTTAAAAGTACTAATGATGTACACTTTTGTTTTCTTTTTTTTCGCGTGTTTGTTCATGTTGGAAAAAAACTTGCTTGTATCATTTTATAAATAGATGCAACGAACAAAATTTAATGTACCACATATTAAGCGAGTAAAATTGAAAGAAATAACTCTGGTAAGAAAGATAACGCTTATACAAAAAGCGACTTATAAATACATTCTTAATTCACTTGACACACGAATGTGGCATAACAATTCATCGTATACTGTGAAAAGTCCATAAACAGAAATGCTGGGAGTACACAAGTCCGCAGAAAATACATGTTGATAGACCAGAAGAAAGAACGCCATAGCTGTTCAGCGGGATGAACTCATTCAATGGTGCTTTAAAACTGAAACCAAATTCTCAGCCAGTCTGGTGTTGGACTGTATGAGATTTTGTTTAAAACACTGAAAAATGTAACCGTATTTCAAGTGTAAAAATGTACCCGTAACACTGATTTTCAGTTGTTCTGTAAAAATTCAGCTGATGTGTTTTTAATAATGTCTGTGCAGTGAATGCTATATATGTATTATCTTTAACCGGTAATATCAAATCTTGTTAAATTTTCATTTAAAATTTTAAAATGTAATAAAGTTAAAGCAAACATGAATCTTATATTATGGCGTTCTTTACATATTGAATGCGAGTATTACGGTAAAAATCATCACAGATATGAACTCACCTGAAAAAGTATTTGCTACAAATAAACATGCCGCAATGCATTACACGATGACATATTCCCCTATCCGTAGCTTAACTGTATTAAACATTTTACCGCTAATCCTCATCCGATTTAAACATTTCTCACTTATCCAGTCTGTCCACCTTGCAGTCATCAAGCTTTATACCGAAAAGTTTGTCGTGGATTAATAAGGACTGTTAGCAGTCGTTGAATCAAAGCAGTCGCGAACCCAAGGATCTTACCCCAACGGCGCATTGTGCCAAATGATCAAACAAACCTGGTTCTTTAACCGGCTATTCTCAGAGATAGAATATATTGTGTTAGCAGACAGATGGGTAGATCTCTTGTTATTAAGGAACTGATTGACTGAGGAATTTTACTTACACGTGAATACCAGCACTCCATTTTTATCGGACGTCTCGGTGGAAGCCGTGACGTCAGTGCCGACGCCGCTTTCGCCTACCGTGGTCAGGTTGTCATCATACTCGAATGTACCGTCAGACCGAATAGAATCGGCCGCCGGGATCATATCACTCCGCCCACGTTTCCTCATGTAATCTAACGGCATTTAAAAAACAAGAAGCATCATATTATATGAACGACTTAATTAAATTTTATAATTATTATTATTATTATAATTATTATTATTATTATTATCGGTATTTTGATGATGTATATTCGCACTTACGAACAATGATCTGGTATGTTAAAAGTCTTACCGTACTGACAGAGATAATATTTCTGCATGTCACACTTTTCAGCTGTAATATCGACTGCATTTCCGGTGGTGCGTGTGATCACTGCGCAGGTCTGACTTGCACTGGCCAGTGCTGACATTCTTATTGCCTGACCTGAAAAAAAAAACGTGGTCCATTTAATAATCTGTTTTTGTAAGAATTTCAGCTATGTTTGACTTAAACATTTGGTGATTTTTTACTGCGACTTAATTGGTCAAATGATTTCTGTATTCGTCATGCACCTGAAACGGTATTTCGGGTAACGTTTGCTTATCTATCAATTAGGGCTATGTATGTTTTTTGAACTTTGGAAAGAAAAATATGAAATGTATGGAAACTTACCTATAACTCTGTTATTTTGTTATATATTTGTTTAGCTTCACATACCATTAACCCAACGCCAATTCCTATTTCTGCGTAACGCCAGCCAGAATCCCCCAACCGGAAGTCTGTCAAGGTCATTCCTGAGCTCTGATACAAGAGAGTCTTCTAAAACGGCCAAACTTCCGTTCATTGCCAGACATCCGGCTACCGCATCATCCCATGTGGCAGGCAAGCTGGACCACCGGAAGCACGCGGTAGAAAGTCCACATTTATCATCATCTTGAAATCTACACAGGTACCGTGAATGCATGTTGCAGTCTGCACTTACAAACTGAAGTTCTTCTTGTTTAGAGCTCCTGCGGAGAAACGCGCAGTCATACTTCGGGTTCGGTTCTTGGTCCGCCCACGAGATACTTCGTTGTCCTGAAAACAGTTTTAATGTAGGTGCCCATGTCATGTAGTATTGCACATCACGCTAAGGCAAAATAACTTTCTAGCATCGGTCACTCACAGTCTCAAAGTTTCTCTGAAACTCACTGAAGGTGACGCACAATTTTGTTTAAGTATTAAGTGTTACACCATGTTCGCAAAAGCATTTACATCAGCCACCAGCCGTGTATGCAAATTACTTACTTTCAATCTAGTGAAATTATTCAAACCAAATTTGAACTAATGAATAGGAGCATATTGATACATTTTGGAGTTTACATGGAATAAGAGAAAGAGGCAAATTTATTAATTGAAAAACGGCAAAAACATATTATGTTCTTTATCTACCTAGGTATTTTGTTTATTAAAATTTCGAGATAGTATCATATCCGCATGTATTTGTGATTATTTAATTTACCCGGTTTATACAGCGAGACAGCGGAGTATCCCCCACACATGTCTGTGCTCGGTGACCGGCATGGTATGTGGCACACTCCGGGCTCACTACTGGACACGTTGGCCAAGTCTTTGCTGCAAAGGCAAGTGTCGTTCTAAAAAAAAGTTGAATTATAAGTAATATAATGTAGATATTGGGAATAAATTACAAGCCATCCTCCCGCTTATAAAAACTACATTACATGTTTAGTCCGATTCAAAATAAAATTATGTTTTCTTTACATTTTCATTACATTTCAGTTTACTTTTTCTTATTATTTCATAATACGTGTAAATGAACATGTGTCCTTACCTGCAGTCCGATGACTCCTTCCCAGTTACATATTAGAGAGCATTTCTCTGGTGTTAGAGCTGCTACCTTGGTTCCAGCCAGTCCTGGTTCATGCTGCATACATCCTCTGCGGCTGTAATATCTACCGTCAGCTGAAAAGTTTAATTAAACTCGACAGTCAGTTTCTTTACGATTTCAATGCTCATTCCATGTATCTTTATGAAAACATACTTTATACGTCTTAACATCACATCTATGATATGAATATAATTTTATCGTAATTTTTCTTAGTCACTGAAATTTAGTTACTATAAAAACATATTTCATTTATCCCAAAGGTAAGCATTCTGCTGTTAACGTATTAATCAAAATGAAACTTTTGAAGCAGATAAACCCTTTTTTCAATATAAAAAAGGAATTTCCAAGACAGTTATCCTTATCACTTCTTAAAATAATCTACTGTCAACAATTAGGTATAATTTGTGTCACTTAATTTCTTATACAAGATGACCCTGTATCGAACTCGACTTATTGTCAAGATTTACAATGTGAGCAAGTATTTGTGATAATCGGGCGAATGTGATCTCTGCTGTGTTGACAAGTTTGGCCTCTTCATGTTCAATCGATGAACGCTGGTAGACACATTATCATAATAAAAAAAGAGAAATCAAAATACTATGAATCATCACTGTCTTATTTACGGTTCCAACTAGAGTTTTGCACGATTGGTGAAGACTTTCAGAGGGTTTGAGATCTTGTTTAGACATTAAGGTCCTAGATTTCAGCCAATTAGATACTTGAGATTTGAGATTGGTATCCAGGTTAAGTTTAGTACTCTTGGACATTCGAAGCATTATGTCTGTTACGGGTATCATTAATAGATATTATACAGAAAACTGTTTCAAGTTCTGCTAGCATCATTAACAAACCATTGAACCCTGTAGTTGACCGGCCACGCCATTCCCAAAGACTCTGTTCCAAAGAAGCTCCTATCCACAGCTCTTCTCCGATCCCAAGTATCAACGGCATTGACCGAACCTCTTTGAGGAATGTGTCAAGGTTATCCAAGATAGCTAGGTGGCCCCCAAATTCCTGACAGTTATTTCGTGCAACGTTCCACGTACTTGCTTCTCGAGATCTTATGTATTCCGAGCCTGAAATTAAAATCTTTAAATTAAGTTCAACATGCATTACTTAGTGACAAATAAACACACTGTTATCTACCGTTCTTGGGCAGCAACCGTATAATTATGTTCTACTCAATTACAATCAATGTAAAAAAACAAACATTTTATTTTTCACTGAAGTTTAAAAACTTGAATTACTTAAAGATGAATTCAAAATGCAAGTGGGTAAAACGCCAGCAATAGGTTTACCCACAACAAAATGGGTTCTTTTTGTGCATCATGAAACTAAATGAGGCGACTGCCATGTATCCGTTACACTATTACACTACCGTCCGGTTTGCCTCGTCGCACCTATTTAACAGTTACGGTCCTGCTAGAATCATTCCGGCTTACCTGCCGACTCCAAGAGGAAAACAGTGATAGCTATGAAGAAACCATCCATTTTACAATAACATAAATCCCATAGAGAACGCAGTATGGACAAGTTTGAAATGAAACTGTATAATGTACTTACTGCCTGTAAGAGGAAGTCCCACTTCAGGATACTTGCTACAATACGAACTTACAACTCTAATTAGTTAACCACTGTATGTCATTTACGCTTACGTTGTTTGACATGTTGCGGTCGCCTGAATGTCCTTAGTCTCTGCACGTGCAACGCTCACTGTTCCGGCGAGAGCTACATGACATGTATACCTAGATTCTTTGTATATTGGATGTAATTTGTATCTGGAAATAGATTTTAATGTTCGACCAAATAACACTGCGCGAATTTCTGCTTTCTCCAAACTGAGTTTATCGGCGCTTGCGTGCAACGTTTGTCATTGCGCGATTGGCTGATAACACATTACTTATGTTCAAATAATATTACCACTTGAAACTGCTTGCATTTTCCAAAGGGACTTCCAAAAAGAACACTTAAAAGATATTTCTGTTGAAGTCGCAAGAGACAATTAATTTTATTGTAATGAATCTTTTTTGTGGAAAATTGCGCAAATATAAACAGAACAAAATACTAAACATACAATGCGCGAATTTATGACCGCGCCAAAAAGTTGTTCCAACGTTCTTCCCATGCCGCCACTGTCCCATTTCTCTTAAAACTGGACAATACAGTCCATGGACTCGACACTTAATTAAAAACTCATACATTGATTATCGCCTTTGTAAGTTAATAGCTTAAGCGAGTATTGTATTTCCTAATTTCTCCTATCGAGTTAATTGAACAGAGATCTGTATCGATAGGGGACTTTTGTTTTCTACTAAGATTAAATAAAGCTATTTAATCTCACAACACTTTGAGTGACTTGTTTAACCTAGATGATACCTTTTTGTTTTGCAAGCTTGCATAATAATTAATTAATAATAAAGAATATTTATTAACATGTGCAAATGACGTCCATTCGGATAGGGATGTCGGAAGCCGACTTGCAGCAACATTCTGAAGGTAAAACTGGTATTTTATGGAATAACTGTTATTCTTTACACAAAGGAGTTCAGCTTTCAGTTATGTCTAAACATGTCGTCCTATTTCAGGTCACAGAAGCAAAGAAAAATGGCAAATACGCTTTCTGGAGAAATTAGGGAGCAGTCTTCGGGAGCAGCAGCGTTCAGGACAGCATTGTGACGTCATCGTAAAAGTAAATGGGGTCACCTTCCCTTGCCACAAAGCAGTGCTATGTGCAGTTTCGCCTTACTTCACCGCCATGTTCTCACATGATATGAAGGAGTCACGTGATTCCATAGTGGTATTGCACGAGACAAAAGCAGACCTTTTTAAATTATTACTGGATAATATATACGAAGGAAAAGATATTGTCACTGAAGAGAATGTGCACGAGATTTTGGAAGTAGCGTCTTTGATGCAGATTGAAATGTTGATGCAAAGAATCGAAGAGTATTTTAAGGGCATACTGACAACCGACAATTTCATAGATATTTGGTACGTTGCGAAAAAATATAGTTGTAAGAATCTGGAAAGAATGATCTGGAAATTTATGACGCAAAATTTTTGTAGTTTAGTAACAACGGAAGAATTTTTCATGTTGCCATTCGAAACGTTCTTCGAGTTACTGAAATCAGATGATCTGGTCGCCAGGTCCGAGGAAATGATTTGTGACGCCACGCTGAAATGGCTCACAACGGACGTCAACAACCGGAAGGTACACGCGCCAGAACTGATGTCCGCTTTACGACTTCCGCTTTGTTCCGCCAATTACATACTGAACAGATTCCAGCAACAAGATCATATGAATATTTTCCCAGACATTGGAACTGTGTGTCAAGAAGCACTAAAATATCGCATGTGCTTGGCTCATAAACAGAACTACACGTCTTCACAGACGACGCAAAGAAATGCCAGTAGGCTTGATGACGTTATGGTTGTGATCGGCGGAACAGACACGTCCGAGTATTCCGGATCTGGAATGCGTTGCTATAGTTTCCACAGAAAAGAATGGTACACGTTACCCCCAGTACCAAAGACAATCGGTCCGCACTATGCTTTATGCACCTACGGAGACGATATTTATGTTTCAGGCGGCCAGTACTTCCGTGAAGCATTCTGCACGTTTATGTCCGCCACGTGCACGTGGACAACGCTCTCTAAAATGATCAATGGCCGATTCCAACACGCTATGGTGGCATCAGGCGATTCCATTTATGTTATTGGTGGGGAGGGAAGCTCAGCAGTCGGCGATATTGACGAGTATCAGGTGAACACAGGATTGTGGGAAACGTCCGGACAACTTCTCGACAACATCTCCTACACATGTGCAGCAGTTGTCGGAAGCAAAATACTGATTTTTGGTTGTAACAACACAAACAACAAAAGTAGCGATTGTACACAGATTTATGACACGTTTAGTAAGCAGGTTACACGTGTCAATAATATGAACATGCCTGGCATTGGTGCACATGTCGTCACGTGTGACTCGTTGATCTACGTGATAACAGCAGACGGCCGTGTGTCTAAACTCACTGACGAAAGTACGATTGAACATACAGGAACAATTCCGCATTTTCATCCCAAGAGATTTTCGATCACTCAATATAGAGGAATGTTTTATATTGTGACATGCTCCAAAAATTCTAAAGAAGCGCAAGATGAGACAAAAGTGATCGTCGTTGACCCAGCTGGGCTGGGTGTTCTAGGAACGGCCGATATTCCGCCGGAGGGAGCGCAAGCCTGGCTCAGTAACGGTAGCAGATTGGCTTGTGCAAGGATAACGATTGGCAAACATCATTTAAACGAAACAAAACGAGTTCCTTAGAAATCGAAAAAAGGGAGGAAATGTGAGACAATGCGTTAACGTTGTGTAATTGTCACACTGAAATCCTGGGCTCCTTATATTCTGTCAAAGCAGGAATCTAGACCTACAAAGCTAAGCTTCTAGATTCCTGGTCAAAGAATGTTGTAAAAGATTCCATTGAAATCATATGCTCATAGAAAGGTTAAAATCTATTGAAATCCTGGGCTATCTTCTTAAAGAATAATTCTGTGATAGTAACCAGGACAGGGTAAAATCTAAGACCAACACTTATTGCAGGGGTATGTGCTGCACAGCTCAGTGTTATGCTAAATATGGCAAAGTACTAAAACCAACATTGAATGACATGTGTCCCTTTATATAACTTTAAAAAAAGTTTGTTCATCAATAACTATCGGAGTTCTTAGGAACACACATAAACATGTTTCTTATGCCAATACAAAAAAAGACAATGTACATTCTGTAATATTTTTATACAGTTTTTCACATACAAACTGAAATCTACATAAAACATCAACATTTCACCAAGTTATTCACATCAACACATTTATATAGCATGCAATCCTTATTCATATTTTAAATTTCAGTACAATTAAACCACATTGATTTTAGTTTGTGGGCTACAGAACTTAACGTATTCACAAACGAAAGAAACATTTTTTCTATTCAACTAGATAAAAAGGTTATTATTTACCAGTTATGAGTAGATTTTAACCCTTTCCTCCATATAAATGCCTTTATGGCTTAGGCGAACAGTGTAGATCCAGATCAGCTGGCATATCTGTGCCATCTGATCAGGATCTGAATTGTTCACTTTTTGATGCATTAGGTTATTTCTGACCAAAAGGCGAACAGTGCAGATCCTAATCAGATGGTACAGTTGTGCTGGCTGATCAGATTCTACACAGGTTGGTTGATCTGAATCTACAATGTTGCAAATGTGATCAAACGCTTATATACAGAGTAAAGGGTTCATGTATTTCATGGGGATACCACATAGTACAAATTTGCCTGTATTGAAAAATCACAGTGAAACAGGAAGACCAGTGATTCAGAAGATTTCTCTGATTAACCCTGAAGTCCAGAGATAAGACTTTTATGGCACAGGCGAACAGAGTAATTTCTGACTCAGAAGCAACCAATTTAGTTTCAGATCAGATGGCACAGATGTGCTAACTAATCTGGATCTACACCAGTCATACATGCAATAAAACCCATGTATATGGAGTAAGGAATTAAAACAATTACCCATATCTGTAACACAAAACACAAATTCTTTTTCTCAAGTCTTGGATATTTGTCAAACTAACCCATAAATTAACATTGGAGTTTCTCTTCTAAAACTGAATAACTGTATAAAAGATAGGATTTCAAAAATTGTAATCTGTAGTTCAATAACATTTCCAGATGAAATAAAGAATGTATGGAAATTTCCATAGCAGAACAAAAATATATGAAGAAAATATTTTTTAGAAGTTACTCAGTGAAATGTATGTTGACTTTTAAACACCATTTACAAAGTTCAAAAGAAGGACACAAAACACTTCAAATATTGTTTCATAGGACTCAACACAACCAAACAGAGAGACAATTTATTGCTTTTGTTGTTCTTTTTGGAAGAGGGGGTGGGGGAGTGCAATTTCATACTTTTGCAAATAAACTTACTGTTTTCAACAAACTCAGCTATAAAACATTGGTCTTATAAAATGTAATAAAATTAAATTTGGAAATGGAAGTCATTTAAACTCGGGGAGTACATATGAAAGTTTATGATCCTGTGTCAAATATCTCACAGCCATTTTAATGCCCTGTCACTCTGCACTTAGTATGTTTCTTGACAAATTTCACAGCACAGATCATTTCAAGTTCAACAGTTTAACTCAATGAGGAGAAACAATGTGGTATCCAGTAACAAAAATTTCAATCATAACAAATAAAAATCAAAATACACAAAACAATAATACTTAAAATATAAAAAATTAAATAAACAATGGTAATTAAATGTTGTATAAGTAATAAATCACAATGTTGATCAACGTGTATGGCATTGACAGTAAACCTTGTTTACATCGTCATAAGTTCAGTACATTAATGTCTCTCATAAATATTATAAAATAATTTCTAGCATAACGGTACAAAAATGTCTAATTTACAAAATGTCGAAATGTTTCCATGGCTACCTATCAGTCATATCAATGGAATGCTGTAGTTCAAAAAAGAAAACATGGTTGTTTCCATTGATAATCTCCATGGGTAATAAGCTAAATTATTTTCATTTTTGATCTAGATCTAATATTAACTAAAACATTTTAGTTTCCATACATAATCGATTAAAACATTTTTGTTTCCATGCATAATTGACTAAAACATGTTTTTTTTAATGGATTATCGATTTAAACGATTTTGTTTTTTGTGGATAATCCACTGAAACATTTTTGTTTTCATGGATAATCCACTGAAACAATTCTGTTCATATGGATAATCTGCTAAAACATATTTAATGTCTATGAATTATCTGCTGAAAGATTTTGATTTCCATGGATGTATAATCAGCTGAGAATATAATACTTCAATGGTTTATCTGCTGAAAGGTTTTTAAGGCTCTCAATTATTCCTATCCGCTGATTGCTGTAGTTATCGTGACTGGAGTGATACCGTTCAAATGCTAACATGACCCTAGACCCAGATCTGTCCAGTCTACTGGTATGTATTTACTGAGGATTTGCCTTGTCGAGTCAATTGTTCAATGGAGAATTTTGTAGAAATTTATCATATAAAAACTAAATGGACTGAACTTGGTCTTAATGTGAATTAATTTGTGTTTAACATTTTAAGAGTTAACCACAGTTGAAGAGTGTAACCAAAATCAGGGCAATAGATCATGAAATGCGATTGGAGACAAAAAAACTCTGGATTTTCATTTGTCTGTTAGGAGATTGGACTGAAAAATTTCAACCAATCAAAATTGAGAGACTGGACTAAATTTCAGCCAATTAGAATTTAGAGAGAACTCAATGTCAACCAGTCAGAATTTAGAGACAGGATATGACATTAGTCTCCAGTCTCAGTTTTATGATCTTGGGTTTAGTTGTCCATGTAACACATTGTTTCTCAAGCCATCACTCTAATTGTTTGCTAAGTCTTCTTCCCCCCTGATGCTGTAGCACCCCTGTGGCACTAGTCTCAATTTTCGACTGCAAGCACGGACCCATTATCATACTGACTTTTTACAGATGTCTGTCCTTTACGTCTCAAGCAGTTACGATCAAAACTGTGGTGGAAATCGACCCGATTTAAATTCTGTTATTCATCGATAAACGCGAGTCAGGTAAACTTTAAGCGCCGAAATCGAATTTTGTTGACATGGGTGGAGGTTTAAAAGAGTTTTGCATAAAAAAACGAAACCATTATTTATAAAGGAATATATATATTGATTCTACTTGAATGTGGCTTTTCAGGTATGCAAATTTTTTAAAGATACATATGGTTTAAGATGCATTATGGAGCCGCCAAAGTTGCGATTCAAATTCCGATCTGCGGCATATAGACATAGAAGAAAAATGTTCCGCATTGATTTGAATAGTAACTGGGTTGTGCGCAAAGGACGATCATCACATATATAGAAAAGTCATTGTCGCGCATAAATAGTTGTGGTACCTGTGGCGCCAGCCTCCCTACCCGCCCCTGCATCCCCAGTAGGCACAATATTTAGTTTAATGGGTATTTTGTGTATAATGTCCTGAATTTTATCATTATCCTGATATTTTCCAATCTTTGCTGGATCATCATCCACTTCTTCAAACGCTTTGGATATTTCTGGATCCTGTAAACAAACAAATGCCACTGTAAGTCATAGGCTGCAGAAAGCTATTTTCAATGTCAGTTACATGAACAGTCTAACCTCTCTATTAAGATCACCTCTGGGACTGGACAGAAGTTCTTAATCGTGAGGTGATCTTAATTTTGGGGAAGAAACTTGCAAAAAACTGTTACAAGCAGCATTGAAATAGTGGTATTATTATTTAGGTAGTCTTAATTTCAAGGTAGTCTTAATTTCGGGGTGGTCGATATGAGGGGTTTTACTGTATGCACTGCTGTGAGTTGAAGTGAGTTCTGAAACTAAGCAGTGTTACTATCAGAAAATTTATATCAATTCAGTAATAGGAGATTCATATTTAGTGGAAACAATCCATTTTTCCAGAGGAATTATTTTACCATTTTATTAAGTTTTTTTGTGTTTCAAAACCTTTTTTTTATCCCTTTCCTCCATAGACATACCTTTATTGCATGGCCGAACAGTGTAGATCTGTGCTGTCTGATCAGGATCTAAACTGTTCACTTTATGATTTGTTAGGTTATTTCTGACCAAAATGTGACCAGTGCAGATCCTGATCAGATGGCACAGATGTGCTGGCTGTTCTGGATCTACACAGGTCGCACACGCGTTATAACTTGTATTTATGCAGGAAAGGGTTAAAGAGGATTCATATCACATCAGTGAAGAATTTCAATAAACAGGGAATAAATATCTAAATTTGGCTTATTTAACACTTATGACAGAAGCCATTTTGAATGTTGACTATCAACAACTATTAATACTTGTGCACAAGTTTAAATATTGAATTATGGAAATCTCAAAATAATGTTAAAGTTTTTTATGCAACAGTAATTGATGTTGATTATAAATGTGAGTTTAAGTATTTTTTGTAAATTTCTATTAGAATTAAGTTCTGTAAGAATAATTATTAATGAAAAACACCCACCACAGACATTAGGATCAATGCTGAATCGAGAATATATCAGCAATCAGAGGACCAATAAAAAAATCATTTCAGATTTGTGTGCACAGTTTTAAAACATCTCTTCAATGAAAACAGATAACTATACTCCAAACGACCTTTTTAAAGGGAGATGTGCAGGGTCTAGCTGGTGTACTCGGTAAAATCGTAAACAGATCGATCTATGTAACACTTACGTGTACTTTTCACTAAACTCTACATTTCAAACCCTCCAGGAGGAAGTTTTCGGTTAATTTTACCATTTTACCGGACCTGAAAACAATCTGCTGAAGAAATCCCTATACAAAAATACATTCTATATTTAGCGATCATGGGAATGTCACGTGAGCTGACACGTGAAACTTACTATTCGTGGTGGACCAGGCATTTTGAAACAAATGGTGACGTCGATAGTTGGCAAGGTACATCGTATGTGTATTTTGGTTGACGTGATCACATGACAATCCCAAAAACCACTGCGGCTTTACGCGGGAAATACAGAAATAGCTAACCTACGCGCGTCACATAGGATAGGAAACACCATTTATATATCTTTTTTATAAAATATTGGTTTGAAATATTTCGGGTGTAAATCAATATTTGACTTTCAAATAATGATATTCAACTGATTAATAACCTTTTTCGCAAATCTGTTCCATTCATCAATCCTGCACATCTCCCTTTAAAGTCTCTCCATACATATTTTAGTGACCTGCAGCATTGAATGATCCAGACAGAATTATGTGTCATGTTCATTCCGCTGACTAGGACGTCAGTTGTCACTTAACAAAGATTATTCAATTCTTTCAGTATAAAGGTTTAAACTAACTAACTCCTTGGAACAACTAGAATGTGGCCCCCGACATTTATACCTCCACTGCTACATTTGTAACAAAGTGCCATAACTCTGGTAAAAAATGGTCGCAGAAAAAATCTTTTCTTTACAATCATTTACACATCCTGCTTGATCATCTGTGCAAGTTTGTAAGAAATTCGCCTGATTGTTAATGAGGAGTTGATGCCACAAGATTTGGGGGACATACGTATGGACAAGTGCAACTCTATATGCCTCCCACTTTGTGAGGGCATAAAAACTGTTTTTATGTAACTTTTCTGTGAGTGTAATTACCTTGAATGCTGCAATGATTTCAGGATCGTCTAGGAGCTTGCTGATGTCTGGCAGGTCTGGGTGGGAATCTGTTCCTCCTTCGTCTGAAGTAACAAGGGAGATAACACTCAACAGCAGTGCAATAAGCTTGGTTTTACTTACCATCCTATCAGTTACAACCTCTCACATGTTACATCAGGGTCAATGAAAAAGGGGTGGAGTTCTGAAGGATTACAGGAAATTTTGAGGGTGCTTCTAAATTTGTGTTTTAAATTTCATCATTGAACATCCACAGTATAAAAATGCAATTATTCACATTTACGGTCCATTGTAGGTTTAGTCTGTATAACTAAGTATCTGGATTTTAGTTCTATTCTGTTTTCCCGGTATTTGTGTTTCTTGTGCTACACAATATAAGCATTTGCTTCATATTATTTAATCACTCAAGGTAGAATATTTGACAGCACATCTTCCGAAAGGACAAGTCCCATCATCCCACCCTACTGTGCTTTGATATGTCACTATTTTGCGGAAGTTCATATTTTCTGTTACTCTTTCAGATTTCCTTTAGAAGAGAAATTGTAGCAGAATATTTATACCGCATTTATTCACTTTTAAACAGGCTTTATCCTCAACTGTTTGTTAGTTCGTTTCAGTTTCTGGGGTAACAACATCGAACACTACCTGAAACCTCTTTGACCCTAATGGACTTTAGAGCCAAGAAATATGAAGATTATATTACATAAAAACATTGTTGCAAACCAAGTGAGCAATAACAAAAAGTGTTTCCAGCTCATACAGACAAATAGTGAAAATTTCAAATATTCAAATATTCTTTCTTCCACAACAGTGATAGTTTGGAAAAACTCAGGGACAATATTGACTGACAATGGAAAGCTTCAAATGTAAGTTAACATTAGCAGACTAGATTTCATGATCACCACTCAGATTCAGTGGACTTTTCATCGCCAATTCACTAAATTTACAATTTTCAGGATATATAAAGAGTGTTTATAGCAAACATATATATCACAAAACTAACATTTATCTTTATGTTACCTTTGCAATAAACAAAACAAAACTATTTGCATCAAACATGTGGACATATACTGCAGTTTAACCCTTTCCTCTATAGACACACCTTTATGGCATGGGCGAACAGTGTAGATCCAGATCAGCCTGCACACATGCCTATGTATGTATATATGTAGGAAAGGACTAAATTAGCAATCTTTATTAATAGGAACATTTATTCTGTAAAAAAAAGTCTAACTTATATGAATATTTTAGGCAGAAAACAGTACAAAAGTGCAATACTTGCTGCAGTGTAAACCACACCACTCACATGCAACACCACATCTTATCTTATACAACAGAAAACACAGTGTCTAAGCGTACAGTTAACCGAAACGGAAGTTGCTGATCTGTACGCCGATGATCACATAGTTGCTTACAGAAAAACCTGCGACATCGAATTATTTATTGGTAAATAAACCAAATTTAATGTGCATTTGGAAAAAAATATTTCTGTGGTAAGTACAACGTTAATTGTTAGGCCTGCTGTGATCATATAGATTTAAAGGAATGGTTAGTATTGTTATAATCAATCATCGTTCCCAACTCGATCAGTGAAAATAGGAGCAAAACATTGAACAGAACGGGACGTTTTGGGTCCAAATTTCTTTATGTAAATAGATTTTGGACCATATTTGTGTTGGTATGAGAGAAAATTCATTCATTCAACTTGTGTACTTCGTTGAACTGAGTTTGGACGACTTAGCAACGAGAAAATGATACTTTCTTTATGTCACTGTAAATGATAAGACTGTACGCATAGTTGCAACTGTACGCGATCGTTAGTTGTTAACAGATGCCTAACATCTGTACGCATAGTTGTCAAACAGATCATTTACAATTTATGGTTCCAGTTAATGCATTCTGATTATATCGACAGGTTGTCATTTTAGCTTCAGTTAACTTTAATAATTCTTGCACGAGAACCAGAAAAATGCATATTTTTTCAACAAATTTGCTCATTCTTTAAATAATAAAATTGTATAAACAAATAACTGATCTTGGCTTCTGTTTCAAAGTCAGATTTGTTTTTAAATCTCTTGTTAGCTCTTCATGAAAGCAGGCGTGAAAAAAAAACGGCTAGAGTCCAACCGAGCTATATCAGTGGTAAGACCGTGTAAGAAATGTAGAGGCCCGCTGTAATGTTTTTATTTCTTCTCTGAAGTGCGAACAGTAGAAGCCATAATATTAGTGGACAAATACGCGTTAGTACTTCAACCATAGTTTCTAAAGATTACATAGAATGCTCCTATCAGATTAACATAATCCCTGAAATCTACCAATGAAAGTCGGCCAAAATAAAATCCAACTCGACATAACGACCTTAAACATGAAATTCTTAGCAGTTGCAGACGTAATTGTAGACTAACTTAATTCAGTCACGAAGTGGTGGATTTCAAAATCTGAAACCACTTAATGGAATTTTCCTGTCAAAGACCAGATTGTTAAAGTCTTTATGACATTGGATAATATTTTTGCATAATGTCTATTTTTGCCAACACCGGCAGGGATTTCAGCAGGTTTATGCTAGGTGTTATTTAATGTCACAATCAGGGGATTTAAGATTTCTAGCAATTATCGGTGTCTTATTTGCAAACTAATTCGTTCATATGGTTCAACAGTAGATCAGAGTAAAAACCCTATCAATTTATAGCTCAAAACTTGCTTGTCCGTTCTAAAATGTGATCATAAAAGGTTTTATTTTTGATAAATAATACATTAAATTTGGTTGATTCCTTTGATTGATTCCTTTAACAAGTTCTTGCTTCACTGATGCTTTTCAGTTGATAAGTATATGATGCACTTATGATCGCAACTGCTCGTACAGTCTGACATTGAAGTAATGCAACTTTGCGTACAGTCATGTAACTTTCGGTTGCTGCACAGAAAGACCATTTTTTCGGTGCTAATTCGTTCAAGCACTGTTCAACGCACTTTGTGAGCGTTGGAAATGATTTTTCTTTCACGGGAGGTCAAATATATACCTTTCCAATATATACATTATTAAATATGAGGTCACAAATGCAGATTTTCTCAACTCTTTTTCCCCATTTGTACTGATCAAGTGTGAAAAGATTACAGATTGCAACTTAACTAGCCGTTAGTTCAAGACTTCAAGATCACAGTAAGACTATTAATCAACGATGTACTTCTTATAAAAATAATTTCTGCAAAAAGCACGTTTAATTTGAATATATTTTACAAATAAAAAGCCGATGTCGCGTGTTTTTCTGTAAGCAACTATGTGATCATCGGCGTACAGATCAGCAACTTCCGTTTCGGTTAACTGTACGCTTAGACACTTTGGAAAATGCTTACCCATAATCCTTTAAGTCCACATAATGGGTTTTAGTGTGAGCAGTGTAAGATCCAAATCAGCCTGCACATCTGTGCCATGTTAACAGGATGTTCACTGTTCAGTTATTGGCCAAAAATAACCAAATGATTTTAAAAATGTGAACGGTGTAGACTCTGAACAGATGTGCCAGCTGATCTAGATTTACTCTGTCCACACATGGATAACAGCCATATCTCATGGCGTAAAGGTATAAACTATGCTGTGAATTTTTGTAATTAAGGATTGAATCGATATTTGATGTTTTTCATTTGGGTATGGCAAACAGTTGGGTTGTTTAAAGTGTGTGAAGCCCGAAGGGCTTCACGCATACTTTAAACAATCCAACTGTTTTTCATACCCAAATGAAAAACATCAAATGTCGATTCAATCCTTATATTTACACATATGTATACTCTCATAATTACGGAAACTATTAGACAAATTCGTAATATAACGGCTTTTTCTTATGGCTGTTAGAACAGCCATGTTCACGACAAAGTGAATGACTGCACGCTTTTTCGCAACAACTCGTGGCAAAACGTGCATGCTCGGCAACGTCACAGGTCAAAACATTGTGCAACGTCCAATAAACTGTGAACAGTTCTTCTGGAGCCACGCCTTTAAAAATATTACGTCACACTGTTTACCATTAGAAATTATGATTCCTTAGGTGAATAAGACTTCATCGTAGAGAATGAAGTTGAAGTGTAAATATTTTGAAGTAATGTGAAAATACACTATGGCCATTAACCAAGAGATAAAAATATTAGGATGACTTGATCCATATTTTTAAAGGAGTACTCACTGATCTCACACCGGTAAAATATTTAAATATAAAAACCTTACTATTTCTGACCAGGGAAACAAGTTAAAGTAAACTGCTTCCTGTGACATAAATCTTAGCCAGACAATATCTTCTCACAGTTAGCCCTATGATGTTCACAGATTTTATTAAGGGCATAATTTGATCAAAATGGATTTATGGGAAATGTGTCTATTAGTGTACGCAATTTTTCTAACTTACAATAAATTCATAGATAGATTGTTTACGATTTGATAATATTCTCTAATCAATCCCGAAAATGGTTATAATATATAGATTGTATTAATATAAGCATGATAGTACTGTGCACACACAACTATACACTTATTTCAAGTAAAACAAGGGACATAATTTGCAATGAATTAATTTAATTAAATAAAATGTTAACCCTTTCCTCCATATATACGTGTTTTTACGCATGTGCGACCAATGTATATCCAGATCAGCTGGCACATCTGGCACGTCTGATCAGGATCTGCACTGGTCACATTTTGGCAAGAAATAACCTAACGAATCAAAAGCAAACAGTTAAGATCCTGATCAGATGGCACAGATGTTCCAGCTGATCTAGATCTACACTGTTTGCTCCTGCAATAAAGGTGTGTCTATAGAGGAAAGGGTTAAAAACTAGATTTTCTGACGACATCAAAGAAGTTTTTAATCAATCCTATCTGTGGTTACTGAAATATGTGCATGACAGTAGTTTGCAGGCTAAGCTTAATCCAAACTTTCTTAGCTAGATAATGCCTGCAACTTGCATTTAATATAAGAGTTATCTAACTTCTTTTTTTCTACCCCTTAATACTTGGAGATGATTTAGACTAAATCTATTTGTGGTTATTGTGAAAGGTGCATGACACTGAGCTTGCACACATAAAACTTCAACCAAATTTTTTTCAAGATGAACAATTTGCCCTTTATAATAAAGAGTAATTTAACCATTTACTCAATTGGATATGGCTGTTATCCCATGAGCAAACAGTGTAGATCCAGATCAGCCATCACTTCTGTGCCATTACTTCTGACCAAGAAGTGAACAGTGTATATCTTGAAGGCACAGATGTTCCAGCTGATCTGGATCTACAATGTTCGCACACGAGATAAATCCTATCTATATGTAGTAAAGGATTAACTATACAGAGTGATAACACAGAAAAACACCAACAAAGTTTTAAAATCAATCCTGCAAGTGGTTATTGAGAAATGTGCATGATAGAAGATAACTTGAACCAGGCTGCAACAGACAAAATGTTAACAGTTACAGCTCACCTCACTTGTTTGAATAAGTGAGTTAAAGCTGGAAAAATATCCCAAGAATTTCTATTTGATTTTGCTCTGAATATACCGGTAATTAAGTTTTTCAGTAACTTTTTATGCTCACTTTAAATATTTTAAGTTTATATGTCTATATGCAGTCAATTCATCAATGACAGAGAAAGAATTAGTATGAAAACCATCAATAATTACTTAGCAGCTCAGACGCTCCCGGAAAACCTTCCAGAAAACCAGGTGGTTTCGCTTCTTCACCACTTGTCTATAATAGATTAAGTGAACACACAATTTAGTATGGAACCTAGAAGTTCCAAAATAAACTAGTTTTCAAAATGAATCTGGTTAGGTATGAAAATACCTCACCCCAAAAATTGTATTTGGCTTCATTTACTGCACAGCCATTGTTTTAGACTCTTATTTAAATGCACTGATGCTCAAAACTGATCCAAGTTTACTTTGGTCACCAAGAACAGTCTTTTCAATTTCAAGGACCTATGATTCAAGTTCATTTTCACTGAGATTTTCCCAGTTGTTTAGTACATGTGAAGTATGTGTTACTGGACATTATTTGGAAGAGCAAGTCTGGATGGCAAGGGCCCAAAACATACCAACATGCAACCATACTTGCACCATGTCATAAATTTAGTATCTTACATCTTGACGTGATCAGCTGTACATTGTTAGCTTGTAGATCCATTAGATCATTTCTGACCAAGAAGTTAATATTGTAGATCCAGATCAGGCTCCATGGATCTACCGTACAATGGTCATACATGGGATATAAGCCATATGTCTGTGGATCTGCCCAGATATCAATGAAATGTAATACCCCAGGAAAAAGTGTGATCTCATGATATATTTACTTTTTTGTTGATTAAAAATGCATTTGTCTTTTATTAAAATTATCGTATTAAAAATCAATAGCTTAATAAGCAGTTTTGTAGAAATGGTTTTCCCCAATACTATATAGTTATTTGGTTTCTTGACAGGGAATGTGAGGATATATTGCCGGCCTGGGTGTCATATTACCCGAGCCGCAGGCGAGGGATAATATGACACGCAGACCGGCAATATATCCTCACATACCCTTTCAAGGAACCAAATAATTGTTTTATTATACTGCAAAGACTTTTTCAGACAAAAATAATTAGAAAACATCGATTTTTTTCATTTATTTTGCTTACTTAATGCCGAACAGCTTAATTCCCTTCTGAGAACCTCAATAATTACATGTCTGACGTCATTAATTTACCTGTATGATGTCACTTCTATAGAAATTGAATGGACTATTGGTTTGTTATTTATTTACCAAATTTGAGAATAATCTGATCGTTTTCAACATTAAAAACATAACACAAATATTTTCTGTAACAATTTTAATAATCCCTAAGCATACCGCTTTATAATTTACAAGATCGGTTTCAAATTATGCATTTTTACGGGAATTCAAAACAAAAATGGCGGACGACAACAAAAGGTGGGAGGCCAGAGAGGGA
The DNA here is from genome assembly GCA_038501625.1 of Corbicula japonica. NCBI lineage: Eukaryota > Metazoa > Mollusca > Bivalvia > Venerida > Cyrenidae > Corbicula > Corbicula japonica. The sequence continues at coordinate 4,376,394 of JAZAYU010000043.1, read as the reverse complement.
AATTAAGGCACATGCGTTCATATCTACGGCCGATCCGTAAATACGGATATACATCAACGGCAAATTATCCAATCAAATTCAAGGAAATTTCTTTGCAGTATAATAATAAATGATATATTTTTCTGATAATGCATGCAGACACACAACTAACAATTTTCAAGCCCCATTTTAATTTCATTTGACCAACACCATATATCATGACCCATGCATATCTTATAGCTAAATCTGGTTATTTTAAAATCTTTCTTATTATAAACAGATTTCAGGGCAATAAATAATGGATCGTGAAAGGTTGTCTAAACAACCGATTGACTTTTTATTTTTGGGGTGGTGTTTTACTTGGCTTGCATTCATAATATTATTGAATTATTAAATGTTACTTTTGGAAATAAATGAAAGCAAACCACTACATTATTTTATGAAGTGATCTTGAAATGCAGGGTGATTCATATAAACATGACTGAATTAGCATTAAAACCCAATGTTGTTGTGCCTTTTTTCTTTGACATTGGGGATGGGGGTAGTGGGGGAGGTTATCATACAGGTCAATTAAGGACACTGAATGCCAGAAATGGTGCTCTCATCATATTCACGTCAATGTATGAAGTTTTTTAATTTTAACTAAATAAATAATCATATCTAAAGCTAAAATAAAATTACAGAAACCTAATATAAAATTTAGCAGAATCTGCCAAAAATGGCAGAATCTTAAGCTTCCATTTCTGCAAACAAAGACCACAATAAAGTGACATAGAAAGGCAAGTAACATTGGGTTTTATGATAAGTACTTTGTTTAACATAACTCATGCAGAAAACAATTAATGTAACTGATGCAAAATACAATTCATACAAGTTCAAAAAAGAAGCACAGACATAACATACCTCTTTTGCTGATTTTGGCTTGGCACCCTGGGACTCAGCACCTACAATACATTCAACAGAAACCCATATGTTTTTAAAACCCAAATTTTGACAAAATATTCCAGTTTAAATTTTGTAATAAATATGTATTACTGCTCGAGTTACATGAAAACAATTATTCCAAAAGTTATCTCTGATATTATTGCCCAACAAAAATAAGAAGATGTGCAAAATATTTTTATAAGGATCTACTAAAATATCAGGTTTAAGTCTGCTTCACTTTTAACAGTCGAAATGAGTTCTTCTTCAGTGAAACAAATGAAGTAAGCTGGCTCTTTCTTAGATCTAAATTAATTTTGCCCTCAAAGTAAATGCTAATCACAACATTCTTTTTCACAGAATTTCCAGCACCTTCCAACTTACTCTGCCCATTTTGTTCTGGCTTCTGTTGTTTCCCGGCTTCTCCTTTCTTAAGCTGTTCTTCACGTTTGCTGTTTTCCTCCTTGATTTTTTCTAGCCGTTTGAATTCCTCTGAAGAAGACAGTTATTTTTATATAAACATCAAGGTGTTAATCTAAAATTGTTAGTCTTAAGGAATCCCAGGTTTCTTGTTTGTTTGTTTAACTCAGGACAGTGGATTAAGCTCTGTGAATGGTTTAACTCAGGACAGTGGATTAAGCTCCGTGAATGGTTTAACTCAGGACAGTGGATTAAGCTCTGTGAATGGTTTAACTCAGGACAGTGGATTAAGCTCTGTGAATGGTTTAACTCAGGACAGTGGATTAAGCTCTGTGAATGGTTTAACTCAGGACAGTGGATTAAGCTCCGTGAATGGTTTAACTCAGGACAGTGGATTAAGCTCTGTGAATGGTTTAACTCAGGACAGTGGATTAAGCTCCGTGAATGGTTTAACTCAGGACAGTGGATTAAGCTCCGTGAATGGTTTAACTCAGGACAGTGGATTAAGCTCTGTGAATGGTTTAACTCAGGACAGTGGATTAAGCTCTGTGAATGGTTTAACTCAGGACAGTGGATTAAGCTCCGTGAATGGTTTAACTCAGGACAGTGGATTAAGCTCCGTGAATGGTTTAACTCAGGACAGTGGATTAAGCTCTGTGAATGGTTTAACTCAGGACAGTGGATTAAGCTCTGTGAATGGTTTAAATCAGGACAGTGGATCAAGCTCCGGGAATGGTTTAACTCAGGACTGTGGATCAAGCTCCGGGAATGGTTTAACTCAGCACTGTGGATTAAGCTCCGTGAATGGTTTAACTCAGCACTGTGGATTAAGCTCTGTGAATGGTTTAACTCAGGACAGTGGATTAAGCTCTGTGAATGGTTTAACTCAGGACAGTGGATTAAGCTCTGTGAATGGTTTAACTCAGGACAGTGGATTAAGCTCCGTGAATGGTTTAACTCAGGACAGTGGATTAAGCTCTGTGAATGGTTTAACTCAGGACAGTGGATTAAGCTCTGTGAATGGTTTAACTCAGGACAGTGGATTAAGCTCCGTGAATGGTTTAACTCAGGACAGTGGATTAAGCTCTGTGAATGGTTTAACTCAGGACAGTGGATTAAGCTCTGTGAATGGTTTAACTCAGAACAGTGGATTAAGCTCTGTGAATGGTTTAACTCAGGACAGTGGATCAAGCTCCGGGAATGGTTTAACTCAGCACTGTGGATTAAGCTCTGTGAATGGTTTAACTCAGCACTGTGGATTAAGCTCTGTGAATGGTTTAACTCAGGACAGTGGATTAAGCTCTGTGAATGGTTTAACTCAAAATTGTGGATAAAGCTTAGGGAATGGTCTAGCTCATGACTGACAGTCAAGCTCAGCTCTGAGAATGGTTTAACTCAGGACTGTAGAACAGAGAATATTTTAACTGACAATCAAAATTTGGGGAATGGTTTAACTCAGGACTGTGGATCATGCTTAGGAAATGATTTTAATTAAGACTCAATCAACCTTGGGGAACCGTTTGGATGGAAAATATAGCCCTAGGGTCAGTTTTAGGGTAACCAAACACAGGTCCCTTGGGCTGATTTTTTTCAGTCTGAACATCACAATCAAACAATCACAAGTAACCTCTAAACATAACAATCTTATAAATAAATGGAAATTAATTATGATCCTGACTTGTGCCAGGCCCTATCACAAGCCAACAGCAAATATAACACTCTGTTTCAGGCGTTGGTATTCTGATTATTTTACCATTTAGAAAACATTAGACTGCAGATGAAATCTGTTAAACCTTTTAATAATTCAAATGCCACCATTTGTAGTCTGTGGTAATATAAAACTTCTGATTGGAACATGTGTAAATTGAATTTATAAAATTCAGATAAGAAATTTTACAAAATTCACATTATCACTTTTGCTTATTTGTTTTTTTAATTATGTGATTGTTAACATAAAAGTACTCACCTGCTAACTGCTTACAGAATTTCTTATGAGTGGGAAAATGGAGTTTTTGGCAGTTTCTATTGCAGTAATGTACCTGCAAATAAAAAAATGTACTCTCAACTTCTTGTAAGAAGTTCATGAATACCAGTGTAACCATTGTGTAACTGGTTGATGAAATCTGGCTGGTGCATCTCCACAGTGCAACCAACGTTTACACTGTTCTATCGATACCTCAAATGCTTGCTGGTAAACAGCTAAAAAAAACCCACATAAACAGCTAATCTGTGACAGATATGGAGGATTTACAGCAGAAGTCTATGATAGATATGTAGCGTTTAACAGAGTAACAGGTTTCAGAATGTCTGTAATGTCAGAAAAGATGTCAGCTGGACCCTTATTTGTGGGCTTGGTGCAGGGCACGACAAATCCATTGCCCGGTTCCCGCGGGCTACCGCATTCAACCCTGTGGACTACCAAAAAATTCCAGCGAGTGTCCGCCGGGCCACCTTAAAGTTCCCATATTGGTTGCCCGGCAAATCGTCAATTCTAATAAACAGGAAACATTATGACACTCCACTGTAAAACAACATGTGCGGGTAATTATCGATTTCGTCACCTTTGACCTCTCGCTGTCAGTCTCCCACGCTCTGTTGTATGCTATCTATGTATTTAACCGAGCGCGAGGATACGGTGAGATAATGCGGTTCTTTAATTAATGTGTTTTGATTAGATCATCACTCTGTTAATTAAAACATGTAAATTGCAACTGTCACAGTTTCGGCTACCTAATTTACGACAGATCAAAGGTGTAATTGTTAAGTATGTCAGTTGATCGAGGATGATTGGGTTAATTATTACGTAGGTGAGAAAAGCAATGGTCGGCTAGAAAATAAAAACTTTTACAGGTAACATTTCGCAAAATGTTTCATAATAGAAAGTTCTATATAATATCATAAGGATAACGTGTTATAAATGTTATTTTAGTTGGATTAGTATTTTGTTCATGGAAAATGGATCGTTATGTCATCAAAAGGCAAATTATATGTTAAATTTTCTTGCCAAATACCGGTTTTGGGATTTTTACATAAAATATAAGATATGAAACAAATTAATTTTAAGGAAGTATTTCTCCATAGGCCAGTTGAGTTTCTGTCTGTTTCTAATTTTACTTTTTTTTAATGAAATTGATTTAAATTAGATCATATTCAAGCATGATGTTTTGTTATAGATAAACAGAATAGGCTAGATAAATTAAAAACTGAACCAAAAGTAGAACCCGTTAGTAAGTTTTCCATGAGCTTCTTGAAAACCCTAACATTATTTTGACAAATTGGCACTAAACATTGTAGACCAGCATATACTTATTTCAGGTATCAGTTGCTTTGGTATATTGATATTAGACATTGATAATATATTCTAATGATCATATTACTATTACAGTTCTCAATACTTATGTGATAAAGTAAATAAATAAAAGTAAATAATCTGAGAGGTGTTTTAATATTGACTAGTAATCCAAACCATACCATCATTGCTGTAATGTGTATATATCTAAGGTAATAAATACGCAACCGAAAAGTCCGGGCTACCAAGCAAAAATCCTGGTAGCCCAGTGGGCTACCAAGTAATTACAGGATTTGTCGTGCCCTGCTTGGTGTAACAGAAGACTAAATCCTTTGTATGCATTGATTAGGATATAATAAGTTTTAGTATATATAAAGTAACATAAGCAAGATCTTTCACACTTACTTAACTCAGTCCAAATTATTATTTACCCTGATGAATGTGATTAATTACTACTCAATTCTAATTTTCACACTCATAAATAATCACAGTTCTTTTCAAAATACTTAGAAGAAATTGTGATAACATGGCATGGTAATTATCGTACTAAAGATTCAGTGACTTCATGCTGCTGGGATTATGAACCTGAGCAGGATATTACATTCTTGTTGAGAAATCAAGTCCTTAAATATCAATACACAAAGGCCACAGAATGAGTGAGCTAATGTTTGTGAAGTAAAACATGGAAATCAAGCAGTCCAACACTTCAAACAAGCAAATGTCAACTCCTAAAAACACTCCTCTGTAGGTGAAATTCAAATAAAGAGACAGGTCACAGAAATTATGTTAGCCCCCAACACCCTTGTAGATTTTATTCAAACAACACACTGCAATAAAAATAGCTCAATTTGACATGAAAACTTCTAAGTGAGATTCTGCATTGTAGAAAAGGAGAGTACCCACCATTTTACAAGCTGTGCACGTTTTGGCATTTGGTTCCCCACAAGCAGCACAATCCTTCTCTTCATCGAACGCAAACTTCTGACCATTAATGCCCTGGTTCAGGATGTTCAGAGATGTCGGACTTTGACCCTAAGAATCGAATGTTACATTAACCCTTTACTGCATATATACATGTACTGCCATCTAATCAATATCTACACTATTAGCTGTTTGGTCAGAAATAACCAAATGAATCTAACTGAAAACAGTTTAGATCCTGATCAGACTGCACAGATCTGATCTAAAACCATTCTGTTCACACATGTTTTACAACCCATATATATAAAGGGTTTCGGAAGAGATTATAGAAGAGACATTTACCAATAGATTTCTGTAGAAACTGCTAAAACACAAAAGAAATCTTAACATTACAAAAATAAGAGCCCTGAATGTTGCACCACCCAAAACAACCAAAGCCAAATCTTTATCTGCCCAATTTAGGATAGAAATGAATACTAGAACTCTATCGCTTCAGAAAATCTCTGAATCCACTATGAACCCTCTTTTAGTTTAACCTATGTTTAAACTATCAACAACCTGTCCGATTTCTGAAATGTTTTTCATTAATGGACAAGAACATATCTACCATAGTGAACTTACAATTTTGGTCATGGAGAGTTGTTTGACCATGTTTTGCAGTAGTATGGAATCAACATATGGGAACTCCTTCAAGGATTGTCTTATCAACTGATCCTGAAACTCTGGATGACCGTCACTGTCCCTGCCCCGTAACAACCTGAAATACAGTAACTACTACATCAAAATACTACTCTGTGTAATTTATATATTAGATTTGACATGTTGAACGTCCCTCAGGACATGTCTATCACCCATATTGGTCCCAAACTTGTTACAGTGAATTCATTAATATTTATGGGTTACTAATTGTTCAGGATTTTGTTGACAGAACAATCATGAAATACAGAATTGCACATGTTCAAGATTCTTAAATGCTGCTTTACTGATGACCATGAAGTTACATACCAATGAAAGTAAATGCATTCACAGTGACATAAGAACCGCAGTAAATAACAATGAAAAACAAGAGTGCAAAAAATATGCACATCAGAAATGATGTCATGAAGTTCTGGCAACAATTAAAGGGCCTCAACTCCAGAGCAGCTGAAGCAATAATTACCAAATTTAGCTGAGATATTTATTGGTTTTATTTTTAGAATTTTTTTATTGATTGGCAAGGAGAGATTGGGGTACCCAAACCAACCTTGTGAAAAACTTTTTTTTATTGGTTACAAGGGTGGGAGATGTGTGGGTGTTAGATAAAAATAACATAATTTGTCAGCAAATGATCATGTATTACAATTAATTATAGTTTCCATTATCTATGGAACAAATAATCATGTATATTTATATATATATTCAATCATGAATAAACTCTAACTATTGCAAATTGTGTACATTATTGTAAAAGATATGCTTAGATTTTTCACATACATATTTTCAAAAACATTTAGATTAAAATTAAAAATAATAAAGACATGTACTGTATTTATTTTAACTGTCTAATGTTGAAATATTTTAAAACTTCCATGCGTTAAAAAAATAAAGCTGAAAAATAAATTATGTTGTCAATCTTACGTTTTAATCCATGCCTCGAGAGTAGGTGCATCTTTAGCTTTTCTGATCACTGTAGCAAGGTAGTGTGTCTTCATACCCATCACTTCATCCGGTTCCCCTCGACTTTTCATGGCTTTTTCACAGATCAGGTCAAGGACCTTACACACCTTGTAGCTTTCTGTCAACAACTCGGGGTATTCTTGTAACTGCATAGAAACCTAAAATACAACATGAAATTGCAACATAGTGGTGTACTTTTGTAAAAGGTTATACTTCAAATTCATTAATATTGATGAGATAATTACATCTCTGCATTCTGTGGATGATCCACAAACTAACCCTTTACTTCATTCATATAAACTATATTGCATAGGTGAAAATTGTAGATTCAATGTTGGCTTATCTGGATCTACAATGTTTGCTTTTTTTTATTTATTAAGTCATTTTTGACTAAGAACCAAGAAGCTATCAGTGTAGATCCTTATCAGACGGCATAGATGTGCCCATTGACTAAAGTTGGGATTTTGATTTTGGAAACTGCATTACATTAAATGTGTGGGTAAAGGGTTTAAATTTGAGCTGGCCTTGAATACAGAATAAATTTGCTTAACCCAATACATATAACAGACCACTAACCTGGGAAACTGGACAACCTCTAACATAGTATCTGGGGACACAATGCCACAGACTGATAATAAGTTACTAGGGGGGCAAACCAGTGACTCCAATAAGTAACACTAGACTAACTAAACAGAGCATGCTACAAGGAAAATTGAAGTTCTTACTGAGGCCAAGCTACAGTCTCAATATAAATGGTCTTAACCCTTTACTCCATAGATACACCTTTATTGCATGGAGGAACAGTGCATACCATCTTATCAAGATCTACACTGTTTGCTTTTCAATTAATTAGGTAATTTCTGACATAATTGCCAACAGTGCAAATCCAGATCAGGTGGCATGGATGTGGATCTACACTGGTCGCACATGAATTTAAACTTACTCCATATATACATATATATATGGAGAAAATGGTTAAATTAAATATTTATGACAAGCAATCCTCCAAGAATTCAGCAACATTCCCACGCACTTACCTTGACTGGATGCATATTAGCCATATTGAGAAGTTTTAATAAAGCTGGCAGCACCATCGGTGGTAACTTGGGTTCTTTCTCTTGTCCTTCAACAGACAAAACAATAAAACAAAATGTTAAAATACATGTTAGAACTTCATATAATATCAGTTATGCACAACAGATTCATTTCATGAAAAATACAATAGTTGATGCAATTTTGTGCAAGTAATTAATACTTATTATGTCTTTTCAATGTACTTTAAACATACAAGCTTACAAAAAAAATTCCAGCTGAGTGCTATAGGTAAGTTTGATTCAACTGGGCATTCAATCTAACCAGATACTATAACAATAAATGTTCAAACAGTTACCTCTACAAACTGTATAATACTCCAGATCTTCTTTATCAAAGTAGTTGTTGATTACAGCTACACATTGATGTTGTCCTGAAATAAAGTTATACATCACAAGTTATTTTTTGCTGTATTTACTTTATTCATGCATTCTATTTGACCCTTTAAACCGGTTTTTGACCCTTGAAATTCCAAAAAATGCTCATTTTGATTCTTGAGAATTTCAATGCAAGAGTCAAATTTCATTGTAATATGTAATAAGTAAGGAAAAATTGTTCTCAGACCCTCAGAAAATGGCAGTACTGTATCATTTTGACCCTTGAATTTCAGGTTTAAGTAAAACCCATGTTTTTTTACAGATTCACTTATGGAACCGCTCAAAATTTAGCTGTTCATAATTTAGAGATCAAGTGAATACATGGTAATTTCTTATTTGTATATTTTGCCAACCCAGCTGTCTCAGTGACAGTGGCCTAAATGTGGAAAATTATGAATTGAAATTTTTACTGTAGTTATTTAATGTTATTAAACAATATTTCTTACCAACAAAGGCGGCCATTTGTGCTGCAGTTCTTCCTACTGTATTAGTGGCATCTTTCTTAGCCCCATGCTTTAACATAAGCCGGGTAGTCTCTGTGCTACCTACAGTACAAAATAAGCATGCTTTACAGTGAATGCATTAATAAGCATGAGCATATTATAAACAATTTCATGATTCAGTAAAACTGTATTTCATGGGTATGTAAAATCATTGCTTTTTATATACAATTCCACCCCATGTTTGTCTGACTTTAGTACTGGCTATTTAAAGGTGACTTCCCTTCTCAAATTTTCATTTAAATCAATCAGTTTTCCCCCATATCATGCGTTACCTCAGAATTTTTTTAATTTCCCCTTTAGAAGCAAAGTCATGCTTTAAACTCAATTCTGTATTTTGTTAAGGTTCTAAACTACATGTAGTGAATTGATATGACCATGACATCCACAAAATAATAATACCCAAAAAGTATAAACAACTTGATGGCATGGGTTAACATGAGTTTATCCAGATCAGTCAGAATATTCACACCATCTGATCAGGATGTACATGTACATGTATATGTACACTGTGTGCTTCAAGGTTCTTTTAGGTTATTTTTGCACATCATCATGGTAACATTACCTGAGAGAGCAGCAAACATGAGAGCTGTGTAGCCATTTTCATGATAGTTAGAATTCACATCAGCACCGTGGGTCATCAGCAGTTCAGCTACATCAGTTCTCCCGCGGAACACAGCATGCTGCAGGGGGGTCATACCAGACTGAAACATTTAAAGACAAAATACTGGCCTGAATGTTATAATAATGAGAATGGAAACCACTCAAACCTCAAGGATCTCAAATCTCATGGATCTGATTGGCTCAAATGGAGACTGGTCTCCATTTCAGCCAATCAGATCCTTGAGACTGGTTTCAAATCTCAGTTTTATATTCTTCAGCTCTGGTTGTGATCACTATAAACAGCTTTAGCCTGCCTTTTAGAGTTTTCTTTCCAAATGAAATAAAAGCAAATATATAATAAATGTATATCAAATATAAAGTGCCAATTACTCTTACACTTATGTAGTATACCAGGGCTATTGATGAAACTTTATATTCTTTCAATATTTAAAACTTTTGGATGGTAATTTGCATAATGTTGGTATTTCATCTTCATAATAAGGCAAAACTTATTTATAAAGAATAATATTTGCTTTGTTGTTCTTTCCAGTCATGGAATTTTTCAACTGAATAATATATGAGTTAAAAATATTGAAAGTACAATGTAACAACAACTCTACATATAATTACTTTTCTGAAGTCCTCATGCTACATTTTAAAATGTATTGAGTGTATGAATACACTTGAAAACTTGGTATTCTGGTTATGCATGTTTATTTTTTGTTGAGAATGATATCGAAAACAAACTTATTTAAATAGGGCATAGCATGAACATTGTAGTTATCTGTGAAGTATCTATGTAAATCAGAACCAAGTTCATTAGAAAGTAAGTACATGATTGCAAGATTCTTGAGGGGTTAAATCGACTCTCATGACTATCAATTTACTGTCCCTAAGATTATTGATCATAATCACATTTTTCATTAAATGACTTTACTGACTGAATAGTGAACGGTGTAGACCCTAATGAGACTGTGCATGTGTGCGGGCTGATCTGGGTCTACATTGGATGCAAATCTGACAAATGCTGTGCTTAGCACATTAAAATGGGTCTGATTAGCAACAGGTGATCTATTTTCTACTGGAGCAAGGCAAAACAAGTTGGTGATCTTTTGATGTGTATTGATGGAAATGGTACCAACACAGTCTACTGTAAATATTAAATTCATTTCAGAAAGCATTACTGGAATGAAAAAAAATAAGTCCCAGTATTTTAATGCAATTTTCATATAAATTAATAAGTTTAAAATGTCTCTTTGTTCTCAAAGCCTACAGAAATAGCAGTCCTACAAAATCTATTATGAATGTGTCATCACTGTGATCTCCACCCAATTCTAGTAGCACAACTGTGAAATACAATGGCTCCATGTTCAATACTTAACAAAATATTGCATCTGCAAGATACATTTATAACCAATCCAAATTTTTAAGCAAAGAGTGTGTCACATTTGCCACAATGTGAAGACTCTGATAAGCCTGCGAATCCACACAGTCTGATCCAGGTTACTAATTACAGGTAATTCAAAGATTCAGTTAAAAACTTTCGTTAGAACTACCCTATGAAGAAAGAATGGACTGCACCACATTGAAAATACATAGATTTGTTAGGTAAACAGCAATAATATGGATGATCAATGGATCTAATCATCCAAACTGTGATCACAAGGGTCACACAAGATGCCAATATTTGTGATTTGCAGTTATTAGAGCATTGTAATGATGTGAAATAGAAGATTCTGTGATGATTACAATGTGAAAGCATTTAGCACATTGACCAGCATTTGCCTCAACAACTATGTTGACCTAGAACAGCCTGCTAAATCACAGTCTGAACACTACACTGTTCCCTATTCACAAAAGATTGAGTACAGGGTCAGATGTATGATTTCCAAAAAAGGGATTTGTTAAGGGCAGTCTTGTAGTAGTAGTTACATAGAAATTTCCAACTTTCTGGCTATATTCCCCATGAATAGTGAATATTGCTGCCTGATCGAGCAAATTCATTCAACCAACTTTGTATCTGCCCCTGCAGTATAAGTTAAAATTGAGTTTTGCACTGGCATAAATTTAATTATAAACTATATTTAAGAGATAAGTGTTTGCAAAGGGTTTTAAACTGCTCCAACACTGAAGTCAAAATATCACAAACAATTGACCGATTAAATATTACACAGTTATGTACATCGTCATGTAACAATATTAAAAGTTTTGTGACAAACTCTCAGGAGTTTCATATGACCATTAAAACTGGGAATTTGCCCTTGTACTTTAAAGTAACTCTCAATTTTACTGGAATTTCATAACAAGGGTCACATTTCATTATTCATAATATATACAAAATTATATACGCAAAAGGCACATCGAAAATGGCAGTGGTGCATCATTTGACATTTTGGTTTACGCTTTACTCTATAAGATATGACTGTTAGCACAAATGTGATCCAGATCAGCCAGCACATCAGTGTTACAGGGAAAGAAGATTCTAAATAAAATGCCAAATACAAATTACAATTGAAATGATGTGTTGATGTAATGAGTCACACTGTGAAGAACATCATTGGGGTATAAAAATCAAAGGGACATAACTCCGAAACAAAAAACAATATCAGAATAAAGGGATTATGTGTTGATGTAATGTGTAATGAAATCAATCGCAATAAGTACTTCGGTAACTTAAGAAGTTATCATATTATTGAACAATGTTTGATTTCTGTAAACGAAAATTACTAAGTAATGCATCATGATTGTGTTGATGTTATATGTGACACAGATCATTTTCCTAAAATATAAGTAAACCACTAACATGGTTTGTAAAATTGCTAAAAACAAAATCAAATTATATAAGTATCAAAGGAAAACTAGACTGTGTCCTCAGGATACTGATGCCCCCACTGCTGCAACAACATTTGTTACAAAATTTTGTACCAGGTATTAACAACATGTGGTGATCATGATTAGTAACTAACATAAACGAAGGGCCATAACTCTGGTGAAAATTGTTGCAAGACAATGTCCTTTACAACAATCTTCACATCATGTCTAATCATCTGTGCAAGTTTGAAAGAAATCAGCTAAATAGAAAATGTGGAGTTGATGCCACAAAATTTTGTAAGAGAAATAAACAAAGGGCCATAACTGTGGTAAAAATGGCTGCAGGAAAAAATCTTTTCTTTATGATCATCTACCCATCCAGCTTGATAATGTGTGCAAGTTATAAAGAAATCTGTCCAAAAGTAATTGTGGAGTTAATGCCACAAGATATTATTACTGAAAAAAAACAATGGCCCATAACTCTGGTAAAAATGGTCGCACGAAAAAATCCTTTCTTCACGATCATCTACACATCTTGCTTCATCATCTGTGCAAGTTTGCAAGAAATCCCCCTTGTAGTTTAGGAGAAAATGACGCCACAAGATTTAATTACTGAAATTAACAAAGGGCCATAACTCTGGTAAAAATGGTCGCTGGAAAAATCCTTTCTTCACAATCATCTACACATCCTACTTCATCATCTGTGCAAGTTTGCAAGAAATCCCCCTAGTAGTTTAGGAGGAGTTGACGCCACAAGATTTAATTACTGAAATTAACAAAGGGCCATAACTCTGGTTAAAATGGTCGCAGAAAAAAATCCTTTCTTCACGATCATCTACACATCCTGCTTGATCATCTGTGCAAGTTTGAAAGAAATCTGCCTTATAGTTTAGGAGGAGTTGACGCCACAAGATTTAACTACTGAAATTAACAAAGGGCCATAACTCTGGTAAAAATAGTCGGAGGAAAAAATCCTTTCTTCACAATCATCTACACATCCTGCTTGATCACCTGTGCAAGTTTGAAAGAAATCCGCCTTTTAGTTTAGGAGGAGTTGACGCCACAAGATTTAACTACTGAAATTAACAAAGGGCCATAACTGTGGTAAAAATAGTCGCAGGAAAAAATACTCAAAATAGTCGCAGGAAAAAATCCTTTCTATACGATCATCTACACATCCTGCTTGATCATCTGTGCAAGTTTGAAAGAAATCCCCCTTATAGTTTAGGAGGAGTTGATGCCACAAGATTTGGGGACGTACGAGTGCAACTCTATATGCCTCCCCTTTGTGGGGGCATAATAACTGTACAAAAGTTGGAGGATCCATGTATGTTAGTGTAAAAAGAGATGAGGTTCATTGGTGTGAAGTTTATTAAGTAATATGATCAAAAGGGAACAAGTATGAAATTTGCATTCCATTTTCCTTTAAAATAACATGGAAGCTTGATTTGTTTCTTTTATCCCTGTCATCAAGTTATTTCTATTTTGACTCCAGGTGCTTTGGTCTCCCGTAAGATTACTGAATACCTGCCCTTTTGCTTTATAATGCTATTAGCTTCTTATGATTTATATATTTGTGTGCTAACCTGTTGGGGCAAGTGTTAGGTTGGTGCGCCCTAGAACCTAGTTTAAACCACCAGTGGCAAATTGTGTTGCCACTGACCATTCCAAGGCGGTAACCCCTCGGGTTCTCACTTTCAGTAATTGTTTGTGGCATCTACTTTGAAACTGTACATTGCAAAACCATACTTTTTGGCTCTGTGGAGAGGCTGTGTCTACTGGATATGCTTATTATACTTCTAAAATACCCAACCCAAATAAATTTCTTAGCCATGTTAGTTTAAGGGTTTTTTGCCTGCAGGACTACCAAAAACTCTCCAAATAACATCATGACAAATATTTCCCACTTTGTAACAAGGAGTAAATTATTAATGTGTTAACACTTATATTTACCTCATCCAGACAGTCCACCTTAACATCTTTCTCCTGCAGTAATACTCGCACCTCATCTACAGAACCTGACAAGGAAAAAGATAAAAAAAAGCTCTCTATAGTTCTTTTTAAAAATTTGGTCAAACTTTAGTATTTTTTTTAATTGATTTACTTTTTGTATATTCAATGCCATGTAGATCAAGCTAATCAACCAATTTAAAACCCACAAAAATCTCTAGATACAAGCATGCCTTTTGACTTGTTTTAATTTCTTAAGTTTGTCCATTGGTGTCAATTTGTTTTTTTAAGCACACTTTCAGGCGATTGAAATGTGTGCCAAAGCTACTTCAAATGTTTTGATTTTCATCAGAAGTTAATGTTTACTCATTAGCATGAAACGAGCAATACTCTTGAAATATTGAAATGTAGCTGTGTTGATATGTCCTGGGGTCAAAATGTCTTTGGGGTTAAATTGTCTTGGGGTGGAAATGTCTTAGGGGTGGAAAGTCTTGGCCAAAACATTTTTGGGGTTGAAACGTCTTGGGGTCGAAACGTCTGGCAATCCCTCCATTATACAGTAAGTTGCCCGGTTCTGGCGGACTTTTCATATTTTGTATATATGCTAGAAACCCGTATTATCGTGCAGCTTAAAATTCAATTGAAAAAATATTTTGTGAATTCAAATGTTACAGTGTTTATAACATACAAAAAAGAACTTCAAAAGTTTATCTTTTAATTTCCAATCAATTTAACATCAGTAAACCACTTACAATTGACCTACTTTCATTTTCAATCATGGCGTCTGCCCTCTGTTTATAATATCCAATTACCCATAATTCCGTGCATATAACATTTAGCTACACTGCAGATCAAAAGTAAGGCACTGCTCAAACAGAAATAACTAAAACATTACACAGAAGGTGTTTCGTGAAATATATGCTATAATAAATATAAAATGTCACAATTTCATTACAAATTGTTTAGTTTTGTTTACAAATGGGGCAGATATAATAAGAATTCCTTCTTACACATGTTTCTGGTGTACAGAATTTCAAATGTACCCAACCTTGGCATGCAGAACATTGTACCCACTTGACAATAACAAGGTAATGATGACTTTTGTCAGGATGTAATATTTACTGTGCACGTTTTCAATACAATATAGCTGATGTAACGTTGCTACGTCATATGCAAATGAGTTTTTATTTATAGTAACAAGATGGCCGTCGTCTGGGTCGTGTTACGTCATGATGGTGACGCTTTATATTTTTCTGAACTTCTGCATCCTAACTTTTTATCTGCAGTATACATTAGTGTTGCTGTCGCATTTACTTCCCTTGGGTACATTTATAGTAATGGAAATATAAAAATAGAAACGGAAATGGAAGGTCAAACTTGGTTTGTTTTCAAAAAGAGTGATAATTTCAGGTTTTGTATTATTTTTTGCGGGAAATTAGGAGCTTTAACCTGTTTTTTACGCATTTTTGTTGTCCTTTTAAGATGATGGACTGATCTGAAAGAAATAACCGCGCATGCTAACGGTTGCTTAGGGATTTAAGAGGATCAATGCGAGATGCACGATAACACGAGGATGCACGATAATACGAGAATTGGCCATAAAATGTTTTGTACAGTTAATCTAAGAAAGATGTTTTTTGCATGTATGTACGAAACTATCTCCTTTATATTTTTTTTAAGGTTTCATTCAAAAATCTTCTGCAAATTGTTGACTGATCGCGTTGTCATTTTGCTGGTTTTGACGAGCATTTTCCACTTCCGGTGGAAAATGATTCATAGAAAAAAAAACATAGCTAGGGGCGCCTAGGTTGTGAATACTATTCAATAAACCTAATGTTTATCAATGTTTCTGAAAATCACTACAAATATAAATCGATGTTTGACTAAAATTATTGTCAACATGAATTTTGCCGCCAACAGGAATTACATGAGTAATATTCAGAATGCCCCGGAACTAGCAAATCCTCCGGACCCAGGCAACCAACTGTAGTCCCTAGCAAATATATCAAATTTCAAAATTATCATGGTAAGCAAAGATGAAATACCTCTAAATTCAAAGACATTCAAAAATCAATTAGCAACAAATACCACGGGAATTTGAAAATCTGACCTTATGGAACAGCATGAACACTGATGAACAGAAGTGAAACCGAAAAGGAAAGTTGGGTTCGACTTAGATCAGATTGATCTGAGGTGCCCTCTTAATTCCTATAAAAAATTAACATACCTTTATTTACTACCTCCAATAACTTCTTTTCATTTTCTGAAAGTTCTGGAAAGTTCTGCTTTTTCTCACTTGCCTGCTTCTCCATTCCGGCTTTGGTAGGATAATCTATTAGAGATAAATTAATACTCACACCGGTTAAGAGGTTATAAACTTACTTAGATCTATTACAAATCAATGTTATGCTATGAAATTTTACATAATAAACTTAAATATACCCTTAAGACTTATATTTCTATCTAAATACTTACCAAAAGATCTTTATATTAAGCACCCAAATATAACGTGGAATAGAGACTATTGACAGGTGCCCGGATGGATCTGCAAAATAAGAAAAAACAAAATAGTTAAAACCAGGCAATTGGTAAATAACATCAGTAAAATCTTTAAGAATTATATTATACCGACTAAGAGTACATGATGCTTTACAAATGTTTTCTTAAAACATGTAATTCTCTCCGAGGAAATCATATGTCACTAGTTTTTGCGACTGTGTAAACTTCGGTCTGATGCCGGTGCAGCACGCCAATGGTACTAATCCACAGCAGTTACGCAGTCTTCGTTACACGTTGTAACTAGTCTATCGATACAACTTACTACAAACACACGAATCCTGAAGGCAACACAAAATTCAAGCTATTTGTAAGAATTAATCTGGTAACATGAACCTACATTTCTGATGCACACAGAGCTTTTTTCTGAAAATTTTAAAACAAATATTTGTTTTTTCCCTAATCGCAAAAAGTTCACGTTTTTTCCCAATTAATCCAAAACAATAAAATCTAAAGATCAGGAACAGTTTGTCTATATATTAATGTCTAGGAAGTGTCTCCTTGACCGGCTGCCAATCGAGGAGACTCTACGAGTAGGACTGTCTTCTCGACCGGCTTCGGTCAAGGAGTCTATACGCTTACTATTTTCTTCTTAACAGGTTCCAGAAAGGATTATAATTAGGTTCCTTATAATTAATATAACTGTTTGATATTGACTTTTTCGAAATTAGTGTCTAAACAACACTTTTGATAATGAAAATGATTGATAACCGTGCACTGAGTCCGTATTCCGTAACAAATTGTGTACAAAGATGGTTTTTATGTGGGATCCTTTGATTTTCAAGTAAAACTGTGTTTTGATTACAGAAATAAATTGTAATTTATATTATAAAAATTTAATAAAATTTCAGCCTGCAATTGAGCATTTTAAGTCATGCGTGGTCCCCGCAACACATAGGACATTATTTTATATTAAAGGCACATACGTCATTTGTTTGTTTTTTTCCATCGCTGAACAATCTAAGTTTCCTGCCCCCTTGTATAGAACTATAAGTTAACTCGCTAAAGACTAGTAAAGTTAATATCCTTTTTAAAATTTTTCTTTGGCTGCAGCAACTGATCTATAGTCTCTTTTGTAAAACTGCACATTTTCTTGCTTTTGGTATTTCAAAATTTTAACTTTTAAACTGTCATAATCTGGAAACGTTGTAAGTTTGAAAACTAGTTCATGCAAATTCTGGGGGATAACTTCAGCACAAGTATACTTTTCTGACATGCATGTTTATTGTTCTTATTAAACATATGATTCCAATTTAAAATCAACGTTGAACCATCCAGGCATCAACACATAATTGTGCCATTATGAAATTGTTCTTTAGTTCTAAAAAGGACCAAACAATAGAGACATATTTGTTGTAATTTATTGAGTAACAACAAACAATAGGCTAATGACCAACCCTGTGAACAGCGGCAATTAACAAAGCTGCTGTGACATATTTAATATTTCGCAACAGCAAACTGAGTAGATTACTTAGAATTGATAGTTTTAACAAGTTTGAATAGTCGAAACATCAGAGGACAAGCAATTGGTGCTATTATTATTGCACATGTCACTGTGAAAGCACCTTTACATAAAATAAACAAACATTGAAAAAAATAATTGAATTCCCGATTGCGTCTGATGTTCAAGTTTAAACACAATTTATGACTTGGACAGGCGAATATAGTATCAATTATGGAACGGGTCGAGGAGACAATAGTACCTGTATAGTCTCCTCGACTGGAGCCGGTAGATGAGACAGTCCTACCCTTATAGTCTCCTCGACCGGCAGCGGGTCGAGGAGACACTTCCTAATGTCTGATGGGTCTGTATATATTATGTCAAATGGGGCTTAAGTCCGGTTCTGGGAGGAGGCTATCATTAGCGTGTGGTACCAACTCTTATTTTTCTTTGTCTGATTCTATGATGTCCCGTCTCTTGGGTGATTGATTCTCTATAATTAAATAGAAGTTGAAAATTAAATAGAAGTTCTTGGTTTATCCATTGTCTGTCTTTCAAAAGTTAATACGTTTTCTGCTACACTATCGGGTAAATATCTTTATTTAATCATTCCATATATTGACCACTCTGTGGCAAAACATGTTTTGTCATGTTCAATCTGTTCTTAACTTGCTTGTACTCAGGCCCATGTGTTGTTCTTTTTGTCTAATCTTTTATTTGGAAGATAATAGAAATTTGCGGAAAGGTGCTAGGTTTTTTTGCACCCTATTTTTTGCATGGTTCTAGGTCACTTTTGGGTGATCTGAGTATCCTAGGAGCCCTAGCACTTATCACTTTCACTAACCCCCCAGGCATGCCCATCATATTGCGTGAATGAATGTTTTGCCATGACAAAAGAAGAAGAAGAAGCAATGCAGGTTGCAGTAAGCAGTTTAGTCACTGCTTAGCTCACAAAAGCACTTGATGATTTTGTGAAGAAAATTGAGAGCTTAAATAAAGATGTTAAAGTAATACAAAAAGTAAACAGAGTTAAGGATTATACAAAATGTATCATTTCAGAGTGTATGTTAGAAAACCACGATGGAAGCAACACCTACCCATAGGCCCAGATGCTTTTTTGATGTGGAAATAGATGGACAAAATGGTAAGAAGTTAATGTTGGTATTTTAGAAGGTCAAAAAGCACTCAGCATTTAGCACTTTTATTAGTAGTTAAGTTCAATGACCAAAATAAATGACTCGTTATGATCTGATTAAGGCCCCTGAAAAATTCTCAACAGGGGTCAGATGACCCCTGGTTTTTTAAAAGCTATTGAAATCCCTGTTAATACAGTTTCTTTTATTTTCAGTTGGCCGTATTGTTTTTGAGTTGTTCTCAGATCTCACTCCTAAAACCTGTGAGAACTTCCGAGCGTTATGTACAGGTAAGATGGTCTTTGACTAGAATTATGATTGTCAAATAGAATGCATAGACTTTAAAAAAAAATGGATTTGATTAACAATAAAAATAGGTTGATTATAGCTTTATATCAAAGAATAATTATTAATAGTTATTAAGATATAACAATGTGAAATTCTAGAGCAGTGTATCAATACATGCACTTCTTTTATGAAAGATTAAATGAACTTGTTTATATTTCTGTTCAAGGTGAAAAAGGAGTGAGTGAAAAGAGTGATCTGCCCCTCCACTTCCGTGGTTCCCCCTTTCATCGTATTGTTAAAGATTTTATGATCCAGGGTGGTGACTTTACTAAAGGTATTTTAACAGCTTGATTTAAATCAGTTTAATATGTTTCATATATTACATACATGTAAGCAATAATTGGCAATTTTGTATCCAAGATGGTTAACACTTATTAGAATATGTATCAATAACGGAGCTTCGAAAATATTACACTTACCGAAAACATTGCCGATTTTTTTTTGCGAAATTCACAGTAATTAGGATATAATAATGACAGAGCTTCGAAAATATTAAATTTTCCGAAAAATTTGCCAATTTTTTGCCGATATTTTTTCGAAATTCACACTTATTAGGAAATGTTCCAATGACGGAACTTCGAAAATATTAAATTTACCAAAAAAATTGCAGATTTTTCACCAATTTTTTTTTTCGAAATTCACACTTAATAGGATATGTTCCAATAACGGAACCTCGAAAATAATAAATTTGGCGAAACAATTGCCGATATTTGTATGCGAAATTCACACTTATTAGGATATATTCCAGTTACAGAGCTTCGAAAATGTTAGTTTTGCCGGAAATTTCACCGATTTTTTTTGCGAAATTAAAAATTTTTGGGTCCGAACTCACTGAAATTTCATCCCGTCTTATAAACAGGTCTATACAAAAAACTCAGATTTTGGCGGCAAAGTAGGGGTCCCGTCTTATAAGCGGATCGCCTTATAAGCGGATAAATACGGTAGCTAACAGTCATTGAAAGTCTGGTCTTTGTGTCATTCTTTAATCTGTATGTGCATATTTTAACAATGATATTACTTGTACAATATTCAGTAAATTTAGGAAATAAAATGATAGCTGCCTGTGATATATAGAAAAATATCTCTCCATGGCTAGATTTGAGATGAATAAAAGATATATCACAATGGTCAGATCTGAACTAACGCTGCAGCCAGAATTCATGCACATTGAAATTGAACTGGTCTATAATACTTACCCCATTACTCCATGAGATATGTTTTGTATCGCATGGGTGGCCAGTCTGAAGTCTGATAAGAATCTACACTGATTGGTGTTTGGTCAACAATAACCAAATGATTCTAAAAGCAGCTTGTATAGATCCAGGGCCCAAGATCATAAAACTAAGTTTTGAGATCAGTCTCAAATCTCAAGCATCTGATTGGCTGAAATAGCGACTGGTCAAGATTTGAGACTGATCTCCAGATTTAGTTTTATGATCTTGGGCCCAGGTCTGAATGTACTGTAGAGCAGTCTCATCTTGATTTGGCCACACAACGGATATAAGCTGTATCTAGAGATGTAATGGTTATCCCTTTTATTAATTGATGCGACTTATACCCAATGTGAATGCAGAGAAGAGCCAATCTATGAGCTTGCACTTTCTATTAAGATTTACACTTCTTGATTTTGGATTCATAAAGTTACTTCTCAACAAGAAGCGAACACTGTTAATCCTGATCAGTCATTATGTGCAGGCTCATTTACATATACTCACGTATGCCTCATACATGTGAAAGATTATTCAATTGTGTATGGTCATAAGTATGTAACATCTAGTCGTAGCCCCTTAAATTATTATTCAAAAGTCTCAAACATGACATTTATTTTAGTTCAAGAGAAAAATCCAGCTTCAAGGGTCAAATAAAAACTCCTGTTAGAGATAACTTTTTAATTTTTTTTATCACAAACTTGATTGTATATGAACATGATAATTTCAAAGCTGTTTAGTTTTGTTGTCATGGTGAAATTTAAATTGTTATATTTGTCATATTGTAGGTGATGGCACAGGGGGAGAGTCTATCTACGGAGGGCAGTTCCCAGGTAAGTGAAACAAGTAAACTGTTTCAATTGAAAGATTGAACAAATTTATTTACAGAGGGAAACCCACAAAGTTAGAAGAAATATCAACCTTGGGACCTGCTAAATAATACACGATGGTTAAGCTACTCTGACTTTTTTGGATCAAATCTATGTCCAATTTTTTTGGATCCAGAGAAGGACATTTAATGATTTTTCAGGGAATGTATTTGACAGTCATGGTCCAATTAAATTTTTATAGCAATAATTATGTTTTATATGATAAATATAAATGCATGATAGAATGTAACAGTGTTATGTTTATATTAAAAAAGTGTCATATTTGAGAAACATAGATACATTTTTATCTCTCTAAATATGGTTCAAGTAAGCAACTATAGTTAAGTGCCAGTTACAAATACTTGGATCTCTTAAACGTTAAAACCAACAAACTGATTAATCATGATATTATCAAAATTGATGATTCTACTGTTTTTTTTAACCTTTTTTCAGTATTATTTGTTAACAAAAAAGAGTTGCTAAAACAAATAAAAGCAGGTTTATATTTTTTATATAATTACATATAACTTCTTTGAATGATTCAATGTTTGGTCTTAGGATTTAAAATCTGGCACTGTTTAGTATTGACTGTCATAAGACAATGATTTCTTGCATACTGAACTTGAATTTCTGTTCTAAATAAAATCATTTTAAATTACTTTTCCATTTGCTCACAAACACAAAGAAAAAAGGTGCATGAAAATGTAGATTTGTCGGGACAATAGCTAGTGACAGGGTTGAACTATCCTCACCAAACATTATTTAAATGTAACCTGTATAGGTAGCCTCTGTTGAGACCTTTTGTTGTATTGTCAGCGTGATGTCTGTGGTGTCAAGATCACTAATACCAAGTACAGAAATTCCTTATCTGGACATTAACTTGAGAATGGTTAGACTGATCCCCACCAAACTTGGTATTTAGGTAGCCTGTGCAGAGACTGCATGAGATTATATTTAGGGTCACTTGCATAAAGGTCAAGGTCACTGTCACTACAAACAGAAATTTCTTGTACAGACAGTCACTTGTGACTTGTTTGAGCTATCCAAATTAACATTGTATGTAAGTTGCCTATGTTTGAGCTATTGACAAAAAACTCACCCTGGCTAACCTGGTACAATTTGTGAACAGCACTACGCTGTGATCATATGCAATGTTCGTAACCGGCATAACCGGTGTCAATGTAGGGGATTTGGTGAAGTTAGGTAAGAAAGTCTCGTATTGAGAATGTTGGCAGATTTACACACATATAGTCATTTAACATTGTGTTATGTTGCTTATTTTCTGTTGGTATGCATGAACAATTTCTTCTATTTTTGTAGATGAGAACTTTATTGAAAAGCATGGTAGAGAGTTTTTGCTCTCGATGGCCAACAGGGGTAAGGATACAAATGGCTCCCAGTTCTTCATGTAAGTGCTTCACTTGTTTAAATACTGTAGACGTAGTAGTGTCATCACATAATGTCTGTTTTATGTGGAGATATTTGACAGAAGAGTGTCTAGGATTCAGTCTGTAGGCTTTTAGCTGCTTTTGTGAATGTGCTAAGCTGCAAGGCCTGTCTCTTCAATTTAGAGCAAAAATA
Source organism: Corbicula japonica (assembly GCA_038501625.1). Classification (NCBI taxonomy): domain Eukaryota; kingdom Metazoa; phylum Mollusca; class Bivalvia; order Venerida; family Cyrenidae; genus Corbicula; species Corbicula japonica. The sequence goes on along the minus strand of JAZAYU010000043.1, from coordinate 4,352,739 downwards.
GGTTAACTTTAATACAGTTTGGTCTTATAATGTGAATGATGGTATTATTTCTTATTGCAATAAGTGGACGATTAGGTTTATAACTTCAAACAAGGTTGGTTTGAATGATTGTGATCATCACATTAACCCTTTACTCAAGTAAATGATGTTGATCCAGATCAGCAGGCACATTTGTGCTGTCCAATCAGAATCTACACTGTTCACTTTTAGATTCATTAGGTTGTTTTTGACCAAGCACTTACGATAAAATCCATATAAGTGGAGTAAAGTGTAAAGTTTTGACTAGGACCAGCAGATCCATCCAAGAGTTTTAAAGTATTGATATTGAGCATGTTGGCAGATTTACACACTTGGTCATTTGTTAATTTTTCTGAAACACAAATAGCTTCTTTCTTGTATTACAAAGCTATGCATCAATGGAGAAGATAGCTAGGTTGGTCTATGAGAATAGAAGATCTTAAGAATTATTGATGTGTGAAAAGCTGTGTTTGAAAATACATTGTTATAGGGAATAGAAACTTTAGGTTCTAATTGTTTGAATTAAGACAGACAAGAATAAGAAAGCCTTGTTTCAACTGGGCATTTGTAAACACATTTGTAAATCTTTAATATAAGTATTTTATGTTTTGTTGTACTAAAATTTAGGGGGCACAAGTGTTTTCACATTTTATCATTTTATACTTGCATATAGAGAGGTGTAAACAGTGACGGTCGCTGGACAGGTAACATTTTCAGGCCAAAGACAACACCCTGCTCATCTTCAACTTGGGTTTTCATCCATAATATCTATGGAATGTCCTGCTTTACAGAAACATTTTGTTTCAATTTTAGATAACTTAATTGATTTGTATGGTTATAAGAAAGATAGTTTAAATGTAAACATAAAATAATTCCATTTAAGTGTTAAAACACATGTAAAGAGCTAAAGAAAAGAGAAATTTAGTTAACAAGAAGAAAGTAGTTCACATGCTAAATCGATTATGCCCTGTTTGTACATTTCATATTGCTGTTATACAGTACTACAAAGCCTGCTCCACATCTGGATGGGTGAGTAGAGAGCTAGCTTGCATTAATAAGGTGTCTACTGAGTGTTCATTAACTCTTCATTCCATTAGTTTTATTGACTGACATGCTCTAGATTAGCCGGCACATCTGTGCTGTTTAATCTGGGTCTACACTGGTTGCCTTTCAGGCACAAATAACTCAAACAGAAATTTTAACTGCAAACAGTGTAGATCTGATCAGATGGCACAGTTAAAATGGAGCACTAACTTAAATGAAGCCTGTTATATCAAGTCTACACTGTAATATTAATATATTTTATGATCAAGATGCTTTGTATGACATCACCTACTGGTCACAGTGTCTCCAACATGCTTTATATGATCTAAACCCTTTCCTCCATATATACACCTTTCTACGCATGTGAGACCGTGCCATCTGATCAGGATCTGCACTGGTCGCATTTTGATCAGAAATAAATTAACCAATTAAAAGTGATTTAAAGATGAGTTTTGACTGCCACAGTTTAAGGTTGTTAATTAAGCTCCCTTTCACAAACACAACATTTCTGTTCACAGGAAGCATGTGGTGTTTGGTCATGTGATCAGCGGACAGGAAGTGGTGAAACAGATAGAAAATCTAGATGTTGACAAAAAGAACCGTCCACTCAATCCTGTCACCATATCTAACTGTGGAGAATTGGTCTTACAGCTTAAAGCTAAAGGTATGTTAAAGTCTCTAGAAAAATGTCATCATAGCTAGATCAGGTGAAGTTGTATAACATCTTTAAACCAAAAGGAGTAATCTCTTTATATATTCAGGTTTTATTGCATGTGTGAACAGTGTAGATCCATATCAGTCTTCCCGTGTTTGTTTCTTGGTCAGAAAAAACCTAATGAATCAGAAAGTAAACTATGTTGATCCTAATAAAGCAGTAGGTATATGCTAGCCGATCCGATTGAAGAAAAAGTATCTTATCACATATGCTGATTGTCTAACTCTGGCCAATGAGAATTTGTCTTTTTCAAGGAAACATGCAGAATTTATTACACATTTATAATACCTTACCCTTTAATCACTCTATAGGGGTTTCATCACATGTGCAGTATAGGTCCAGATCAGAAAAGGGTTTATATGGACTTGTTTTCAGCAAAGAAAAAGAAGAAGTTGGTGGAATCTGAGGAGGAATCCGAATCTGAAGGCTCCGGATCCGAGTCCAGATCATCCGATTCTGAGGAGGAAAGAAAGAAGAAAAAAAAGAAGAAAGAAAAGAAGAAGGCAAAGAAGAGGAAGAAGGAAAAGAAAAAGAAAAAACAGAAAGAGAGGTGATTTGTTTCTAAATAACAATGTATATATGGTATATTTTGACAATACCTGTTAAAACTGGAGTCATTTCTCTTCATAACTACAAATAGAAAATTAAAAGATACTAAATAAAAGGACTATCTTCATGCCTTGTTGTATGTCTCACACATGTATTAGGGGCCACTTGCTCAAACCAGGAAATTACTTTTATAAGCTTAGAGATAATTTAGGTCAAGACTTACTCTTCATCTGTGATATCAGCTGGCCATTAAGCAACTGAGTTAAACAACTGGAAACCTTTATGATCCAAAACAGTGCTGTTACATGAATGCTTTGAGAGACACATTAAAAAAAGAAGTGAAAAATGGACAGATGATCTAAACTGTTTATTACAGTTAGAATGATTACAGATAGTTAGCTGAAAAGTTTCTCATATTAAGTACCTTGCATGAGTGTGAGGTGAGAAAAGAAAATAAAGTCACTTTATGTTAACTGTTTTTGCAGAAACAAGGCTTTTAACTTCTTGCATACCTTTAATTGATCATAATCTTTATTAATACATAAATAACCTAAAAAATATGTTGATATTAACAAACCTTAATGAATGACATTACTAAGTTGATGGACATCACATTAAATCACACAGCAGTGAACAGTATCATTTTACTTGGAGAAAAATTGGATATTCTTTCCTTAACAAAAATTCTTGTTTAGTATGCATGAAAAATAGATGTAAAACACCTCCAATAAACTATTGCATTCTAGATGTAAAACACATCCAATAAACTATTGCATTCTAGATGTAAAACACATCCTATAAACTATTGCATTCTAGATGTAAAACACATCCAATAAACTATTGCATTCTAGATGTAAAACACATCCAATAAACTATTGCATTCTAGATGTAAAACACATCCAATAAACTATTGCATTCTAGATGTAAAACACATCCAATAAACTATTGCATTCTAGATGTAAAACACATCCAATAAACTATTGCATTCTAGATGTAAAACACATCCTATAAACTATTGCATTCTAGATGTAAAACACATCCAATAAACTGTTGCATTCTAGATGTAAAACACATCCAATAAACTATTGCATTCTAGATGTAAAACACATCCAATAAACTATTGCATTCTAGATGTAAAACACATCCAATAAACTATTGCATTCTTGCTTTCACAGTTCTGAGGATGAAGGGGAAATAAAGAAAGAAGAGGAGCCCAGTACGGTTTACGGGAACATCCGACCGGAGGAGATACCTAGTGTACCAACTAATTCCTTTCTGTCGAGGCAGAGGCCAGACTTGGATGAGTATGTTGGTTATATTAATCCCTTACTTGCTGAATATATGTATTGGAATCTGGGCCCAAGATCATAAAACTGTGATTGGAGACCATTCTTAATTCTCAAGCATCTGACTGGCTGAAATAGTGACCTTTTGCAATTTCAGCCAATCAGAGGCTTGAGATTTGAGACTGGTCTCCAGATTTAGTTTTATGATCTTGGGCACAGCTGTCTTTCAGTTTGAGCCAGTCCATTCATTATTCATAGGGATGTTTTACAGTAATTTATTAACCCTTTACTCCATACAAAGGTCTTTAATCACATGGGTGAATATTGTAGATCCAGGTCAGACCAAACAACCATCCATGCCTTCTGACCAGGATCTATACTGTTTGCTTTAAGATTAACAATGATATTTCTGACAAAGAAGCCTATAGTGTAGGTTCAGATTAGACTGATCTGGATCTATACAGGTCACACTTGCGACAAAAGCTGTATATTTGGAGTAAAGAGTTAACTGATTTTTAGCTCGACTATTCGAAGAATAGGGGAGCTATCCTACTCGCCCCGGTGTCGGCGTCGGCGTCCGTTAAACAAAATATGCACTTTGGTCCATAACTTAAAAACTACTTATGATATCAACTTGAAACTTGGAATATATATTCACCATCAAATTCTACATCATTACCAACAAGACCCATAACTCTGCTACAAATATTTTTCAAGTTATGCCCCTTTTTCACTTAAATTTTGCGTTAAGAAAAATATGCACATTGGTCCATAACTTATAAACTACTTGACATATCAACTTGAAACTTGGATTATACATTCACCATCAAATTCTACATCATTACAAACAAGACCCATAACTCTGCTGTCAATATATTTCAAGTTATGCCCCTTTTTTTATATTTTGTGTTAAGCAAAATATGCATTTTGCCCATAACTTTAAAACTACTTGAGATATTGTCTTGAAACTTGAAATATATTTTCACCACCAAAATCTACATTATAACCAACAAGACCCATAACCCTGCTTCCAATATTTTTCAAATTATGCCCCTTTTTTACTTACATTTAGCGTTAAGCAAAATATACAGTCGGCCCTTAACTTCATTATGAATGGAGGGATTTCAAAATAACTTGGCACAAATGTTCACCATGACAAGGCGGTGTGTCGCTTACAATACCCATGCCTGTAGGTCCAAGGTCAAGGTCACTGTTACTAAAAATAGAATTTTCTTGCAAAATCGTGTCCGCTCTGTAACTTTGTTATTTCTCATTGGGTTTTTAAATAACTTGGTATAATTGTTCACCATATCAAGACGGTGGTGTGTCACGTACATGCCCAAGCCTGTAGGTCAATGGTCAAGGTCACTGTTACTAAAAATAGAATTTTCTTGTCTAGGCTGTTTCTTTGTTATGAATGGAGGGATTTCAAAATATCTTGGCACAAATGTTCACCATGACAAGGCGGTGTGTCCGCACAATACCCATGCCTGTAGATCCAAGGTCAAGGTCACTGTTACTAAAAATAGAATTTTCTTGTCCAGGCTGTAACTTTGTTATGAATGGAAGGATTTCAAAATAACTTGACACAAATGTTCACCATGACAGGGCGGTGTGTCATGTACCATGCCCATGCCTGTAGGTCAAAGGTCAAGGTCACTGTTACTAAAAATAGAATTATCATGTCCTGGCTGTTACTTTGTTATAAATGGAGGGATTTCAAAATAACTTTGCACAAATGTTCATGATAAGGCAGTGTGTCTGCACAATACCCAAGCCTGAAGGTCCAAGGTCAAGGTCACTGTTACTAAAAATAGAATTTTCTTGTCCAGGCTGTAACTTCATTATAAATGGAGGGATTTCAAAAAAACTTAACACAAATGTTCACCATGAAAGGGCAGTGTATCGCTTATTATTCCCATCATTGCACTTGAGTGTCTGAAAATGATGCATAGCGGGGCATCCGTGTCCTATGGACACATTTCTAGTTTCACTTATATTTTCACTTAAGTGCGCTTCATCGATAACTTTGCAAAAACTTAAGGTATCAACTTCAAACTACCATTATATTTTCATTTCAGTTCTTTTTCTGTAACATTACTGAAGTGATTGATATTTGACTAAAGTAAATGTCTCTAATAAAAAATTACTAACAAGTTTTCTAACAAATTCAGAAATATTTCATAGTTATTCCCCTATTCAGTTTAATATTTATGGTACATTTAGGAATTATTTCTGTTATTTGAAAAGAATTTCTCCCGTACCATTCACTTGTTAATATTTTTCCTGATTGCACATGAATGTATGGCCATAGTTGTTATTGTTTTAATCTTCAAATTGCATTTGTTTCAAATGATTCGAATAGTCGAGCATGCTGTCTCCTCTGACAGCTCTTGTTTTTACTGAATTAGAAAGGATGTAGACACTGTATAGATCGCAAACCCCACACTAGTTGTAAATGTAACAGATAAATTGAAAACATTTAGCTAAAAGTGTGATTTATGCTTTTGTTACAACATCAGCTTATATATGAATGAATTTCTTATTTGAGCAGGCCTGCCAGAGAGCCTGTACCAGAGAGACAGAATGTGAGGTCAAGAATCCGTTACTCTGCCAGCGGAGAAAAGATCAAAGGAAGAGGCACAATAGTATGTATTTCACCGACTTTTTAGCTCACCTGAGCACGAAGTGCTCATGGTGAGCTTTTGTGATCGCCTGATGTCCGTCGTCCGTCGTCCGTGCGTCCGTCTGTCCGTCGTCAACTTTTTCTTCAAACGACTTCTTCTCTGAAACGGCTTGGCCAATTTTGAAGAAACTTGCCACGGATGTTCCTTGCATGAAGCTCTTCCAAAGTTGTTCAAAGAAATCAATTCCATGCAGAACTCTGGTTGCCATGGCAACCGAAAGGAAAAACTTTAAAAATCTTCTTGTCTGAAACCACAAGACCTAGAGCTTAGATATTTGGCATTTAGCATCCTCTAGTGGAACTCTACAAAGTTTGTTCAAATGATTTCCCTGGGGTCAAAATTTGCCCCGCCCCAGGGGTCACTTCATTTTACATAGACTTATATAGGAAAAACTTTAAAAATCTTCTTGTCTGAAACCACAAGGCCTAGAGCTTAGATATTTGGCATTTAGCATCCTCTAGTGGAACTCTACAAAGATTGTTCAAATTATTTCCCAGGGGTCAAAATTGGCCCCGCCCCAGGGGTCACTTCATTTTACATAGACTTATATAGGCAAAACTTTAAAAATCTTCTTGTCTGAAACCACAAGGCCTAGAGCTTAGATATTTGGCATTTAGCATCCTCTAGTGGAACTCTACAAAGATTGTTCAAATTATTCCCCTGGGGTCAAAATTGGCCCCGCCCCAGGGGTCACTTCATTTTGCATAGACTTATATAGGAAAAACTTTAAAAATCTTCTTGTCTGAAACCACAAGGCCTAGAGCTTAGATATTTGGCATTTTGAAACCTCTAGTGGAACTCTACAAAGATTGTTCAAATGATTTCCCTGGGGTCAAAATTGGCCCCGCCCCAGGGGTCACTTCATTTTGCATAGACTTATATAGGAAAAACTTTAAAAATCTTCTTGTCTGAAACCACAAGGCCTAGAGCTTAGATATTTGGCATTTAGCATCCTCTAGTGGAACTCTACAAAGATTGTTCAAATTATTCCCCAGGGGTCTAAATTGGCCCCGCCCCAGGGGTCACTTCATTTTATAAAGACTTGTATAGGAAAAACTTTAAAAATCTTCTTGTCTGAAACCACAAGGCCTAGAGTTTAGATATTTGGCATTTAGCACCCTCTAGTGGAACTCTACAATGATTGTTCAAATAATTTCCCTGGGGTCAAAATTGGCCCCCGCCCCAGGGGTCACTTCATTTTACATAGACTTATATAGGTAAAACTTTAAAAATCTTCTTGTCTGAAACCACAAGGCCTAGAGCTTAGATATTTGGCATTTAGCATCCTCTAGTGGAACTCTACAAAGATTGTTCAAATTATTTCCCAGGGGTCTAAATTGGCCCCGCCCCAGGGGTCACTTCATTTTATAAAGACTTGTATAGGAAAAACTTTAAAAATCTTCTTGTCTGAAACCACAAGGCCTACGGCTTAGATATTTGGCATTTAGCATCCTCTAGTGGAACTCTACAAAGATTGTTCAAATTATTTCCCTGGGGTCAAAATTGGCCCCACCCCAGGGGTCACTTCATTTTACATAGACTTATATAGGAAAAACTTTAAAAATCTTCTTGTCTGAAACCACAAGGCCTAGAGCTTAGATATTTGGCATTTAGCACTCTCTAGTGGAACTCTACAAAGATTGTTCAAATGATTTCCCTGGGGTCAAAATTGGCCCCGCCCCAGGGGTCACTTCATTTTATATAGACTTGTATAGGCAAAACTTTAAAAATCTTCTTGTCTGAAACCACAAGGCCTAGAGCTTAGATATTTGGCATTTATCATCCTCTATTGGAACTCTACAAAGATTGTTCAAATGATTTCCCTGGGGTCAAAATTGGCCCCGCCCCAGGGGTCACTTCATTTTACATAGACTTGTATAGGCAAAACTTTAAAAATCTTCTTGTCTGAAACCACAAGCAGAGAGTACTTTTGTACTCAGGTGAGCGATATAGGGCCATTATGGCCCTCTTGTTATGAATTTTATGATTTAAACATGACCAACAACTTCTGAACACCATTAATTTCAGTGAAAAAAAGACAGAAAAAATTGTCTCCAGGAGCCATCATTTAAGTCAAAGTAAATAGAAATGCAACATGCTTTAATGACGTAGTGACAGGGTTGCCTAGATAGGTCTTGCTTTTGTCTGGTGCAAAGTGCAGTTTTGTTGGATCAGTGTTTGTTTTGACTCCTTTCTTTATTTAAGAAGCATGATATGAAAAGAATCTTACACTGGCTGCCATGTAATACAAAAAATACTAAACTTACCTTGGAAATTTATTTTAAGTTCACCAGGGGCTTGCTTAATAAAAATTCTCCTGAATTTGTTTAATATACATGTAAGTTTGTATTAAATGATAACTCATGTTAGATCCTATGTGTATAAAATGGCTGTGGAAGGTGATTCCTGTTTGATGGTAATGATAACTGATGTTAGATCCTATGTGTATAAAATGGCTGTGGAAGGTGATTCCTGTTTGATGGTAATGATAACTCATGTTAGATCCTATGTGTATAAAATGGCTGTGGAAGGTGATTCCTGTTTGATGGTGATGATAACTCATGTTAGATCCTATGTGTATAAAATGGCTGTGGAAGGTGATTCCTGTTTGATGGTGATGATAACTCATGTTAGATCCTATGTGTATAAAATGGCTGTGGAAGGTGATTCCTGTTTGATGGTAATGATAACTCATGTTAGATCCTATGTGTATAAAATGGCTGTGGAAGGTGATTCCTGTTTGATGGTGGTCTTTATACCATTCTTCACTCTTACTTCGCTTATTTATTTTTTAAAAACAACAACAAAAAAAATAAAACTGCTGTTAGTGTTTGTGGTGAAGTTATATTTATTTTCCACATAAGTAAGTAAATTGATAAAAGAACGCATATAATACGTAACACTATTTAATATTTAATTTCAATTATTTATATTAATAAATCAGTGTGTTACATGCTTTATTATTTTAATATTTTAATCACTTTCAAATAATATGCTTTAAATTTTCACTGTTAATCCTTTCACAATCTTTAACTTTTATTTAACACTTTTTCTTACACTTTAACTTTATTATACTTTTAGTCTTTTAATACTTTAACATTATTCCACGTTTAGTCTTTAACACTGGTTCTTAACTCTAGTCCTTTCTTACTATTTCGACTGTTTTTATAGCTTACTAAATATGTCCCCAGTCACATGACCATCATTACAAGAACACCGTCGGCCCAAGTAATACCGTTTACACCGGCGGTGAAAGTTGATAAATCTACACCGGCGGTGAAATGTTGGTGAATTCGCTTCTTCGCGACACTCCTGCCGGAGAACAACAAGTAAATATAGTGGAAACTAACAGTCCGAAATGTCACTATATTCAGAAGTTTTAACATAAACTGGTTTAAGTAAGTCAATGTTAAAATCTTTAACTGATTCCTGTAGTAGATTTGTCATAGGTTGTTCCTTCAAGGCAGATATTTCTTCCAACAAATCGAAGCATGAATCATCCTCGCTGATACTATCGTAATAATTGTTGTTGCTGTCCATATTTGTCTTGTAGCGAGTGGCATCCAAAGCCATTTGTTTAGCATTAATGTCCGAATATTTATGTTTCAGTATTAAATGCCTTGACAGATAACTTCTTCTTATGAATTTAGCCGTGCAATTACTTTCGATGCACTTCCAAAACTCGATTGGGTTGTGTCGTTCTCTAAAGTGTCTTTTAAAACTTCTACTGTGCTTGTAAATCTTATTACATTCACTGCAGGTGTACATTTTCATAGGAACGATGTAATCCAAGTAGCATAGTGAGGACATATCTGCTTTAAATATAAGATATGTGCACGAAAAACTCGTGCTTTAAATATTTGACGGTGAATATAATAGTAGAACAGAGTTCGCGGCATAAATCACATGACTAAAACCATTTAATTGTCTATACACCGCTGTAAAACCTATTCTTTAAGTTTGCACCGTTGAGTTTTTAAATACAAAATGTGTATTTTTAACATATACTATTAAGTTAAAACAAGATAATTAGATGCATGCCCATTCTTCATATTGTTAAATACACTAAATGGAAAGTATGCATTACATTCTTGTACTAATATTTACTAATCGTACTGGTAACTTTTAATTTTTTGTAATGCTTTGATAGCAGCATTTCGTTTAGGCCGAGAGTCTAACTCCTGTTTTGAAGGTATAATCACATCTGTTTTATTTTCATCACTGTTGTTACACATTTCGATGGGATAGAGGAGCAATAAAGGCCTTTTAATTAATCGTCCAGATGATGTTTTTACACTAGCAGCACGTACAAACCCGTCTGCACTGGTATGCAATTGTTGGATTATACCTATTTTCCAACAACTACGTGGCAAGTCTTCTTTAATAAGAATTACGTCCCCTATACTGGGAGATATTTCTGATTGTATGCGACCAGTTTTTAATTGTCTCTGGGTTCTCTCTCTTAAATTTAACAAATATTCATCTCGCCACAATTTCCAAAATAAGTTGATTAATTTATTTCCTTTCTGCCACAAACTTAATAACTTGGTGGCTGAACTTTCGCAAGGGATATAACTTTTGTCCTTGTCATCATCGTCTACATCAGGAACGCTCATTCTTGGATTCAAGGTTAAAAAATGGTTCGGCGTTAACGTTATGTTAGAATTTATGTCATTTCCAACGTAAACAAGTGGCCGGGAATTAACAACAGCTTCAACTTCTTTCAACACAGTAGTTAACTGAATAAAGGTTAACAACTTTCGACCGAGCGTTTTACGCAATGAGCGCTTTACTAAACCTACTAAACGCTCGTAAAATCCACCATACCAAGGCGCTCTTTCAACAATAAAATGCCATCTTATTCGTTTCTCGGCCATATAATTTAACACGTCTTCACTTTTCAATACTCGTTTCCATAATAAATCAATTGCGGCACTTGCCGTTTTAAACTGTAACGCATTGTCTGAGATTATATCGTTTGGCACACCTCTTTGAGAAATAAACCTTCGGAATGCAAGAATAAATTCTTCAGAAGACATATCTTGCACTATTTCCAAGTGTATAGCACGTGTAACTAAACATGTGAACAAGCACACCCATACTTTCTTTTGTTCATTTGATGTCTTAATATATAGCGGTCCGAGATAGTCAAGCCCAGTATTTGTAAATGGCGGTGATGACGTCACTCGTGACTTAGGTAAAGGCGGCATGTCGGGAACTTTGTACGGACCACCTTCACAACGTCGACACACACGACACTCTCGAACGACTGATTTTATAATTGCACGTCCTTGCGGTATCCAATATTTGTAACGCAGACTACTGAGCGTTTGTGAAACGCCCGAATGTAAAATTTGCACATGGTGTTTTTCAATTAATAGTTTGGTAATTTTTTCATTTTTTGGAATCAAAATAGGATAACGTGAACCTTCAGTTATATCTGCATTTTGCAGCCTTCCCCGACAACGCAGCAGACCTTTTTCGTCTAGAAATAGATTTAGTTGTTTTTGTAAGTTATGCTGCTTCCTGTTATCAATTGCAAAAAGAACATCACCGAAGTGTTTTTGTTGAATGTAGCTTATCCACAATAGTTCTGCATTCTCTAGCTCACTTGAGGATAAATGTCCTACTCTCCGGTTTTCTGGTTTATTAATATTTTTAATAAATCTCAGTGCATAGGCGGTTACGCGTATTAGTTTAGATATCGAGGAAAACCGTTGATAATCGATACCTAATGGAGAGGACATAGGATCTGATCTTTGTGAAATTGAGTCAATTATCTCTTGGGATTTACTGGTTGAATTATCTCCCATGCATATGCATGTGACTGAAGTACAAACATTAGTGTTTTCATGGCCTAAAACTTTCACAATCTCTTCTTCTATGTTAGATGGTCCATGCCACCACAACGAACTTTGCACAAGATTCTTAAGAGTAGTTTCCCTTGTTGCGAGATCAGCGGGATTTTGAGAAGTATTAATATACCCAATTTTTGTTTCAACGTGCTTTTTTATTTCTTTAACCCTGTTTTGCACGAATACTGGTAACGTTTTGTTACTGTTTAGCCATCCAAGAACACATTGTGAATCTGTCCACAAAATAGATTCCTGTGTTTGAATTTGTAATTGAGTTTTCACATATTCAAGGCACCTTACTCCCATCACTACAGCCATGATTTCTAACCTTGGAATTGTCATTCCTTTGATTGTTGCCAATCTAGATTTTGCAAACAAAAGATCAACCTTTCGTTCATTATTACTTGATTGATAAAGATACACTGCAGCTGCATATGCTTTTGTTGAAGCATCGCAAAAACATAAGAGTTTATACTCTGCGTGCTTTTTGTTATCTACGCTGATACAACGATTAATTGGATGGTCCGATATACTTTGTAATTCAGAATAGTGTTGTTTCCATTCTCTCAATATCGATTCATCATGCACTTCATCATCCCAGTTCATATTTTGTGACCACAGTTTTTGCAATATTAATTTTCCACGTAAGGTTACGGGAGCGAAGAGACCCATCGGATCGAACACTGATGCAACACATTGTAATATGGTTCTTTTTGTTATTTCATTTTCAATTTTAGCGAAAGCTGGTTTCTTTATCGAAATGGTATCCATGATACAGTCCCATTTATGACCAAGAACTGTCAAATCTTCGGTTGATGCTCTATCGTCCTCTGGTATAAATTGCATCACTTCGGAACTGTTCGAAATCCATTCTCTGAGATTCATTGAGGCGTCCTTAAACATTCTTTTTGAGTTCATATAAAGCTCTATCGCTTCAGCTGTTGTGTCTGTACCTGTTATGACATTATCAACATAAATATCTCTTTTGATTTTCTGTGCTATATTGGTGCCATAGCTTTCTAAATGCGCTTGCACTGTTGCTGCCAATAAAAAAGTAGATGATATAACACCAAAAGGTACTCGACAGAATCGGTACTCCTGTACATTTGAATAGTCAGCAGATGGGTTATTGGCATCCTTTAACCAAAAAAATCGTGTTACATTTCTATCCTGTTCTTGCAAACCTACCATCAAAAAAGCCTTTTCGATATCTGATACTATGGCTATTTTGTTTGTCCTGAATCGCATTAGTAGACCGCATAAATCTTCTAAGAGAACTGGTCCTCTATATAAGCTTTCGTTCAGACTGCTGAATTCTCTTTTTGTCTTAGCTGATGCATCATAAACAATTCGCACTTTCGTTGTGGTTTTCTGTGGTGTTATAACCGCATGATGTGGAATGTAGTGAATTTTGCCTTCGTTCATAGTTTCATCGATCTTTTCAATGATCCCTTTGTTTAATTGGTCTTGAATAATGTCGTCATACTTATGTAGTAGTTCAGGCGCTTTGATAAGTTTTTTTACACACGAATTTAATCGTCCTTTAGCAAGCTCTTTATTTGTGGGTAAATCTGTGTTGTTGTCTTTCCAAGGCCAAGTCACGTAATAGCGACCATTCTCAAATTTTAGATTTTTCTTGAACTGTTCCATGGCCATTTTATCTCCCACCGAGTCTTCTTTGTCTACTATCCCAATAGATTCTACGTTCCAAAAATCACTTAAATCAGGTTTTCTTTGCATGATATTGTCAATACTAGTAAGGATATTTTGATTGTTTGCTTCATAGGACAATATCAACATACTACTATTTGTCTGAGATTCATTTTTGTCAGAATTTTCTTCGTTCATTCTTCCTGTTAAAATCCACCCCAGCTTGGAACTCAGAAGATATAGGCCTGGATGCACTTCAATTCTTTGAGGCATAACAATGTCAAGGTAGTAATCATTACCGATCAATATTTCTATTGTGGCGATTTCTCTTTCACTGGGTATTGTATCTGCCATGCTAACACTGTTAAGCAAGTGTCCTATTTGACCACGTAGTAAATTATTCACAGGGTTTCTTTGAATAGCTCCACTTATGGTAGGTACCACATTTGCTGATATGTCCATAAACTGCCCACTGTTCATTTGGAGACTGAATTTTACAGACTTAGTCTTGATGGTTGAAGGCTTATCACTACCAAAAGTAACAAGCTTAATTTCGTGCTCATTCTCACATTTTAGTCCGAGTTTCTTGGCAAGTGATTCCGTGATATATGTTCGTTGTGACCCCGAATCTAACAGAAGCCGGACATGTTCACCTGAATTTTTATTTAGGTTACTCACGAATGTTTTTGCAGTTTGCATCAGAACCATTTCGTTTGAGGATACTAACACTGGTGAGTCATTGGCTACAAACTGTTCACATTGTAGTTCGTTTTCACCTCCGTATAGTTCTTCTGTTAGATGAACATTGGACATTGTTACATTAAATTTTTTCGGGCATAGACTCCTGTGATGACTATTAAACATCCTACAATGAGCGCAAGCTCGTTTTGATTTACACTCTGAGGACAGGTGTCCATCCCGTAAACATTTATAACATGCGCCTTTAAGTCTTTGCTTCCTCTGATCTAGTGTTGTGTACTTCATGCATTCATCACTCCAGTGCGCTTCACTGCAAAATCTACATTTTTGTGTATTCGTATTGTGAGAATCAGAGTTGGTTGTACTAAAAAGCGCTTCAGCAGATCCTGCAATTCTGTTCGTATTTGATGTTTGAAATTGTGGCTTTGTTTTTTCATGTTGAGTTTTGGGTTTTCCTTCTTGATTTACTTTCTCAGCCTTTTCACAAGCGGAAATGTATTCGTACATTTCGTGTCTCAAAAGCTCCACTGTCCATTCGACATTTGCCCCCTTTTTTAATTCCAACTGTTTCAACACGCCGGCTGGTAGCTTCGAAGAAATAATCGAGATAAAAACATTCTGATTTACATTTTCTCTAAGTACTTCTAAACTGCGTAAGTTCTTTTCAATAGTATCAAGAAATGTTCTAAGATGTTGAACTTTGTATGATGGTGATGGAATATTTATCAGTTCGCTGTAATGTAAATTAATTGCCTCTTGTTTGTTTCCAAATCTTTCTTTAAGAGTTTTCACTGCTATTTCATAGTTTTCGTTTGATAGAGAAAGGCCAGCCACTGCACTCTGAGCGTCACCGCGTATTTTACTCAACAGGTAATTAAATTTTTCTATGTTTGAAAGTTTACTGTTATTATGCACAGTGCATTCAAAAGAGTCCCAAAACGCAGCCCATTGCATCTTATCTCCATTAAAAGTGATAAGATCTATTTTTGGTAATTTTATTGCTGTCGATATGTGTTTTTCTTTTTCCTCTTTTCTTTCACGCTTCTCTTTCATTTGACGTAACTGATAATCCAGCATTTTTTGTATTTGGCCTTGCATTTCTAACATTTGCATTTCATACACAGATGGCGTGGTTTCTTTTCTTTCAATGTCTTTTACTTTTTCCTGGCACAAAATGAATTCTTCTAAATCAATTCCGGTACTATCTGCCTTAAAAATTAGATCACAGTCTTCTTCCGTTATTCTTTCTATAAATTCTAAATCTTTATCACCAACGGCATCACTCAGTGTTCTCGTTTGTTCTTGTAATCTACCTATATACAGCTTTATCACTTTCAAGCATTTTCTAGCTTCCTGTAAACGAATATTTCTCTCACTATCAATAATTTCCGAACTATATATTGCAGTTGCGTTTGTAATTTCTTTATCTAAAATGTTTCTATACCGGGTTCTTACCCCTTTTAGTGTCGGTATATTCGCCATTATGTCTGCTGTCTGTTTTAATGACTACACCTATTAAAAAAACAGTCACTGTGAAGTTGTTGCATATTTATCTTCCGGTGTAACACCAATCTATCCACATGAATATATTAAAACACACACACACAAAATTATTTCCATTACTGAACGTTAATACATCAATACAATATATTCATGCAACTAACAAAATCTCAGTAATTAAACACAGTCAACTAATATCCACTGTTTCATCGGTATCCGGTTCGCGGGACCATTTTTATGTGGTGAAGTTATATTTATTTTCCACATAAGTAAGTAAATTGATAAAAGAACGCATATAATACGTAACACTATTTAATATTTAATTTCAATTATTTATATTAATAAATCAGTGTGTTACATGCTTTATTATTTTAATATTTTAATCACTTTCAAATAATATGCTTTAAATTTTCACTGTTAATCCTTTCACAATCTTTAACTTTTATTTAACACTTTTTCTTACACTTTAACTTTATTATACTTTTAGTCTTTTAATACTTTAACATTATTCCACGTTTAGTCTTTAACACTGGTTCTTAACTCTCGCCCTTTCTTACTATTTCGACTGTTTTTATAGCTTACTAAATATGTCCCCAGTCACATGACCATCATTACAAGAACACCGTCGGCCCAAGTAATACCGTTTACACCGGCGGTGAAAGTTGATAAATCTACACCGGCGGTGAAATGTTGGTGAATTCGCTTCTTCGCGACAGTGTTGGATAGCTGCTATCTGACTGGTCACATCTTGTTTTACAGAGATTCCACAGAGATTGGAGTCGGGAACGCAGTGCCACGCCCCCTCACTGGCGTCAGGAACAACAACGTACCAAACATGCAGTGCCAGACGAGCAACAAACACAGGGACGATGGGCCCGTGGTGACAGACTGGAGAGGAACCAACCTGAGCGCAGGTCTCGAGACGAGAGGCCAGGCAGAGGGGAGATGAGGGATAGAGTGGGTTGGAGAGAAAGGGAGGAGAGGCAGGGAAACATGAGGGAGCGGCCCCAGAGGGGTAGACAGAGGAGTGACAATGAAAGGTTTGCTCTCAAACATTATTGAAGCATTCTAGTGGAAGAATATTGTTGGAGCAGAATGGGCTTGATTTATTTTGGCATGTTTTTATATAAAATTTTGTAAACTTATTAATACAGTAAGATAAAAAAAAATAATAAGACTCATTTAGAGATTTCAGTAGCTTTTGTGTCTGTATTGAACAGATTGTAGACTGTAAATTAAATGAACACATTGTCTGAAATGTGGACTTTTCTTTATCTCTTTAGTTACTCTTTACTGAAAACCTTGTCCAGCAAGCTGAGGATAAAAATAATGAACACT
This sequence comes from Corbicula japonica, assembly GCA_038501625.1. Taxonomy (NCBI): domain Eukaryota; kingdom Metazoa; phylum Mollusca; class Bivalvia; order Venerida; family Cyrenidae; genus Corbicula; species Corbicula japonica. Next base: position 4,335,398 of record JAZAYU010000043.1, on the reverse strand, counting down.
GTCCTAAAAGCTGGCTTTTTGTCTAACCTGAACACATTGTCTCAGCTACTGACTTCATGTCATAAATTAATACAATGTCCAAACTTCTTACTGTTTCTAATCTGAACAAATTGTAACTGCAGACTGTAAATTAAATGAACAACTTATCTGAACTAGTGACTTTATGTCTGAAAACATGGTTTAAACAGTTGACTATTGGTCTGAACTGACTTACACTAAATGTTTTTGAACTGAACTAAAGAACTGACATCTCACCATCATTTTACATACTGAATTGATGTTGAGAAAATGGCTTAGTGCATAAAAAAGAAACAGAAACCTTTTATTTTCTAATCTTAAATTCACAGTTTCTGTTGTGTTAGATATTTGAACAAATGAGAGATTGCTTATATACTGAGTGCCAATGAAAACACAACACTTTATTTTTTGGAAAATTTTCGATGTGTGTAAAAGTTAAATAAATTGGCAAAGGTATATGTGTTTTAAAATCAAAAAGTAACCAATCGATACATTTATTGTCCACTGATTTTTTAAACTTTTTCTCCTACAGTAACCCCGTACAAACGCATGAAAGTTTCGTTTTGGCATGTAGACATGCATAAATAACCTCAAAACATGTCCATTTGTAAACTTTTACAAACGGATACAAAAATCCCATCATCAGGTTTTAAGTTTTACTCTATACAAATGTGAAAATGCCAAGACTTTTAGACAACCAGCGACATGAAGTTTTAGGCATGATCCAAGGAGGTATTTCTCGACGTGAAATCGCTCGTCGAATGCATTGTTCGATGTCGACAATTACTCGCTTGGCCCATGATATCCCCTGTCAAAATTCTATTTTGTTTAAAGCTCATTTTTTTCTCATTTAGGACAAACCCCTTCTTTTGTCTGGGGACCGCATACGCCGCTGAACAAGGAATGGTATTAATCTGAAAATACAGCATTGAAGGTTCCATGTTCAGCGCCATATGCATACCATCGTTAGGGATGGATCAAAATTGTACTGTTTATTGGCGTAAATATTGAGTTGCGCTCAACCCGTGGCTAAGCGGCATGGGCAGTAATATGCATTTCTGTTAATGCCCATGAACCTGCTCAATCAAACCGAACATGAAATAATTTCATATTTGTTGTGTTTGGTGGCTTTCAAAATTCCCTTTTTCATCCAATTTTCATTTTAAAACACATCTATTTTTGCGAGTTTTTTAAACTTTTTCTCACATCGAAAATATTCCAAAAAGTAAAGTGTTGCGTTTTCATTGGTACTCGGTATATTTGTTAAAGTTAGACAGTATTAACATGTGTTCTACTTACAACATGATGTACATGTATACTGTTTCAGTGAGGAAGATGAAGAGCGACTTATTGAAAGGAAAAAGCTGAAGAAGGATAAGAGGTAAGTGTCATGACAGATTTGTTTCCGAGGATAAATCAGAATTAATGATTAAATTTCTGACTCCATTAAAACATCGGACAAAAAAAACTGAACACTACTTTTTGAATTGGTACTTTATTGCCTTCAACATGGTGATAATTAGATGAAAGGTAAACTGAAATTTATCCTTAAGATTATTTAGTATGAATTTGTTCCCAAAGTTGAAAAGTTGTGTAAGTGACCTTTTACTCCATAGATATGCCTTGTAATACATGGGAAATCTGTGTTGTTGAAAATAAGCAAGCATATCCATGCTGTCTGATCTGGATCTACACTGTTTACATCTAAATGTGAACAGTTTAGATACTCATCAGGTGGTGCCAATGTGCTGGCTGATCTGGATCTACACTGGTCTCCTATGTGATATAAAGGTGTATCCATGGAGTAAAGGGTTAAGTTTTGTTTTATATGATAATTATTTATACTTTTTCAGTCTGTACATAATTTTTTGCAGGAATAAAAATTCAAGGTCAGGGTCGAGGAGAGAAAATGGTGCCAATAAAGACTCAGATGTAGATGTCTCGCATAGAAATGGGAATGCTAGAGATCGCCAAAGTCCAAAGGGAAATGTGGACTTGAGGGATCGTATTCGTCAACGAAGAGAAGAAAACAATGGTGATCGTAGAGGAAGAGTAGCTGACTCTTCTTCAGAGGAGGGAGAAATACACGATCAACAAAGTCAGGAGAGAGACATGGACTCGGAGTCAGAGACGGAGAGGTTGCGAAGGGAAGCTTTAGCATCAACAATTGTGAGAAGAGTGGAGAATGTGTCCCCACAGAGGAAAGCAAGACAGCACAGAGATTCAGATTCAGAATCTGAAGAAGAGCCAAGGACAATGAGAAAATCTGCTGGGTCAAGCTCACCAGAAGAGCAACATGAAAGACGCATAATCATGTCTGGTAAACGCAATGAAAAGAAAGACTCACAGCAAGCAGCTGTTTCAAAAAAGAAATCACGTTCACCGTCTTCATCACCTGAACCTCCAACACGTAATAAAGTGTCGAGGTCAAGGTCACCAGTGAGACGTCGAAGATCATTGTCAGCGTCACCTCCAAGAAAGATCAGATCTAAGTCCCCTACAAAGAAAAGAAGTCCTTCCCCAGATAGACTCAAGACGTCTAGGTCAGCCAAGAAGTCAAGATCACCTGAGAGATCAAGGTCATCTAAAAAATCAAGGTCACCAGAGAGATCCGCCAAAAAATCAAGGTCACCAGAGAGGTCAAGGTCATCCAGGAAGTCAAAGTCACCTGTTAGGTCAAGGTTCTCTAGGAATTCACGGTCACCTGTGAGGTCTAGATCCTCTAGGAAGTCAAGGTCACCTGTGAGATCAAGGTCATCTAAGAAGTCTAAATCACTTGAGAGATCAAGGTCATCTGAAAAGTCTAAGTCTCCTGAAAGATCAAGGTCACCAAGGAAAAAACCAACCAGAAGATCGAGGTCAGGCTCAAGAGACAAGGGGAAAAGTTCATCAAGTTCTAGTAGTAGATCGAGGTCAAGAAACAGGACACCCAGACGAATAAGGTACTTATTAAAAGTTTGTAGTCATATTTGATTAAACCACTGAGTTTAGACCTCTCTAAAATTAAAACCACCTAGATAATAAGACTACTATAATTATCAATGCTTTTTAAACTGTTTTGCAGTATTTTCTTTCCAGAAATATAGAACACTGGCTATTCAAACCACTTTTGTCTAATCCCAGAGGTGGTATAATGGAGTGCTTTATTTTAACAATGAATATGAGTACAGAAGTATTTTTATTATTCCAGTATAAAGTTCTTACAGTTTGAAAACTTAAAACTCACAAAATGAAATAATGTTTATAGCAGAACATCAAGTACACTTAGATATAATGATTAAGTTTGACACACAACCTTTCCCCCTTGATTTCTATTTTTAACAGGAAAGTTTTAAGTTTTTTTTAAAAGCTATTATATTTCAGAGGACCCATCTCAGCCAAGTATGGCTTCAAACGTCAGTCATCCAGTAGATCAAGGTCAAGGTCAAGAGGCCGCTATGGATCAAGGTCAAGCTCACGTGACCGACGGAGACGTAGTGATGCTCGCCGCGACAGGGTTATAGACAAGAAGAAACTGGAAGAGGCTGCTAGGTATTTGTCATAGGATTACTTAAACCCTTACTTCATGTATGTGACTTTTGTTGCATGGGCAAACATTGCAGGTCTAGATCAGCTTGCACATCTGTGCCATCTGATTTGGATCTTCACTGTTTGCCTCTTGATCGGAAATAATGTAATGAATCTGACAGCAAACTGCAAACTTCATAATTGTCTTAGTGTTTTCCATTAACCTATTAGTCATTTATGAACTTTTGTGGTTGAAGAAAAGTTGGATGTATGATTACCAAACTTTTAGTTGTGATTATTGTTCATAGATATCTAATCTTACCTGTTCATTTTGGGGTCAGAAAGCAAGGTCATAATTACCTGCTATTAAAATGTAAATATAATGTTTTTCTTGATGATTTCTGAGTCATTTTTCAAATTGGATCAAATCAAAGCAACACATAGAGGCCACATTTTCATTCAAATTTCACCAAACTTGCTTAGTAGTCAAGTTTGAAACACTTGGTCATCTAGGACATAAACAAGGTCACTTGGTCATTCGACCAAGTAAAAGAAAAAGATGTTACCACAAAAGAGGCCACACTTAACTTTTTAATGCCGTTATAATGAATATCCCTTTCCTCCATAGATACACCTTTATTGCATGGTCGAACAGTTAAGATCCAGATCAGCCGGCACATCTGTGCTGTCTGATCAGGATCTCAACTGTTCACTTATTGATTCGTCAGGTTATTTCTGACCAAAATGCGACCAGTGCAGATCCTGGATCTACACTGGTTGCACATGCGTTAAAATGGGTATATATGGAGGAAAGGGATATCTAAAGCAGTTGGCTGGATTCTGAGTTGAGAAATATATATCTGTTTGTACTCCAGTTTATACCAAAAGGCAGATAAAAAATACATAGATTTTCATTCAAATTCTAACAGTACATGCTATTGAGATTTTGTTTTCTTCAGAATGGCAAGAATTAAATCTGAGAGTCCCCCACCCACTCACTGGAAGCCTGGACAGAAACCATGGAAACCAAAGGGGCCAGAAGGAGATCATCAAAAGCAGTAGGTTTTAATGAAGCTTTTTCGGACTGTTTGCCATTGGTGTAAAGTTGTTTAATGTTAATCATAATGCATATTTAAGTGCAATTTTACAGTACTAAGAAAGAATTTTCGTTATCAGTGCTACCAATACTGTAACTGTTAATCCCTTATATGAAGACTACCTCCTGAATGGATAATGGACCATAATGTCTGGTTTTACAATTTTGCACTATTTTTCACCCCAAATAACCCTCTACTATTCAGACCAACTTCGTTCAGTCCCAGAAGTGATCTTTAAAGCAAGGTTTCACTGTAGCTTTGAACAAAAAGAAAAACAAACAAACAGAACACCATCTTTTAGGGTTTATATGGTACATGTATTGCTAACAATTGTAAGTGAAGAATGAAGGAGAATTTATGAGATTGTTACATTATTCTTTACACAGAATATCAAAATTCAAAGACTGGGTCTGTGTAATTTCAGTGACAAGATGGGAGGACTCCCTCCTGTGGCTCCATACCTAGGTGGTATGATCACTGGTGGAGGTGGAGATATCACCGTCCTGCAGGCATCGGATTCACCGCTAGCAGCAATGACAGGTGGGTTTTGTTGACTGTACAGGCCACAGCTGCCATTTACTTGGCACCAGATGACTTCAAGATTAGAAAAAAAAAAAAAAATTTACCCCAAATGCATGCCATGTCTAAAATCATTCTGAAGTGCACTATTGGTCTACCTCAACCAGAAGTGTACTTGCTGTTGAATGTGTTGATTTATTCTTAAAATTACTGATTACTTCTTTCAAACTTGTGCGGAAAGTTTACAGTCATTACTGACCAAGAAGTGACCAGGTTAGATCCAGATCAGATGGTATAGATTTGCTGGCTAATCAGGATCTATACTGGTTGCACACATGATAAAACCTGTATCTATGGAGTAAAGGGTTAATTCAGTAATATGCCAGATTATTCTAGTAGCTCTGAAATTATGATTTAATTTGTATATAACCAGCTAACTTGCAGTTCTCTAAACTGGAAAACATTTTTCTAGTTTTCATCAAACTTTGTTAGAATGTTTATGGGCATAATTTCTCAAGCTAGATCACTAGCCTAATACACCCAGTTTTCCTTGACTTATAGCTTTTTTTAAATTTAAAGTAATTACAAAACTTACCAGATTTGAACTAGATTCTTTTTGTGTTGCCCTTTTGAAGTAAGGCAGTATATAGGGACACCTTTGTCCATTCAAACATTGGTCTATAACAAAATCTTTACATTGGCTATAACTATGCCATATCTTAATATTTCTTTATCAAACTTTCATGACAACAGGGTTATGATGACCCTTAAATCTTTAGGCCAAGGTCATGAGTGACAGATGTGTGACCCTTTTCATACCTGGATTTTATTCTGACAAAGTATACGAGGGCAACACAAGAATTCAGCTGAACAACTATCAAGATAAATTGGAAAGCTCTTTTGCAGTTTTCCTTTCTTATCATCTTTTAAATGCTTTTCAAAATACAGATGATTTTTACTTGCCCAGATATAGCAATGGCTGCATCTCCAAAACAAGAGAGTAAATCAGATGTTCTTCCTGTCAAGATACAATATCACCTTGACGACCCTAATGTCAATGTTAGACCTATCAAGGTCATGGAAAAGAGACCCAGACCAAGAAGGTCAAGGTCACACAGTAGTGAAAGCTCCAAATCAAGGTCATCAAGAAGTTCTCTTAGTTCAAGGTCAAGATCAAGGTCACCGGAGAAGAGTGAACAAGAAACTGAGGAGCAAAAGAAAGAGAAAGAAAAGAAGAAATTTGAAGTGAGTTCTTATTAAATCTTTAGTCACAGAGCTTACTAAGATTCATTTTGGACTAGGGTAATACAGGTCAGACTGCAATACATTCATGTTGGTTCAGGGTCGACTGTTTACTGTTGTGTATATATATTAGGGATGGCAATGAGTAGTAAAATCGATACTCGAGTACTCATATAATCTCCCGATCGAGTACTCGAGTATTCGAAAGATTATAACTGAAATTGGAATATATCAAATGGATGTTGAGTTTCTGGTAATGTTCTTTCATCTTGTAGTTAATCTGTATTAATGTACCACATATTTCGTTTATTTTAAAAATTAAATGAAAAAGAAAATTAAGTTATATTTTTTTGTGTATTTTTTTTAAAGAAAGCAATAAAAGTGTTTAAGTTACTGCCGTGTTGGTTAGAAGAATATTACAAATATATGGTGGATGGAAAAAATATCATGCCATGAAGTTATCTAATCAATAAACAGCAATTGCAAATTGACATAATTGACAAGTGCAAATTTGGACCTTAATTTGACATTTTGAAATTTTACAACATTTTCAAAGCATTAATTGTGTCACCTGTGGTGACAAAATGTCTGATAAAATTTGCCCCTTCGGCACTTTTTCAATACTTTAACGTCCAGTATCAGATGAATCTTGAACAAAAATGGATTTAATTATACCCCCGTATACGAAGTATAGGGGGTATATAGGAGTCATCATCCGGTCGGTTGGTTGGTTGGTTGGTTGGTTGGGCGGTCTGTCTGTGGCACTTACAGCGTCAACAGTTTTCAAGATATTGACTTGAAACTTTAACCATATGTTCGTGAGGACATTTGCGCGAACTATTTTTAGCTCGACTATTCGAAGAATAGGGGAGCTATCCTACTCGCCCCGGTGTCGGCGTCGGCGTCCGTTAAACAAAAAATGCACTTTGGTCCATTACTTGAAAACTACTTATGATATCAACTTGAAACTTGGAATATATATTCACCATCAAATTCTACATCATTACCAACAACACCCATAACTCTGCTACAAATATTTTTCAAGTTATGCCCCTTTTTCACTTAAATTTTGCGTTAAGGAAAATATGCACTTTGGTCCATAACTTATAAACTACTTGAGATATCAACTTGAAACTTGGAATATGTATTCACCATCAAATTCTACATCATTACCAACAAGACCTATAACTCTGCTGTCAATATATTTCAAGTTATGCCCCTTTTTTCTTATATTTTGTGTCAAGCAAAATATGCATTTTGCCCCTAACTTTAAAACTACTTGAGATATTGCCTTGAAACTTGAAATATATTTTCACCATCAAAATCTACATCATAACCAACAAGACCCATAACCCTTCTTCCAATATTTTTCAAATTATGCCCCTTTTTCGCTTACATTTTGTGTTAAGCAAAATATACAGTCGGCCCTTAACTTCGTTATGAATGGAGGGATTTCAAAATAACTTGGCACAAATGTTCACCATGACAAGGCGGTGTGTTGCGTACAATACCCATGCCTGTAGGTCCAAGGTCAAGGTCACTGTTACTAAAAATAGAATTTTCTTGCAAAATCGTGTCCGCTCTGTAACTTTGTTATTTCTTATTGGGTTTTTAAATAACTTGGTATAATTGTACACCATATCAAGACCCAGTGTCACGTACATGCCCAAGCCTGTAGGTCAATGGTCAAGGTCACTGTTACTAAAAATAGAATTTTCTTGTCCGGGCTGTTACTTTGTTATGAATGGAGGGATTTCAAAATATCTTGGCACAAATGTTCACCATGACAAGGCGGTGTGTCAGCACAATACCCATGCCTGTAGATCCAAGGTCAAGGTCACTGTTACTAAAAATAGAATTTTCTTGTCCAGGCTGTAACTTTGTTATGAATCGAAGGATTTCAAAATAACTTGACACAAATGTTCACCATGACAGGGCGGTGTGTCACGTACCATGCCCATGCCTGTAGGTCAAAGGTCAAGGTCACTGTTACTAAAAATAGAATTATCTTGTCCTGGCTGTTACTTTGTTATAACTGGAGGGATTTCAAAATAACTTTGCACAAATGTTCATGAAAAGGCAGTGTGTCCGCACAATACCCAAGCCTGAAGGTCCAAGGTCAAGGTCACTGTTACTAAAAATAGAATTTTCTTGTCCAGGCTGTAACTTCATTATAAATGGAGGGATTTAAAAAAAAACTTGACACAAATGTTCACCATGAAAGGGCAGTGTATCGCGTATTATTCCCATCATTGCACTTGAGTGTCTGAAAATGATGCATAGCGGGGCATCCGTGTCCTATGGACACATTTCTAGTTTCACTTATATTTTCACTTAAGTGCACTTCATAGATAACTTTGCAAATACTTAAGGTATCAACTTCAAACTACCATTATATTTTCATTTCAGTTCTTTTTCTGTAACATTACTGAAGTGATTGATATTTGACTAAAAGTAAATGTCTCTAATAAAAAATTACTAACAAGTTTTCTAACAAATTTAGAAATATTTCATAGTTATTCCCCTATTCAGTTTAATATTTATGGTACATTTAGGAATTATTTCTGTTATTTGAAAATAATTTCTCCCGTACCATTCACTTGTTAATATTTTTCCTGATTGCACATGAATGTATGGCCATAGTTATTATTGTTTTAATCTTCAAATTGCATTTGTTTCAAATGATTCGAATAGTCGAGCATGCTGTCTCCTCTGACAGTTCTTGTTTTCTCATGTGGATCAGTCCATTATTTTTCGGAGGGGAGCACGATTTAACAAAATCTTGTGACGCGAACTACTTCTACAGTTTTTAAGATATTGACTTGAAACTTGATACACATGTTCGGCATGAAGTGTAGATGTGCGTGACATATTTTTCATGTGGATTAGTCCATTATTTTTTGCAGGGGACATGATTAAACAAAATCGTGTTATGCAAACTTCTAAATCTTGTGATGCGAACTACTTCTACAGTTTTTAAGATATTGACTTGAAACTTGATACATATGTTCGGCATGAAGTGTAGATGTGTGTGACATATTTTTCGTGTGGATTAGTCCATTATTTTTTGCAGGGGACATGATTTAACAAAATCGTGTTATGCAAACTTCTAAATCTTGTGATGCGAACTACTTCTACAGTTTTAAGCTCGACTATTCGAAGAATAGGGGAGCTATCCTACTCGCCCCGGTGTCGGCGTCCGTTAAACAAAAAATGCACTTTGGTCCATTACTTGAAAACTACTTATGATATCAACTCGAAACTTGGAATATATATTCACCATCAAATTCTACATCATTACCAACAAGACCCATAACTCTGCTTCCAATATTTTTCAAGTTATGCCCCTTTTTCACTTAAATTTTGCGTTAAGGAAAATATGCACTTTGGTCCATAACTAATAAACTACTTGAGATATCAACTTGAAACTTGGAATATATATTCACCATCAAATTCTACATCATTACCAACAAGACCCATAACTCTGCTGTCAATATATTTCAAGTTATGCCCCTTTTTTCTTATATTTTGTGTCAAGCAAAATATGCATTTTGCCTCTAACTTTAAAACTAATTGAGATATTGCCTTGAAACTTGAAATATATTTTCACCATCAAAATCTACATCATAACCAACAAGACCCATAACCCTTCTTCCAATATTTTTCAAATTATGCCCCTTTTTCGCTTACATTTTGTGTTAAGCAAAATATACAGTCGGCCCTTAACTTCGTTATGAATGGAGGGATTTCAAAATAACTTGGCACAAATGTTCACCATGACAAGGCGGTGTGTCGCGTACAATACCCATGCCTGTAGGTCCAAAGTCAAGGTCACTGTTACTAAAAATAGAATTTTCTTGCAAAATCGTGTCCGCTCTGTAACTTTGTTATTTCTTATTGGGTTTTTAAATAACTTGGTATAATTGTTCACCATATCAAGACGGTGTGTCACGTACATGCCCAAGCCTGTATGTCAATGGTCAAGGTCACTGTTGCTAAAAATAGAATTTTCTTGTCTAGGCTGTTACTTTGTTATGAATGGAGGGATTTCAAAATATCTTGGCACAAATGTTCACCATGACAAGGCGGTGTGTCCGCACAATACCCATGCCTGTAGATCCAAGGTCAAGGTCACTGTTACTAAAAATAGAATTTTCTTGTCCAGGCTGTAACTTTGTTATGAATGGAAGGATTTCAAAATAATTTGACACAAATGTTCACCATGACAAGGCGGTCTGTCACGTACCATGCCCATGCCTGTAGGTCAAAGGTCAAGGTCACTGTAACTAAAAATAGAATTATCTTGTCCTGGCTGTTACTTTGTTATAAATGGAGGGATTTTAAAATAACTTTGCACAAATGTTCATGAAAAGGCAGTGTGTCCGCACAATACCCAAGCCTGAAGGTCCAAGGTCAAGGTCACTGTTACCAAAAATAGAATTTTCTTGTCCAGGCTGTAACTTCATTATAAATGGAGGGATTTCAAAAAAACTTGACACAAATGTTCACCATGAAAGGGCAGTGTATCGCGTATTATTCCCATCATTGCACTTGAGTGTCTGAAAATGATGCATAGCGGGGCATCCGTGTCCTATGGACACATTTCTAGTTTCACTTATATTTTCACTTAAGTGCACTTCATCGATAACTTTGCAAATACTTAAGGTATCAGCTTCAAACTACCATTATATTTTCATTTCAGTTCTTTTTCTGTAACATTACTGAAGTGATTGATATTTGACTAAAAGTAAATGTCTCTAATAAAAAATTACTAACAAGTTTTCTAACAAATTCAGAAATATGTCATAGTTATTCCCCTATTCAGTTTAATATTTATGGTACATTTAGGAATTATTTCTGTTATTTGAAAAGAATTTCTCCCGTACCATTCACTTGTAAATATTTTTCCTGATTGCACATGAATGTATGGCCATAGTTGTTATTGTTTTAATCTTCAAATTGCATTTGTTTCAAATGATTCGAATAGTCGAGCATGCTGTCTCCTCTGACAGCTCTTGTTAAGATATTGACTTGAAACTTGATACATATGTTCGGCATGAAGTGTAGATGTGCGTGACATATTTTTCGTGTGGATCAGTCCATTATTTTTCGGAGGGGAGCATGATTCAACAAAATCTTGTGACGCGAACTACTTCTACAGTTTTTAAGATATTAACTTGAAACTTGATACACATGTTCGGCATGAAGTGTAGATGTGCGTGACATATTTTTCATCTGGATTAGTCCATTATTTTTGCAGGGGAGCACGATTTAACAAAATCTTGTGACGCAAACTACTACTACAGTTTTTAAGATATTGACTTGAAACTTGATACACATGTTCGGCATGAAGTGTAGATGTGCGTGACATATTTTTCATCTGGATTAGTCCATTATTTTTTGCAGGGGAGCACAATTTAACAAAATCTTGTGACGCAAACTACTACTACAGTTTTTAAGATATTGACTTGAAACTTGATACACATGTTTGGCATGAAATGTAGATGTGCGTGACATTTTTTCATCTGGATTAGTCTATTATTTTTTGCAGGGGACATGATTTAACAAAATCGTGTTATGCAAACTTCTACACTTACTACGTCAACAGTTTTCAAGATATAGACTTGATACTTTAAACATATGTTCGTGAGTACATTTGTGCAAATTTTTTTTTCTCATGTGGATCAGTCCATTATTTTTCAGAGGGGAGCACGATTTAACAAAATCTTGTGACGTGAACTACTTCTACAGTTTTTAAGATATTGACTTGAAACTTGATACATATGTTCGGCATGAAGTGTACATGTGTGTGACATAGTCTCAATCATTCAGACGCTCTGATTTCGCAATGGCGATCAGTACGTCTGAAGACATTGTTCGTTAAAAAATCAGACACTCCAAAACGAGGCTTGTAATTAGGGGATTAGTATGGAACGGCGTTGTTGTCTTGTGAAAATTATTTTTAGACTGTCGCCCTGTTAGCTGGGAATCGATAAAACATAATTATCCTACGGGGGCACGCATTTTTAACTGCATTATTGCGCCCAAAGGCGCGTTCAAGTAAACTGAGGAAGGCATTCAATTTGATGTTAAGTGTTGCTTTGTTTTTGTGTTTGGCTGTAGAATGTTGGAATATTTTTCAGGTCAAACTATTTTTTACTGTTCTAACTTTTCTAAACGTATAAATAATAAACATACATAATAAGATTTATTTATGCAAAGTTTGACTGAACTGCATTTTTCCGTTAGAGAGATTTTGGTATTCTTCACTTTTTATCAATAACCGTACAATGACAACTGCCATACCATATGTATGTATGTATGTATTCTGTAATTTCCTCCTTTATTCATAGGAGCACACCTCTTCACCAGAGGATAAGGATTTTCGTATATGTACACTTTCTTTTACCTGCATTATAGGAGATCGCTGTATTCAGCGTATGTTACCCTTAACATCATATTCATGATATCAACAAGTATATATCAACACCACCACTGAGTATTTACACACATATATCTATATATAGATATTAATCTGACAGGTGCAGATAACTATATAGAGATAGCTTTTAGATACAGATACAGGGAATCCGGGTAGGCAATCACAGCTCTTTTCGAAGAGACCCTCTGATTCTTTAACGTGCCCGGTTTATAATACCGATACACGCACTGAAATTCTTCTTCCTGGAAGTGAACCAGTACTAAGTTGGGTGGGAAACACTAGACGTATATTACAGAAATTTCAAGTGCCGTGTTCGGGATTTGAACTCACGACCTCCGGATTGGTAGACCAACGCGTTACCACTGGACCACCCGTCCACCTATACAACGTGACAGTCTAATAGCATAATCACGAAGAGGCAGCAACGGCGAGTCATATATTTGTATTCATTTATGTAAAATCGGGTAGGCAAGTTTTTAAACGTCATTTGTTTATAAACCATATACCTGATTTTGTAGCTCGATATCTTATTACCTTAATTTCACTTTGCCCAGTGTGGGAGAAATACGGTTGAAGCACTGTTAACAAATTTCATTAGAAATCGCGACTGATTTTGGATTTGTTTACCATACAACAGCGCCACCTGTCGGTCAGACTTTTTATATAGCGATGTCTCTAGACGTTCGTAAGAGCAGTGTGACACTGATCAATGACAGAACGTCTAGATGATCTAGACTTGTGTGTGACATAATTTTCGTGTGGTTCAGTCCATTATTTTTTGCAGGGGACATGATTTAACAAAATCGTGTTATGCAAAATTCTACAGTTTTTAAGATATAATACTTGAAACTAAAATTGTATGTTCTGCATGAAGTGCGCATGTAAGCGACATATTTTTTTGTGGATATGTCCATTTTTTTTGGAGGGGAGCATTATTTAACAAAAACTTTTATTTTAAATCTTATGACGCAAACTACTCCAGTTTTCAAACTTTAAACATACGTTTGTGAGTAGATTTCCATGACATACTTTGTTTCATGTGGATCAGTCCATTATTTTTTAGCAGGGGAGTATGATTCAACAAAACCATATGACACGAACTACTTCTACAGTTTTTAAGATATTCACTTGAAACTTGATACACATGTTCGGCATGAAGTGTAGATGTGCGTGACATATTTTTCATGTGGATCAGTCCATTATTTTTTGCAGGGGACATGATTTAACAAAATCGTGTTATGCAAACTTCTACACTTACTACGTCAACAGTTTTCAAGATATCGACTTGAAACTTTCAACATATGTTCGTGAGTACATTTGCGCAAATTTTCTTTTCGTCTCATGTGGATCAGTCCATTATTTTTCGGAGGGGAGCCCAATTTAACAAAATCTTGTGACGTGAACTACTTCTACAGTTTTTAAGATATTGACTTGAAACTTGATACATTTGTTTGTTATGAAGTGTAGATGTGTGTGACATATTTTTCGTGTGGATCAGTCCATTATTTTTTGCAGGGGACATGATTTAACAAAATCGTGTTATGCAAACTTCTACACTTACTATGTCAACAGTTTTCAAGATATCGACTTGAAACTTTAAACATATGTTGGTGAGTACATTAACGCAAATTTTTTTTTTCTCATGTGGATCAGTCCATTATTTTTGGAAGGGAGCATGATTCTACAAAATCTTGTAACAAGAACTACTTCTACAGTTTTTAAGATATTGACTTGAAACTTGATACATGTGTTCGGCATGAAGTGTAGATGTGCATGACATATTTTTCGTGTGGATCAGTCCATTATTTTTAGCAGGGGACATGATTTAACAAAATCGTGTTATGCAAACTTTTACACTTACTACGTCAACAGTTTTCAAGATATCGACTTGAAACTTTAAACATATGTTCTTGGTACATTTGCGCAAATTTTTTTTCTCTCATGTAGATCAGTCCATTATTTTTCGGAGGGGAGCACGATTTAACAAAATCTTGTGACGCGAACTACTTCTACAGTTTTTATGATATTGACTTGAAATTGATACATATGTTCAGCATGAAGTGTAGATGTGCGTGACATATTTTTCGTGTGGATCAGTCCATTATTTTTTGCAGGGGACATGATTTAACAAAATCGTGTTATGCAAACTTCTACAGTTTTCAAGATATCGACTTGAAACTGAAATCATATGTTCTGCATGAAGTGCGCATGTTAGTGACATATTTCTTATGGATCAGTCCATTTTTGGTTTGAGGGGAGCATTATTTAACAAAATCTTATGACACAAACTACTTCTCCAGTTTTCAAACTTTTAACATACGTTCGTTATTAGATTTGCATGACATTTTTTTTTTTCATTTGGATCAGTCCATTATTTTTTAGAAGGGGAGCACGATTCAACAAAACCTTCTGATGTCAACTACTTTTACAGTTTTGTTTACATCCGGTGAAAACCCAAGTTGCTATTTTTAAACACAACTTTTGCAGCAAATTTTCAGGATTTCAATTATTTTTCAACTTTCACCCATGAAAGATGCAAACATCATTTCTGTATACTCTGACAAAGCAGTATTACGGGGGTATTAATCACCTTTAGTGATAGCTCTAGTTATGCCCCCGAAGGGAGGCATATAGTAATCGCACCGTCTGTCCGTCCGTCCGTCCTTCCGTCCATCCGTCAGTCTGGCAAAATGTTGTCCTCGCTTCTTCTCCAAAACAGCTTGAGGGATTTCATTGAAACTTCACAGGAGTGTTTGTCACCAAGCCTAGTTGTGCATATCGTCAGGAATTTCTGATTGGATTATTGTTTGCCGAGTTTGTCATTTTTTGCTAACCCTAACCCTAACCCTAATTCTTGTCCTCCCTTCTTCCCCAAAACCGCTAGAGGGATTTCATTGAAACTTCACAGGAGTGTTTGTCACCAAGCCTAGTTGTGCATATCATCAGGAGTTTCCGCTCAGATTATTTTTGGCCGAGTTATGAGCCCTTAGTCATTTTAAAACTATAAAGGTACATTAATGAGCCCAAATGGCATCATTCTGAATTCCTAACCCTAAACCCTAACCCTAACCCTAACGTAAACTGAAACCGCTTGAGGGATTTCATTGAAACTTCACAGGAGGTTTGTCACCAAGACTTGTTGTGTATATCCAAAGGAATTTCTGATCGGATTATTTTTATGGGCCTTTTTACCTAACCCTAACCCTAAACCCTAACCCTAACCCTAAGGTAAATTTTGTCAACACAATAGAGGTTACATTTTTTGTCTGATTGTCATGAAATTTGGTCAGGATGTTTGTCGCAATGATTTCTCGGACGAGTTCCAATATGGGTCATCTGGGTCCAAAAACTAGGTCACTGTTACTAAAAATAGAATTTTCTTGTTAACACTCTAGCGGTCACATTTTTGTTCCCATTGTCATTAAACTTGGTCAGGATGTTTGTCCCAATTATTTCTAGGCCGAGTTTGAATATGGGTCATCTGGGTCAAAAAACTAGGTCACTGTTACTATAAATAGAATTTTCTTGTTAACACTCTAGCAGTCACATTTTTACTCCAATTATCATGAAACTTGGTCAGGATATTTGTCCCAATGATTTCTAGGGTGAGTTTGAATATGAATCATCTGGGACCAAAAACTAGGTCACTGTAACTAAAAATAGAATTTTCTTGTTAACACTCTAGCGGTCACATTTTTGTTCTGATTGTCATGACACTTGGTCAGCATGTTTGTCCCGATGATTTCTCGGACTAGTTTGAATATGGGTCATCTGGGTCCAAAAACTAGGTCACTGTTACTAAAAATACAATTTTCTTGTTAACACTCTAGAGGTCACATTTCTGCTCTGATTGTCATGAAACTTGGTCAGGATGTTTGTCCCAATGATTTCTCAGACAAGTTCGAATACGGGTCATCTGGGTCCAAAAACTAGGTCACTGTTACTAAAAATAGAATTTTCTTGTTTACACTATTAGTGGTCACATTTTTACTCTGATTATCAGATTGTAAAGAAACTTCGTCAGAACATATGTCCCAGTTATTAATTGGTGACTTTGAGTATGGGTCACATGGGGTCAAAAACTAGGTCACTGTTACTATAAATAGAAAAATCTTGTCCAGGCTGTAAATTTGTTATTTCTCATTGGATTTTAAAATAGCTTGGCTCAAATGTTTACCATGACAAGGTGTACTTTTGCGTACAATACCCATGCCTGTTGGTCCAAGGTCAAGGTCACTGTTACTAAAAATAACATTTTCTTGTCGCGCTGTTAATTCCTAATGAATGAAGTGATTTCAAAATAACTTTACATAAATGTTCACCATGACAAAGGGATGTGTTGCTTACAATACCCATGCAGGTAGGTCAAAGGTCAAGGTCACTGTTACGAAAAATAGCATTTTCTTTTCCAAGCTGTAGATTTGTTGTTTCTTATTGGATTTTAAAATAACTTGGTGTAAATGTTCACCATATCGAGACGTTGGGTCTTGTACAACACAATTTTGTTGTACTCAGGTGAGTGATAAAGGGCCATCATGGCCCTCTTGTTTATATTACCCACATCATATGTAGTAAGGTCCATAACTCTAATAATCATTTTTCAGGATAATTTCCCCAATAATCTTCAAATTTTCTAAAAAAAATGTAATATTTAACTTTATTTAACTATATACTTAATACAGACTTGAAACATATGATCCTTTCATCTTTCACTTTATATGCATGCAGTATGTTTTGTCTTCCACAAGCATATTTTTCATTACATATGTTTATTTATTACATATTTAAATCCAATACCTGGCCATTTACTCACACCTTAGCTAACACGGAAGAAAGTGACAACAACATGGACGACAAGTTTGTCTATTCTTAACGGACTCTGATTGCCAAACGCATGGCATTGCATTTTAAGGTATTTACACTTCCAACCCTGCACGGGAATTTGATGTCAACTTGACAACTGAGCACATAAGATAAGAAAAATGTTTTATACATATTTATTAGACGTACCATAACACATTCACTATTCATATTCTTGTGATAAAACTATAAGTGGCATGTAACTGGCGACAGAGTTACACTAACAAACAGTTTTTTGTTGAGCACACGGGGAGATACCTGAATGCACCTGTGACACACAGTTTACTAGCAAAACAGTGACCTATGCTGGAACATAGCGTCAAGTCCCAAAAGTTACACCTAATGCAGACAGCATTTTGTAGGCCAGCCTGGATGACTCCTATCGCCCGAAACAGCGGTCCTGGGAGTGAACTCCCTAGGCTCCCCTCATTGCCAAGAGGCGGAGGGGGTTCCGGCAGTGGACCGCCGCGAACCCCACCAAAACCACCAGACCAACAAGGTCACCAGACCAACTAGGTCACCAGCCAAGCATGCTTGGGAGCACGTCAAGGAAGGTGATAGGAGAACCCATCTCCCCGTGCCGCCAAGCAGCCTAATGATAACCCTGCCTGCCTGGGAACAAGCCAGGGACGGTGATAAGGCCAGGCTAATACTCCCTACAAACTGCTACAAATCTCCCCCTGTCTCACCCCCAAAATGAACTCTGTGCCGAGAAATAATTCCCCAGTAATTTTAAGTGAGCACACGTATGAGCTAAATGTTTGTCCTTGCACCAACAAGCTTATTTTAAACGTATCTGAGAAAAGACTGGTGCATATTTTGAAGGATCCACAGGTTTCACTACACGTATCTTAGGCATTCTGGAACTAGCTGGCCTTCTGTTTTTGGCTTCACTGGAACTTCCTTGTTATTGTACCCATCCTGAAACGATTGAAAAAACAGAGCAGAGAGGATTCTATAAAATTGGGTTGGGTGGGCGGGCAAGCAGTTTCTAAAAAACCGGAAACCGGAAGAGAACGGACGGTGATGTGTAATTACTACCAACACATGTAACTAAGTGATTACCGGTATCCGGGACGTTTCGGATATGGCTGCTTAGACTCACCCACCTAGTCCAGTGATTGATTTAACTGGGGTTATTGAATATAAAATTCTGAATAACCCTTATTAAATCCAATACCTGGCCATTTACTCACACCTTAGCTAACACGGAAGAAAGTGACAACAACATGGACGACAAGTGTGTCTATTCTTAACGGACTCTGATTGCCAAACGCATGGCATTGCATTTTAAGGTATTTACACTTCCAACCCTGCACGGGAATTTGATGTCAACTTGACAACTGAGCACATAAGATAAGAAAAATGTTTTATACATATTTATTAGACGTACCATAACACATTCACTATTCATATTCTTGTGATAAAACTATAAGTGGCATGTAACTGGCGACAGAGTTACACTAACAAACAGTTTTTTGTTGAGCACACGGGGAGATACCTGAATGCACCTGTGACACACAGTTAACTGGCAAAACAGTGACCTATGCTGGAACATAGCGTCAAGTCCCAAAAGTTACACCTAATGCGGACAGCATTTTGTAGGCCAGCCTGGATGACTCCTATCACCCGAAACAGCGGTCCTGGGAGTGAACTCCCTAGGCTCCCCTCATTGCCAAGAGGCGGAGGGGGTTCCGGCAGCGGACCGCCGCGAACCCCACCAAAACCACCAGACCAACTAGGTCACCAGACCAACTAGGTCACCAGCCAAGCATGCTTGGGAGCACGTCAAGGAAGGTGATAGGAGAACCCATCTCCCCGTGCCGCCACTTAAAATCCTTGATTTTTACTCCACAAAAAACTATGATGGATACTTTCCAAAGAAATAAACAGTACTAAAATGATAGTGTAAATAACTAATTAACAGGATTTAACCCGGTCAATGTTTTTAAGGACAGTTTACATGAAATGTAGCAGTGCTTTTGCCAAGAGTTTGTGTAAAACAAAAATTATTTTCCGGGCTGCGGATAGACATTGTTCGATCCGAACACTAGTGCTTGCAATGCTTTTTGCCAGTGCGTTAGAAGAACGCTGTTCCCAAGATAAGACAAATGTGTCCCATCTGAACGAAAGAGTTGGATCTGATTAGCATCAATGATACTTTCATTATCGATGAATTTTCCATTATTTTGTAACACAAGACGTTTAACAGACTTATTGAGTTTTTTTCTTTTCTTTTCTATGGCTGGACCCGAGCCCAGACTAGCGAAGTGCCAATATCGACGTGTAAGAATAGCTGACCATATCAGCGTTACGCCCTTAAAGAGTGCTTGATATCTCAGAACCGAACACTGAATTTTATCCACTAAATTTAACCTGGTTGAACCCTCCGAAGTTAGATCCTTTGAGCCACAGTGTACCAGGATGATGTCTGGGTGAGGGGTGATGCTTGCCTTGGAGTCCAATAACTTATCCAAACCGTCCAGAGTCAATCCTCTCTGTCCCATCCAGGATATCTTTACACCTTTTAGACCTAAACTAAGATTGCCGGAGCGGACTGCTGTCTGTCCGGCCCAGTGCACAATTGAAGATCCTACAATCCAGATGTGTTTTTGACCTGAAATATCTTGGTGTGTGTTAGAAACGTGGTTAAAATTAGAGATTTGAAACAAAATGAAATGTTTGAATGAAACAACATCTTGCTTGTGCGAATACAGTAGTGGTTGAAATATATTTTATAAGCCATTTAATGCGTGACCATGTTCAACCTGTGCTCTATTAATTAAGACGAATGTACCTTAAGTAGGCATCTGACTTCCATCTGCCCATTGCCATAATTTGGCGATCTGGGACTCCTGAGCTGGCAAGATAGGTGGCCCCGCCTATCCTGAAACTATGAGATCTGAAATGACCAGGGGTGTTAGTGAATGACAGAGCCTTGCGCAGAATAGATGTGAATTGATACCTTGTAAGTGGCTTTGCATTTATGTGAATAAAAAGGTTGTCATTGGCGCAAATAGGGCGGATAGACAGATAATTCCTTAGTGTGATGACTGGACAAGAATTGTTGCCTTGAGCTGGTATTTGTATTGTGGATGAATTACCCTTCTGATCAGTTTTTGACCATCTTATAAAAACTTGCACATGTGAATCTGCCAGCTTAATGTCTTGTAACCTAATTGTTTTATGAAAGCTAGACTTGTTGCTGGGAACAGTGAATTCTGAGACCCATAGAAGAGCAAAAAAAGCTAAAGAAAAGGCTGCCGCGAACAAATTTTGCTCGTAGCTGTTGTAACAAATGTTGTGAAGGGACTCAATTAACCTAAGAAGAAGGGCAGGGGTGACAGGGGCCCTAATATCTTTATGTGAACCGCCTTCTCTACGGCGGAGGCCTTCAGTTGCCTTAAACACCATGAAAGAAGTTGTGGGGTCTGAAAAACCCCGAATTTTGTGGGCATAAGCGATTCCTGAGAAATAAGTTGATATTGATGCGGACGAGACACCCCGCCATGCGGAGAATGCAATGAAATGCAGTAGATCCTGTAAGGAAACAGGCCATATCTGAGGGAGGTTGTATGCCATACGAAAAGAACTAAAGGTTTCTATGCCAGAATTGTAGGTTTTCCTGGTATTGTATGCAATCGAATTGTCAATCAGGTCTGTTGCGATGCCTGTTAGACATTCCAGACTAGGTGGGGGATCTTGGACGGACATAGTTCTGCTTCTGGAGCTGCCTGTCTGAACCTGCTCCACTGCGAACGAGAAATGGCATCGGCTATAACGTTAACTTTTGATGGAATGTAACGGGCTTTGATTGAAATGTTCTGTGTTAACATAACCAAAACTAGTTTTCTTACTAGATTCATAACTTTGTCGGACTTGCAGGTGAGTTTATTAATGACCTGAACCACTGCCTGATTGTCTACATTAAACATTAGCTTCTTATTGCAAAGAAGATCAGCCCATGTGATCACTGCTGCCACTACTGGAAAAAATTCCAACAGTGTCATGTCTCTAGTCAAGCCAGACTGTACCCAGCTGTTAGGCCATGCCCGTGTGCCCATTTCCCAGCAAAATATATACCGAAACCTCCCTTAGCACCACCCGCACTATCAGTGAAAAGCTCAATGCTCTCGTTGGAAGTCCAGTTTGCATCTGATATAACTGCGGTACCATTGAAGTGATCAAGAAAGTGCAACCAAACACCCAAGTCATTTTTTATGTTTAACGTAATTCTGATCTTGTGATAAGGCTTTTTGATTCCTATTGTCGAGTTGATAAGCCTACGACAAAATGCTCGGCCTGGGGCAATAACTCTACATGCAAAGTTTAGCAAACCTAGCAGGGACTGCATTTCTTTTAAGGTAGTTTTTTTTGACTGGGTGACCTTTGTTATTGCTTCTTTTAATTTAGAAATTTTTTCCCGGGGAAGTTTCATAACCATATCGATAGTGTCTAGTTCAACACCTAAGAAGACTAGGTTTGTAATGGGTGGGACTGTTTTCTCCAATGCCAGAGGAACCCCAAAATTATTGCAAATCTCCTGGAAGCCATTGAGGGTACGCCCTGGTAATTCACACCAGGCTGGCTCTCCAAACAAAAAATCATCTAAATAGTGTAATATTTCTTCATTGCCAGTTTCATTCCGAACTGCCCAGTGCAGGAAACAGGCGAACTTTTCCCAAGTCGCGCAACTGATCGAGGAGCCGAATGGGAGCATCTTATCAAAGAAATACATAGTTTTTGTATCAGTTTGGATTTTGAATCCCAACAAATCAAAATCTGTGGGGGCTATGGGCAGCAATCGGAAGGCTGACTTGATATCCGTCTTGCTTAGCAATGCCCCTTTACCTAATTTAAAAATCATGTCAGCCGCTTGATCAATAGTTGCATAGGAAACTGAGCATAAACGCTCATCAATATGATCATTGATTGAACTGTTTTGTGGGTAAGACAGGTGGTGAATTAATCTATAATCCCCATCTTTTTTTGGGACTAAACCTACGGGGGAGACTTGAAGTGTACTAAAAGGCTTTTCTAAAAACGGGCCAGCCACCCTGCCTGCCTTGATTTCTTTTAGAATTTTTTCTGCAAGAACATGAGGTAACTGTTTGGCACTCAATAAGTTAGGTGAATCCCTGGATTCTCTAGGGCCAGAATAATAGAGAGGAAAACCATAAGTTAGACCAGAAATCAATTCATGTTTAGTATTATGAGGGTATGAATGTAATGAGTTAAGCAGATTTTCTGTAATTAGGGGTGTGTGACCTAGCTGCCAGCGTGTACTAGATTTAATGCTGATTGGATTTGCACTGAGGCTTTCCGTGGCTGCCTCCGCAGTCCCTACACGAATGTCGGTACCTGCAATTAGGGAAAAAAGGACAGCTGATACCTGAATTGAAATAGTTGCATGTTACATTGCGTAAATGCTGTGAAGTTTTGAAAGATTTGGCTCCTTTCTTTTGAGAGTGTGACTGAATATTATTATTATGAGGTTGGAGTGATGTGGATGCCTGATTTTGATTTGAACTGTTGACGAACATCAGCCATAGCTCTAAATTAATGTTACCCCAGGATGCTTGGGGGTTCTGTGACATGAACTGGCGAAAATGTTCATCGTACATCCACCAAGTAGGTGACCTTGTAGCCGCCAGCCTTATATCCCTAAAATATTTCAGTAGCTCTTGAGCCCTGGTCCTGAATTTTTCTAAGAAAACACTCATGAAAACAATAAAAGCAGACGACCATTGTTCAATCGTTAGTTTGCATGAAGCGGACTGATTCGAAGGCGCCACACACAACTTGCCATTTCGAATTCTAATTTCACCAGCACAGTCAGACATATCTACTAGTTCTCTAGCTGATTTCAATAGAATTGACATGTCAATATATTCTCCTGCCCATATTTTGTCCTTAACACTGCCAGGGATAATGGACCCAATTGGCGTGAAAATGCTAACAAATTCTGGACCGTTAACATGGCTTGGCACTGCAGGGGACGTACTGAGAAATTGAGGGTCATCATCCATACTGTTTACATGTAATACTGGAGGTGGAGGGAAAACAAAAATACCGTCTTCACTCACTGAACCATTACCTGACGAGGTCGTGGCCGCTTCTGCTTGGGGGTCCTGCCTTTGACTTGGAATCTCAGCCACCAATCTCTGACTCTGGGGGCTATCCGTACATCTTCGTCTCTTCCCCTGACCTCCCGTTCCCGTTCCTCGTTTTAATAACCTTTTAGGAGGCATATTTTGCGTGGATTTAACGCAATATTCTTTTCCAAAATTTCACAAGCAGTTTCTAAAAAACCGGAAACCGGAAGAGAACGGACGGTGATGCGTAATTACTACCAACACATGTAACTAAGTGATTACCGGTATCCGGGACGTTTCGGATATGGCTGCTTAGACTCACCCACCTAGTCCAGTGATTGATTTAACTGGGGTTATTGAATATAAAATTCTGAATAACCCTTAGTATACCTATTTGATTTCAAAGCTGCATTTCGGGGGCATATGTCAATTTCAAGTGACAGCTCTAGTTTTTATCTAAAAAGCTATGATTTATCTGAGTACTCGAGTAGTAGATTTAGTACTCGATACTCGGACAATCTATGGAGTACTCCGTTACTTGATTACTCGTTGCCATCCCTAATATATATTCCTGTTGGTAGGAAAAGTCTGTTTAATTGATAATTACAGGCAAGTTGCTAAGGTGCATTTAGAATGAAAAATTGTTAAAAAATACTTCTTTGTGCTCTCAAATGATTTTACCCAGTCCCATTGCTCATAGTTTGAAATTATTTTAATGAGAGAAGCCCTGAGTCATATAGCCCTTTCTTTCATAGTACACCTTTAATCTATTAGATGTGCATCCTGCTCTGGATCTTCACTGCTTACTGTCAGAGTAATATTAATTTTAATTAACACTTTATTCCATGGGATATGGCTGTTATCCCTTGGGACGGTTTAGATGGAGATGATATGGCACTGATGTGCTAGCTGATCAGGGTTTACACCAGTGGCACACAAACTTGTTTATATGGTATAAAGCATTTAAGCAAGGGGTCTAACCTAAAGTAAGAAGATCGATGCTTTAAGACGGCCATTTCATGGAGAGTGGTGTCAATTGGTGATAAAACAGCATTGTTTTGTTTACATCGACCACTAATTCAGTAAAGTAAGTACATTTTCTTGTATTATAGGTATTGTGTATGAGATAACCACCTAGCCGCTTGTTTCAGACATCTGCTTCTGGTCCGTTTTTGTCTGTCCATGCAGTGGTTGAAGCGTGAAAGAAGGGATAGCGGCATAGGGGTCCAAACTCTGCAATGTCTGCAGACTGATTTTGGGAGCTTTAGAGAATTAGATTTCGCCTTGCTGTGTTTGCGGGGTGCGGCATACATTATTTAACACTTTAGAACGTTTCCTGTGCTAATAGGAGCCTCTGTGTTCATTTTTTTACATTTAAGACGATTTCATAGAGAACTGTCTCACTTTAGGACAATTTCATGGAGAACCGCCTTACTTTAGGACAATTTCATGGAGATTTACATAAGAAAGCCATTGTTAATGGATTTAACACCAACTCTTGTTTTCATTTTTTAGGTCTAATTCCAAACATGAGAAAAAGAAAACCCGTGTTGAATCTAAGACTTACATATACATTATAAATTTAGTACTTATTTTGGTGAATTGTTAAAAACTTACCCAAGGCAATGTAATAGCTCCAAATAGTAGGTCTGTCGCTATCACTTATACCCTGTTGTGGCTCAGACATGTTTTTGGATCTAAAGAAAAATACAATATCTTTAACAAGTAATAAAAGATTTAGGGATAACAACAATTCAAACATTCGAATACAGACGAGACATTCTAATACTTTTAAGTGTTCGAATATTAATTTTTGTTAAACGAAATACAAAGAAAAGCGACTAAATTTAAATTATTTCTGGACAGGGCATTTAATTTTCCACTAAATTCGATGTACAATGAACAGAAACACCTGGTGTTATTATAAGAAGTGTCGTAGTCAATATACTTCCACCAATTAACAGTGATTAGCAGTTTGAGTGACCGTTAATATCAATTATCAGGGCTTCTTGATAACAATACGGACCGGTGTTTAATAAAGAGTTTTGCCATGAGGTGTAAATTCACTAATGCCGGTTTATGTTTTAATTCAAAACTTTACCATTGGGTAAAGCTAAAAAGGTAAAAAGCCCTATCAAATGATTGTCATAATAAAGGTTATTTGCATAATCAGTATCACGCGCATCCAATCCCGATCATATGACTTTTCGACTGGTGCATACGTTAAAATGGGATGTCTTAAGGTGAAATTGTGTCGCGTAATCCGTTTTAAGCACTAAAGTATAGTACAGTCATGGATACCTAACAAGCAATGATATACTGGTCTTAATTGTGTTCATTGCAGTTAATGGGTGCAGTTCTTGACTTGCCAATATAATCATGTTCAATACATGGTACAATTACAATAAAAATTACAGATATACTTCTGTTCATTATAAACTAATCAGTGTCTAACCTCTCCAAAATTTATAGCTCTCCATGAAATTGTCCTAAAGTGAGACAGTTCTCCATGAAATCGTCTTAAATGTAAAAAAAATGAACACAGAGGCTCCTATTAGCACAGGAAACGTTCTAAAGTGTTAAATAATGTATGCCGCACCCCGCAAACACAGCAAGGCAAAATCTAATTCTCTAAAGCTCCCAAAATCAGTCTGCAGACATTGCAGAGTTTGGACCCCTATGCCGCTATCCCTTCTTTCACGCTTCAACCACTGCATGGACAGACAAAAACGGACCAGAAGCAGATGTCTGAAACAAGCGGCTAGGTGGTTATCTCATACACAATACCTATAATACAAGAAAATGTACTTACTTTACTGAATTAGTGGTCGATGTAAACAAAACAATGCTGTTTTATCACCAATTGACACCACTCTCCATGAAATGGCCGTCTTAAAGCATCGATCTTCTTACTTTAGGTTAGACCCCTTGTTAAGGGAACATTGAATGTTCACTGGTTGAACATGTAATGCAAGCCATATCCATGGACTAAATGGTTGTACATGAAGAGTCTTTTGTAAGTAAGAGTATGTGTAATGTCATTGTATTTCAGGAGCGTATCAAGTGGCAGCCCCCACCAGATCCAGAAGTGGACAGAGATGACCACAGTCCTGTTCCAGTTCACCAGACAAGTGTATGTTGTTGATTATATTTTTTGCCATCTAAAGAAAGATGAAGTTTGCCAGTTTTATTGTGAAAGTAGTGCTCTGAGACTATGTTTTGATGTCTTTGCCCATAAATCTGTTGTGGATTTGTGATGTTTCTGTAGTAAGGATAGCAAACTGTGACTTCTGGGGAAATGAAAAAAAAATTCCAAGTACGAGTGTTCAGTTTTAAGGACAATTGGCAACAATAAATAACCATAAAATATCAACCTACTCCTTGAATTTTAATGCACATTATTGGCAATATTTGGGAAATAAGTTGCCTGAACAGCTGCACACCAAATTTCTATTTTCTCAATTTAATATCTAGTGTAGCTTCTAGTGTAAACCTAATGCCTCATTGACAGCAAAACATTGAAAAGTTTCTTTGATGTTATTTTTATCCACTTTGCAACAAAGCCTGGGAAAGTTTTCACTTTCACTTTTTGTTGCATCTTTAAAGTTTGCATTATCTGGACTAGATTTGAAAATCGATGAATAGCTCTTGTGCGAGATACATGTGGGGTATCTACTAAATCTTACACTTGGGTGAAAGCTACATTCAACCTTTACTCCAAATATACAACTTTTATTGCATGTTTAGATCCAGATCAGGTGGCACATCCATGCCGTATGCTAATGATCTGTACTGTTTTGCATCTTGGTCAGAAATAACCTAATGAGTCAAAAACAACAGTGTAGATCCTGATCAGATGGCATGGATGTGCTGGCTGATCTGGTTCTACACTGTTAGCTTATGGGTAGCGGCCATATCCCATTGAGTAAAATATGTCCCCAGAAAATTAAATGCTCCCATGGTATAAGTGATATATATTCATTAACTGTATGGAGATCTCATTTTTTTAATGTTAAAATTGACTGCCCATTTTGTACTTGCAGACAAGCAATGATGAGGAAGGAACTAGGTCCTCCCTGAAGATACCGCCGCTGCCAAAGATAGCCGAAGTTGTTGAAGCATCGTCAGAGCTTGCCAGGTTTGTTACATTTACAGGGGTTCTACTAGCTACTGAATATCAAGGGTCGTATGGATCATTTTTAGGGAATTAAAAGCCATAGTATACTTCATCTAAGGAGAAAATGACTTCAGCTAAAATCACAGGGGTCAAAAACAAAAAGAGGCCTTTGGAAATTTCACTAGTCAAAGGGTTATTTCCTGGGTCAAATGGAATCCCTGATTTAATTTACATTATTTATATAAATGGATAGGTATGCAATGCTTATTAGGTCTTACTTATGTAATGTAGATACTTACCAGATGGCAAGTATGTGCTGGCTGATCTGGATCTACACTGTTCGCTCATGGATAATAGCCATATCCCACTGAATAAATTTATTACCCCTTGAAGTGCTTTCATTGTAGTCATCTGCACAGTCTGATCAGGATCTAATTGCTTGCTATTCATTTACAGGATTTAGTCAACAAAACTCTCTGAACATTAAATGGACTGCCCTAAATTTGTAGAATGTTGAGCCTGTTATATTATTTGAGATTAGTTAAAGGGTTAAATAAATTAATTTCGTAAACAAAAAGCAGTGTAGACCATGATCATTTCACAGGGAGTAAAGGGTAAATGAGCTGTAGAAAGAGAGACAGTGCTGTAACACTTGCCATAAATTGAAAAAAAAAGTGAAAATAACATTATTATCCCTGTATTCTTTTTAGAAACCATGGTGTCTACTTAGAGGACAGGGGATTTTATGTTAATCTTGGATAATCAATCATTGAAATACTGTAACATTGTTTTATTCAGGAAAAAACGAGGCAGGTGGGATAGTTCTGAACCTGGAAAAAAGACAGATCCTGTGCCAAAGACACAGGTAGCCGAGGTGAACCGATACAATCCAGACTCGCCACCTCAGCCAGACCACTCACCACATAGTGAGAGTGAGCAGCCGAAAGTCCCATCTGAGGACAAGCCTCCAGTCCCTGCAGACCCTGAACCAACACCTCCCCCACCACCGCCCCTGCCAAGTGAAGCCCCGCCTCTTCCTCCACCAGAGGAGCATGAAAGCAAATTACCACCAAAGGATCCATCTATTAAAGAACTCCCCACCAAACCTCCGATGGGGCAGAGAAAGCTTATGTCTCCTCAAAAGATAGATAAAGGATTGTCATCAGTTTTCGAGACCAGTGGTGCTCCTAAAGGTCAGATAGGGGTCGTTAAGCCAATGTCAATTTTACCTGTCAAAGCAATCAGTGCTGATATTCCTCTACCAGTGGACCACAAATCTGAGAGGGACAATAAAAGTGAAGACAACAAAATGAAAGAACCTAAAGCTGAGGCTGCACCATCAACATCAAAGTCTTCAAAAGATAAAGATAGCAGAAGTTCTAAGAATGCCAGACAAAAATCAAGATCAAGGTCAAAAGATAGAAAAGGGTCAAAATCAAGAGAAAGGAGTAGTTCTACTAGAAAAAGATCTAAGTCGGCGGAGAGGAGCTCTTCTACCAGAAAGCGGTCTAAATCTAGAGAAAGAAGTTCATCTGCTAGAAAGAGATCCTCTCCGGTAAGGCGAAGGAGGAGCTCGCCTTCACCAAAAAGAAGTCGGAAAAGATCTGCATCAAAATCTCCTCGAAGGAGGTCTGTATCCAGAAGAAGTTCAAGGTCACCTAAAAGGTCAAGGAAAAAGTCATCATCAGCATCACTGTCACCAAGGAGATATTCCCCAGTGCCACCTAGAAGACGCCGTAGGTCAAGGTCACCTAGGAGAAGGTCAAGATCTGCTAGAAGGTCAAGGTCACCTAAAAGACGACCTTCACGATCACGATCAAGGTGATTAGAATTATGAAATATAATTGAAAACCCAAACTGTAAAGTTCATAAATAAGACAAACTTTCACCATATTGCCTTACAAATTCAGTTAGTGACCTTATTTTCTGTAATAAGCAGTCAAAACTTGTGGTTGGTTGTAATCAAAGAAATTGTTGGCTTTCAAGTATATTGGTGTGTATAGTTAGATAAAAAAAAATTGCAGTTTCTGCAAATCTTTATGCTTATACTTTCTTTTCAGGAGTGCACGACGTGATAAGAAAAGAAGTAGGTCTCCGGTGAAAAAAAAGAGAAGGTAACTCTTTCAAAATATTTTACTTTGAATGTCTGATTTTGCATTAAGAAAATAATACCTTTAATGAGAAGTATAATAACTGAAGTGGATTTTTCAGTCATTTCACGGTAGTTAATCACAAATGCTGTCTTACAAAACAAAATTTGATTGCTTCTGGCAATATTAACAGCATTTTTGACAGATTTGTTGTCAGTTCTTAACGTGTTGGCCAGCAACTGATGTAGATTCCAGATCAGTGTCGTCTAAAAGTAAAAGTTTCTGTAAAACATCTCTATGATTGGCACAGATTTATAGGAAGGCATGTGCATTACATTTATTCAGCTGGCAATGGTTTAAAGTGCCACCACATCAAAACATTTTGATTTACTTGCTTTTGGTGCTTGTTTCGTCCACAAACCTGGAAGGTCAGGTATAAAATGATTGCATTTGCTGTCCTTATGTCTGTCTGTCACATCTTTGCCATCTGATCAGGATCTTCACTCTTCGCATATGTGTTTAAACCTGTATAAATAAGGGAAAGGGTTAAATTACCGGTATACAACATAATGGACATTTTACAATGCCAATACTGTTTAGCATGTTTCCATTGATGTAAATCTTGTGAAGTTTCTAAAAATTCCTGTATATAATTAACCTGTTTATATAGTGTTACTTCATGGGCATGCTTAATATCTCATGGACCACCAGTGTAGATTCATATCAGGCTGCACATACTAACCATCCGGATCAGGATCTACACTGTTTATCTGGATTTACACTGGTCACCCATGTGATTAAAGGAGTATTTTATTGTATAAGGTGTTAAGTAAATAAAACATAGAAAACCTGAACAGCTAATGAGTGTTGTTGTTTATATTCTCATTACAGACAGAGCAGCAGTTCATCCTCTGGAAGCAGCTCGAGATCCCCGTCTGTCCGCCGCAGGAAGCGTTCCCCAAGCAGTAGTGATTCCAGTAAAAGTCCCTCACCACGGAGACGTAGGAGGAAGAGTTCTAGTGAAAGTCGAAGCAGGAGCAAATCTTAACTTTTAATGTGCTTAGCACAGATTGCATGTCCCATTTGCAACCAGTGTAGACCCAGGCCACATATTCTGAACAGGATCTACACTGGTTGCTAAAAGTTTTTAAAAAAATCTGTAAAGGCAACCGATAAATAGACTAGCCAAAACTGAAAGAATGTTAATTCTGTTACATTAGTTAAGGTTCAATTTGAATATTTTATGATTTTATGAAGTGTTTAGAAGGGAACATCACAAATTATCTTGATTACAAATTACATGATGATTAATATTTGTTATAAACTACCATGGAATAGTAGAGAAGTCTGTTTTTTTGTATATAATGTGCATTGAAAATGCAGAAGTTCTTTGTGGCATAAGTTGTTACTTTTTAATTGTCTTTAATTAGCCCAAACATTTTACCCTTTCCTACATATATACTCTAAAAATCACATCAGCTGGCATATCCATTCCCTCTGATCTGAATATGCACTGGTCACAAGTATCTAATGAATCTAAAAGCGAACAGTGTAAATCCTGATCAGTCAACAAGAATGTGCCGGCTGGTTGGATCTACGCTATTTGCCCACGCCATAAATGCCTATATATATAGGAAAGGGTTAAGGAAATATGTGATAATGCATCAGTTAATGGATAGAGTGAATATGATATGTATTAGTGATTTTCTTCTGTTGAACATATTAATTAGATACATGGACATTTTTAACTGGTTTTTAATTGTGTAATTTTGCATCAAGAATACAGTGTTCTTTAAGCAGGAGTTCATAATATTTGTTTTTTAACCCATTTCTCCATATATTGGAGTTAATCACATATGAGACCAGTGTAGATCCAGATCAGCTGGCACATCTGTGCTCTACACTGGTTGATTCTTGGTCAGAAATAACCAAATGAATCTAAAGCAAAGAGTTTTACAAATGTCTGGCCAATCTGGATCTACAACTTTAGATAACAGCAATATCTCATGGTGTAAGCATTAAACTTTTATTTTGTTAAAAAACAACAGGATAAACCTATCCTTTTATTATTCACTGAGTAATAATCTGTCCTGAGAGCACATGTATTTCAGATTACATGTATTAAGCTTTGAGAAATCTTACACTTGTTTATTGTCAGTTCATTAAAAATAATCTGGCACAGAAATTAATGAACTTCATGATCGGTTGTATTTTTATTTTGTGGATTCATTTGAAATTGTTTTTTTTTGTTGTTTTTTTTTTAAGAAAATTAAATTTAAATTTAGCAAATGAATTTTACATTTAAGTTTGAGTTTAAATAATATTTATATTATACAGTGAATGCTTTTCTAATTGCTCGAATATATTCCTTGCTGTCTGATGTGGATCTGCACTGTTAGCTTCTTGGTCAGAAATAATGAGATGAATTTGAAAGAGAACAGTGTAAACCCTGATCAGATGACACAGATATGTGCCCAAGGTTATAAAACTGAGCGTGGAAACCAGTCTCAAATCTCGAGCATCATTTCAACCAATTAGATTCTTGAGATTTGAGTCTGGTTTCCAATCTTAGCTTTATAACCTTCAGTTGTGGATGTGAAATCAACACTCGTGAGACAAAAGCCATATTAATTTAGTAAAGGGTAAACTGGTGTTGTAATATATTCTATATATGGATGGATGTATTACGGGTATCATTGGCTGGATATATCAGTACAGAAATTGGAATCAGTGTGCTCTTATGATCAGCGAAGGTTAATAAAAACTTAGATACATGTAACTGAAATCTGCAGAATAAATGTTTGGTTCAGATTGTTGGGTTGGGGATTTCTTTTCATGAAATATGTGATGGAGAAAATCTACAATTTGATTCCAATTGTTAATTGCAATGAGTTTATCCTGATCTGTTTTCCTGCTCTGATCTGTTGTGTTGTATTTTTTTTTAAATGAAATAAAAAAAACACATGAACTTTAATTTTCTCATTAAGATTTAACTTTATCGAATATATTAAAAAACAATATTGGGCATATTTTGTTCGATAAATGTTCACTTTATCAAAATTACTGTAATAAAAGATTTTTTTAATTATCTGTAAGGAACTGTTTTAGAACAGGAAGGAAAATATCAGTACTCAGGCATTTAATGTGGCTACATTAACAGATACCCCTAATTTGTTGTTGACCAGAATATGTGTGAAATGTTCAGTGCCAAACTGTGCCCAAGGTTATAAAACTGAGCATGGTTTCCAATCTCAGTTTTTTAACCTTCAGCCCTATTCTACCACAAAGGATTTACAGTAGTCTGCTCTGAGCCGTTGTAATGTCAATAACAAGTTTATCTTTGTGTTGTTTTCTCAACTTTTGTTCACAGATCACATGTTTATCCTTTATTGTCTTCAACATATGTTGAGCTCTGTAGAAGCTGGTAGCATATTTTGTTGTCTTTATCTTTAACAAGTGTTACACATTGCTTGTACATACAAGTTTATGTAAGGTTTTCATTGGTTGCATCATGTTGTAAACAAGTAACATTAAAATATGGTATTGACCAAAGTATTGCTTATTGTTGATTCTAAAATATTCCATGTGATACGGATATGCCATGCTACAATCTCTGGCATTGAAACAATACTATAAAGATCACCACTGGGACTGAACAAAACTGTGCCCAAGGTTATAAAGCTGAGCATGGAAACCAGTCTCAAATCTCAAGCATCTGATTGGCTGAAATGGCGACTGGTCGCCATTTCAGCCAATCAGATGCTTGAGATTTGAGACTGGTTTCCAATCTCAGCTTTATAACCTTCAGGCCTGGTCTGAATATCGGGTTGGTTTTTATTTTAGGGCAGAAAATAGCGGAATACTATAAAACAGTACATTGAAATTGTGTTCTTATTACCCAAGTGGTATTAGTTTCGGAGTGGATTTGGTGACATCAATACATATTTCCAAGATGATATAACTGTCGGCCATTTTGTATGACATCAAGCAGGAATTACTCGTTTATAATAATAAAAATGTCATAAAAGATGACAGTTGTACAAATTACAGTGTGGTGATGCTAAATAGTCTTGCAAGCACTTCCCACGTGCTGTCACTATATGATAACTTTGTTCCAGATGATAAAATATAATTTTAATCATGTTCTGCAATTCAAACATCATGGTGGCGTTCAGCTGGCGTCCCAGTCTACTGTAACTGAGGAGTTCTTTGTCAAGACGTCTTGCTAGTATTGTATTATTCAAGTGAATACAACCGGCCTATTAAGGTCGCCCAGAAGCTGTAGAAAAAAAACAACCGTAAGAATTTTTTTAATCGATACTAATCCATTTGATGAACTCAAACAACACTGTTGTTAATATTAATTCAGACTTGAGTTACAGTGAATGTTAATGCTGGTTGAATTGAACAAAATGGGATTACTCCTCTTCACTAACATCGCTCTAAATCGTCGTTGCATGTAGTGGTGGCAAGCTGATCCAGTGGTCATTGATTCTAATTCTAAGGAAATAAATAATTATCTCAAAGACCTGCTTTGGCCATATAAGTTAGCGCGCCTATTTCGGAATCTAGGTGTCGCAGGTTTGATTCCCCACTTTTATTAAAATTTACATAGTCTTATGTACGAAATTGTTTATCGAAATTCTAGTGTCTAAGTCTAGTGATGCTGTAGAAGTCGCAAGAACCAGGGACGAGTCTGAAATTGGGGTAATAGATACAGATATATAACACTATCCTCCAAAGAGCTAAAGTGGCTAACTCCTCTTAAAACGTCGGTATGACGATAACTAAATCTCGTATATAAAACAGTAAAACACAATAACCTACTAAAAACAATCTCACAACTACTGCCTGATCGATCACGATTAAAAATCTAATCCGCCTAAATGAAATAATTTTGAATAATTTTAATCTCTAACGATTAATTTGTTTAAAACTTACACACTGTTCTATGAAGATTCGTATTTAAAGTTAAAATAAGCAGAGTATCAGAAATCATTTAGCTGAACATGGATTGACTATTTATTTGAAGAGGGTGATTTCTGATGGGCGCGAAATTGCGGACGTTCAGTTGTGAAATGTTAGTTGTGATGTTTTGAACATCTTTATAACTACCGACGGAGAAAACAGCATTTATAATGTGGTTCCCGACAGATAATCGACCACCCAGCACACATAACACGCCAAGACCCGAGCGCAGGCTTCCCAAGTTGTCGGAAAAGGCTAGCGTCATCAGTCGCCGATCTGACCGTTCACTCGCACAGTCGTCAACGCTAACCACCGGGAAACAACCTTTCTTCGTAGAAGATGACCGACGGTCAAAGATCACGGTTGTGTCTCTTAAGTCGGACAGAACGTCCCGGACTGTACAGACTATGCAATCTGCGCTGTCGCCTCGAACCCCAGCAGAACCACCGCCCAAGGGTGCTAAAGCTGTGTTCCTCAAAGCCAAGACAACCGTGCAGGACGGATTTAGGTAGGATTCCCTAAACATGTATTATTGTTCTCTATTTATTCGATGCTTTTCAGTACGGTAGAGATAATTTCAAGAACATGGATATGCTACAATCTAGTCTATGAGAGATTATTGGACGTTCTTTCAAAAATGATTTCTGAGCAAGACCAAAACTGATCCTGGTTTTATCGACTGTAGCGAAAAAAGAATGAACTGTTGCGAACAGGAACCATGATTTATTACTAATGATTTGGGGCACCCTAGGACCTGGTTTAAACCCCCAGTGGCAATTTGTTTTGCCACTGACCGTTCCAAGGCGGTATCCCCAAAGGTTCTCTTTTTTGTTAATTGTTTGTGTGTCCTATTTGAATTGACATACTTATATTAAACATGCTCTCTGTCTTCTTCTCTTCTTTTTCGCTGCGTGGGGAGGCTGTGTTTTGCGAGTGTGGCTATTCATATTTTACCTTTTACTTAATTCCATTTTAATTTAATAACACGCCCCACCTGGGCTATTTGTAAACATACCATCACTCGTATTTTCTGATGATACAGCCAATTAATAAAGAATCTACGTGTATATACAATATTATGGATAAAGTATGGCATGCTCACACATTTATAGCTGGAAAGAGCAAGACAATTCTCTGAATTGTATAGTCGCAGTTAGTTGATGAACATGGCGGTGCCAGCTGAGATTCCACGGTCTGATCGGAGGAAGTAGGATTTTGGAATGCCACCGAGTGACCTCGATTCCGTGTTTTTATGGTTACTGGTCCCTTATAATTATAGAGTCAGTTTTGGCTCCAAGAAAGAAATGCGATAAAGTCGGGGTTAGTGGCGCTTACGTGTCCGAGGAGCACTCAGTCCTAACTTACGGAAAGGACAAGACCCAGTTCACGTTAGCAAATTGTGTTCAAGAGAGCCGTAAATAGCATGCAAATAGTTGTAATTTGTGCGGTTATTCATGAGTACAACTATTGATTGATGTCATTTGCTTTATTTCTACTTTTAAATTAGTAGCTATCGTATTAATTGTGTCACTTTTCTTTCTTATATTCAGTATTTCCTTCTCTGTTTTAGACAATCTTCCATCAAGAGAATAATAGCCTCTGGTCTGTGTGTGGCCACAACGTTGCTGTTTCTGTTCGGTGTCTTTCTACCTTTTTGGAACGTGTATACGTATTCTGTGAACGGAGTGACCACGGGATACTATGGTGGACTGTGGAATTACTGTAAGAGGGTCACAGGCGGAGACACGACCTGTACCATGCATACAGAATCTAGCCTAGAACGTAAGTAATATTTTCAAGCGAAATAACACCAAGCGAAAAGACGAAATAACAAAAAAATCCAAGAGAAAAGCTGAAATAAGATTTTGAAAAGGCCAAACAAAAAGATGAAAAACGGAAAAAAAACGTCAAGCAAAAAGACGAAAATAAAAAGAAAAAGCCAAGCGAAAAGACGAAAAAAGGGAGAAAAAACACCAAGCAAAAATACTAAATAAATGTACACAAAGAAAAACATGTATAAAAAACAACACGCCTATGAATTGACAAAATAACGAAATTACGAAACGCGTGGAAAAAGATAAAAGAAAAACGCCATTAATTTTTTTAGAAAATAACGTTTTCCTTTAACGGCGATTTGTCGTTAATTCTCGTGGCATTTTTGACTTGGCATAATTTTGTTATTTCGCTTTGAATTATTTCGTGTGATGTAATTTGGCTTTAGTTTTTCTGTCGTTATTTTTCCCGGCGTTATTTCGCATTTTTTGTTTTATACCGCATGCGGTTAATCACACCAAGAATAAGTAGACCCCTAGCGTAAGTTGCCTTATGCGAGATTGGCCCTGGGCCTGTATGTTTATTGTGTAAGGCATAACAATGACTTCAAGAGTATCCAACAGTATAATAACACTTTATTTGAGCTGGATGTTAACAGCAATCATTGGAAGAGAACTGGCTGTGCGGTTTAAGCATGCATGAATATATTGTAAAAGATAAATGTTATAATAATTAGCATAATACAACAGTCCGCTTCACGTCTTTTAAGGCCTCTCAAATATAATGGATTAGTTTAGGAGTTGGAATCATAAAATATCTTTATTTCAGACTGGTTTCGAGCCGTGCGGTTCCTCGAGTTAATGGCGTTCATGGGCGTGTTAGCACTGATGGTGCTGGTAGCGGCTTATATGTTCTGTCTCCGAGAAGTGAAATATTCCTACCTCCAGTGGATTATCATCGGTCTCAGTTTTGGCATAGGTAATCACTGAGTAGTTGTTTTCTCAAAGCGCCATACTGATTTTGTTTAATTATTAATCTTTTAAGTGGAAGACTAACAAAATAAATAAAATTCTGTTTCTTTTCCCTACGTTTGATATGCTTCTTCATCGATTTCATAGGAAATTACCTTTTTTTTGGCAAACTAGGAAATTTTTGACGCGTCAGCATAACACAATAATGAATCGTACGGAACTGGCCCAATAAATTCATTTCCAGAACACAAATACTTTTTGTCGAAAAGTAGGTTAAACAAATACTATCATTAATTTATTAAATTTCACGCAGGATATACTGTATATGACATTATCGTGCCTAAAAATCCGTACAGTTTTATTAGATGAGACAAAATTAGATATTCAGTGTTTTTAATTTTCTGGCGTATTTTTCGCGCACTTTCACTAACGCGAATCACACGAAAATTGAACCCTTGTGTAATATAATAATGCCAAAGTACTAAATAATCCGTTATGTTTTGTGTTTGGTATTTTTCAGCGCTGTTTGCCCTGCTTGGTCTCATTGTCTATGGAGCGTGTTACCCTAACTCAAGTCACATCAGCAGCGCCTACGGTCTTACGTTCTGTGCTTTCTTCGGCGCATGCGCCACCGGCGCCATTTTCCTATGGGACAAGTTGGAAGATAAAAAAGAAGACGACTCATTTCGAGGTCTGTCGGGCTATCAAAGCTCCAGGGTGACTAAAGTCCGGAGTAGATTATCGCGCGTGAAGAGTACACGAAGTAAAATATCCCATGTATCAGCAGATCAGTCCACGGTGCTTAGCGTGCCGCATAGCACAAGATTAGGTGCGAATGCTAGCACGGTGTCCCAACTTCCACCCACCAAAGAAGTATAATATCAACTAAATAACAACTATACTTGTTCATTTTAACTTATCTTTGCTGATGTGACTCTTGATTTAATGACTGTGACTTTCATATTTGTGGTATGCATGGTTACTATTCATTTAAAATACAAAGTAAAAGATTGATCATCTCTATGTTTAGTTAAATAATTTTAGACGTGTACGTATTAGAGCGGTTTTGTCTTTTTCTGCTTCAAAAGAACTATATAAATATGTCTGCACAAGAATTCGAAAGTGTGGCGACCATTTTCTCTAAATTTGGCTGAAAAGCACATCGTGGAGATACTTATATTGATGGGTAGCAAGCTGACCTTAGGTAAACTTTCATATTCGTTAAGCCTAGGTTAGTTTATTCAGTTTTTTTTTCTGAATTCAGTTTTCAAGACTGGATTTACCATCAAACACGAGGGTAACCGTGTTCACATTGGTCCGGGTGTAAGCAGTTACTCGAACATTATAAGCTTTTATTGAATGATAAAATGAATTAATGGCACGTATGAAACATATGTTGTAAATTTTATAAGAATTATACTTATTAAAAGTGACAAGTTACCGCCTTGAAAGATTTTAACAGATCTTGGAAGAGAAAGATTTTCCCATCTTTATTGACCATATAATCAGGCTTTTACTCTGAATCAGCTGACATTTTGTTTGCAATGAACCCAAAACCACTGTTCTTTGTTCAGTAACTGCCACCATTCCTTCTCTTAAGGAGAATCAATTCATTGCCGATATGGATTCCATGGGAAACATGATGCTGTACTAAGTTAGTAAGTGAGCTTGTTAAATTCAGAAGTTGCAGGTGACTAAACCCAGCCATCTGGGTTTAACGCCGATTCACAGCAAAGTTATGCGAATCTAGTTGCTTATTGATTAATTTCTTGAGTCAAAGTGATAAAACTATATAAGAACACATTTTTTATATTTATTCTGTCCTTAGGCATGACATAGTTGATATTGATAATGAAATACATGAATGATAATAGCGAATATAAGAACACTTTTAAAAACGTGTCGATAAATAAGACAATAGGCACGTGTGAAATGAAATAACGATTTGGTGGCTCATTAATAATAACTTAAACTATAATTTTATCTGATAATGGATAAGCAGGCAGTCACGTGATAGGCTGTCGGTATCACCAAGAATGATATTAGGCAGATATGGGCCCATTTAATATGTTTATATTGAATCAATATTCATCAATAGAGCCTAGCAATATCCAATTTGTAAGCTTGTTATAAATAAACCATATTTTAAATTAGCTTTTCTGTCACGTGACTGTCTTGTTATCGATAATTTACCATACACCAAATGTTGGAAAGAAATAACCACGTTATTCCGACTAGTAAATAAGTACTTATTGTATATGTTGCTACAATGACAAAAAATTGAATTAAGAGTATCTTAAGCATGTATGTTGATGTACATATATACATATATACACACATAAGCCAAATCGCTGTCGTTTACAACAAAATATTTTACAATAATATCGCCTAGCTTCAATCAGTTACAGCTTTTCTTCTGGGTACACCGAAATACTCGGGGGAAAGCGAATCCTCCAGACCCGGTAAATCGGGTACTCGTACGTCTTCACAGTCACTATGGAAATGTTCCATTTGCTTTCTCAAACTCTTTAAGCATATCTGAATATCCTTCATTTCTCGTTTAGCTTTTATGAAAGCTGTAGACATAACCTCGGACGCGTTAGCTTCAAAATATTCCATCGCCTCGTCAGATAACCATGTTTCACTTTTCTTTTTCCCTTCTTTGTACGCGCTGTTCACGACCGTGCAACTAAGGAAAACTTCTGCTCCCTCAACAGGCTCAGTATACGTCTTTGTAAACAAAATCTCCATAGTTTCTTCTGCTTCGTCATCGGCAAGCATGCTATCGGTACTAAGGTCATCTCGGTGCTCCGATGTGTCAAGGTCAGATTCGGTACACGTGACAGAGCGACTTCCGGACGTGTCAAACTGCACAGCTGTTGTTTCTTCCTCGGCTTTTGCCAGCTCCATTAATGGAGTGAGATTTGGATGAGCATCGGCAGTAGGCGTCATGTCCTGCAGATCTTCAGTATGACCTGTTGTCGGTGTATCATCTAATAAATCTGAAGCAAAAGTTCTAAGAGATAAGTTAACGTTTTTGTTTTCTTTGTCTGGATGCTGAATTAAATTTGCTTCCGCGTCTGCAGAAATGTTCTCATCCCCTATTTCATAACCACCAATAACTTCATTTAGCATCTCAGAGTCTGTTTTAGGTGGGGGTATTTCTCTGGGATCAAAGAAATCGGGCAGGTCATCTTCGGAGGAGTGCGAGCGATCTCGCTGAGATTTCTCTTGGTACGTTTCAGAATCCCCAGACGTACGTTTAAGTGTACTTGAAGACTCGCTTCTTTCCGGGGGTTTTAAACTTTCACTTTGAGCCGAGAGCGCTGGCTCAGAGAAAATTTCTTTGTCATTGGTACGTGCAGGTTGCTTTGCAACAACTATTCTACCTGAACCGTCAATTGTTTCATATATATGATTTGAATATGCGCACGTCTCATAGTAATGTAGCTCAGGTTCTCTTTCCTCATTTACAGCCTTTTCATTTTCTTCAAATTCGAACACATCTTCATCGTTATCATAGTCTATGTTGTCGTCCGACATGTTTTCAAGTAGCTGTGATAATCGTTTGCAAACATTTTCAGAGAATTCAATTATTTCGCTCTTCCGTCTGTCTTCTTCTCTTACGTCAATATCAATATCTCCATTTTCGTCAACATCTTCAACCTCCTCTTCTTCCTCTAATGTTATCATAGCCAGTGGTGATGGAGGTGGGACGTGTTCCTCTTTGTCAATTGATGTTTCTTTAATCTCAGTTTGTGCATCTTTTACTTTAGGTTTTGGCGATCGTTCGATGTCTTGTTTTTCAATTGAGGAATCTTGAGATTGTGAGCCACCAGTTCCATATGGCGTTTTCTCGTCTGTGTTTTCACTTTGAGAAAAATCGTCAGTATCGTTGTTTACATCTTCTTCACAGTTTCCATCTTCGCATTGCCTCGCTGACGGCAAATCTGCCAGCGACTTTATTATAAGAGTTCCAGTGTCTGATATCTCGATAATGTCGTAAGACAACTCTTTCCGGGCTTCTTTCCTTTCTTGTTTACTGATGGGTTTTACTTCTCTGATTACGTCTGTCTTGAATTTTGCGGGCCTGCAATCGTTACCTTCAGCACTTGTCGAAGGTTTGACCTTTGTCTCCTTTGACTTTGTTTTGGACTCTGCCTTGATATCTTTACTAACTTGTGATAAAACTCTAGAGATATCTTTGTCCACTTGAGAAGTTTTCGGGATGTTTTTCGAAGAAGTAACCGGTACATTTTTGTGACCTATGGATATTCCTGTAGGTTCAAGTTTCGCACACACATTGACATTTTCATATTGAATCACAGGAGCAGTTTCATTAATATCTTTATTTGGTACTTCAACTTTACTTTCTTTGCTGGTTTTTGTTTGACTGAACATGGTCTGTGTCAGCATTAGTACACTGTCAATGTTTCTGTCTATTTCACTGTCTCTGACAGATTGTTTTGGTTTTGATGTGCTTTCCTCCTTTGCCGTCTCTTGATTTTCGACTTCAGTGCTAGGTACAGATGTTGAAGCAGTTTCGTTATTAGTTTTCCTTTTTCCTTTCCTGGAAGGTTTTTGTATTATGTCTTTAGAGTTTTTCCTGCTAGAGTCTTTGCTACCGGAACTAGAGCTAGACTCTGAGCATTTTGGCGATGTCTTCGGTTCTTTAACTCGAGAGTCTATTTCGGTATCTGACTTGGGTGACATTTGAACATTTTCATACGTATGCTGTTTTTGTTCTGTTGGAAGTTTCCTATACTTTGGTTTTACCTGTTTAAATTCAAATGTTGAATGTGCAGTAGCTGTTCCTGCCTCGGGCAAGCGGGAACCTTTATCTACATAATAAGGGACCTTAACCTCCGTTTCATCTCTGGAATAAGAAGTCGACGGCGTACAATCATCTTCAGGTAGAACTGACTCTTCAGGTATTGGGGTAAACTTAGGTTCAACTGCAGATTTTATAATGTCAGATGTACCTGCGCCAGGAACAAATTTGAAATAATCAGTTTCAACGATTTCAAACGGTTCCAGCTCAACTGGTTCGTTAAGTTCCTGTTCACTACGGGTTCTCCCTTCGAAAGGATAAACCTCATTTGTATCGAAAGCGAGGTCATCGCTTCTGCTGTGCCTGTTAACACGACTCGTCCTGTCCTTTACCTTCTTTTTTGGTATTTCGCAACACTTAGTTTTTCCATCGTCAGGAGTATCATCGTCACTTTGTTTCCCAGCATTACCTGCCTGTCTGTTTCCCATGGTTGAAGATTTAGCTTCGAATAACTTTATTGCTGCACATTCGTCAACTTCGCTTGAAGCATCAGAATTTAGCAGAGTTCCATCAGTCGAGGCAGAATCGCTTAATTCATTATCACTCGCTTCAGTATTTTGTTGGACATTTCTTAATCGATGACTATTGCTTGAACTTTTGGAAGTTTCGCAGCCAAGTGGATATTGATCTATAGCAAACTTTGACACAGGGCAGACAGAATTAGTGTGTTCCTTAATGGCACTTCGAAAGTCTTCATTTATTCGAAATTCTTTAGCTAATATAATACACTTTGGTTCTAAGGAAGATTTTATTCCGTTGTTCAAGTTCTCATTTAAGTCAGTGAGATAATTGATTTCTCTACTGACAACGACTCGTTCATGAGATTTCAGACCGTTCGTGCTGTTAAACTCCGTAGAGTCATCTGATCCAGAAAGAAAGGGTAATGAATTATCCGGAGCTCCTTCGGCACATGGGTAGATGCTCACCAACGATGTTTGCTGAGAATTAGAAGTCTGATCATGAAACAGATTAACGTGCACAGGCTGAGAAGCAGGTGTTTCAGTAATACTGGCGTCGTCGGAACTGGGCGACACAGGGGAAAAGCAACATGGAAGCGCAGAAGGCGGGACGGTGGACTCTACATCTTGCTCACTCATACACCACTCATCTCAGCAAAACCAACTCGTCTGTGACTTCGGTACGACATATTTTGTCTGTAAAATATATTTTGAAAGATGTTTTAATAAGTTACAGTCATGGTAGTTAGGGCCCAAGATCATAAAACTATTATTGGAGACCAGTCTCAAATCTCAAACATCTGATTTGGATGAAATAATGATCTGTCGCCATTTCAGCCAACCAGATGCATTAGATTTGAGAATGTCTGCAGATTAAGTTTTATTATCTTGGGCAAAGAT
This sequence comes from Corbicula japonica, assembly GCA_038501625.1. Taxonomy (NCBI): domain Eukaryota; kingdom Metazoa; phylum Mollusca; class Bivalvia; order Venerida; family Cyrenidae; genus Corbicula; species Corbicula japonica. Next base: position 4,291,510 of record JAZAYU010000043.1, on the reverse strand, counting down.
CTTTAACACATATGGCTCATAAAACTGACAGCGGAAATCGGCTGAGATGATGAAGAGCTCACAGTTCGATATTTTGGTAGGACTAAGAATGCTAACTATAGCAAAATTGCACTACAAACATGTGAAATGGCGAATAGAATGATAACATTTCTATCTTTTTAGGTTTTGATGTTGTTTTAAGCGATTTACACATACATCGGTGGGTCAATCGCATTATCTTCTTAGTTCCCCAAAATAGAAGCAGAACACACGAATACTACTTAAAGAAAACTGACAAAAACAGAAGAAAGCGAAGAACATTTAAAACACTGCGACGCTAAAACTTATTTGGGACGGGATAAAAAGACATAAGAAGCGAATCGAGTTTTCATTTTCATCCGAATATTATACTAAACTATCGAAACATTATACGTGTTCTTTCCTTTGTCTTGCATGTTTTTAATTTCCATTAACACATAAAAATTGATGATTTAATTAACTGTTTATGTATTTCCTAAAAAAATCATGTTTTAGTATAGTATCTGTCTTCGTGTAAAATTCAAATTGGCACGATTACGCTGGTGTTACCAGTTACGAAACATAGAAACTGTTAGAAAACTACTGTCAATTACCTTGTATCAATACAATCATACATTATTCAGATAAAAATGTCGTATTTCATTAATTCAGAATGGTTAAGAATCGGGATCTCTAGCACACCTGTCTTGTGTTGAACACGGAACCACTGCCAATGCTGTATCGTTATAATTCACTAGAAATGCAGAGTTTTATTACCCTCAATTTGAAGGGATCGGATAAATATTTTCAGACAGAAATCAGCATATTATAACCACATGTTTCTTTAGAAAGATATCTACAGATAAATTCGTGAGGATGAAATAAAATGTTCGTGTGAATGATGGAATAAATAAGATAACACGAGTTGCAAGTTAATCCTCAACGAGCAAATCTACTACCAGATGGTCTCAAAATAAAAAGATTATTTCTTTATTTCGCATGTCATAATTCTTTCTATGGCATGTCATCGGTTAATCTGTACTTTATATACTGGCCGTCAATACCACTTTTACCATACTTTACTGTACCTTTCGGTATCGAAAATAGCACTACTAAGTGCTTGCAATAAAGGGTAACACACTGTCTTATCAGGCTTTTTTCTGCTGTCAACTTTCAAATGCTTACTGCTCAAACCAAAGTTTTGTTTTTTTTTGTAATATTTCGTCGGAGAAAAGCGAAAGTGGAGTCTAAATAAAATAAATTATACAGAGTAAAATGAAACCTCGTTATTTAGACCACCACTGGTACCGTACTTAGTCTTAATATAGGGGTGTAAAATAGAGCATAAGTGTTAAAAGGGACTTTGAAATAGTGGTCTTATAAGCGCGGTGGTCTTAATTTCGAGGTGGTCTTAATGAAGGGTTTTACTGTTTCCCAGGCATTGAACTTCTGTTCCTTTCCATACAGCATACAATACCGAATTTGCTGAAAAATAACGAAACTTACACCTGACGCAATGAGTATAACTCTGAAGAAGCTTTGATTCTAACCACAAATATGTAATATGCTGACTTCACGAGGATCCTAAGTGCAGCTGTATGTTTAGAAGATTTTTCCGGACAAGACTGCTTCTGAATAAAACTTGAAGTACAAACGCTGCTTAATACAAAACCTCTCAAACCAGCCATCAGTAAGAAGATTCTGATGGTTGTTAAACTCGGGTGGCTGTTTAAACACACCCGTCAACCGGCAGAGCCAGGAGCGGACGGCACATCCAGGCGCAGACACGATAAGTTTTTTCATACTTGACAGCGGTGTAAGTAATTATCATTTTCGCTAGTTTTGATTAAAAAGTGGAAAGTAATATCGGCTGATTTTAAAAGCCAAATGAATTCTGCATATATCCGTTGATTTCTAAAGTGGTAGAAGGGATAATAAATATTTAATCGCGATTTAAATACGGACGTTTGTGTATAAATGTTGAAGTTATGCGTTTTATAGCAAAATGCTCCATAGATCTGAAAATCTGCATAATTCTGTAAGCACTATTGGAAAATTTAATCATTCCCCTGGCAATATGTTAAATATAAGCACAAACAGACTTTTAACAAATTCGAGAAGGCTTGGTGAATAGAGCTGGGGTATAGAAATGGGCGGGTCCATGGAGCAGAAAGCGAATTTATTGGCGGGGACCAGGAGCAGATATAATCGAGTACGGAAAATCGTTTGATGTATTGTTTTGACACTATTCTACATTCTCAATTATAAAAATTTGTTGACATACAGTGATAGTATTGTCCATCCGTATGTCTGTTCATGTCGCAAAGTATACAGAAATCATTTCTAAAGGGGTTTCGTAAGCTTGTAATGCATGAACTCTCTTAAGTTAACCGAATTATCGCTGGTTAAAAATTTGTCACACTGTTGTTGATCGTTCACAGGAAAAAACACATCAAAACACCGAAAACGAAAGTTAATGACTGACGGTCAGTTCACCTCAGATAATGTTTAAACTTATTTGACCGTCATTACTTTATCAACTTCTCTAAACTTTACAAAATTGTGAAGCTAACTTTACCTGTTTTTTAAAGCAGTATTTGCTTTTTTCAGCACGTTGTGTTTTGGTTAAATTTGCGATAAGTGAAGTTCTTGAAATTTGCGAATTATGTTAATATTTTCTGATATAATGTTCAAAAACGCATCTGTTGTCTCAAAATCAATTGGGAATTATAAAATATAGAATTTCTTCCATGTCCACATCTGTTTATTGTTTTATATTTTATATTAGTTTATGGTATGTGCAAAAAACCCATAAAAATCTCGTTAAAGATATGCGCAAGCTTTAAAAGCCAGTAATATAGTATTTTCCATAGAATGAAAACTCGTGCGTAACTGGTAAAGGCAAATATGTTACCAAAGATAATTTACATACGTTTGTTTTTAAATGGTCCTTAGGCCGAATAAAAATGATAAATAAATTTTGGAATGAACTAAGGTTTTACATTGTTCTTTTAAGTTATGGTCACGTATCAAAAGTGGTAAAGACGGACGGAAACGGCGTTTTAACATTACTATTTATGTCACGTATAATGTGAATGGTTAAATTAAACACGTTTATTCTTTGAAAATAGAAAATGTTTTACTTTACGCTTGGTCTTAAAATACAAATACCAATAGTTATACCCAGCTTCATGCTCACTGCTTTCGACACTAAACGCAATTCCTTAATCAGTGTATGTGTATGCTCAGGTACTGAAGTTTATTTTGGCAGAAAATGGATTCGTTACCTACTTTACACCGTACACTCGCAAACAATTTTTCATTTACACTCCGTACATAACTTAGCTAGACACTTTACAAAAGGTGTGTTAAAGTTGCTCGAGTTGGTGAATGCCGGTTTTAATACAAGTGGAAGAAAGTATTTTTTATAAATCCAGATTAAGCGACAGAAAATTCTTTTTGGGCTTCATTCTTGGAAATTATCAACATAGTTTACAAATGTCAACAACTAGGCTACACTTTATCGCAAATTTAACCAAAACTAAAAACTACCCAACGTGCAGAAAAAAATCAAATACTTCTAAAACACATTTAGCGTCATCAATTTTGATTTGTTTATATAAATCGATATAGAAATGATGGTGAAATAAGTTGAAACTTTACCTGGGATAATCTGGTCGTCAGCCATTCAACTTTCGTTTTCGGAACAGAACATATATAGTTTCTATAAAAGTTAAAAGAAAAGTATTCCCAGAAGAAGTTCGATAACTAACGGTTAATCTTTATTTGAAATCAATGAAGAACGTTTTTTTCTTCCGTGGGAAGAGATATAGTGTTCAGAGGTAGTCCAAATTAAGTCCAGAGCTTATTTTTTATGTTTGATCTCATTCCCCTCAATGACGAAATGATGGCTAACCATGTTTTAAGGACACAGACCGGTAAATAATTCAATGTTTAATGAAGTTTACAATTTCAAAATGCCGTTATAGTTTGAAGCCGTTAAAATGATCCAGTTGCAAACATATACTATGGCTTATACTGATTAAATAGCGATAATTTAGTTAACTAATGATAGTTCATGCATCACAAGCTTACATAACTCCTCTAGAAATGATTTCTGTATACTTTATGACATGAACAGATATAAGGACGGACAATGTTATCATTGTATTTTAACGAAATTTTATTGTTGATGTCGTAGAAAAGCGTCAAAACAATACATCAAACGATTTTCCGTACTCGATTATATCTGCTCCTGGTCCCCGCCAATAAATTCGCTTTCTGCTCCATGGACCCGCCCATTTCTATACCCCAGCTCTATTCACTAAGCCCTTGCGAATTTGTTAAAAGTCTGTTTGTGCTAATATTTAACATATTGCCAGGGGAATGATTAAATTTTCCAATAGTGCTTACAGATTTATGCAGATTTTCAGATCTATGGAGCATTTTGCTGTAAAACGGCAAAACTTCAAGATTTCATTACAAACTTTCCTATTTAAATCGGGATAAAATGTTTATTATCCGTTCTACCACTTGCGAATTCAACGAATATGTGCAGAATTCATTTGGCTTTTAGAAACAGCCGATATTTCTTTCCAAAAGTTAATCAAAACTAGCGAAAATGATAATTTCTTACACCGCTGTCAAGTATGAAAAAACTTATCGTGTTTGCGCCTGGATGTGCCGTCCGCTCCTGGCTCTGCCGGTTGACGGGTGTGTTAAAACAGTGTGATTTATTTTCAGGTATAATTAGACGTAACATTGTACTCCGGTTAAATAAAGGTAACGATTTCACCCACTATTTTATATGACTTGCTAAAAAATCGCATGCAACAATAAACAGGAATAAGCGATCAGTGAGCATTTTTACATTTCAGAACTATGTTCATTTTGTCTGGTAACGAGAGCAATCAGATCCCTGTGAGGTAAGCAAGCAGTAACAATACATCATGGCATAGCATGGCATTGCAAGCAAAGGTATGGTATTCGCGATTTTTTAAAGGTAGGTAAGCATCAAAGATAGCTCTACGCCTAAAATAATTAAAATACTATAAAGTGTGTTTCATTATTAAACATAGATACACTGGTATTTAGCGGTAAAAATACAATAAAAAAATTTCCATGACAAATTTCACTTGGTTAAACAATCAAATTATCTACAGTCCAGTCGCGATATTATCGAATAGGTATCGTAATTTTATATGATTGAAATAAATCCACAAAAGAGTTTGACTTAACAATACATATAAGTCTGTGAGAATTGGACCTACAACTCGTTGCTTTTGCTTTCTACAGTATGGACAGGACAAAGGATATAGACTGTCATTTAGATGATATTCCCATGAAAGAGCATAAATCGTTTGTAAACAAAACAAATTAAGACTACTTTTAAATACCCTGTCAATTTATATGAATCAACTATCAGCTACGAAGTAGAAGCATATTATTAGGAAAAGCCCCATTCAGTAACCACAGCCTTTCCACACAGCCGAAATATAAAGAAAAAAAATGCATCAACTTATAATATGTTCGTTTTCGACACATCAAACAATTAACAGAAAAAGAACTCGAGGGGCTATAGCCTTGTACGGTCAGAAGCAAAGCGTTATGATTTTATCACTGAGTTTATGTTTAACCAGGTTCTAGGATAAAACCTTGCCTGACCAGGATCTCATATGAACAATCACGTACAAGTTGTCTTGGTGAATTAACTTCAACTAACCTCCTAGTTGACAATGTAGCATGCAAAGGCACGAACGCAGGGACGAAATAGTAATAATAATAAATAATAGAGTAATAGGTACTCGGTGACCTTAGATACCCGAACACCTGGAGTTAAATCAGCCAGAACATGGTGTCAGGAAGAACATAAACTGATGAAGCCTGTACCATTTTTAGATTTCCCTTGAAAACTCATAAACTTAAGTCCTTTCAACTTTCTAGCAACAAATGAGTTATGCAAAGTGACCAGCTGTAGATGGATTTATCAAGTCATACATAGTGCCGACTTTCTGTTTGAAATTACAGATGATTTCTACGAATAAAAAGGAGAAATAAATATCGCCTTTTATTCGCTTCATTTTCTAAACTTTGTGAATCAATTCTCCATAAAAATACCTTACGGGATTCGTATTTGCCTGAGAATTAAATCTGTCTATCTGGTATTAAAAGTTCGAAACGCTTTCTTCTTTATTTGTGATACCGATACCTGCTATCTTGTAAGTAAAAAGTAAGTTTGTTTCACTTTGTAATTATACTTGCAAGACAAGATAACCGTGTGTCTGAAGACACTGAGTTCATTTCTTAATAGCATTCTTTAGAGAACTGTTTTAGCAATTAACCAACGTACATGCCAATTGTTGAAAGCTCTCATATCTAGTTCGAGAGTAATGACCCAAGTTTGTAGCTCTGGTCGTTTTGTCGCTCTTCGCTATTTTCCTTCTCGTAAAAAGAAGAAAACATGTGTAAATTTGGTTATTTCCAAATGTCCCAGAAATAAATGTTGCAAAAGAACACCACGCTACATTTGAAAAAATTCTTTTACTGAACTTAAAGATTCTTTTCATTACTGTGACCCTTAATTTGATGTTCTAGTTTAGACAACGAAATTTAGCTCTCTAGCTCTCGTCATCTGAAATGAGCTTCTCAAACACTGGCATAGTTTCAGATTTGACTACTAAACTGATAAGACAAAGGTTAACCTATTCTAAGAAATTCCACAGTTAATTAAAAAATATCAGGGTATTTTTGACAGTTATGTTTTCATTTCTCAGTGCGGTATCTGTATATTTTTTGTTTCGACGTCTCAAGAGGTTCTCATGACATAAAACAAAGATTGATGAGTTTGTTAGACTGTTGTCTTCATCAGATATACCCCAAAAGAAATCATTCTCAGTCACTGTTGCTTGAGGAAGTGATTTTCTAACCTGTGTTAACAATAACTCTGTAATCGGCACATCTTTTCTTCCTAACCTGCTTTAACAATAACTCTGTAATCTTTAAATATAGGTCATTCTATTCATAAATATATTAAAGTTCTGTCTGAAAGATCTGAATGCTAGATATTGGCAGCGAAGCAGTCTAGATTGGCAGTGAAGCAGTACAGATTTTACCCCTTAGCAAATGAAAAACACATGAAATGTTTCTTCTATTTCTATATTGATAGTTTCTGCGTGTAAATTAATGGGATATTAAAACAGTTTAGTAAATAATAAATTTATTCCAAGTGATTGATAATTGTACGTGTAATACGAACTATTTTAAGAACAATTCCGCTTCCATTGTTGCAACAAATAATAACTAGAACACATCTAGTAGAATCATCCTCCCCACACAGCCCCAAAAAGCAGAGACGAAAAGATAGCATGAGTTTATAACATTATCAATTTTATAATAGCCAGCCCATACAATAACGATAATGAGAACCCGATGGGTTATCGCCTAGGAACAGTCAGTTGCCACTGGGGGCTTTAAACCAGGTTCTAGCGTGCACCAACCTCACACCTGCCCCTACAAGTTTTCATATGTAGAAACAAGCACAATATGTCTTGCTTAAATGATTCCATTCATCAATTCGATAAAGTTGCATGCAAAAGCACACACACATAAAACATAAGAAGCAAATGGCTTCGTTTTGTGTAGATACTGAATGACCTTACCAAGATAAAGTCACAACTAGAGATTAATCAGAAATAGCAGAAATTGAGATTAAGAAAATGAAGAAATGACCATCTCAGACAACATGAGTTGGAATGCCCACATTGATGCCACAACCAAGAAAGCCAACAACAGCCTATCATTCTTAAGGAGAAACCTCACCAGATGCCCACAAGAAATTAAAGCACAGTGCTACACAAGCCTGGTGAGACCAATCCTAGAATATGCATCGGCTGCTTGGGACCCTCACACCACCAAGAACATCCAACAGCTGGAAGCGGTACAGAGACGCGCTGCTAGGTTTGTCATAGGAGACTACAAGACAACTAGCAGCAAGAGCAACTTGATAAAGGTTCTTGGTTGGGAACCCCTACAACAAAGGAGGAAATACACCAGAACAGTGATGATGTACCGCATCATATACGGACTTGTAGATATCACTGCCACTACATATCTACACCCATCATCGCTGTCAACAAGAGGACACTCTCTTCGGTATATGGTGTCCTACTGCAGAACAGACGTGTATAGGAATTCCTTCTTTTCAGCCGGTATCCGCTATTGGAACAGTCTTTCAAAGCATGTCGAGACAGCCCAGACCTTGGAAATCTTCAAGTCAGGGTTGGTTGCCATCCACTAGTTACGTACAGACCCTATGCTTTTATCAGTTTTTATATGCGCACTTGTTCGCCTCACAACCACCTTGTACATAGTTCACATATGCGACGATGCTCCAGAGAGAGCCCTGCATATTACCGGAAGAAGAAGAAGCAAGATTGCAGAAATGAAAGACATTGATTGAGCTTCTCCGTCATTTCCGAGTTCTCTACAAACCTTCATACACTCGTCAGATAATTTCATTTAAAAGTGAATGAATTTTTTAACAAGAATTTGCATAAAATTTGTTCGGAATTTGAACACACCTTTCATTGAAGTTGTTCTCTTAGATAATATTTGCAGAGATTAAATTGTTTATCGTTCGGAGATAGAAAATCTTAATAATTTCTATAAAAAAAACTAATCATATAGTTAATCAATCATGTTTTTATAAGTTAAAGATAATACGAAAACATATTATATTTTAAATTATAGTAGAGCTAAGTAAGAAAACATATCATATTAAATGTTTCGCTCTTTTCAAAGCGAATGGTTATTACATTTAGTTATTGACTTGTCAGGGCAAAAACTTTACATTAATTTTTCTTAATGTTGGCAATTTATTAATACGTATATCGTCATCAAACTTTCAAATATATTCATTTTGACAGCGTTCCTTGTTATGGCCTTAATATGTTGTTAAGTTTCATATTTGGAAGAACTATCCCATTTTTGCCATTAGATGTTTCACGAAGAGTTAACGTTGGTTATAATTGGCCATTTCTTGATAAGTTGACGTCAAACTTTTAAACATATACTCCTTATGGCAACATGGTTATAATTTACCCAAAAATCTGTAGATCAACGTCAAATTTTGTCCCTTTGAACTTATATTTGTCACCAAAACTTATCGTAGCCAACTACTTTTACATTAATTATTAGTTTGCTTGATAACATATTCCATATATGCCTATATTTTTGAAAGTTGTATGATAGCTTAGTCATGACGAAGAAAGAATAATATATATGCCAAGGTCACATTTGGTAGATTCCTGTACGTTTTTAACTCGGATTGATTCTGAAAAAGAAACCAAAGCGACACAGTCATGTTTAACTGAACACAATTTTATATTATGTTATTAATTATTTCATTTTGTTATCACATTTTATCAGGTTGTGTGTAGGCCTATTATTAAACTTTCCAGAGAGTAATATGAATACGTCATTATTACATATTGCAGTTCTGTGGAAATGTTTTGTTGACCAGAGCTGGCACCAGCCAAGTGATGCCGTCAATACGAATTTGTATTTATCTTGTGTGAGAGATAAACTGATTGTTTTTGTAAACACAAACATCATACAGCAGCCAAAACGGATACATTCACAAGCCAAAACATCGGTCGTTACTGCATAACGTATATATTTGTCTTAGTAATCGGTTTTTAGTGCAAAGCCACACCGTTTCATTAAGTTATTTTTTCTCCAACATACAGATGTGTACAAGACCAGGTAGTTAACAACAATATTTCTTTCTCTTTTATTTCTAAACCTATTAAACATTAAGTAAAAAGATGGTGGGGCAATGTACTTTATGTTGACTGTGACAAGGGACAGCCATGTGAAACTAGATTGTTAGATTCCTTAACTAAAAGCTTTTGAGAAGTGATAAAGATATTAGTAAAGGAATTACTTTGGATATTTTAAGCTCTTGAAAAGTAATGCCGACCTGGACTTTCGCCTCGGTCAACATAACTTTTCCCGAGTCGAAAACACCTACTGTCACCCTCGCTCGGCTGTGATATTTATGTATAAATATTGCCCTTTTTGTGTGACGATATTAAGCAGTTCTATATAATGTACGTTTCCTTTGTATTTTGTAGTTATATAGAAATGCTGTTTTAGTGTTATCGGCTATAAAACAATAGCAGAAAGAAACACAAGCACATACTATCACAATTACCAATAATTCATAAACGAATATGTTTCTTAACTCTTGTTTATTGGGAAAGAATTAGAGATAAGCGAGGTAAAGCAAATTATGCTTTTTAAATGAAAATGCTCACTTCGATGAAAGTTTGACATATTTTGCTCATATCGATCTGTTGTTGTTTTTTCCCGGATGAGCAAGCGAAATTCGTTACAATATCTAAGTCACGCTAATGCAGATATTTCTTTTTTGGACGAATGGTGCATATTTTCCCAGAATTATAGTGTTGTAGTCACTTAAATACAACAGCCAAAACTCTTTTTTAATAGTTCGTTCTAAAGCCAGCATATCCGTGCTGACAACAGTTTATCGAAAACAAAGAAATAGACGCAGCGAACACATGATTAATTATGGTTAATTAATTACTGATTATGTGCAGTGGAAGTGCAACGCGTGATAAGGGTATTTTTGTAAAACATTCCATTCCCCTTTAAACATGAAACCTTGATAATTTATCATGCTTATCAAGAAACTGCAAAATTTTTAACGAAGTTTCCTATAATTTGTGGTCAGTCTTAAACTAACATGCAATGCTACTGGTAACACGAACGCACTGAATTCAATTCCTTATCAATAACAAATGAAATTCACAACTTTTTTTATTGACATATCCTGCAAGATCAAAGAAAAGGATATACATGATATTACTGAGAACTCCTATCGTTTATGCCTATAATTTCATGGCCTAGCTTTGATTTTTCAACTTGTCTACTTGGGGTGGTAAGCTATTCTTACAAAATGTTCCTGTCGGGGTTTTGCAAATCAATTTTTATTTTAAGAAACTAGTAACTTTTTACAAGATATGGCAGAATAAGCTTAAAGTGTACCCTGAAACTGAGGATTCTTCACAGTAAAGGGTTAACTTCCTGCTAGAGCATTATCCATGCCTCCTTGAACCCGAATTACGGAAGTGTTCAGATTATGATTCTAAATTCAGCGATATCTTTTGATTCTAAGTACTTTTCCCTATGAACGTCTTACAGATTGCGAAAATTCTTGTAGATTTGGAGCACGATAAGAGATAAGGCTCTCTGCCCTCGGTTAGACAACTTCTATCTCTGTGTTTATGAGCCAAGACAGCTGATAGCAGAAGTGATTCATTCATAGAAAAATAGATTTATAAATTTCATACATGTGTTTGCAGGTATGCCTCCGGAGAATTATTATCACAGAAACGGTTCATTTATTGCATGAGGACTCGTGGGAAAAACCGGTTTACCTGGAGAATAGATTCTTACTTTTCTTTATTTCCCCGAAACAACAACAACAACAACAACAACAAATTACAACACATCAACAAAGAACAAAAGCTTAATGCATTTTGATATTTTTGTTCCCATTCACAATTTTAAGGCTATTACGATGAAATAAAATGCAAACTTTATGTTAAAGAAACGTTTTACAAAGAACAAAAAACACAATTATTATGTTACACATAACCCATTGAAACTTATTCACTTATTTATCATTGCAGATGCCCTAATTAAAGAAATTAACTATATTTCAGGAAACCTCTTGTTCCCGCATCTTTGTAACATAATCTCATTCAAATTATATAGGATGTCACCATTTGAGGTTTTACCAGTTACTACGTAATGCAGCTACTTAAGACAATTAAATTAAGGGTAGAAAATTACCCCGGATATGGGACACCCCTTCTAGTATTTTATACTCTCAATTGGAGGGATCCTCCATTTCAAACAATTTCATATTCATCTACATGAAACAAAGTGTACAAGAAGGATGCGTTAATGTTTAATTGCCCCTCTGATTAGCGTCTGTCAGGAAATGCAGGTTGTCTTAATCCCCACCTGTCCATGACCCTATTACATCTCATTCGCTAGTGCATTTATAAAGTTTACCAAAACTTGCGAGTGTAAAACAAAGTATGCTTAGTTACTTACAGTTACATTTGTTATCCGTTACAACAAAGAGAAAAATAAATTTAAAAGAAAAACATACAGCATAGTTCCATCGATTTTTTTCTCAGAACAGCAGAGGCACCAGCCTTGCAAATAAACATATACGCCTTTACCTGTCTACAAAATATGTTTGATGGAGCGAGAATTAATGAAGCAAATGGTTTCCCGACTGCATGTGAAGATAATTCGTGCAAATACGCTTCCACTTACCAGCTCTTTGACTTAAAATCCGCAGGTTTGATTCAGGATTCAGGATTAATCTGGAAAACCGATTCTAAAATATATTTAATGCCACTTCTATGCAATGTTACTATGCCAAAGAAAACTTGTTCCTATTAAACTTTTTAAATGGGTCGCAAACAATTCACAAAGCTTCTCAAATTCCCCGCTTGTCTCAATTCGTGGAGATTACAACAAGAACGGTGGAGATGGGTTCGCGATCTAGGCGATGATTTTGTGAACGTATTGACAAACAAAGTCCCGCGATTCATGTGAACACGATTGGGAGCTTTCGAGACATTTTGAAACTATCCCGCGACTGACGTTTGCATGTGTCCTTACTGTCCTGATTTGAGATTTCCGGTTCATTTAGTTTATGTGAGAGGTTTTGGCGATGTTGGAGAAGTTTGAGCGAGTGCAGCCGGAATGGCACGGTTGACGAATCTCTGGCATGCTTCACATGTACCTTGCGCTTTCTAGCCCTGGGGCTACTCTCATTGTTCAATACTGAAGGAGCAAAACCCCGTGCTGCTCGTGTGAATTCGAAGAACACGGGAAACTTTATTTATCGCAGAAAGCCGACGGTGTTCACGTGATCTTCGGTGTTGGTGTTCCATGCTAAATCTAAAACTAAAACTTGGTTAACAAAATTTTAATGAAACAGTCTTTAAAATAGTTGTTTTTCAATCATGGACTTAACAACAAGACTGTCCTCGAAACATTTGCGTGCTTGTAATTACTGGATTTCTCGTTGATTATAAAATGATTTTTATCTGCGATTTTGTTTTTGCATGCTTTCGTCCATCATGTGTAAAACTTAAAAAAGAAAAGAAACGGAAGATCTATTACACATACAAATCACTTCGTATATAGCAAAATTAATGTACGTGTACGTTATTGCATATGACTTTTCATTTCATTTTCTTTTTTTCGGCGTAGCTTGCTAAGCTCACTTTTGACCTAATTTATTAACCAATGAAGTGTTGTAAATAATACTGGTATTATATTATTATGCAGCGGGAAAATTAAATAAACTATTTCGATTGGTAGCTATTTCCACCAGAGAGGCATCTAGCACGGTGTAGAGGTATCTATTGGGATTTTTAGACATTTAGTTTACACTGTTTGAAACGATTATTGCTGTGACGTTTAGATCTTTGCTATATTCTTGTGTTGAAAGCTGTTGAAATGAGGCGCACTACTACAGTACTCGTCATTGGCTAGGATTATTTGTCAACAACAAAACAGTCACTCTTTTATATCAACCTATGCAAACTGAAAGTGAAAGTAAGTGGAAATGGCTTAAAGAAAACGATGTTACACTTTCACTGTAAAGCTTAAAATTTAAGTAATAAAATCTGCGAGCTTGAATTGTTGTAATATTTGTGAGATTTTAGTTAATGGAAATTTATCCCAGCTCTTTCAGTAATAAAAATGTTTACCCGTCTCTTAAATCGGGCAGCTGTATATAATATGCTACGCGATATACATAAACAATGAGTTCGCTATTTAAGTCTTAAAGTCTTCACTAAATATATTTTATTCTTTCAGCAATTGATATATCAACTGATACATTATGTTGTAATAATAAACACAACCAAGGCCTTTTACAATACGTTTCTTATATAAAACTCATTCTTTATCGCGACTGAGGATTTTACAATGTGCTTACTTGTCTTAAAACTGGCAACTACGTGTAATATGTTACGCGAAAAATACTTTGCCGTCAAGTCAGCTCTAAGAACATTTTAGCCGCTAGCGTAAAGGTTTTCAGTAGATGAATTTTATCAGATTGCAATTAAAGCATACAGCTTTCACAGAGTAGTTGTGGTATATTCTAGAATTGTTTCATGTTCCTAGATATTTCTCTTCAAGTTTTGAAGAAAACACTTATAACTCATTATTATTGTTTATTGTTTACAATAAGTCTTAAGATCTTTACTGAATTTCTTTATTATCTTGGTAATTAATACATCCTATACTAATTTGTTTTTATGTTTAATGTATTAATAAAGCAAAGACCTTTAAAATCCGTTTTTTTTCATAATTATTAGATTCACGTTTATAAACAAAATGAAAATCTATTTATCTGTTCCTTAATTTGTTTGGGATGTAATTTTACATTCAAATCTAAGTAATTTTTAATAAAAAGTCATTGGAAAGGATTCACAATGAAATTATTTAATTTACAAGTAAATCAAGATGAAGTGAATAATACCAGCTACAAACTGCATCGTTTCATATACAATCTACGCCGTTTATCTCTTTTAAAGATATTTCTTGTTTCAGTATTCGCTGAAGTGAAGCTGAAAAATAAATCAGATACTTCAACTTTTGATTTAATTTACTAATTTTACTTCAACTCTGACATTAACGAAGCATTGGTATGCAAACGTACCGTTAATATGGATAGTAACACTTTACGGTTTTGTGGAAGACATACACAATTAGCTCCCTTTTCAAGTGTTCATGTAAAAAAGGTTGTTACGGAACATCTGAATTTTGCTAATCCCAACATTAATGGATAAATCGGTCGGCATTACTTCCGATCGTCGCGACATAATTATTATGTATACGCGTGCAACGTTGCATATGATCTTGAATACACTAAAGTTTTCTTTTGAAACCATATTAACCGTGACATGCACTTGCTGAGTAAAAGCGCTCGAAGGGAAAGTTGTATCCCGTTTTTGAACTTGTTTTTGATGTTTCTGTCCGAAGATTTATATAAACGGTTAAGGTATGAACATTAGCGCGGAGGAAGTCATGCGAAATGATGACAAAAATGTAAAAATGTCGAGGCGCCAAGTTGATCATAAAAGTTTTTTTTTCTCATAGCCGGTTTTAAGTCTTGTGTTAAGATTAATGTTACTTAGTATAGGAATATATCAACATGTGTTATTAAAATGGCTCAAATGGCTTATAGCTAAAGTATGGTATACAATTCTATCACCTGGCTGCTATCACATGACTGTCATGTGATCCCTCCGGTCAGATAAACATTTGAGAACACCTTTTTTGCATATCTTTAACATTGTTTTATTGAATTTGCTTTTGTTAGCAACTGTTCACTGGTTTACTGTTATTTTTATATTATTTAATAAACAGATGACTGTAATGAGATATTCAATGAATCGACGTGCTGATGTCTTAACGCATGCGCTGTACGGTACAACTAATCACCCAAGATGGCCTACACTATAGGTCAGCGTACACTATTGCGTTTCCCTATATGTTCTATATAGAGTCTTGGGAGTCTCCTTGATTTATTTATTCTTAGACAATATCAGGCATGGTCTTCTGATGAAGTTTGAATATAAATCTACATAAAAACATAGATGAAATACCACCATGACCGTAGGTTTCTACCTCAAATTTCACTTTGAAGACTATCACCCTTGCCTATTGACTAAATTTACTTGTGGCTAACCTGTTTATAGGCATTATTTTAAAAGTAATTTTTTTCTTATCCAAAATGTTTTGGATAATGATTTTTGGTTCCAACAGCTGCAGAAATACACAATTTCTATTTTTTAGAAGGAGTTTTATTTTTTCTTCAGCTATATTGGCCAATCAGCTAATGTTTCTATAGAGTCTTACGGGTTTCTCCTAACTTTTTTTTAACCAACCGGGAAGCAGCTTTTATTTAGTGTACACTGATCTATAGGGTAGTGATATGCCGATGATCGGAAGACATCGATTAATCATCAGTAAGAACCTCCCGATGCCGATAATCAATGTCATTATCCCATAATCGATTTAAACCGATGTATACCCCCAGCTGTAAATTATAGCACAATTAAAAATATCTTGGTCAATATTTGTACTAATCATGATTGTTCTTTCATTCTAATCAGTGCATATTTAATAAAAACACGTGAACAAGTTTTATTTTTGTAATTGGAACACCAACCTTTATGTAGAAAGTAGCAGCAAACACACAATAATAAGGGATATTATATAAGCTACTTATTAGAAACCATTTGTTAATGTAACACAGATATTATTTATAAACCGATTAATAATCGGTGAAATCACATCGGAAGTGGCAACCGATTCCAACAGATGATCGATTGTGATTTGCAACCGATATCCCAACATTACTATAGGGCCGTAAAAACGCTATCCAAAAGTTATGAAATATATAACAATGCATTAATGCGTGTCTTAGCATCTTGTTTTTATAAGAAATACATTTCTATTTTATAACGTGCTGCTGTTATCAAGGAGCAATTAATCAGGTAAACTAGATCACCCCAGGACACATCGGGACCTCAGAAAAAAATAGGACACTTCAGAATCGCTATTTATAATTTAAAAAATTAAATCACGCAAAGTGTCTTGAGATATTTTTTCAATTATAACGTGAAAAGAGTTCGTACATTTTTACAACAAAAAATAGATCAGGATTTTTGGGGTCGCTCATTTTCTCATTGGATTGGATTATGTTAAGTTTAGAAGAAGTTTTAATTTAGTTTAGTTGTTTTCAAAAAGATAAATACCATATTAATATTTGAAAAATATATAATAAAACAAAGTGAATTTTACAGGTAAAAGCGTTTGCATCAATTCACCACAATAAAGATCAAATTTACAAAAGTTACATGTGCAAATGCTGATCAATTCAATCAACAACAATATGCCGTTGAGGTAATACTGTCATGAAAAGGCAACTTTACGAGATTCGATAAAATCTAGCTTTTTTTAACAGTATTTTTAAAAATAATTTTTAATTTTAACCAGTTTTCGCCATTTTCAATGTTTGTCCCCCGTCCCCTTAAAACTAATTTCTGCGTATGACCGTCTAAAGGCAGTAAATAATAGTTATTGGCTATATGAATGCATAGTTATGACAGTATAATTATGTTAAAAATAGAAACAAGAAATATCTTTAAAAAAGATAAACGGCGTTGATGGAAAAGATTTATATATACATGTATATAAGAAAGAATGAAATACAGAGAGGCAAAGCAGACACAGTTTAGTTATTGTATTTTATTTGTTATAGCTGTCGACGAACCCTCCCTGCCTTCTTAGTATGACTTAGAGATTAAGCGACCGAATCATGACAACTCATAAATTTATTGAAAGTGTCTTTCAAAAAAAATGTTGAAGCTGTTGCAACAATTTCATACAGTGACAACAAGTCGATTAAAGATACTGAAACAAAATATTCAGTTTCAATGAGAATTCAAGATGAATAAATGTCCTTGAAATTTAATAAATATAAATAATAACAGCCTGTTACAAGAGCGAAATCTACCAACTTTTACGTATATTAACTTTAAAAAAAAGTGTCCGTCCTGAGTATTGAACCCGGGGCCTCCGCTTGAGAGGCGAGGGTGTTAGCCACTACACTACAATAAACTTGTATTTCGTACTTGAAATTAACAATTAGTATCAAAGGAACTAGAAAGGAACCATTAAGAACTAGGAATATCTACACTTCGCTTTCGTTTTACACTGTGTATTGTATGCAAGTGTTTACCTGACACCCAAGAATATTCCATATAATATTGTATTTAAGCCATCAATATTGACTTAACTGGTTACTTAAATCGTAAATATGTTTTTTTCCTCCAATACAACACCCACTAACAACCAATCGAATTAATCTATTTGATTTTTCCGCCGCATAATAATAAAAATCCCACTAGATACCTCTCCACCCTGCTAGATGCCTCTCTGGTGTAAATAGCTACCAATCGAAATAGTTTATTTCATTTTCCCTCTGCATAATAAGAGAGTACGAGTATTATTTACAACATTTCATTGGTCGAAAAACTAGGTCAAAAGTGAGCTTAGACAGCTAACGCCGAACAAGAAATATCTTTAAAAAAGATAGACGGCGTTGATGGAAAAGATTTATATATACATGTATATATGAAAGAAAGAAATATAGAGAGGCGTAGCAGACACAGTTTAGTTATTTTATTTTACTTGTTATAGCTGTTGACGAACCCTCCCAGCCTTCTTAGTATGATCTAGAGATTAAGCGACCGAATCATGACAACTCATAAATTTATTGAAAATGTCTTTCAAAAAAATGTTGAAGCTGTTGCAACAATTTCATACGGTGATAATAAGTCGATTAAAAAGTGAAATATGCATATCAGGAATTAATAAATGCCACATTCAGAAAAAACAGCCTCCCCACACAGTCAGAAGAAGAGCGAGAGAGAGCATGGTTAAGAAAATGTTCAGTTTCAAAAAGGACACCACAAAGAATTAACAAAAATGAGAACCTGAGGGGTTACCGCCTTGGAACAGTCAATGGCAAATAAAATTGCCACAGGGGTTTAAACCAGAAGCAATGCCTTACATTAAGCCTTGATCTACAGTTATTCAGTTTCAATAAAATACCTCTTGTAGAGTTAGAACTCAAGATGAATAAATGTCTTTGAAAATTGATAAATATGAATAATAACGGCTTGTTGCAAGAGCGAAATCTACCAACTTTTACTTAAATTAACTTTTACGTAAAAGAGTGTTCCTCCTGAGTATTGAACCCGGGGCCCTCCGCTTGCGAGGCGAAAGAGTTAGCCACTACACTATAGAGATATTGACTTTCGCCCTTGAAATTAACAATCAGTATCAAAGGAACTAGAAAGGAACCAGTAAGGACTAGAAATATATGCACTTTTCTTTCGTTTAACACTTTATATTGTACGCAATATACGCAAATTTTTACCTGACACCCAAGAATATTCCATATAAAATTGTATTTAAGCCATCAATATTGGCTTATCTGGTTATTTAAATCGTAAATATTTTTTCTCCAATACAATTATCGCTTTTATAAACGAAAATTCTCGAACATGTAAGTGTCAGGTAAATACTGACACCAAATATAAAAATCGTTACGGTAATCGTAAACTACACCCTCTAAAAACCAATCGAAATAATCTATTTGATTTTCCTGCTGCATAATAATAAAAATCCCACTAGATACCTCTCCACCCTGCTGGATGCCTCTCTGGTGTAAAAAGCTACCAATCGAAATAGTTTATTTCATTTTCCCGCTGCATAATAATACCATACGAGTATTATTTACAACATTTCATTCGTCGAAAAATTAGGTCAAAAGTGAGCTTAGACAGCTAACGCCGAAAATAACTAAACAGACTAAAAAGAAAAAATAAAGATTCACATTTAATCATTTCAATGATCTCTTGGGACAATCATCATGAAATCTGTTTATCATGAGATCTTTATAATTATTGACACAGCCCATTAAAGCCCACTGTACATGTACAAAAATTCTGAATTCTATATAAATTCCGGCTTGATTGTCAGATTTTAGCAGGCTTCCAGACATCACAATGTTAATGGGCACAGTAGAACAAACGTCTTCACTTGCTGTTATCAGAGAACATGCGCTATATGAGATTAGTTCTTTAAGTCCTGACACGATGTACAGCTTGACATGACGGCAGGTCTGTAGTACTCTACTTGAATGGTTGTATTCAGGAAGTTGTAATGCTCTTTCAACATCTGTGACGCTTCCGTCAGAACACGCTGATGACTAGCAGCTTTATCTGAAACAGATGAAAGCAGGATGTAAGCTTCCGCCAACTTCCGTCAACTT
Organism: Corbicula japonica; assembly: GCA_038501625.1. Classification (NCBI taxonomy): domain Eukaryota; kingdom Metazoa; phylum Mollusca; class Bivalvia; order Venerida; family Cyrenidae; genus Corbicula; species Corbicula japonica. Next base: position 4,271,544 of record JAZAYU010000043.1, on the reverse strand, counting down.
CCGCCAACTTCCGCCAGTGTAGACTGGTGATTGGTCACGTTTTCTTAATACTTAATCTTCAGATAGAACACACTAATAGCGAAATAACATAAACGTGAACTGAAGTAAGAACACAAATGTCATCCGCAGTAATAACTTGAAAAGAGGATATTGTCTATCTATTGAGATAAATTTTGTAAAGGTAATCTTCCGTTAGAATGCGCTCGTGACTCGTAGGTTTATCTTATGAAATAAATATCTTAACGTAATCTTCTGTTAGAATGCGCCGGTGACTCGTCGGTATACCAAATTGAATACATTTTTAAGGTAATCGTTCGTTAAAATGCGCCTGTGACTCTTAGGTTTATCTTATGAATAAAATATCCTAAGGTAATCTTTCGTTAGAATGCGCCTGCGACTCGTAGGTTTATCTTATGAGATAAATTTCATAAGGTAATCTTCCGTTAGAATGCGAATGTGACTCGTAGGTTTATCGTATGAGATAAATTTCTTAAGGTAACCTTTCGTTAGAATGCGCCCGAGACTCGTAGGTTTATCTTATGAGATAAATTTGATAAGGTGATCCTAGGTTAGAATGCGCCTGTGACTCGTAGGTTTATCTTATGAGATAAATTTCCTAAGGTAATCTTCCGTTAGAATGTGCCTGTGACTCGTAGGTTTATCTAATGAGATAAATATCATAAGGAAATCTTTCGTTAGAATGCTCCTGTGACTCGTAGGTTTATCTTATGAAATAAATTTCCTAAGGTAATCTTTCGTTAGGATGCGCCTGTGACTCGAAGGTTTATCTTATTAGATAAATTTCCTAAGGTAATCTTTCTTTAGAATGCGCCTGTGACTCGTAGGTTTATTTTATGAGATAAATTTCTTAAGGTAATCTTTCGTTAGCATGCGCCTCTGACTCGTAGGTTTATCTTATGAGATAAATTTCCTGAAGTAATCTTTCGTTAGAATGCGCCTGTGACTCGTAGGTTTATCTTAGGATATAAATTTCCTAAGGTAATCTTTCGTTATGATGCGCCTCTGACTCGTAGGTTTATCTGATGAGATAAATTTCCTGAGATAATCTTTCGTTAGAATGCGCATGTGACTCGTAGGTTTATCTAATGAGATAAATTTTCTAAGGTAATCTTCCATTAGAATGCGCCCGTGACTCGTAGATTTATCTTTAGAGATAAATATCCTAAGGCAATCTTTCGCTAGAATGCGCCAGTGACTCGTAGGTTTATCTTATGAGATAAATATCCTAAGGCAATCTTTCGCTAGAATGCGCCTGTGACTCGTAGGTTTATCTTATGAGATAAATTTCCTGAGGTAATCTTTCGTTAGAATGCGCCTTTGACTCGTAGGTTTATCAAATGAGATAATTTATTGAGGTAATTTTCGTTAGAATGCGCATGTGTGTGACTCGTAGGTTTATCTTATGAGATAAATTTCATAAAGTAATCTTCCGTTAGAATGCGCCTGTGACTCGAAGGTTTATCTTATGAAATAAATTTTATAAGGTAATCTTCCGTTAGAATGCGCCTGTGAGTCGTAGGTTTATCTTATGAGATAAATTTCCTAAGGTAATCTTTAGTAAGAATGCGCCTGAGACTCGTAGGTTTATCTTATGAGATAAATTGCGTAAAGTAATCCTCCGTTAGAATGCGCCTGTGACTCGTAGGTTTATCTTATAATATAAATTCCCTAAGGTAATCTTCCGTTAGAATGCGCCTGTGACTCGTAGGTTTATCTAATGAGATAATTTCCTAAGGTAATCTTCCATTAGAATGCGCCTGTGACTCGTAGGTTTATCTAATGAGATAAATAGCCCAAGGTAATCTTTCGTTAGAATGTGCCTGTGACTCGAAGGTTTATCTTACGAGATAAATTTCCTAAGGTAATCTTTCGTTAGAATGCGCCTGTGACTCGTAGGTTTATCTAATGAGATAAATTTCTTAAGGTAATCTTTCGTTAGGATGCGCTCGTGACTCGTAGGTTTATCTTATGAGATAAATTTCCTAAGGTAATCTTTCGTTAGAATGCGACGGTGACTAGTAGGTTTATCTTATGACCTAAATTTCCTAAGGTAATATTTCGTTAGAATGCGCCTGTGGCTCGTAGATTTATCTTGTGAGATAAATTTCCTAAGGTAATCTTTCGTTAGAATGCGCCAGTGACTCGTAGGTTTATCTTATGAGATAAATTTCATAAGGTAATTTTGCGTTAGAATGCGCCTGTGACTCGTAGGTTTATCTGATGAGATAAATTTCCGAAGGTAATCTTTTGTTAGAATGCGTAGATTTATCTAATGAGGTTAAGTACTACAATATATTTCGAACACTCCGTCGACTATGAAGTACTAATCGATCATGGCGCTAAAGCCATTTTCATTGTGAAAATAAGATGAAATCATGCAACCTTGATAACATAATGGAAGCCGCCCCTAATTGTCTTCCAGCATGATTAGGAACAGATGTTGAAAAATGTCGGAGTCATTATTCCTTTTACATGGCCTTTGACATAATATCTTTATAAAGCTAGTGTAAAGCGATACTGTAACATATTTCATATTCAACCAACATTTCTGAAAAAACGAAACTAAAGAATTTTCACTGGAATCGTCAATATTGTAACATATTGCATTGACGTTGATTTATTCCTGGTTAATTAACTTTTGTGCAAACGTGTACTTGAATTTCAAAATCCCAATTCAGTTTAAACCACTAAATATAAGTTTATAAGTATATGCAGACTACACCACTTACAGCTTATGACGAGGGCCTCAAATATTTCCTCTAGCACGACCCATACATTTTATTTTGTGAAAAAAGAAAGGTATTCTAGTTATGAAGATACTCGTACACTAATGCTTACCAGATTATATCATGTGCTGGAAAAAGTCACTTAAACCATCCGAAATTTGCACAGGTAAAATATATTTTTAAATTTCACTAGTAAGGTTAAAAAAAAATCAAAAAAAGTATATTTTATTATCCTGTATAAAAAGGACCATTGTGTTTTCGACAACAAATCAGATTTCGATTTCTCGATGTCAAAATTTTATTTCTTTTATACCAAAACATCTGATATCTACATCTGGATGTTGATGTCGGACAGCACTTTCTTAGTAAGCAAGTGTTGATATCACACATAGCAATAAACACTTAGAGGCCACATAGTAATGAACTGTGATATCGCACTTATTAATGAACTCTGATATCACACATAATAATGAACTCTGATATCGCACATAGTAATGAACTCTGATATCACACATAGTAATGAACTCTGTTATCACACATAGTAATGAACTCTGTTATCACACATAGTATTGAACTCTGTTATCACACATATTAATGAACTCTGTTATCACACATAGTAATGAACTCTGATATCACACATAGTATTGAACTCTGATATCACACATAGTAATGAACTCTGATATCACACATAATAATGAACTGTGATATCACACATAGTAATGAACTCTGATATCACACATAGTAATGAACTCTGATATCACACATAGTAATGAACTCTGATATCACACATAGTAATGAACTCTGATATCACACATAATAATGAACTCTGATATCACACATAGTAATGAACTCTGATATCACACATAATAATGAACTGTGATATCACACATAGTAATGAACTCTGATATCACACATAGTAATGAACTCTGATATCACACATAGTAATGAACTCTGATATCACACATAGTATTGAACTCTGATATCACACATAGTAATGAACTCTGATATCACACATAATAATGAACTCTCATATCACACATAGTAATGAACTCTGATATCACACATAATAATGAACTCTGATATCACAACTAGTAATGAACTCTGTTATCACACATAGTAATGAACTCTGTTATCACACATAGTAATGAACTCTGTTATCACACATAGTATTGAACTCTGTTATCACACATAGTAATGAACTCTGTTATCACACATAGTAATGAACACTGTTATCACACATATTAATGAACTCTGATATTACACATAGTATTGAACTCTGTTATCACACATAATAATGAACTCTGATATCGCACATAGTATTGAACTTTGTTATCACACATTGTAATGAACTCTGATATCACACATAGTATTGAACTCTGTTATCACACATAATAATGAACTCTGATATCGCACATAGTAATGAACTCTGTTATCACACATAGTAATGAACTCTGTTATCATTCATAGTAATGAACTCTGTTATCACACATAGTAATGAACTTTGTTATCAAACATAGTAATGAACTTTGTTATCACACAAAGCAGTGAACTCACACAATCGTAAAATCACACAATCATAGAAATTAACACTTCTATCAAACTATGTCATAGTAATAAACTCTGATGTCACACACAGTAATGAACACTGATAATACACAAAAAAGTAAACTCTGATATCACACATAGCAATGAACCATTATATCAAACAAAGTAGTGGACTCTGATTTGACACAGAAATGATCTCTGATATCACTCTTAGCAATGAACTATGATATAACATAAAGTTATGATCTCTGATATCACACATAGTAATCTTCTTCTTCTTCTTGGCGCTCGCTCTACACGACCACTCCAGCATCCGCGATGAAAGTTGTGGTCCTCCGTAAGACGTCAACATCTCCATACAGTTTCTGCTGGATTGTTGCACCTTGTGGCCACGTTGCTTCTCGCTCTTGGTCATATCGTTTACATCGTTGGAGGATGTACTCTGCAGTCTGGTCCTCTTCTCCGCAGGGACATATTCGGGATGGCACCAATTTATACTTCCTACACATGTGTGCATTCAGTCTGTTATGCCCTGAGCGTAACCTCACCATCATCACCTGCTCTGGTCTGTTTAACATGTGGTAGGCATCTGCTTCCTGTCTGGTCTTTGTGAGAGCCTTAATGATGATGGCTTTCTCCTTGTATGTCACCTGGTTATCTGGTTGCTCTAACTGGGCTCCTAACCTAGCCAGCTTGTCAGCCTCCTCATTTCCGGGCACTCCACAGTGAGATGGTATCCACTGAAGGGCAACATTGCGGGAAGACCCAAGCTTGTTCACAGCTTGTGCTAGTTCAGGAACATTGTTGCTTTGCAGAGCCTCCAGAACTGATCTTGCGTCTGTGAGGAAGACTACAGAGGTTACCTCTTCTGCTGAGTCTTCAATCAGAGAGACTGCCTTCATGAGCGCTTCAGTCTCTGCTCTGTAGTTGCTACAGTGCTTCCCAGTGGCAATGTAATGGGCCGATTTCTGGCCTGACGGGAATGTTATATGAATACCAGCGCCTCCATCCTTAATAGCTCTAGTGGCTGACCCATCTGTATATACATGGGTCAATCTGTCTAAAGGATAGTCTGCGTAGATAGTCGCAAGTGTCAGACTTCTACGGATGGTCTCATTTTCTTGTTTGCCCATGTCAAGTCCAGGAATAGCAAGTGCCACTTTCACTGCAGACAGGTCATTGGCTGTAGGGTTGGTGATGTCTGCTCGGCCCAAGGGAATTGTCTGTATTTTTAGTTCAGAGGCGTATTCTCTATTCAGCTTCTTTGCTTCATGTACAAAGCTGGAGCGCTTAAGGCGGTTCTTGGTGAATCCCTCAAGCCTGTTCCTCATGGGGTGATCTGGGAGCGACTTGTACTTGTTTGCCTGGAGAAGGACTTTGGTTTGTCTTCTTTCATGAAGTGGTTGGATTCAAGTCAGTTTCTCCATGAAGGCAATTGGTGTAGACTTGGTGGCCCCTGTTATAATGCGCAATGCCTGATTTTGTACTTTGTCTAAGGCTTGCTGGTTCGTCTTGGCTGTTGTGGACCATGTGGCTGAGCTATATTCCATTGTGGGTCGTACTGTGCCCTGATAGATGGTCTTCAATATTTGCTCATTCGCACCCCAGGTTGTTCCAGCAAGTTTGCGCATCATGGCTAGTTTTCTTCGTGCTGTCCCTTCTACACGGTTGATGTGTGGTTTCCAAGTCTGCCGCTTATCAAACGTGACCCCAAGGTATGTGGCTTCGTCTATCTCCTTCAGTAGTGTTCCAGCCAGCATAACCTTCCCAGCTTTCTGTTTTGTTGACAAGGTGAACAGTGTGGCAGACGACTTCTCCTTGTTGATCGTAACGCACCAGTCTTCGGCCCATGCTTCAAGTGTGTCGATAGCTCCTTGCATTCTGTACGCGGCTGTAGAGGCGTGTTCTTCTTTGCACCATAGCACCAGGTCATCAGCATAGAAAGCAGCATAAACTCCCTTTGGCAGTTCAGACACCAGGTCATTGATGAAGACCAGGAAGAGTGTCGGGGACAGGACTCCACCTTGTGGGACACCATGGCGTAGCAGAAACTTCCTACTGTTGGCTTGGCTCAGGCTGACTCTGGCTCTTCTGTTGAATAGATACGAGTTGATCCATTGCAGCATGGCCCCACCAACTCCATTCCTCATGAGCTTCACTTGTAGCCCTTCTGTCCAGACTTTGTCGAATGCTCTCTGTAGGTCGATCCATGCTGTAAGGACCACCTTGTTTTCTTGAAAGGCATCTTCGACTTCCTGTGCTAGGTATGTAGTCTGGTCTTCTGTGGAACGAAATTGTCAGAAACCAGCCTGTTCAGATGCCAGCAGGTCGTTGGTCTCCAGGTACCACTTCAGGCGTGCATTTACAATCCTCTCCATTGTCTTTACTACACAGCTGGTGAGGCTGATCGGACGGTAGCTGGCTGCCTTCTTTGGGTCCTTCCCTTTCTTGAGTATAGGGATCATTGTCGCCTCTCTCCAGATCTGAGGTAGCTGCCCTTGTTTCCAGCTGTAGTTGTAGATGTCCAGGAGTTTGCACATTGCTGTATTGCCCAAGTGTGACAGCATCTCGTTGGTGATACCGTCTGGACCTGGAGATTTTTTGGTCTTCAGCTGTCTGAGAGCTGTCTGTAGCTCGTGTAGTGTCAGGCGCGAGTCCATACACTCTGACGTACCCTTAGCTGTTTTCCTGTCCCTTTGTTCTCTTCTGGCTTCTCTCAGTCGTTCTCTGTTGATGGGGATGTCACTGACATCTCTGTAGTTTTCTGCAAAGACATTTGCCGCTTGTTTGCCCATTAACAGCTCTCCTTCCTCTTCCAGGGTGACTGGGCCTCTCGCTTTGTCTTGGTCGTCGTTCAGTTGTTTCGTTAACCTCCACAACTTACGGCCATCTCTCTCGAGGTTAAGTGAAGCTCCTGCTCTTTCTTTGGGCCTCTAGCTTATGCCTGAGGAATTTGGCCTTGGCATGCTGTAGGTTGAGGTTTGCCTCCTGTGAGGGATTGCTTTCGGCTTCCAGTCTGGCTTCGGACAACTTGGTTTGCAGCTCCTCTAACTGCTCACTCCAGTATGGCTTGTAGTCTTTCCTCGCACCTCTAGGGATGGACTGCTGTGCTGACTTGAGGATACATTGATTGACTATTTGTTTATGTCTCTGCCTTCAACTCTGATGTCTTTGCAGAGTTCATCACTCACAGACTGGAAAAGGGACCAATCGGCCTGCTTGTAGTTCCATCTGGGTAGGCTAGATGACGTAGAGACAGTGTGGTCCAATATGAGGTGGACTGGGCGATGATCACTGCCTCCGAGCTGTTCAGAGACTTCCCTCTGGGCATGTCCATGTATGTCGTCAGTACAGAAGGCAAGGTCAGGCGTTGATGTTGTGTGCCATCTTCTGGAGTAAAAAGTTGGGGGATCCTCCGGCTGATTGATGAGGTTCAGCCTGTTGTCATCCTGCCAGGTTTCCACTTCCTCTCCACGGCTGTCCAAGTGGTTATATCCCCAGCTTTGTGAGTGACTATTGAAGTCTCCAACAACCATGAAGTTTGTTGCCTCTGTTGGAATATGGTCTAGGGATAGAGCTTTGTCGTTTGGAGAGTACATGTTCACAAGAGTCAGTTCGAAGTCATTCTTTCTGAGGCTCAGTACTTGGAATTCCGAGTCATCCATATGCGTTTTAGTCTGGATAGCATTGATGTTGTTCCTGACTAATGTCATGATGCCTCCTTTCTTTCTACCAGACATGTCGTTTCGGAAGCACTGGTATCCTCTGACCTTAAAGGATTTCGCTGGTTGCAGGTGTGTTTCCTGAATGCAACAGACATTAATGTCATTCTCACGAAGGAAGTGCTGTAGTTCAGTCTTTTTGTTGAAGACTCCTTCTGCGTTCCAATGCATCACTTTGAAGTGTTGCTGTTGGACTTTCCTCCTCCTTGGCTTGTTGTAGCCCTTTGTTCTCCTCTTGGTATGATAGAAGGAGTGACCCCCAGTAGCTTTGGGTGGACTCTGTCGAGACTCAGAGCCCGGCACTGTATCTCCCTGGAGGGATTCCAAAGATCCAGCACCACATGGATGAATACCATATGATCGTGTAGTCATAGCGTAGTTACGTGATGCCATGGTTTGTTAGAGAGTGCCAATGGCCCAGCATCTCCGATTTTAACTCTCTAGGTTGATTAGGGTTACCTCTCCCAAAGCCTTTGTCGACCCAACGACTGACCACAAGGCAGTGGTATTTTTTGGAAGGGTTGTCTCCCTTGGTTTGGAATAAGAGTTTTCCTTCTCCTAGACAGACTGCCTTCCCTGGCTAACGAGCTCCATCTACCCGAAGCAGTGGTTATGGCGCCACAGGTCCGCCTTCGCCCCTTCTCCTGTTAAAAGTAGCAGGTCCGCAGGGCTAGTTACAAGCCACGCGTGCAGGCCAGGAGCTGGACTTGGTAGTCAGAGGCTATATTTTACGCAAGCCATTGGGAGCACTTTTAAGCAATGGGAGCTTATCCATCATTGCCACCCCCCGGCGATGACAACCCTTGGAACCCACACATAGTAATGAACTCTGATATCCCACAAATCAATTAACTCTGATATCACACATAGCAATGAACTCTGATATCACACAAAGTAATGAACTGGGATATCAAAAATGGTAATGAACTCTGATATCACACATATGAAGACATACCTATTGCCAAGTGAACGGACAGGGCGTTTTTATCTAGAGTGAGGCACCATATGGTAAGACTGTGTACTGCCGCAACACCAGGTATGGTTTGGAGCCGTTTCCTCAGTTCAAAATAGCTAACGTCTTTCGGCACACCTGAAATAGATGAAATGGGAACTTTGAAATCAACCGAACAAGACAGATATGAAAATGTTGCAGGCTCGGTTTGATTGAGCCTGTTCACGGGCTCTTATGGAAGTGCATATTAATGCCCACGCTGTCTAGACAAGGTAAGATACAGCTGGCATATATACTTGCAGATATGCTGGAGTTGATTAAGAGATACGTTTCTGTTAAGTCATCCCTTACAAAAACTTTTATCTATACAGTAAAATATTTAAAAAGCCGTGATTTATAACATGTCTAGCTCGTTTGTATTCAATTATCGTCTACATCAAACCCCGCGTCTTAATTTAATTCATTGTAATTTGTTATTATTATTATTATTATTATTATTATTATTATTATTATTATAATAATTATTATTATTATTATTATTATTATAATTATTATTGTGTACTATTATTATTATTATTATTATTAGTATTAGTATTGTGTATTATTATTATTATTATTATTATTATTATTATTATTATTATTATTATTATTATTATTATTATTATTATTATTTTTATTATTATTATTAATTATTATTTTTGTCTATTATTATTATAATTATTGTCTATTATTATTATTACTATTATTATTATTATTATTATTATTTATTTTTATTATTATTATTATTATTTTTATTATTATTATTTTTATTATTTACTTTTTAGCCTACCTTCCAGGATAATCCTCATTGTGTCCCTCAAGACATTCACGGTTGTAAACAGCACCAGTATGGAAAACAGGAATGTACAGATAGGATCCGCAAGCTTATATTTATCATCTGGCTGAAAACAATAAACAGCCAGCTACATGTTTAGTAATTTACTTCATTCTTTAATTTATTTTTGCCAATTAGTTTTATAATATGGCCCCCAAAAAGAAAAAAAGAGATAACAAAAACTCAACTTACAGTTTCAGTGTTAACATTATTTTCTATTAACACTGTGCACACAGTGTTCTATTAACACACTAACCCTAACCCATACGTCGAAAAGGTGTTTGGAAGAAAAGTCAGTTGTAGTTTAGTTATTTTCTGATTTGTCTGTGGACGAACTCAGTAGAACTTTGTGTAAGTCTGTGAATTCTGAAATTGTCCGGAAATACTGTTTAACTATAATAAACGTTCGTTTCAAAAATCTAAATGGATCCAAAACAATTTAAAAAAAGTAAAATACTCATATCAGGAAATGCCACATACAGAAGACACAGCCTCCCCTCACAGCCAAGAAGAAGAGTGGAAGAGAGAGAGCATGGTTTATAAAATGACCAATTTCAAAACAGACACCACAAACAATTAACAAAATTGAGAACCTGAGGGGTTACCGCCTTGGAACGGTCAGTGGCAAAATAATGAAGATAAATGTAGTTAGATGTACCTAATTATTTTTATTTGGAGATAAATTGGCGATCAATGTTTGTACCTTATTACAATATTAAGAAGAAGCATACCTTTAACAACATAATAAGAGAAGCTAGAAGTACGCCTAGACTTTGTAAAATATCCCCAAGAACATGAATAAATGCTGCTCGAACGTTTATATTTTTAAAACGAGGTTTCTTCGTGTCGTCTGCAGCTTCTGTATGCGTCGCTTCGTCAGCATTTCCGTTTGACAGTTGAAGATTGTCTTTATCGGAAGGAAACGGCTCGTAACCATTTCTGTTAGGCTTCGAAGACTTCCTTAAATGGGTTTAAGATTAATGAAATAACGTATTAAGTTTGAAAACATTGAGAATGTTCAGAATACCGCAAGAACATAAGTGCTCAAGGTCATAAAACTACGTATGGAAACCAGTCTCAAATCTCAAGCATCCGATTGGCTGAAATGGCGACTGGCCAATCAGATGCTTGAGATCTGAGACTGGTTTCCAATCTCAGCTTTACAACCTTCAGCCTAGGTTGAAGAAAGTTCACTGAGACCAGATCTACCGCTACATGCATTTTAAATTAACTGTATTTTAATATGTTTAACAGTTAAGATATTTCAATGCGTAAAATGCATAACATATTAAAGTTTGATAAAATGTTAAGGTGTATGTTTCATTATTTGGCGAGGTTGATTTCTTACTGTCGTGTATGTGTTACCCTGTATCGAATTTCGAGTGCACTGTGGTATGTCTTAAGATGACTAAAATAAATTTTAAAAAAGTATGTTTTTGCTGTTTCCAGTCTGTTCACATATACTGTTCCATATGAACAGGTGTACTTGACCCCTTTGTTAAAAAGAGTGTTGGTTAAGTGATTGCTTGCCTCCCTTTTTGGCCAGCGTGACCGTTTGATAGTGTACATGTAATTGGGAGAAATGTACGACCTTACAGGGCAACCCTTACACAACAGTGACCTTACACGATAGTTCATCTGCAGTAACTATAAATGATCCCACGATAAACGGTGGATCACATGTTTTAATATAATTTAGTTCTTAAGAAATCTTACTTTTGAGACGCATTTTTGTCACCATGGTGATTGTCGTGACTACCGTAAGAAGCGTGGGAATGACCATGACCAAACATAGGACGTGACCCTGACCTTGAAAAACATAGGTCAGATTGAAGAACAATCGCCATCCTGAAAAGTTGCAAATAAATCATTCATTTAATAATTTAATTGATTGCATAAATCAGTGTGATATCTACAGTTAAGCATATATTTGAGATGCCCACCAGAGCATATGTGTCAAGCATGATGCTAATTATTTTCACATTATCCGAAAATTACTAGTATCGGCTTTGGTAAGGTGTTCCTCAAGTTAAGACAGTAAAATATATGGCCGGTATCCAAGATCATACTAATATAATGAAACTGGTCATTTTGAGACTGAACTTCATTTCACTACCAGAGAATGTCTCAATATTAAGATGAGGGCCAAAAGAATGTATATACAGCATTCAGACCATTTCTTTTATTAAACCCTATCAAAAAGTTAGAAAAAGGACTTTGAAAGCCACCGAACTCGACTAATACAAACTATTGCAAGCTGGTTTTCACAGGGCCTGTTCTTGGGAAGATAACGCTGCCCAGCCCTGTGTTGAGCGCGACTCGTTATTTTCCCAATTACGTGTATCGGTCCAAAGTCCTTCAAAGATGGTCATTAATATTATGCACAGATTTAGGTTACTGGGAGACTTTCACGAAAATAGATTTTTTAAGAAAACCACAGAGCACGAAACATATAAAAAATATTGCAGCCTCGGTTGATTGAGCCTGTTCACTGGCAATAATGAAAATGCGTATTACTGTCCAAGATATGAGTTCATGTTAAGTGTTATCTTACACAATATTGAAGACCACTCCGAGAATTGCTGTGATGAGCATCTCTTTGGGTTTAACGTCTTTGTAGTGTTCTTCTAAGATTCGTTCTACTGCGATGTACATGAGCACCCCTGTCACAGCCCAGATAAAGAACACGCTGATCAATGCACCCACAACCTCTGCAAGAAAAGAAATAGAAATTTTACAGCTTATCAGTCAGTACATTCCGAACATTTGGGACACCTACAAGAAGCGAAACAAAACCTCAACCCTAATCGGTACACTCCAACGTTACAAGAAACAAACTTTTAAACAAAAGAAGCGAGAAGACTGCGGTAGTCTCTGCAATTGCAAAGTTTTCACTTTTATCTTACGCGCCGTTTGCAAAGTTTACGTCTTTTCGGGGGTTATGTGGACTTAATTCAAGACAATGACCGAATTTTTGCCAATTGCGACCAGTACACAAGATCATAAAACTAAATCAGGAGACCAGTCTCAAATCTCCAGCAACTGATTGGTTGAAATGAATATTGGCAATCCTATGACTTGATTTTTGACGCGTGAATGTGACCTTTATTATGATGGTTCTTTGTTTACAAACGTTTCTGATGTTGAAATTGACGGTTCTAGTGGGTTTCTGTTTTACAAGAAGGCGATTTCATGTCTATAAAGTAAATAATGATTGTATTTACCATTTTTGTAGGTTTTTTTCTGTTGTTCAGAATAATTGTGACTCATCCCCATCCCCTCCCATTCTCCCCCCCCCCTTGTTTACATGATCAAGATGCTGAATATAGAAAGTTAGTATAGATTTTTCATCCGGAAAGTACCAAAGGAATTGCCATGTACGTGTTAGGACAATTTTGAAAGATACTGTTGAATTTAAATAGAGCAAATTCATTTAATGTGGTTAGTGCTATGATAATACCTGCATGAACTCTTACACCCAACATCTAACACCTTTTAAATGTCGTCCACATATAACACATCTGTGTTATACTTTTCTTGTTATATCAGTATTAAACTGCATTCATGATACTCGGACACAGCTTACTTCAATTGCTCTCCATTTGCATGTAAATATTGTATTGAAAGGTTCTTGTTAACTTTAACTATTTCATTGTGATCAAAGATTTCTCACCACTAATGTGGATTGCATAAAACACCTTTTTACTTTGTATCATTTAATTGCAACATCTACTTATGTCAGAAGTTCTCATGTCTATCTTTTGTGATATCTAGTCTAATTAAACGTTTATACTACATTGCTTAACTTATTTGGACAATATCCACTTCCCTCTAGCCAGGGATCTTTCATACATGCTTATATTCTTCAAGAAATCATAATCACATCATTGCCAGTCGTATGTGGTATTCAATAAAATTTATCACTTATATAACTACTTATACTTGATCTCACTTGATCTCTTTTTCATATCATAGGTCAAACAACTATTCACTTCATATCTACAATCACATGGACCCAACCACAACTTGGCTCAGGGACATTACATCATTAGCATGAATGTCGTCCACATATAAGATGTGTGTGTTATACTTTTCTTTTTACTTCATTCTCAATCCCGCTTGCATATCTCAGTCAAAATAATCGGCGGAGGAAGCTTTAAGGCATGTGAATAGATGAAGAACCTGTAGACAGACGTGCAACAGGAAAAAAACAAACACCCATATTTGTGCGGCGTTAGCTGTATAAGCTCACTCTTGATATAGTTTTTCGACCAATGAAAAGTTTTAATTGAATTTATTATGCAGCGGGTGATAAAATAGATTATTTCGATTGGTTGTTAATGGGTGTTGTTTAAAATTACAGTAACGATTTTTTTATTGTGCGTAAGTATTTACCTGTCACTTAAATGTTGAGGCATTTTCCTTTCCTAAAAAAATGTATCGGATAAAAACAGATTTACGGTATAAATAACCAGTTTAATCAATTGATTTTAAGTTCTTACTGGTTCCTTTCGAGTTCTTTTGATACTAATTGTTAATTTACGAATCCAGAAACACAAATGACCTGTACTCCAAATATTTAGAGGAATGCATGCTTCTTTAACCTTTAACATTTAATATTTTGACATTTTATATTTTTCATTTATTGGCAAGCGTAATTGCCATAAAATACAAAAATGATAAATAAGCATTTACGACGTCATATTTATAGGACTAAAATGACCTGGTATAGAATCACACGCCTCGCAAGCGGAGGCCCGGGTTTCAATACTCGGGAGGGACACTTTTTTAAAGTTTATTTACGTAAATGTTGGTAGATTTCGCTCTTGTAACAATTTGTTCATATTTACGAGGGTTGATCAGAAAGTTCGTAGAATGGTGCTATAACTTGACAACTAACAAGCGCAGACATTTAAAATTTTAATATGATATAGCCCGATATCTCATGAACAAAATCTGAAAAGATCATAACAATATCATAACAAATATAAAATCTATATAAGAAATAGCAAATACAATAAACTCGAACCGTACCCCGGGGTTACATAAACGACGTCGAAATCGACGTCGCGTCGACGTCTCACAACCTCAACAAGCGCAAATGTCATAGGATTTACTACAACTTTTCAATAAAGTCATCCTGAAACTGTATACATCTCTAATGTATGTGAATCCACGCAGAGAACACGTTCCGGTACCAAGTCTCGTTGAAGTCGGCGATAATCTCGTGCAACGCCTGTCGCAGTTCCGGTAGGCCGCTGTAATGGTTACCTCGCAATCTGGACTTCACCTGCAGAGACAATTGCATAACAGTCATTTTACAACGTACCTGAGATATCAATAGTTTATATTGACGATTGGCTTGAAAAGTTTAAATACATAATCTCTAATAGTGCGCCGACGGTCTTCTTCAATGAACGTCTTCACTGACGCCACTAACGTCGGCGTAATAACGGATGGTCTCCCTGAGCGTGCATCATCGCTTATGTTTGATCTGCCATACTTGAAGGGTTTAAACTACTTGAAAACAGTAGCTTTCTTCATATCTTTGGTTTGTTGAGCCCTCTGCATAGTATTATACGTTTCTGTGGCTGAATATCCTAAATTGAAGCAAAATTTTACTGCCGCTCGCGATTCTTCATTTTCTGGAAGTACCATAATGGACGTTGTGTGTGAACGATGCGCGTCACTCAAATGTACGAGATTGAATACGTTGTATACATCGCATGACGTTAGAATCAACGTGAAAAAATTTAGTTGACGTCACAAATAGCAGACAGTATTTCGCGGAATTTCGCAAAAAACAAGGGTAAAAGTCGTGCCAGGTGATACTTACATAAGTTACATTGCTTTAAAATATGGCGTGCTCCGGGGTAACGTTGGGTGGTGATTATAAATATTCATTAAAATGAAACTAACTGTTCGATTTTAAAAAAATTCTGGTTAAAATATTTAAAATAAATGGAAAAATATTTGTTTAAAATTTGAAGCGCATAGAACGTTATATATAGAAGTTATAGCACCATTCTACGAACTTTCTGATCAACCCTCGTATATTTATTATATTTCAAGGACATTTGTTCATCTTGAGTTCTAACTCTACAAGAGGAATTTTATTGAAATTTAATAGATATAGATCAAGACTTATGTAAGACATTGCTTCTTTAATCGACGCATTATCACCAGACGAAATTGTTGCAACAGCTTCAACATTTTTTGGACAGACACTTTTAATGATTTATCTGGTTTCCATGACTCGGTCGCTTAATCCCTAGGCCATACTAAGAAGGCAGAAATGGTTCGTCAACAGCTATAACAAGTCAAATAAAATTACTAAACTGTCGGCTTCGCCGCTCTATATTTCTTTCTTTCTTATTTATAAAAAATCTTTTCCATCAACGCCGTTTATCTTTTTAAAAGTTATTTCTTGTTAGTTTTTCTACCTACAAACGAAAACTTGATCCGCCCCTGATTTGGATGTGAGAGTTTTTCATCACTGGTGCATGTCTCGGTATTACATTCATTAGTGGCAGTCATGTACCATTTTTTCATTAACGACAAGTTAATGTATTTTTGCCTGCAGCATGAAAGCTTTCAATATCAATCATAGAAACGAAGTACCATTACATTATACTGAAGTATTTTATTTAAGTATTATATGCATAGTAATGGTTGCCCTTCAGACCTTCAAACCATAAATCCTGATGGAGAGATAGTTTAATGACGGAAACTGAGTAAGTTCTGTCTTACTTTTGAATCTTACCTGTTCTATAGTAGCCAAAGGACATTTTTTCTGTGGCCGATTTCTTAGCAAGATGTATGGCTATAAGACTGATAACAAAACTGATCAAGTCGCTGGCGAGGTGAAGGACGTCCGTGAATAGAGCTAAACTGTTAGACAGCACACCTCCTGAAACACAAATACATCTTTGCCCAAGATAATAAAACTTAATCAAGAGACCAGTCTTAAATCTCAAGCATCCGATTGGATGCAATGGCGACTGCTTGAGTACTTCAGGACTCAATATGCTAGACAAGTACTGCAGGACTCAATATGTTAGACAAGTTTTACAGGACTAAATATGCCAGACAAGTACTACAGGACTCAATATGCCAGACAAGTACTAGAGGACTGAATATGCCAGACAAGTACTAGAGGACTGAATATGCCAGACAAGTACTACTGGACTCAATATGCTAGACAAGTACTACAGGACTCAATATGCTGGACAAGTACTACAGGACTGAATATGACAGACAAGTACTAAAAGACTCAATAAGCCAGACAAGTACTACTGGACTCAATATGCTAGACAAGTACTACAGGACTCAATATGCGAAACAAGTACTACAGGACTCAATATGCCAGACAAGTACTACAGGACTCAATATGCTGGACAAGTACTACAGGACTCAATATGCCAGACAAGTACTACAGGACTCAATATTCTGGACAAGTACTACAGGACTCAATATGCCAGACAAGTACTACAGGACTGAATATGCTAGACAAGTACTACAGGACTCAATATGCCAGACAAGTACTACAGGACTCAATATGCTAGAGAAGTACTACAGGACTCAATATGCTGGACAAGTACTACAGGACTCAATATGCTGGACAAGTACTACAGGACTCAATATGCTAGACAAGTACAACAGGACTCAATATGCTAGACAAGTACTACAGGACTCAATATGCTAGACAAGTACTACAGGACTCAATATGCTGGACAAGTACTACAGGACTCATTATGCCAGACAAGTACTACAGGACTCAATATCCTAGACAAGTACTACAGGACTAAATATGCTAGACAAGTACTACAGGACTGAATATGCCAGACTAGTACTACAGGACTAAATATGCTAGACAAGTACTACAGGACTGAATATGCCAGACTAGTACTACATGACTGAATATGCCAGACAAGTACTACAGGACTGAATATGCCAGACAAGTACTACAGGACTAAATATGCTAGACAAGTACTACAGGACTGAATATGCTAGACAAGTACTACAGGACTGAATATGCCAGATGGGAACTAGAGGACTGAATATGCCAGACAAGTACTACAGGACTCAATATGCTAGACAAGTACTACAGGACTCAATATGCGAAACAAGTACTCCAGGACTAAATATGCTAGACAAGTACTACAGGACTGAATATGCTAGACTAGTACTACAGGACTGAATATGCTAGACAAGTACTACAGGACTGAATATGCCAGATGGGAACTAGAGGACTGAATATGCCAGACAAGTACTACAGGACTCAATATGCTAGACAAGTACTACAGGACTCAATATGCGAAACAAGTACTCCAGGACTAAATATGCTAGACAAGTACTACAGGACTGAATATGCTAGACTAGTACTACAGGACTGAATATGCCAGACAAGTACAACAGTACTGAATATGCCAGACAAGTACTAGAGGACTGAATATGCCTGACAAGTACTACAGGACTGAATATGCCAGACAAGTACTACAGGACTCAATATGCTAGACAAGTACAAGAGGACTCAATATGCCAGACAAGTACTACAGGACTCAATATGCTAGACAAGTACTACAGGACTCATTATGCCAGACAAGTACTACAGGTGACTGAATATGCTAGACATGTACTACAGGACTCAATATGCCAGACAAGTACTACAGGACTCAATATGCCAGTCAAGTACTACAGGTGACTGAATATGCCAGACAAGTACTACAGGACTCAATATGCGAGACAAGTACTACAGGTGACTGAATATGCCAGACTAGTACTACAGGACTCAATATGCGAGACAAGTACTACAGGACTCAATATGCTAGATAAGTACTACAGGACTCAATATGCTAGACAAGTACTACAGGACTCAATATGCGAGACAAGTACTACAGGACTCAGTACGCTGGACAAGTACTACAGGACTCAATATGCTAGACAAGTACTACAGGACTGAATATGCTAGACAAGTACTACAGGACTGAATATGCCAGACAAGTACTACAGGACTCAATATGCTAGACAAGTACTACAGGACTCAATATGCCAGACAAGTACTACAGGACTCAATATACCAGACTAGTACTACAGGACTCAATATGCAAGACAAGTACTACAGAACTCAATATGCGAGACAAGTACTACAGGACTCAATACGCTGGAAAAGTACTACCGGACTCAATATGCTAGACAAGTACTACAGAACTGAATATGCTAGACAAGTACTACAGGACTGAATATGCCAGACAAGTACTACAGTACTCAATATGCTAGACAAGTACTACAGGACTCAATATGCTGGACAAGTACTACAGGACTCAATATGCTAGACAAGTACTACAGGACTCAATATGCTGGACAAGTACTACAGGACAGAATATGCCAGACTAGTACTACATGAATGAATATGCTAGACAAGTACTACAGGACTGAATATGCTAGACAAGTACTACAGGACTCAATATGCTGGACAAGTACTACAGGACTCAATATGCTAGACAAGTACTACAGGACTCAATATGCTGGACAAGTACTACAGGACTCAATATGCTGGAC
The DNA here is from genome assembly GCA_038501625.1 of Corbicula japonica. Taxonomy (NCBI): domain Eukaryota; kingdom Metazoa; phylum Mollusca; class Bivalvia; order Venerida; family Cyrenidae; genus Corbicula; species Corbicula japonica. The sequence continues at coordinate 4,252,143 of JAZAYU010000043.1, read as the reverse complement.
AAGTACTACAGGACTGAATATGCCAGACTAGTACTACATGAATGAATATGCTAGACAAGTACTACAGGACTGAATATGCTAGACAAGTACTACAGGAGTCAATATGCTGGACAAGTACTACAGGACTCAATATGCTGGACAAGTACTACAGGACTCAATATGCTGGACAAGTACTACAGGATTCAATATGCTGGACAAGTACTACAGGACTCAATATGCTAGACAAGTACTACAGGACTCAATATGCTAGGCAAGTACTACAGTCCTGAATATGCTAGACAAGTACTACAGGACTCAATATGCTGGACAAGTACTACAGGACTGAATATGCTAGACAAGTACTACAGGACTGAATATGCTAGACTAGTACTACAGGACTGAATATGCCAGACAAGTACAACAGTACTTAATATGCCAGACAAGTACTAGAGGACTGAATATGCCAGACAAGTACTACAGGACTGAATATGCCAGACAAGTACTACAGGACTCAATATGCTAGGCAAGTACCTCAGTCCTGAATATGCTAGACAAGTACTACAGGACTCAATATGCGAAACCAGTACTCCAGGACTAAATATGCTAGACAAGTACTACAGGACTGAATATGCTAGACTAGTACTACAGGACTGAATATGCCAGACAAGTACAACAGTACTGAATATGCCAGACAAGTACTAGAGGACTGAATATGCCTGACAAGTACTACAGGACTGAATATGCCAGACAAGTACTACAGGACTCAATATGCTAGACAAGTACTAGAGGACTCAATATGCCAGACAAGTACTACAGGACTCAATATGCTAGACAAGTACTACAGGACTCAATATGCCAGACAAGTACTACAGGTGACTGAATATGCTAGACATGTACTACAGGACTCAATATGCCAGACAAGTACTACAGGACTCAATATGCCAGTCAAGTACTACAGGTGACTGAATATGCCAGACAAGTACTACAGGACTCAATATGCGAGACAAGTACTACAGGTGACTGAATATGCCAGACTAGTTCTACAGGACTCATTATGCGAGACAAGTACTACAGGACTCAATATGCTAGATAAGTACTACAGGACTCAATATGCGAAACAAGTACTACAGGACTCAATATGCGAGACAAGTACTACAGGACTCAGTACGCTGGACAAGTACTACAGGACTCAATATGCTAGACAAGTACTACAGGACTGAATATGCTAGACAAGTACTACAGGACTGAATATGCCAGACAAGTACTACAGGACTCAATATGCCAGACAAGTACTACAGGACTCAATATGCCAGACAAGTACTACAGGACTCAATATACCAGACAAGTACTACAGGACTCAATATGCAAGACAAGTACTACAGAACTCAATATGCGAGACAAGTACTACAGGACTCAATACGCTGGAAAAGTACTACCGGACTCAATATGCTACACAAGTACTACAGAACTGAATATGCTAGACAAGTACTACAGGACTGAATATACCAGACAAGTACTACAGTACTCAATATGCTGGACAAGTACTACAGGACTCAATATGCTAGACAAGTACTACAGGACTCAATATGCTGGACAAGTACTACAGGACAGAATATGCCAGACTAGTACTACATGAATGAATATGCTAGACAAGTACTACAGGACTGAATATGCTAGACAAGTACTACAGGACTCAATGTGCTGGACAAGTACTACAGGACTCAATATGCTAGACAAGTACTACAGGACTCAATATGCTGGACAAGTACTACAGGACTCAATATGCTGGACAAGTACTACAGGACTGAATATGCCAGACTAGTACTACATGAATGAATATGCTAGACAAGTACTACAGGACTGAATATGCTAGACAAGTACTACAGGACTGAATATGCTAGACAAGTACTACAGGAGTCAATATGCTGGACAAGTACTACAGGACTCAATATGCTGGACAAGTACTACAGGACTCAATATGCTGGACAAGTACTACAGGACTCAATATGCTGGACAAGTACTACAGGACTCAATATGCTAGACAAGTACTACAGGACTCAATTTGCTAGGCAAGTACTACAGTCCTGAATATGCTAGACAAGTACTACAGGAGTCAATATGCTGGACAAGTACTACAGGACTCAATATGCTGGACAAGTACTACAGGACTCAATATGCTAGACAAGTCTACAGGACTCAATATGCTAGACAAGTACTACAGGACTCAATATGCTAGACAAGTACTACAGGACTCAATATGCTGGACAAGTACTACAGGACTCAATATGCCAGACAAGTACTACAGGACTCAATATGCCAGACAAGTACTACAGGACTGAATATGCTAGACAAGTACTACAGGACTGAATATGCCAGACAAGTACTACAGGACTGAATATGCAAGACAAGTACTACAGGACTGAATATGCTGGACAAGTACTACAGGACTGAATATGCGAGACAAGTACTACAGGACTGAATATGCCAGACGAGTACTACAGGACTGAATATGCCAGACTAGTACTACTGGACTGAATTTGCCATACAAGTACTACAGGAATGAATATGTCAGACAAGTACTACAGGACTGAATATGTCAGACGAGTACTACAGGACTGAATTTGCTAGACAATTACTAAGGGCTGAATATGCTAGACAATTACTACAGGACTGAATATGATGGACAAGTACTACAGGACTGAATATGCCAGACTAGTACTACATGACTGAATATGCCTGACGAGTACTACAGGACTGAATATGCCAGACGAGTACTACAGGACTGAATATGTCAGACCAGTACTACAGGACTGAATATGCTAGACAAGTACTATAGGACTCAATATGCTAGACAAGTACTACAGGTGACTGAATATGCTAGACAAGTACTACAGAACTGAATATGCCAGACAAGTTCTACAGAACAGAATATATGCTAGACAAGTACTACAGGACTCTATATGCTAGACAAGTACTACAGGACTGAATATGCTAGACAAGTACAATATCACTCAATATGCTTGACAAGTACTATAGGACTGAATATGCTAGACAAGTACTACTGGATTAAATATGCTAGACAAGTACTACAGGACTGAATGTGTTAGATAAGTACTACAGGTGGCTGAATATGCCAGACAAGTACTACAGAACTGGATATGCTACACAAGTACTACAGAACTGAATATTCCAGACAAGTACTACTTGATTAAATATGCTAGACAAGTACTACAGAACTGAATATGCTAGACAAGTACTACAGAACTGAATATGCGAGACAAGTACTACAGAACTGAATATATGCTAGACAAGTACTACTGGATTGAATATGCTAGACAAGTACTACAGGACTGAATATGCTAGACAAGTACAACATCACTCAATATGCTAGACAAGTACTATAGGACTGAATATGCTAGACAAATACTACTGGATTAAATATGCTAGACAAGTACTACAGGACTGAATGTGCTAGACAAGTACTACAGGTGACTGAATATGCCAGACAAGTACTACAGAACTGAATATGCCAGAGAAAGTACTACAGAACTGAATATGCCAGATAAGTACTACTGGATTAAATATGCTAGACAAGTACTACAGAACTGAATATGCTAGACAAGTACTACAGAACTGAATATGCCAGACAAGTACTACAGAACTGAATATATGCTAGACAAGTACTACAGGACTCAATATGCTAGACAAGTACTACAGGACTGAATATGCTAGACAATTACTACAGGACTGAATATGCCAGACGAGCACTACAGGACTGAATATGCCAGACTAGTACAACGGGAATCAATATGCTAGACAAGTACTACAGGACTGAATATGCAAGACTAGTACTACAGGTGACTGAATATGCTAGACATGTAGTGCTGAACTGAATAGCTAGACAAGTACTGATGGACTGAAGGTGCTAGATAAGTACTACAGGTGACTGAATATGCTAGACAAGTACTACAGAACTGCATATGCCAGACAAGTACTACAGAACTCAATATGCCAGACAAGTACTACTGGATTAAATATGCTAGACAAGTACTACAGAACTGAATATGCTAGACAAGTACTACAGAACTGAATATGCCAGACAAGTACTACAGAACTGAATATATGCTAGACAAGTACTACAGGACTCAATATGGTAGACAAGTACTACAGGACTGAATATACTAGACAAGTACAACATCACTCAATATGCTAGACAAGTACTGTAGGACTGAATATGCTAGACAAGTACTACTGGATTAAATATTCTAGACAAGTACTACAGAACTGAATATGCTAGACAAGTACTACAGAACTGAATATGCCAGACTAGTACTACAGAACTGAATATATGCTAGACAAGTACTACAGGACTCAATATGGTAGACAAGTACTACAGGACTGAATATACTAGACAAGTACAACATCACTCAATATGCTAGACAAGTACTGTAGGACTGAATATGCTAGACAAGTACTACTGGATTAAATATTCTAGACAAGTACTACAGAACTGAATATGCTAGACAAGTACTACAGAACTGAATATGCCAGACAAGTACTACAGAACTGAATATATGCTAGACAAGTACTACAGGACTCAATATGCTAGACATGTACTACAGGACTGAATATGCTAGACAATTACTACAGGACTGAATATGCCAGACGAGCACTACAGGACTGAATATGCCAGGCTAGTACAACGGGACTCAATATGCTAGACAAGTACTACAGAACTGAATATGCCAGACAAGTACTACAGGACTGAATATGCCAGACTAGTACTATAGGTGACTGAATATGCTAGACATGTACTGCTGAACTGAATTTGCTAGACAAGTACTGATGGACTTAATATGCTAGACAAGTACTACAGGACTGAATATGCCAGACAGGTACTACTGGATTGAATATGCTAGACAAGTACTGCAGGACTAAATATGCTAGAAAAGTACTACAGGACTAAATATACTAGACATGTACTGTTGGACTGAATATGCTAGACAAGTACTGATGGACTGAATATGCTAGACAAGTACAACTGGACCAAATGTGCTAGACAAGTACTACAGGACTCAATATGCTAGACCAAGAACTGCAGGACTCGATTAACTAATATTAAATATGCTAAACAAGTACTATAGAAACTTGCTTATACGCATATTCTTAACCCACTTAATTAAAATAATAGCAATTTAAAGTGTTTAAGTCCTTTAAGTGGTTTTATTTTGCAATTTGCTGAGTGTGTAATTGTTTGGCGTTTAAGTATATGTTATCATCTACATTTAATTTAGCTCTTTATATTTCAATATGTTCTTTGTCTATTATCTTTTACATGGCAAAATTAAAGATTTGACTTGACTTGGAGCAACCAAATGCTAATTAATAAACATTAGTCGAGTTAGTGGTTGATCACACATTTAGTAAATCAAGTCACTTACTGTTTATATAAAACCTAAAGGTTTCCAAACAATTTTGAAAAGTACTGCAGTACCATTTATTGGACATAACATACTTTCAATCACAAAATATTTTAAAAGTTATTGGCCTTAACGGATCTCTACATGAAATAGTTAACTATATTAATATAATGTTTTCCTTTTAAAGCAATAGCTTAAAAGCCAGAACTGTTGTACCTTACTTGTAAACTGTTTGAGTTTATAATTTGTACAATGTCATTGCCGTATTTTCAAATTGTTGGGAGATTTTTTTTTACAAATCAGCAGTTACGAATCATTGATTGATTAAGCCAGTTAGTGAATCGAATTATTTAATATAATTTCAACCACTAAGTGGATGAGTGCTTGACAAGGTGCTATGGCAGTTGACATTGCACTGTCATTGGTAAAACAGAAAATTATCAAAATCTCTCTAACGGCAAAATGCAGTTCAATAAAACTTTTCCCGATTCAGTGTTATTAATGTATGTTTATTATTTAACATACGTTAAGGAAAGTTAAAAGAGTAAAGAAAAATTGTTAGACCGAAAAAATCCCTAAAATTCTATTTGCAAATAAACCAGAAACGGAGCAACGCTAAACATCAATTTCAATTTAAATGCCTTCATGAGTAATGAGTTACTGACAAAAATATCTAATGTATCTTTGTCTAAAAATGTATACAATATGAGATATTTGTAAAAGTGTGTTTGACTTTAAATTTCTTGGTCGCGAAAATGAAAAACAAAAATCAAAAATATTGATTTCTCTCTTCATTATTGGAAGTTCTTTTAAAGAACCTTACTTCTTGTTGTCAGTACCATTTTATTTTTTATGTCTACCTTTTTTCATTACTGTTCTAACTTTTCTTAACGTATGTAAAATAAACATAAAGTAATAGCAATGATTTGTGCAAAGTTTGATGGAACTGCATTTTGCTGTTAAAGAGATTTTGATATGTTTCTTTTTTTATCTGTGACATAGCAATGACAAAAGGAGCAACGCTTTTAAGCTGCATATATACCCCAGAGAACACTTATCTATACATGGCTATAAATTACTAATTTTTATTTTTCGTAGCATAACTGTTATTTTGAGGGCAAGTAACCTGACAAAAGACGACGTAACCAGATCAAGGCTCGATGTTAAATAATTGAGAATAGAGAGCAGTCTCTTATGTCTAGCTTCCTTTTGGTCAGTTCTTAAATAATGCTTAAAGTTTACCAATCTCAAATCTGCGCTCAATCTTTAAATGTCTTAAGCATTAACAGAATTCTTAAATAAAAAAAAAATAACTGTCTATCTAACAGTTGCTATTGAGATTAAGATATTGTCAGTTTAAAATGTTTTTATACGATTAACAGAATTGAAACAATCCAATTTGTATGCTCAAATTAAGTCGATCATGAAAAATTTTGTATAATCACCTAGCAAGGGCCCAAAATCATCAAACGGAGTTTGGAGACTAGTCTCAAATCTCAAGCACCTTATTTATGATCTTGGGCGCAGGACCTAAATATCACAAACAATCGTGTGCTTAAACTCAAATTTGTACTCAACATATTTGTTTATAAAATGAGAAAATTTTGGTTATTTACTTGAAATACTTCATAAAGAAATAAAATAAAATATTTAATTACCACGAAAATGTTTTAAATAACACTAACACACATATATCTGAGTTTCTACTAAAACAAGTTTTTTTTTTATATTTTTAATATACGTATATTTTTGTGATGTTGGGTTTTAAAATGGAAAATGAATAGAAGCCTCGGATTTCAAGCTTCCAATGGGTCAGGTCTTAGATAATTCTCTGTTGTTTTTTCTTTTAAATCTGAATTAAAAAAACCCAATAACAATTGCACCAAACATCATAATTACCGACGGTTTCTCCTACCATGAACAAGAAACAGAGAACGGACACTACAATCAGCTGGTTCCGTGCCATCTGGTCCCCTGGTTCCTTGACCGTAGAACTGTGACAATGCCATTCGACGCTGTCGCCGGATGTTGACACATAATCCGGTTCGGAAACATCTCCATTCACTACCACGATGTCTGATTTTGACTTCAAATCACCACTCACTGGCCCTTTGTCCGGTATAGAATCGTTAAAATCTTCAGCTGCAAGACGTTTTAGTTCCTTTCCAAGAGACATGTTGAATAATCAAAGTTGATGCGAACCTTAATTCCACCAAGAACTTTTCAGATGACAGGTTTCAATTTTGAAATGTATACTAGCCCAACTACATGTATTATATGTATACGATGGTTGTAAAGAACATACATCAAAAAAAAAGTCAGTATGATAAAGGATCTGTGCTTGCAGTCGAATTATTGAGACTAAAATAAAGACCTGCCTTTTGTATTATTTTAATTTTTGCACTTAAACTATCCAATTATTACTTTATTTACATTAAAAATGCATAAAGATCACAAAATATTGTACTAGTCGGTAAAAAAAAAACAGAAACGATAGTATAATAATCAGACGAATTCCGCAAAATTATGTTTGTATATAATTATAGTTACGTGCGAACATAATTCTGTAATTGTAAAACACATTTTAAATGAAAATAAACAAGGTACTTGAACGGTTGCATAAGATAAAAACAGATTTTTTTCTTATATTTATCACATTAAAAATAAAAGCACAATATTTGATCATTAGACTTTCTAAACTTCCAATTATATTCTCAATGCTTAAGAACACATTTATATTTATAAGTTATCTCGCTGTCACGACGTGAAACATCTGTTTTTAATTTGAACCACAACAGCAGTATACCCGTGTAAACCAATAGCTTGTCTAACCAATAGCTTGCCACTACACGTTGGCTAATCGTACCGTAACTGTCCTCTATCATTCCGTCACCCGCATTGCACTTTCTTGAGTTAAACCATTAAAATATCAACGTTTTGGAATGTAAAATGTACTTGCCGAAAATTATTAGACCCAGATCTTGGAGAGATTTTAAACAATTACGATATTATTCTACTTTCCGAAAAATTGTTATTAGACATTACTCACTTTTATTTAAAAAATAAAGAATATGAAATTCAATATATATGTCAAAATAAAACAATTAATGTCAAAAAGTGCCGTTTTAGCGACAAGCATTGCCCCCTGTTACAAAGAGACACTCATTAAAACATGCCTGTTATTGAAAAAAAAAACAGTCGGGTTAGGAATCTAAGCTTTCTTTATTCCTGGACTGGTTTAAATTGGATAAAATGTTGTAAATCACTGTTAAGTTTTGACGAAGATGATCATGTCCGTAATGCTTACTTAGACCCAAATTGTATGAATAATTTTGACTTAATATTGATAAAATTCGAATGTATGAAGTAAATGGTTAAGGTGTTAGAACCACATGAATTATCCAATCACTCCGTTATTGCAGATAATATCACAGGGAAGCCCACTTCTCAGCAAAATACCTTTGTAGGTATAAATTATATAACTTTTATAAACTTGGATGATGAGAAAATTAATGATTTTTAACAACGGTTTCAGACGAAATGTGAAAAACTATAGAAATGAAGGATCATGTCAATCAATAAGACATTATAAGATTACGAATACATTCACCAATCTATTACAGGAATGCACTCATGTGATTTTTCAACAAACACACACTAGAATATGTTTTTGTGACAAAATCCAAGTACAAAAATGTGCATATATTGTAACTTTGTCAAATGAGACAAGTGAAATATTGACTGAGTTGAACTTAAAATGCTCAACCCTATATAACCTTTATATGACACCAGGAAAAACTAGTTTCCTGTTCTTATACTTGGTATCAGTTTCCATATCAAGATGCTATCTCGCGGGTATAGGATAACTGTCCTGCTAAGTTTCTCTCCGGCCATTACCATATACTTACTTTCATATACAGTTTTGCCATAGTCTGATTTCGCCCAGACCTAGAAGCGGTGCTGGACGTTAAACACTTCGGTTTTGTTGTTCATTATTAATTAACTATCATCTTAATGGTCAGGCAGTTCTCGTTTTGGCCCAGCAATTCTCGTATTTGCCCAGTTTAGTCTTCATATGAATTTAATGTTTTTATTCTTTTAAGGCATTGCTCATTTCGTCTCATTGATTTGTCATAGACTTAAAAGAAAAAATATCAAAAACTATCTAACGTTAAAATGCAGCTCAATAAAACTTTGCACAGACCAATGTTATAAATATATGTTTAATTTACACACACAGATAAGTTAGAACAGTAAATAGTTAGGCACAAAAAACACTAAAATTCTATTTGCAATTTATCACAAGTCAGCATTGTGAATTACACGTTTGACTTTTTTCCGATTTTTAGTCTGAACGAAATGTTCACAACAAGTGTTCAAATCATTGCTCGTCCTAAAGTATTATATAAACAAAACTAGCGTTTCAGTTAATTTCAAACATTTTCATTCGAAGACAGTGTAGCGCCGTTAAACGTCGCAACGCCGCTCAAATGACGCTAAACGTCGCAACACGGACGCAAGATGTCGCAACCACACTAAGGTCCTTGACAAACCAGTCTTGCGCCCTAAATAGCCACCTTAAGGTCCATTGCAACCACTCTAACATCTAAAGCAGCCGCCTTCAGCTTTTGATGATATGTAGCTTATGAAATCTATCAAGTATGGCTCTGCAGTCACTTGTTTCTCTCGCTGTTTTAATATGTGTAATTTCATAGCACTTGATAAAGCAACAAAATGCATTAACTTCCGCAATGTACTAATTTAACTCCAATACCACACATTGTAATGTAAGTTCCTAACAGCAGCATTACAGACATGAAAAAACGGGGCGACAAAGGACAAACAGTTGTTACACTGTCGCGGATCCAGGATTTCGGTTAGAGTGGGGATGGGGGGTGGGGGTGGGGGCGGTGTGGCGAACACTCAAAATTGTTATGACAATGGTCCCAAGTGTCAGTAATATTTAACGAAATAACTAGTATTATAACCAACATCATGTGTCATTTTGCTAGAAAATCTTTGTTAAATGGACATAAATCGCATATTGGTCGAGGGGGTAGGGGGCGTAGTCCTCTTCCGCCTTCTCTATATCCGCCCTTGGTGTAAACACGGACAGAGGGCAAACCTAAAGTGTTGGATCTTAAGACACTGGTGAGAGACTAAACCTGTGCTAACAACTCAAAATTTGCAGGTGTGAAATAAACGTTTGAAATAAAAAAACTCACATTTTTAAAAACTTTTTCTAAAGATTTTAAAGTGAAAAATGCGTTTCTATGTTCGTATGAAATTTGTATCTGAACGTTATTTTCACACTATTTGTGAAATACCCGCACGCATTTTCACACCGTGTGAAAAAAAACACGTTTTGAGAAAATGAGTTTCAACACTACTGTTTTACAGTTACAGGTCATGCTTTCCTCATGCCTAAACCCCAAATTTATTGGCCGTCAACGAAAATTACGGATTGTTTTATTTTAAGGTGTCAATATTTATGTAAACACATTCATGAGTTGTGAATAGTTAGACGTTACGGGTCGTCGGAGGGAGGAGACGGTGAACAGATATTTTCATTGAAATTAACCGGCTTTGAATAGTAATGTGTTATTTAAAATGAATATTCATATAGTTTTGTTTTATTGATAAGCTGCGAATTCGCAAGACTAGGACGGGAGAGAAGTTTCTCTTCCTCTCTTCCTCTCTTCTTTTTCGCTGCGTGGGGAGGCTGTGTTTTTTTTAGTGTGGCGATTCCTGATATGCATATATTACTTTTTCAAATAGTGTTTCTACGTTTTGTACCCGAACTGGATTACGAACCATAGACCTCTTTACAAGTGCATTTTATTGTTTCTGATAAAAGTTTATGGATAGCCTTGAACAGCTGTCAAATTGCAGATATCTTCATGCTTTGAATGTATGTAAACATTATATTTCCTTTGAATGCATTTATTAACAAACCAGATGCTCACATTTAAAACATCTTGATAGAGCAACATTTATTGTTGTCTGACTTTTTCTCGTGATTCTTTTCATAGATTCTAGGCATTTTCTTCTTTTTTACTTTTGCTAGAGAAAATAAAACATTTATCGCTTGTAATGAACATAGGGCATTCTTTCAGATGGTTCTTATGATAATGATATTTTATGGACATGTCGAGACATTATCCAGCGCTCACATTTTTATTGGACAATATTTATTTGAGATTTGGTTCCTCAAGTTATAAACAAGTAAAAGGCCAGTGGGTACTAATTGTGCACCCCTTGTTGCTGATCTGTTTTTATACTGTTATGAAAGAGATTTTATGTTTTCTCTTTCTACCGAACATCAGGATGTCATTATTACATCCTTTAACAACACCTCGAGGTACCTTGATGATTTGTTGAATATAGATAATAACCATTTTCCATCACTGGTTATTAAAATCCTAATGAATTACAGCTTAATAAAGCAAAAACTTCAGATAAGCAAGCAAACTTTCTTGAGCTTAATCTTTCTACTCTAAATGGATACGTCACTACAAAAACATATGATATAGGGGATGATTTTAATTTTAATATAGTACATTTTCCGTTTTTAGACGGCGATGTTCCTTGTGCAACATATTAACGGGTTTCTATCTCACAGCTTGTTCGCTTTTCTAGAGCTTGCAATGGTGTTAATGATTTCAATGAACTTAACTTTGCATAACAGAAAAACTTTAAAAACAAGGTTATTGTAATCACAAATTAAGGAATACCTTTGCAAGTTTTATCGCCGATACCCAAATTTAATTAAAAATACAGGTGTTGTTTAAAATCACTTTTGCATCAAGGTATTTCACCGCCAGATTTTTTTTGGAGATTTAATTTATAAACTTAAGAAAATAAAAATGCAATGTTAATTTCTCCCGGTAATTTGTAAAGACCATCTGTAAATTCAAAAAGAAAGGTAACCAACATAATACTCGGCAGCGCTCTGAAGGCCTGGTGATTTACAATCTACAGTTGATCAGTGTGCTTACCTCTTTAGTTGCAGGTGTTAAATAGTTTATGAAGGTTTATAGGGAAATCTCTTTTAAAAGAACCTAGAAACTCAATTTGTTTCATTTATCCCTTTCATCGTGTTCTTGTTGATTTGACTCCAGGGGCTCTGGTCTCGGTAAGGTCATTGAGTACCCGCCCCTTTGGCTTTTCAATGCTATTAGCTTCTTATGTTTTATTTGTTTATGTGCTTTTGCATGCAACATTGTAAAGGTGATGGGTGGGTTGGAGTTATTTCACTAAGACAACTTGTGCTTGTTTTGTGATATGAGAACATGATGATGCAAGTTTGAGGTTGGTGCACCCTAGAACCTGGTTTAAACCCCCAGTGGCAATTTGTTTTGCCACTGACCGTTCCAAGGCGGTATCCCCAAAGGTTCTCTTTTTCGTTAATAGTTTGTGGCGTCTTATTTGAATTGACAAACTTATAACAAATATGCTCTCTCTTCCTCTCTTCTTTTTCACTGCGTCGGGAGGCTGTGTATTGTTAGTTTGGCGATTCCTGATATGCATATTTCACTTAAGAAATGATTAGAATGTTTTCACCAAGACAACTTGTACTTGTTTTGTGATACGAGAGGCTGTTGGGGGCAAGTGTGAGGTTAGTGCACCTTAGAACCTGGTTTAAACCCCCAGTGGCAATTTGTTTTGCCACTGACCGTTCCAAGGCGGTATCCCCAAAGGTTCTCTTTTTCGTTATTTGTTTGTGGCGTCCTGTTTGAAATGACATACTAATAACAAACATGCTCTCTCTCTTTTCCTCTCTTCTTTTTCGCTGCGTGGGGAGGCTGTGTTTTGTGAGTGTGGCGGTTCCTGATATGCATATATTACTTTTTCAATATTTACTCGTAATTGTTTTTAGAAAATTGTTTTTAGATACAAGCAATGTTTGTTCGATTTTATTTTCTTTAAATGTTACATATCTTTGCTCCTTATTGTTGTGATGAATAAATATCTTCTAATTGTTGTCGTCAGATTTCCCATCAAATGTTGCAAATCTTTGCTCCTATTTGAAATCATTGTATTTTGACAATATATTTCGTTTATTTGTGCAAATGTTGCATATCTGTACTCTTTATTTTACTTTCTGCCAGCATATCAGGCGTGAGCTGTTTTGTTATATTGTCCATGAATTTCAGAGTGATCGAGCAATTGTGTTTTTTTCTTTGTTCTAGTATATTCTTGGTTGTAAAAAGTCTCCCTGTACATTCAATCAGTGTTGTTATCAATTACGTCCTTTGAAGGTCGTTGAGCACGATACGTATGTACTATGTTAATAGTACTTCTAAAATTACCTTTGTTCTAATATACTACTCAAAATTTGATAGGGATTGCTTTCCGTTTTATCCAAAATTATTGCCCCTACCAAGTTTAAACCGCTGTTCCGCTTCAACAGTTTGTCGGCTCATTTCTTTTTAGCACAAAACTGATGTCAAACGAACACATTTTCACGATCGCAGCAAATATTTTATCGTTTCAAACTTATGTCAGGAATAAACACGAATTTTTATGTGATCCTTATCAAAATTTGAGTAGTATATTTTGGCCAGTTTTTGAGATGGTGGTTTCAATTTCCCAGCCAATATAGATTTTGATATTGTTCAATCACCCCCAAGGATATACTTCCTGCTTTTTAAATTTTCCCTTTGGCGTTGTCTGTGATATGCAGGATTTATATTCTAAGTTTCCTCTCAAAATTCTATTCTGTTTAGTTCCGTCCATTGTTTTCTCGTTTAGAGCAAACCCATTCTTTTATCTGGGAACCATACGCCGCTGAACATGGAATGGTATTAATCTGAAAATGCCATGGCCACCGTCATATGCATACCATCGTTTGGGATGGTCAAAATTGTACTGTTTATTCGTGTAAATATCGAGTTGCGCTCAACCTAGGGCTAGACGGCGTGGGCAGTAATATGCATTTCCATTACTGTCCATGAATATTTGTCGTGTTCGATGGCTTCCAAAGTTCCCTTTTCATCCAGTTTGGTAATTAGAACAAGAATTAGACTCAACTGAGCTTGCAAAGTAGATCCTTAGATAAATACATTTCTTCAGTAAAATCTAGGTGGCAATAAGTATTTTCGCCGTAATTCATTTTTAAAATAGAGCCAGTATTCGAAATTTGCTATGTTATCGCCTCTTTATTTAAATGCTGGATATCTTCCACTCTTGCTATAGAATTGGCGTATGCGCTTTCTTCAAATGTTGCAGACTGCTCCTAACTGAATACACCTTTATAGTAATTTTCTTCAGACCATCTACACATCCTGCCCGATTATCTGTGCAGGTTTAAAAAATCCACTCAATAGATTAAATGTGTTGCTGTCACAAATATTTATTACTAAAATTCATAAAGGGCCATAATTTTGGTAAACGACCGTCTTCACATTCTCCCTGATCATCATCTGTGCAAGTTTGAAAGAAATCTGCAAAACAGTGAATGAGTTGATGCCATAAAATTGTAAAAATCAACAAAGGGCCATAGTTCTGGTAAAATAATGGCAAAAAAATCTTTTATTTATGACCACCTACACACCCTTTTTGATTATCATCAATGCAAGTTTGAAAGAAATCTGCAAGACAGTGAATGAGGAATTACCCCACAAATTGTGATAGTAATATCAACAAAGGGCCATAATTTTGGCAAAATGGTTGAAGAAGTGAAACTTTTCTTTAAATATTATCATCTACACATATGCTTGATCATCTGTGCAAGTTTCAAAGAAATCCTTCTGAAGAGTTGGTGCCACAAGATTTAATTACTGAAATTTACAAAGTGACATAACTCTGTTAAAAATGGTTGCATGAAAAAATCTTTTATTTACATCCATCTACACACCACACCCAGCCTGATCATCTGTGCATACTTTGAAAGAAATACACCAGATATTAAATGAGGGGTTGATGCCACAAGATTTTAGGACATAAATACATACAGAGGGATGAATGGGCCTACATACAGATGGTAGAGTGCTACTCTATATACTACATGGGAGATAATCAGGGTGCTGATAATCACATCGGTTATCCATTTATTTAACCATTGTTTTGATTATTACATATTCAATCACAGTAAAGATTATTCATTAAAAGTCATTTACATGATAGTTTGGTGCATAAGGACTTCATAAGAAAAAAAAACTGAATATAAAACTGTTTAACAACTTTATTCTCTGTAAACAAGGGTATGCATGAAATCTGGTATGAATACATGAACTGATTACAGTAGGTGCACATATATATGACATGTATGCTGAATTCTCTTGTTAACAAACAAAAAATTAATAATAAGCAAAGGAAAACTGAACAAATATGGTACAGCTGGAAAAATCAATTGATGCAAATCAAAGGAAAAGAAATTTAACATTAAATGGCATTTCCTTTTTTTACAGCCTGACATGACAATTGATTTCTTCATTTTTTGGGGGCTGGCATTAAGTATTAATGTCTGGTTTTGAAAATATAAAGCAAATTATTTGCCACTGAAAATAAAAGTAGACAAGATAGGAGTCATTCTGGAATTTCTTGTGCTATTCATTTCAGTATAATCTCAAAAACATAATCATAGTTGCATATATTGAACACTTGTGTACATGTTACTTCTGCTAACATATTAATCTTCAGTATTGTGAATGGATGCGAATGCTTTTTTTACCTGCAAATTCATTTGTATTTATCTTTTAGATTGTCTGCTGTCACAATTAGTGCAACATATTTTTCAGAATATTCAAAATCCAATTGGAAATAAATGTTAAATTGGTGTTCTAGTATATATTTGCTTGATAATGTGTAAAATCAGACATGATGAATATCAGTGATTGAATTTAACCAATAAGTGCCCAATGTTATAAAACTGAGCATGGAAACCAGTCTCAAATCTCAAGCATCTGATTGGCTGAAATGGCGACTGGTCACTATTTCAGTCAATCAGATGCTTGAGATTTGAGACTGGTTTCCAATCTCAGCTTTATAACCTCCAGTCAAGAAAAAAGAATGAGCAATCACACCAGTGCTTGTAACCCATTTCTATAATAAATTGTACCAATATTAACCGTTTACTGCAGGAATACAATGCAGACTGATCGGGATCTACACAGTTTGCCTCTGGATTCATTTCTAATATTTCCAAGCAAGAAGCAACCTGTGTAGATCCCTAACAGACTACAACAATGATTGCGCATATTACACATAAGGTATAAGTTGTACCCATGAACTAAAGGGTTCAGTCTTCTCATATTCTTTAATTTGTTTGACAAAAAACAGATTTAATCTGAACTGGGTGGAGGTTAAGTTAAAAAATATGTTATTGCTGTTTTTTTCTTTTTAATAAACCCTCAAGTCTATTTACATATTATTTCACTTCATTTTTGAATACCTGCAATTTTGCCAGGCATATCATTAGTAAATATCAAATGGCTTTGCTTTTTCATTCAGCATAATCAGTGCAAATAAGCAATTACATGCACATTATAATGCATGGTATGCGATTGGCATCTGAATAACATAAGCTGATACACATATTTTTACAACTTAAATTAGAAATGTATGCTGTGTGAAATGAAAAAAAATTACTTCTAACAAGTGACACTTAATTGAAACTTAATAGTGAATAGAAAAAGGATGCATTATGGCTGAAGATAGGATTTACCGGTGGTCTCAAAACTGAAGAGTATCATGTGTTTATTCTTATGTTGTTGTTTTTTTCAAGCATCTCTGCCTACTTCTTTACTCTTTAAACCTTACTCAAAATAATAACTGTTTTATTCCATGAGGAACGGTGTAAATCTAGATCAACAAGCATATCCTTGCATCCTAATCAGGATCTACACTGTCGGTCAGAAAAACGCCTTATAAATCTAAAAGCCAAAAGGCAGCCTGAAGGACAGCAATATCCCACCGCTGCGTAAGGGAATGTTGAAAAGGTTATTGATGCTTAAAAGGAAACATAATGACAAAAACTGTATTCAATTTTTGTACGAAAAATTTTCCACACTGGGCTCACCATGAATAAATGTGATAGTACAATCCATGTCAGAAAATGATTTGTGTATATATCATATACCAAACCTAGTTTTGCTTTCTGCTCACTTTTGCTGAAACCTTTGACCATCACCAGCACGACTGAAACATAAGCTTTGAACACTGTCTCAATAAGGTGAACATTTGATTTTAGTTTCATGAAACTCCTTCAAGGGGATTATAAGTTATGGAGCAAACAATATGGAAATACATGGATCAGACCTGTAAACACCATTTGTGACCTCAACCTTGAGCCAGCCAGGTTAGAACATGGGTTCCGCATATTGTCTTGATGGGGTGAACATTTGATTAAAGTTTTATGAAATTCCCTCCAGGGATTAGAAGTTATGGAGCAGACACAAAATTCATGGTTAAAACCTTTAAACACTCCTGGTGACCTCAACCTTGAGCCAGCCAGGTTAGAACATGGGTTCTGCACATTGTCTTGATGAGGTGAACACTTGATCAAAGTTTCATGAAATTCCTTCCAGGGGATTAGATGTTATGCAGCAGACACAAAATACATGGTCAAACTTTTAAACACCACTGGTGACCTCGAGCTTTAGCCAGCCATGTTGGAAATGGGTTCTGCATATCTTCTTGATGGGGTGAACAATTGTCCAAAGTTTCATGAAATTCCTTCCAGGGGTTTAGAAGTTACGGAGAGGAAACTCAATTCATGTTTCAAACTTTGAAACACCACTGGAGACCTTGACCTTGAGCAGGCCATGTTTAACCCTTTTCTCCATTGACACACCTTTATTGCGTTGCGACCAGTTGAGATCCAGATAAGCCGGCACATCCATGCCGTCTGATCTGGATCTAAACTGTACGCTTTTTAATTCTTTGGGTTATCTCTGACCAAAATGTGACCAGTGCAGATCCTGATCAGACGGAAAGATGTGCCAGCTGATCTTGATCTACACTTTTCACACATGCGTTAAAATGCTTATATATGGAGAAAAGGTTTAAACATGGCTTCTGCACATTGTCTTGATAGGGTGAATACTTTACCAAAGTTTTATTGAATTCCTTCCAGGTTTTTGAGACAGAAACAGTCAGAATAAGACAAAACAAATAAACATGTTCCTTTATTGTTCAACAATATAGACCTGCCACACTTGCATAGGCCCCTATAAACTCTGTGAACTGTACACTATATCCTCTTGTAAATTGATAAGAATGCATATTACCAGTTCTTAAACAGTCTAAAGAAAGAAACTGGACTAGCTGGGTTGGTAAAAGTGTTATAGAAGAAAATATTATTTATAGAAGTACATTTTGTGAAGATTAACAGGTTTCATTCCTGGTTCAATCAATTTATTTTTTGTTTTTATTTAAAAATTTTCTTTAAACATTAACTTGTTTGGATTCAAACCAGGGACACTCAGATTGAAGTTAGGGATATATACCAATATACCACACTTAATAAATGTTCTTTATAGACAATTATACTGATAAATTCGATTTGATACCTGTGTATATCTAATGACCCTTACAAAAATAAATGCAGTGACAAGTCAATATTTTTGGACAATATATATGTTATTCAAAACAGAAAACTGAAGTTTATACACTTAAATTGCGTAAATGACAACCTCTTTATATTGGTTATCTGTATTAAAAACAACATTCAATATTTTATTATATATAATATTAAACAGATTTCATGGAATATAACAAGCAAGGTTTTATTAAAGTGTAAAATGGAAGCCAAAAAAATGCTTTTGAATACTATACATACCTCAACTTGGACAAGACATGTGCCCAAGGTTATAAAACTGAGCATGGAAACCAGTCTCAAATCTCAAGCATCTGATTGGCTTAAATGGCAACTGGTCATATGCTTGAGATTTGAGACTGGTTTCCAATCTCAGCTTTATAACCTTTAGTCTTGGTCAATTTTTATTTTTAATTATAACATGAACATTGCTGTCTTCTCAACAAAGTATAGTATAGAAGCAATTCAAAGAAATTTTCATGTCTGAATTTAAAAAGTTTCAGGTGTTGTGTGGCTTCAGTGTGCTCATCATATCACAAACTTGCATATTTTCTTTTTCTAGAACATGTAACCTATTACTTATAGATTTTTGCCTTTCTTTAAAGTCATAGCATGTTTAAACTCACAAGTTGAAATATAAAATTAAAAAGATTGTGCAGTAATTTATCTCAAAATACCATGCCAATAATTTTTAATACTAACAGATGATAATTAAAGCTTAAACATGTTAATAATGACTGGAAATGAAGTCGTTTAATTTGAAATAAATTTTAAAGATTTTCCAAGTCAGTTTTTCAGCATAATATGTTAAGTCAGTTTTCCAGCATAATTTGTTATCATGTCTACAATTTTCAATGAAAATTGACCAAAACTTACTGAAATACATTTTATTGCTAACAACTGTGTGAGATTCTAACTCCAAGAACCATGTCAAAGTCCACATCCTTAATTAACACTTGTTCATAAATTCTTATGAAAAGTTAGTATTTGAAAGAAAGGATAACAGTGTACAAGTAATCATACTCCCACCAACATAAGAATTTCCAAATAATGTGACAACTATATTGTTTGCAATAAGTCTCCTTGAGGCTTTAACAAATAAACCCATTACTTGATAATAGCATACTCATCTCATTTTATTGCACATGTGACCAGTGAAGATCCAGATCAACCAGCACATACATCTTGGCTTTTTGGTTAGAAATAACCTAATAAATCACAAAGTGAACATTGCAGATCCTGATCAGACAGCACATACATCTTGGCTTTTTGGTTAGAAATAACCTAATAAATCACAAAGTGAACATTGCAGATCCTGATCAGACAGCACATACATCTTGGCTTTTTGGTTAGAAATAACCTAATAAATCACAAAGTGAACATTGCAGATCCTGATCAGACAGCTCATCCATCTTGGCTTTTTGGTTAGAAATAACCTAATAAATCACAAAGTGAACATTGCAGATCCTGATCAGACAGCACATACATCTTGGCTTTTTGGTTAGAAATAACCTAATAAATCACAAAGTGAACATTGCAGATCCTGATCAGACAGCTCATCCATCTTGGCTTTTTGGTTAGAAATAACCTAATAAATCACAAAGTGAACATTGCAGATCCTGATCAGACAGCACATACATCTTGGCTTTTTGGTTAGAAATAACCTAATAAATCACAAAGTGAACATTGCAGATCCTGATCAGACAGCACATACATCTTGGCTTTTTGGTTAGAAATAACCTAATAAATCACAAAGTGAACATTGCAGATCCTGATCAGACAGCTCACACCACACCAATCACCCAAGCCATATATATATGGAGTAAAGGGTTCAATACAAAGCATATGCAGATCTGGTAAAGTTGAGAAATATTTATTGACATGAAGGAGTATGGATGTTTTGATTATATCATAGCACATTAATATGTCCCTTTAAGGTGATTAATGTTTATACAGATGATGATATCACTCTATTGGCCTTGAACAAACAGGATGTATCAAACAGATATTTGATGAACTTGATGATTGTACAAAGTTGTTCTCCCACCAAATCAATTAGCAATATTGCTCTAATAACCCTGACACTCCAGAGATACACCTTTATTGCATGGGCAAACAGTCTCCAGACCAGCTTTTCTTTAGATTATTACTGACCAAAATGCAACCAGTGCAGATCCTTACCTACACTGGTCAAACACATATATATGGAGTAAAGTGTTAAAGATTTTAACAAATTACACAGCTTTCCAGAAAATGTACTCTGGTACACTTACCGTAACTTTGTCAACTCAGGTGGTCAATTTAACTACTAACTACTATAAATAAAAAGTTCACTTCCATCAGATAAAAACTTAAACAAGTGTCTATTGATAAAATATATTTGGAATGATAGTTAAAAGGAAAGATATTCACATCACGTTTCAACACTTGCTAGAAATATGATGCTGAAGTAACCTACTGTTGATGACGGGCCTATTTCGCCACCCAATGCAAAAATTAATCACACCCATAAATACTTCACAGGAGAATATGAAATCCAGGCAGTGCAAACTCATCATCTTGGGTTAAACTGCATGTTTTCACACTGCACCAACATACTACACTATTTATCAAAGCTGCTTAAAAAAGTCTTGTGTTGATTTTAATTTATAAAGTTAAATTAGTTTCATATAAGTACCTTAACATTTCATTTTGAAATGGTTCATGGGGTTTGTAACAAATATTTCACCAAAATGATAATAGAATGTTAAAATCTCTGCATTTTAGACTTTCATCATGATTTTTATGCATTTCTGCATGTGAAGTTTTATGTTTTTATTTGAAAACATTCATTTTGCGGTTTTAATGAATCATTTTCTAGTACGCACCATTTACCATTTAATTTTCAATAAATGCTGATCAATCTGCGTACGCATGTACTGGTAAATCAACACACATGCACAGAATAAAGTATATGTGTTCAATTTTTACTGTGTATATAGCCTCAATATATAGTTTAGTGCCTTTCTTCCCTACTGCCTACTTAGCTATCCCCCCGCTGCCAGGTCCTTCACCAAGTTGCTAGCCATTCCCTATTCTTCCTTTTGCCGACTTAGCTGTCAGCCTGTTACTGTTACTCGGCTAGTTGATCATCTGTCACATTGAAGAATTCAGTTGCTTATATTCAAAAATAATGTTTTAAATAATGTACTTGCAAAAAAAAAATTCTATAATTTTCTAATTAATTTGATCAATACGACAAAACAATAACAATTTTCTAAAACAAATAAGTTTGTTTATAATTATCATTAGTGTTTTATAAATTACCACAACGATCAAAATATTTTCATCCACTTTGTGTTTTTTTTACACGACTTAATTAAATGGGGTGACAAAAACATTGAAACCAAAATATTGGGACCTTGATTGGTGTTCAACTATCCCAGTTATGGGTAGTTTGAGCCGCTGCAGGTAGAACAAGAGCTGTCACTTGAAATTGACATATGCCTCCGAAATGCAGCTTTGAAATCAAATAGGTATACATATGTAATAAATAAACATATGTAATGAAAAATATGCTTGTGGAAGACAAAACATACTGCATGCATATAAAGTGAAAGATGAAAGGATCATATGTTTCAAGTCTGTAGTAAGTATATAGTTAAATAAAGTTAAATATTAGATTTTTTTTAGAAAATTTGAAGATTATTGGGGAAATTATCCTGAAAAATGATTATTAGAGTTATGGACCTTACTACATATGATGTGGGTAATATAAACAAGAGGGCCATGATGGCCTCGATATGGTGAACATTTACACCAAGTTATTTTAAAATCCAATAAGAAACAACAAATCTACAGCTTGCAAAAGAAAATGCTATTTTTCGTAACAGTGACCTTGACCTTTGACCTACCTGCATGGGTATTGTAAGCAACACATCCCTTTGTCATGGTGAACATTTATGTAAAGTTATTTTGAAATCACTTCATTCATTAGGAATTAACAGCCCAGACAAGAAAATGTTATTTTTAGTAACAGTGACATTGACCTTGGACCAACAGGCATGGGTATTGTACGCAAAAGTACACCTTGTCATGGTAAACATTTGAGCCAAGCTATTTTAAAATCCAATGAGAAATAACAAATTTACAGCCTGGACAAGATTTTTCAATTTATAGTAACAGTGACCTAGTTTTTGACCCCATGTGACCCATACTCAAACTCGTCCAATTAATAAATGGGACATATGTTCTGACCAAGTTTCTTTACAATCTGATAATCAGAGTAAAAATGTGACCACTAATAGTGTAAACAAAAAAATTCTATTTTTAGTAACAGTGACCTAGTTTTTGGACCCAGATGACCCATATTCGAACTTGTCTGAGAAATCATTGGGACAAACATCCTGACCAAGTTTCATGACAATCAGAGCAGAAATGTGACCTCTAGAGTGTTAACAAGAAAATTTTATTTTTAGTAACAGTGACCTAGTTTTTGGACCCAGATGACCCATATTCAAACTCGTCCGAGAAATCATCGGGACAAACATGCTGACCAAGTGTCATGACAATCAGAACAAAAATGTGACCGCTAGAGTGTTAACAAGAAAATTCTATTTTTAGTTACAGTGACCTAGTTTTTGGACCCAGATGATTCATATTCAAACTCATCCTAGAAATCATTGGGACAAATATCCTGACCAAGTTTCATGATAATTGGAGTAAAAATGTGACTGCTAGAGTGTTAACAAGAAAATTCTATTTATAGTAACAGTGACCTAGTTTTTGGACCCAGATGACCCATATTCAAACTCGGCCTAGACATAATTCGGACAAACATCCTGACCAAGTTTAATGACAATGGGAACAAAAATGTGACCGCTAGAGTGTTAACAAGAAAATTCTATTTTTAGTAACAGTGACCTAGTTTTTGGACCCAGATGACCCATATTGGAACTCGTCCGAGAAATCATTGGGACAAACATCCTGACCAAATTTCATGACAATCAGACAAAAAATGTAACCTCTATTGCGTTTCAGTTTACGTTAGGGTTAGCGTTTAGGGTTAGGAATTCAGAATGATGCCATTTGGGCTCATTAATGTACCTTTATAGTTTCAAAATGACTAAGGGCTCATAACTCGGCCAAAAATAATCTGAGCGGAAACTCCTGATGATATGCACAACTAGGCTTGGTGACAAACACTCCTGTGAAGTTTCAATGAAATCCCTCAAGCGGTTTTGGGGAAGAAGGGAGGACAAGAATTAGGGTTAGGGTTAGCAAAAAATGACAAAGTGCTCATAACTCGGCAAAAAATAATCCAATCAGAAATTCCTGACGATATGCACAACTAGGCTTGGTGACAAACACTCCTGTGAAGTTTCAATGAAATCCCTCAAGCTGTTTTGGAGAAGAAGCGAGGACAACATTTTGCCGGACTGACGGACGGAAGGACGGACAAACGGACAGACGGTGCGATTACTATATGCCTCCCTTCGGGGGCATAAAAATAAAAAAAAAAATAGAGTTAAAGTTTGGGACTGGACGAACGGTCCGAGAGGAGGATATTTAAGCTATTGCTGTTCGAGCCATCGAAGTTCAACTGTATATAGACTCAAGGTTTAACAGAAGTGGAGGTGTGTTGGTAGAATGGATGTAAAGGCTGATCTGGATCTGCACTGTTCACCAATGCAGGCATATATTATGATATATATGGAGGAAAGAGTTAAATCAGATATCATCAATGACACCTCATATAAGATTCTCACCAAAAAATGAGAAGTGCAGATCCTGATCTGAACACCTCATATAAGATTCTCACCAAGAATGAGAAGTGCAGATCCTGATCTGAACACCTCATATAAGATTCTCACCAAGAATGAGAAGTGCAGATCCTGATCTGAACATCTCATATAAGATTCTCACCAAGAATGAGAAGTGCAGATCCTGATCTGAACACCTCATATAAGATTCTCACCAAGAATGAGAAGTGCAGATCCTGATCAGAACACCTCATATAAGATTCTCACCAAGAATGGGAAGTGCAGATCCTGATCAGAACACCTCATATAAGATTCTCACCAAGAATGAGAAGTGCAGATCCTGATCAGAACACCTCATATAAGATTCTCACCAAGAATGAGAAGTGCAGATCCTGATCAGAACACCTCATATAAGATTCTCACCAAAAATGAGAAGTGCAGATCCTGATCAGAAAACACAGATGTGCAGGCTGATCTTGATCTAGACCATTTGCCCAAGCAAATAAACAGGCGTTTATATGAGAAAGAAAAAGTTAAATCTGATAACAAGAACTGATACCTCATATTCAATTCTTTATATTTTTTCCACTTGTGAAAATTTGTGATTTGTCTATTGATATGCAGCTTACATTAGTTTAAAACACATTAAAAATGAATATTAAATGCTTCATCGCTTTTCAAACATTTTAAAATGGATGTTCAAAAGCATTTTGATCTATCAGATAGAGTCAAACAAATTAATAAAAACCAGTTTTGAGTATTAAATAGATTTTATATTGAACAATTTCATCTAAATAATTTTGACAGCAGTTGCAAATGAACACTCCTGATATCTTTAAGTACACCCACCACATTTTGAATACAGTCTAACCCTAAGAATGGCAAGCATATCAATAATCACATGTACAACCAGTGTAGACCTTGTTCAGTCTGTGCATCCATGATGACTAATTAGGGTCAACAATATCAAGTTAATCAATTTATTTAATTAACCCTTTACTCTATATTATATGGGTGCAACCAGTGTAGATCCAGATCAGCCAGCAATCTGTTTCATCTGATCAGGATCTACATTGCTCATCTCTAAGACAGAAACAACACAAAGAATCCTAAAGCAGGCAGATTTGATCCTAATAAGATGGATGTCACAGCTGATCTGGATCTACACTGTAAAAAATATTATTATACTGCAAAGAAATTTCCTTGAATTTGATTGGATAATTTGCGGCTGATGTATATCGATTCCGTATTTACAGATCGGCTGTAGATATGAACTGCACGTGCCTTAATTTCCCCGTCTGGCCTCCCACCTTTTGATGTCGTCCGCCATTTTGTTTTGAATTTCCGTAAAAATGCATAATTTGAAGCCGATCTTGTAAATTATAAAGCGGTATGCTTAGGAATTACTAAAATTGTTACAGAAAATATTTATGTTATGTTTTTAACGTTGAAAACGATCAGATTATTCTCAAATTTTGTGAATAAAAATCAAATGGATAGTCCATTCAATTTCTATAGAAGTGACATCATGCAGGTAAATTAATGACGTCAGACATGTAATTATTGAGGTTCTCAGAGGGGAATTAAGCCGTTAAGCATTAAATAAGCGAAATAATCGAAAAATCGATGTTTTCCGATTAATTTTGTCTGAAAAAGTCTTTGCAGTATAATAAAACAATTATTTGGTTCCTTGAAAGGGTATGTGAGGATATATTGCCGGTCTGGGTGTCATATTATCCCTCGCCTGCGGCTCGGGTAATATGACACCCAGACCGGCAATATATCCTCACATTCCCTGTCAAAAAACCAAATAACTATATAACAGTAATTTCCTATGGTGTAAAGGGTGAATGTAAACTAGCCTCTAGAACATTGAATTGACTTTCTCAAACTGACAGCAAGTCAAGTCCATTATATTAATTCATTAGGTAGAGGGCTATTTCAGCTCAATGAATGAGGATGATGTGACTACTGTTAGTAAAATAATTCATCTTAGATGATATGAGGCTGATTCACAAATTCAAATTGTTACAAAGATGTGTAAATCAGCTTTTTTGCTTTTATCTATTCCAGATCTATTAAGTTATATCCCAAATTAACCTTATATCTGACAAATTAACTTTCTACTCCATAGATACACCTTTAATGTGCCAGCTGATCTGGGTCTGATCTGGATCTACACTATCTGCCCACACCACACAGGTGCATATATTGAGGAGAGTTAGATCAGATAAAAAGTATTCAAAGGATGAAAAACAATATCAACTCTGTTCCATATTTCAATATGTCTTTAATCTGGGTACTTTTTCAGATAAACCATTACAAGTTATCTCCCCTCAGTTGCTAACAGTGGAGGCATAAAATGTCATCATAGCCCTATCCTCCATACACCTTTATGACGTGGAAAAACAGTGTAGATCCAGATCAGCCTGCACATCCATGCAGTCTGATCAGGATAGGAACTATTCACTTTTTGATGTATCTTAGTTCTTCGAATCGTCATTTTCTGTTGGTTTTTTTTTATTGTGAACAAACATATTGTTGCTATGGTCACATGCCTTATGATAAGGACAAAAGTATTTTCATGCATATCCATCATTGTACTTTACATTCAAAATCAACAGTCAGAATTTGTAAACTTAGGTAATTAGTCTTAAACAATATCTCACCATATAAGCTCCATTCTGTCAGTCACAGCAACATATATAAAAATGTACAAAAATGTCCTGTATTTATGGTAGATCACCAGATGTTTGAACACTGAGTAACAGTTTTTTAATGCATAAAACTAACTTTCTTATTATATCATTGCCATTCAAATTTTCATAACACAATCTTAAAACAATTTTCATTATCAGTTGACACTGAGCATAAAAAATTGACAATGGTTTCATTTGTCAATAACAATGAATATGAAATTCTTTTCATTTCTTGTTTTTCATGTACTATAAAATAATTCCAAATAAAAAACAAAACAAACAAGAGGGCCAATAGCCCTATCGCTCACCAGATTCTTGGATTCATGAAATGAAAGGTAGAAAATTATTCAAGAAAATAACAAATACACAGCTGACTTTGCAACAATTAAATAACGGGCCTTATAGCATCACACAAAGATGTGTTTTCACATTTCATGAGATGACAATTCTACTTCATTTGCTGGTGTATTATAGCATTTCATACTGTCACACATGTGTTTAATTCCAAGAAGCCTCTAGTCTTCAATCCATTACATAAATGCAAATAATCTGTTTTCTTTTGAGGCAGTAGTTTGGTTGAAATTAATATAATATACCTTTTCCTACAAAAATGCTTAACCCTTCCTCCATATATATACCTTTATTGCGTGGACAAACAGTGTAGATCCAGATCAGCCAGCATATCCCTACCATCCGAACAAAATCTACACTGTTAACTTTTTTTTGTTCAGTTACTTCTGACTAAAATGCAGCCAGTGCAGATCCTGAACAGACAACACAAATGAGCCAGCTGATCTGGATCTACACTGTTGGCATTGCATAACAAGATATCGGTGGAACTGATGGATGCTCCCCGGGGTAATTATGGGGACACATAAATGGAGCTATATTAAACTATAACAAGAAAATTCTAATTTTAGTAACAGTGACCTTGACGTTGGACCAACAGGCATGGGTATTGTACTCTACATACTGCCTTGTCATAGTTAACATTTGTGCCAAGTTATTTTGAAAACCAATGAGAAATAATAATTTTACAGCCAAGGCAAGATTTTTCTATTTTTAGTAACAGTGACCTAGTTTTTGACCCCAGATGACCCATATTCGAAATTGTTCCAAGTAATTACTGGGACATACGTCCTGACCAAGTTTTGTGACAATCTGAGCAAAAATGTGACCACTACAGTGTTAACAAGAAAATTCTATTTTTAGTAACAGTGACCTTGACCTTGGACCAACAGGCATTTGTATTATACTCGACACACCGCCTTGTCTCAGTGAACATTTGTGCCAAGTTATTTTGAAATCCAATGAGAAAACAATTTTACAGCCAAGACAAGATTTTTCTATTTTTAGTAACAGTGACCTAGTTTTTGACCCCAGATGACCCATATTCGAACTCGTCAAAGTAATTACTGGGACATACGTCCTGACCATGTTTCGTGACAATCGGAGCAAAAGTGTGACAACTAGAATGTTAACAAGAAAATTCTATTTTTAGCAACATTGACCTTGACCTTGGACCAACAGGCATGGGTATTGTACTCGACACACTGCCTTGTCATGTTGAACATTTGTGCCAAGTTATTTTGAAATCCAATGAGAAATAACAAATATACAGCCAAGACAAGATAATTCTATTTTTTGTAACAGTGACCAAGTTTTTGGACCCAGATGACCCATATTCGAACTCATCCGAGAAATTACTGGGAGAGACATCCTGACCAAGTTTCATGACAATCGGAGCACAAATGTGACCGCTAGAGTGTTAACAAAAAAAATCTATTTTTAGTAACAGTGACCTTGGACCAACAGACATGGGTATTGTACTAGACACACCGCCTTGTCATGGTGAACATTTGTGCCATGTTATTTTGAAAACCAATGAGAAATAACAAATTTACAGCCAAGACAAGATAATTTTATTTTTAGTAACAGTGACCTAGTTTTTGGACCGAGATGACCCATATTCAAACTCGTCCGAGAAATTACTGGGACAGACATCCTGACCAAGTTTCATGACAATCAGAGCAAAAATGTGACCGCTAGAGTGTTAACAAGAAAATTCTATTTTTAGTAACAGTGACCTAGTTTTTGGACCAAGATGACCCATATTTGAACTCGTCCATGAAATCATTGGGACAAACATCAAAGTTTCATGACAATCGGAGCAAAAATGTGACTGCAAGTGTTAAAAAGAAAATTCTATTTTTAGTAACAGTGACATAGTTTTTGGACCAAGATGACCCATATTCGAACTAGTCCAAGAAATCATTGGGACAAACATCCTTACCAAGTTTCATGACAATCAGAGCAAAAATGTGACCGCAAGAGTGTTAACAAGAAAATTCTATTTTTAGTAACAGTGACCTAGTTTTTGGACCTATATGACCCATATTCGAACTCGTCAAAGAAATTACTGGGGGAGACATCATGACCAAGTTTCATGACAATCGAGCAAAAATGTGACCACTAGAGTGTTAACAAGAAAATTCTATTTTTAGTAACAGTGACCTTGACCTTGGACCAACCGACATGGGTATTGTACTCGACACACCGCCTTGTCATAGTGAACATTTGTGCCAAGTTATTTTGCAAACCAATGAGAAATAACAAATTTACAGCCAAGACAAGATAATTCTATTTTAAGTAACAGTGACCTAGTTTTTGGACCGAGATGACCCATATTCGAACTCGTCCCAGAAATTACTGGGACAGACATCTTGACCAAGTTTCATGACAATCGGAGCAAAAATGTGACCGCTAGAGTGTTAACATTAAAATTCTATTTTTAATAACAGTGACCTAGTTTTTCGACCCAAATGACCCATATTCAAACTCGTCCAAGAAATCATTGGGACACACATCCTGACCAAGTTTCATGACAATCGGAGTAAAAATGTGACCGCAAGAGTGTTAACAAGAAAATTCTATTTTTAGTAACAGTGACCTAGTTTTTGGACCCAATGACTCATATTCGAACTCGTCCAAGAAATCATTGGGACACAGATCCTGACCAAGTTTCATGACAATCGGAGCAAAAATGTGACCACTAGAGTGTTAACAAGAAAATTCTATTTTTAGTAACAGTGACCTAGTTTTTGGGTCGAGATGACACATGTTCGAAATTGACCAAGAAACAATTGGGAAAAACATCCTGACCAAGTTTCATTACAATCGGAGCAAAAATGTGACCGCAAAAGTGTTAACATTAAAATTCTATTTTTAGTAACAGTGACCTAGTTTTTGGACCAAGATGACCCATATTCGAACCCGTCCAAGAAATCATTGGGACAAACATCCTGACCAAGTTTCATGACAATCGGAGCAAAAATGTGACCGCTAGAGTGTTAACAAGAAAATTCTATTTTTAGTAACAGTGACCTAGTTTTTGGACCCAGATGACCCATATTCGTCTGAGAAATCATTGGGACATACATCCTGACCAAGTTTCAAAACAATTTAGGCAAAATGTGACCGCTAGAGTGTTAACGAACTAATGCGGGACGGACGGATGGACTGACAGACGGACGGACAACCTGGCGACTATATGCTCCCCCGAATTTCTCCCGGGAGCATAAAAATGTGTATATATGGAGGTAAGGCTTAAAGACTGGTTTGGTCAAGATCAGGGCCAAAGACAATAAAACAGACTAGAGACCATACTCAATTCTCAAGCATCTGACTGCCAAAAACTGATACTAGTCTTAGAAAAAAATCAAATGCATGAGTTTCTGAGACCTCCTATTAATTTGCCAGTTTGTTTACATACACTGTATACAGCTGAGACCTCTCTTTAACCCTTTCCTCCATATATACCCATTTTTACGCATCTGTGACAAGTGTAGATCCAGATCAGCCGGCACGAATGTCTGATCAGGATCTGCACTGGTCCCATTTTGGTCAGAAATAACCTAATGAATCAAAAAGCGAACAGTATAGATCCTGATAAGATGGCATGGATGTGCCGGCTGATCTGGATCTACACTGTTCGTCCACGTAATAAAGTTGTGTCTATGAAGGAAAGGGTTAATATAGTCTGAACATTTTTAGAATGTGCTTCAAATTTGTTGTTGTTGTTTTACTTACAAACAGTGAATAAAATATTAAGAAAAGCCTGATATTCAAAGTGCTATAAAGTAAGAATGTTTATTTGGTCAGTTTCCATAGAAAATGACAAAATTTACCTTATAAAAACTTCCAGAGCAAAGTTCTTAATATTGCATAACACAGATCTAAGCAGGAAAGTTCAGTAGGTCATTTGACCAGCAACACCAGGAATGAACTAATACATCTTAACATATTTTGAACCTAAATATAGGTAAAACTATTGGAATTATGAGGACAGGTAAAACTATTGGAATTTGGACACTTGAAATTTTCACCCTGCTACTAAAATTTTTGTTTCAAATTTTATCACTGAACAACAAGTGAATGAAATGTTCAGGAAAGATTGAATTTTAAGATGGTATAAAGTTTGTGCCAAAATCTGGTTGATAACTGTAGAAAATCAAAGGTTAAAAACAGATTTTAAAAGAAAAAAAAATTAAAACCCCAGGGTGGGGCCACTGGGCAATTCAAGAACATGATTTAAATAATTTGAGTAGAGCTCATCAATATCAACATTCATACTAAATTTGATGACAATCGGATAAAAAATGTGACCTCTATTGCTTTAACAACATTTTTGCTTTAATCTGACCTAGTGACCTAGTTTTTGACCCAAGATGACCCAGTTTCGAAAGGGATCGCCACAACATCAAGAGAAACATTCTGACCAAGTTTGATGATAATCGGTTAAAAATTGTGGCCTCTATCGTGTTAACAAACAAAATGTTGACGGACGATGGACGACGGACATCTGGTCCCTCTCTGATCATAATAGCTCACTCAGAGCCTTCGGCTCTGGTGAGCTAAAAAGAACTGGCATAAAATATTTGTATAAGCAGAAATTGCTACTTTGTTTAGATTAACAAATTTAAGGGCCATAACTTGGGATTGACTTAGGAAATCTTGATTATTATAAAAAATAACCATAAATATTCTGACCAATTTTTTTGGTGAAAAGTAGATAAATGACATTAACATTCCAACTAAGTGTGGTGAGGATTGTACCATTCCGTGTTTGGGAGCAGACAGTGCTGAAGTTGTTCAAAATCAGTGCATTAAGGGACATAACTCTATACTTACAGGAGCAATTTATCCATCTTGAATGAGATATTCTGGCCATAAACATTTTGACCAAGTTTGATGAAGACTTGATTAGTATAACTCGAATCAGAGAGTAAAAAAATTTAAGGAGGCCATTCCCCCACCACTGGTTTCCCAATAATGTCATTTTTTTAATGGACATAAAAAAGTTAATGATTAAAATTTGACTTGAACAATTTTCCTCATAGCCTTTAAATGTGTGGGCTAGCAGGGTAGAACACAGAGTGCACATCCTTTCACTGTTCACTTCTTGGTTCAAAATAAACTTATATCAAAAAGTGAAAAATGTAGACCCAGACTGACTTTACATATCTGAAGGCTGATTTGGATTTTCGCAACACACACATTGTTTATTTCATCACCTTAGTAAAAAAAAAATACCATTAAACTGTAATATTAAAATATAACACAGATATCCCATTACTTCAATAAGGCGACGATTTGTCATAACCTTGAAGTTAAGGTTAAATGTTGGCTGATGATGAAAATCAATGTCTGATTGTATTGTGAACACAGACTTGGATGTCATTTTTCAATTAAACATCCATTCCACAAGAATCAGAATCGAGGTCAATATCTTCTCATTTGAACAGAGCATTTGTGATAGATACTTTTTATTGAATACATTTATCCATTTCACCATTTTTAATAACCAATAGCAGAGAATTTATTTCTCATTGACCCTTTCCTCTACAGACACACCGTTTTTGCATGGGTAAACAGTGCAGATCTAGATTAGCCGGCTCATCCATGCCATCTGGTCTGGACCTGCACTGTTCGCTTTTTGATTCATTAGGTTATTTCTGACAAAGAAGCGAATAATGCAGTTCCTGATCAGACGGCACAGATGTGCAGCCTGGTCTGGAGCTACACTGTTTGCTCATGCGATAAAGTGCATATATATGGAGTAAAGAGTGAATATGTAACCCATTTGAAATGGAGGTGTAAGATGACTTCTTCCAGCACCAGTGAACAAAGGGATTAAGGATCAGATACAAATATTATAAAACTGAGAATGGAGACCACTCAAATCTCAAAGATTGGATAGGATGAAATATAGACATGTCCATCTCCAAACTTAGTTTTATAATCTTTGGAACTGGTATTCAAGAATACTTGGTTCATGCAACATCTCATAGCGTAAATCCAGATAAGAAAGCATGGAAGAAGCTGATCTGGATCTATGACATGTGCTAAAATCCGTATACATGGAGTAGCAGCTTAAATAACAAAATATAAACATTTCTCTAACTATATCACAGTTTGCTTCAAGCTATTTTTTCAATTCTTGGCAAGAAAAACATTTTGTCATGATTTCTGGTTTGTAGTACTCTACTTGGATGGTTGTACTCAGGAAGTTGTAGTGTTCTTTCAACATCTGTGACGCTTCTGCCAGAACACGCTCGTGACTTGAGGTGGTATCTGAAATCATAGAGCTGAAAATCAGTGACATGTTCCGACTGTGATGTTACCAGGCTCTATTCAAATTGGATGAAGACTGGAGAAGTCTTTTTTAAGTAAGAGAGCATACATCCACAACCAGCTGCCAAATGTATTTTGGTACTACATGTATATTTTCTAGGGATGGGAACGGTTATCCGGATAACCGAATACCCGAATAGTAAGATCGTATCCGGATACCATTCTCGTATCCGAATACCCTCAAATTCGTACGAATTTAGTTTCAATATTTTGTTCAAGGTTTGTAAAATATAACTTAAACTGGTAAATCTTTCTAAAACACGCTACACTGCTTGCACTAATCTCGATACTGACATGGTTTTCCCCAGACGTAACTCGACCAGGATGTCTCAGCAGGGTTGACACAGAGGTGTTAATTGTTTGTATAGTGGTAAATTGGGAGACCGGAAGATCTGTATTCCAGACCGTGATCTTTTGTTTTGTTGATTGGTGTACCTTGAACAGAGCGTGTTAAATGACACCTGTCAAGTTGCAACAACTTGATTATTTTCGTTAACGAGAACAAACCTCAGATTATTGACAATTTATTGCAACAGAATTTTGAGCAAATATAATCTTGACAGTTTGTTGTTTGACATGACCGCATTAAAGACTTGAAATGAAAAAATCATTTAAGGTAGTCTAACTGTAATGCTTTCCCGTGCATAAATTTGCGATGTCGTCAAACATCGGCTCGCTTTCGGTGACTTCCGACGCTACTCGTCAGAGCCGATAGTAACCGAAGCGACATCGATTATTGTCGACTGTTAGTGACGGTTAACCGAGTATTCCCGACATTCGAGAAAAAAGCGCGGGAAATCATTACAGTTAGACTACCTTAACGTTAGTCGCCAATATTCAAAAATATTAGATGATGCAATTAACCATTACCATAACTTTTACATGTATTTTTAACCCGATACATGTGATTTATCGATGAATTGGTTACACAGCATTTGTTCATGTAGTTATTGTAAACTCTGTGTTTTTACATGTTCCGCTGCTGTACAGGCCGATTTTCGTAAAATGAATCGCCTTGCATATGAGTGCATATGACTATATGCGTATTTTTCGTTTAAAGAATATTATGTATGCGCTTGCAAGCGTCCACGTGAAATAAAACTCCAATTTTATCGAACCTTTTCTTGTACTTTTTCGCGGTAGCTAAATTTTTTTCAACTCGTTATTGACTTAAAAAGTTAAGTCGTTGGGTCCGAATTTTCACTTATATTTTGTTTCCGTGATATACCCGGTAGGTTGGTCGAGGACTCAAACGATCGCGATATAGTGTAACGTTTGTGCTTTTTAAATTTAAAATATTAAATCAGCAAAATTTTCTGTGGTCGATAAAATGATACGGTTATTCGGATATTATCCGGATACCGGATACGGTTATCCGAATAGTGATTTAGGTATCCGTTCCCATCCCTAATATTTTCCAATGGCACTGACTTTAGGCTCTTGCCTACTACCAATACAGTGTCAAAATTTGAAAAATAAGGCCAAAATCAACAGCTACCCTGAAATGATTATAAAGCACCCAAATCTTTTTTTTTATGAACTTGCAAATTATTCAAGAAGGACACTTTAAAGCAGGTCATATTTTAGCATATACCATCAGTGACACCTGAAATATTTTAAATCTTCCTCATTAGTACTCTGCATGTGTGAATCACTAGATGAATCTTACAGTTTACATATCATCCCATTGTGAAATACCCAATACTTCTCCAGTATACTGGCCTAGACATAATATTGATGCTTCTGCATGATTACATCATCATCTCTGCCAAATTAAATAAATCAGGCATTAAACTTTCCCATGCAGCTGTGCTCACTTTGTTCTATTTTAGACAAACAGTCTTTTATGGCTACAGGACTATCGAGTTACGCTCTGTCTATTGATAGAAGACAGGTTGTCATTCATGCAGATGATATGCAATGGTAGGAACAGCTTTTGTTTTCAGACCTTTATTGTCATTGGAAAAAGCAAATTCAAAACAAGGATAGACAAGAAAAAATTGTCGCCACGCTCCGAAAACCAGGTTTTCATTTAATACTTATACTTTTGTAAAGAAAATATCTGATATGAAGAAACTGAACTTCTATTTTTAGCAACAGTTACCTTGATCTTTATCACAGACTTCTGAGTAGAAATCCCGAGTTGCGTCTTGGTATCAGCTACCCAAAGAAAGTTTGGTGTCAATAGATCACAGCTAACCCAAGTAATAAGGAGAAACCTAAATTTCTATTTTTAGCAAAAATGACATAGACCTTTATCACAGACACCTGGGTATCAATCCTAAGTAGTGTCTTGATATAAGCTACCCACAATCCAAGTTTTGTGTCAATAGGCCAAAGAAAACTCAAGCTATTGAGCAGAAACTGAATTTCTATTTTTAGCTACAGTGACCTTGAGCTTTATCACAGGCGCCTGGGTAGCAATCTCAAGCTGCATCTTGATATTAGATACCAACACTAAGTTCGGCGTAAATATACCAAAGCAAACTCAAGTTATTAAGGGAAAACTGAATTTCTATTTTTAGCAACAGTGACCTTGACCTTGATCACAGATACCTGTGGCAATCCCAAGCTGTCTTTTGATATCAGCTACTCATACTTAGTTTGGCATCCAGATGTAAAACCAAACTCAAGTTATTGAGGGAAAGCTGAATTTCTATATTTAGCAAGTGACCTTGACCTTTATCACAGACACCTGGGTAGCAATCTCAAGCTGCCTGTTGATATAAGCTATCCACAAACCAAGCTAAGTGTCAACAGGCAATTTGGCATCAACAGATAAGATTCACAAAATACTTAACAAAAAATCTAAGTCAAAAAGGGGCATAACTTTTGCAAAACACAGTCAGGGGATATGAAACTTGACCTGATAATTGGTACTGTGATGTCAAACAATTATGTAAAGTTTCAAAGCTAAACCTTGAATGGTAACTGAGAAAAACACAACTTTCACAAAAAACTTAACAAAATTTCTAAGTGAAAAAGGGGCATAACTTTGTCAAAATAAGTCAGGGATTATGAAACTTGTCCTCATAATTGGTATTGAGATGTCAGATAACTATGTTAAGTTTCAAAGTTGTACCTTAAACGGTTACTGAGAAAAACACAACTTTCACAAAAACTTAACAAAATTTCTAAGTGAAAAAGGGGCATAACTTTGTCAAAATACTGTCAGGGATTATGAAACTTGTCGTGATAATTGGTTTTGAGATGTCAGACAACTGTGTTAAGTTTCAAAGTTGTACCTTAAACGGTTACTGAGAAAAACACAACTTTCACAAAAAACTTCACAAAATTTCTAAGTGAAAAAGGGGCATAACTTTGTCAAAATACAGTCAGGGATTATGAAACTTGTCCTGATAATTGGTATTGATATGTCAGACAACTATGTTAAGTTTCAAAGTTGTACCTTGAACGGTTACTGAGAAAAACACTACTTTCACAAAAAACTTCACAAAATTTCTAAGTGAAAAAGGGGGATAACTTTGTCAAAATATAGTCAGGGATTATGAAACTTGTCCTGATAATTGGTATTGATATGTCAGACAACTATGTTAAGTTTCAAAGTTGTACCTTGAACGGTTACTGAGAAAAACACAATTTTCACAAAAAACTTCACAAAATGTTGACGCCCGCCCGCCCGCCTGCCCAACCGCCCGCCCGCCCAACGACATACCCCAATCTAATAACCAGGATTTTTCTAAAGAAAACCTGGTTAATAAATAATCTTACTGTCAATGGTGTTTACATTTTTAGCAGTATTGCTGAAGGACTTTTGAAGGATACGTAAAACAGTGCAAGAACTTTTGACAATGGTTTAGACACCCCAACAATTCTGTGTTGTCAGGGGACATGAACATTGTTCTGCCCATGATTATCTTCAAAACCTTAACCCTTTACTCCATAGGTACACCTTTTATCAAAACAGTGTAGATTGAGAATGGATTTGCCTGCTGATCTGGATCTACACTGTTAACCAATGTGAGCATTCATGACATCTGATCAGGATCTAAATTGTTAGTTTTTTTTTTATTTGGTTATCTCTGACCAAACAAAAAAACGAATATTGTAGGTTCTGATTAGATGGCAAAGATGTGCCCTCTGATCTAAATCTACACTGTAGGCCCATGCAATAAAATGTGAATATTTGGAGGAAAGGGTTAAAGTTAATATCTGTACAACAGAAGAAGAAACCCATGACCTAACTGACAAATGGACTAAACCTTGATGCTGAACATAAGTTTAAAGTTTCCAGACAGAATATTAAAGTCAAATTTTTAATAACCCTGCATCACTTTTCAACAAACAATGCAATGAGCCACATGAAATGTATGTCATGCATATCTACATGACAAACATAAGTTTGAAGGTGTCAGTATCCTGAAAACCAGAGACAAAATTCGCACCACAAGATTTAAAGGAGCCCTGCCCCACTCCAACAAAAAATAAACTTAAAAATATGAAAACAAATGTTGAGCACATCTACTCTTTACACTGAACATATATGTTTTAAGTTTCAAGTCAGTATGCTCATGGAAATATCTTAAAAACTGTAGAAGTTATGTGCATCTAGTATTTCTTTAAATGCTGCTCCCCTTAAAAGATATAACGAACTGAACAAAAATACATGTTTCTAGTATCTACATTTGATGTCTAACATTGAGTTTTTAGTTTCTAGTCAAAATCTTGAAAACTGTAGTAATAATTGATTGTCATGCACACCTACAGCTGAAGCCAAACAATTAAGTCTAGAAATGAAAGGGATTGGAGCTTATGATAGCAGGATTGGCAAGTTTACTTCACATCTGACAGGAGCCAGTCTGGAAAACATGCTGACAACTAGGGCTGCGTATCAGTCAAAATGATCGATACGATATCTGTATCGATACAAAATGACCGATATTCAATATATCATATGATATTTATGATTTTTTATATAATATAATAAATAAAGAAAAACCCTGTTGTTTTAAAATTTATATTGCCCCAATGGCATGTTCAGTGGTTTCTACTATACATATATATTTACTCTGAATAAAAACAGAGCTTTTATTGGAGTTTTTCTTTAGGAAAATCATGCAATCCAACATCCAATCTTGTGAATACGGCGTAGATGGGCTGCAAGGTTCGTAGTGTTGCCACCCTTACTTGTAACATTTTTATTACATAGTTTACACTGGGCTCCATCTGGTTTGCGATCAAAATACTCCCAAACTTTACTTTTTGGAGGCGGCATATTCGCAAAGTTGCAGACGAACGGATTTTTATCTTTAAATAGAAGAGTATTCAAATGTATGGTGTAAAAGCCGGTCTATGACGGTACTAGAATCGGACGGCACACTATTGAACTAAAGTGGGATTTGTTTCGATAAACAATCTAGCTAAAATAAATTTATAAACGTTTCAAGCTAAGAAAGTGTTATCATTAGTTATCAACTTATCATACATAAAGGATTTGAATCATTTAAAAGAATCCGCAACCAAACTCACCTGCGACAAAATAACATTAAGCAACCGAGTCTGCCGCGGAGGACGGTATAGGAGGGGTTTTAGCCATACAACGACGTCACAAAAACAACAACAACAACATGTTTTCAGATTGCGAGAAATGCAAGCCGATATCTGTTTAATTTGATGTATTTTAAATTTTGTTATGGGACCGATATTTCAGTCGATACATAAACGTTCGATACGATATACCTATCAAACCCTAAATACCGGTTCTCAATATATATCAAATACCGGTACGCAGCCCTACTGACAACAGGCAAGTCTGAACAAACTGAGACAAGAGCCAGTCTAAACAATATAGAGGGCAGCCAGTTTGAAAAACAGGGACAGTTGCTTGTCTTGCAAAGATGGGCACATGTCATCAGCAAAAGCCACTTTAAAAACATACTGACAGCTGCAAGTCTAAGTGCCAGTCTAAGCAATATAGGGAGGACAGCCAGTCTAAAAATATAGGGACAGGAACAAGTTTTCTAAAGAATGGCACATCAGCATGAGCCCGTCTAAACAATATAGTGAAGACAGCCAGTCAAGAAAACCTAGTGACAGGAGCTAGTCTTACAAAAATAGA
Source organism: Corbicula japonica (assembly GCA_038501625.1). Lineage (NCBI taxonomy): Eukaryota > Metazoa > Mollusca > Bivalvia > Venerida > Cyrenidae > Corbicula > Corbicula japonica. The sequence continues at coordinate 4,211,992 of JAZAYU010000043.1, read as the reverse complement.
TACATCCAATCTCTCACACTTGAAACCACTTACCTATTGCAAGGTGAACAGCCATGGCATTCTTCTCGAGAGTTAGGCACCATATTGTAAGTCCATGCACTGTCTGAACCCCAGGTATGTTTTGAAGACGTGATTTTAATGTACTGTAGCTTGTATCCCTGGGCACACCTGAATATGTAAGTCACTGTTTCATAGATAACAGATCAAAAAGACAACACATGCCTTAACTTTGAGATGGAAGATAAATGTCTCTTTTCTAGTTTTACATAACTTGCATACCTGAAGAGTGAAAATCTTATCAGGATTATTATCTCATTTCTTGAAGGCTGAGTTGAAAAACATGTATAATAATGCATTTTGCAGATATAAATATGTACACTGATCTTTTATACTTCGCTATGAAGAAAGTCTTTCTTAAAATACAGTTTTCATTTGGCATTGGAAAACATCTGGTCTAGGTCACGGCTGCAACAAAAGTCGAGCACAAACTATTGGTCTTTGCACAATGTTTTGTCTTGTTGTGTCAAAAACATTGCATATCTTGCCAGGAGTTGCTGCAAAAAATGTGCACCCCTATCGCTGTGTTGTCAATGTGGATATTCTAACAGCCATTTAAAAGGCTGTGATATCACTACTTTTGATAAGAATTGAGAAATTTTAGAAGTATAAATAAAAGAATTGAATAGATATTCCATCACTTTCATCAAGATATGTAAAAAAAAACATTGGGTTGTTAAACCCTTTACTCCATATATTCACATCTTTCACATGTGCAACCACTGTACATCCATTGGATGATCATGCCATTTGATCAGGATCTGCATTAATCGCTTTTTAGTCAGAAATAACCTAATAAATAAAAAAGTGAACAGTGATCCTAATCTGATGGCAAAGACCTGATCTAGAACTACACTGTTAGCCAATGACATAAAGGCCTGTATATGGAGGAAAGGGTTAAAGTGTGAAGCCCTTCTAGCTCAGAATAGCTGAATACTTTAATGAGAACAGCTAAAAATGGCAATCCATTAAATTTATTCAGTGGGTTGAAGATTGTCTTTGCTAAATTTTTAACCATTTGCTCCAAATATATACATTTTAACTCATGTGCAACCAGTGTTGACCCAGATCAGCAGGCACATCCATGCCATCTGAATCTACTTTGGTTACATTTTCGTCAGAAATAACCTTATGAATCTATCAGCTAACAGTGTAGATCCTTATCAGACAGTATGGATGTTCCAGCTGATCTGGATCTACAATGTTTGCCCTTGCAATATAGGTGTATCTATGAGGAGAAGAGTTAAAGCACTGACCTTCCAGAATGATTCTGAGTGTATCTCGTAGGACATTCACGGTTGTAAACAGCACCAGTATGGAAAACAGGAATGTACAGATAGGATCCGCCAGCTTATATTTATCATCTGGCTGAAAACAATCACAAGTCACTGATTAAAGAATTGGTATTAGCTACATAAGGGCATATATAGTATGTGATGGAGACGCCTACTCCCCACAACAATTTTTTTTTGCTTCTGTTTTCTACTAGCTTTGCTAGTTATTGCAAAATTCTGCACTTCCGATTTGTAAGTCCTGCTTCATGCTGCCAAGTGGTACCTTTAAGACCATCAAAACAAAAAAACATTTCTTAATTTTACTGAATTTAATTGAAAAGCTTTGAAGGCATTTTGCCAGGTATTTCATCTACATACAGTAGTTAAAATACTCCTAACTACAGTTCTGTCACATTGAAGCAGACTATGCATGTTCTTTAAAAGCTTATATGCCAAGAGCAACCAGTATGGAAACCAATAAGCCTTCAAATCCATTTAGTCTTATCAGGCTCTACACTTGCTTTCTGATTCAGATGATTATTTCTGACCAAGAAGCAAACAGTGAAGAGCCTGATCAGCTTCCATGCAGTGGCGCAGCTACTATTAGGCCATGTAGGCCTGGGCCTACAAGTTGGACAAGAAAATGACGTTTTCAAAAGTCTCCAAAATATAATAAAAACAAAACGGGGTGGTATGGTAGTGGGTTCAGGCCGTTTTTTGTCGAATCAAATATGTCTTTGGCTTTGAGTTGCCTTTTGGGGAAAATGATAACTAAAAATCTTTGCCAGATGTAAATGCAGGCCTGCGTTCCAATTATCTGTGTTGTCACGCTTTATTTGCATTTTGCTATATTAAATCTCCACTTGTTTACTGCTTCTTGGTGAGCTTTACACCCCAGACCCCCTTACCAAGAGGCAACCGCAACTAGGAACCCTTGTATGTGCCTACAACTTGAAAAAAGCTGGCTACGCCCCTGTCATGCATGTGAAGGCTGACCTGTATTTACAATGGATGCACATGGATACCATATCTATGGAGTTAAGTGTTCAGCAAGACCCTGTCTATAAGTAAGCACCTTTTATTAGATTTCAACACTTTCATATAATATATTTAAACTAGAAATGTGTCCATAGGACACGGATGCCCCCGCTATGCATGTTTGTCATGGTGAACATTTATACCAAGTTATTTGAAAATCCAATAAGTAATAACAAACTCACAGCCCAGACAAGAAAATTCTGGTTTTAGTAATAGTGACCTTGACCTTGGACCTACAGGCATGGGAATTGTATACAACACAACGCCTTGTCATAGTGAACATTTGTGCCAAATTATTTTGAAATCCCTCCATTCATAAGGAAGTTACAGCCTGGACAAGAAAATCTATTTTTAGTAACAGCGACCTTGACCTTGGACCTACAGGCATGGGTATTGTACGCGACACACCGTCTTGATATGGTGAACATTTATACCAAGTTATTTTAAAATCCAATACGAAATAACAAAGTAACAGAGCGGACAAGATTTTTCCAACAAAATTCTATTTTTAGTAACAGTGACCTTGACCTTGGACCTACAGGCATGGGTGTTGTACGCGACACACCGCCTTATCATGGTGAACATTTGTGCCAAGTTATTTTGAAATCCCTCCATTCATAAGGAAGTTACAGCCCGGACAAGAAAATTCTATTTTTAGTAACAGTGACCTTGACCTTGGACCTACAGGCATGGGTATTGTACGCGACACACCGTCTTGATATGGTAAACATTTATACCAAGTTATTTTAAAATCCAATAAGAAATAACAAAGTTACAGAGCGGACAAGATTTTTCCAACAAAATTCTATTTTAAGTAACAGTGACCTTGACCTTGGACCTACAGGCATGGGTGTTGTATGCGACACACCGCCTTGTCATGGTTAACATTTGTGACAAATTATTTTGAAATCCATCCATTTATAAGGAAGTTACAGCCCGGACAAGAAAATTCTATTTTTAGTAACAGTGACCTTGACCTTGGACCTACAGGCATGGGTATTGTACGCGACACACCGTCTTGATATGGTGAACATTCATACCAAGATATTTTAAAATCCAATAAGAAATAACAAAGTTACAGAGCGATTTTCGAACATACACTGATACACTGACACACACACACACACACACACACACAGCTTGTGTGAACACTATATGCCCTTCCGCCATTACATGGCGGGGGCATAAAAATTGAAAATTTTATGAAACTGTCAAAACTTACATCCATAAGTTAAATCCAAACTTGACAAATGTCTCATTTTAAACTGATTTTGATGAGAGATTTAATTATTTCAGCATGGTACTGATGTTGTTTTAAACCAAGTCTGAAATATTTTCATAATTGTCACATTCACAGACTTTCAAAGTTCCCATTCTATATAATGCATGGACAAGTTTGACTCAGAAAAATGTGACTTAACCAAACTATAATTATCACTCAAGGTGATTAAATACCCCCACATGTGTGCTTGATACTGGAACTTCGATTGCTAAGAATCAATGGCAAAATGTAACAAAAAAAACATGGACACATATAGCAGAGACCTTGACCTTGACCCCCACTCACCTACTTTCAATTCCATCCAGAAACCTTTATTTTTAGTTAACACTGATCTTGACATAGCCCCAAAGTCAAACTTGACCTGAATCTTATGATGTTACACCTGTGTACCAAAAATTATTTAAATATTTGATGCCTTTTAGGAGTTACTGTCCGGAAAGCATTTTATTTTATTTTGTCAGCCATGTTTTTTGTTTTCCATATCCGGGATGGTCTAAAACCCGTTCTATCCGGAACAGAATATGTTACGATTTTTTTACCAATAAATTTTTTGGGGGCGGGTAGTTTGGAGAGGGGCGGGTGGGGATGAGAATCTAAAATATTCTTTTTTATTACCTGATACCTTATATAAATGTAATTTGGTAGTTTTGAATGTTTTCGGAAATTCTAAACAAGAGGGCCATGATGGCCCTGAATTGCTCACCTGAGTATGAAACTCAAGTTATTAACCAGAAACTGAATTTTTATTTTTAGCAACAGTGACCTTGACCTTGATCACAGACACGTGGGTAGCAATCCCAATTTGTCTCTTGTTATAAGCTACCCATATACCAAGTTTGGAGTCAATATGCCAAAGCAAACTCAAGTTATTAAGTGGAAACTGATTTTCTATTTTTAGCAACTGTGACCTTAACCTTGATCACAGACACCTGGGTAGCAATCCCAAGCTGCCGTTTGATATAAGCTACTCATACACCAAGTGTGGAGTCAAAAAACCAAAGCAAACTCAAGTTATTAAGTGGAAACTGAATTTCTATTTTTAGCAACAGTGACCTTGACCTTGATCACAGACACGTAGGTAGCTTTCCCAAGTTGCCTCTTAATTTAAGCTATCCATATACCAAGTTTTGAGTCAATAGGCCAAAGCAATCTCAAGTAATTAAGTAGAAACTGAATTTCTATTTTTAGTAACAGTGACCTTGACCTTAATCACAGACACCTGGGTAGCAACCCCAAGCTGCCTCTAGATATAAGCTACCCATATACCAAGTTTGGAGTCAATAGGCCAAAGCAATCTCAAGTTATTAAGTAGAAACTGAATTTCTATTTTTAGTAACAGTGACCTTGACCTTAATCACAGACACCTGGGTAGCAACTCCAAGCTGCCTTTTGATATAAGCTACCCATACATCAAGTTTGGAGTCAATATGCCAAAGCAAACTCAAGTTATTAAGCAGAAACTGAATTTCTATTTTTAGCAACAGTGACCTTGACCTTGATCAAAGACATCTGAGAAGCAACCCCAAGCTGCCTTTTGATATAAGCTACCCATATACCAAGTTTGGAGTCAATAGGCCTAAGCAAACTCAAGTAATTGAGCAAAGACCGAATTTCTATTTTTAGCAACAGTGACCTTGACCTTGATCACAGACACCTGGGTAGCAACCCCAAGCTGCCTTTTGATATAAGCTACCCATACACCAAGTTTGGAGTCAATAGGCTTAAGCAAACTCAAGTAATTGAGTAAAGACTGAATTTCTATTTTTAGCAATAGTGACCTTGACCTTGATCACAGACACCTGGGTAGCAACCCTAAGCTGCCGTTTGATATAAGCTACCCATACACCAAGTTTGGAGTCAATAGGCCTAAGCAAACTCAAGTAATTGAGCAAAGACTGAATTTCTATTATTAGCAACAGTGACCTTGACCTTGATCACAGACACCTGGGTAGCAACCCCAAGCTGCCGTTTGATATAAGCTTCCCATACACCAAGTTTGGAGTCAATAACCCTAAGCAAACTCAAGTAATTGAGCAAAGACTGAATTTCTATTTTTAGCAGCAGTGACCTTGACCTTGACCCTGTGGTCATGATTTGAACAACTTTTGTAGACATCAGTGCCAGGATGCTTCAGGACAAATTTGGTTAAAATCCATCAAGTGGTTTCAGAGGAGATGTTGTTTAAAGGAAATTGTTGACGGACGACGGACGCCAGACGCCGGACAAAGACGGGTCACAATAGCTCACCATGAGCCTATGGCTCAGGTGAGCTAAAAAGTCCATGTTTAAGAACTGTTGACCGGTCAATAGTTTCGACTGTTTCCCTCGTGTGCTCAGCTCTGACATCATGACGTCATGTGTCGGGGATAGTGTTTTGAACTGTTCCCTCGGCCGATGGCCTTGGGCAACAGTTCAAAACACTATTCCCTCCACCTCGGGCCAACATTTTGACTGTTCCCAAATCACATATGAAATAACTGTATACTATTGCCTAAGTTATCATCCAAAAACCAAGAATCTGACAGACCGACTGAAAGACCGACAAGCTCGCTCCTATTTACCCCTCAAACTTCATTTGTGGGGTATAAAAATTTACATGCAAAATAAATCAATATAGCTCACCTTTAGTTTCATAATAACAGATGCGATGAGGACTCCCAGACTTTGTATAATATCTCCGATAACATGTATAAATGCTGCTCTAACATTGATATTTTTTGGGTGATGTTTATTTACATCAGGATTTTCGTGATCCACTCCTTCAGTCATCTGAAGATTTTCCTCATCATCTGGCAGAGGTTCGTAGTCCCCTCTTCGAGTTCTGTGTTGTTTTGCTCTGAAACAATTGAAAAGTGCATGCCAAAATGACTAACCTAAAAATAAGACCAAGCAAATTGACTCTTACATCCTTAACTCCATATAAAAATGTTTTTAGGCATGTGCATCTGATCTGAATCTGCACTGGTCACATCTTGGTCAGAAAAAAACAAATGAATCAAAGAGCGATCATACCTCCACTGGTCATAGATGTGACATCAGCTGTACCTAGTTTTAAATCCTTTACTTGATAGATGCACCCTAACTGCATGGACATTCGTGCCATCTGATTAGGGTTTATGCTGTTTGCTGTACATTTTATAAGGTTCAGCAAACTACCCCTATAATCATGAATGGATTGGCTAAGACTGAATGAAAAAACAAAACAAACCATTATAATTATTGATTTAGTAGGTAGAAGACTATAGAAATGCATGAATATATAACAATGGGAAATGTACTACACAAACACAGAAGGTGTTTCATGATTATTACCCAACCTTTGACCCTTTACTCCACCGGTATGGCTTACATCAAACATTTGACCAGTGTAGATCCAGATCTGCCTGCATTAATGTGTTATCCATAATGTTCCAGATCAAAGATTATTCCTTAGGTTACCAAACTTCTGACCCACAAACAAATAGTGTTTATCCAGATCAGATGGCACACAGGTGCCAGCAGTCCTGGATCTTCACTGGTCATCCATGGGATATGAGCCATATTGCATAAAGAAAAGGGTTACATTTTTTCTGTGTAAATGATAATTTTTTCACAAATGTAATACAGTTTAAAGGTTTTAAGACTGTGCCTTTGAGCTCATGAGTTGACAGTAACTACTGCCACCATCAGTTAGCATAGCTCAACAGAAGCTATGGCAACTTACACAAAATTTCTCTGATCTTTTATCTTTTATGCATATGACTATGAATGGAAACAAGCTGACCAAATTTTTTGGTCAGAAATAATCTAATAAATCAAACAGCAAACAGTGCAGATCCTGGTCAGATGGCCTGATGTCTGTCTGATCTGGATCTACACTATTCAACCAAGGCATATATATGATGTAAAGGGTTAAAGGAATGTAAGTTTTGTTTTAAGTTTGTTTACTATTTTACTAGATGCGATTATTGAAATGCACATTGGCAGTATCTACCATCACACATGGACATGTGAATTTTGTGTCGGCAGTGACTGACCTAGCAGGGAGGTCAATGTTCTAGAAGTTAAACACTTGATTTCTTTGAATGCTGTTCATCTAAGACTTGTAACAAAAGAATATAATGGATAAGAGCCACACCATGCTAAAAAATGTCTTCTAGAAGTTTGTGTCAATCCTTAAAATGACATCATGAAGTTCAGCAAGGTTAAAAGGTGGAGTCCAAACTATTACTTGTAAAAACAATTGACAATTGTTGATTCTGTTAAAAAAATTAGGAATTTCAAACACATTACTGCATGTGTCATGGCTCACACATCTGTTTGTTGTTACTTACCTCTGGACACCATTACAATCACTATGACTATGACCGTGACCTGAATGTGAACCATGAGAATGACCATGACCAAAACTAGGTCGTGACCTTGACCCTCCACAGCAGATCTCTGAATGTAACACTATGCCCATCCTGGAATACACAGAAAAGTAATTTTCAATGTTGCACTAGATTAATTTAGATAGATAAATTTCATTATTATACTGCAAAGAAATTTCCTTGAATTTGATTGGATAATTTGCCGCTGATGTATATCCGTATTTACGGATCGGCCGTAGATATGAACTGTACGTGCCTTAATTTCCCCGTCTGGCCTCTCATCTTTTGTTGTCGTCCGCCATTTTGTTTTGAATTTACGTAAAAATGCTTAATTTGAAGCCGATCTTGTAAATTATAAAGCGGTATGCTTAGGGATTACTAAAATTATTACAGAAAATATTTCTGTTATGTTTTTAACGCTGAAAACAATCAGATTATTCTCAAATTTTGTAAATAAATATCAAATCGATTATCCATTCAATTTCTATAGAAGTGACGTCATGCAGGTAAATGACGTCAGACATGTAATTATTGAGGTTCTCAGAGGGGAATTAAGCCGTTCGGCATAAAATAAGCGAAATAATCGAAACATCGATGTTTTCTTATTAATTTTGTCTGAAAAAGTCTTTGCAGTTTAATAAAACAATTATTTGGTTCCTTGAAAGGGTATGTGAGGATATATTGCCGGTCTGGGTGTCATATTATCCCTCGCCTGCAGCTTGGGTAATATGACACCCAGACCGGCAATATATCCTCACATTCCCTGTCAAGAAACCAAATAACTATATAATATTCTACAAGAATGGATATTAGGACGCAAAAATTCAGTGTTCTTGAATTGGATATTTGGGCACACAATCTCCGTGATCTGCTAAAAATGATATTTGGGCAATTTCAGTGTTCTCCAGAAATGTTCAGTGATAAATCGAAGTTAATGCAACAAGCTTTGATTTAGAACCGGGTATTGTAATCTTATGCATACTTAATCCCTATACTGGATATCTGGGCACACAATTTCATTTTTTTATGAGAATGGATATTTGGACACAAACAGTGTTCTTCTGTTGAAAGAAGAGCTCAGATCACCATTCAGGTTTTATTTTAGGCAAGAGCTGGTTTGATGTAGAACAATGTATCGTCAGCAAGCTTCTCAGATGACACTGACTCTGGGAGAACTGATAAACAAAGTGGTCATGTTCTGGCTTCTCCAGGGTAGATTTTCTTTAATATAAATGTTGACTGTTGCAGAAAATGTCTATCGATTTTTGTAATTATGTTATGTAACATGTTTCCATGTTAGTTTGATAGAACTTCTGATAAACCTTTATCAGAGACACATTTTTCTGACTAGTTACTTCTATTATACTGAAACAATGTAGATGCTATCATACAAGGTGAGAAATAATCCTGCCATGGTATTTGATATAGGTTAACCTTTTATTCAATATAAACAGGTATCGCATGTGCACACTGTATAGATCTAGATCAGCCGGCACATCTGCAACATCTGCTCATCAGCTGCACTCTTTGTTTCTCGGTCAAGAAATAACCTCATGACTCAAAAAGCAAACAGTGTAGATCATGATCAGATGGCACATATGTAACTGCTGATCTGGATCAACACTGTTTGCCCCTGGTTACATGCCATAGAGTAAAGGGTTAAGGTAGGATGAACGTGAAACTAATGCTGAAGTTTCAGGCATTAAATTTATATCGCATAACCCTGAACTGTTTGATTCTTCTTAAAATAAATATTCTTGCATTTCTTGCAAGTTTTAAAAAACATTCAACAAGTTGTTTTTTTTTTATTTTACTACTTGAACTGTTATATGAAGGTCCAGATATTACTTAGAAATAATACCAGGCCCCAAAATCTCGAAATATTGAGTTGAATTTAAAATTCAACTTAAAGTGGTAATTTTAAACAAATTACTTGATTAATTTAAGTTTTAAGAATTATTTTTGTTTCTTTTCAATACAGTTTTCAAAATGTGTTATCAAGGGAATGGCTTAGATTGAGACTTGGAAGAAAGAGTCTTCCAAACATCTAGAACTTCTCCCTCTGCTGAGCCAATGGAGAATAAATATGTTGAGATGAAAACTGAGTTTGAGTATAAGAATGTTTGAGATATTGGGGCTAGATGAATCTTGATTTGGAGCATGAAACTCTTCGTGAAATAGGCCCAGATGAATCTTGAGTTTGATCATAAGATTATCTGTGATATTTAGGCCAGATGAATCTTGAGTCTTAGCATAAGATTATCTGTGATATTTAGGCCAGATGAATCTTGAGTCTGATCATAAGATTATCTGTGATATTTAGGCCAGATGAATCTTGAGTCTTAACATAAGATTATCTGTGATATTTAGGCCAGATGAATCTTGAGTCTGATCATAAGATTATCTGTGATATTTAGGCCAGATGAATCTTGAGTCTTAACATAAGATTATCTGTGATATTTAGGCCGGATGAATCTTGAGTCTGATCATAAGATTATCTGTGATATTTAGGCCAGATGAATCTTGAGTCTGATCATAAGATTATCTGTGATATTTAGGCCAGATGAATCTTGAGTCTTAGCATAAGATTATCTGTGATATTTAGGCCGGATGAATCTTGAGTCTGATCATAAGATTATCTGTGATATTTAGGCCAGATGAATCTTGAGTCTTAGCATAAGATTATCTGTGATATTTAGGCCAGATGAATCATAAGATTATCTGTGAGTCTTAGCATCATAAGATTATCTGTGATATTTAGGCCAGATGAATCTGAGTCTGATCATAAGATTATCTGTGATATTTAGGCCAGATAAATCTTGAGTCTGATCATAAGATTATCTGTGATATTTAGGCCAGATGAATCTTGAGTCAGCATAAGATTATCTGTGATATTTAGGCCAGATAAATCTTGAGTCTGATCATAAGATTATCTGTGATATTTAGGCCAGATAATCTTGAGTCTGATCATAAGATTATCTGTGATATTTAGGCCAGATGAATCTTGAGTCTTAGCATAAGATTATCTGTGATATTTAGGCCGGATGAATCTTGAGTCTGATCATAAGATTATCTGTGATATTTAGGCCATATGAATCTTGAGTCTGATCATAAGATTATCTGTGATAGTTAGGCCAGATGAATCTTCAGTCTAATCATAAGATTATCTGTGATATTTAGGCCGGATAAATCTTGAGTCTGATCATAAGATTATCTGTGATATTTAGGCAAGATAAATCTTGAGTCTGATCATAAGATTATCTGTGATATTTAGGTCAGATAAATCTTGAGTATCATAAGATTATCTGTGATATCAGATTATCTGTGATATTTAGGCCATAAGATTATCTGTGAAGATAAATCTTGAGTCTGATCATAAGATTATCTGTGATATTTAGAGATAAATCTTGAGTCTGATCATAAGATTATCTGTGATATTTAGGTCAGATAAATCTTGAGTCTGATCATAAGATTATCTGTGATATTTAGTCAGATAAATCTTGAGTCTGAGCATAAGATTATCTGTGATATTTAGGCCAGATGAATCTTGAGTCTGATCATAAGATTATCTGTGATATTTAGGCCAGATAAATGTCTAGTCATAAGATTATCTGTGATATTTAGGCCAGATGAATCTTGAGTCTTAGCATAAGATTATCTGTGATATTTAGGCCAGATAAATCTTGAGTCTGAGCATAAGATTATCTGTGATATTTAGGTCAGATAAATCTTGAGTCTGATCATAAGATTATCTGTGATATTTAGGCCAGATAAATCTTGAGTCTGAGCATAAGATTATCTGTGATATTTAGGCCAGATGAATCTTGAGTCTGAGCATAAGATTATCTGTGATATTTAGGCCGGATAAATCTTGAGTCTGATCATAAGATTATCTGTGATATTTAGGCCAGATGAATCTTGAGTCTTAGCATAAGATTATCTGTGATATTTAGGCCGGATAAATCTTGAGTCTGATCATAAGATTATCTGTGATATTTAGGTCAGATGAAATCTTGAGTCTGATCATAAGATTATCTGTGATATTTAGGCAAGATAAATCTTAAGTCTGATCATAAGATTATCTGTGATATTTAGGCCAGATAAATCTTGAGTCTGAGCATAAGATTATCTGTGATATTTAGGCCGGATAAATCTTGAGTCTGATCATAAGATTATCTGTGATATTTAGGTCAGATAAATCTTAAGTCTGATCATAAGATTATCTGTGATATTTAGGTCAGATAAATCTTGAGTCTGAGCATAAGATTATCTGTGATATTTAGGTCAGATAAATCTTTAGTCTGATCATAAGATTATCTGTGATATTTAGGTCAGATAAATCTTAAGTCTGAGTCATAAGATTATCTGTGATATTTAGGTCAGATAAATCTTGAGTCTGAGCATAAGATTATCTGTGATATTTAGGTCAGATAAATCTTGAGTCTGAGCATAAGATTATCTGTGATATTTAGGTCAGATAAATCTTTAGTCTGATCATAAGATTATCTGTGATATTTAGGTCAGATTAATCTTGAGTCTGATCATAAGATTATCTGTGATATTTAGGCAAGATAAATCTTAAGTCTGAGCATAAGATTATCTGTGATATTTAGGTCAGATAAATCTTGAGTCTGAGCATAAGATTATCTGTGATAGTTAGGTCAGATAAATCTTGAGTCTGATCATAAGATTATCTGTGATATTTAGGCCAGATAAATCTTGAGTCTGATCATAAGATTATCTGTGATATTTAGGCCGGATAAATCTTGAGTCTGAGCATAAGATTATCTGTGATAGTTAGGTCAGATAAATCTTTAGTCTGATCATAAGATTATCTGTGATATTTAGGCCGTATAAATCTTGAGTCTGATCATAAGATTATCTGTGATATTTAGGCGGGATAAATCTTGAGTCTGAGCATAAGATTATCTGTGATATTTAGGTCAGATAAATCTTGAGTCTGATCATAAGATTATCTGTGATATTTAGGTCAGATAAATCTTGAGTCTGATCATAAGATTATCTGTGATATTAGGTCAGATGAATCTTGAGTCTTAGCATAAGATTATCTGTGATATTTAGGCCGGATAAATCTTGAGTCTGATCATAAGATTATCTGTGATATTTAGGCAAGATAAATCTTGAGTCTGAGCATAAGATTATCTGTGATATTTAGGTCAGATAAATCTTGAGTCTGAGCATAAGATTATCTGTGATAGTTAGGTCAGATAAATCTTGAGTCTGATCATAAGATTTTCTGTGATATATGGGCCAGATGAATCTTGAGTCTTAGCATAAGATTATCTGTGATATTTAGGTCAGATAAATCTTTAGTCTGGTCATAAGATTATCTGTGATATTTAGGTCAGATAAATCTTGAGTCTGAGCATAAGATTATCTGTGATATTTAGGTCAGATAAATCTTAAGTCTGAGCATAAGATTATCTGTGATATTTAGGTCAGATAAATCTTAAGTCTGAGCATAAGATTATCTGTGATATTTAGGTCAGATAAATCTTGAGTCTGAGCATAAGATTATCTGTGATAGTTAGGTCAGATAAATCTTGAGTCTGAGCATAAGATTATCTGTGATAGTTAGGTCAGATTAAATCTTTAGTCTGATCATAAGATTATCTGTGATATTTAGGCAAGATTAAATCTTGAGTCTGATCATAAGATTATCTGTGATATTTAGGCAAGATAAATCTTGAGTCTGAGCATAAGATTATCTGTGATATTTAGGTCAGATAAATCTTTAGTCTGATCATAAGATTATCTGTGATATTTAGGTCAGATGAATCTTGAGTCTGATCATAAGATTATCTGTTATATTTAGGCCATATGAATCTTGCGTCTGATCATAAGATTATCTGTGATAGTTAGGCCAGATGAATCTTCAGTCTGATCATAAGATTATCTGTGATATTTAGGTCAGATAAATCTTGAGTCTGATCATAAGATTATCTGTGATATTTAGGCAACTTGAAGATAAATCTTGAGTCTGAGCATAAGATTATCTGTGATATTAAGGTCAGATAAATCTTGAGTCTGAGCATAAGATTATCTGTGATAGTTAGGTCACATAAATCTTTAGTCTGATCATAAGATTATCTGTGATATTTAGGCCGTATAAATCTTGAGTCTGATCATAAGATTATCTGTGATATTTAGGCCGGATAAATCTTGAGTCTGAGCATAAGATTATCTGTGATATTTAGGTCAGATAAATCTTGAGTCTGAGCATAAGATTGTCTGTGATAGTTAGGTCAGATAAATCTTGAGTCTGATCATAAGATTATCTGTGATAGTTAGGCCAGATGAATCTTTAGTCTGAGCATAAAATTTTCTGTGATATTGATGAAACTGTAAAATCTTTCTTGCTCTTCATCTGCAAACCTTATTTTGTTGCCTACATAAAATTGAGTTTACTAGCAAGCTGACATTTTCCTGTGTTAATCAAAAAGACATTTAACCAGGCAGTAAAATAACAGTAAACTATTCCCAGCTTCAATCTGCTTGTTTCTTTTCCAAGTTAACCCGCCATTTTCATTGGTATCAGTAGTACACATATTGATTTCACAACAAAATATATATGGTATGATTTGGGTTGCCATCCTTGAAGACATTCATTGGTAATTTTTGTAGAAATTGAAATCCTGTGATAAAATGTATCAGCTAATTGCTGTCTTGTTGGAATGGGAGAACTGCGAATTGTGACAATTTTTATAAAAAACACTAGACCTCAGATGATTTATATATTTCTACAAAAATGGACAATTTGGTAATTATATTTTGGAATAATTGTAATGACACTTAAGCGCCTGTAAACCTTAAACTGACCGCTCAATTGGCGCAAAGACTAGCACCTTTTTAGTAGTATGGCTTTTGAAATCCCTTGGAACTGCTGTAGCCAAGTTCATTATACTCTGACAATGCAGCCTTGGTTATTTTCTCAAATGTCCATGTCTGTATAAAGTCAATGCCTCTGTTTGTGCTGATGTTGCCAATATTGAGATATATGAGAACTACAACAAATTTGAAGATTTGATCAGGTAATGTGGCCTACTAGGAGTGTTAAGTGATAAATCTAAGTTTAATGCAACATTAGCATTGATTTGGAACTGGGTATTGAATACTTAATTCCCAAACTTGGCTGCCACCGGTGTTATTCATTTTCTCTCATACAAATAAAATGCTATTTTTACATTTCAAAACCCTTAAAAAATTGGGATAAAACCTGAATGCTGAATATCAGAAATTGTTTCAGTTAAAACAGCCAAAAACAGGAAGTAACTGGTGAGACTATCTTCAAACATAATTTGCATTTTATTTGTTATCAGTAGAGGACACTTATCTTGTATGTTGAAGTTGAACAAATTAATGATAGGTTGTAACATATGCATATTTCCCCATGAAAGAACAGGAAGTTGTGTTCACTAAATTTCATTTAAAGTAAAGTTTCACATAGAGAGTATGAATAAGACAAATATTGAATTTCATGTTTTAATTCTTCAATCCACTTAAATATTATAATAAACAAGAGTCAAACTGAAAACCACATAACTTAAATGAAACAGTGTATTCATGTCATTTTCACAGTTTTATACAATCATCAACATCTTAGTTTTTAAGCTTCCTTAATTTAAGATATTGTATTTAGAAACGAATTAACAACGTGAGAAAATCAAAGCTGTTATTCGACATAATGGCCGGAAAGTCATTACAAGAAGAACGCATTTTGTTTCCTTAATTAAGCTGAAGGATTCACAATTATAAAATCTGTCACTTGACTTGTGGTTACTTGTGTTTGTTAAATTTCCATCATAGTGTTACCTATCACCTTAGACTTGCTTAACATAATTATGCAAGAAAGAAACCTTCCATAAATGACAAATAACAAATAAATAAAGGACCATCTTTCATTTGAGTAATTGTTCTAAATAAATATAATCTTTAACAGTCATAGTTAAACAACAATCAGATATAAATCGTCTCCTGAAAACCGCTACGATATCAGGATCTGACGACAAGTCACTAAAACATGCTTTTACATGTAACAACAACCCTACAAACCTATCAGATTGTTGCCTACAAAATTGCAAAAGTACATGATGAACGTTGTATTGTACGAGGGTTGTTTAATAAGTTCGCGGACAGCGGTGTTTATTTTATTATTGTTCATCCAAAGTTAATGAAATTTTCAGGTATTGCGGAATCATGTTTAATAAAATGGTAATTACAAATTTTAACTTTGTTTTTTTCGAAATGCCCATTTTATTGAGGAATAACGCTACCATGGTAACGTTCTACGGAGCAGTCCGTAAAATTGGCATAACTCTTGTTTTTAATGCTTTAAAATGGTAACTTTGAGACGTCGAAATTACGCGGGAACGCGTAACGTCAATACTCAATATGTCAACGTCATTTCCGTTAATTTTCATTGACATCCGTTGTTTTCGCTCGTCGGTACAGCAATTTATCGCATAGTGATAGAGAAAACCATGACGTCAAATTTAAACGTTGAAACCAGGGCAAATATCAAGTTTTGCGTTAACCTAGGTCATACACCCACGGAAACGTTACGATTACTTGAGAAGTCGAACTCAGCAAAGTGTTGTCGCACTATTGTCTTCAAATGGCATGAGAGATATCGCAACGGACACGAAAGTATTAACGACAACGCTAGATCAGGAAGGCCGAGATCGGCGCTATATTCTGACGTTGACATTATAGCGTTATTTTCGACGTCGTGCTCCGTAAATCGTTAATGTACCTTTTGTTTTATGTAGTTATTTGTTTATTGTTAATGTAAAACTATTACCAGTTGTTGTATTGTATTCGACTTGAATTACAGATCATGCACATATAAATTTTATACATGTATTTTGTCTTTTTCTGTTTTTACGACCGCTGTCCGCGAATTTATCAAACAACCCTCGTATATATTGTAACCCAGGTAAAACATATATTACTGAAGATTGGTGTATTATATTTACACTGAAATTACATATTCAGGTCACTTTTGACCTTTGCTGATAGTGTTATGAACTGATTGTTCTACAAATAGATAACAGGGAAAACCACTATAGCTAATATACAGTATTTACGCGCCGTCATCAGATCTAACATTTTGTTAGATCTGACTTTAGTGAGATTGAGTACAACAACCACCTATGAATGATCAAAGATTGGAAAAGGTCAATTTTTAGCATTATTAATTTGGCAGCTGTGGTTGCTAAAGGGACTTCTGTTATAAGGTGAATACTTACAATATCTGAAGATTACCATAGTATTGCATTGTTTACATTGATGTCAATCTAAATATAGCCAACAAATTTCTGGTTATAAGGAGTATACTTAGGTCTGCAAACAAATGGAGTACTTATGGCTATAAATGAAATTATTTCCGTTTCGAATAATACGAACTTGACGGTAATTGTCAGTGTGGAGGGAAAAGGTGCGTGTATCTCGTGCGATTAGGCTATTTAAGTGTTGGTTTTATCTGTGTACACCATTCGAGGCGTTTCTATTCAGCGGTAAACATGTCGGCACCCGCCCACCCGCCCTATAGGTTGTTAATATTGGTTTTGGATGGTTGTCGAGGTTTAACAGAACTTTCAGAGAATAAATTGAAAAATGGGTGTAAATAAAGTGTTGATTTTTGTTTCAGGTGTTTCGAGTTTTGGTGTTTTCTCTTAGTCATAAACAATATATTTATTTATCATGTAAGAAATATGGATATTTTAAGGCCATTCACTAGTTTCAGGTTCGAGTGGTACTATTAGATGAAGCTTTATCCAGATGTGTTGAAAGTATTCCGTTCGTCCGCCGGACAGCTAAACAGCCAGAGCTACGGATGTCAGCTTTTCATTCGGACGGTTCGCACACTACAGGCCCACTGATTCTACCTCTGTTCGGACAGTTTTTGAGCAACTTGCACTTGGACTTTACAGACATTTGAAAATTTTAATGTATATTACCGCTGAATACAACGACCTATTCCTAGTTTTTGTTTGTGTTTTTTACGTATAATGAGATAAGGAAATAATTGATTTACTCACGTTAAAGTGAGTAAAGATTTTTTTATCCTGCGATTCATCACAGGTGTTCCCATATAATGTCCTGTTTGTAAATCAGGGATATATAGAATTTATATCTTTATTCTTTATCAATATGGAAAAACCATAAACATACTTCACATAAACCGTTGGATAATGAATGTTGTTCTATTTTAATGCTTTTACATTGAAAGCAGTGGGTGGCACTACATTAAAAACTACTTAAATGTTGACAGATTTTCTTTCTAGGTCTGATTCCAAGATCTGGACCCTGTGAACATACGGTGGATATGGTAACTTACACAATATTGAAGACGACACCCAGCACAGCTGTTATTAACATTTCATCAGGTTTCACTTCCTTGTAATGTTCCTGTACAATTCTTTCGACGGCCACGTAGATGAGCACTCCCGTCACCCCCCAGATGATGAACACGCTGATCAATGCACCGAGAACCTCTGAAAAAAAAAGATTTTTATGCACTAATAAATGATATTATTTTATGCAGTTTTTGTCGTCAAGCCAAGTTGGTGCTAACTAAACAAAATCAGCACAAAAATAATTTTTTTTTTTCGATTTAAATAAAGGGGTAATCAGTCTTTACAAAAGTTAATGCAGTGAAACATCAATATCGGGGAAACAATACTAGACAAATAGGAGTAAGTAGCCAATAGTGACAACTCTAGCTTGTAATAAACTTGTGTAATATAAGAAAATATGTAATTGCTGTTTTACATTGCTAAAATGGGTGGCATTAAGTCATAAGCAAATTGCATTTTTAAGATAGTATTTATGATAACCTTTACTTGCATCAGTGTTATTGCATCAGGATGTATTATGTCATAAAGTCATACATAGATTGCATTTTAAAGGTGGAATTTCAAATAACCTTTACTTAAATCTGTTGTATAATGTCATAGTCATACACAAATTGCATTATGAAGATGAAATTTCTAATAATCTGTACTTGGATCAGTAGTACTGTGGTATCATTTTATTTAGCGATGGCTTAATTTTCGCGTATTTCTTGCCAGTGTGCGAATTTAAAAACTAAGCTTAAATTTAACCAAAAAGTTCCACATACGTATCCAAAACGCGCTATGTCCGAATGGACCTACACTTTGTATATAGTTGCCCATATCGCTATTTGATATAAAATTTGAAGTAGAGCTATCGAAATATTATGTTAATAAAGAAAATAAAACTAGTTATAACTGTCGAATTTCTTCTGGAATATATTTAATGTTACTTCAAAACTTGAACGACAATTTAATCCGCACATTTAGGTCAGGTCACGTTTTACCATCTCATTTTTAATTTATCAACAATTTTTTTAGTAACTGTTTCGCAATTAATTGACCATAAAACGGGTACGAAATTTAACATGCCAATTATGATGTGAATGGTCCAGATAGATGGATCAAACGGGTCCCGTGTCAATAAGCGGCGCTGAATAAGCAGCGGTCCGATAATTGACTAACATTTAAGGAAGTGGTAATTGACAGGGGGCCAACTGACACTTATTAGCATCGCATGTTCAAATGATAACGGGTCGATAACATATCGATAATAATATTTTTTTGTTTGCAAAATAGGATTTACGTCCGCATGAAACAGTTGTTTTCGGCGATTGTGCGAAATTTCGTGCCAGCGAAATTAAATGATACCACAGTATTGCATTGGCATGTATAGTTTTATAAAGTCATACTTGAATGGCATTTTATAGAATGAGTTTTTATTAATTACTTGAAAAAGTATTATTGCATGGATGAATTTATAAAGTTATACACAAATTGCATTTTAAACATGAGATTTTCTTAGACTAATAACTTTTACATGGATCAGTTTTATAGCCCATCTGATACCACAGTTATCACCGTGAAAGTGTCAGATACCACTGATATAGTCAAGTGATAGCTCAATCGATAGCTCAAAATCTTATCTGCGAGACAACATGCTGCATCTCATTCATGTGTCACCACCTAACCCTTTATTTCTATTTTCCAGACATTTAAGAGACAATTGAAGCCCATTTTTAAGAAAAAAAAATTATTACAGTGCTGCTGTTTCTTCATTCTTTATTGTCAAAATAACAAAGTGGCTCCAAAACAGTTATTCAATATTTGAGAAAATATCTAGATCTCCCTAAGTTATTACTTAAAAATCACATGTTTTTTGCAATATCATAAAAATTAATGACTGTTAATTAGATTAATGGATTTACATAATTTTCCATTACAGTCTTCCAGTGATAACCCGAATTTAACAATTAAGTTTCACCCATAATGTAACAGAGCGTTGAGATTCAGGATTTTAATGATCTATTCCTGATAGGCATATTTCACTTTTTTTACAGAAGAAAGACTGTAATGTTAAATAACATGTTTTACCGTTATTAAATCATGTTTTTAACCATGTTCTGAGTTTCATTAAATCATAGAAAATCTGTAACGGATAAAAGTGACCGGTATATGCTTTATTCAAACAAACACTCATCAACAAACATCTTAAAATTTTTTATGCAGATTTAGGTTATGAGTTTTAAAATCATGAAAAACACATACAAATATTTACGTTACGGGTGAACAACAAGAAATCAGTGTTTTTGGGAGCTCAAAATTTCTGCAAGTTCTAATACTTTAAGGTCTGTTCGGAAAACAGGGTTGTTGTGGAAAAGATATGGAGTAAAAGGCTACATTTGTAGATCATTTTTGTACATCATACTACATTCTGTATGCATCAACAGCAGCATATCTATTTGTTACATCATTGTGCAAAAATGGCATCAAAAGATGCATGTTACAATTACAACAATACCTTCACCTTTACTATGAATTATTTTTCATATGTTATCACTCATGACTTTGTTGCATGAATTTGTCACAGATGTTGAATGTAAGCAAAGATACCGGATTAATCATATTGTGTGGTAAAATTTGATGTGGTGATTGTTGCTTGTGAGGTATGCCACTTAAGGTGACAGTAGGCCACATTTTCTTCAAACTAAATGAGAGGGGTTTTACATACAATGAAACAATCTTCCACTTTTTGTGCTGTATTTTCCTTGTCATTGTGATATCAAAACTGATTTCAAAACATAAATCTCCTAATTAGGCTCAGAAAAGACTTACAGGCAACTTTAAATGAATGAATCAATTAATAGCACAGCTTGCTGCAGATCAGCCCAGACTTAAAAAATAAAGACTCAAGGTCTGAAATTTAACTCTTTAGAGTCTTTACTATATGTATTTGCATTTAATTCTCTACTCCTGATTATATCACAAACATATTACCTGTAGTGAATCTTACAACTTGTGATCATCTTCTAGGAAAGACATACAACATTTCAGTTCCAGAACTAATGTTTTACAAAATTCTTTTATATTTATGGAATGGACATTAAATTTTGAAACTCAACTCCTTTACCTACTGTATAGCGCTTAATATTGGCGGTGTCAAATTTTGGCGTATTTTAAAGTGTTTTATATTGGCGGGGTCATATATTGGCGCTTACAAGCCAGACCGCCAAAATAAAACCCTTGATGAAAAATGGCGGACATTGAACAATGCAAGAGAAATATAAACGTCACAGTTATTCCATTGTTAAATTTTAAGTGTGAAAACATTATCGCAGCTACCTAATACAGTACTTGATTGCTTTGTTTGAAATTTCCAATAATATTCCTTTTGTTGACGAATTATTAGTTTACCTACTTGATCGATTTAATATTATTTAATTATTTTTAAGCGGGTTTCTATGAGATATTGAAAAAACTCGATTTAATTTACTACATGAACGAAAGCTATAACTTTAACTTCTTTTTCAAATGCCGCTGAAAGGAATGGACTACAAGCGCCAAATAACACTCCTTCTGGCTATGTTTAAAGAAAATACTAGAAAATAACACATTCATGTACTCTTGTTTCATGTTGTTTAAGTTTTTATTCAGGTTTTAAAGAATATACATAATTTAGAAACATGCAACAATCTTTCTTCATCAAGGGAGGAAACTGTGACAAAATATCTAATTGTATATCATGTTTATCTACCTTCCAGATATTAAATTGGCGGTGTTTTAAATTGACGGGGATTTTTATTGGCGGTGTTTTATATTGGCGCAACTGACCCTGACCGCCAATATCGCCAAAATTAAACCCCCGCCAATATTAGTACTTATACAGTATTCCATCTTCAAACAATATTGTTCTATTAAAAAAGAAATCTTATCTTTTACAAAATGATCTTTTTTAAGCTGCATTTTCTCAGTTCATGGTGGAATAGTTACATGCCTCAACATTCTACATTTTGTTAACATTCTAATTATTACTACATGTATTTTATCTATATAACTGAACTGGAGAACTTTTTATGATCTGTTATGATTGAACTGTTCTGCACTTGTAACGCTTAAATACTTTGGTTTTTTATATATTATCACTCAATCGTACGTGCCTGTGTAAGAATACCACATCACATATACTTTTTTTCACAGGTCTTTACAGTTTTATATTATAAATTTTGATACTTTCAACACCTACTATAATTGTCTGTCTGCTGCAGTTTTTAAATATTTTCTGTAATGGTGTTTGTGTGAGTGTCTGTGTGTGTGCATGTGTGCCTAGATGTGTTATTACTTTCATTGTTTCTTGTTATAGAAGACCCAATTGAAAAAAAAAAGTTTACATTTTTTTATCAGTACGTACCCTTAATTGGAAGTTTTCTTTAAATAAAGATTTGATTATTATTTTTTTTATTCCATTCATCACATGGGCCACCAGTGCAGATCCAGATCAGCAGGCACATACCTGTGCTGCCTGATCAGGATCTTCACTGCTAGCTTTTAGATTCATTAGGATATTTCAGACCAGGAAGCAAATACTGTAGATACTGATCAGACAGACACACAATAAACGTTTAATCACATGGGTGACCAGTTCTTACATCAGTCAACAGAAAATAAATTCCTAGATTCTCATCCCCGCCCGCCCCTAGAAAATCACCCAGCCCGAAGGTTTTTTATTTAAAAAAAAAATAAAATAAACATTACGAGTACGAATTGGTAGAGTACATGTACAAAAATGCAGTATGAAAGATTTTAAAGTGCTAAATTGGCAATTCATAGTCGGCTAGAGGCTAATTTATCTTTGCACTACACATGTGTCGTTAGAAACTGTAAGAATGATAAATAAAAAATAAAACCTGCCCACCTGCCCCATTTTTTCCCAAAATTAGGATGAGAATCTAGGAATTAATTTTCTATTGCCTAATATATATCTATATGCTGTTGTTGGACAGTTTGAGCCCTATTTTTACCTGCTACTGCAGGTGACATAAAAAGTGCAGCACACTTGTGTACTCAGACTCCACATCCTTTAGGATCATCGATAAGGGGCCAAAACTTAAGCACAAACACACTAAAAAGTACATCACACAAGAATAATCCTTTAGGATGGAGTGGGGAACATAACTCCAGCTGGCAGCAAGATTTTTTACGTTTGCTTCATGGGAATTTGTCATTATCCCATGGATATAAGTTTACATCTGGTTCAGGGGGCACATTCTGTGCCATCTGATCAGGATCTAAACTGTTTGCTTTTTGATTCATTTAAAGAAGGTTATTTCTGTCCAAGAAGCAAATTAAGATCAAAGGGCAAGAATGTGCCAGCTAATCTGGATCTACAATGGTTGCACATATGACAAAACCTTTATAAAGGTAGTTGAATTATGCAGGACATCAAGCTAATTAGTTGGCAGTGTGGACGGGACAAGTTTCAGTATCGTTTATCTTTGTGTATTTTATAACATAAACAAAAAAGAAAGCAATGTCAATAAAATTGATCTCTACATCTCTTATTTATAAACTTGGTAAATAAACTTCAATATTATCTGGCAATATAAATATTATCTGTAAATATAAATATCAGGCAAAAGATGAAAGATAATGGCCACAGCTTGCAGCGATCAGTAAACATCATCATTCACTATTTTTATTATAATAAAACTTTATTAAGGTTTTTCCCCTACCAGACCTACTTTAGTGGCTTACTATGTTAATACTAATTACTTTACATTTGTTACAAGTGTTTCTTCTATTGAATACTTTATACCTTCTCACTTAAGGTATTTCAATTCCACACACTGAGAATGGCTAATTTAGCTTAATTTCTAATTAATATAGTTTGTAGGGAAAACACTTGGTTTAGTGAAGAAATGTTTTCAACTGTGGCTGTATTTATGTTTGCATGCCCATTCCAAACAAAAAATTGTTTGCATTATTATAAACTCTAAAATTTATGTATAATACATGTATATCTAGTAAAACCAATACCTGTTCTGGGTAAATGCTTATCTTAAATTTCAAAAGGCAATTTATTTTTCATTCTTACCAAATTTGCTAAAGACTGGATAAGTATTACTTAAGTAAATAGAGCAGATAACTTGGTAGGCACTGCATGCCAAATGGGGCCTCAAAAACACGTCCTGCAAGATTGGTGTACAAACAGTACCAGCAATCATATACTACAAATTTCGAGTTCAGTTAGATTTTCAAGGCTTGCAACCAAAACATCAAATGCTTGGAGCGGCAACTGATATAAATTTTCGTTGTGAATAAGTGGGAAAGTTTAATTGACAGAACGCTGTTCATAGTTTACTTCAAGCCACACCTTTTGTTATTTCTTCAGTTCTACATGTACAAAATTTGCAGCTCAACAACGGCAAGGGGAATGAACAGCGACAAAAAATTGGTTGACAGCAAAACTTATATGAAAGCTGAATGCAGCGCCTTCTAATCGGCGTCTTTTGAAGTGTTGCAATGAAACAGGTGTTTACGGAGGTCGCTCGCTGCGTCAATATCTAACTGAAATCAAAATCTGTAGTCTAACCTGTGCTTAGGATCACCTTTCAAGAACAAATTCACCTATAAACAAAGACCACCTGTTCAAAGACAACTTTTGTTTTTCCCCCAATTGGTCTTTGAAAACAGGTTATCTAGTCACATTTCTTTACTTGGGGATCACATGCTTTCAAAAAATCTATCTTTATTGTGGGTTGGAAAAATATTTCCTTACTTTTTTTATTACTAAATAACTAGTAGCCAAACTTATTATTATGTAATATAAAGTTTCATTAAATGACATAATTGTTATTTCCTGATGAGAAAAACTAGCATTCTACAGCATTTTAATTGAACCAGTGACATTTTAATTGCAATCACAGTATCAATTTTCCAAAAATCTTTTTTTTTCAAACCACAATAAAAACACAAAATAAATTTGTTATTTTATAAAAATCTGCTCCAGTGTTGCAAGTAATTTCAACCTGTGATATTTATGTTGGGCTGAATTTGAAATCATATTACAAGGACAAATTAACCTGATCCTTCCGACCTCAAAAACATAATTTCACAATCGACACTAAATTTTCTTCTGTCACACTGACTTCAGCAACATCATAATCATTGGTAACTCTGGATGCACTTTTATTTGTGAGAATGAAGTTTTGTGGTTTCTGATTCTAAACCATTTAAGTGGGTTCTAAAATTCATTGTTTTCAACTCTCTACAATAAGATTCAGTTGATTTCTATTTCTCATAGTGGTTTGAAATTCATGGATTGATTTGCTACATTATCCAGGCAAATAAGTACTTGATGAAAAATAGAGAACAGAAATTACACAACTTGCTTAGTATAATTGTATTCATACAAATCATTACTGATTATTACAGTAGCCAAGTCAATGGCAGACAGATTTTGTGCCGCATTTTCGAAGCGATACAAAAGGATTGCTCTGTCCGTTCGTCATTCTGTCACAAATATTTAAAGGTACCTTTTACTTTGCCTTTTCTTGACATTTACTGATCAAACTTTAAAGTTATATTGCTTATGACAACAGCCTCATGATGATGCCAATATCTTTAGATAAAAATTACATTTGATGGAGTTATGCCCCTTTTTATACTTGGATTTTGTCTTGAAAACTTAACGCTGTCTATAATTGCCATTTCTTTTTATTTCTTCATTAACTTTAAATTATATTGCTTATATCCACAGGGTTATGATGATACTAAAATCTTTAGATCAAGGTCATGTTTGACGGAATTATGCCACATTTCACACTTCGATTTTTTTCTGACAAATACCTGAGGGTGACACAAATGTTCACGTGAACACCCATTAAGTTTATTTAACCAGACATTAGGACGAGGGTTCCAGCCCCATGCAGGGCTTTTAAATTAATAACTTCATGTTAAGTCTGCTTTTGTAATATTTTAAAATAATTGTTTAGTTTTTATGATTATTTTCATGATAGGCTGAAGGCATGAACGTTGCCCATTAAGAATCTGCATGCTTAGTTAACAAAGTGACTCAACTCTCTAAAAGCATGGGTTAGTCCATTTACAGGTGTGTTTTACAGAAATTCATTAATTTATTAACTGTATTCCTTTTCTAAAAAATAGTGGGTAGTGTTATACTGCTATCACAGCAATTTTTAATTCCAAGACACCAAAGTGTATGGAAGACAATTATGTTTTCTGCTTATAAAATAACAACATTTCCACCTCTATGATATTCAGAGGTCATGTTAAACTCATGTATGATCGTAATCTACAATGTCAGTCGCAAGAACAAATTATTTGAATGAGTCAACTCCATTGGTCTCTTTGGAAAATAAATACAATAAACAAGAGCTTTCACTAACCATCAACTATGTGGCCAGGGAAACTGATACTGAAGAAGATAAAGGTAACGGAAGAATGAACAGAAATGAATGCCAAAGTTACAGACATTCACACCACTTACATTATAAAATACAGGTAGTTAAAATGATTTGACCATGATATCTGACATGCAAGTTTTCATCAGAAAGCCAGATCATGCATAGACAAATATAATATAACTAGATGGAGATCTGCCCAAGCATGGGATTAAAGAATTAAGCTTTTTACATTAGAAAGTGACAGACATGCCTGTAGTGAAATTGCAGGAGAACCCTGCTTAAAAACCACCACAATATAATTAGACCTAAAATCCCCAACACACTTATCTGAGCATGTTTCGGAAGAACTTGATAGTGTTAATATGTGACTTTAAACATCAATATTGAGCGCAGCCCTCCAAAACCACTTTTGCCAGTCCTATTGGTGGTCCTAATAATAAGGCTTTACTGTATTGCTATTGGTCCACCAGTTATACAATGCATAATTATACATTTTGTTGAAGTTTACATACAGGGGGCACTAACATTGCAAATGGAGAAAACTGGCTATAATTTCAAAAATGAATTTTAGGGAAAATACTAATTGCCACCTAGATTTTAGTGAAGAAATGTATTTATCTAATAGTACATGTATACTACTGTTTGCAAGCTCAGTGTAGTCTAATTCATGTTCTTAATACCAAGCTCATACTTAAACAAAAGAAAAACCATTTGCATGAGAACTCTTAAAGCCTAGTTGGCAATGATCATTTTCACCAAAAATTCATTTTTAAATTTTAGCCAGTTTTTGCTTTTTGCAATGTTTGTGATACCTTAATTGTTAAACAGAAAATGATCATAGTTTGTATAAAATGAAAAATAGGTATGCGCCAGCCAGGGAATTGAACATCGAGCTTCTGCACGAGAATTCTACCACTGAACTATTTAATGTAATTGACAAGATTTTTTTTAAATTTTCAATGTGTAAGTGTCAGTGTGATTGTTCTACTGCACTGCAGATTTCTTCGAAAAGAGTGCAACTAACACAGGCCTGTAATCGTTTGATTAATTTTAGCAAAATCTTTTTGTAGCAAAGTGTTTTTCCAGTACTCTTTTGGCTATTTTCTTGAAAAATAGAGCAAGGTCAAAAGCATAGTTTCTCTCTACTTCTGACATGAACCCTCTACATTTATGAAGTCAAATGAATAATCTGCTTGAATTGTGGAGGTTTTCACAAGGATGGGAGTCACAGTTTTTGTGAAAAAAAAGGTGAAACTTGAATGCTGATGTGTGGAAATCGGAGATCAAAACAAATAAACAAACAATACAGTGCATTTATGTTAATGTTATAAAAAAGCTCAGTAAAGTATACATTAAATCATTCTTCTGGATTGATTATTCATCACCTGCCTTTCTTTATCCATAATATTATAGTAAAATCAAAAATCGACAGAATTTTTTTTGAAATATAGCCTGCATTTTGCACGGTAGTAGTCATCAAATTAAAAATATCACAATACCTGCTCTATGGTATCCAAATGACATGTTGACTGTTGCAGGCCGTTTTGCAAGGTACATGGCAAGCAGACTGATCAGGAAGCTGATGAGATCGCTACCAAGGTGTAACACGTCCGTGAACAATGCCAAACTGTTGGCTATTATACCACCTGAAAAACAAGAGCTGTCACTTGAAATTGACATATGCCCCCGAAATGCAGCTTTGAAATCGAATAGGTATACATATGTAATAAATAAACATATGTAATGAAAAATATGCTTGTGGAAGACAAAGCATACTGCATGCATAAAATGTGAAAGATGAAAGGATCATATGTTTCAAGTCTGTAGTAAATATATAGTTAAATAAAGTTAAATATTACATTTTTTTTAGAAAATTCTAAGATTATTGGGGAGATTATCCTGGAAAATGATTATTAGAGTTATGGACCTTACTACATATGATGTGGGTAATATGAACAAGAGGGCCATGATGTACACCTGAGTACAACAAAGTTGTGTTGTACGAGACCCAACGTCTCGATATGGTGAACATTTACACCAAGTTATTTTAAAATCCAATAAGAAACAACAAATCTACAGCTTGGAAAAGAAAATGCTATTTTTAGTAACAGTGACCTTGAACTTTGACCTACCGGCATGGGTATTGTAAGCAACACATCCCCTTGTCATGGTGAACATTTATGTAAAGTTATTTTGAAATCACTCCATTCATTAGGAATTAACAGCCCAGACAAGAAAATTTCATTTTTAGTAACAGTGACCTTGACCTGGACCAACAGGCATGGGTATTGTACACGAAACTACACCTTGTCATGGTAAACATTTGAGCCAAGTTTTTTTAAAATCCAATGAGAAATAACAAATTTACAGCCTGGACAAGATTTTTCTATTTTTAGTAACAGTGACCTAGTTTTTGACCCCAGGTGACCCATATTCAAACTCGTCCACTTAATAACTGGGACATATGTCCTGACAAAGTTTCTTTACAATCTGACAATCAGAGTAAAAATGTGACCACTAGAGTGTTAACAAGAAATTTCTATTTTTAGTAACAGTGACCTACTTTTTGGACCCAGATGACCCATATTCTAAATTGTTCAAGAAATCATTGGGACAAACATCCTGACCAAGTTTCATGACAATTGGAGCAAAAATGTGACCTCTAGAGTGTTAACAAGAAAATTCTATTTTTAGTAACAGTGACCTAGTTTTTGGACCCAGATGACCCATCTTCAAACTCGTCCGAGAAATCATTGGGACAAACATCCTGACCAAGTGTCATGACAATCAGAACAAAAATGTGACCGCTAGAGTGTTAACAAGAAAATTCTATTTTTAGTAACAGTGACCTAGTTTTTGGACCCAGATGACCCATCTTCAAACTCGTCCGAGAAATCATTGGGACAAACATCCTGACCAAGTGTCATGACAATCAGAACAAAAATGTGACCGCTAGAGTGTTAACAAGAAAATTCTATTTTTAGTTACAGTGACCTAGTTTTTGGACCCAGATGACCCATATTCGAACTGGTCCGAGAAATCGTTGGGACAAACATCCTGACCAAGTTTCATGACAATCGGAGCAAAAATGTGACCGCTAGAGTGTTAACAAGAAAAGTCTATTTTTAGTAACAGTGACCAAGTTTTTGGACCCAGATGACCCATATTCAAACTCGTCTGAGAAATCATTGGGACAAACATCCTGACCAAGTTTCATGACAATCGGAGCAAAAATGTGACCGCTAGAGTGTTAACAAGAAAAGTCTATTTTTAGTAACAGTGACCTAGTTTTTGGACCCAGATGACCCATATTCGAACTCGTCCAAGAAATTGTTGGGACAAACATCCTGACCAAGTTTCATGACAATCGGAGCAAAAATGTGACCTCTAGAGTGTTAACAAGAAAATTCTATTTTTAGTAACAGTGACCTAGTTTTTGGACCCAGATGACCCATATTCGAACTTGAACGAGAAATCATTGGGACAAACATCCTGACCAAGTTTCATGACAATCTGAGCAAAAATGTGACCGCTATAGTGTTAACGAACTAAGTGTGGACGGACGACGGACATTCATCGATCCTAATAGCTCACCCTGAGCCAGCTCAGGTGAGCTAAAAAGTGTTGCCTTAACTTGCCAGTTTGTGTACATACACTGTATACATCTAAGGCCCTCTTAGATTTAGTCTTAACATTTTGAGAATGTGCTACAAATTTGTTGTTGTTGTTCTTGTTGTTGTTTTACTTAAAAAACAGTGAATAACATATTCAGAAAAGCCTGATTTTCAAAGTGCTATAAAGGAAGAAAGTTTATTTGTCACTATCCATAAAATGACAAAATTTACCCTATAAAATCTTCCAGAGCAAAGTTCTTAATATTGCATAACACAGATCTAAGCAGCAAACTTCATCAGGTCATTGTCCAGCAACTGTACCAATAATACTGGTAAACATCATACCTAAATATAGCTGAAGACAGGTAGAAATATTGGATTTTGACACTTGAAATTTTCACCCTGCTACTAAAATTGTTGTTTCAAATTTTATCCCTGAACAACCAGTGAATGAATTGTTCAGGAAAGAATGAATTTTAAGATGGTATAAAGGTTGTGTCAAAATCTGGTTAATAACTGTAGAAAATCAAAGGTTAAAAACAGAATTTAAAAGAAAAAAAAAATCCCCAGGGCGGGGCCCCTGGTCAATTTAACAACATGATTTTAATAATTTGTGTAGAAATCATCAATATCAATATTCATACCAAATTTCATGACAATCGGACAAAAAATGTAACCTCTATTGCGTTAACAAAATTTACCTTAGGGTTAGGGTTTAGGGTTAGGGAAAAAGGCCCATAACTCTGCCAAAAATAATCCGATCAGAAATTCCTTAAGATATGCACAACTAGGCTTGGTGACAAACACTCCCTGTGAAGTTTCAATGAAATCCCTCAAGCGGTTTTAGAGAAGAGCGAGGACAAGATTTTGCTAAAAAGGGCCATAACTCAGCCAAAAATAATCCGAGCAAAAATTCCTGACGATATGCACAACTAGGCTTGGTGACAAACACTCCTGTGAAGTTTCAAGGAAATCCCTCAAGCGGTTTTGGAGAAGAAGCGAGGACAAGATTATTTCGGACGGACGGACAGTGCGATTACTATATGCCTCCCTTCGGGGGCATAAAAAACACAATTGTTCTATTCAAATCCTTTGACCCTTTACTTCATGGGATATGGCTGTTATACCATGGCCAACATTAGATTCTGATCAACTGGCATGCCAGTGCTATCTGAACAGGATCTACACCTTTCCCTATGAGGGTCATTTCTACAGATTATTTCTGATCAAGTAGCAAACAGTGTAGATCTAGATTAGATGGCACAGATGTGAAAAAATACCCATTCTATACATAAAGAATGCGAAACAAAATAAACAAGGCAGTCGGAATGACAGCAATATCCCCCACCGCATGCAGGAATGTTGGAAAGGTTATGGATGCTTAATTGCAAATTAACAATATATCTCCAGCAGTTTGGAAGTTATGGAGCAAAAATGAAATACATGGTTAAAAATGAACCTTCAAAGACAATCAGTGACCTTTCATTCAGCGGCCAGGTTGGAACATGGGTTCTGCACATCATCTTGGAGGAATGAACATTTGACTAAAGTTCGATAAAATTTATTGCAGGGGTTCAGAAGATATGAACCGGACACAAAATACACAGTTCAAATCTTCAATGACCTTGACCTTGAGCCAGCAAGGTTGGAACATGGGTTTTGCACATCATCTTGATGGGCTGAACATTTGATAAAAATTTCATGATATTATTCTAGGGGTTCAAAACATATGAACCAGACACAAATACATAGTTCAAATCTTCGACCTTGAGCCGGCCATGTTGGAACGTGGGTTCTGCACATCGTCTTCATAGGCTGAGCATTTGACTAAAGTTTCATGAAATTCCTTCTAGCGGTTTAGAAGTTATGAACCGGACACGAAATACAATGTGTATATTTTCAAACACTACTGGTGACCTTGACCTTGAGCCAGCCAGGTTGGAACATGGGTTCTGCACGTCATCTTCATTTGACTAAAGTTTCAGGAAATTCCTTCTAGGGGTTCAGAAGATATGAACCGGACACAAAATACATGGTTCAAATCTTCAAACACCACTGGTGACCTTGACCTTGAGCCAGCCAGGTTGGAACATGGGTTCTGCACGTCTTCTTGATGGGTAGAACATTTGACTAAAGTTTCATGAAATTCCGTTTAGGGATTTAAAAGTTATGACCAGGACACGAAATGTACGGGCACGGAAGGACGGAGGGACAGACGGACGGACGAAGACCATTCCTACATCCCCCAGCCACTACGCGGCGGGGGATAATAAGAAAAAAGATACCCAAAGCAACAATGACTTGGCATGACAAATTTTGACATAACCTTGTAGACCACTGGCATGACTGGGCTACCATATTTTTTGTCAGGTAGCACAGACTTTCTTGGGGGTGTTTTGATGACTTTAACATCCACCTTGCCAGCATATCTGAATGATTAGTATTCAAACAAGAGCCAGTCAGAAGCGACTGAATGCTTGACTATTCAAATAGTCAGACATCTTTAAGCACATTTTAAACTGGGGAGTGATTCAGGAGATTATAACACCCCCAACAGACACACATGAACAAAAGTTTCTTGATCCAAGTTAAGAAATCAATTAATTGCACTTAACTTATTCTTGTAGGTATTTTTGGGAGGGTTTACACACCCAAGCCCATACACCTTGATCCCACACCCATCTACCCACTACTCCTGACACCTCAAGCCCCTCCACCAACTTAAACACTCAA
The DNA here is from genome assembly GCA_038501625.1 of Corbicula japonica. Taxonomy (NCBI): domain Eukaryota; kingdom Metazoa; phylum Mollusca; class Bivalvia; order Venerida; family Cyrenidae; genus Corbicula; species Corbicula japonica. The sequence continues at coordinate 4,178,864 of JAZAYU010000043.1, read as the reverse complement.
CACCCAATTATCCCATTTTTTGTCATTAGTATAGGACTGTACAGTACAGTGCAGTGCGGTGCAGTGCAGTGCAGTGCAGTGCAGTGCAGTGCAGTGCAGTACAGTACAGTACAGTACAGTACAGTACAGTACAGTACAGTACAGTACAGTATAGTATAGTATCGTTTGGCATGGCATGGCATAGCATAGCATAGTATAGTGTAGTATAGTATAGTATAGTAAGTATAGTAAAGCATAGCATAGCATAGCATAGCATAGCATAAAATAGTATAGTATTGAATAGCGTAGTGTAGTGTAGTGCAGAGTAGAGTAGAGTATAGTTTGGTGGGAGGAGAGGTACAACACTCAGATAACCTTGACCCTGCACCCCCTCAACCTCCATAATGGTATGGTATGGTATGGCATACAGTACAGTACAGTACAGTACAGTACAGTACAGTACAGTACAGTACAGTACAGTACAGTACAGAATAGTATAGTATAGTGTATCCCCCCACCCACCCCACAACCACTCAACACTTTCAACCAAAGTATGTAAAGTTCATCTGTATTAAACCTTTTCTATAGCATAACATAAGGAAAAAAACTTAGATGCAAACTTTAACCATAATTTCTAAGTCTTAATTTAAAAATGTCAAAGTGAAAAGGGACAAAAATTAAATTTAAAAAAGCAGGGATGAGTTATGGGCCTTTGAACATCAACCTGATGTAGGATAGAATAAAGGTGTACAAAGTTTCAAAGCTGTAATTTTAATAGTATGAAAGTTATGAGCTTTTACCAGCTTGCATGCAAACTTTAACCTTAATTTCTATGTCAAAAAAGGGTCATAATTTGTACAAAATGGAAGTTAGAGTTATGGTTCTTGGCTAACACACTTGGGTTATGATGATAAACAAGTGTTAAAAGTTTTAAAGCTGTAGTGTAAGATGTATGGCAGTTATATGTGTGTTATCTAGCTAGCACGCAAACTTTAACCTAAAATTCTAAGCCAAAAAAAGGGTCATAATTTGATCAAAATCAAGGAAAGAGTTATGGTTCTTGGCATATATAAGTCAGGATCATGATGGTGAACAAGTGTCTTAAGTTTCAAAGCTATTGTACAAGAAGAATGAAAGTAACTAGCTTGCACGCAAACTTTAACCATAAATTCTTTGTCAAAAAAGGCCATAATTTGATTTAAAATTAAAGAAATAGTTATGGTTCTTGGCATACATAGTCAGGGTCGTGATGGTGAACAAGTGTTTTAAGTTTCAAAGCTATAGTACAAGAAGTATGAAAGTAATTAGCTTGCACGCAAACTTTAACCTGAAATTCTAAGTCGAAACAGGGCAATAATTTGATCAAAATGAAAGTTAGAGTAATGGTTCTTGGCATACACATTTGGGATATGAAGATGAACAAGAGTTGGAAGTTTCAAAGCTGAAGGATAAGAAGTATTCAAGTTATTAAACCAGTTTAACCTGAAATTCTAAGGTGAAAATAGGGCCATAATTTGATCAAAATGAAAGTTTGAGTTATGGTTCTTGGCATACACACTCGGGACATAATGAAGAACAAGGGTGCCAAGTTTCAAAGCTGTTGCTATAGTTGTTTTTAAAATATAGGTAGGTTGCACGCAAACTTTAACCAAAGCGGGATGCCGACGGCGACGGCCAGGCCAGAGTGAGTAGAATAGCTCGACATATTCTTTGAATAGTCGAGCTAAAAATAAGCATATGATTTACTTATGTGCCCCATACTATTTTAACTCTTTACTCCATATATATACAGGCTTTTTTACATGTGCAACAAGTGTCGATTGAGATCATCTAACACATGCCATGCCATCTGATCTCGATCTGCACTATTTGCTTCTTGGTCTGTATTCATGTAATTCATCTAAAAGCCAACAGCGTAGATCCTGATCAGGTAACATGGATGTGTATATATGATAGTAAGTTGACCTTCATGTAGTTTCCATACCAATTTGGTCAGTCTATGGACAACAAACATTAGTTACCATAAAAATTTTAATTCAGACAGTTTGAAAAATATTAGATCAAACATCTGAAAAGTTTGACTAATCACATATCTAATTTAACTCTTTAATTTCAAAACGTTTCGGCCATCGGCCTTCTTCAGTTGAAATTGCAATTTCAACTGAAGAAGGCCGATGTCCGAAACGTTTTGAAATTAAAGAGTTTAATTAGATATGTGATTATTATTTCCTATCCCTTCATGGATAAACAAAAAGTTTGACTAAGTTACAGAAGGATTACATGTATACCTAGAAACTCTCCCACTGTCACACTAAGCTAATATACGCCTTATACAATTTGCAATATTCTTGAAAAGTCATTATTAAATTGTAATCTATGTTTTTATAGACACAAATTATAGATTGCAGCTAAAATAAAAAAAATAACTTGATCGCAGCTACATAATACATGTAATGCTGGAGGCAGGTGTGTAAACCACACAGAGGACGTAATTTATGACTTTCTGTAATATGCTAACCAGTTCAAATTACTTAAGTTCTGTTATTATAGCTGGCTTTTAAATACCGTAATAGGTTTTATTTTCAATTTAATGCCCCAGGATATTTCTAGAAATATAATTGGAGGGGAACTATGTCTGAACAAGACAGTTTCTGTTCCATCCTAAGTAAATGAAATTTGATGGGTTGCAGATGTACACTTTCACAAGTTCTAAGTGCACACCTTAAAATTTTGAATATCTAGTAATAAAATTATCTTTCAATTATTAAAAGAAATTTTGATATCATGTTAAATATGACCAAACAATAATACAGTAAAACCCCTCATTATGGATACTCGATATTACGGCACCCCGGTATTATGGACGATTTTTTAAAGAACAGACATGTTCTCTTCTTCTTGATTTAACACAATTAAAGACAACCCGCAATTAAGGTCACTTTCCCCCAGTCCCTTAGGTGTCCGTTATAAAGGGGTTTCACTGTAATTATTTGAAAACAGTGTGTATGTTTTACGTATTACTTCATCCACGTCTGCATATGCTATGTATGCAATTTCCCGTGCAGCAATCAAATTTATTTTTTTTTAAATCATTTTTGTTTTTCACAATCTAAAAACTCACATTTATACTTTAAAATTTTGGAACATTTTTTTACGACAGAAGACCACGAAAGTGCCGTCAACATGCTCTTAACTGGCACATATTTAAATTTGTTATAAAAACTTCATGATTTCATTTGTAAATCACTAAATGCAAAAGAAATGCCTCATTTTTGCATATTTTATCATTATAAGAAAAAAAATAAAGTGTGAACTTAGAACTTTTGAGTATTGTAATTCACAGGAATTACTCTGCAGTGCATAAGCGGACTGATCAAACTAGTTTCAGTCACATTTTTAAAGTAATGATATTTTCATCACATATTTGAAATGACATAATGCTTTAATGCTTATTCTTTGTCTGGACTTCAACTTAATCAACTTAATCCTCTACAATTAAGTCCAAATCCTCTAATGAATGACAATTCCTGGTGGCGTGCAATGTGACATATTACTTTAAAAGCCACTCACAATTCATTGGAATGTGCGCAATGTTTTGATGTGACGTTGACGAGCATCACTTTTTGCCACAATTCATTGCAAAAAAGTGTGCAGTCATTCCCTTTTCCGTCAATGTGACTCTTCCAACAGTCATTAAAAAAACTTTATATTACAGATTCTTCTCATAGATTCTGTATTAATGAACATTAGTATTTACATGTGTAAATATAAGGACTGAAACAAAATTTAATGGTTTTCATCAGGGTATGAAAAACAATTGGATTGCTTAAAGTAAGGGTGAAGCCCTTTAGGATGCATATATTGCATAAAAAAAAAATCTGACTGAAAAAAGGTTGGTTTTGTGACAATATATATATTTTTTTTTGAAGGTAAGCCTTAGTATGGATATTAACAGATCCATATAGGTGCCTTCATAACATTGTATCATTTGTATAATCATCATAAAATTTAAGTAGCCATTTATGGATGTATCCACATCACAACCATACATATGTATGAAAAGTACCAGATGGAAAATAGGCAACATTTTTATTTCATTTAAAATTTATAATCACAGCAGATGTATATCAATCTATGCTTGCATATTAACCCTTTCCACCTTTTATATGCCTTTATGGTGGGCAAACAGTGTAGATCCAAATCAGATGGCACATCCCTGCCTCCTGATCAGGATCTGCACTGTTTGCTTTTTTATTTATTATGTTATTTCTGACTAAATAGTGGTGAACAGTGCAGGTCCTGATCAGATGGCACAGTTGTGCTTGCTGATCTGGATCTACACTGGTTGCTTACGCAATTAAAATGTATATACATGTATGGAGTAAAGAATTAATGTTGTTTACACATTTAATGGTTTTAAACAACAAAAATTATGAAACAGTTCTTATATTTTATATTTTTTATAATTATCTTCATTTTTAAATCATATTTTGTAGAATGAGCAGAAATATGACGCAAAAATTAGACAGCAGTAGTCCAGTGGTAGAGAGCTGGCTTATGGATTGAGGGGTCCCAGGTTTGAGCCCCAGTCTGGTTGCTAATTTCCTTGAGCATGAAATTTAAAGCCTTCGCTGCTTCTCTCCACCTAATAAATGGGTACCTGTAAGGAATATAAGCCTATGTTCACTGGCTGATTACGGATGACTTATATCCAGTGATAAGGGGGTTAATGTTAAAGTCTGGTGAATAAGATACCAGACTTTAAACACCACCTTTACCATTAAAAACAGTTCATGTGTTTTATTTGAATAATCTTTCTTTATTCCAAATCCAAATATATGGGGATTTGGCACTGCCCATAATTTGGAACCCCTTTATTTTTGGAAACTAGGAAAATACCATCTCATATTGGGAGTGGGATGAATATCAGATCTGTTGAAACAAAAATAAAAAGGCCTGCCAAGCCACTATGGGACTCAGCTTGCCTGTCTATAACAACAACAACAACAACAACAACACAAGAGTGACACAAACTGCAACACAATTATGCCCATCAGAAATTCCTAATTTCATTTAGATTTCACAATTAAGGGGCCATATCTCAAGGGTTGCTGAAGCGATTAGGCTTGTAACCTAACTTAACCAAAATCTTCAGCTTATCAACATTCCATTGATGTTAAGTGAATAATTGATAAAGGCTTTCCAATAAGGATTATAGAAAGTGAACATCAGATTCTGCTAACTTCAAGAGCTTATCCACTTGGGTTTAATGCGGTTGCTTGTACCCTCTTTTTGGGCAGAAATATTTACTTTTGATGGGGGTTTTTGGCCAGAAAGTTGAAAACGATCATGCAGCTACCCAACGACACAAATGAATCCCCTTTCTGGAAATTTTGAATTGAAGTTTTGTGAATTATAAATTAAGACCTTCCATGTAGATTATCGAAAGACATTTTTCTAATTTTTTCTAACATTTACAATAATTTACTTTATTAATGACCATAATTCAAGATTGACTAGAAAAATTTGGCATGTTATCAAAGTTGGCTGACATGCTCATGAAAAATGTAAGTATAATAAGAATGAGCAATACAAACTAGAAAGCAGACATTTCATGTTTCATTAAATAGCTGCAGATAAATTGTTAACTCCAGATGTGCTTCTTCAATCTAGCTAGTTAGCAAATTTAGGCAAGGTAATTATCAATTAGCCAATTAACCATCTGACCAACTGAAGGGAAGACTGGAAAAAGGCTATTCAAGTAAGGGAGAGAACAGTGCTGACTTGGTCAAATATTGGCAATTAATGTTAACTGATTTCATTTATCTAAACTTTTCAATTTAGAGAGTGGAGAGTGCTAATTTGTTCAATTAGCAAAAATTACAGGGTGTTACTGGTAACTCCAGAGTGACTCCTGCAATCTGGCTGGGCAGAGAACTGTGTTGGATGGGTATCCAGTCAAAACGGCCTCAAGCCAAATAGGCCCCCAGTCAAAACCAGACATGGGGCAAAATATTTTTCAAAGTACTGGATTTAATTAGCATTATTTGTCAAATGCAGGGCTCTCACTAGACTTGCAAATCGGGGAGAAGTTTTGTCATAATTATACTAAATTATGGAGAAGTTTGCAGTCAACAGCATTCTTTCCCTATATAGTCTTTACAAAAGGACTTCTCCCATAGATCAAAGAAAGGAAAAGTCTGGTCACATTTGGGAGACCATTTCTTCCAAGTCTCCCTCTAGTGAGAGTCCTGAAATGTGTGCATTAAATTACTCACAACAGCCTCATTTTTGGTCAAAATGAACCCTTTTAAAAATGATTTTGGTAAAAATGCCCTCCTTTAAATAAGAAGTTGACATTGATTGCATTGTAGAAGTCAAATTGAGAGAATATTAGGATTGCTTTCAACTTTCTGAATGGAGATTCTGTATATTACTGTAAGTGATTTTTGAATTGAGCATAATGTTATCTTTTTTCTTTTTACCCTTACCACTCACACTTATTACTCACGTTACAGTATTTGAAAACTTAATAAGAAAAAGACTAAAGTATTTACCAACTGCTTCTCCAACCATGAACAGCAAACAAAGAACAGACACAGCAACCAACTGATTTCTTGCCATTTTATCTGGAGGGATTTTTACTGTAGATCTGTGGCAATGCCAGTCCTTAATACTGCTAACATCAGATTCATGTTCTTGTAGAAAATGGTCCGTGTCCTCTTCCGCAACATTTTGTAGTTCATTTTCTGCTGGCATATTATGATCGGTTATTAAATCAGAATCAGATGAATGTGCTGAAACCTTAGAATGTTGGCTTTTTAATATAAAATCAATGTGTCTATCAGCTGTGTTTGTAAAACTATCACTGTGCAATTTGGAATAATCTGATTTTGTCAACACAATGGAATCACTGGCAGATCTTTCTTCACGAGGCAAAGTCTCATGTACACAATTGTCTGAATAATTCCGATTTGTTATATTTTCATCAGAATCGAGAAAAACAAGTCTTGGAAGAAATTTAGTGGATGTCTCGTTTGTGTATTGAAACCACGGTTGGTCCTCCTTGTCGCAATTTACTCCACCTACTTCATATTCTGTACCAGTCAGGCCAACAACGTCATCTGAATGTATTTTATTGTGCGGCTGAACATCTGTTCTATCTGAAATGTGACAGTTTATATCATTGTTCTGCCCAATAAAATTACCAATATCATTGGAAGTTGCTTGCGATGACACCTTCCCACGGTCTGCCATTTTGTATATTTTTATCACGTGACAAAAATATCATGTGACCCATAAAAATAACGGAGTGTCTATTGCCACGTACGTGTCAATAGACAATAATCTTATTGACACGTATGGAAAAATATAAAATATAAGATTAAATGTAAATAGTGTCATCATTTTAACATATTTATGTCTTGATGATCTATATATATATTGTTATAAATATAAATATGATAAAATTAAAAATAATAATCTTAGACTGTTTCGCTGCAATGGGGACTGGCATGGTGTTGAGATAGTGATATATGCTTGTTTGTGACAAAAGTGAAAAACAAGCCTGAACAGAACCCGGTATATTTTATCGAGGGTTGCACGCAAAACTGCTGTAACTACTTCTTTACATCAATATAGTTATGATAGTCTTAGCACGCAACCCTAGCACAACTATTTGTGCGCAACAAGGGCTTTTATATATATACGATGGTCGCCCTTAAGGACAGCCATCTATATAAAAAGTCAGTATGATAATGGGTCTGTGCTTGCAGTCGAATTATTGAGACTACACGCAACCCTTGATATATGATATCAAATAGGGTTCAGATTTGTTTCTTATAAAAATAATCTCTTTATTTAAAATAATTTCCCCTACTGGGAGCGAACCTGTACGGCGACAGCGCCTCGCCATGCAATACCATTTACGCTACCGATTGAGCTAGTCGGGACAACCCCCAAAAATGTTGATCGGATAACCCCGATAAACAAAATCATCACTGTATGACACCGGCAGTCGATTATTTACTGATAACAGTACTTACTGTATGTACTATGAGACTTTCTAAGGGCGCCACAATACACAAATAGCGCTAAGTACTGTGAATTTGAAATGATATTGCCCCTACGAGAAACAGTGGTTTCGTCTGTATTCCGGTTCGTCAACATAATTTTATATAAGAAAGTGAAATGTGCATATCAGGAATTTTCACATTCAGAGGACAGAGTCTCACCACACAGCCAAAAGAAGAGAGAGAGAGAGAGAGAGAGAGAGAGAGAGAGAGAGACAGAGAGACAGAGAGAGAGAGAGAGAGAGAGAGAGAGACAGAGAGACAGAGAGAGACAGAGAGACAGAGAGAGAGAGAGAGAGAGAGAGAGAGAGAGAGAGAGAGAGAGAGAGAGAGAGAGAGAGAGAGAGAGAGAGAGAGAGAGAGAGCATTAAATGATCAATTTCAAAACAGACACCACACACAATTAACAAAAATGAGAACGCGAAGTATTACCCGCCTTGGAACGGTAAGTGGCAAAACAAACTTTAAAAGATAAGAAGCTGATAGAACGGAAAAGACAATTAAAGAGGGAGGTACTCTTTCCAAGACCAGAGCACATGGAGTCAAATCCGCAAGAACATTAATAAGAGGTGCGAAGTTGGTTCGTCAGTTTGATTTTATTTAGTGCATATTGCTTAACAAGGAAATGTAAAACTGTAGATTTAAAAAAATATTTTCAACAAAAAATCAAAAGTAATTTTCGTGTAAAGTATTTAAATGCTTTAAATGCTTTTAAACTTTAAGTATATACAATTTCATAGTGTTTAATGACAAATAACAAAACAGAATAAAACGGTTTACTAAGTTAAAAATTTACTAAGTCTGGGGCGGAAGAGTCTTTTGGGGTTAAATGTCTTTTAGGACCGAAATTGACTTGTGAGGCCGAAATGTCTTCTGGGGTTGAATTATATTGTGGGGCCGAAATTATTTTTTGTGGCGAAATTGTCTTTTGGGGCCGAAATGTCTATTGGGGTTGCAATTGAATTGTCTTTTGATTTATTGATTGTATTGTAGGACCGAAATGTCTTTGGGTTGAATTGCCTTTTTTGGGCCGAAATTGTCTTGTGAGGCGGAAATGTCTTTTTGGGTTGAATTGCCTTTTTGGGCCGAAATTGTCTTGTAAGGCCGAAATGTCTTCTGGGGTTGAATTGCCTTTGGGGTCGAAATTATCTTTTGGGTTTGAATTGTACGAGTATTCTGGGGGCGAAATTGTATCTTGGGTCTTTTTGGGTTGAATTGCCTTTAGAGGCCGATATTGTCTTTTGGGGCCGAAATGTCTTTGAGGTAATAAATAATAAACTAAAGAAACTAAAAGGCAATATTAATTTCTCCACGTTATTAGTAAAAACCATCTGTACATTCAAAAAAAAGGTCACCAACATGTTATTTAACAGCGCTCTGCATGTCTGGTGATTAACCCATCTACAATTAGTTGATCGTTATGCTTAACTCTTAAGTTGCCCGACGGTGGCGGGGTTTTAGTGTTTATAAAGGTTTATAGGGAAATCTTCTAAAAGAACCTAGAATTTCAATCTGATTCTTTTATCTCTGTTGTGTCGGTGATTTGACTCCAGGGCTTCTGATCTCGGTAAAGATCATAGAATACCCACCCTTTTACTTGACAAAACTATTAACGTTTTTTTACATGTTTGTCAGCTCTTGCATGCAACATTGTCGAGTAATTAGGGGGTTTGAGTTTTTCAACAAGACAACTGATACTTTTTTGTTCATATGAGGACCTGCTGTGGCAACTGTGAGGTTGGTGCACCCTAGAACCTGGTTTTAGACCCCCAAATTGTTTGGCTACTGACCTTTTCAAGGCGGTAACCCCATCGGGTTCTCATACGTGCTTCACACACTTTAAACAACCCAACTGTTTTCCATACCTAAATCAAATCCATCAAATATCGATTCAATCTATAAATAAACCCATTCCCGTTTTTCTCTACTTTTTGGCTGTGTGTGTTGCCATTCTTTATGCAAAGATCACTTATTTTAAAAATCAAGAAAAGACCTCTCTTTTTTCTTTCAAAGTAAAGCTGAAAAAAGTAATATATGCATATCAGGAATCGAATCGCCAGACTCACAAAACACAGCCTCCCCACGCAGCAAAAAAAGAAGAGTAGAAGAGAGAGAGAGAGAGAGAGAGAGAGAGAGAGAGAGAGAGAGAGAGAGAGAGAGAGAGAGAGAGAGAGAGAGAGAGAGAGAGAGAGAGCATGTTTGTTATAAGTATGTCAATTCAAATAGGACGTCACAAACAACTAACGGAAAAGAGAACCTTTGGTGATACCGCCTTGGAACGGTCAGTGGCAAAACAAATTGCCACTGGGGGCTTAAACCAGGTTCTAGGGTGCATCAACCTCACACTTGCCCCAACAGGTTGTATCACAAAACAAGTACAAGTTGTCTTGGTGAAAAAATTCAACCCACCCATTGGCTCAACAATGTTGCATGCAAAAGCACACAAACATATAAAACATAAGAAGCTAATAGCATTGCAAAGCCAAAGGGCGGGTACTCAATGATCTTACCGAGACCAGAGCACCTGGTTTCGATAAGAAATTTATTCGTATGTTTATGCATTTTTTAATTTCGCTTGAGCTTTGTGCTGATCACATTGATTTTTTGTTGTTGTTGATAAAACGAATTTCTCTGAAACTGTTACAACGAAAAAAATACTTGTTTTCATTAATTGTATAAGTGACCAAAAAGTAAAATATGCATATCAGGTATGGCCACATCCAGCAGACGCAGCCTCCCCACACAGCCAAAAGGTAGAGAGGAAAATATAGCATGGTTTTACAATAATCAGTTTCAAAATGAACGCCACAAACAATTAACGAAAGTGAGAACCCGAGGGGTTACCGCCTTGGAACGGTCAGTGGCAAAATAATTTGCCACTGGGCGTTTTAAGCCAGGTTCTAGGGTGCATCAACCTGACACTTGCCCCAACAGGTTCTCGTATCACAAAACAAATACAAGTTGTCTTGGTGAAATAACTCCAACCCACCCATCGGCTCAACAATGTTGCATGCAAAAGCACATAAACATATTAAACATAAGAAGCTAATAGTATTGCAAAGCCAAAGGGCGGGTACTTGCAAAAGGTTTTCCTTAGTTTGTCATACCGATAACCCTGTTTTAAAAGTTCATCTGTAATGCACATATTACATTCATTGAAATCATTCACATCGTTGCAAGCTCTTGAAAAGCGAAAAAGCTATGAGATATAAACCCCGTAAGATGTTGCACGAGGAACATCGCCGTTTAAAAACGGAAAATTTACTATATTAAAAATAAAAATTACTGTACTTGTAAAAATAATGCTTAAATAGTATTGACTAAAGACCGAACAAGCTAAGCGACATAGTGACTGTAGTCGGGCAGACATCAGGATTAGGAGTTTCCTGTGGAATGTTTTGAAACAAAATATGTGTGTCAATCTGCATAAAGGATGAGGACAGTAGCAACTGTACTGCCAGTGTTTCTTTGTATTGTACTTGTGCTATCCCTTGCCCAGCATGAACATAAAGCTTGGTACTTCTCCCTGATCCGGAGACTGCCACCTCAACCCAGGTCCAAACTACAAGTTCCCATGTGAAGTGTGCCATAAACCTTGTAGAGCAAACCAACCTGCAGTGGCCTGCGACAGCTGCAATGTTTGGTACCATACTAAATGCATGTACATGCCATCTGCTGTCTATAGAGGACTCACATCAAACACCAGTTGGGTATGCTTTACCTGCGGTATCCCCAACTTTTCGTCAACTCTTTTCCCCACTTTATCTGCAAACAGCATAAACACATCAATAGCAACAAATAACACCTATAGCATTCTGTCTGACGACCACAACTCTAGTGCCGAGGACAGTGAGACATGCAGCTTTAGCTCAGTGCCGAGTTCTATAGGATCATCAAGATTTACATCTTCTCCTGTTAAATCTGGACCACCAATGCCAAAGCCATTCCCAGACTTACTAAGAGCTTTGATTATAAATTTCCAGAGCATCAGGGCAAAAAGATCTGCCTTCTGGTTGCTGCTGCAAGAGGCAGACCCAGATATCATCATCGGGAGTGAAACTTGGTTGTATCCTGAAATTCATGAGAGAGAGGTCCTGCCACAAGGTTATCACTTTGTATCCAGACGAGATCGCCCTGAAAACAGGCACGGTGGTGTCGTCATCGCCGTCAGAGATACCATCACTGGCAGTGAGATAAATCTCAATACAAGCGCCGAGATAGCCGCTGCATCCATTGTTTGCAAAGGCAAGGACCCCCTTATCATCGCCTCGGTTTACCGCCCCCAAGCAGTAATTTGGAATACTCGCATGAACTCTGCACACAGATAAGTAAACTCCACCTTAAATACCCAACATCATCTATTTGGTTAGCAGGTGACCTCAACCTACCTGACATCGACTGGGCAACATGCACTATCACAGAAAACAGTTATCCCAGAAACATCAACCAGCAGTTCCTTTCCACTTTTCACGACAGCAGCTTTGAACAAGTAATTGATTTCCCAACTAGAGGAGACAACATCTTAGACCTGTTCCTAACAAATCGCCCATCACTGGTCCAGAGATGCAAACCCATTCATGGAGTAAGCGATCACGATGTTGTACTTGTCCAAGCTCAAACTACAGCCACCAGAGCCAAACCGCCCAAGCGGAAGATTCTACTCTGGAAGAATGCTGACACCACCAACATACTCTTAGCCATAAAATCATTTAGCAATGAATTCACCTCTATGTACCACGTTTCCACCAATATCGACACCCTGTGGAATACTTTCAGAGATTTTGTAATAAACACCATTGATACCCATGTGCCATCAAAGCTTACCTCAACTTGATTCAACCAACCATGGATAACACGGAAGGCAAAGCGTCTCGCCAGAAGAAAAAAGCGAGCCTTCAAAATGGCAAGAATGAGTGGTTCCGAATCTGATCTGGACTATTACAATAAGCTGAAGAAGGACACGCAACGAGAGTGTAAGGATGCCTACAACACGTATATCAAGGACATGGTGTCAGACCGAAACCCCAAGAAGCTTTACACCCGTATATCATTTTATGAAAGAAACATTGCTTTATTACCACCTCGACCTAGTTTTAACTTTCGTCATTTGAAAAAAGGAATTCAAGACTTTCATACCAGATTTGTTTTAACACCTGCTGATAAGGCTTCTAATAATGTAATTATAGTGTGGCGAATACACTATATTAATATTCAAACTGAGGAACTGAACAGCACTAATGCTTATATACTGACTTCTTCATCTGAGAGTGATATTGTTACTGCACACACTCTACAAATTACAAAATTTAGAATCAGTATTGAGCCGAAACAAGACAAAGTACCTACTATGTATTGGTTACCTAAAATGCATAAAACACCGTATAAAGCAAGATTTATTGCTAACTCTAGTTCTTGCACTACTACTAAATTATCCGTGCTCTTAACATCTTGTCTTACAGCTATAAAAGAACACGTAATTAGGTATTGTGATAAGGTTTTTGAAACTTCTGGCAAAAATTTATTTTGGTCGATTAAAAATTCAAATGACGTTTTGAAAAAGCTTAAATCAAATAATTTTCGGGCGTTCTGTTTGTCTACTTATGATTTCTCAACATTATACACTTCGCTCCCTCATAATTTAATAAGAGACAAACTAACCAGTCTCATTAAAAAAACGTTTGCTAGAGAAAATAAAACCTTCATCGCTTGTAATGAACATAGGGCATTTTTTACAGATGGTTCTTATGATAATTATACATTATGGACTTGTCAAGACCTTATAGAGTCGCTAACTTTCTTACTGGATAATATTTATGTTAGATTCGGTACCTCTATTTATAAACAAGTAATAGGCATCCCAATGGGTACTAATTGTGCACCGCTTGTTGCTGATCTGTTTTTATACTGTTATGAAAGAGACTTTATGTTATCTCTTTCTACTGAACATCAAGATGATATAATTACAGCTTTTAACAACACCTCGAGGTACCTTGATGATTTATTAAATATAGACAAAAACCATTTTCCATTACTGGTTAATAAGATTTATCCCAAAGAACTACAACTTAACAAAGCGAACACTTCAGAAAAGCAAGCAAACTTTCTCGATCTAAATCTGTCCATTGAAAATGGTTATGTCACTACTAAAATTTATGATAAAAGAGATGATTTTAATTTTAATATAGTAAATTTTCCGTTTTTAGACGGCGATGTTCCCCGTGCAACATCTTATGGGGTTTATATCTCACAGCTTGTTCGCTTTTCAAGAGCTTGCAACAATGTTAATGATTTCAATGAACGTAATCTTTGCATTACAGAAAAACTCTTAAAACAAGGTTATCGGTATCACAAACAAGTTTTATCGCCGATACCCAGATTTAATTCATAAATACAAATGCAGTTTAAAATCACTTTTGCAACAAGGTATTTCACAACCAGTTTTTTATGGAGATTTAATTTATTAAACTTAAAAAGATTAATTAATTTCTCCCGGTTATTCGTAAAAACCATCTGTTATTTAAAAAGAAAGGTTACCAACATGATATTTTACAGCGCTCTGCAGGCCTGGTGATTAACCCTTCTACAGTTGATCATTATGCTTACCTCTTTGGTTGCACGACGGTGGCAGGGGTTTAAGAGTTTATGAAGGTTATTGGGGAAATCTTTTCTTAAAAGAACCTAGAAACTCGATTTGTTTCTTTTATCCCTGTCATCGTGTTCTTGCTGATTTTACTCCAGGAGCTCTGGTCTCGGTAAGATCATTGAGTACCCCTTTCGGCTTTGCAATGCTCTTAGCTTCTTATGTTTTATATGTTTGTGTGCTTTTGCATGCAACATTGTTAAGCAGATAAGTGGGTTGGAGTCTTTTCACCAAGACAACTTGTACTTGTTTTGTGATATGAGAACCTGTTGGGGCAAGTGTGAGGTTGGTGCACCCTAGAACCTGGTTTAAACCCCCAGTGGCAATTTGATTTGCCACTGACCGTTCCAAGGCGGTAAGCCCTCGGGTTCTCATTTTTGTTTATTGTTAGTGGTGTCTTTTTTGAAACTGATTATTTTATTAACCATGCTCTCTCCCCCTCTCTTCTTCTTGACTGTGTGGGGAGGCTGTTTTTTCTGAATGTGGCGATTCCTGATATGCATATTTCACCTTTTTACACACTGGTAAAGGGCAAGAAGTGCGACAGCAGTGGAGTGTCACCCCTCAAGTCTGAGGGCGTGTCCCACATTGAAGCTTCCTCAAAGGCTACCATACTAAACAGGCAATTGAGCAGTGTTTTCACAACTGAAAACCAGTCAACCTTACCATCCCTTGGAACCAGTCCACACCCCAACATGCACAACTTTGTCGTAACTGCCACGGGTGTATACAAACTCCTGCGTGACATTGACCCATACAAGGCTACAGGACCAGACCAGATCCCCACCAGATTCCTGAAAGACTATGCAGAGGAACTCTCTCCTTTGCTGGCTCTCATATTTCAAGCCTCACTAAACCAGGGTCAGATACCTACAGACTGGAGACAGGCCAACGTGACCCCAATCTTCAAGAAAGGCGACCGCAGCGACCCTGCCAACTATCGCCCTATATCGCTGACCTCTGTCTGCAGCAAAGTGATTGAACACATCATTCACAGCCAAGTAATGTCACACCTGGAAAGGCACAACATTCTCAGTGACCAGCAACATGGCTTCAGGAAAAGGAGGTCCACTGAAACCCAGCTAATCCTCACCATCGAGGACCTTGCAAAGAGCCTAGACGCGGGCGAGCAAGTCGATGCAGTTCTACTGTACTTCAGTAAGACGTTTGATAAAGTCCCACACAAGCGACTAGCCATAAAGCTGGAATACTACGGTATCAGAGGCAAACTTCTGCAGTGGATCCAGAACTTTTTGACTGACAGGACTCAAAAGGTCTTAGTCGAGGGGAAAACATCAGAGGCCACCACGGTCACATCTGGTGTGCCACAGGGCTCTGTGATTGGACCGCTCCTGTTCCTCCTCTACATCAACGACCTCCCCTTGAAAGTCACCTCCACGTCCCGCCTCTTCGCAGACGACGCCCTACTTTACCGTCGAATTAAATCACTTGCGGATACCAAGGCTCTTCAAGACGATCTTGACAGGCTCCAACAGTGGGAAAAGGACTGGTTGATGTCTTTCAACCCAACCAAGTGCGAGGTCATCCGCATCACAAAGAAGAAGAAACCCATAGAGGCATACTACCACATTCATAACACCAAATTACCGATTGTGAAGGGCGGCAGATACCTGGGCTTGAATATTGACGAGAAACTTTCGTGGAAAACCCATGTCTCCGTCACTGCAAAAAAGGCCAACAACAGTCTTGCCTTCCTCCGCAGAAACCTGACAAGTTGCCCACAGAGCATCAAGGCCCAGTGTTACCAAACCCTTGTCAGGCCAATCATGGAGTATGCCTGTCCTGTCTGGGATCCCTACACGGCTACAAACATCGCAGAGCTTGAGGCAATTCAGCGCCGTGCAGCTAGATTTGTCAAGGGCGATTACCACACCACAAGCAGCACTAGCCAGATGATCGCGTCACTAGGTTGGCAATCCCTAGAACAGCGTCGCACAAATGCAAAGCTGGTGACAATTTAAAGAGAGATCCATAATCTTATCGACATCCCAGCAGAAAAGTTTCTCACCCCAATAACCTCCAGCATACCCACACGAGGCACTACCCAGAAATACCTGCTACCTTACTGTAGAACAGATGTATACCGGTTCTCATTCTTTCCCTCCGCTGTCAGACTTTGGAACCAGCTCCCAGTTCAGCTCACCGAGGTCAATAGTGTTGAGGCTTTCAAGAGTGGGCTCACATCAAAACCATAGAACCAAGTAAATTGTTTTTAACCAAAATGAACTGTTTTTATCTATCACCGTGTGAATATCTTGCACTGCATAGAGACTTTTACCTTTTATAATGAACGACAATGCTCCAGAGGAGATTTTGTTCAGTAATGGAAGAAGAAGAAGAAACACGTTTAAGCTCAATTTGGATTGCATTATGGGTAATTGCATGTAACTCTCAGTAATAGACGATATTATTATTCACTGATAACATTAAGATAGCGCCGTTTAACATGGGTTAAAGAAAACTATTTAAAGTTTAAAGGTGATTGAGCTTGATTTACCAATGGAAAAAAGTAACTGTGTTTATATATCGACGCCACCGATAATCTATATAAGCGAAACCTTCAGAATTTCAATATTTTTTTTAATCGTGTAAAGGGTATAACGTGGAAGTATTGCCTGTCATATCGTCTAAGTTCATGTGCAGGTGTTCGTGCTTAATAAGAAATTAACAGCGAAGTCGGTATACTTTATGGAGATCCGTCACGGGATGAAAAGAGTCGATTAAACATGGTGGGACTGGCCAGTTCGCACCGCTCCCAGGTAAACCCGGACCTGCAACCGGTTGATCGAAGTTACCAAGAAATAGATTTAGTGTTCCTAGATGTTCTTGTGGTTTCATTGACGTTTACATAGTCGACCAGCATCTACTGCTTGAGAAGAAACACAATGTTTCTGTTGCTTTTAACAGATCAGTATATAAATTGCCGACAGCCAAGATTAAGTTTATGCAATATATAGTCTGTAGGCCAGGCCGCAGATAATGGATTCCACGAAACACAATTATTCCAAGTATTCTGAAGTTTAAATTGATTTTGTTATTCACTTACACTTTCCATCTACAAGTTCAAACAATCAATCATACTTATTTAGCTGCATCATTTCTCCAAATATTATCCAGGTGAAATAAATGGTAAAACTGCGACATTATCAACAAATTTGCGATCTTTAGATATAAAAAAGCGAATCAGTACATGTTTAGCTTTGTTTGATATTCGATGCATTTTTCATTATAAGTTCGAGACAGTATTTTTGTTAAAATGTCATGCTAATGACCGCCTAGCTGTTTGGAAAGCTAAAACGTGTATTACCAGCTAAGATGACAGCGATTGTAACGGTATGTTAGTCAAAAATAGTTTCCTTTATTTCCGTTTCCGGTACACGAGCGAATGGATACTATTGCGCAAAAGCCGGCAGAATTGTCTTTTTTCTGTGTTGTTGAAGTGATATTCTAAAACATTTAAAAAACAAAATGGAGGAAGCAAGCTTAGATGACTTTTTTGCTAAAAAAGATAAAAGCAAAAAAAAGTCAAAATCATCAAAAATTACTCCTGATGACATTCTTTCAAAAGGAGATGAACAATCCAAAAAGGAGAAAAAGAAAAAAGAGAAAGAAAAATCGCAGAGTTCTACGAATGTAACAAAGCAGATAGATGGGACACCTCAAAGTCCAGAGGTCAAACTCCTTTTGTGATATAACATTAAATCAACAATAGACACTCAAGCTAAGCCCATATGTCCCATATGCAGGTCTAGGAAATGGCTGTTTTTACAGACAGTCCGTAAATTTACAGACTGTCAGTTTATTTATATATAAAAACATCTGTAAATTTATGGACAAGGGTTGTTTCAAAAGGTGTCAAAAATTAAAATCTTGTTTCTACGCCACACTGGGATAAAAATGAATGAAAATCTACAAATAAATTAGTATTTCTTATTGTAAATAAACATAACTTTTTTAAAGAGTTCATTATTATGTTCAAATAATTATGTGAAATGTTGTTAGGTCATCGATGACTATGTTGGAGAGGAAATACCAATGTGAACAACTTCAACCATTTATATTTATGTCCTATGATATGCTCTTTTCTATCAGAATCAACAGATATGCTTTAGATTTAAGAATTTCTAAAATGAGTCAACCCTTTTGTATCAACCCTTGTCCATAAATTTACAGACCGATTTATCTATAAATAAACTGACATTCTGTAAATTTACAGACAGTCCATAAAAACAGCCATTTCCTAGACCTGATATGTCTGTCCGGCAGGATACATTGGGGGCATACTGTACCGATATCCAGAGTTACCTCCCATTGAGAGTAGCTTCCCTTCATGATTGGGTAGTTTTGTCTTAGATGCGCTTATAAACCGAGGCATTAAAAGTGAAGATTAATAGTCTCGAAAGTGTTTTTGAAGTTGAAACGCATTGTCGGATTCAACCAAAAAGTGAAACACTTACAGGCATATAAGGAATAACCATCACTTTGTAAATTGATTTTTAATTAATAACTAAAAATATTTACTTTATCCTTTATGTAGTTTTATTCATTTATTGGCTGGCATGAAAATTATATATAGCTCTTTAAAACTTTCACCTAAGTAAATCACCGTTAAGTCATGCAAACAATGTGTGTTAAGAAAAGGGCCTTTGGTTTTATGACCATGACATGTTACGTAATCTAATTAGCAAGATGGGGTTTTACCAGCTGGAGGTGTGATAAAGGCCTTTTGAAGTTTAGTTGTAGATTCGTAAGAGGTTGAAAAAGTTGCTTGTTTGGGGTAAAAGGGTTGTTTTTGGAAACTGACTAGAGATTAAATATTCTAATTAATTGTCCCTATGTAATTTGAGACCCGAGACATTGTTTATTTGATTTTGACAACTTAAAGCGCTCCGAACTAAATGAAATAAAATAGCAATCGGGGAAAATTTTACACAAAAATATAGTGTTGTATCCAGGATTAAAAAAGGGCAGGGTGCTGCAAAAAAGGGGCAGGGTGCTGCAAAAAGGGGCAGGGGCAAATTCGCGCTTTTCGCCAGCTAAAGGGCACTCTTCAGCATATGCACTGCAATTCATTATGCAAAGCAATGTCAATTGTATAATTATTATTTTTTGGACTATATACTGTTATTAAAAAAATACAAGTGTTTTATCATATTTTATTTAAATTTTAATCATTTTATATCTTCTATATTTTATTGAAAACATTGATAAATACTGCGATAAACATGTAACGGCTTTTAATTTTCTAATCTCTCCATTTTATACATGTAGAACATTGTTAGCATTTGAACAATACACATTGAAGTAACACAGTAGTACACATAATGCATTGTCACTTTCTTTGTTTTTAGATGTTTTATTAAATTCAGAATACCCTGTTATATTATGATCTGGATTAAATAAATAAAAGTTTGAAGTTATTTCTGGTTCTAAAGATGGGGGAGTGGGAGGATGGTCAAGGATGACACCAGAGATTTGATTGGCTTCTGTTTCATTTGCTGGAGCCTGAACAGTGTCTGTGCTATCAGATCTATTCTGATGAGTGATCACTGTAGAAAAGAAGGAAACTTATTAATTTTTGGATTGTTGGGGGGTGGTTTAGGCGGATATGCTGTTTAAAACAGTTCTGAGTCAATGAATTTTAATGAGATTAACTCTGACAACAAATCAGCAATAGCACAATCTTGTATAAATTTGTTCTGTCTCGTATAAGTCAGGAAATTTTGAAAATGTAACCAAAAAACCACTTCAGACATTATATTTGACATAAACTTCCATATCAGTTAACCTTGATCTATTTCTGAAATATATTAGGATTGATTTTATTTTATACAGTTTGGGAAAGTATGGGAAGCTAAGATCAGTGCTGCTGATAATTTATTTAAAAAAACAACAACAAACAAACAGTGCAATAGTTAATCAGTGATTAACTATTGCACTGTTTTACAAATTATTATTATTTACAAAATGTGAATGAGCTCTGTGTTTTAGAAAATTGAAAAACAATATTGGCACACTAAACATAAATCATTATTAATGTGCACTGATTTTGTAAATAAGAGTCACGGATCACGGAATAATTAGGTATAATTATATCGAACAAAGTCGCAAAAACATATAACACAATTTGCGATGGTGCAATTTTAGATGACGAAATGTGAGTATAGGCATCTTGTACACCGTAATTTTACCAGTTTGATACAATTCTGGGACGTTAAATTACGCAGCCTAACACATTTAGATTTTTGTTTACCTAAACTCGGTTGATAATTCAGGAAACTTACCTGCCCAAGGCAGACGCTCGAAATTATAAGAACTTAGTTAACTCATAATATTTATTGCTGTTTTTGTTTAGTACACACAAAATGAAACGAGGGGATTAAAACGAACATATGATCAGACATTGCATATACGATTTTACATTTGTTGATAGTTTTGCATGTTTTGAACCGTACAACGGCAACTAATAAATAATCACTTAAGATATTCATTTAATCCTCATATCCGTACGTACACAGAGTAAACAAAACGCAATAACCACATTTTTTCTTAACAATGCACAATTTATCATAAATAACTACCTTGCTTTGACTCCAAAGAAAGATTTCAAGCAGTGATTGTTTTCGCTGCTTTGGCCCGTTCTTTTTCTAACTGAGCCAACTTTCGTTTTACAGAAGGCATTGTACGATATGTAGAAAGAGATGTTGATGCTTCAAATTCTTGGTAAGAATAATTTTTTACGGACAAATTTGGTAGGTGGTCAATTAAAATTAAAAAGGACAAATTGGTTCAGGTGTATTTTTCATGTGTTCCATTGTATTTACCGATAGTGACAACAAACACTTGTTATATTCCAATCATCAAAACCTTACATCATTTGTCATCTTTATTGTTTGTACAAATCACTTTATCACCTTATATAACAAGTTTTTGTTGTAGCAGCAAGCAAGACTTTCATTCACAAATGAAGTGGTCATAATACAGGTATCAGTAAAGGCTTGATTATTGATTTTTCGGCAGTCGTGTTGATTACGTATACATGCGTGGCCGCGTATCTTGTTAATTGACAATACACAAGGTAACTTATTCAAACATTGGCATTGAAATTTGAATAAACAGAGGCAGGAATTGGGATGGTTGACCTTAATTTTTATGATTAGGGGCAGAAGGGCGCTCATGGGAAAAAGGCAGTGTTTGAAATTTAGGGCAGAAGGGCGCTCTTCAAAAAGGGCGGTGCGCGGCGCCCCGCTATCCCTCTATAGATACAACACTAAAAATATAATTTAATAATTAAAATTGATTTAAAACTAAATGAACTAAAACAAATCAGAAAAAAGAGAAAAACGTGAAAACATTATTAAACAATATTTAAATATGTTCTCAATGTTATGAGAATAGGAAAGAACTTTTTGGAGAAAACAATAGCAGCATATTGAAAAATATGTAAATAAGAACATGGTACAAATCTGTGAACCGAATGATTGCATTAAATTTGTATGAAAAGGCTCTGTTATAAAAAAAATCTATTGAATTCCTGGCAGAAAAATTGTTGCATGGGTATGAAAGAACATGCATAAAGGGGAACTGGCATTTCATTGGCGGACGTCATTTATATCATGTGTTATAAATGTTACTACCTTTTTAAGGTTGTTTAACTTTTCTTTTCCTTAAATCTGTATTTGGAGCATGAAAAAACGTATTTGAAAGAAACACGGATGACTATGTACTGCTTGTCTGTTTTCATTGTCAATCTCAGACCGGACTACCCAGTGACGGGTGCGCCATAAAAAGGGAGGTAACTTAAGACAGAATATTGAGATAACTCTGTATATCCGTAGGACCCCATTTCCAGTGTTTTCCTCAGCACTTAGAATGGTTGTTGGGCACTCAAGGCTTTTCATCAGAAAACTGGGAAGAGGACCTGGCCTTTCCTAATGGGAAATTTATGCGCGACGATTGTATAATTCGGGAAAACAAAATTAATTGAAAGATGGGTTCTAGTTTATAAAATTGAATAGTAATAGGTATTTTTAACTTAAATCTAATCTTTTAAGTACCTTATTATTCCGACTTCAATTTTCAAAAACCCCATGGAGTTTTAACCATTTTGGGAAGTGTCTGCCACAAATTGGAAAAAATACTATATGTTTGGATTGGGAAGAGAACTTTTATAGGCCTCTGATATATTAGGATGAAAAGACCTCGCACTACAAATATTAACAACCCCAAAACGTTAAAGACTAGGTTCAAATTCACAGACATGTTTATACAGACACAGATATGCCTGCAGAATACTGGTTGCACATTCCAAAAAAAAATAATAGAGTAATATTATGGTTAGCATTACACATTTTGTTGTTTAGTCAGAACATTTTAAACAAATCATTAGGAATGACATAAAAGCCCTTAATTTTCCCTTCATTTCATATAATACTGTTTGAGTTAAGTTCTCTTTTCTTAGCGGTGTGTTCTATGTTCTTAGCCGCATGTATAACACAAAATGAATATAATTTGACCTGTTCTGAAACTGAAGCCAACTTATGAATCCATTTTTAGTGTCAACAGTAAAAGTAAGGAACTTACAAAAAGAATAGTAGTTTTTGTCCAAAACTGACATAATTGAATATTTAACAATGCTGACAGTCTGTATAAAAGCTCACAGCATATCTCACATAATGCAGTTTTAAAGTTACATATTTGCCTTACAGTATTGTACAGATTGTGAGTAAAATGTGTGGAAAACATTGTGATTGACATCACCTAAGACTTGCAGCCAACGTTTTTTTTCCTTCTCTACCTCCCCAAAAAGGTACCTTTCCCAAAGCTGACGGGAGTCTTCCCAATTCAGTCACATGACCTTTCCCATTCCCCAAAACTACTGTTCCTAACAACAAACAGTGCCGTTTCCCTATTGACAGAGTTTTTCGCAAGAAATGTCGCACACCATAAACCAACTGTACCATACAAACGCCCCGCCCCCTCCCATTGGTTATAATTTCAAATGCAGATTCATTTCACATTAATTGCAACCTCAATGAAACTTTTCCTGCCAAAGGAAATTATTTTTCCATAGACAAGCAGTCATTGGATTGGCAGTAACTTAATTCTGGCATAACATTTACATCAATTAAGGCTCTCCTGTTAAGGAACCAGACCTTATGATTCTTTGTGAAGCTGATTAAATCCCCTAGTGTGAATTTAAATGAATTATAAAAAAATCCCAATTGCGCTTATTTTGCGACTAATTTTTTTCCCAATTTCAAGATTTGACAGTGCAAAAATTTCCCAATTTTAGGGGAAGGGGACCCTTTACCCATTGGGGAAAAAAAACACTGGCAGCACACATCTTACATTTGTCTTTACTATCAGGCAGTATCACTTCCTTCCCATGGAAGTATTGTACTAAGATAATAACTTGTTTGATTGCATTATTCTGTTTAGTTTTCGATTCATAATATAAAGAGAAATATCAGAAATGACTGCAGTCCAAAATTGTGTACACTTAAATGATAGTGATTTCTAAAAGATGTTATGAAATGAACACATTAAAATTTATTAAGAAAACAAAATTTTTTCTCATGTTTAGCAGTTTTAATAGAAGCCAAGTACCAAAATTTTAAAATACAACTTAAAATCTTGAAAGCAAAAATATATTAATATAAGAACACAGGGCTTTTTCAGCTAGTCTCACGGGGCCGATAATGGGCCCCATTCCCAATGCCGAAAAGGGACCATTTCTCCCAATTTTAAAACTCTGAGTCAACAACTTAAAAAAGAGTCATGTTTGCTTAATATCGAGATGTAAAAAAACAACTTCTTTAGAGCATAGTAAAAATTATGTCCCCTTATTGACATAATTGATAGTTTCCTAAAGCATTATTTGTGAAAAACATATATTGTTACTATGTATTGTGACAAACACCATGAAATAAATAATGTGAAGAAATGACATGGAATGTTACTTATTTTTCTAGGAAGAGGAATGGAAAGAAGTAGAGGAAGAAAAGGAGAAGGATTATTCTGGTCTGAGAATAGGAAACTTACAAATTGGGTATGAATTATCCCTTTCCTTCATCTATACCCCTTTATGGCATGGGCACACGCAGTAGATCCAGATCAGCCGGCACATCTGTACCATCTGATCAAGCTCAGCACTGTTTGCTCTTTGATCAATTAGGTTATTTCCTAACAGTGCAGATACTGATCAGACAGCATGGGTGCTGGTTGATCTAGATCCACACTGGTGGCACATGCCTAAAAAGGCGTATATATGGAGGAAAGAGTTAAATACTGATGACAAGAAGTTTAGCAAGTAATTAACATCAACATCCAGGAGGGAATATTCAAAGGGACATATCTTTTTTACTTTATTTCCACATAAAATAGGGAGTCTAGGATTGTTTTTCTTGCAGCTGTTGAATTGTGGCTCTAAACTAAATGTATTCTAGTCGGTCAAATCATAGAAATACTTTGTTAATACCTGTTTCTGTCTGCTTACTATCAAACTTAATTATGTTTGACAAGTTCTCAAGTCTAGCTTCAGTTTGTGTTGCTATGTGTAGATGCTACTTGTCTGGTTATCAACAGACTTGCCCAAGACTAGATAACAGACATGCATTCTGTAACCATTTTACACTGGGATGTTGGGCTACCAGTCTGAGATCAGTGTAGATCCAGATCAGCCAGCACATTGGTGCTGTCTCATCAGGATCTACAAGGTTCCTTTTTTGATTCATTAGTTTATTTCTTACATAGAAGAAGCCAGTGTAGATCCTGATCTGATTTGTTACATGTATCTGGATCTACACTTTTGCATCAAATGATAAAACCCGCATATGTGGAGTAAAGGGTTGGTTCCATTCATAATCCTGCACAAAAACCAAAGTTAATTATCCATTATTAAGACATTGTGTGTTTCAGTGAGAAAGAGGGCGAAGAATCTGATGATCAGACAGCTGAGAATCCTGACGAGGATCACGAGGAAGGTGACGGCAGAGAGAAGAAAGACGGTCAACAGGGACCATGGAAAGGTACCCCAGCCACACCTCAACCATCAGTTATCCAAACAGGTAACACAACTTTGATTTGTTGATCATGAGAAAGAAAGCAGCCAAAAAAGTATTTTGTGCAGTGAAAAACATGCCTATATAAGAAAAAAAACTAAAACATTGAACCAAATATCCTAAAATTTTCATTAGGCTGGACTTTGTCCAGATTTCAGTTAAAATGTCTGATTGATATTTTAAAGTTTCTAAAAATAATGTTGGAAGTTGCCCATTCATTATCAAGAACTTAGATTCAAGTCATGTACATGGAATGTTTCACAGCTGAAGCTGCTCAAAACCTGTCCAATATACGTTTGTATATCGCGCATCAGTAAAGGTTTTTTTAGGGATTGGGGATTCAGCCCTAGCCCAACAGTACAGGGTTTGTTAGGGATTAGGGATGCGGCCCTAGCCTGTAAAGAGGGGAACATTATTAATCACTTTTATCAAATGTTAAGGAAATACAAACTTATGTAATCATTATACACAAAGCAAGCAAGCAAACAAAACTTTTATTTTTTAAAATATTCAAAAATGACATTTCCATTAGGTAACTGTTCAAAAACACCTATGTGTTTGTACTGCCAACATGTTTCTCTAGCAATAACATTGCTGACAAAACCTGTCATTGGGGTTTCTAATACCAGTTATTACCAAAGAACTACTGATAATTGCACTATCTAAGTTTAATGCCTATACATTATTAAAATCTTTCTATATTGACAGAAAATTTGGTGTGTTATTACCAGTTTTAATCCATTCACATTTATTTCCCTTATACTACGACAATTTAGATCGGGCAAGTTTTTAACATTTAACGTGTACTGGACCAGACCATTGCACCTATCTGACTTTGCTGCAAGGTCTAACTGTAGTGACAATAGACTATTCAAAGTTTTATGCAGGACCTGAAAAATTAAGCACAAGGAATTTCGTTTTTACTAATCAAAATGAAAAATAAAAGACTTGCAATACATCTTATGGTGCTTAGTTATTAACATGTGATGTAGTAATTTCTTAAAAAGATAAAATAAGAATTGAAACAACAAGCATGTTTGGTATTGAAACATATATATATATTCTTGTAAAAATACAGTACCCTTCCTTCCCTCACTTCACACCTTCATATTCACTTGTCAGTATGATAGTTATGTCTCCCCCCCCCTCTGGGGGAGACATATTGTTTTTGCCTTGTCCGTCTGTCCGTCAGTCCGTCTGTCACACTTTGTTTCCGCTCAATAACTGGAGTACCCTTTGACCCAGAGCCTTCAAACTTCATAGGGTGATAGCCCTTATTGAGTAGAAGAACCCTATTGATTTTGGGGTCAGTAGGTCAAAGGTCAAGGTCACAGGGGCCCGAAGTGTGAAAACCGTTTCCGCTCAAAAACTCGAGTACCTTTTGACCCAGAGCCTTCAAATTATGTCTCCCCCCCCCCTCTGGGGGAGACATATTGTTTTTGCCCTGTCCGTCTGTCACACTTCGTTTCCGCTCAATAACTTGAGTACCCTTTTACCCAGAGCCTTCAAACTTCATAGGGTGATAGCCCTTATTGAGTAGAAGACCCCTATTGATTTTAGGGTCAGTAGGTCAAAGGTCAAGGTCACAGTGACCCGAAGAGTGAAAACCGTTTCCGCTCAATAACTCGAGTACATTTTGACCCAGAGCCTTTAAACTTCATAGGGTGATAGCCCTTATTGAGTAGAAGAACCCTATTGATTTTGGGGTCAGTAGGTCAAAGGTCAAGGTCACAGTGACCCGAAGAGTGAAAACCGTTTCCGCTCAATAACTCGAGTACCCTTTGACCCAGAGCCTTCAAACTTCATAGGGTGATAGCCCTTATTGAGTAGAAGAACCCTATTGATTTTGGGGTCAGTAGGTCAAAGGTCAAGGTCGCAGTGACCCGAAGAGTGAAAACCGTTTCCGCTCAATAGCTCGAGTACATTTTGACCCAGAGCCTTCAAACTTCATAGGGTGATAGCCCTTATTGAGTAGAAGAACCCTATTGATTTTGGGGTCAGTAGATCAAAGGTCAAGGTCACAGGGGTCCGAAGAGTGAAAACCGTTTCTGCTCAATAACTTGAGTACCCTTTGACCCAGGGACTTAAAACTTCATAGGTTGTTAGCCATGATAGAGTAGAAGAACCCTATTGATTAGGGGTTCAGTAGGTCAAAGGTCAAGGTCACAGGGGCCTGAAGAGTAAAAACCATTTCCGCTCAATAACTGGAGTACCGTTTGACCCAGAGCCTTCTAACTTCATAGGGTGATAAACCTTATTGATAAGAAGAACCCTATTGATTTGGGGTCAAAGGTCAAGGTCACAGGGGCCTGAAGAGTGAAAACTGTTTCCACTCAATAACAGGAGTTCTATTTTACCCAGAGCCTTCAAACTTCAAACGATGGATGTCCTTATTGAGTAGAGGACTCCTATTGATTTTGGGGTCAGTAGGTCAAAGGTCAAGGTTACAGGGGCCCCGAAGAGTGAAAACCGTATCCGGTCAATTAATGGAATTCAGCTTGACCCAGAGCATTCAAACTAAATAGGGTAATAGCTCTTATTGAGTAGAAGAACCGTATTGATTTTGGGATCAGTTGGTCAAATGTCAAGGTCACAGGGGTCATCGCGCAGGGGGGGGGAGACATGTGTTTTTCACAAAAAACATCTAGTTTCATAGGGTGATAGCCCTTATTGAGTAGAAGAACCCTATTGATTTTGGGGTCAGTAGATCAAAGGTCAAGGTCACAGGGGCCCGAAGTGTTAAAACAGTTTCCGCTCAATAACTGGAGTATCCTTTGACCCAGAGCCTTCAAACTTCATAGGGTGATAGCCCTTATTGAGTAGAAGAACCCAGTTGATTTTGAGGTCAGTAGGTCAAAGGTCAAGGTCACAGGGGCCCGAAGTGTGAAAACCGTTTCCGCTCAATAACTCAAGTACCCTTTGACCCAGAGCCTTCAAACTTCATAGGGTGATAGCCCTTATTGAGTAGAAGAACCCTATTGATTTTGGGGTCAGTAGGTCAAAGGTCAAGGTCACAGGGGCTCGAAGTGTGAAAACCGTTTCCGCTCAATAACTCGAGTACCCTTTGACCCAGAGCCTTCAAACTTCATAGGGTGATAGCTCTTATTGAGTAGAAGAACCCTATTGATTTTGGGGTCAGTAGGTCAAAGGTCAAGGTCACAGGGGCCCGAAGTGTGAAAACTGTTTCCACTCAGTAACAGCAGTTCTATTTTTCCCAGAGCATTCAAACTTCATACGATGGATGTCCTTATTGAGTAGAGGACTCCTGTTGATTTTGGGGTCAGTAGGTCAAAGGTCAAGGTCACAGGGGCCCGATTAGTGAAAATGGTTTCCTCTCACTAACTGGAGTTTTATTTTACCTAGAGCCTACGAACTTCATACAATGGTTGCTGTTACAGCCTTGAAGAACCCTGTTGACTTTGGGGTATTTAGGCCAGACTTCAACATCACAGGGGCCCGTAGAGTTAATATATATATATGTTCATGTTCATTATACCATAATAAATGACACAGGCTTCCGTTTCAAAAAGGTGATATCACTTCCTTGGCCTTCATTCAATAGGGCGCCAGGGGGAGACATGCGTTTTTCACAAAAACAGATTCTAGTTTGCTTTGACACACACCTACAATCCTCCTAGAAACCCAGCCCTCATATCAGTCATTTCCAGAACAATCGTTTAGTCATATTTATGTAAAGAATGTATGCTAACTTCGCAAATGAGTGGGCATTAACAGGTTTGACTTGTTAATTGTTTGTCTTACTTGACTACACTAATTCTTAGGATAGGTCTGTTTTCAATGCAGATACAGGGGCATTTTTGTCTTCAAAGACCTTTAGGAGAGACATATTTTTGTTTGAATCAAGTACATCACTCGTTATCAATTTTACTAAGGATCGGTGAACTAAGGAGAATCAAAGTTGTTTTTATATATGGGGAGAATTAATTGTAAGTTGCAGAATAACTATTAGTTGCTTGGAGTATTTTTTTGGCCACATAAAAAAGGATTTCTTAATACCAGTTACTACAAATATCATGACTAATGTATTGCTTACAATACCTATCCCTGTATGTCCAAGACCAAGATAACTGTTAATAAAACTAAAACTTTCTCGTTTGGCTCTGTAACTTTCTTACAGTTTTGCTCCTTTTTACGAAAACATATTTCTTAGCCTTTGCAACAGTTCTTGTTTGAAATGTTAAAATTTGACTTTAGAATACTTTCTGTTAATGTATAGCCTAAATATGGTTTTATTTTATTTTGAAGATAGAATTCTAGGTTGGAAGTGTCAAGTGGTTTTGGCTGCAACACGCACCTGAATAATTCCGCTATAAAATGCAACAATATGGTTTTATAAGTTCATATAAAAATCATGTTTATAAAAAGAGACATTAAATAAGCACACAGAAAAAAAAATTGTATTAATGATTCATTCCATTGTTAACATTTTATTGAGGACAGCCCTAATAATTTTGCCCTTTCTTCCATAAAAAGGCTTTATGGGAAAACAGTGTAGATCCAGATCAGCCAGCACATCCATGCCATCTAATCTACAGATAGCTTTTTGATTCATTTTGTTATTTCTGACAAAGATGTGACCAGTGCAGATCTGGGTCATCAGATCTGGATCTAAACTGTCCGCCCATGCCACAAAAGTGTATATATGGAGAAAAGTGTTAAATATTTTTTTTGCCTGTTCCTATTACTGTCCTTTTATTTTAGAGCCTGAACCACAGGAGGCTCCAAAACCAAAAGAAGAATCAAAACCATCGGGGAAATATATACCTCCAAGTCAGCGTGCCGCTGCCGCTGCTGCAGCCAGTGGGGTCACCCCCAGTCCAACAGTGCCTGCTCATTTACGAAAGAAGAAAGCAGCTCCCAACATAAAAAGTGAAGAAGACTTTCCAACTTTAGGAGGAGGCCCTGGCCCAGCGCAGCATGATAGGTAAATAAAAATGCTTTATCCAGCAGGCAGGATTGCTCTTGCATTGTCCCTCCAACTGTCAACAGTTGTATACAAATAACAACTCCTCTAAACCACTGGATAGATTTTAACCAAATTAAGCCTGAAGCATCATGGCAATCACCTTTATTAAAGTTGTTCAAAAGAAACTAGGTTCAACCTCTCCAAGCCAAGGGACTTAAAAGCAAAATCAACAGTTATTCTGTGGAATTGAAGTGTTTAAAGAATTTCGGACAAAATGTGGTCTTGCCGAGAACTATTTCCACAACTCTGAGGGGGCATGAGTTACCTGTTAGGTTCATTTTATCTGACCAACTTATGCACCAACAAGCCTAATGTTCTGTTGCACAAACTGGATAGATTTTTTATTGTATTTCTCTGTAAAGCTGTCTAAACAAATTGAGAATCATAACCTTTTTGTCAATAATATGCCAGACAGTAATGTATTTAACACCTACAGTTTAGTAGCATTACTGTACGTTTAACATAAACATATGACAGAATGAATAATGTCAAAATACTTGACTGAAAAGTGTTAACACATATTCAATTATTTTTCTTATTCATTTCGTTTGTCAATAGACTTTTATGAATAGTTAAGATCCAGACCGGCACATCCATGCCATCTGATCGGGAACTCAACTGTTCGTCTGTTTTGATTCATTTTTTAAAGTCATTTTTTGAGGAAGAAGGAACAGGGTAGGTCCTGATCACAGATGAGCTGGCTGATCAGGATCTACACTGTTTGCACATGAAATTAAACCCATGTCCATATATAAGAGATGAAGGGTTTAGTTATGAGAAATGATGAGTTAGGTTCCTGGAATATCAATTTAGGTCTGTGAAGACCAGTCGCCATTTCAGCCAATCAGATGCTTGAGATTTGAGACTGGTTTCCAATCTACGCTGTATAACCTCCAGTCTTGTTTTCTGAATTGTTTCAGTGATCCTCGAAGCTTTGAGAGGGTACAGCATGGTGGACGTCAGCTTGACGATCCGACAAAGACCTCACAACAACTCTCTCTAGGAAATAAATTCTCAGCTCTACAAGATTGATGATTAGTCAGCATAATGTCAGTTGTTTTGTTTAAGGCTCTGCTTTCTTTTACCTCACTTAAAGTTATAACCCTTAAACTCCATAGATATGCCTTTATTGTGTGGGCGAAAAGTATAGATCCATATCAGCTAGCACATCCAGGATCTACACTGTTTGCTTCTTGGTCAGAAATAACCTTATGAATAAATGCTACAGTGTAGATCCTGATCAGATGGGATCAATGTGCCAGCTAATCTGGATCTTAACTATTGTTCATGCGATAAAAGGCATATATATGAAGTAAAGGGTGTAAGGAGTCCGGACTGAAGATAAGTTTTCTTAGGGTGTCTTTAAAAGCCCATTTCTTCACTATATATTTTCTTAACAGAAAGAAAGAATCAGCAGCTTAAAATTTATACCTTTTTTCTATAGACACGCCTTAATTCTGAGGGCAAACAGTGTAGATCCAGATTAGCCGGCACATCCATGCGGTCTGATCAGGATCTGCACTGTTTGCTTTTTGATTCATTAGATTATTTCTGACCATAATGCGACCAGTGCAGATCCTGAACAGATGGCACAGATGTGCTGGCTGATCTGGATCTACACTGGTCGCACATGCGCAACAATGGGTATATATGGAGGAAAGGGTTAAAGAGTAAACACAAACTATTTTCAACATATTCTACTTGAGATTTGAAAAAAATTACATTGTCTTGAACAGTTAAACTAGGATCTCATTTGGAGACCTGTACTTTAGAAAACTAATACCAAAAATACAATACTTTTATTAATACTCTATTTCTTTATATGGTTATTATGTTACATAATAATTTGTTGTTTCACTGGGATCCTTTCAAATTGTATTAAGAGGTACATCAATATATCCATTATTTTCAGTCCTGTAAATTTCTAAAGCCAGCTATGGAACAGAAATATGTAGTGGGTTGCAGGCATTTAAATTTATGTCTAAAGATGAAAAGCTAAATAAATGTTATTAACACTTTACTCCATATATACACGTTTTATCTCTTGTGAGACCACTTTAGCTCATCATCTGTGCTGTCTGTTCTAGATATGCATAGTTCCCTTATTGGTCAGAAATATCCAAAATCTGAAATTGAACACTGTAGATCCTGATCACATGGCATGGATTTGCCAGCTGATCTGGATCCACACTGTTCACCCATGCCATTAAACTCTTATCTGTGGAGTAAAGGGTTAAAAGACAGATAATAAAGTAAAGAGTTGTAATTGTAAAATGTTTGCAAGAATGAAAATTGTCTAATAAGAGTGTTTACTGCTTGAAAGCTGTAATAAACTTCAAACAGTTAATGTTTTATGGGTTCTCTTTGTAGAATCTATAGACTTAAGTCTTAAAATCATTAAAGTGCTGGAAAACTTGTGAGTGCTGAAAATCTGAGATGCTTGTAAGAGGAAAAACATTTTCATATATTTTAATTTTACATACATGTATTTAAAAAAGAATATAAGAGATGCTTCTTTTCTGTCTATTCTCCAGTTGATTTAATCTTTAATTGATTAATCACATGGGGAAGGTGTAGGTTTACACCATATATATGCATTATCACATGAACACTTTTATTCACACAATCACATTTTATTGCATTTGCGAACAGTGTTGATCACATCTATGCTTGCTATCTGATCAGGATCTTCACTGTTTGCTTCAGAAATAGACTAATTAAACAAAAATGAACAGTGTAGATCCTGATCAGACAACACAGATGATTTGAATCTTCACTGTTCACCCATGCTGTAAAGGCCTATATATGGAGGAATGTGTTAAAAACCCACATTGAAAATGTACCATACATTATGATCTTCAAATACCTTGAACATGCACAACTTTATGTTGTGCAATACTCAAGATTGGTGGATGCATGTACATCAGTGCAAGCAAATAAACTATCAACTCTAACATTGTTTGTGTGACCATTATAGATCCAGATTAGCCTGCACACATCTATTGAAAACCAGAAGGGGATATCAGCAATTGAAATAAGAAGGCTGATAGCCCCTTCTGGCTTTCAACCAACAAATATATTACGAGCAATCTGATCAGAATCTACACTGTTCACTTTTAGATTCATAAGATTATTTTGACCCAAGAAGTAAACAGTAAAGATCCTGATCTGTCTGCACAGATGCTCAGTCTGAACTGGATCTGCTCTGTTCCAATATATAATTAAGGATCATTATTAGAGGAGTTTATACGATACAACATTGTTTTTTGTATTGTAAAGGAGCTGTTTGCTTCTATGTCTTGACGGTCCTTTAAATCCTTGCTTTTTGTTATTTTAATCCTTTACTCCATACATACAAATATTATTGGGTGTGCAACCAGTGTAGATCCAGATCAGCTGGCACAGTTGTTGCGCTGTTCTGGATCAACACTAGTCGCTTCTTGGTCAGAAATACCCTTAAGTATCAAAAGCAAACAGTGCAGATCTTATAAAACAACAACAAAAACAATTGGTTGATTCAATTCTGTTCATCAATACTAGGAACAACAATGATAATCAGAAAATACACAAAGCTTCCGTGTCTTAACATGGCAAACTTACTGAATATTCTGTTTCACAGTTTCTGGTAATAGCAATAGGTTCATTTTAACCCTATACTCAATATATACACTAACAGTGCAGATTCTTATCAGAGGGCAATAAAATGCGAATATTTCGAGTAGTTGGTTAAATGTGAGTTTCTGTCTGTTAATGCTGACAGGAACCCCTGACAAACATTTGTGTTTACACCCTTTTTTGTGAATATATGAAAAAGGTAACTTGAAAAATGCTTCTTTTAAATGATTATTATTTTGTTGTAGCCTTTTGTGCCTCTAATGACATCAGGTGGTGCATGGAGACATTTGATGGACAAATTAATCGTGGTTTAACCCCTTCTTCCATATATACACCTTTTATCACATGAGCAAACAGTGTAGATCTTTACCAGCTGGCATATCCGTGCCATCTAATCAGGATCTGCACTGTTTGCTTTTAGTTCAGATATAAACTAATAAATAAAAAAGTGAACAATGCAGATCCTGGTCAGACAAAATTGATTAAACCCTTTTCTCCATGGGAGGTGGCTATAAGTGCAGTCTAATCACAACCTACACTGTTTGCTTTTAAATTTTTTTTTTACCAAGAAGTGACTAGTGTAGATCCAGTTCAGATGGCATGGATTTGCCAGCTGATCTGGATCTATACTTATTGGACTCATCATAATCAATATATATGGAGTAAAGGGTTAAATCTTGCCAAAAAGGATTTAGATGAAATGTTTGATACATTAAGAATAAATGATTTCATGTGTTATTTTATGTAAAACATTCACAGCTGTGAAATACAGTTACATATTGTGTTTTGTATATGTTTGATGAACAGATGGTATTGTCATTTGCTATTATTGTATTGTTGAATAAGTATTGCCATTGTTTCCATGTTTTTCCACGAGGCTAATATATCCCATACACAATTGGTGTAGATCCAGATCACTTGGCACATCTATGCATAGGCTGTACAATTTTAGATTCATTACTTTGTGACAAAGAGACAAACATTTTAGATCCAGTTTAAATGGATGTGCAGTATGTTCTGGATCTACACTGATCACCGATGTGATTTATGGTGTAACCATGGAATAAAGGTTTAAGTTTTGGACTTTCGTGCAATTACAGTCGGTTCAGACAAGTAAGTTCAGGCCTTAACACAGGGCTTGATTATCCCCTTTACTACATATAAACATGTTTTATCCTGTCTGTGACTAGGGTAGATCCAGATCAGCTGGACATGATGTGCTATCTGAGGAGGATCTACACTGTTTGCTTTTTGGTCAGGAGTAACCTAAGAAATAAAAAAGTGAACAGTGTAGATTCTCATCAGATAGCACAGATGTGCTGGCTAATCTGAATCTACACTGTTTGCATATACAATAAAAATGAATCATTTCAAACTACACTAATTAAACTTTGCTTTTACCCAGGTACATGTATTAAAATTGACCAAAGTCAAGAACTGATTTAAAAATTCAATTATCCATAGTTAAAATGTTGTTGTTTTTTTTCAGTAATTTAATGCTGAAAGTTCATGTAGTTTGAATGGTGAGGCTTTTGCACTGATTAAAACATTTTTGAAATATGTTGTTCGAATGATGAGGTTCTTGCACTGCATTAAACATTTTTAGTACATGTAGTTTGAATGGTGAGGTTTTTGAATTGATTTTTAATACATTTCTAGTATGTGAATTTTGAATGATTAGATTCTTGCCTTGATCATGTATTGTGTGAAAGTAGAGCTGCTTACAGCTGTGCACTAATGAAATAATGTTGCCCCAAAGCAAGTTAAAGCAATGAATCAGTTTGACTTACAGTATGAATGCTGAACTCTGCGAAGTAACACACTATAATATTTGAAAAAGTCTGAAATATACTTCATATGTGTGAACCCTTACTCCAAGGAAATGCCTTTTATAACATGAATGAACAGTGTAGATCCAGATCAGCTGGCACATCTGTACCATGTGATCTGGATCTACACTGATAGAGATTCTTGGTCAGAAATTGTCTAATGAATATGAAAATGACCTGACAAGACTGCAGGGATATGCAAGCTGATCTGGATCTACACTGGTCTTACATGTGGGACATCAGTTGTATCACATGTAATAAAGGGTTGAAGCTGTGCATTTGAAATTCTGCACATGTCTCTTAACATCTTATCTTTTAACCTTCTGCATAAGTAACAAATTCAAATATTCTCTATTTCTTTTTTCTCATTTTTTTTTTGCTGAAAAAAATCCTCAAATCATTTTATTTAACAATATACTGTTTCATTTTCCCGAAAAAAAGGCCTTTTTATTGAACCTTGAAGTTCTTGTACAGTACATGATAGATCTCAAGTTGTATTTTCTACTGCATTCTTTGAGAAAAATTTTTTGACATATTTTTAGCTCACCTGAGCACGAAGTGCTCATGGCGAGCTTTTGTGATCGCCTGATGTCCGTCGTCCGTCCGTGCGTCGTCAACTTTTTCTTCAAACGACTTCTTCTCCTGAACTCCTGGGCCAATCTTGCTGAAACTTGACAGGAATGTTACTTGCATGAAGCTTTACCAAAATTGTTCAAATGGTTCCTGTCCATTGCCCATCTAGGTCACAGAGGATAAAAATAGATTTTGAACATGAAATTTTTAAAAATCTTCTTCTCTGAAACCGTAAGGCCTAGAACTTTGATATTTGGTGTGTAGCATCACCTAGTGGTCCTCTACCAAGATTGTTCAAATTATAGCCCTGTGGTCAAAATTGGCCCCGCCCGGGTGGGGTCATGTGTTTTCCTTATAAATATATAGCAAAAACTTAAAAAATCTTCTTCTCCAAAACCGCAATGGCTAGAAGTTAGATATTTGGCATGAAACATTGTCTAATGGACCTCTAACAAAGTTGTTCAAATTATGGCCCTGGGGTCAAAATTTGCCCCGCCCCAGAGGTCATGGGTTTTCCTTATATCAATATATAGCAAAAACTTAAAAAATCTTCTTCTCTGAAACTGTAAGGCCTAGAACTTTGATATTTGGTGTGTAGCATCACCTAGTGGTCCTCTACTAAGATTGTTAAAATTTTAGCCCTGGGTTCAAAATTTGCCCCGCCCCAGAGGTCATGGGTTTTCCTTATATCAATATATAGCAAAAACTTAAAAAATCTTCTCCGAAACCGCAATGGCCAGAGGTTAGATATTTGGCATGAAACATTGCCTAATGGACCTCTAACAAAGTTGTTCAAATTATGGCCCTGGGGTCAAAATTTGCCCCGCCCCAGAGGTCATGGGTTTTCCTTATATCAGTATATAGCAAAACTTAAAACATCTTCTTTTCCGAAACCGCAATGGCCAGAGGTTAGATATTTGGCATGAAACATTGTCTAATAGACCTCTAACAAAGTTGTTCAAGTTATGGCCCTGGGGTCAAAATTTGCCCCGCCCCAGAGGTAATGGGTTTTCCTTATATCAATATATTGCAAAAACTTAAAAAATCTTCTTCTCCGAAACGCAATGGCCAGAGGTTAGATATTTGGCATGAAACATTGTCTAATGGACCTCTAACAAAGTTGTTCAAATTATAGCCCTGGGGTCAAAATTTGCCCCGCCCCAGAGGTCATGGGTTTTCCTTATATCAATATATAGCAAAAACTTCTTCTCCAAAACCGCAATGGCTAGAGGTTAGATATTTGGCATGAAACATTGTCTAATGGACCTCTAACAAAGTTGTTCAAATTATGGCCCTTGGGTCAAAATTGGCCCCGCCACAGGGGTCGCCCATTTTACATAGAATTATATAGGAAAAATCTTGTAAAAGTCTTCTTCTAGAACCATAACACATAGAGCTTAGAATTTTTACATGTAACATCACTTTGTGGACCTTTACCACATTTATACATATCATGACCCCAGGCTCGAATTGGCCCCACCCAGGGGCTTATCAATTTTTGCATAGAGCTAAATAGTAAGAACTGAAGACATGTAGAATGTTTGCTAGTGTCAAACTACACCCCTTGTTCTCTGAAACTAATGCGACTAGACCTTAGATATTTCGTGTTGAGTATTGTGAAGAGACCCTTTACCAGCATTATTTAAATGTTGGCCCTGGGGTAAAGCTGAAAGTACTTTTGTACTCAGGTGAGCGATACAGGGCCATCATGGCCCTCTTGTTTATCAAAACCTATGATTGTAGGCAGTGACTTAAAAATATATAGTTAAGATGTGTATGTTCAATAACATTTAACACTTGCCCAAAAAAGGTTTGGGCAAAGTTATTCCATCTTCTGACTTGAAAAATACAAAACAAGTGAATCAGGCAGATTTAGAGGGGGTTAAAGTGCAAGTAATACAGACCCCCTGTTGAAACTGATGATCATGTCTAAGTTAAAAACAAAGAAATGAATCGCATATTTTAGTATTTCTTAAAGTAAGAAGAAATTATGCAGAAAGATGCCCATTCCACCATTTGCTCATTTGTTTGTTTTGTTTTGTTGTTGTTTTTTAACTGGGAAAGCATACCATCCTACCCCCTGCTCTACTGCCCCATCCGATCAACCTTTAATTGGGGTTGTCCCGGTTGGCTCAATCGGTTGCGTCGCAGGAATTGCAGGGCTAGGCGCTGTCGCCGTGACGGTGCCGGTTCGCTCCCAGCTAGAGGCACTATCATTTGAAATTCACAGTAGCGCTATTTGTGCAGTGTGGCGGCCGTAAAAAGTCTCCCCGTACATAGTCAGTACTGTTTTCAGTAAAATAACCCGTTACCGATGTCATGCAGTGATTGTTACGTATATCAGGGCTATCTGATCAACCTTTAATTGGGGTTGTCCCGGTTAGCTCAATCGGTTACGTCGCAGGAATTGCAGGGCTAGGCGCTGTCGCCGTGACGGTGCGGGTTCGCTCCCAGCTAGAGGCACTATCCTCTAAAGAGAAAATGTGGAAAATTCATTTGGTCATTGCTCTTGTAATCTAACACATTTTCCGGACCAACCCTCCTTCTGGGATTGAACATCTATAAAAACAACAAGGAGTGAACGAAGTGAAATCTTGGAAGAATCCTAACATGTTCCCAAGCTTATGTTGAAACTTTTCAGAATTTTCTAATTCATTAAGTTTAACCTTTTTCTACATATAATGGAGTTTAATTGCATATGTGAAATGTATAGATCCAGATCAGCAAGCATGTGTGATGATTGGTCAGGATATACACTGTTTGCTTTTTGGTTATAAATAACCTTATGAATCAAAACGTTAACAATGTAGATCCTCATCAGACAAATCAGTGCCCAAGGTTATAAAACTGAGCATGGAAACCAGTCTCAAATCTCAAGCATCTGATTGGCTGAAATGACAACTGGTAGCCATTTCAGCCAATCAGATGCTTGAGATTTGAGACTGGTTTCCAATCTCAGCTTTATAACCTTCAGGGCA
Source organism: Corbicula japonica (assembly GCA_038501625.1). Lineage (NCBI taxonomy): Eukaryota > Metazoa > Mollusca > Bivalvia > Venerida > Cyrenidae > Corbicula > Corbicula japonica. Next base: position 4,139,107 of record JAZAYU010000043.1, on the reverse strand, counting down.
GATGTGTGAGCTGATCTGGATCTACACTGTTCACCGGTAGGTAAAAGCCATATCCCATGGAGTAGGGAGTTAAGTTTGTAAATTCCTTTAATTACCAAACCGTTGCTTTGTACTGAAAACAACTTGTATGTTTGTAAATGAGTTTGATATTTCTTTAGTTAGTGACCTTAGATCTTACTATTTTCACTGTTTAGAAACATAAAGAAGCTGTTGTTACCACACATGGACCTTCTCTGGTTTGTTGCGTGAACTCAGAACTCTTTTTATGTTATTGGGTCCAGCTTCATGAAGACCAGGGCCCAAGATTATAAAACTAAAACTGGAGACCAGTCTCAAATCTAAAGCATCTGATTTGCTGAAATTGCTACCAGTCACCATTATAGCCAAGCAGATGCTTGTGATTTGAGACTGGTCTTTTTGAGACTGGTCTCTAAACTGAGTTTTATGATCTAGGACCCAGTTTTTAAGACTCAGATTTTACAGAATCTATCCAAAATGTCTGTTTGGCAATAGTTGTTAAACACAACAAACACATTAAGAGTGAAAGGTCTTGTGGAATAATAAACATCTGCTTATATCTGGGATGTTGGGATCATTTGGAAAGGGATTTTCTGACATCAACACGGTTGTCATGATTTCTGGTTTTCTTCCATTTCAGTTCCTATATTATAAAACTCTTAAGTTTGCTTAGCACCAAAGTAACCACACATCATTGTAATAATGTAATTACATTGGAAATTGTTTAGTGGTGCATCAAGAAATCCCCGGTTTACACATAACCAGGAACAACATTGGCGCAAACAAAGTGACCCAGTATTATCACAGTATTTAATTTACGCTGCAATGTAGTTGACATTTGTAGATGCTCAGTCTGTACTTTTACTTAAAAGACTGAATGTTCATGACAGGAATGATGGCAAATGCAAATGTCACAGGTCGTTTATTTAATAAATACATTGTTTATGTTTTGGCAAACATTGATTTTTTTCACATCCACAATATCCCATTCAGATTCAAAATAAACCTCATAAATATATGGCAATTGTTATAACATTTGTCTGTTTTGTTTAATCAGTCATAAGTTAGGTGAATAAAAAGAAATAAAACTAATAACTGATATACACCAGAAGATGTTCACAAATATTCTTGGTGCTTAGCAAACTTGAGTGGTATATGTGCAACACATACTTCCAATACTTTGTCAATATTAAATATCTGATGTACTTAGCTGTCACCATTTGAAATATTTTTGATTAATGGAAGTTGATTAGAATTGAAAGTTATCATGCTTATGAAATTGAATGATTGGGGATGGTTAAATAATTTTCCTTAACCTTTCATAAAATGAATAAAAATAAATATATATTGTTTGTTGTTGTTATCAAAACAAGTTGTTCTAGCTCAAACTAGCACTGCTGTGTTTATATCTGATGCCAATATAAAATACTCTGATCTGTTACACTTAGTGCACTTGTGTTATTTATGAGATCAATTTCTAGGTCAAGGTCCCCAGTAAGTGTGACAGTTAGGGGAATGTATGTTTTGCCTCCATTCTGCCCTTCCTTCCAGGGATAGTATTGTGTGTTTTGAAATTAAGCTATGGATTCAAATAATACAACAAATACAAATCCAACACCCAAAAAATGAAATATACTGAATAAAAATAACAAGAATTTGGTGTTCCACAGGACACCTATGTTGCCTACTTGCAAATATTGATACAAGGTTTGATACATGGGCCTTTAATCATAACAGGTGATAAAGATCATGTCTGGTTATGTCCAGCCCATAACATTGACATACATTGAGCGATCTTGTTTATATTTTGCATGAATGTAAGCTTAGTGTGAAGAATGACATGCGCAACCCCATGTTCCAATCTCAAAGGTCAAGGTCACAGTTTGGGATAGAAGGTCATGTCAAAGTTTTACCAGACCACAACATTGACATGCATTAAGCAATCTTGTTTATATTTAGCATAAATGTTTACATCTGTGTGATGGAGTGTCATGCATGTCAACCTCAGTGAGACGCAGTGCCAATTTAAACACCAGATTCCTATCTCAAAGGACAAGGTCACAGTTGCAGTTCAAAGGTCATGTCAGATTTTGTCTGGCCAATAACTTTGGAATGCATCATGCAATATTGTTTATATTTGACATGGATGTTAACCTCAGTGAGCAAAAATCACTTCATGTGACAGGTGTCACTTCTTTGACAATTCTTCTTTGTGTTAATAGACGAGTCTTCTGTGTCAGAATTGTTTGTAAACACAGTTTTCTTCACATCCGGCTTGGCATCTTGTTGGACCTCATTTATGTATTGTGTAGCTATACAAAAGTCCCATACTAATAGTATCAAACTACTGTTAAAGTCAATAAGGCACAGAATTTACAGGGTTTTTTGTTCCTCTATTCATTTACGCTACATACACTCACCAAAGGTTCTAATAGGCCATCAATTGTGTATGTTTACAATATATGCTAGTTTCGTTTCTGTCCTATGTCAAGAGAGGTTGTAAAAATAACTACTTTGTCTTTGAATCAATAATCATATGTCTTTTAAAAATATTAATTGATTGTTTTCTTAAATAAATCCAATACCATTTATTTACACGGCACGGTCAAATTTAGAACAGCCTTTAATTGAAATGGAGGCAATTGTAAAATTGGGTACTTTGAAGGTGATTTATTTAAAGAAACATGCTGCTGGTTAATAAGGTTCTATGTTATGCCTACTAATTAGGGGTCTTATTGAAATACAACAAACAATTTAGAACAATTTTCTAATTTAAAGGTAAAACGTCATTAGGGTATCACAAACATTGTAAATGGCAAAAACAGGCTAAAATTTCAAAAAATGAATTTTGGGGGAAATACTTATTGCCACCTAGATTTTAGTAAATAAATAGATTTAGCTATGGATGAAGTAAATGTTTGCAAGCTCAGTTTAGTCTAATTCATGTTCTAATTACCAAGCACATACTAAAACAAAAGAAAAACCATTTGCATGAGATCTCTGAAATTCATGAAAAATATACCAAAGCAACTCATACCTGAAATAAGTATATGCTGGTCTACAATGTTTAGTGCCAATTCGTCTAAATAATGTTAGGGTTTTCAAGAAATTCAAGGAAAACTTACTTCCTACTTTCACTTTGAACCAGGAAGTAAGATTTCATTGAATTTCTTGAAAACCCTAACATTATTTTGACGAATTGGCAAAATTGAAAAAAATTATCGAAATAATGTTTACTTTCAGCAAAAATACCCAGATCGTGAATTTGAAAATTTATAGAAAGCGTGCGCAACCACCATGACCTTTGTCCCTAGTGTCTTTTTTATATGACCTTTTTTGGTAGCGGGTGGTGGAAAGATATTCACAGTTAGTCTGTTATAGTCCGATTTTACGCGTTGAGCCGTGAATGTACTTTTGTATTTATAGATTTTTGGAATATTCCACAAAATAGGGATGTTAGATATTCCCATCATGGATCATTATGTTGAAATTGTACAGGCCTATAAGAAAAGATTTCATGGCCGTGGCAGTAACGCTTCTGATTTCTGATAATACGACATAAGGGTTGTGTATTCGAATCCCATGAAGAGATTTCATTTTTTTCTGTTTTAATGTCTTTTTTCCAATACATTCATGTAGAAACCGAACAAAAATGACATTAAACCGTACAATTTTCGAGTAATCTTTCATCAAGCGGGTTGTCGCGATCGATGCTTACTCAAAACACAGTTTTTGGGCGATGCCAAAACATTGTTCAAAGTGGTTTTGAATAATGTAAATTATTAAAGAAAAAAAAGTAATAACAATAGTTTACAGAACGCCATGTTTCACAATTGTCAACGTTCCTTTGGTAAATAGGTGTATGGGGTCAGGGCAAGCTGCTCAACAAAAATATATTGTTAAAAATGGAATGAACATGAACAAAATTGAAAGGGGGTTGCAAAATATAAAGACAGAACAGCTCAATACTATTAAAAATAATATCATATGAACTAAATTTAAATTATAAGAAGGAAATGAAAGACAAAGTAAAAAGTTTCTTTAATTGGATTCGAACATGCAATGTTTTGCATCATAGTCCGAGATCTTATCCACTGAGCTATTGCGTCGTGACTAAATATCAGTTGCTTTTAACAGGTTTTAATGTCATATAAGTAAATTAATTTAACGGTATCTCTGTAAAATGACGCACTTTACCTATTTAGTATTATAACAGTGGACTTGTCCGAAAGGTCACAGCTCACGGGTCAAAATTGTACTATAGTGCCCCTAAAAATCATAAATAATACCCGCCAAAGACGATTATGTCTGTGATAACAAATCTTGTCAATAACAAATCTTGTCAACAAACAAAACAAAGCTTCTTAAGAAAACTGTCTTGATAGTAAAATATTTTAACAAATGCACGTGTTTTGTCGAGATTACTGGATATTTCAGCTTGGGCGTAAACGGACCGTTTTGATATAAAACATATAACTGGAAGCACTGAGACGCTGCAATTTTAGTAAACAAAAGTGATTGAAAAATACTTACACATCGGCTCTTTTGTTTGCGGTAGGTTGATAATTTTGAGAATTACCTGCGATAACAAAAGAATTCACGAGACCAGGTTGTCCCATGCACGTGGACGGGTCATCTCCGAAAAGAATTACCCGTCCACGTGCATGGAACAACATAGTCTCGTGCGTATATTTAAAAGTATAAAAACAATACAAAAAAGATGCACACCATTTTTTTTACATTTTAAGCACTATAACAAATGAAGTTAACTTAAAACACCACTTCATTTTATATTATTTACTTTTTGTAACCCAATTTAGATAACACTTACAGTACCATATATTTTGATAAAAATGTTGGTTAAACATGCATTTCTTTTAGTAGCTTATTGTTATTATGTATAGTCAGGTTTCAATAAGTATACATCGTAGAATAATGCATATACATTTATGACAATATTCCCATGTATGAAAAAAAACGAGGTTTTAAGCTCCTTTTCAAGTGAATTCGAAGTTGTAAAACACATTTTTTCTTGTTACATTTTAGCACTTGTGTGTCCGCTTTATTTCCGTCGCTTGACAGATGAGAAAACTTGAAATCGTACACTTGGCTTTTTTTCTTTATATACTACTCAAAGTTTGCTAAACCAATAATATGTTTTTACATGTCATCTGGTGTATGCCGGTTATACGTTTTATTATTTTTATTTATTTTAATTCACCTGATTTATGACTGATTATACAAATGTTTGTCGTAATGAGTTTACGGGGTTTGTCTTGAATTTGAAATGGATATCAGGGATGTGCAAAAAATCAATGTTATTGCATATATTGAAGACGTTCCGTTAAAACAGACGGCCATTTAATAAGGAATATTGTGCAACTTCGCACATGATTTTACAAAGTGCATTTTTTTTCAATAGATAAAAGGAATACCAAGTAGTTCTTATTATTAAAAGTTGTAGGCCTTGTCAATGCTTGACAAAAAAGCGTTTTCGTGCATATTCTTGGGTAGCTTTGAAGTATACAGTCTAAATTTTTTTACCGCCGCACATTTTAAGGCATCGCCACACTCCTCCCAATTCTATTCATCGGTAAAATAAAAATCATCAAATCTCAGTAAATACAAAATGACATTCAATGAAACTTTGCACAAATGAAGGTTACTAATGTATCTTTATTTTGCATACAAAAAGACAACTTAGAAAAGTAAAGAAACAAAGCTAGACCTAAAAATTCCTTGAAATCTATTTACATAAATTCACAAAAACTAGGCGATGCAGAACATAACTTTAAATTTCCTCGTGAGCGCAATGATACTGACAAGAAAATGTTGTGTACTTTGTAAAAAACGTTCAACTATTAAAAGAGAAATCAGTGATTGTCATCCGTTTACGCGACCAGGAAATTGAAGGTCAAACACACTTTTACTAATATCTCGTAAAGTTTACATAAGTAAATCATGAGGACACAATAAATTGTTGTCAGTATCATATTACTCATGTGGGAATTTAAAATGATGTTTTGTGTTCTTTAGTTTTTGTGAATTTATGTAAATAGAAGTTGAGGGAATTTTTAGATCCTGCTATTTTTCTTTACTTTTCTAATATGTCTTACCATCTGTAAAATAAAGATACATTAATAACATACACTTGTGCAAAGTTTCATTTAACAGCATTTTGCCGTTCTTGAGATTTTAATAATTTTCTTTTTATCGATGAATAGAATTGGGAGGACTGTGGAAGGCCCTTAACTGAATGAATGAGAGATCGAATGAATTAGTGCGTGAATTGTTCAATTTCAATGAACATGACTGAAATACTGTTGAAAGCGGGTGTTAAGTTGTTAATCCAAACAAAAAAATATACTCGGCAAAAAAAGTTCTGCACACTTGGACATTTTATAAAATATCTTTTTAATTTCACCATACACAACAAAATGATACATACCAAATAAATCAGCAATTGAAAGTAAACAATGTAAAAAAGTCATAAATAAAATCCGATCAATACTTGTATAGGCAATTCATTGTTAAAGCAACTGGGGGTTTCTACACAAAAGTTGCAAAAATCTCTAGACTTATACTGAGTAAATTTACCATGATGAATCTGGCTTCAAGCGGCTTCGCACGGAATTTAACAGCCGACGAAATTTCAACTGTGGAATTAGGTTCCATTCGTGAACAAAAGAACCGGGTAGATCAACTAGCTTGACCAACTTCATGTGTTCTCTCTTGTATAGAAAGACGTCTAAATGGCCGGTGTGGTCCGACATTTGCCATGACGGTCAAATTAACGAAAACCTTCCTTGTTGACCATGAAAAATAAATTAATTTAAAAAACAATGCAGATGTGTTTTTCTCAAATATGATTAGATGTTGATTGCATTGGATGGTTGCTTTTATACACTTTATAAACTGGATGTTTTGATTCATTATACAGAATGGAAACTGTTCGAATCATCACTAAACTGTTTTGTCATACCTTTAGAGTGAGACTATGCGATACTTTAATTAATAAAAACTTAATTTTGAGCGTAATTCTGGAAATGGCTTGGTACCAACTGTTACTAGCATCACAGTGCATGCTCATAATTGCTGAAAACAGACCTTGGTGAAATGTTGAGTGATTTCATAGATTTCACACCTCTAGCTTAAAACGGCTAATTTTGCAACTTTTGACTGTGGACCTCTATCATACTCAGAATGACATTTCTCGCTTATTTACCAACCAATTTTAATTTCGTTTTTGTCTTTAACTCCGCAAACAATTAATCTTGATATACGTGTAAGAATTTATACCAGTTATTTGCTATATTATAAAATTTACGCAAAAGAACACTGGTGTGCAGAACTTTTTTGTTGGGTATATGATACGTAAATATATTGATGCTAACCTATTCGTATTTTGTCAAATAAAATTTCGGCTGCTCCGCGTCAACTTTTCAAACAATTGCGATGCATGGACAAAGTTTCATGCAAATCGTAGTCCTTGTATATGTTTAAGGTGTGTAAGTCGGATATCAACCTCGTACATCGGTGTTTCTGTGTAGAAAATATCTGACCACGAGCTTCGCGCTCTCGGTGTCACAAGAAGCTCGTGACCAGGTATTTTCTACACAGAAACACCTAGTACTCGGTTGATATCCTATACAGACTGATTGTTTGTTAAACAAAGAAATGAAAGTAAGAATTAGGACTATTTACTTGTTCGTTCTTTACATGGTGATAATGGTTCTTTTAATAAATTTAAGCGATAATCTAAACGAAATTGTCAACAAAAATATTGGACTCAGTTATAAATTTGTTGCAGTAAAGAAATCTGAAAACACCCAGAGATGTTCGGAGGACAACGTTCCAATAGAGAATGTTCAACATCAAACGGGCACACACAAAGGCAATTTGAAAGTAAGGAAACATGCATTTGGCTTCCACGGCTGATCATCTAACTGCAGCGATGGTTAATATACAAAGACTTAAACGTTTTGGAAGCATAGAGTTGGATTACGTCATCTATACAAACCTGAAGATTCTGGGACCTTGTAACTATTGTTTATGCTACCTTCTGTAAAATTGGCGAGCCCCGTGGCGTACTGGGAAGATGAACCCTGTTTTACGGGAGCCTTGTTAGTGATACAACCCAACACGAAGACATGGACCGAGCTGAACAAGCGCATGAAACTGGCAGTGGTTAACGGCAAATCTGAAATGGATTTGTTGAATTCATTCTATCAGCATAAACTCGGAGTTCATGCGAAAACCTTTCCAGAAGTGCTGCTTTTGCCAGGATATTTTCTCGTTTTATCGTCACATTTTCGTAAAAGAGTTCATGGTAGAGATGAAAAAGGAAATCTGAAAAGTCTTGAACCATTTTCCGATATAGACGATCTGGCAAATAGGACATATGTCGTACATTTCTCCGACCAACCGAAGCCGTGGTCTCTGTCAGCTTACCAAGTTAAGGCATATCCGTCTATATCCGATTATTTCTACACATTTAATCTGATTTTCAAAGCCGAATATGATAAAATCCAACTCGGTTGTCATTAAGTAAATATCTTTACCATCGTTTGCATAATTTTCAATTTCAGGCTGTAAAAAAACTGGTTTTCGACCTGTGTTTCTTCAAAATGTTAAATGCTATACAATATACTGCGATAAATAAAACTTATGAAGTTATTGAATTGAATGACTTTCTGACAATGTTTGAACATGGTTCCGTTTAGAATGAAAACAGTTTCCCTACGATTCTATGCAAAATGATACCGTTGACATAGTGACTTCTTTCTCTGTTTGTGTCGCCCTTTCGAAGAAAAGGCGATACATAGGGATCGCTTTTCCGTCCGTCCGTCCGTCCGTCACAAAAACTAAACGTTAGCTATAACTTTAATACATATATTTCTTATTATTTCTTCACCATATTATATTGCTTTTGACAACACGATCATGATGATGACAAATTCTTTAAGTCAAGGTCACATTTGAAGAAGTTACGCCCCGTTTTGAACTTGGGTTTTTGACGCGAAAACTTAACGTTGTCAATACTTGTGCCATTTATTCATATATCTTCGTCAAAACATTTAAATTATGTTGCCTATTACAATACGGTCGTGATGATGCCAAATTCCTAAAGTCAAGATCACATTTGATGAAGTTACACCCCTTTAAGTTCTTGTTTTTTTGACGCGAAAACTTTACGTTTGCTCCAACATTGCCGTTTCTTCATATATCTTCATCAAACTTCCATATTATATTGCTTGTGTTGTCACGGTCGTGATGATGCCATTTTTTTATGCCAAGGTCAGATTTGACGGAGTTATGCCCACTTTTGACTGGACTGGAATTTTACGAGAAAACTTTACGTTTGCTTAACGCTATAGCAAGACAAATACAATGAAACCTTCCTTAGCAGCCACCTGCGAATAGCAACCACCTGTCTTAAACAGCCAGTTTGAATATGACCTAAACTGACATTTTGTTCTATTTTTTTACTGTCTGTAACAGCCACCTGTCGTCAGCAGCCACTTTTTGTCACTACCTTTGGTGGCTGCTAAACACATGTTGGACTGTATATGCATGACACAATATTGGTGGGGGAATACAAAATTTACATTGATGTGACAATGCTCCACCTGCCTAGATCCTATCCATTTCTACGCTAATAATATATGGTCTTTTTCATCATCGTCTTCTCGTCTGTAAATTAAGAGGGCTTCAGTGATATGATAAAGCGATTCACATCAGCTTCCTACACGAACAGACAACCTGATTTAACCTGGAATTAGAACTTCCTGAAAAGCGCGCACGCTAACTTTTAAATAATTAATTGCGGCGTATATGGCATGCGGTTAGCACAATAATTACTTAAACCATAGGTTTTACTGTTAAACCCATAGTTTAACAGACTTAAACCTAGGGTTTAATTGTTAAACATATAGTTTAAGAGTTGAAACTATGGGTTTAAGAGAAAATTGTGCAGAATGTTACTTAAACTATAGGTTTATCAGCTTAAACTTAATGTTTAAGTGTTAAACGTATAGTTTAAGACCTTAATCTATAGGTTTAAGAGATGTTCAACAAAATCACATTAAACTATAGTCTTAAGAGACTTAAATACATAGTTTTAAGTAGATTTACTTTAAACCTATAGATTGAACTCTTAAACCCATAGTTTAACTGTTAATCTAATACTTTACAGTTTAATAAGCACAATAATCCTCAAAATCTGTTAACTATATAGTTAAGACTTTAAACTATGGGTTTAACTGTTAAACCTATGGTTTAAGAGGTATCCAATCATTTTTAGCTCGACTATTCGAAGAATATGTCGAGCTATTGTACTCACTTGGGCGTCGGCGTCGCCGTCGCCGTCGCCGTCGGCGTCGGCGTCCCGCTTTGGTTAAAGTTTACGTGCAACCTACCTATATCTTAACAACTACTATAGCTACAGCTTTTAAACTTGGCACACTTGTTCATCATCATGTCCCGAGTGTGTTTGCCAAGAACCATAACTCTAACTTTCATTTAGATCAAATTATGGCCCTTTTTTGACTTAAAATTTCTGGTTAAAGTTTGCGTGCAAGCTACTGTACAAACTCATAACTTCAATACTACCTATACTACAGCTTTAAAACTTGGCACACTTGTTCATCATCATGTCCCGTGTGTGTATGCCAAGAACCATAACTCTAACTTTCATTTTGATCAAATTATGGCCCTTTTTCGACTTAGAATTTCAGGTTAAAGTTTGCGTGCAAGCTACTGTACAGACTCATAACTTCAATACTACTTATACTACAGCTTTGAAACATTCAACACTTGTTAATCATCATATCCCAAGTGTGTATGCCAAGAACCATAACTCTAACTTTCATTTTTATCAAATTATGCCCCTTTTTCGACTTAGAAATTTAAAGTTTGCGTGCAAGCTACTGTACAAACCCATAACTTCCATACTACTCATACTACAGCTTTGAAACTTTCAACACTTCATCATCATAATTCAAGTTTGTCTGCCAAGAACCATAACTCTAATTTTTATTTTGTACAAATTATGGCCCTTTTTTGACTTAGAATTTCAGGTTAAAGTTTGCGTGCAAACTAGTTACTTTCATACTTCTTTTACTATAGCTTTGAAACTTAAGACACTTGTTTACCATCATGACCCTGACTATTTATGCCAAGATCCAAAACTCTTTCTTTCATGATAATCAAATTATGGCCCTTTTTCGACTTAGAATTTCAGGTAAAAGTTTGCGTGCAAGCTACTGTACAAACCCCCAACTTCCATACTACTTATACTACAGCTTTGAAACTTTCAACACTTGTTCATCATCATAATTCAAGTTTGTATGCCAAGAACCATAACTCTAATTTCCATTTTGTTTAAATTATGGCCCTTTTTTGACTTAGAATTTCAGGTTAAAGTTTGCGTGCAAGGTAGTTACTTAAATACTTCTTGTACTATAGCTTTGAAACTTAACACACTTGTTTACCATCATGACCCTGACTATGTGTGCCAAGAACCATAACTCTTTCTTTAATTTTTAATCAAATGATGGCCCTTTTTCGACTTAGAATTTCAGGTTAAAGTTTGCGTGCAAGATAGTTACTTTCATACTTCTCGTACTATAGCTTTGAAACTTAAGACACTAGTTTACCATCATGACCCTGACTATGTATGCCAAGAACCATAACTCTTTTTTTTCATTTTTAATTAAATTATGTCCCTTTTTTGACTTAGAATTTCAGGTTAAAGTTTGCGTGCAAGCTAGTTACTTTCATACTTCTTGTACTATAGCTTTGAAACTTATCCATCATCATGACCCTGACTATGTATGCCAAGAACCATAACTCTTTGATTTTTTTCAAATTACTGCCCTTTTTAGACTTAAAAATTAAGGTTTAAAACTTTGTATACCTTTATTTTATCTTACATCAGGTTTATTTTCAAAGGCCCATAACTCATCCTTGCTTTTTTATATTTGATTTTTGCCCTTTTCACTTGAAATTAGAATTAAGACTTATAAATAATTGTTAAAGGTTCAATGTTAGTGTTTTTCATATGTAATGCTATAGAAAATGTTTACAACAGATGTACTTAACATACTTTGGTTGAAAGTGTTGAGTAATTGTGGGGTGGGTGGGGGCATAGACTATACTGTACTGTACTGTACTGTACTGTACTGTACTGTACTGTACTGTACTGTACTGTACTGTACTGTACTGTACTGTACTGTACTGTACTGTACTGTACTGTACTGTACTGTACTGTATATACTATACTATACTATACTATACTATACTATACTATACTATACTATACTATACTATACTATACTATACTATACTATACCATACCATACCATACCATACCATACCATACCATACCATACCATACCATACCATACCATACCATACCATACCATACCATACCATACCTTACCTTACCTTACTATACCATACCATACCATACTATTACTATATTATTACTATACTATACTATTACTATACTATTACTAGACTTTTACTATACTATTACTATACTTTTACTATTACTATACTATTAACAGATGTACTTAACATACTTTAATTGAAAGTGTTGAGTAATTGTGGGGTGGGTGGGGGCATAGACTATACTATACTATACTATACTATACTTTACTATACTATAATACTATACTATACTATACCATACCATACCATACCATACCATACCATACCATACCATACCATACCATACCATACCATACCATACCATACCATACCATACCATACCATACCATACCATACCTTACCTTACCATACCATACCATACCATACTATTACTATATTATTACTATACTATACTATACTATTACTATACTTTTACTATACTTTTACTATACTATTACTATACTATTACTATTACTATACTATTACTATACTATACTATACTATACTATACTATACTATACTATACTATACTATACTATACTATACTATACTATACTATACTATACTATACTATACTATACTATACTATACTATACTATACTATACTATACTATACTATACTATACTATACTATACTATACTATACTATACTATACTATAACTATAACTATAACTATACTATACTATAACTATAACTATAACTTACTATACTATACTATAACTATAACTATAACTATAACTATAACTATAACTATTACTATACTATTACTATACTATTACTATACTATTACTATACTATTACTATTACTATAACTATACTATTACTATACTATACTATACTATTACTATACTATACTATACTATACTATACTATACTATACTATACTATACTTCTATACTATACTATACTATACTATACTATACTATACTATACTATACTATACTATACTATACTATACTATACTATACTATACTATACTATACTATACTATACTATACTATACTATACTATACTATACTATACTATACTATACTATACTATACTATACTATACTATACTATACTATTACTATTACTATTACTATTACTATTACTACACCAGCAACACCAACACCACCACCAACAACATCAACACCACCACCAACAACAACATCAACAACAACCAACACCACCCCTACCACCAACAACAACAACACCAACAATGACAACACCAGCAACCAGTATACCATACTGTACTACACCACGCCACACCACTATAGGTGGGCAGGGATAGTAAGTTGATGGGTGTGGGATCAGTGGTTTATGGGCTGGGTTGTGTAAACCCTAAAAAAATCTACAAGAATAAATTAAGTGTAATTTATTGATTTCCTAACTTGGATTAGGAAACTTGTGTTCATGTGTGTTTGTTGGAGGCGTCATAAACTCCTGAATCACTCCCCAGTTTAAATGAAGCCCAGTTACAATGTGCTTAATAATTCTGACTTTTCGAATAGTCGAGCTTGCAGTCGTTTCCGACTGGCTCTTGTTCGAGTTTGTACTTAACTTGAGAAGTTGTTGTTGTTGTTGTTTAATCGGAAGCAGTCATATGTACACCATAACATACATTGTATTACAATCAGAGGATGTGATTCATATTTTTGCTTTGTTATCCAATTGACATTTGACTTTGACAGTTTGTTACATATTCCTAACAGATAATTTATTTTAAAACTTCATGATTATGGATCCTTTTTATGTTCAAAGAAACTCAATACGTATACTCTAGCAGTTTCTCTTTTTTTCCTGAGTTTGGTTTTAACATTTAATCCGTATTCATATAACAATACTACAATTAACCTGTAATATCAAAAGTTTATTGATAAACTTTTGATACAAAGTTTATATATTATGTTATATCATCTAGAATATAGGTAATACACACTACAAGATTTTGCGAAATTATTATTTAAAAAATCAAATCCAAATAGGAATTCAAATAGGTAATACCGGATATTAGTAATTTAGTAAAAGAATTGCAGAGTTTACTGCGTGCTACGTTGATCATTAAATAGGACTTTTTACGTTTTTATTTTCACAGTCTTTAACATTTAAACTAAAAAATTCCACTACGGAAATTTAAGTCGCTAGTGGATTCTCAAAGAGTATAATAACATTTTTTGTCTTAATGTAAAATGCCTTCTGCATACTTAAAAGTGGAAAACTTTTGTTCTGTTTTGTACCTGCCTCGTGTTGTTGTAGCTGTTTTACCAGAGAGGTAAAACAAATCAAATTGGATGGTCAGTGTATGTACTTGTAACAGTGGCGGATCCAGAGTGGGTTCGGGGGGTTCGAACGAAACACCCTAATTTCCCCGATTTTTTTTGTTCCGGTTGATTCGCGGTTCGAAGTTTGGGGGTATGAATATATATGACTGGTTTTCAGAAATAAAATCGGCAACCAGTTGTGTGCTCAACTATCGTTTGGCGACAAAAATGCGGCCTATATGGTCTTGGTCTTGTCGTCTTGGGAATCAAAACTTGGACTTCAAACCTGTATTGCCAATAAACAACTTCGCACCCTTGCACACTTGACAATGTATGTGGCCAATCTGCTTTTAATTAACCAACAACAAAGGAAATGGTTAATTAATGGAGAACTTAGTATTCCACGTTTCTTGCGCGCCCAGTCTCTCGTCACGGGCATTTGATAAATCACAGAAAAGGTGACCTTTTGCAATCTAATAATATTCGAACTTATAGTCTGAGCTATAACATGTAATATTCATTCAGATGCTAATGTTCGCAATACAAGAAATAAATAAATAAAGTTTGCATAAATATATACATTTATTTTTTATTTCACGTAAGGCGGCGAACCATCAAAGACAAAGAGTAATGACAGTGAGGTCTACTACATAGGCATAGTGTAATTTACTGAGATAGAGTCTTGTACTAATCTTCTTATATTCTGAATGATTTCTCAAAGAAAATAAAAACATATTTCTCCAAAAATATGCCAGGCACGCCATGGAGCACATGCGTATATTAAAACTGTGTCGTTCCAGGATTTTGGTGCCCAAATCATTACACAATCGTTTCTTCTTAAATTGATCTAATACATAAAAATGCGTCAGTGGGGACTGAATTTCATGCTGTCCATAACAATAAAGCATTTAAAAGTCGAAAAATCCTCAGGGAAATAGTTTAAATCAAGTATGAAAAAGTAGTCCAAAACCTGCTATGAAATCCCCACAAAATACCTCAGAATGCAGGATTTGGGATATAGATTTTCAAAAGTTTACGGTGGGGCAGGCCACCCCTGACCCACTAGATTAGTTAGGCCTTTTACAAATTCATATGGGCCTCTTACAAACATTATTTATTAGGAACCCTGTATGTGTAGAAATGACTGATGTTCAAGCTTAGTTACTAATTAACGCTGTTAAAAATATGACTCGCTGAGTTGAACCCCCCTTACTAAAATCCTGGATCCGCGCCTGCTTGTTTCCTGCTTAATGGGGCACTTAATCCGGATGTCGACAATTAAACTACAATCATGTATGGCATGCGGTTAGCACAATAATTACTTAAACTATAGGTTTAACTGTTAAACCCATAGTTTAACAGACTTAAACCCAGGGTTTAAGAGTCTTAATCCTATAGTTTCAACTTTTCGGAATTAAAACTATAGTTTAAGACCTTAAACTATATGTTTAACAGTTAAACCCTACGTTTAACAGTTAAACCCTAAGTTTAAGACTCTTAAAGCTATAGATTAAACTTTATTTCTCTTAAACATATAGATTAAGGTCTTAAACTATAGGTTTAACTGTTAAACCCGTAGTTTAAGACTTCATTTCACTGTTTTCTCTTAAACCTATAGATTAAGACTTTAAACCATTGGTTTCAACTTATTTGCTTAATCCCATAGATTAAAGTTTCATTTTTCTTGTTTTTGTCTTAAAACTATATGATTAAGAGATTTATATTCTTAAACCCGTAGATAGAAGTCTTAAACTATGGGTTTAAGCGCCGTTTGCACATTAATTACTTAAACTATACGAACGTTGATTGTTATTGTTTACATCCGAAAATTTACGCGCATGCGCAGTACCTGGTTGGCAAAATATCGTTTTCGGAACCGTTACAGCTACGGAAACCATAGCCATTTCGGCGGATAATAGTGCAAAAAAATTTAATTTGGCATGCAATAAAATGTAGATGTACGATCAAATTATATTTAACTTACAGTTTCATTTAGCGTTTATGCATGCTGATCATGCGAATATTAACTAAAACCGTTCCGTCGATATATCCTTGCGGGGATGGTTCTTAGTTAATGTGTTCGCAAAAACGGTTATTTTGGGGTTGAGTAATAAAAATTATATACTATTTTCATTTTGTTAAGTAAATACATCATCTCCGTCTTGGCTTATTATACAGCGAACTGCATAGAATATTTAGAATACATTTAAAAATTGAAGACATGCCTATTAATATAGCGTAACCCTTTTGTATCCGCCTATGGCTATATGGACTAGAATATAAATAACTCTGCGCTTAGCAAATAGGCGATTAATTATAATATACAACTATCAAAATGTGTTGCTATCCTAAATCTGGTTTTAAATGACAACGATACAGAACTCGAACAGTCTCTTTATTGTTTTAGTAAATAAGCGTATTAAGAATATGCATTTCAGAAATACTCGTAAATTCTTCGCGCACAGCCACAAGGTAGAGATGTAAAGAATGCATAATGTTTAAATTTGCTCTAATCAAGACAAATAACGTTTATTGATTATCATAAAAGCGCAAGGTACTTGTCCCTGTTCTGTTTTACTGGTTCTGTGACACGCGTGTGATCTATTCCGCTAACTATTTGGGACCTCTGCCGGCCACGCTCTAGTATTACATGATATAATGGCCCCGGTCCCCCAAATCACTGATTTTATCAGTGCATCCGGTGATCAAACGACTTGTGATATATGCCGCACACTCTACAGCCGCAGGAAGTATTCAGACAAGTGTCATGTATATCACGTATGGCCGATAATCCCTCGATATCGGGCCAATTAATTTTATGAAAGTATGTGAAGTTTAGTATTCCAATATTATCGCAAGACTTTATTTATAATTATATTAAATTTAGTGACATGAATTTCGTATCCGTTTTCCGGCGAATTTTTTACGAAATGATTTGTACTGATGTTGTCTTATATTTATTCTTGATCCCACTGCAGAAAATAAGAAGAGTGAACTCAATGGTAAATACTGCAATGCCAATCTGTTTTTTTTTGTTGGGCAGGTACTACGAAATATATGTGTCCATATAGATTTGCGAACATTCAGATATTTTACGATCATTGACGGAAGATTGTTAAATTAGTCAGTCCAGTGCAGAAAACAATATACAGCCTTTACTTGTTTGATTTGTAGAAGTTGGAGTATTGTTTTGAAATTTTGTGATATTTCTTTGAATTAAGTAGAAACACTAAATATTGACGAATCCGTCTATATTTAAAAAAATTCATAGGCGGAAACAAATACTTACTAAATTATTCATGACATTTAGAAATAAGTCCCCTATTTTTCTTTTCGATATAGTTGTAAATTAAAATCCGATTAATATAATAAATCCAAAAGTCTAAAAAGGTGATAATTGTAACATATAACAATGAACCCCAGGTAAATCAAAAGGTAAGAAATATGAGTCATAAAAAAATGTCAATCATAATAAAGTGCATAAAGAAATTAAAATCGGCATTATATAGTCTCGTAACATATAAGCCATTAAAGCCTATCTAAAACAAAAACCACATGTATATTAAGTTGGAACACACCCCCATTTGTTTTAGAGTTTCCTCAAGAAAGTTCGCATACATGTATTAATTGAGCATATGCCTGAGTTGGATCTCATTACTGTTTTGGTATTCTTAGCCGTTTCGAAACTACACGCCATCAAAATATGCCACTAACGTCACTCAAGTTTGAGACGTCTGTCAAATTACAAGTGTTCAAATACGAACAAATCAATCAATCAATCAGCCAGTCAGTCAGGAAATGAAGGAATGAATCAATAAAGGAAGGAATTCTAGTGAATTATTTTGGGTTCTGATCTGTAACAACATGAATAGATCTAGTTATTCCGCTGTTTTTATTTTATTGTTTTCTGCTTGTGTCCTTTAAATTAAAATAAATGTAAATTGTAATTTGAAATTGAAAAAAAAAACGAATGTTTACTGAACTGTTGATAAACTAATTTTATTACTTAATGTTATTGTTTGTTCGTTACACTACATAATAGACGCTATTTTTTGCCAACCAGCCGGTGTGCATGTAACTTTAGCAAGTGCGTGTGACGTCACTCGTCAACATTCGTATATGTTTAACACTTAAACCCTAGGTTTAACAGCGGACCAATAGAAACTATAGCATTAAGCCGTTCAACCAATGCAATTGCTCTTGGTATTTCACACGTGATTAGCGTTGTTGATAAGGTAAATATGTCGTCTGCTTATGGTTAAATACTGGAGGTAAACGGCCATTTGCAAAATAATAATTATTAAGTAATAATAGCCTTAAACGGCCTCGTAAATAAGACAGAATTATTTTTATATAAATTGACCTGTATATACTTATTTTATTTATGGACTAAAACTGGATCTGTAGTTTTGGATTTTGGACAGTATTTCATAGAAAGTTAAAGGAAAGCTAAGATACCCTACCTATCCGAATATGGCAATTTTCTCATTCGTATTCACAAGCAGAAGGGAAGCTTACACGCATTTTATCTTTTTGTTGTTGTTTTATTGCTGCTGTTGTTGTTGTTTTGGTTGGAGACGATGGGACCTACCACCATGAGCAAATAACCATGTAGTAAGCCCCGAATTGGCAGATTTCATCTGGTTGGGCAGTACTGGCTCTGCAAGTTTGTCGCGTCATAAAATATAATATTGACGGATAGATTGGATACACAAAATTTTGACAAGATTTGACGTGAATAAAAATCATAATTATGCACTGCCGACGTCCGATCAAATAATTTTTATCAAGGTTAGCATTCTCAAATATATTTACTGTACACGTCGTGCAAACAGCATCGTCATTTACAATAACGAAATAAAACAACGTTGATGTAACATTATCCTGTTCAACAAACATCAGGGATCGACATATAAACGCATGAGGAAGTATACGTGTTAATTTTCTTACAACACAAAAAAATGGATCCATAATCGCGACATTGTTAAATCCCATTGATTATAGTTTCATTTTACGTATTTTTGTCTTAAAACTAAATAATTAAGAAATTTAAGTACTTAAGCCCGTAGATAGAAGTCTTAAACTATGGGTTTAAGTGCCGTTTGCACATTAATTACTTAAACTATATGTTTAACACTTAAACCCTAGGTTTAACAGCGAACCAATAGAAACTATAGTATTAAGCCGTTTAACCAATGAAATCGCACATGATGTTTCACACGTGATTAGCGTTGTCGATAAGGTAAATTGTCGTATGTTTATGGTTAAGGTTGAACCAAGGTAAATCCAATTCCCATAGACCTCAATGTTAAATTCCCAATTTTCAATGCACATTTAACATGATTTCTATCATCTTAATTTCTAGACAACCATATATGACTGTGAAGATCTACATTTCATCTATTCAAAAACACACAGCAAATGGGGGGGTTTACTTACTTGTAAGAAAATCACTGATCTCTAACAGAACAGACCCTATTTTAAACGCGGTATCGCAAATACGGTGCCAAAAATATGCATCCGCTCTTCCGGAACTAGTACGCCTCTACCAAACGAGATATAGGCATGAAATTGCTTTCATTTATTTTCCTGACATGTTATTCCTGCAAACAAGTCACAAACAGGTCGATTTCTAACGGTTAAGAGGCCCCCAGATGAAGAGAAAAAATAGCATATATTAAAACGGACTTCATTCGAATGGACCACGGAGGAATACTGAGTTATTTACTAAGTATAAGAAATACTTGAGTTTCCAGATGTAATGATTATGATATTATTTCATTGTGTTGTGTATTTGTAATACACTGTAGAAATTTCAACTTGATATCTGCTCTAAAACTCGACTTATAAGGGTTCAATGAGGCCCGCCCATATATGAAAAAATCGTCAAAATTTCCAGTATATTTCTGTAAAATTGGTTAATTTCAGACATTTTTTTCAATTTTTGTATTAAAAGCAACACAAACACGTGCTAATGCTATCTTTTGTATTAAGACGAGATCGCACAGGCAACTCAATTGTGTAAAAGTTAATACCGAATAGGGTCCGGTGCCCAAAATTAAGATTTTTTTTTCAATTCTAACACAAGATTTTTGACAAATAGTATTTTAAAACCTAAAACCCAATCAAACTTAACCGATTTCAATCACCGAAATCAGGTTTTGTCGACTTCGACATTTTCGAGGTTTTGAATCATACCTGAGGTAAACGGCCATTTGCAAAATAATGATTATATGGCGTTGTTGTCAAGTCAGAATTATATTTTTTTATAAATTAACATGTATATACTTGATTTCTTTAGGCAATAAAATTGGAACTGTAGTTTTTGATTTTGGACAGGATTTCTTAGAAAGATACAGGAAAGCTAAGACACTTCGTATCCGAATATGGACAGTTTTGCAGTTTTCTTTATTCGTATTCAAAGCAGAAGGAAATGCTATGCGCATTTTATCTTTTTGTTTTTTGTTGTTGTTTTTGGTCGGAAACATTGGGACTCACCATGAGCAAATAACCATGTAGTAAGCCCCGAAGATTTCTTCTGGTTGGGGCAGTACTGGCTCAGTAAGTTTGTCGCGGCATAAAAATATAATATAGATGGATAGACGGGATACACAAAATGATTTGACGTGATTATGATATTTCACTTTTTTGGACTTCTGAATCATACTTATGCACTGCCGACGTCCGATCAAATAAATTTTACCAAGTTAAAAATTCTCTTTGATATTTTAACACATCGTGCAAACGTCATCATTTACAATAAAGAAATTTTATATTATCCTGTTCAACAAACATCAGGGATCGACATAAAACGCGCAGTGTCCAAAACACAGGGAGTATATGTGTTGATCATACTGCAAAAACTACCTCACCGGGTTATCCGATCAACGAATTTTTCGCTATATAGAACAAAGAAGGCAGTAACATTCATGTGCATAACTTTTCTCCTGCTCATCTCAATTCTTAGGTGCAAACAGTTTCATATTTTTTTTAATTTGAAAAAAAGGACCCGATACATATTGCGCTGAATCGAAAATCGTTCCCGTGGTTAACCTTATTTCGCGGTTATATGGAGACTGTTTAACAATGTGCCATTTCAGCATTTAAATAAAACTATTTTACTCCAGCTGTAAAATGAAAAAAAAAAGCCAAATCGTAAAAAACATATGTATAATTTTAGTGGGTTATAGAGATTAGACCTAATGGATGCTTTGTGTTTTATGTTCAATATTATTATTTGTTGTTGTTTGTTTTGTTAATTTTTTTTTGCTGGTGAAAGTCAAGGGGTGTATTTAATAAATTTCGAAAATTTAAAATTATTATTGTTGCTGTTGTAATATTAATAAAAATAGAATTTACATTTTAAGGCACCGAAGCGTAAACGTGTCCAACCAGAAACGAAACAAATTCTGATTTTATTAAAGTCGTCTATATGCACTTATCTTTCGGAGGTTGCGTATTTTTGTCCTAAAAAGTTTAAGATTTCACACCTGATTGAAGTAATGGTAAACGTAAAATATCTCTCAGGTGTTTTTTTGATATGATTGAAAGATTTGAATCCACATTTTTACACGTGTCCACAGTTGCCCACCTGTCATCTGGTAGCTAACACAAATTCGGATTATGGATTCTTCTCAGCGAAAACAACAACAACAACAAATTGTCTTAAGATTAAGCTAAGTAATCTAAACAAATGTATAAGACCGAATTTCAGAGAATTTGCGTTACCTTACAATATAGTTAATTTTAATTCAGTTACAAAGTACCGGTATTCTCGAAATTATCGCGTCAAAACAGTAATTTTACAGAATTAAAATCAGCACTAATTCATATAATTATAATATTCTGACTTTAATATGACAGAATTAAATCAATCAGTTTGAACGCCGTTTTGCATTATTTCTTTAACGGATTTATAAACTTAACAGTCTTTTCATGTTACAACAACTATTTACATTTCTGTATTATTTTGATTGGTTTTAAAACAAAGAATCTGCCCTTAGGTGTTAACTATACGTTGACTGGTGTTTTATTGCACGATTGTAGTTTAATTATCGACATCCGGATTAAGTGCCCCATCAAGCAGGAAACAAGTACATACACTGACCATCCACATTGATTAGTTTTACCTCTCTGGTAAGAAACAACAACAACATGAGACAGGTACAAAACAGAACAAAAGTTATGCACTTCTAATAATGCAGAAGGCATTTTACATTAAGGAAAATGTTATTATTGGAGAATCCATTATCGACTTAAATTGTGGAATTTTTTAGTTTAAATATCAAGACTGGAAATAAAACCGTAAAAAGTCTTATTTAATGATCAACGTAGCACGCTGTATATTCTGCAATTCTTTTACTAAATTACTAATATCTGATATTACCTATTTGGAATCCTATTTGAATTTCATTTTTTAAATAATAATTTCACAAAATCTTGGAGTGTGTATTACCTTTATTCTAAACGATATCGAGTATTTACATGCTTTTATTTCCACAGGTTTAATTTATGATTGATAAACTTTGTATCAAAAGTTTATCAATAAACGTTTGATATTACAGATTAATTATAGTATTGTTGTATGAATATGGATTTAATAAGTTAAAACCAAACTCAGGAAAAAAGAGAAACTGATGGAGTATACTGTTGAGTTTCTTTGAACACAAAAAAGAATCCCTAATCGCTTCATCAACTTGGTTTCTCCTTGTCCGTGGCATTCTTTTCAATGCTCTTGCGAGTTTTAAACGAAATTATCCGCGAGGAAAATGTAACATACTCTCTAGACCTGTCAAAGTCAACTGTCACTTAGATAACAAAACAAAAATATGAATCACATCCTCTCCAAGATTTTAAAACCCTCGATATGTTATACATACGGCTACTTCCGTTTAAATAACAACAACAACTTCTCACGTGATTACAAACTCGAAAAATGATTGGATACCTCTTAAACCATAGGTTTAACAGATAAACCCGTAGTTTAAAGTCTTAACTATATAGTTAACAGATTTTGAGGATTATTGTGCTTATTAAACTTCAAAGTATATGATTAACTGTTAAACTATGGGTTTAAGAGTTCAATCTATAGGTTTAAAGAAAATTCACTTAAAACTATGTATTTAAGTCTCTTAATACCATAGTTTAATGTACTTTTGTCGAAAATCTCTTAAACCTATAGATTAAAGTCTTAAACTATAGTATTAACACTTAAACATAGGGTTTGAGCTGATAAACCTGTAGTTGAAGTAACATTCTGCACAATTTTCTCTTAAACCCATAGTTTCAACTCTTAAACTATATGTTCAACAGTTAAACCCTGGGTTTAAGTCTGTTAAACTATGGGTTTAACAGTTAAACCTATAGTTTAAGTAATTATTGTGCTAACCGCATGCCATAATCATGTGCAATTAAACACCAGTTAACGTATAGTTAACACCTCAGGACAGATTCTTTGTTTTAAAACCAATCAAAATAATACAGAAATGTTAATAGTTGTTGTAAAATAAAACGACTGTTAAGTTTATAAATCCATAAATAAAATAATGCAAAACGGCTTTCAAACTGATAAATTTAGTTCTGTCATATTGAAGTCAGAATATTATAATTATAAGAATAAGTGTTGATTTTAATTCAGTAGATTTACTGTTTTGACTCGATGATTTCGACAATACTTCGTAACTGAATAAAAATTAACTATCTTGTTAGGTAAGGCAAATTCTCTGAAATTCAAGCTTACACGTTTGTTTAGATTATTTAGCTTAATCTTAAGACAGTTTGTTGTTGTCGTTGTTTTCGCTGATGGTGTAAATAGACATCCCTATATAAACTATAGTAAACATGACATGTTTCAAAAGGCTAGCAATCATAGCTGGTACCATTTGAATAAGGGCTAACTGACATGCTTTTGAAACTAGGTGTTTCTACTGTCCATTTCCAGCAAGAAATAGAGGTCATGTATCAATTAACAGAGATTTGACACCTTGAAACCGGTGGTCTGTTTTTTTCACTTCTGTGTGAACTTCAAAACTGTTTTACATATGCCATCCTAAAACCAGGGCCTTTTTTCATATACTGCATTTCCAAACATAAATTTGCTATCAGTGTGTCAGTAAAAGCATCTCATTTACTTAACATGTTCCTTTCAGGCCATATTAGCCATTTAATGCCCCAAAAAGGCAAACAAATTGGGACTATTTAGTGTCAGCCATTGTCTGACTAGCCCGAGTAGGAACATCCGGTGAACTATTTACAAGTAATTAGCCTGATAAGAATTCATAATCCGAATTTGTGTCAGCTACCAAATGACAGGTGGCAACCGTGAACATGTGTAAAAATGTGGATTCGAATCTTTCAGTCAAATGAAAAAAAAAACACCTGAGAGATATTCTTTGTTTGCCTTTACTTCAATCGGGTGTGAAATCTTACACTTTTAAGGACAAAAAATCGCAACCTCCGAAAGATAAATGCATACAGACGACTTTAATAAAATCAGAATTTGTTTCGTTTCTCGTTGGACACGTTTAAAGCTTCGGTGCCTTGAAATGTTAATTCTATGATTATAAATATTACAACAACAACAACAACAACAATAATAATTTTGAATTTTCGAAATTTATCAAATACACGCATTGACTTTCACTAGCAAAAACAAAACAAAACAAATAACAACAAATAAAAATATTGAAAATAAAACACAAAGCATCCATAAGGTCTAACCTCTATAACCCACAAAATTATACATTATTTAAAGGCTGAAATGGTACATTGTTAAACCGTTTCCATTCAACCGCGAAACAAGGTAAACCCCGGGAACGATTTTCGATTCAGCGCAATATGTATCGGTCCTTTTTTAAATTAAACAAATATTCTAACTTCAACCCCAAAACAGACTATCGCAACATAATTTTTACAAAGAAAAAAATCAGTTGAAAGATAAATTTGTCTTGTTTTTGGATCCGTTTGCAGTTTAGCTTTTATTTCAATAGAAATAGTATAATTAATTCATTAAAAACGGACAGATCGCCGATTTTGCACGATTTTAAATAGAATATATAGGAGGCTATGATGGTTAACTTTAACCTAAAAACAGACTATCGCAATATACTTCAATATTTATTAAATAAAAATATAAATATAAAGCAAAGATTAAATTTTATGAAACCGTTTGCACATAAGAATTGTACGGAAGAGTATACTGACCCCCCTTATATTTTTTGTATAGATATGAGAAAATTATGGAGTTATATACTACAAAAATGATTAAAATCAAGAAATATATATTATACGCAAAACGTATCTGTGATTTTATTATAATTTAAAATATTTTGAAAAATGAGGTTTTTTTGTTTTATGTCAAGATATGTTTGTATTAAATAACAGGAAAAAATCAATAAAATTATTCTGTCTAATTTACAGCATATCAAAATTGATAGACAAATATATTAATAATATATAACTGTATGCTGTCATCTGCCATAAAAAGTTAGGTTTTTTTCGTTGGGGCAATAATTGTTTTACCCTGTCGACCTCTTGGGCGGGACCATAAATCGCGACATCACGATTCGAGACCGCGAAACCACGATGCGAGATCGCAAAAAACACAATAAGAGGTAACGAAAGTACGATGCTGGTAGGTACTCGCATGCTACTTCGCGACCTAGCATAGTTGTTTTGTGTTCTCGCCATCGTGTTTTCTGAGGACAGCGAGACCATGAAAACGTGAAAGCACGACGAGAGATCGCCAAAATAAGACGCGAGGGCGCGATATCAAAATCGCGCCCTTGCATCGTACTTTCGCGATATCGCTCCGTTGTTTCGCGATCTTGCATCATACTTTCGTGGTCTCGCTCTCCTGAAAGTCAGCGAACCGAAAACTTATTGCTTTTCCATGTTTGATCTATAGAAATTCTTGGGATTCTCTTTTATCTATTACTCTTAAGGCACTATAATAAGGCATGGTCTTCTGATCGAGTTCATTTAGAAACACAGGCCATGCCAACATGACAGTTTGCAGTAGTATTGGGGTCGGTTTATATTCAAAACAAACATTACGTAACATTACGTAAAGTGACCTGGTTAGCGGCCATCTTGTTACTATAAATACATGACCTAGATAACGGCCATCTTGTGACGAAACATGACCCAGATAGCGGCCATCTTGTTACTATAAGTACATGACCTTGATAGCGGCCATCTTGTGACGTAACATGACCTAGTTTGCGGCCATCTTGTGATTAAAAATAAAATTCACGTCATCTATTGTCAGTCAATATTACATCATAACAAATCATTATATTTTTGAAAAAAAATAAGATCATAAATATATTACATCATTTTCTGAAAACAAAAGACACGTGGTAAATTGCAGTAAATATGACGTCATGTTGTTTAAGAAAAAAAAATATCGCAATACCTTGATGTTCACTCCTCGGTGTCCAGCGACTAAATGAACATCAACGTTCAAAGACATTCATAGTTCGAAAAGCGTTTTATTGGTTCATTTCTTTCTATTCATTAAAGTAGCTTTTCTATTGGCTCTTTTCCTTTCATTTATTGTTAGAGTCAATAATATCGGATAATAGACTTTATGACTCTATTGTTACACTGGTTCTTTTGATTCCATTCAAAAGACATACCTTTGATTGTTATATACAATATTATAAATTGGATAATGATAATAGACTTTATAACTCTATTGATATATGGGTTCTATAGAACCGCATTCCGTTCTTTGTTATAAAAGACATACCAATACTATAAATTAGGTAATGATGAAAGACATTTTTAGTCTCTATTGACATGTCGGTTCTTGCTTCTTTGTTTAATAAAAGAAATACCTTCGATTGTTTAAGTTAATAATATTATGACAAAGGCATTTAGTCTCTATTCATAGGTCGATTCAATAGATTGCATTCCATGAATTGTTATAAGAAATACCTTTTATGATTCGAGTCAATAATATAAATTAATGATAAAAATATTAAGGTTTCCATGGATAGGCCGGTTCTATAGATTTCTTTGTTATATAAGAAATGCCAGTACTATAAATTGGATAGTAATAATAGAAATTACGTAGCTATTCATACGCCGATTCTTTAGATTCCATTCGTTGTTATCGCATAAGTAAATAATTATTGGCATGTCGGTTCTTTTCTTCTTTGTTATAAAAGAAATACCGATACTATATATTAGGTAATGACAATAGACATTAATTCTCTATTGATACACTGATTCTTTGAAGCACATTCCATTATTCAAAGTTCTATTTGTATAATGGATAGACTTGTATAGACTTGTTCATAAAAGGTGTTTATCGGCTTTTCGTTCCGCGTCGCAGACAATAAATGTTTCATTTTAGGACTTGGTTGTGTTTCTTGAACATAATATGTATTTTTAAATTACTTTTAAAGCATGGAGTTGTTTTCAAATAAAATGTCTTTCATTGAATGTTTGGTTTAGCGATCACAGTATATGAAATAACGAGATATTTTTCTGACAGTGTACGAATAATGGAGCTTTATTTATTATATCTTATTAAAAACAAAATCACGTACCCGTTCTTTACTCCAAGCTCTCCAAACATGCCGGTAATGTAACGTGAGTTAAACTGCTGAGCATGTGACCGTGACCAACCGCTGCCGCCGCCGCCGCCGCCGCCGCCACCACCACCACCAACACCACATTTTCGTGACTGTCGTACGCATTTTTGATATTACCGTTTTCAAATATGTTTCTATTTTTATACTGCTAGCGTATTATATATTCACTGTTGAAATATTTGTTAATAATGTTTTCATTTTTGTTATGTTTAAACACGGTTTTGTCCGTTTACATGTATTTTTCCATAGACAATGTTTTCATTTTAGTGATTGTTGTACACATTTTTGATATTCCCGTTTTAAAATGTGTTAAGCTTGACATGTTGGTTCTTGCTTCTTTGTTATAATACCTTTGATTGTTAAAGTCAATAACATAATGACAAAAGCTATTAAGTTTCTATTCAAACATTCTTTAGAACCGCATGCCATTCTTTGTTATAAAAAATACCAATACTATAAATTAGGTAATGATGAAATACATTTTTAGTCCTTATTGACATGTCTGTTCTTGCTTCTTTGTTATAAAGGAAATACCAATACTATAAATTAGGTAATGACAAAAAGACATTAATTCTGTATTGATATACGGGTTGTTTGAAGCGCATTCCAATCATTGTTATCAGAAATGCCTTTGATGATTCGAGTCAATAATATAAATTAATGACAAAAGCTATTTCGTTTTCCATGAATAGGCCGATTCTATAGATTTCATTGGAATAAAAGAAATGCCAACACTATAAATTGGATAGTAATAAAAGATATTACGTAGCTATTCAACCACCGATTCTTTAGATTCCATTTATTGTTATCGTAAAGGTAAATACTTATTGACATGTCGGTTCTTGCTTCTTTGTTATAAAAGAAATATCAATACTATAAATGAGGTAATGACAAAAGACATTAATTCTCTATTGATACACGTGTTCTTTGAAGCTCATTCCATTATTCAAAGAGTTCTATAATTGAAGATATTGTTAGGACGGGAAGGGTTCATAATAATAGTATAAGAAATTCTATTAAAAGTCCAGGTCATTTATTTTTAGAATCCAGTAAATTCCTTGAAACAGGCTATACAAAACAGACTATAATATAGTTTATTTCAAAAATCAGTACCTGCATCTTTTCATTCGACATTTTTATCTTTTCTCTTCAACTATTTTCTAGAACAGGTTTTGAACTTTTCCGATCGAGATCTATTTCCAAACTGAGTTGTTTATATACAAAATTCGGCCTATTTATAGTACTAACACTGATGACGTCAAAAGCGAAAGTAGGATTTCGCGGAATCGTGCTACATGTACCATACAAAATGGCGGACGTTATAAAAAGAACCAAGATGCAGGCGAAATATGGATGAATTTCTAGTTCTATTAAGTTGCTAAGGATTAATAATGTTAACAGGAATGAAGCTAAGGTAATGGACTAATGAATTAATTTAACAACCTACGTTGTAAATAACGAACATTCGATTATTTTGAACATGCATTGGATGCTTACATTTAGGATAGTGTTACAGCCTAACACTACCCCCGCCTTTCAAGAATTGTCCCAATTCTTCATACACAAAATGGTAAGTTTTCAAAATAATCTAATAATATATATATACCTATAATTAACCTTAGCAACATAATATATTCAACATTAATTCAATTTACCTTCACAACATAATATATACAATATTAATTCAATTTACCATTCCTTATTATTAAAATGAACAAAGTTCTGTACTATAGTCTGTTATAATATTTAAATCTTACAGTTTTTTTCTGTATGTCCCTTATTAAATAATACACAATTTTGACAACAATAATTGTTTATTCATATAATATATATGCATGTTGTCATAATATTATTAGAGATAAAGTATTGACAATATAATGTTAACAATTAATAACTTTCAGTTACATAAACACATTAAAGTTACAAAATAATGTTCTACACTATTAAGTATAAGAGTTTTAATCAAATGTTTCTACTTTTTAATTTTTGGTTAACATCCTTGTTAGTACATGTAGTCCTGGTTTCTTGGTAAATATATCATTTTTTCTTATATCAGTTTTCCTTAAATCTGTTCTTACATCAGTTTTCATTAAAATCAGTTTTCTTTCATCAGTTTTCATTTAAATAAGTTTTCTATTTCACAATATTTTAAATTTCTTTACTATTGTTCTCACTTCATATGCGAACCCATTTTCCTCAATTACTACCACGTTCTCTTTCTCTGCCACGAGCTTTCTTTTCCTTTTTATCATTTTTTCAGCTTTTTCCTTTATTTCTTTCAGTTCCTTCATTTCCTCATCATCTCCTTCATTTTCCTTTAATAAATTTTTGATTTTATTTACTTCTTCCACTGTTTTCTTTCCCTCCTCCTTCTTTTCATAATTCTTCTTTGCCACTTTAGCATTTTCTTTTCTTTTTACTTCTGATTTCTTATTCTCCTCTTTCTTTTCCTTCAAGTTCTTTCTTTCTTTCTCATTTTTACTCCCTTTCTTTGTTACTTCCATTTTCTTCTCCCCTCTCAATTTCTCCTCCTCCTTTCTCCTATCCTCTTCCTTGTTCTGCTCTTCTTCTTTCCTCTTGTCTTCCTTTTCCCTATCCTCCCCTTCTTTTCCTTTCTCCTCTTTCTTCTCCTCCTCTTTCCTCTTTTCCTCCTCCTCTTTATTCGCCTCTTTCCTATTTTCTTCTTCCTTCTTTTCTTGTTTCCTCTCCACTTTCCTTCTCTCCTCCTCTTTGCTTTTTTCCTCCTTTCTCCTTTCCTCATCTTTCCTCTTTTTGTCCACTTGTTTTCTCTCCTCCTCTTTTCTCTTTTCCTCTTCTCGTCTCCTCTCCTCCTCATTCCTTTTTCCGTCCTCCTCTTCTCGTCTTCTCTCATCCTCTTTCCTCTTTTCCTCCTCTTTTTCTCTCTCCTCCTCCTTCCTCTTTTCCTCCTCTTTTCTCATCTCCTCCTCTTTCCTCTTTTCCTCCTCTTTTCTAATCTCCTCTTCTCTCCTCTTTTCCTCCTCTTGTTTTCTCTCCTCTTTTCTCCTCTCCTCTTCTTTCCTCTTTTCCTCCTCTTTTCTCCTCTCCTCCTCTTTCCTCTTTTCCTCCTCTTTTCTCATCTCCTCCTCTTTTCTCTTTTCCTCCTCTTTTCTCTTTTCCTCTTCTTTTCTCTTTTCCTCCTGCTGTCTCCTCTCCTCCTGTTTCCTCGTAACCTCCTTCTGTGTTCTCTCCTCCTCTTTTCTCATCTCCTCTTCTTTTCTCCTCTCCTCCTCTTTTCTCTTTTCCTCTTCTTTTCTCTTTTCCTCCTGCTGTCTCCTCTCCTCCTGTTTCCTCGTTACCTCCTTCTGTGTTCTCTCCTCCTCTTTTCTCATCTCTTCTTCTTTTCTCCTCTCCTCTTTTCTCTTTTCCTCTTCTTTTCTCTTTTCCTCCTGCTGTCTCCTCTCCTCCTGTTTCCTCGTTACCTCTTTCTGTGTTCTCTCCTCTTTTCTCATCTCCTCTTTTCTCTTTTGCTCCTCTTTTCTCCTCTACTCCTCTTTCCTCTTTTCCTCCTCTTGTTTTCTCTCCTCCTCTTTTCTCTTTTCCTCTTCCCTTTTCCTTCCTTCTTTCTCCATCAGATCAGTCTCGTATAATTTAATTTCATTTCTAAAGTTTTCTTCCTGAAACCTCTCAAAATCCGACATCTCAGTTTCCGTCTTGCTTTCTGATTCGCTCTCGTCACTGCTACTATTGCTGCTGCTGCTTAAATCTAAGTCACTCTCTATCCTTTTACTAGTTCCCCATACTTTTGTCTTCGTATTTTTCCTCCTACACATCTCCTCCTCCATATCTATGCACATATATTTCTCTGCTCTTATCAAAAATCTCTCCAAATCTTTCTCCGCCTCTTTCCCCTTTGCTCCTGTTGTCTGGTTAAACATATAATACTCATCTTTTCTTGCTCTGCAGTTGTGTGGATTGTCATTACGTCTGAATATTTTCTTGCATTTTGTGCATTTGTAGCTGATGCCACTGTGCTGTTCTCTTAAATGGGACATGCAAGGCTTCCTTGCCGGGAAGAACAGATGCTTGCACTTGAATCTCTAAAAAATGAAGAAAACCAACCTTGATTTAACTACTTTGGTAAGCATTATCTTTCCTAATAAAAAATTATGTTTTTTTTTATGACAGCAACAAAAAAAAACAAAACAAAACACAATGCAATAGACCTATTGTTTAATATTTACTCATTAAACCAATCTGGCTTAGCATTTCCTCTGTAAGGTTTAATCTTATTGTGATGTACAATTTTTGGTTTTCCATGGTGGCTAAGCTTTATTCTGTATAACACATCATTTACTTTATTTATCACTTTACATGGACCAACCCATGGTCTCTGAAATTTAGGACTAAGTCCTCTCTTTCTTATTGGATTATAATACCAAACAGCATCATTTTCTTTATAAATATTGTATTTTATCTTAACATCATAGTTTGTTTTCATAACGTTCTTTGCAATGTTCATATTTTTCCTAGCAATATTGTATACATTATTTAGGGTTCTTTCTAAGTTTATCACAAACTGAGAGCTTGACTGATTATTATCTTTATCAATTTCAGGACTACCAAATATCATGTCAATTGGTAACCTAATTTCACGACCAATGTGTAACATAGAAGGTGTAAATCCTGTAGAAGCTTGAACTGAGGACCTGTAGGCCATCAAAACTAGATCAACATGTTCGTCCCAATCCTTCTGATTTGCGGATACAAAAGGTGACAACATATTTATTATTGTTGAATTTTGTTTTTCAATGAAACCATTTCCTTGAGGGTGAAAACTTGACGAACGTGTCTTTTCAATGCCTAAAAGAGTACACATTTCTAGAAATAACTTTGACTCAAAAGTTTTTCCTTGATCAGTATGGCAAATTAATGGACATCCCCACCGACTAATATATTTATTTACTAAAACTTGTGCAACAGTTGTCGCTTCAAGATTTTCAATACAATAGCATTCAGTCCATTTACTGAAAAGATCTCCTACAACCATTAAATATCTATTTCCCTTTTCAGTCTTTACAAAAGGACCCATGAAATCGATAGCTATTCTCTCATTCGGAGCACCTACACTATAAGTTTGAAGAGGGGCCTTAGGTTTTCTAAGGGTCCCTTTCCTACTGTTACAAATGTCACAAGTTTTGCACCAATTTTCAACATTACTTCGCAATGCGTACCAGTAATATCTATCTCTTACTTTCTGAAGGGTTTTCTTAATACCTAAATGTCCCGCACTCTTACTGTTGTGTAATTGTTGTAAAACAAATTCCCTTTTTGACTTTGGGATAACAAGTAATAATTTGAACGAAGTGTCTGAATCACTTTCCACCCATTTCCTGTATAAGATATTGTTTTGTAGTACCATGGAGTCTAACCGTGCCCAATAATATTTCAATTCAGGACTTTCTTTAGATATTTCTTGCCAAGTGGGTTTTACTCCATTTAAAATAATGTCTTTTATCATTTTCAAAGTATCATCTTTATCTTGTAACTCTGATATGTTAAATTCCTCAACATTCCCTCTGTCAAGATTTACACTTGTGTCATGGCTAGTACTTGGTATATTAGAATTTTGTACATTAATAGAACTTATCATAACATTATCTTTATATTCTGTTTGACAAGAACTCTCTACTTTTAATGTATTATTTTGAGAAATTTTTATGTCTTTGTCTGAGTGATTTGCAATAAGTGAAAGTAACACACTGAATATGCTATGGCCAAATGCTGTCAGCATGTTGACCCCCGTTATAACATAATTCTTTCTTTCACCAATATCTATTTTCAACAATACTGATTGTATGCCTAAAATGAAATCAGAACACATTTTGACAAAGTACTCAAAATTTTGTCCTACAATTAACAGTATCATTCCAGTAAACACTGTCAAATGTACACCAAATAACTGTGTCACGAAGATAAATGCAAGGGAGATAAACATGTAAGAATACTCTGTATTAGGAGACACAGAGTTACTCGCCTTAGATGTGGAATTTTCAACATTTGCTGGCTTAAGTGTTTGTATACATGATACTTGAACTTTGGTTTCCACTCTTTCACAGTATTTGCAATTATCATCAATACAAGGACGCCTAGAAAGTGCATCTGCATTGGAGTGTAAGCGACCTGCTCTATGTTCAATAGTGAAATCATATGCACTAAGAAAAGTTAACCATCTTGCTAACTGACCTTCTACATTTTTGAAATTTAACAGCCACTTTAGACTAGAATGATCACTTCTTATGATTACATGTCTACCATAAATGTAGTGATGGAAGTGTTTGAGAGCATTTACTATTGCTAATAATTCACGTCTGGTTACGCAATACCTGCGTTCAGTTTTTGTGAAGCATTTACTGTAATACCCAATTACTTTTTCCTTACCATCAACTTTTTGTGATAAGACTGCACCTTGTCCAACTAATGAGGCATCAGTATCAATAATAAACTGATCATTTTCTGTTGGAAAGGCTAAAATGGGAGATTTTGTCAAAGCCTGTTTTATTGTTTGAAAAGCATTTTCACATTCTGTTGACCAAATGAATTTTCTACCATTTTCTGCTAATTCATGGATTGGTTTAGCAATAGTTGCAAACTGATAAACATAGTTTCTGTAATAACTAGCCAAGGAGATGAAACTTCTGGCTTCTTTAGCATTTCTAGGGGTTGGCCAGTCATGAATAGACTGAACTTTCTTAGGATCAGTACCTACACCATTCTCATTGATAACATGACCAAGAAAGGTTACTTCTTTTTGAAAAAGAACACACTTTTTAGGGTTTAGTTTTAGGTTAGCACCTTCTAGTCGTTTAAAAACTAACTCTAAATTTTCCAGTTGTTGCGAGAAAGTTTGAGAATGACAGATTATGTCATCTAAGTAAATAATTACAGTATTCCACAACATTCCATTGAAAACCATTTGCATTAAGCGCGTGAATGTTGCTGGAGCATTACAGAGTCCAAAGGCTAATCGTTTCCATTGCCATTGCTGGCCACCCGGAATTGAGAAAGCAGTTTTTGAACGGTCTTTCTCATCAATATCAACTTGCCAATAACCAGACTTCATATCTAGGCATGACCACCATTTTGAACCAGATAATGCCTCAAGGCTGTCATCAATCCTTGGTAAAGGCTGTGAATCTTGAACAGTCACTTCATTTAAACCTCTATAATCACAACAAAACCTAAGAGAACCATCAGGTTTTATGACAGTAACCACTGGTGAATTCCATGGGCTCTGTGGACATTTTTCAATGATACCATCATTTTCCATTTTAACAATTTCCTGTTCCACTAATTTTCTTTTAGCTAAAGGAATTCTGTATGGATATTTTTTAACAGGTTTAGCATTGCCTGTATCAATGTTGTGTTTAACCAATGAAGAATGACCAATGTCATTAGAATCCCTACTGAAAACATTTTGATGTTTTATTAAAAAGTTTCTTAATACCTCAGTTTGATCAGGATCTAAATTTTCTGCTGATTTATAGAACATATCAGACAAATGGTCTGGCAACTTTTGGTTATTTTGAATTCCTGTGGTACTATTTACTGTTGTAGAACAAACATTTTTCTTATCTACCACAGTTACCGATTCTAATTTTGCGGTTGTGGTATCTTTAAATAATGTAATGGGTTTCTCAGTAAAGTTGGCTATTCGGACAGGAACCTTACCCGAGCTAGGATTTACAAGTACCTTTGCAACCATTAAACCAGTCTTTTCAACAAAATCATTATAACCTTCTACCACACAGCACTTATCTTTGTCAATGTGGTCTAGCATTTTAGCTGGTACCACCACTTCAGTGTTTGGATCAATTACAACAGTTTCTAATATAGCCACTCTACAACAGTTAAATACAGTACTGTTTTTTATATAACATGGAATTTTGTCTCCCCTTACAGACATGTAATTTTTACTTATAATTAAATCACATTTGTTGGCCCTCATAAAATCTATACCTAAAATACCATCTTGTACTATGTCAGATATCAGCATTTCATGCTTAAATGTGTGACCCCCTAAATTAATATCCATAACGGCTTTACCCAGAAATGGCTTACTTTCCCCTGTAACAGTACAAAGCAATGTTGAAACCGGAAATATCTCAGGTTTTGTATCATTCAACCAATTTTCCATTATTTTATTGTTTACAATTGAAACATTAGCACCAGAATCACATAAGCATGAAACTAAATTTCCATTAATCAAAACATCACAAAAATATCCATTCTCAGTCCCAAGACTATTGAGTTGAACTGTGTCGGACCTTAATTGTGGCTTGGTCTGGTTGTGGTCCCCCAACTTGACCTGTTGTCGTTTCCCGACGCCCTATTATTTTGTTGTGAATTGTTTTGATGTTGATTTTTATGATCAGTTCTTCCTTGATTTGCCCTGTGTTGATTGTTTGTGTCATGATTTCTGTTGTAGCTGTTATTGCTGTTGTTGTTGTAATTATGAGATTTGTTATTGTGATCTCTGTTTCTGTCATTTGACCTATTATTCTGTCCTTTATGACCATTTGTGTTCTTGTATCCTGTTCTCTGAGTCTGATTATTCTGTATTGAATCTAACTTTTCTACTTTTTGTGTAAGAGACTCAATCTTTTCCATAACATTTTCCAATGTAAATGTTGGTTTTGAATGGTTGTTGTTTTTCTGCGTAAATGCATGTACTGGTTGAAATCTTTGTTTGTCAGCCAGTTTATGTGTTTCAAGACGGACAGCTATTGTCTCTGCCTCTGCTATCGATTTTGGACAGCATTCTCTAAGTCGCAAGCGAATGTCAGCATCATCTAGACTATCAATGAAACAGTCTAAGGCTAAAATTTCTATCAACTCTGAATTGGCATCTGGATATGCCTGTCTTGTAAGCTTTTTGACCTGTTGAGCTAATTCTGAAATGGACTGATCTTTCTTCCTTGAAAGAGATTTTAATTGAGACCTAAATATTTCAGCTTTGTTCTTAGTTCCAAATCTAGCTTTAAGTAAATCTACTAAGCTTGAGAAATCTCTTTTCTGTGTTTCAGTCAGTTCACTTAACAGTGACCTAGCATTTCCTGACAAACTACTGGCTAAGTACAGTGACTTAGCAGTGTAATGCCAATTATTTATTTCTGCAATTAGATTGAATTGAGTTAAATACTCACTTATGTCTGTTGTTCCATCATATGCTTGTGGCTTCATCTTTAAATTAAAAGATGAATGTGTGTGGAAGTCATCAGTCACATTTTGATTTGTGTTAACATTACTGTTTGTTATCATATTTGGCCAGGAAGAATTCTGTCTTGGCAAATTTTGTGTATGATTGTCACTGAGTTGACCCCTATAATCATTTCCCCTAAAGTTAAAAACAACTTCTGGATCTGGATTTCTAATCTCTGAAATCCGGGAACGGATATTATGTATGTCTGACTCAAAAGATTCCATTCTTTGTTGCATCTTATCATGGAAATTTTTCAAAGTACTGGATAAAGAACTCATTTCTTTGGAAATAGTAGATAATGTACAATCTACAGGCAAACTATCAGGTACCATAAAATCATTGCTAATATTATCAGAATTTCTATTTTCCATATTTGAATAACTATGGTCTTCCATATTTCAGGTTTCTATATGTAGATCTATTAACAATTAGCAATTACCCATTCACTTTTCTATTTTCAGATAGAGTCTAGATAAAGTACTTGGATCTTGGAGACAGAACAACTTTTTGAAATTAATTGTTTACACTATTTCAATAAATTGTATTAAACAATATCTCTGTCTTGCTTAATTAAATCTATTATGTGAAAATTCTTAATCCCTGCTAAACAAGGCTCTCCTTGAATTTTCACACTAAAAATTGTATAAAAAAATATGTCTCTTAATAAAAATGTAAATCTATATAAAATATCTATATCAATATCAATTCTTTACTATTATCATCAGTTCTGACACCATTTTGTTAGGACGGGAAGGGTTCATAATAATAGTATAAGAAATTCTATTAAAAGTCCAGGTCATTTATTTTTAGAATCCAGTAAATTCCTTGAAACAGGCTATACAAAACAGACTATAATATAGTTTATTTCAAAAATCAGTACCTGCATCTTTTCATTCGACATTTTTATCTTTTCTCTTCAACTATTTTCTAGAACAGGTTTTGAACTTTTCCGATCGAGATCTATTTCCAAACTGAGTTGTTTATATACAAAATTCGGCCTATTTATAGTACTAACACTGATGACGTCAAAAGCGAAAGTAGGATTTCGCGGAATCGTGCTACATGTACCATACAAAATGGCGGACGTTATAAAAAGAACCAAGATGCAGGCGAAATATGGATGAATTTCTAGTTCTATTAAGTTGCTAAGGATTAATAATGTTAACAGGAATGAAGCTAAGGTAATGGACTAATGAATTAATTTAACAACCTACGTTGTAAATAACGAACATTCGATTATTTTGAACATGCATTGGATGCTTACATTTAGGATAGTGTTACAGCCTAACAATATTGATAAAAGGTGTTATCGGTAACTGATTTGTATAGACTTGTTCATAAAAAGGTGTTTATCGGCTTTTCGCTCCGCGTCGCAGACAATTAATGTTTCTTTTTAGGACTGGGTTGTGTTTCTTTAACATAATATGTATTTTAAATTACTTTTAAAGCCTGGAGTTGTTTTTTAATAAAATGTCTTTCATTTTATCTTTGGTTAAACGGCCACAGTATATGAAATAACGAGTAATGTATTTGTACTAAACGAATTGAAACATATATCACAAACATACATAGCGTGTGTGTTTATGACGAAGGTTAGACCGCTGAACATGTGATCAACCAACACCACCGCCGCCGCCGCCGCCGCCACCGCCGCCGCCACCGCCGCCGCCACCGACGCCGCCGCCGCCGCCGCCCTTATTTTTTTAAATCTATTATCTCAGATAAATTATGTTTTCGTTTTGTATTTCGGAGCATATCGCTAGACAATTAACAAGGACGATACAAATAACAACACTATATTCAAATTTCAACATTTATTTTACTCAAAATAAAAATACAATTCATTTTACAATAAACTATTTACAGCAAGTTGATTATTACGTTCCTTGCGTTTCACGTCAAAAGGTTTGACAATATCTCTCATTGTTTTTCCGGCAAATCTGTTAATAACGTAATAAGCGCAATAAAGTCCGCAAGTGTCAGATGTATTATGTTGTATTTGACTACAGTTCATAAAATATGGCTTCGTCAAAATGTCTTCAAAACCCACTGAGTAGTAGTCAGGTTGTCTTCCGAATGAATCGAAAAATTCGTCTGGACCTCTCACCGGAAAATAAAATGTCACCCAATGTTTACCAGGTCCACCGCTCGTATCTGTATTTGAAATGACAAATCTGCCACTGCGTTTTCGAATGTGGTCCGCCGCACACACTGTCACCGGGTATCCTCTAAGGAACGTTTCAAGTTCGTGGTTATTCATTTAAATGGATCGTTTTGTAACTGTTCAGTAGTTTAATTCGTTCCAGTCGATTGGTTTTATTTTAGTTGTACGAAAGTTCTTACGCGGTTGATCATAATGTTCATCCAAACCGCTGTACGTCTTTTGTAACCGTTTCACCTCCGATTTAGCAATTTCTATCGCTTGAGACACAGGAGTAACCAACTTCACTTTGGGTGTATGCTGATCTTCTATTTCTTTCTGTTTTCGATATCTGGTACCACTACCCACGATGTATCGTCCCATGTGATCGGGCTGAACATAGCCGTCTCTCAAATCTTTGAAATGCTGGTACCATTTTTCAGGATCCGATACATAGGGTACCCATTTTTGTTGTTGGTAATCGTACACTTCTATCGATCCCATTTCGAGTTTCTTGAAAAAAGATAACGATCGTTATTCTTACGTATTTATGTTTCTTACACTTTTTTGTTGTTGTTTTGTTCTTACGTATTTACATTTCTTAAAATTTTCAAGTCATTTATGATCCATCACTGTCATCTTCGTTGTCATCATGCTGAATTTCCGTCTCAGAATTCTTTTCGATAGAATGGTCGGGCCATAAAGCGTCAAACAGCTCTTTTCTTAGTTTTACGGCTTGTCTGATAGATTCTTCGACGTTCATATCGTGTTGATATCTGAGAGTTTTTGCGGATTCGAGAATTTGTTGTTGAGTAGGATCTTCTTGAAGCTGGTGAAAATCTATAAGAAACTGGGCATAGTCTTGCCTTAACTTCTTTCTTAAACACGGCAATTCGTCATTGGCTGAGCGATGATATGCTTCGTCAAAGGAGTGCCCCTTTCCTATATAGCTGTTTACCCTAGCTTGAAATTGTTCCGAATGAGATTGTCTGAGCGGTTTTTGAAATCTTCTGTTCCATATATCCTCTAGATCATCTTTGAAACGTTTGCCCGGTGGTCCCATTAAATCATTAGGTAACGACCTTTTCCTCACATTTGTATACACTGAATCTCTTTCATCATCACTTTCTTCGTCACTTTGTATCCTCTTTTCTGCTCCATCATCGTTGTTCAGACTCCATTCCTCGCTTGCTACTAGGAAATATACCCGCGTTTAAGCGCTGGTGTTCGGGGGTGTTTGCCTTTAAATCGATCACTAAATAACCGTACGGTCTCTTTACAGTCTTTTCAAAGCGTGCCATAAATTGCGAACTATTGGACGGATACATTCTTCGCGCCAACGTCGCAACTTGTTGTCTGTCAATAGGATTGTTAAATAAGACCAAGTATTGGGTATTCAAAGCGATATCTCTGCAGGCTTTTCCTTGAGGAAATATGTTCTGTGTGAGATAAACGATGGATATGTTTCTGTGGTGACTTCCCTTTGTAAACAAATCAGCGATTCTCTGATCGCATTTAGCCTCAGTCATCAGGTCGTCAAACACCAACAGATTCTTTTTATGTACTCGGAACTGTTCAAGTATTCTGGGATACCGTGCACAAATTCGATCCACGGGATTCTGCGTTGAATATCGTCGTACCGATGCTGCCATTGTCCGAAACACCATATGATCCGCTCAGGTGGTGGACGTATGAGATTTGAAAAGAGCAGTTTCCGTGTCCATTCAGTTTTCCCGCTTCCGCTCGGTCCAGAAATCACCATAGAAAAGGGATGTTGAAAAGTCATCGTTCTAGAATCGCTTACATGAGTCGCGTTTAGAGATGGTACACCAGTACCTCCTTCGTTGTCACCATTTGATTCTTTGTTCTCGTGTACATAACGCTGATGTCTCAGCATGACGTCGTGTCTAGAAAACAACTGATGGAAAATAAGACATTGATTCATTTTCGGAGAAAACCTATAACCGTTTAATCCATTCCTTTAGCCTTCTTACGCTTTTTTGAAAGAATAAGGGCGGCGGCGGCGGCGGCGGCG
The DNA here is from genome assembly GCA_038501625.1 of Corbicula japonica. Taxonomy (NCBI): domain Eukaryota; kingdom Metazoa; phylum Mollusca; class Bivalvia; order Venerida; family Cyrenidae; genus Corbicula; species Corbicula japonica. The sequence goes on along the minus strand of JAZAYU010000043.1, from coordinate 4,097,418 downwards.
GTGGCGGCGGCGGCGGCGGCGGTGTTGGTTGATCACATGTTCAGCGGTCTAACCTTCGTCATAAACATACACGCTGTGTATGTTTGTGATATATGTTTCAATCCGTTTAGTACAAATACATTACTCGTTATTTCATATACTGTGGCCGTTTAACCAAAGATAAAATGAAAGACATTTTATTAAAAAACAACTCCAGGCTTTAAAAAGCAACATATGCATATCAGGAATCGCAACACTCTAAAAACACAGCCTCCCCACGCAGCGAAAAAGAAGAGAGGAAGATAGAGAGAGCGCATGTTTTATATATGTATGTCAATTCAAATAGGACGCCACAAACAATTAATAAACAAGAGAATTAATTAAAAAGTAATTTAAAATACATATTATGTTAAAGAAACACAACCCAGTCCTAAAAAGAAACATTAATTGTCTGCGACGCGGAGCGAAAAGCCGATAAACACCTTTTATGAACAAGTCTATACAAATCAGTTACCGATAACACCTTTTATCAATATCTTCAATAATACAACCTAATTTATAGTATTGGCATTTCTTTTATAACAAAGAAGCAAGAACCGACATGTCAATAATTAATTACCTTTACGATAACAATAAATGGAATCTAAAGAATCGGTGGTTGAATAGCTACGTAATATCTTTTATTACTATCCTATTTATAGTGTTGGCATTTCTTTTATTCCAAAGAAATCTATAGAATCGGCCTATTCATGGAAAACGCAATAGCTTTTGTCATTAATTTATATTATTGACTCGAATCATCAAAGGCATTTCTGATAACAATGATTGGAATGCGCTTCAAAGAACCCGTATATCAATACAGAATTAATGTCTTTTTGTCATTACCTAATTTATAGTATTGGTATTTCCTTTATAACAAAGAAGCAAGAACAGACATGTCAATAAGGACTAAAATTGTATTTCATCATTACCTAATTTATAGTATTGGTATTTTTATAACAAAGAATGGCATGCGGTTCTAAAGAATGTTTGAATAGAAACTTAATAGCTTTTGTCATTATGTTATTGACTTAAACAATCAAAGGTTTTATAACAAAGAAGCAAGAACCAACATTCAAGAGCTTGCAACGATGTGAATGATTTCAATGAACGTAATCTTTGCATTACAGAAAAACTTTTAAAACAAGGTTATCGGTATCACAAATTAAGGAAAACCTTTTGCAAGTTTTATCGCCGATATCCAGATCTAATTCATAAATACAGCTGCAGTTTAAAATTACTATTGCAACAAGGAATTTCACAGCCAGTTTTTTATGGAGATTTAATTTATAAACTTAAGAAGATAAAAGGCGATGCAAATTTCTCCCGGTTATTCGTAAAAACCATCTGTAAATTTAAAAAGAAAGGTTACCAACAAGATATTTTACAGCGCTCTGCAGGCCTGGTGATTAACCCATCTACAGTTGATCATTATGCTTACCTCTTTGGTTGCACGACGGTGGCAGGGGTGTAAGAGTTTATGAAAGTTTATGGGGAAATCTTTTCTTAAAAGAACCTAAAAGCTCGATTTGTTTCTTTTATCCCTGTCATCGTGTTCTTGCTGATTTTACTCCAGGTGCTCTGGTCTCGGAAAGATCATTGAGTACCCGCCCTTTGGCTTTGCAATGCTATTAAATTCTTATGTTTATATGTTTGTATGCTTTTGCATGCAACATTGTTGAGCTGATGGGTGGGTTGGAGTTATTTCACCAAGACAATTTGTACTTGTTTTGTGATACGAGAACCTGTTGGGGCAAGTGTGAGGTTGGTGCACCCTAGAACCTGGTTTAAACCCCCAGTGGCAATTTGTTTTGCCACTGACCGTTCCAAGGCGGTATCCCCAAAGGTTCTCTTGTTTATTAATTGTTTGTGGCGTCCTATTTGAATTGACATACATATATAAAACATGAGCTCTCTCTCTCTCTCTCTCTTCCTCTCTTCTTTTTTCGCTGCGTGGGGAGGCTGTGTTTTTTGAGTGTGGCGATTCCCGATATGCATATGTTGCTTTTTTAACACATTTTAAAACGGGAATATCAAAAATGCGTACGACAATCACGAAAATGAACACATTGTCTATGGAAAAATACATGTAAACGGCCAAAACCGTGTTTAAACATAACAAAAATGAAAACATTATTTACAAATATTTCAACAGTGTATATATAATACGCTAGCAGTATAAAAATAGAAACATATTTGAAAACGGTAATATCAAAAATGCGTACGACAGTCACGAAAATGTGGTGGTGGTGGTGGTGGTGGTGGTGGTGGCGGCGGCAGCGGTTGGTCACGGTCACATGCTCAGCAGTCTAACCCACGTTACATTACCGGCATGTTTGGAGAGCTTGGAGTAAAGATCGGGTACGTGATTTTGTTTTTAATAAGATATAATAAATAAAGCTCCATTATTCGTACACTGTCAGAAAAATATCTCGTTATTTCATACACGGTGATCGTTTAACCAAAGATTTAATGAAAGACATTTTATTTGAAAACAACCCCAGGTTTTAAAAGTAATTTAAAATACATATTATGTTAAAGAAACACAACCCAGTCCTAAAATGAAACATTTATTGTCTGCGACGCGGAGCGAAAAGCCGATAAACACCTTTTATGAACAAGTCTATACAAATCTGTTGACAATAACACCTTTTATCGATATCTTCAATAATAGAACTCTTTGAATAATGGAATGTGCTTCAAAGAATCGGTGTATTAATTGAGAATTAATGTCTATTGTCATTACCTTATTTATAGTATTGGTATTTCTTTTATAACAAAGAAGCAAGAACCGACATGTCAATAATTATTTACTTATACGATAACAACTAATGGAATCTAAAGAATCGGCGTATGAATAGCTACGTCATATCTTTTATTTCTATCAAATTTATAGTGTTGGATTTGCTTTTATAACAAAGAAATCAAAAGAACCGGCGTATCAATAGCAAACGTAATATCTTTTATCATTAATTTATATTATTGACTCGAATCATTAAAGGTATTTTTGATAACAATGAATGGAATGCAATCTATTGAATCGGCCTATGAATAGAGACTAAATGTCTTTGTCATTATATTATTAACTTAAATAATCGAAGGTATTTTTTTTATTAAACAAAGAAGCGAGAACCGACATGTCAATAGAGACTAAAAATGTCTTTCATCATTACCTAATTTATAGTATTGGTATTTCTTTTATAACAAAGAACGGAATGTGGTTTTATAGAACCCGTGTTTTAATAGAGTTGTAAAGTCTATTATCATTATACAATTTATATTATTGTCTATAACAATCGTAGGTATTTCTTTTGAATGGAATCAAAAGAACCGGTGTAACAATAGAGTCATAAAGTCTATTATCCGATATTATTGACTCTAACAATAAATGAAAGGAAAAGAGCCAATAGAAAAGCTCCGTTAATGAATAGAAAGAAATGAACCAAGAGAAACGCTTTTCGAACTATGAATGTCTTTGAACGTTGATGTTCATTTAGTCGCTGGACACCGAAGAGTGAACATCAGAAACAGGTATTTGTGATATTTTTTATTTTTCTTAAACAACATGACGTCATATTTACTGCAATTTATCACGTGTCTTTTGTTTTCAGAAAGTGATGTAATCTTTTTTAGAAATGATGTTTATTTCAGAAAATGATGTAATACATTATTGTTTTTTAATGTAGTAATTTGTTTTTCAGTATAAAAATGTGATATATGATCTTATTTTTTTCAAAAATATGATTTGTTATATTGACTGACAATAGATGATGTAACGTCATCCGCTAAAATGAGATTTTATTTAAAGTAACAAGATGGTCGTTGTCTAGGTCATGTATTTATAGAAACAAGATGGCCGCTATCTAGGTCATGTTTCGTCACAAGATGGCCGCTAAGTAGGTTATGTATTTTTAGTAACAAGATGGCCGCTGACTAGGTCATGTTACATAAAGTTACGTAATGTTTGTTTGACTCCAAACCGACCCAGATACTACTGTTTGCTTCTGCCTTAAAGTTCAAATTGATGGTTTTTATCCTTGCCTGTTGACTAATGGACCTTAGTGGGCAGGGTACAGTTTCGCACTTTGGTCCCGGTCGATTTTTTAAATATTTGGGGTACCCTTGAATTTAATGCATTAAAATCATTGTTTAAATTTAAAATGTGAGATTCTTTTTTAATGATGTATAGTTTGTGCAATAAGAAATCTGATCATGGTGGCTAAAATGCATGGATGGTAGCTTTGTATGTTCTGAGTTGAATAGTAACCGGATGAAAACACAGTCTGCTCGGCTGAATCTGAGAATAATTTGACGGTGAGGTATTTCAATGACAAATGCTGAAAAATCAAGCTGGATGGGGGACACTTTCCATCTGCTTGGGGAATTGGGCACAGATAAAATATTAACAGGAAAGGGGTTTTGTTTCAAAAGTTCGTGCAGGAAATATTTTGCAGGCTTTCAAATATGTAGGATTTTAGCCAAATTTGCACTGGAAAAACAGGGGTAGGGGTGAGCTTATATGTCTTATTAAATCCTGAATGATAATTACTGTAGACCAGTTGCTTGTTGTTTGCATGAAGCCACCCCCCTCCAACACAGAAAATACAACAACACAATTTTAGCAGTACAAAATTTGTATTTTCAGTAAAAAAAAAGTTCGCGCGCAGTCACAGACTCCGAAAGCCGCCCGTACCCTGCGACCTTACGCTGGAGCTTCCGTAACCACGCCCACCGATTTTCAAGGGGAACTACTCTTGCGATGTCCGTCAAACAAAACGGCTTATCGAGTCGGTACGCTCGCAAACATACCCGATGATTTTGGAATAAATTACTTTAAATGTAACTTATCGTCACGAAAATAAAAAACACAAGCTTTTATATCAGGCTGTTACTTGGAAGATTTAAAAATAACGTACGATGACGGAAACACAATAGATTAAGGGGTGTCGGACATTTCGACCCCTAGACATAATTTTCAATTGATCGTTCAAAACGAAGACTTTTCAACCCCTATATTTTTCAAACCTGTACATGAAGATTGTTCAACCCCTACAATTTGGACATTTCATCCCATAAAATGAAGACATATCAACCCCCTCCATTTATATAAAGACATTTCAATCCAGATTATTAAAGACATTTCAATCTCGCCGGTAAAAAGCATTTAAAGTATATCCTACTAATTAATTCACATGAAATGGTTATAATTTTACAATATTTTGCTGTTTTTAACAAATTTATTTGTGATTTAATCATAAGCATTTATACCAAATATACCCTTTAGAAATGAATAGTGTTTTAATATAATGCTATAGTTAAAGAGTATTATTTGTTGTTTTTTTCCACAAAAATGTGAATGCATTAGAGACCATTGTTTTACACTGATATACCAAACCAAGATTTGACGACATTTGTGGCTAACCTTTTCATAAATTTAATTACATTAACTTATCATGCACAAGTTTTGCGTAATAAATAATGTTTATTTATGATCGTTATATATTTTTGTGCAAAACATCAATCGAATTATTTCCGCCAAAAGTAATTTCGCTAAAATGCTCGATATTCGTTTATTATTTTCGCGGGCCTGCAGCAACTGCATGCTGACGCTATTTATTGCGGAAGAATTCAAACTTTAAAGGATGATTGGGATCCAGTTTAGATGACACCTATTGTTTTAGGGGTCACTTGGTTAATGGTCAAGGTCACACAGGTCGTAAAGGTCAAACCGGTTTCCGCTCAATATCTCAAGAACTCGTTTGTCCCAGAGTCTTCAAACTTTACAGAATGATTGAACTTCTTGAGTAGATAACCAATATTGTTTTAGGGGTCAATGTCACAGGGTCTGTACAGGTCAAATCCGTTTCCGCTCAATATCTCAAAACCCTTTGACAAAGAGTCTTCCCATGTCACAGGATGATTGGACTCCTTGAATAGATGACCCGTATTGTTTTTGTGGTCACAAAGGTCAAGGTCATAGGGCCGTGTAGGTCAAACTGGTTTCCGCACTATCTAAAGAACCCCTTCACCCAGCGTCTTCACACTTCATAGGATGATTTGACTCCTTGAGATGGTGACCCCTATTTGTGGCGGGTTCACTCGTTCAATGCCACAGGTGCAGTGAAATTTAAATAGGTTTCGGTACAATATCTAGAGAACCCGTTGTCACAGTCTTCAAACTTCACAGGATGATTGGGTGTCACTGGGTCAAAGATCAAGGTCACATGATTGTCCAGATTTGTCATTTATGATTTCTCACCTATTGCTATGCAATGGGGAGACATGCGCTTTTTTAGAAAAACGCATCTTCTAGTTATTTTCAGTTTAGTGTTATTCAATATATCGGTAAATTAATTATGCTTCTGAATGGTCGGACGAAAAGACGGACAAACGCCAAAGCTGTATCAAACAAGCCAGATGCGCTAATCACATTTAACGTCGATTATGTATACTAGGCGTGAATGAACATTACCACTTTAGTAATTACTACCAGCTTAAAACTGATTGATAAACATAAATGACTTCATGTGAATTTATCTTTTCTAAAAACTGAACCTGAAACAATTAGGCTTAATAATCAACACAAGGTGTTGTCACTCTTATACCTACTTCCGTTTTTCAGCGAATTTCCCGACTGTCTTATACTGAAACATTTTCAAAGTTTGGACAACTAAACACCAGAGAATAAAGTATGACGAATTCACTGGCGCTTGACCAGCCGCCCCACCTCCTGCCAACCCTTACTAATACGCCTGTGATTTTCGTAAAAATTGTGTCAAGTCACTAATATTATTCCATTCTATCAAAATATGCGAAAATACACCGTCAAAATCGTAGTTTCAAAAAATGTATATTCTATGTATATAATTAACTAATGGTCAGGAACGGCTCCAGACCCTACCCCCGTTCGAGAGGCTGTTTTTCCTGCAATACGGAGGGTTCCAACCTGACAGCTGTTTGGTTCAACGCAACAGGGTCTGATCTAACAGTCAATGTCAAAAAGTCTCACCAAAAGCTCAAAATACGCGGAATATTCAACAGAAAACGGCCTCCGAAATGCAGGTTATTTTTTCGTAGATTCTTCTCCCCGTGCGACTTCCGGAAATCCCTGACGCTTTTGTTCGGAGCGTTCTGATTGGTCGTACTATTGACTAAGCCCGGGAAATACTTTGCACACAAATCGTTCTTTGGAGAAGAATCTATGAAAAAATAACATGAAATTCGTCCATCTGTCCGTCCGTCCGTCTGTCAGTCCGTACGTCCCGCATTCGTGTCCAACCCGTAACTTTTTTTATTTGAAATTGGATTTTAACATTTTTTCACAGAAATGATCACCATAATTAGACGACGTGTCGCGTTCAACATTTGGGTCGCTACCTTGAACGACATTTATAATCTAAAGAGAGTATTTGTACGTTTTAATAATTCACGTCTATCGAACAAACTTAAACTATGTTTGATTCAAATAAATAAAAAATTAATATACCAATGCTTCATATATTTTTAAAATATAATGCCAGTTAACAATAAAAAATATGCAATGATTCATTTGTTTATGTGTCTGTTTCTAAAAAATATATGATTTTTTCAAACACATCAACAATTGAAATTCCAATTATATAATAACGTTTTCTTAAAAATTCGGTAATGATCGAATTATTTGTAAATGGTTAATTTCTCTTCGGCAGCAAGTGTTCGTGTAAATAAGTTTTATTTTTAACTTAAAATAATGTTAGGAAACAATAAATAGAAATGAATATAAATAAAAGTTAACAACACTTAAACTAACATTTTGTGTTTGCATAACAGATAATGGCTGTACAAATAATAACTTAAATATAATTAAGAAATAATATACGGGGGTCAGTTTACGTTTCCGTAGTTTAACCTTTCCTTCTGTTTTTGAATACGAATAAAGAAAAACACGCAAAACTGTCCATGTTCGGCAACGAAGAGTATCTTAGCTTTCCTGTATCTTTCAAAGAAATCCTGACCAAAATCAAATACTACAGTTCCAGTTTATTCCTTTAAGAAATCAAGTATATACTGGTTAGTTTATAAATAAAAAAGTAATTATGCCTTATCGACTACGCCATACAAGTAAACAAGAAATATCCTTAAAAAAGATAAACGGCGTTGATGGAAAAGATTTTTATATATAAGAAAGAAAGAAATAAAGAGCGTGCAAAAATTTCGTCTGGTGATAATACGTCGATTAAAGAAGAATGTCTAACATTAACTGTACATTTATTCAGTTTCAATAAAATAACTCTTGTAGAGTTAGTACTAATGACGAATAAATGTTATTAAAATACAATAAATGAAAATAATAACAACTTGTTACAAGAGCGAAATCTACCAACTTTTGAGTTAATTAACTTAAAAAACGTGTCCATCCCGAGTATTGAACCCGGGGCCTCCGCTTAACAGGCGAGTGTGATAACCACTACACCAAGGCGATTTGAATATCTCGACTTGAAATTAACAATCACTAACAAAGGAACCAGTAAGAACCAGAAATATCTGCACTTCTCTGTCGTTTTACACTGTGTATTGTACTCGAGTGTTTACCTGACACCCATGAATATTCCATATAAAATCGTATTTAAGCCATCAATTGACTTAACTGGTTATTTATACCGTAAATACTTTTTTCTCCAATACAATTATCGCTTTTAAAAACGAAAATGCCCGAATATATAAGTGCCATGTAAATACTAACACACAATATAAAAATCGTTACGGTAATCATTAACAAGACCCACTAATAACCAATCAAAATAATCTATTTGATTTTCCCGCTGCATAATAAGTTTTATTTACAATATTTCATTGGTCGAAAAACTAGGTCAAAAGTGAGCTTAGACAGCTAACGCCGAAAAATTGCTGCTAATGCAGCAAAAGGAGTACATGTACACGGCGTAAAAAGCGAGCTGTTTGTGTCAAACCATTCCATTTTAACTATTTGTAAACCTGTTTGAAATGTGTATTATGCCTATTTGATTATTTGGTTGTTTTAGCCATCGTTATTCATCTTGGTTAGGGGAAATGAGAAAATCAGGGAAACTACTCAGCGCATATATCGTGGATGGGTTGAGCGCAACACGGTTGTAAGTCACTTTTTATAAAAGTTTTCATTACTAACACCTATTGTTTTAGGGGTCACTGGGTTAATGGTCAAGGTCACACAGGTCGTAAAGGTCAAACCGGTTTCCGCTCAATATCTCAAGAACTCGTTTGTCCCAGAGTCTTCAAACTTTACAGAATGATTGAACTTCTTGAGTAGATAACCAATATTGTTTTAGGGGTCAATGTCACAGGGGCTGTACAGGTCAAATCCGTTTCCGCTCAATATCTCAAAACCCTTTGACAAAGAGTCTTCCCATATCACAGGATGATTGGACTCCTTAAATATATGACCTACAACCGTTTTCCACTTAAATTTTGACATAAATGAGAACAATGATTTTTTTATTGCAAAAGAGATCTATGAATATTCTAATCAGGGTCGATCTATGATATTACTTTTTGGGCTAAGTTTGCCTTAATCGTAAAATCATTCTAAAGAGACATCACACGTGCGATCAAGAGCGATTTTAACACTGGGAGCGAGGAGGAGATGATTTTGGCTGCATAACAGTGACATGTCGATATAAAAAGTTACTTATTTATAATACAATTATATGTAATCACTTGGTAAATAAAACGGTTAAATCATTAGTATACTGAAATACTGTAAGCAATAATAGGATCCCAGTTCATAAATTTGACATCGATTCTCTCTATAATATATAAACCTAATAATAGTTTTACATAAATGTGAAAACAAAAGATGCATCAGTAATAATGTTTCATCCAAACTTATTGAATTAAGATGCTAATTGGCCCCGGTCAAATTTGAAGATAAGAGGTAAGTGGGCAAACTGTAAGCTTCATGACACTTTAAAATATTTTTAGATGCTATATTTGCAGTTTCACATCTGTAGCTAGGATCCCCAAAAATTGTCTGACATGCTCTTTTTGACCTTGACACTTTCAGTGTGAGGCAGGTGCTTGGAAATGCGAAACTAATACATTTCTGGCTCTGCCTTCAGTTTAACTTGCAATTCTCAAGGGGCATACAAACAAGTGTGAGTAGTGCAAAATCTAGGTGGTTATGGTATATTTTGAGTATGATTTAATGAATCAGTAGGGATTTTACCATGTGTGAGTGGCAAACATTTATTTTGGTCATTGGCAATAAGAAATCTGTGAACTGATGAATGTTTGAAATTTTGCCTCGTCGGCCGACCAGTTTTCACGACCAGAATTTGAAAGTTAATGGTGCTTAAAAATCAACTGATATGTTTTGAATATAATTTTGCTTTGTTTTCATAAACTGTATGTCATTGTGATGTCAGTTATGTGCCCTTTCTGTTTCAGATATGTGCTAGTAGGGAGCAAGTGGACTTGTCGTGTCGGCTGTGATTCTTTGGTTTGCGATATATCAGAATAACCGTTTACTGCCGCCTTAACCATAAGCAGACGACATATTTACCTTATCGACAACGCTAATCACGTGTGAAACAGCAAGTGAGATTTCATTGGTTAAACGGTTTATATAATAGGTTTAAGAGAAAACAGTGAAATGAAGTCTTAAACTACGGGTTTAACAGTTAAACCTATAGTTTAAGACCTTAATATATATGTTTAAGAGAAATAAAGTTTAATCTATAGCTTTAAGAGTCTTAAACATAGGGTTTAACTGTTAAACATATAGTTTAAGGTCTTAAACTATAGTTTTAATTCCGAAAAGATAAAACTATAGGATTAAGACTCTAAAACCCTGAGTTTAAGTCTGTTAAACTATGGGTTTAACCGTTAAACCTATAGTTTAAGTAATTATTGTGCTAACCGCATGCCAACCGCGTAGTTGTAACGTACTGCTGAAATTGCGTAGCTCTTTTCGGAAACACGTACAAGCTTAAAACTTAAACAACTTTGAACTAAGAACATGTACGGAAGCTAAATAGAGCTCCCCCAAAATGTGAGGCATTCATAAAGACTTATGTGTAGGACAAGTTATTGAAAGGGCATATTAAGACAGCCGGACGGATAGACGATTTGAACTAATAATGCCAAAGTTGACAGTAGTTGTTCCAAAAACCTTTCGCATGGGAAGCAATAATACATTTGTCTAAAATATCTCAATAAAACGACGAATTCTCTTTATTTAAACGTTTCGGCCGTTGGTATCAGTTAACAACAGATGATGGTTAATTGCCGAAACGTGTTAATAACGAGATATAGTTTACAAGTACTTACGTCAGCATGCTCTTAACCTTTCCACTATGTGTGAGCATCTTTCACGTAAATGATATTTTTACTTTTAATGATACTATTGTCAGTTTTTTAATGGCTTAGTTATACCTAAAAGTCTTTTTTATTTTCCAAAACTGACACTTTTGTAAATGATTTTTAAATTAAAAGAATAGAAAGAGTAATGTAATTAGAACTGATTAACATTTTGGTGGCAGTTACGTTGTAGACGTGGAATAAATTGTCATGATAACTGGCATCGTGTTCTTGCTGATTTGACCCCAGGGGCTCTGGTTTCACATAGGTCATTGAGTACCCGCCCTTTAACTTCTTTAACTTTACAATGCTATTAGCTTCTTATGTTTTATATTTCACCAAGACAGTGTTTACTTGTGTGTTTATCTGAGAGCCTGTTGGGGTGAGTGTGAGGTTGATCGATGCACCTTATAACTTGCTTTAAACTCCTAGTGGCAAATAGTTAAGCCACCGACATTTTCAAGGCGGTAACCCCAATGGTTCTCTTCCTCGTTTATTGTTTATGGTGTCTTATTTGAAATTTATATCCTTATAAACCCATGCTGTCTTTTCCTTTCTACATTTTTGCTGCGTGTGTGTGGCGATTCCTGAAATGCATTTTTTTCACTTTTTCAGTATTTCATTTTGCGAAACGTATTTCTCGATTGATATTGATACAATTCGAAGTGAAATACTGTTTCTTGTAGTTGACACCACTGCTCCAGAGTATTAAGTAACAAAGGCTAAATAACATGTTTAGATGTAATAAAAGTTTTCAGGCGAGAATCATTGGATTTTAGAATTATGTGTGCACGACATTCAAACTTTCGACGCTTCAAACAAAGTTTGAATGTTTGAGAAAACGGCCGAGAATAAAAAGGAGAGATAACTGTGACTGAAAATGTTTGGTAACAGAGTACAGTGTGGTATATATCATACAAATCAATCCACAAGTTACCAAAAAATAAGAAAACACCTACCTGAAGCGAGTGATTTTTCCAATATAAATAAGTGCACGACATTCTAAAAGTCACGTGGTAAAGCCACCCTGAATAGCAGAAGAATCAATACTGAATGGGGCGAGTTTATCAGCGTACAAATCGTTCAGCAATTAAATTTAAAAACAACTGAGATTAACTAATTAAATACTATTGCCATTCAACGCGTCAGAAAACACAGCCTCCCCACGCAGCGCAATTGAAGAGAGGAAAAGAGAGCATGTGTTTATAAGAATATAAATTTCAAATTAGATTCCACAAACAATTAACGAAAAACAGCACCCTTGGGGTAACCGCCTTGGAACGATCAATGCCAAAACAATTTGCCATGGGGTATTTAAACCAGGTTCTCGGGTGCACCAACTTCACATTTTCCCAAACAGGTTCTCATATGAACAAACAAGTACAAGTTGTCTTGGTGAAATAACTTCAACCCACCCATTGACGGATTTGGTTTCTTCGACAAATTTATAACTGCGTTTATGGTTTTAATGACATTTTGGTTTAGAATTAAAATAATATTTATTAAAAGAAAAATTGACATAGAGGAAAGAACAGATAAGATTATCCGCGAACATCTCAAAACACTTACTTTCGTTTTTATTACTTTTATTTACTTGATAATAATGATTCAGCGCCCTGAAATTATTTAGAGACATCCGTTTGTTAATTCATATTAAAAACGGTACTCCTATGGCACATTTGAAATTCCCAACAGTCAAACAGAACATATTGGCAATGTTAAGTGTAACTTAATTTATTTCCAACATCCTTTTTAACCAGAAATTTGACTTATGGACCATCAAAGATATTAAATAGACTACGAGAAAAAAGTAACGATAAACATAGTATTACTGATTTAATTTATAATAATATTCTTTATTCTGAACAGGTATGATTACATTAGTGTAAGTATATGAAGTGTTAGTGAAACAAGTAAAATAGCGAAACTACCCATATTCTGTACCTTCGAGAGGATATATTTGAACAGGATATACTTCCTGCTTTTTAAATTTTACCTTTGGCGTTGTCTCTGATATGCAGTATTTATATTCTCCGATTCCCCGTCAAAATTCTATTCTGTTTAGTTCCGCCCATTGTTTTCTTGTTTAGGGCAAACTCATTCGTTTATCTGTGGACCATACGCCGCCGAAAATGGAATGGTATTTATATGAAAATACCACACTGAAGGTTCCATGTTCGCCACCAAATGCCTACCATCGTTTGGGATGGATCGAAATTGTACTGTTTATTGTAATTATTTGTGTAAATATTGAGTTTCGATCAACCCGGGGCTAGGCGGCGAGGGCAAAAATATGCATTTCCATTATTGCTTATGAACAGGTTCAATCAAACCGAGCCTGCAATACATTCATATTTGTTGTGATGTGTGGCTTTCAAAGTCCCTTTTCATCTATTGCAAATATCCCAGCAGGACATATTTCGATGGTATGCATATGGCCGTGAACATGGAACCTTCAATGTGGTATTTCCAGATTAATACAATTCCATTTTCAGCGTCTATTCATAGAAAATTTACAATATTAAAATCAAAGTTATCTCTTTTATCTCGTATGTTTATCCATTTACGAAACTAGAGATTTAGATCAATAAGTTTGCTTGCTTTTCTGATTTGTTGGCTTTGTACGTAAAGTTGAAAATAAATATATTTGTCCTCGTAGAATGTGAAAAGGCGTTTCGAAACATGACATTGGTTACTAAGAAAGAAAATCAGTGTGCACGAAAGGTCCCATTTTTGCAGGTGAGCACGACACTCATTTTCAAAACTGCAGCAAACTCCGTCAAAAGGCTGATTTTGTATCCAAACCAATATGCATATGTTCCAGAATATAAAATGACATCGGCAAAAAAACTGCTAAATGAGGTTTAATGTCGATTAAACTGCTTGTTAACAGAAGTACGGCGTCCAAAGGTTAGTGAAAATTATGCAAAAATACCTACTTTAATCTATTGGATTTTTTTATAGAAATATGTGCACGATATTCTAAAAGTATTGAGGCTATACCGGCTTAGATCTTCAAACGAGCAAATCTATTTTACACAAACAAATATTTTATGAGAACTTTATATAAAATATTGCAGATTTGGTTTGCATGCTCCTTTTGATTGGGCCTGTTCATGGACAGATATGGATATTCATACTACGATTTAAGCCGAAGTGATCACAATAAGAAGTAATACACGTATATGAGCAATAAATAAGCTTCTTATTTTATAATGTACGACCTAGAAAGTATCAGATTTGGAAAATGAAAAGACTTTTAGGTATAACTAAGCCATTATATAACTGACAATAGTATCATTAAAAAGTAAAACAATCATTTAAACGTCTAAATAAAGAGTTATAGTTTAAAAGTATTTACGTATGTAATTCCTATCCATGCCTGGATAACTTACAGGATAATGATGCCTACGTCAGTTTTACACTTGAAGGTAACGATCATATGTTCTAAAATTCAAAAGTACCTAATTCAATGCGATGCTTATGTATGATATTATGAGCATTTCAAACATTCAATCATCGATTTATTGGGATATTTTAGAAAAAATGGAATTATTGTTCCTCAGGCGACAGGTTTTTTGAACAGCAACATTTGCATTATTAGTTTAAACAGCTGATCGTCTATCCATCCGGATATCTTCATACGTCCATTCAATAATCTTGTCCTACATATATTTATGAATGCCTTATATTAATATTATGTACGCGTGTTTGTAGCTTGATAAGCCTAAGCTTAGTTAGCGTACGCGCTTTTCAGGAGGTAGTTCTTAGCCCTGGTTAAATCAGGTTGTCTTTTTGTCTGTTCGTGTAAGAAGCTGACGTGAATCTCTACCATTTAGCTGAAGCCTTCTAAATGTACAGACTAGATGACGATGATGAAAAACCATTTATTATTGGCATAGAAATGGATAGGAGCTAGGCAGGTGGAGCATTGTCACATCAATGTATTACTAAATTTTATATTGCCCCACCAATATTTGTCGTGCAACATCGTTAAGCCAACGTTAAGTTTATGCGTAAAAATCAAGTCAAAAGGGGGCATAACTCGGTCATATCTGACCTTGACATAAAAAATTTGGCATCAACACGACCGTGTTGTAATAAGCAACATAATTTAAATGTGTGATGAAGAAATATGAAGAAATGGCAAAAGTATAGCCAACGTTAAGTTTTCGCGTCAAAAACGGGGCGTAAATTCATCAAGTGTTACCTTGACTTAAAGAATTTGGCATCATCATGGCCATGTTGTCAAAAGCAATATAATTTGGTGGAGAAATAATAGGAAATAGCAAAGTTATAGCCAATGTTTAGTTTTCGTGATGGACGGAAGGACAAAGCGATCCATATGTATCGCCTTTTCTTCGAAAGGGCGACACAAAAAGAAGTCACTATCAACGGTACCATATTCAATAAAATTGTAGGGAAACTGTTTTTAATTCTAAACGGAACCATGTTCAAACATTGTTAGGAAGACATTCAATTCAATAACTTCATAAGATAGTTTTATTTATCGCAGCATATTGTCTAGCATTTTACAATATTGAAGAAACACAGGTCGCAAAATATGAATATCATGCTTTTTTGCTGTCTGAAATTGCAAATTATGCAAATGATTTTAAAGATATTTCCGTAATTGGCAACTGAGTTGGATTTTATCATATTCGGCTTTGAAAATCAGATTAAACGAGTAGAAATAATCTGATACAGACGGAAATGCCTTAACTTGATCAACTGACAGAGACCAAGGCTTCGGTTGTTCGGAGAAATGTACAACATATGTCCTATTTGCCAGATCGTCTATATCGGTAAATGGTTCAAGACTTATTAGCTTTCTTTTTTCATCTCTACCATGTACTTTTTCACGAAAATGTGACGATAACACGAGAAAATATCCGGGCAAAAGCAGCACTTCTGGAAAGGTTTTCGCATGAACTCCGAGTTTATGCTGATAGAATGAATTCAACATATCCATTTCAGATTTGCCGTTAACCACTGCCAGATTCATGCGCTTGTACAGCTCGGTCCATGTCTTCGTGTTGGGTTGTATAACTAACAAGGCTCCCGTAAAACAGGGTTCATCTTCCCAGTACGCCACGGGGCTCGCCAATATCACAGAAGGTAGCATAAACAATTCGTCAAGAGATTTCAGCACCAGAGCGTCTACATCCATGTAAAGTATACGGTCATATTTTGTCATGTTGTAAAATAAGAGTTTAACCATACAGTCCACATAGTATCCATTAGGAGAGGGTAAATGAATATTCTCATAAGGTATTGAATAGACGTCACTATAGTTAAGAGGTCCAAGGATCTTCAGGTTTGTATAGATGACATAATCCACCTCTTTGCTTCCAAAACGTTTTAGTCTTTGTATATTCACCATCGCTGCAATTAGATGTTCAGCCGTGGCAGCAACAAAGCCAAATGCATGTTTCCTTACTTTCAAATTGCCATCGCGAGTGTCCTTTTGATGATGAGCTTTCTCTATTGAAACGTTTTCCTCTGTACGAGTAAACACCTCTTGGTTTTTCTCAGATTTCTTTACTGCGCGAAATTTATAACTGAGTCCAATATTTTTGTTAACATTTTCGTTCAGATGTTCACGTAAATTTATGAAAATACTCACTAATACCGTGCAAACAACGAAAAAGACTATAATCCGCGAGAAATTCCGAATAATTCCTTTCATTTTTTTTTTGTCTCTGAAAAAAAAATCTGTATGTTTTCAATTGCTTTTGTTAACTTAAAGTTCAGAGACCGGAAAATGTTTAATGTCTTTCAAATTTAAGTTTTATGTCAAAACGGCGCTTTTAAGGCTGAGCTGAAATATCCAGTAATCTCAACTGACGAAAACACTACGTTAAAAGTGACTTACAATTTTCATTTAAACAAATCAATTATATTCTGTTTTCAAGTGCATCATATTTTGCATGGTAACATATGGATATCTTATTACACTGAGCGATAACAGTACTTAATTATTTTATTTGAACTTGAATTGATAAGTTATAGTTATAATTAGAGTGATATTTTAGACATTTTATTAGTTTTACTTTAGCAGTAAAATAATATCTAAACTGCTTCTATACTGCTCTTTATCAAAGAATATGTTAGTCTCGATATTGCTCAACGGTTTGCTTCTTGCACATTTGGTTTAACAGATCCATTACTAGATTTTATGCTTATTAACGTTTCTAACGAAATCTTTAGTAAGTTTACTATCATATATCATTTCGACCTTAATATTCTTTCGACGCTTTCAGTAACAGTAACCACCGCTCACAAAGACAAACACATCACATGACATGGTAAGTAGCCAACAGCAAGGTTTGCAATGATGCCTCGTCAACACAGACATTGCATTTTCGTCGCGTGACGCTACGAGCGTAAACTTTACGATTCTCATCTAAAATAAAACTATAAGACAAGGCAGTATCTTCAATTTGATCATTAATTGTGATTCTGGGCACAGAAACAACTTGGAACCAATATAGTAGAGAGTATTTACATCTGGTGAAACAAAATGCGAACTTCTTTTATCAAAGAACAAACGAAGGCAGTGGTTTCCGAATCTTGGAAGGGTTAGGGTAAGGTTGATCTTGCGAAGAATACAACGTTGTTTTTTTTCGAATGTTGTTATACGTTGACATTTGAACTAGAATTTGGTGTTCCACGGATCATTTCTGTCGTCTGCTATTTGAAACATGCATAACTCAAAACAGATAGAACTTTGGTAATACAGATGGCATTTTCAAAGTATTGTGTCAAAAGAACAAACTCTTTCAAAGATATGGGCAACATAATGTTTCATCTTAAAGTTAAAGGGGCATAACTAAGAAAAGTAAATCAGGAGTTCTTGTTGTCGGAAAAAGCTTCGTCCTTGCAAATGATATTTTTTTAATATTTAACTTATAGGACAACTACTTTAAGTTATAAGAAACATTAAATGTAATGTATAAGTCAGTTGTAAGGGCAATAACTTTTACAAGCGACATTAAGTTTCATATGAAAGCCATTTGAAAGGGGACAACTAGAAAAAGTCAAATAATAGTTATTCTTGTTGTTACAAATTGCTTTGTTCGAGCTAATGATATATTCCAAGTATTCAGTTAAAAGAACAAGTACTTTCAAAGTTTGTTGTCACAGGTGACATTGTTCTTTCAGATGATGATTCCTTAATCGGACAATTACTTTGAAAGTTATAAGCATCCTAAAGATTCATATTAAATTCATTTGAAAGGGGCATAACTAAAAAAAGTAAAAAATAAAAAGGAGTTATCATTCTTGTTGTCACAGATTGCTGTTTTCATACCGATGATATACTTCAAGTGTCAAGTTAATACTTAGAAAGCTATAATCTAGGTACAGTTTAATTGTACAGTCATTTAAAGGGGACATAACTCAAAAAATAGTCAATATGAATAACCATTCAGGTAGTTCAAGTATTTAGATAATCAAACGATTACTTTAAAAGTTACAAGCGTCATTTAGTTTCATGTTATAATTTGTGACTACAGAATGACACAGCCGCCGCCGGACAATAGGATCCCTGTGTATCTACCTGCTCTCGCTGTCGACATGCAGATAATATATTGCAAGTATTAAGTTAATCAGACAAATATATTAAAAGTTAAAATATTAAGTTTCCTGTTAAGTTTGTGACTACTGGAATACACCGGTGGCAACGCGCCAGACAATAGGATCCTTATATGTAAACCTGCTATCGCAGACGAACTGCATCAATAAAGGATGGCTATACCACGTGACGTTTAGAATGTCGTTCAAATATTTATAATGGAAAAATCACTCGCTTCCCGTAGGCTTTTTTATTATTTCTCAGTAACTTGTGGACCGATTTTGATAAGATATACTGCATTATACTTCTGTTACCAAGCATTTTTTTCCACAGTTAGTCTCCTCTATTATTTTACGGCCGTTTTCTCAAACATTCAAAGACATGTTTTGCCTGAAGCGTCGAAAGTTTGAATGTAGTGCACACACAATCCTAAAATTCAATGATTCTCACCCGTAAAACTTTATTTACACTTACCATGCTAATTAGCCAGTGTTATTTAATATTCTGGAACATACGCATATTATATTTCATCCGAAATCGGGCTTCTTATGGAGTTTTGTTTACATTTCTAATGAGTGTCGTAAATACCTGGAAAAATGGAGAATGTTGTACACACTGGTTTTCTTATTTAGTTACCGGATGCAGTGTTTGTACTGTTTCCCGTCATTCTGTTAAGAACATTATTATATTTTCATATGTGATCCTATTGACTATCAGCCTCTAATTCTCTACACTAAATAAAAATAGTTTTGAAATATGGAAACACTCTGTAAAGCAAGTTTTTAGTTAACGGCTCATTCGATGGTCGTGATTTTTAATTAAGCTTATACTCGGCGATTACCAATTAATGCAATGTAAAATAACCCCGAAATATAATATGACAATGCTTCATCATAACCGAAAAATAAATATTTGTTTCTACAACACAGATTAACAGATTTGGTGTTTTTCATTTGATTTCTTAATGAATACGTTGTTAACTGCAATGACCCTGCCCCCATGCCCCAGCATGTCCCGTCCCTGCCCCAGTCTACAATAACCCTTCCCCATCATGATCCGTCCCTGCCCCAGCCTACAATGACCCTTTCCCAGCGTGATCAGCCCCTTCCCAGACTCGTGTTTCCCCTCTATATTTATTTTTCCCTCCTGAGACCCTTATCCCATCCCTCCCCTTTGAATTCCGTGTATAATTATGCAAAGCATTATTGTTGGTAATAACAACCGTAATCATTGCTTTATTTCTTCGGTAATAAAACTTTTATTCGAGGAAACTCACCTCGGTTTACTTATAAATGATGATCTGCATTATTTCCATGACTTTATTTAGTATAACTTCATTTAATAACGCTGTAACCGGTAAAATAAATAGATTTATTGTTTAACGTCGCCGCCATTATTGATTTATATGGGCCCCTTCCTCTCTCCCCCTTCCCCGGTGACAGATCCCTGTACCCGTCTCCCTTCCCTAAACTGCCCCCTCCTTTAGTTCGTCCTCGTGTTATTTTGCTTAATTGTGCATTTGTCTTCTGTGCAATTTATAGTTTGTGCATTTATCGTGAACTTGCATTGCATATTCACTCTTATGAATAAATGTTGTTATCGTGTGAATTAAATGAATAGTTAAAATTATATTATATTGAAACTTATTTATGGTGTTCCTTTTCTAGTTAATAGGTTCAAGTTATATTTACGCTACCAAATCGCTACCAAAAATTATATATGGTCTAATCTGGGATCAAGATTTGTCCGCCGGCGAATTAACTTTCTTATAGCTTTCGCGTGACTTTAGTTTAGTTGGTACGCCACATGACATTGTTTAATAGCGTCTTTTTATGAATAATAAACAGCATAACGTAAATATATTCACATATTAAAAATCAGTAGCTGTGCATTCGCAAATGACATTTGCAAGTCCCAACTATTAAAATATTTGTCTGAATTCATGTCTGTGAACCTTTAACTCGGTTATAGGGGGATTGGCTTTTAAAGTGTGAGAATCGGATGAAACCATGTATTCTTTGACGGGATGTATCTTAATTGAATGCTATTTTTACCGACGCGAATTGTATTTTTTACGAAAATTTACAGAAAATCTGGACCGATGCCATATCGTTTTTTTGTTTGTTTGTTTTTTTGTAAAACGAGTGAAAACAGGCCAGGATAAACCATAATACTGATGGTGCAGAAAAATATAGGTATAGACATGCCAAAATATTGGTCGGGCAAGACAAAATCAACATTGGTGGGGCACTGCTCCACCTGACACGGACGGAAAAAGATTTAAACACGGCTTAGAATAACTTCTCGAAACGCGCGCGACGAACGCTAAGTACCGTATATTCCCTATTAAACGCCCCTCCCCTAATAAACGCCCCCCAGTCTTTTTTCAAAAGTAGACAAGTGAATTACCATGACATTGGTGTAGGTGGTGACATGTTTGCGTGAAATAAAATGGTTATTTTACTGTCTATTTTAATTGTTTATTAAAGTTTTTCTCTTCTTCGTAATATTTTACCCTAGCACAAAATGTAATACTTAAATCGGCGCCGATTTTTTTCATTCCCGCCGATTTTTCTTATGTCGGCACCGATTTTATTTTACTGTCTTTATTGTTTTTTTAAAGATTATCTTTACTTTGTAATATTTTACTTCGACACAAATACGGTAGTTCAGATCGGCGCCGAATTTTCTTACGTTCGCGCCGATTTTTCTCATTCGCGCCGATTTGTTTTAGTGTCTATTGTTTATTTAAGATTTTCTTTACTTTGTAATATTTTATTTCAACACAAAAAGGCCAGATCGGCGCCAAATTTTACGTTCGCGCCGATTTTTGATGCGCGTTATACATCCGATTTTTATCAAAATTATGGGTGCGCGTTATACATCAGTGCGCGTTATGCACAACGGAATACGATAACACAATTATTAAAAACTACATTTTGTCAATAATTGGTCTCTATTAAACGCCCCCCATTTGCAAAATGTAACGCCCCCGGGGGCGTTTAATAGGGAATATACGGGTATTTGTTATTGAATTCCGTCGCCGCATAATATGCTTATCCAGAATTGCCACAACAAGAAAACTAGGTGTAATATAATAAGTGTTATGTAAAAAAGCAGGTTGACACATAGGGATCCTATTTTCCGGCTTGGCGTCCCCGGTGTATTCCAGTAGCCAGAAACTTTAACATGAAACTTTATGTAACTTTTACAATAATTGTCTGATTAACTTTTTACTTTGAATATATTATCCGCATGTCGACAGCAAAAGCGGGTAGACACACAGGGATCCTTTTGTCCGGCGGCGGCTGTGTCATTCTGTAGTCACAAATTATAGCATGAAACGTAATGATGCTTGTAATCGTCCGATATACTAAAATACTTGAAATATACTATCTGCAAGAAGAATTTCATATGTGAACACATGAATTGTAACACACATTGACTGTTTTTTTTAGTTAAGCCCCTATTAAATAACTTAAATATGAAACCTCATGTTGCTTCAATACTTTGAAAGTACTTGTGCTGTTAACTGAATACTTGGAATATATCATCATGAACAAAGCCATTTGTAACAACAAGAATAATAACTCTTAGCTATTGGAACTCTACCCCATGAAACTTATATACACCACACTACATATGCGTTCTTTGTAGAAGGCTACTACTCCTTGCAGCAGATGTGGCCCATCTACTGAAACTCAAAATATTCTTGACGCGATTGCAGCTGCTAATTTGAAAACGTCGGAAGAGATTAAGGACGTAAAATCCAAAGTTGTAGCTGTTAGATCTGAAGTACTGGGGGTGAAACTTGAATTAGCTTTGATGAAAGACAAAATTGAACGTATGGAAGCGAAACAAAAATGCTTTGATGACAAAATGCGTGAATTTGAAAATAATCTTGATCAAAATGACTATTTGAGAGAATTGGTGTCTGATGATATCATAGCTCTTGATGATAAATTTGAAAAACATTGTGAAGTATGTGAAAAACTAGAAATTCAGATTGACAAATTAGAGATGGAAAGCCGAAAAAGCAATCTAAGAATTTTTGGATTAATTGAGGAAGATGGTGAAAATCTAATTAAACTAAAATCTTCTATTATTAATAACGTCTGCTTAAAAGCTCGTCCTGATGATGTCATAAGGATTTCCGATATTGCTTTTGCGAGAAGGCTCGGTGATGCAAAGGGTGATCAGCCTCGAACCGTTCTGGTGAAATTTAAGGACCCAGATATTAAGTTTAGCCTGTTTTCTGGTCGCGATAGTCTCCGATAGCAAGGCATCCGTATTGCAAATGACCTTACCTCAAGACAACAATCTATCCTTAAGCGGTTAAAATCAACAGGTAAACGTGGTTATTTTAAGGGCGGTAAAATTCATATCATCTCCCCGGAAGAAGAGGAAACTAGTGATGCTAAAATGTAACTGTCTCCTCTCGAATTTTTAGAAAGAGACCTAAGCTACATCATGTCAGTGATTCCGAGTCTGAACCGGATCTGGATAACAGTTTTGCCACTGTTACTGACAGGACTGAGAATAGAGAACCGATAGAAGTTGATTGCTAGGGAGTCGGCCAAGGTTTTGTACACAAAGATGTATTGTCATTCCTTACGTGGAACATAGAAGGTATACATAATAAGTTGAATGACACAAACTTCATTAATTATGCTGACAATTTTGACATACTAGGCTTTATTGAAACATGGGAAATTGACACTCAAATTATTGGCGGTTATTTTCCTGATTATACTGTATTTGGATGTCCAGCTAAACCGTCTAAAAGAGGTGGTAGAAATATGGGTGGTGTAGCTGTTCTTATTAAAAATACATTTATAAATTTGGTAAAACAAATTATAACCGATTTTGAATACGGTGTTGTAATTCAATTTGATAAATCGCTTATGAAAAGTGATAAACATCTTATATACATCTGTGTGTACATGCCTCCCCATATTATGACAATAGTGATGTGTCTCCTATAAATAGTGTAGAAGGTCTGTTATCTGAAATAGACATTGTTATTGCTTCTGACTGTATAATATGTGGGGATTTTAATGCACGAACTGGTAACCTAGATGATTTCGTAGTAATCGATGAAAATATCCATATCTTCTAAGAGTATTTCGACATTTTTAATAATATGGTAACCACGTCAAGGGCTTCATGCGACAAAGTAGTTAATGCTAGAGGCCGCGAACTAATTGAACTTTGTAAATCTTATAGTTTATCGATTTTAAACGGTAAGGTGGGTGAAGATTAAATTAAAGGTGATTTTACTTTTATTGATAGCTTTGGATGTAGCGTTATTGATTATGAAATAGCAACAAAATCAGCATTTGATAAGGTTGTGGATTTTTCCATAGTCTCAAACTCAGAATGTAAGCATCTACCTATCGCATTTTCCTTGGCCATTTTTAAGTACGACAGGATAACTCCTCCAATAATGAACTATAATAACGTTAAAATCACTTACAATTTTTCAAGTGTAGATCAGATAAAAATGTTCCAGTCAGAAATTGAAAATAGTATACTTATTGGTAATTTTTGAAAATTTTAACCAAAATTTAGATAATCAAAACTGTGATTTAGAGACCCTCATACAGCAATTGAAGATCTTATATTATCTTCTGCGTTAAAAAAACTAAATTAACCAACAAAAGAGTGTTTAATGAGAAAAGAAATGGTTTGATCATTATTGTGTTAAACTTAGATGCGATAAAAATAAAGCATTAAGAACGTTTTGAAAAAGCAAATCCCAAAATGATCTGAAAAAATACATTAAAATCAAAAGTCATTTTAATACTATATGAAACAGAAAAAAGATCTTTTGATAAAAAATCATTAAACTACATCTCTAAATCAGTCAATAATCCAAAGCTTTTCTGGAAAAATGTTAAAAATGCCCGAAGTTCAAATAATACTGCACCTAATAAATAGTTTAGATCTGTCAACACTATCAAATGCCTTTTTTAAAGTCGACGAAAGCAACATAAAACGTTTTACCTTTTCTACATAAATATTTGCTAGCCATAGCGTATAGCACAAAAGCATTGTTAATAGTTGAATAGTTGGACCTAAAACCTGCCTGTGCTTCACAGATTTTTTAGTATGCCTCTGCATAGAAGGTTAACCGTTTAGTCTAGATATTTATATATACTTAACTTATAGTATGTAATAAAGCAATACCCCGATAATTATCTGGGTTATTAATGGGCCCCTTTTTATATACCGGTACTAATATAGAAAGACACCATCTATCCGGGAACAAGTTAGATTTAAAGATTCTATTAAATAACTTCACACGAATAAATTAGATGGTCAGGAATGATATCCCCCGCTACTGATTTGTTTTTCTTAAGCTCCTTTATAGAAACAATTATTTCTTCGTCTGTAATATCGCCGTTAAAATTTTGGTCAGAGCATCGCCATTCGTAACATTTGCATTTACAAAATTAATATTGTTATGTAGGTTTTCATGTTGATCATCATTTCCTTGAAAGACAGTTTTAAAATGATTATACCAAGTTTCTTTAGGAATATTTTATATACTAAATAAAAATGGCGTCTCTGGTCACTTAATACAGGCTATCAAAAATATATATCAGTCAGTTAAAGCATGTGTAAGAAACCAGAGGGAATTATCAGATATCTTTGACTGTCCTATAGGCCTAAGACAAGGTTGCAATTTAAGTCCAATATTGTTTTCGCTTTTCATAAATGAACTACTCGAAACTATGATAAACATTGATTTACATGGAATACAACTTACTCCTGATTTCGTCCAAATATTACTTTTGCTTTTTGCTGATGATGTAGCTTTAACTGCTGACACTGTTAACGGCCTTCAAAGACAACTTAATTTATTGCACAAATATTGTAATGATTGGAATTTATCTGTCAATACAGCAAAGACAAAAAAACTTAGTATTTAAAAATGGAGGTCGTTTATCGCGCTTTGAATCTTGGAAATATAATAATGAACTATTAGAAGTTGTTCCTGGTTTTAACTATGTTGGTGTATATTTTACAAAAAAAATTGTCATTTTATAAAATGTCTGAACATATGGCCTGTAAAGCTTAGAAGATTCTTGTTGCACTTCTATCTTCACTTAACCACTTGATGCCTATGTCTAGAAAAATCTACTTTAAATTGTTTGATGCAAAGATTGCACCTATATTATTATATGGTTCTGAACTTTGGGGATTAGATTATATGTATGATATAGAAAAGGCTCGTCTGTATGCTTGTAAGAGATTTATGTGTGCTCCCCAGCGAGCCTGTAATGCAGCAGTACTTGGTGACTGTGAGAGATACCTTATTCATATTTTAACATCTCGACGTTGTATTAAATTTTGGCTGCGCTTACTAATATGCCCTCTTGTAGATATGTTAGAAAATATTATGATATGCTTTTATATTATGATAGTATTGGATATACTAACTGGGTTTCCAAAGTAAAGTTGCATTTATATATGAATGGATATGGATTTGTTTGGGAATGAGTATGTTGATAATTACAGAAGTTTTCTATATAATTATACACTCCGTTTGAAAGACCAGTATATCCAGCGATGGTAAGAAGAATGCTCAAATAATAGTAAACTAGGGTGTTATATATCTTTTAAATCTGAGTTTAAGTTCGAAAAATATCTGGATATTATTGATGTTAAAAAAATATAGATTTTTTATTTCTGCATTTAGAACATCGTCTCACTCTCTAATGATTGAAAAAGGTAGACGCATTCGTTTGGAAAGGGAATCTCGTATTTGTTGCCAATGTTTATCTTGCATAGAAGATGACTATCACTTCATACTTGTTTGTCCGATTTATCTAACCCTACGTGAAATGTATATAAGTAAAAAATATTATGAAAACCCGACTATTATTAAATATATTAATGGCCAGCAAAAATGAACGAACAATAAAAAATTTAGCACTGTTCATTTACCATGGATTTATGTTATGATCTACTTATATTTAAACGTTAATCAATGTGCAGTTTTTATGTAAATTTAAAAAGCTTTGAGCTGTTGTAAAGGTTTTCTCTCTGTCAGAGAGACACTGGATCAACAGCACATTGCTACTGTATATTTTCATGTACTTGGTACATATTTAGTCGTATTTAATACACCAGTCTTGTTTTTCGTTTCGACAAGACCGGTGTCTTATTACCGTTATTTTACAATATTGCTCTCGTTATTGAATAGTGTATGTTATCGTGTTGTTTTCTGCTACTGATAATGATCAACTAATGATCATATTGTTAATAATCGATCATCCTTAAGCAATACTGTTTCTGTAATCTTGTATATGTGTTCTTGATTATGGGGCGTATGTTATCATGTTGCTTTCTACTATTGATAATGATTTTATGATCTTGTTGTTAATAATTGATTGATTATTCTTAAGCAGTACTGTTTCTGTAAACTTGTATATGTATAGTCGATTTTAAGCCGTATGTTATCATGTTGTTATCTGCTAAAAAATAATTATCAACTTATGATCTTTTTGTTAATACTTGATCATTCTCACACCTTACATTACATGTTTCTTAAAGAAATAACTTTAAGTATTTGTCCTATAAAATAAATATTAAAATAATATCATCTGCAAGAACGAATCTTTCTTCCGACAGCAAGAATGATTTACTTTTCTTAGTTATGCCTTTTTAAAATAACTTCAACATGAAGCATTATGTGTCTGATAACTTTGAAAGAGTTTGTTCTTTTGACACAATGTATGAAAAATGTAAAAATGTCATTTGTATTACCAAAGTTTTATCTGTTTTGAGTTTTGCCTGTTTTAAACAGGAGACGACACAATGTATAACAACATTTGGAAATGTTGTGCTCTTTGCAATATCACCAACCTCCGCACTTCCAAGAACCAAGAAGGCGATTCCTGATATGCATATTTCACTTTTTTTAAAGACAATATAGCGTAAACAGTGGATACTGTTAGATATCCATATGTTACCACGCAAAATATGATGCACGCTATTATTGATTGCTTTAAATGAAAATTGCTTGTCACTTTCGGCCACATGTCACCATGCAAAGATGATGCACAATATTATTGATTGCTATACATGAAAATTGCTAGTCACTTTTGGCATAGTGTTTTGTCGGTTGAGATCACTGGATGTTTCAGCTCAGCATTAAAAGCGTCGTTTGATATAAAACTTACAATTGAAAGGCATCAAACATTTTCCGGCCGCTGAATTTTTAGTTAACGAAAGCAACTGAAAAATAGATTTTTTTCCGAAACATTGAAATGAAAGGTATTATCCGGAATTCCTCGCGGATTATTGTCGTGTTCGTTGTTTGCACGGTGTTACTGAGTCTTTTCATAAATTTACGTGAACATCTGAACGAAACTGTTAACAAAAATATTGGGCTTAGTTATAAATTTGTTGCAGTAAAGAAATCTGAAAACACCCAGAGTTATTCAGAGGAAAACGATTCAATAGAGAATTTTCAAAATCATAAAAACACTCCGAACTTTGCTTTCAATGGCAACTTGAAAGTAAGAAAAAAAGCATTTGGCTTTGTTGCTGCCACGGCTGATCATCTAATTGCAGCGATGTTGAATATACAAAGACTTAAACGTTTTGGAAGCATAGAGGTGGATTACGTAATCTATACAAACCTGAAGATTCTGGGACCTTGTAACTATAGTGACGTGCATTTAGTACCTTATGAGAACGTTGATTTACCCTCTCCTAATGGATACTATGTGGACTGTATGGTTAAACTCTTATTTTACAACATGACGAAATACGACCGTATAATTTACATGGATGTAGACGCTCTGGTGCTGAAATCTCTTGACGAATTGTTTATGCTACCTTCTGTGATATTGGCGAGCCCCGTGGCGTACTGGGAAGATGAACCCTGTTTTACGGGAGCCTTGTTAGTAATACAACCCAAAACGAAGACATGGACCGAGTTGTACAAGCGCATCAATCGAGCAGTGGGTATTGGAAAGTTTGACATGGATTTGTTGAATTCATTCTATCAGCATAAACTAGGAGTTGATGCGAAAATCTTTCCAGAAGTGCTGCTTCTGCCCGGCTATTTTCTGGTATTGTCGTCACATTTTCGTGACATAGTACATGGCAGGGATAAAACAGGCAGTCGAAAAAGTCTTGAACCATTTTCCGATATAGACAATCTGGCAAATAGGACATATATTGTTCATTTCTCCGGTCAACCGAAGCCTTGGTCACTGTCAGTTGACCAAGTTAAGGCATATCCGTCTATATCCGATTATTTCTACTCTTTTAATCTGATTTTCAAAGCCGAATATGATAAAATCCAACTCAGTTGCCATTAAGTAGATATCTTTACCATCATTTGCATAATTTGAAATTTTAAACTGTTAGAAAAAGCCTGGTATTTATATTTGCATGAACAAACATGAGTTTCTTCAAGATTGGTAAAATGCTTTACAATATGCTGCAATAAATCAAACTTCCTTAAGAAGTTATTTTATTGAATGTATTTCTAACAATTTTTTGCACATGGTTCCGTTTAGAATCGAAACACAATTTTCAAACAATTTTATTCAAAATGGTTTACGTTGACACATTGTACTTTCTCTCGCTTTTTTGTGTCGCTCTTTCTAAGAAAAGGCGATAGGAATCGCTTTGTCCGTCCGCCCGTCCGTCAATCACGAAAACTTAACGTTGGCTATAACTTTCCATTTCTTAATATTTCTTCTGACAATCATGGAAAAATAAGACACGTTCCCTCAATTCACTCCGTCACATTGTATTAAACACAACACAACACAATTTAAATTTCAATATTAAATTGTAATTTGTAACCGTAGCACTTGGGTACATGTAACCGATGAAATTTAAAAGAACGGGAAATTTGATTTATAATTTCTCTTCAACTTGGAAATATACTGGTAGAATGTTAACGATTATTATTTCAATAATCTTCATCAATAATATTAATATACAATTACATTGTTCACCTCAAAATAACTGCACTTAAAAATGTCTTTACAACTTTCTAGTCCCAACAGTTAACGTTCTCTTAAATCGTCTTTAACGTATCCATCTTTCGAAATGTCACTAAGACAACACCGTGTCTCTTGAATTATCTGTCTCTATTCCCTTTATTGGCATGGGCAAATGCACCACCTGATCATAATATTGCTGAACGTCTTGAATATACGACTTTAAAGTCCTGATAAACTCTTCACGTAACGTATTATTTGACGTAGCATTGTCTCACTGAATACTTTTCTTTTTGAACGAGTTAAGTTGCAAACTAAAAAATCATCATCTAAACGACCATGAAATATATCTCTGAACATCAACAACTGGACATAAACATGTTCCGGTTTAGCTATTGTTATCCAAGACCCGTTCTATATTTGTACAGTTGTAATAATTTCTACAAAATTAGACTTGTGTTTGAAAAAATATATTGTCAGAAACTTTAATATTGAACAATTCAAAACTTCTAATAAATCACGAAAAGCCTACAAGTCAACAAAGTCAACAATTAGCAAAAGCTCTTGAAATACAACGCTATAAAAAGTATCAAGCAATCCTGCTTTACATCTGACATATTCATCGATGGCAATGCTGCCTCATATAAATTTCGTATAGCCCACAATTCTATCTTATCTGTTGCAATATCGCCCCATATCTGACAACCCTGTCTTATAACTGGCAATACCGCACCGTATCTGACAATTCTGTCTTATATCTGGCAATACTGACCCATATCCGACATCTCTGTCCTATATCTGGCAATACCGCCCCATATCTGACAATTCTGTCTTATATCTGGCAATACTATCCCATATCCGACATCTCTGCCTTATATCTGACAATTCCGTCGTATATCTGACAATAAGGCCTAATATCTGACAATTCTGTCTCATCTCTGGCAATGCCGCCTAGTACCTAATATATATGGCAATACCGCTCCAAAACTGACAATTCTGTCTTATCTCTGGCAATACTGTCCCATATCTGACAACTCTGTCTTATATCTGACAGTACCGATCCGTATCTGACAATTCTCTCCTATCTCTGGCAATACTGCCCCATATCTGACAACCCTGTCTTATATCTGGCAATACCGCCCCATATCTGACAATTCTCTCCTATCTCTGACAATACTGCCTCATATCTTGACAACCCTGTTTTATACCTGGCAATACTGCCCCATATCTGACAATTCTGTCTTATATCTGGCAATACCGCCTCATATCTGACAATTCGGTCTTATCTCTGGCAATACAGCCTCATATTTAACAACTCCGTCTGGTTTCTGGCAATACCGCCCCATATTTGACAATTCTGTCTTATATCTGGCAATACCGCCTAATATCTGACAATTCTGTCTCATCTCTTACAATACTGCCTCATATCTAACAACTCCGTCTTATATTCTGGCAATACCGCCCCATATCTGACAATTCTGTATTATATCTGGCAATACCTCCTAATATATGACAATTCTGTCTCGTCTCTGGCAATACAGTCTCATATCTAACAACTCCGTCTGATATCTGGCAATACCGCCCCATATCTGACAATTCCGTTTTATATCTGGCAATACCGTCTAATATCTGACAATTTTGTCTCATCTCTGGCAATACTGCCTCATATCTAACAACTCCGTCTTATCACTGGCAATACAGCCCCATATCTGACGATTCTGTCTTGTCTCTGGCAATACAGCCTCTTATCCTACAATTCTGTCCTATCTCTGGCAATACTTCATTGTATCTGACAATTCTATCTCGTTTCTGGCAATTCTGTCCGTTCACCATTTCCATTTGAGGAAAATATCTCTACCAAATAAAAACACATTGTAAGTCATCACATTAATCTCCCTTTGAAATATAAAGTCTTCATTTTAAAGCAAGCATTCGGAATTACTAACAATTTATTTCCCGGACTTACACCTAGTATAAAGCGCTTAACTCGTCGGCAAATCTGCCCAAACCTGAATACTAGAAACAATGCCCCTTTTTAACATAAAATATGCCAGTTCACAGCGGATTCCCAGCAAGGCACAACAATAACGAATTTCGCTTTAATAAAAACTGACAGACTTCCAAAATAATAAATTTTTTACGGAATCTGGGGAAAGAGCAATATATGAATCCGAGTTGACGGCGCTAAGTACATCCGCACTGAAATATCTGGTCATTATCTGTGCTGTGTCTCGTGAACTAACACTACCGACATTGAAAAAAGTTGCCCAAATATACTAGCAACCTTTCGTACAGGAAATCCTTTATGAACTTTGTGTGCATTTAAAAGCTTAAAACTGGTATCATTTTTTTTATCAATCTACTATCCGAAATATAAATAATACCCGACTTGATTTTAAAACAATTCCAACATATTCCAAAATGTGAACACGGATAATTAACTTTTGACTTTATGTATAAAACCACAAAGTAGTAAGTAATTTTAATAATACAAGCGAAACCTTCTCCGTCTCCTCAAAAACCTACCGCACCCAAACCAGTCATCTAAAAACATTGAAAACAGTTTCCTTCACTACGCCACTTCTTAACATGTGGTCTTGTCAACATTGTAAAACATGAGAAGCGGTTAAAATTCTCAAATCACAAATAAATGTTTTCTTTTAAGATCTTTTCACCGAAACAGTCAACGGATTTACAATATATGGCATAACAGTACACCTCTTATTAAACATCTATATAACAAATCCCAGATAGCTTCATTTACAAAATCTGAATATAGCGAAGCTGATCTATTATTTTTACAAACTGTTTTAGGCGAAGTTGGATACAACGGCAACTTATAACCATTCTCTATGGTATCTAAGACAAATTCACTTGTCATGAACCTATGAAACGTAAACTTAAACATGTTAATCGTTCTCTCACAATTATATGTTTTTGGCCATGTAATTGTGCGTAAATCTGTCAATAATAAAAATACTCATCTTTTATCAAGCCTTCACGAGGAAGAATCTCATCACATTTTCTACTTCCCACTGGACAACTGGTTCCCTGCTGGGAGTGGTGATCGACTGAATTTTGGACAATTCTTTCTAAAGTGGTTGTATTGAAACAGGGCGCCAGAAATCCAGAGATGTTCCCAAACGGTTGCATGTAGCTTCCGCAATTAAACCCGTTGAAAGCGCCACGAACGAACTTCCCTCTGGTCAACGTTGCCACGGGTTGAAAACAAATATCATTCTTATTTGAAGAGTTAGCACCAGTGTAAAAACCAACATCATTACGAGGAAAAGAAGACGAGACCACGCCCCTGCCACGTGACCTTGAACGCTTGTCGCTTAAAGACTCGAGCCTCGGTCTTACAGGTTTTGCTTTCATCTTCCGATTCGCTGGCAATTTGGTTTGTTTAATACTGTCTCACAGTTTCCCAACTGCCTGTTGATGACTCTTGAAAACTCTACGAAATGTCCCTTTCAGTTTTTAACTTCTTCATTACGTTAACTACACATTGTGAATTCCCTGGAAATTCTGCACGCCGAGCTCTTGCTTCCTCTCGCTGCTGTCTTAGCTCAAAAACGTTTCTCAATGACTACTCTGCTGTTTGCTGAGCAGAAGGATTATGTTCTTCAATTTTGGCCATAACACGTGTACAATATAACTAAGCGTCGTATTTAGCGCAGCACAAATTATCGATGTAAACCTGTCGGTTACCCAAAGCTGAATGACCTACACACAATATTAATCGCACGCAAATATCGTGCACTGATGTCACCCTTAAGTGACCATCTTAACAGTGACTGCGTAGCCTTAAGGGAAAATAATTTCTTTCTAATTCGTTCCTCAAACGAAATAAATTATATATCATGATAATGCAAAATTCGTTTGGTCATAGTCACATTTGTTGGAGTTATGCCCCTTTTTTATACGTGAATTTTGACACAAAAAAACTTAACGAGGTTATAACTTTGCAGTTTTTTAACATCTGTTCGTCACACTTTCAAATTAGGCTGCTCATGACAACAAGCACGTGATGATGCCAAATTCTTTAGATCAAGATCAAATTTGATGGAGTTATTAGCCTTTTCTTACTTGAATTTTTACACGAAAAGTTAATGTTGGCTATAACTTTGCTATTTCTTAATTCGGCAAAGCCCGGGCACGAAGCTCTTGGACGTTGCTGCTTATAGGTAAGACGTAATTTATATAAAAACAAAATAATTTATTGAAAAAAAACAACTAATGAAATTAGTTAGAGGGATATACACCCGTGTCCTTTTCTGGCGGCCATTTTCCAGAAGTTATTTTTTCTAAAGATATTTAAACGGTCTTTACCACGATACAAATTTTAACCATTTTCGGTGTTCGTCATAAATAAGCAAGCCGCTTCTGAAATTAAATTATCCCACAAAAATTGTTTTCCTTGGTTCATTTTTTTTCTTAATCAAAAAGAACGCCCGCATGATTATTTTGCTACACAGTCCAATAACGTTTTTGCTAATAACCTGATTCAGTTACAGTCCGTGTAACGGTGTATGTCTGCTGCACACTAGACTCCAGCGATACCGATGTAGTGTCATACCAAATTTATAAGGGTAAAATATCTACTGCAGTGTATAATTAATTAAAAAAAATCATGAAAACAACAAATTTTTCTGTACATTGACAAACATTTCAAATTTGTTGAATAGGGGTTTGAGTTAAATGTACTTGATTATCTTAACGTATCACCATTGTATTGATAAATATTCTGGTAGAGCAGTCGACGTAAACGTCAAATGCTTGCTAATTCAAAATTTGAATTTAAATCTGCTTTCAATACACTATTATATTAGCAAACACCAATTTTTTAAAAGAATAACATACTCAATAACTCTGTGTACAAATAAAACAAAAATCTTACATAATATATCTGTTTGCAGAATGATCATCTTATTTTGGCTACATACTAAAGGGAGCACAATTTCAAAATTTCCTACAAAATTTTCCTCAATAATCCAAATATAACTTACATACCATAATTATTCCTGGTAAAACATTTCCATCTATTTCAAATAGAATTTCATTTGTAATTTTTACTCCCACTTTAATTGCAGTGTAAACATCTATGTAACAATTGCAGCTGGAATATGCAATTTGACAAAAAAAACAACACAAAAACAAAGCGGTGGTATCGAAAAAAGTGAAATATGCATATTGGGAATTGTCACATCCAGCAGACACAACCTCCCCATACAGCCAAAAAGTAGAGAGGAAAAGAGAGCATTGTATTACAATAATCAGTTTCAAAATGGACGCCACAAACAATTAACGAAAGTGAGAACCCGAGGGTTTACCGCCTTGGAACGGTAAGTGGTAAAACAATTTGCCACTGGGGGGTTTAAACCAGGTTCTAGGGTGCACCAACCTCACACTTGCCCAAACAGGTTCTCGTATCACAAAACAAGTACAAGTTGTCTTGGTGAATAACTCCAACCCACGCATCGGCTCAACAATGTTGCATGCAAAAGCACACAAACATATAAAACATAAGAAGCTAATAGCATTGCAAAGCCAAAGGGCGGGTACTCAATGATCTTACGGAGACCAGAGCTCCTGGAGTATAATCAGCAAGAACACGATGACAGGGATAAAAGAAACAAATCGAGCTTCTAGGTTGTTTTAAGAAATGATTTCCCCATAAACCTTCACAAACTAATAAACCCCTGTAACCAAAGAGGAAAGCATAATGATCAGCTGTAGATGGGTTAATCACCAGGCCTGCAGAGCGCTTTAAAATATCATGTTGGTAACCTTTTTTCTTCAATTTACAGATGGGTTTTACGAATAGCATTGCCTTTTATCTTCTTAAGTTTATAAACTAAATCTCCATAAAAATGGCTGTGAAATACCTTGTTTCAATAGTGATTTTAAACTGCACCTGTATTTATGAATTAGATCTGGGTATCGGCGATAAAACTTGCAAAAGGTTTTCCTTAATTTGTGATACCGATAACCTTGTTTTAAAAGTTTTTCTGTAATGCAAAGATTACGTTTATTGAAATCATTCACATCGTTGCAAGCTCTTGAAAAGCGAACAAGCTGTGAGATATAAACCCCGTAAGATGTTGCATAGGAAAAAATGCCGTCTAAAAAAGGAAAATTTAATAGATTAAAATTAAAATCAACTCTTTTATCATATATTTTAGTAGTGACGTAACCATTTTCGATTGACAGATTTAGATTAAGAATGTTTGCTTGCTTTTCTCAAGTGTTCGCTTTATTAAGCTGTAGTTCTTTAGGATAAATCTTATTAACCAGTGATGGAAAATGGTTATTATCTATATTAAATAAATGATCAAGGTACCTCAAGGTGTTGTTAAAAGCTGTAATGATGTTGTTGTTCGGTAGATAGAGATAACATAAAGTCTCTTTCATAACGGTACAAAAACAGATCAGCAACAAGGGATGCACAGTTAGTACCCATTGGAATGCCAATTACTTGTTTATAAATAGAGGTACATGGCAGGGATAAAACAGGCAGTCGAAAAAGCCTTGAACCATCTTGATCGGTGAAAATGCTGCTTTTTCTGAATGTGGCAATTTCTGATAACAGTGATTAGCATATTTCACTCTCTTACAACATTCTCAAACAAAAACAAGGACCAGTCGATACCGACAGCAAACTCAACTATTCAAAGATTCGGAAATAAAGCATGTATTTATAATAACAGATCTTTATAAAGTGCATTATTTCACCTGGAGTGAGTAAAAAGGGAGCATCCTTCCAAACACCTTGCAAAGATCTATTTTGTTGATCAAGAAATACTCGTAAAGAAAAATACTTTTAAGGGGAAGGTGAGGATATTCCGAAAGAAAATTGTTTGTTTAGGTTTAAAAATATATAAAGGACTGTTCTTTTAAGAAGTGTTTCCCGCCCACCAATCCTTAAGCGCCTGATAGTTTATGGGGTTTGCGATGATGGCGTGAGTGTGTGTGGGGGGCGGAGGGGGGAGATGCGATAGTGATTTTAAACAGTACCTGTTTGTTTTAATTTAATATGGGTATCGGCGATAAAACTTGCAAAATGTTTTTTTTTAATTTGTGGTTCCCATAACTCTTTTTTTGTTGTCCAGTTATGCAAAGATAACATTTATCTTCACATCAATCTTTGAATCAATCTTTAACATTGAGAAGCTCTGGCAAATCGAACGAGCTGTGAAATATAAAAATTCTTTAAACTTTATATAGAAAGAGAAGCCAACCGTGAAAATATATCATGCATGCCAGATTGTTTTTAAATAATTTGAAGGTCATGAATAGAACAACGAACACGTGATTTTCTTTTTATGTAACCAGAAGTCCTAATCCCGTGCGAACTCGTTTTTCGTTTTCGTATTTCAAGCAAAATTAAATTTCTGTTATTTTTAAATTGGTTAAGTGATTTGTAATGAGTAATCAAGTATCACATTATAAGAAAAACAGAATACAAAACATAAAACTTGAAATCTACGAATACTTTGTCAATATCTCATTGATTTTGAGGTAATGGAAATGTCACTATCACGAGTTCGTTTGTACTGTTAATCTTAAATATTTTTTTTCAGTGGAAGTGCTCTATATTGTGAATATTAGAACGTCTGTTATTCATGTGAATCTCGAACAGCTTGATCAACTTGAAGTAATTCCCGATTTCCTTGCGGTTTCTTAATCACAAAACAGACCACATCAATTTATTCTTGGTGCATTTATTAGAACTATATGTTTATGCATGACAAAAAATTCAAACACCTCGCAATTCTAATATATTGTTTTAGTTTATTCGTACAAATCAAATGCACTGTAATATTATTTTGCACGATATAATGATTTTATTGGATTCACCTATTTTTTTATTTATAAACTTTTAAGATTAACTAGACAATATTTTGCAGATATAAAGACGATAAGTATAAATAATCTGTAGGCAAACTGCCTGATATGTGGCGTTCAATACTGTTAATTTAAATTATTCATCTTTAACAATGATACTTATTTCGAATGTAGGCCTAGTCTTTGCAGGTAAGAATCACTATGGTTACTTATACTTGCTAATTTTTATGATTCGATGTTACAACTATAAATACTCTCGGTGGTAGAGAACGCTTTAGAACAGTTTACTGATACCGTCTCCGCGCCAATACGTGCAATTACAACCAGACGAATATAAGAAAACGAATAAGACGAGGATATTTGTTAACCTAGGACGTCTGCTGCAGGGTTAACGATGCATCGTTCGGCCAGCCGTAGTTACTCTCACAACGCATCAGCATGGCTAACAATCAGAAATATAATAGAACATGGACAACAATCAGGAAGTTCCTGTCTCGAGCGTCTTCGAAGAACTTGCAGCCATACATTTGGTGAAGCATTTTTTAACAGAACTGAATTTCTTCCTGTCGACATCTTTAAGACGAGTGATAAACGTCCGACAGCGACTGATAGGACAGCTCACCGCGGGTTTTCTTTTGGGTCTGGGAGAAGCAGCGGCCTCCTAAGCAAGCAGGCTTCAGGTGACTCGGGAATCTGTGTGAAAGATGGTACTCAACTAAACTATACTGATGCCAGGAAAAATGTAAGTGCAACTGGTTTCAATCTTGCGGTTAAAACGGAAAAGTCGGTGGGCGAAAACCAAATGATCGCCGTTGCCGGGACAACATTTGTTAAAGAGGCCGGAAGTAATCCAACAGAACAAGAATTTTCAAAGAACTACTCACTTTTCTGCGAAAATCTCAACAAAATACAAACAGAGGAAGAGCGAGAACATAAAACCTTCGACAGAATTAGCCTCCAATCTATTCGGGGTAACTCACTGGCAAGACTTTCTAACACGGATTCAAATGTCAAACGTGTGTCGATACCAAAACATAATGGAATAAACGGCCAAATGAAGCTTAGCCTACAATATTTTCCGTCAACGAAACAACTTCGAATCATTGTTATAGATGTTGAGGGTATCTTGCACGACAACCACAAGGTGTTTTGTAAGCTGTCCACTATACTGGACAACACAACTAGCCGAAAGGTCAAATCAAAGATAAAGTTAGTCAAGGACGGAATTGCGAAGTTCAAGGAGGAATTCTACTTCAACTCGAATGACGATATTTCAGAAAATGTACTACACATACGCTTAATCAGAGTGTCAAAAATATTAAGAAGGAGTAAAGTTTGCAGCGAAGCTAAACTACCTTTAGACAGTTTCGACTTGTCTTTCGACACAACCATGATAGTAAACCTACAAGACCAAAATACGACAGATAATGTAAGAAAGTTTAAACCCTCTTAATACGGTTTTATATGTTCCGAGTTTCTGTAAGGCAAATTTGTGACTCCGCCGCCATATCCCGTTTCTCGAAAATTACAACAGATGATAACCGTTTGAAAAATAAAATTATTAATTTCCTTGTGTTGAGCTTTCCAGGTCACAAAGCTGTGTACAATAAATATATTATAACACCCAAGGTATAAGGACTGAAGGTCGGTAGACTCGATAAGCGAGAATTGTTTAATGCGGATGAGGATAAGCTTAAAATGTTTTAATGGGGCCCTAACGATATACAGAGTTATCTCAATATACTGTCTAAAGTTACCTCCATTTGTGACGCGCACCTAT
The DNA here is from genome assembly GCA_038501625.1 of Corbicula japonica. Taxonomy (NCBI): domain Eukaryota; kingdom Metazoa; phylum Mollusca; class Bivalvia; order Venerida; family Cyrenidae; genus Corbicula; species Corbicula japonica. Next base: position 4,057,889 of record JAZAYU010000043.1, on the reverse strand, counting down.
CACTAGGTAGTTCCGGTCTGAGATTGACAATTAAACAGTCATCCGTGGTTCTTTCAAAAACGCTTTTATAGGGTCTGGTTTGTCAGAGATCAGCATCCTGCATAACAATGTTTTATTATTATCATTGAATGGAAAAATAGATAGTTTTTACTTTGCAGCGCATAATATTTACATTTTCTCTTCAAACCAGTTTAATACGTTGGAGATGTTTGTGTGTAAGATCGTTATGTTCGACCCCTTCGGTAACTTATAAATAGTAAAAAATACGCATTTCTTCTGGTAAAAAATGGCAGATTTGAGGAAAAGAAAAGTTAGAAAACCTTTAAAAAATTAGTAACATTTATAACACATGATAAAAATAAAGTTTGACGTCCGCCAATGAAACGCCAGTTCCCTTTTATGCATGTTCTTTCATACCCATGCAAAATTTTTTCTGCCAGGAATTCAATAGTTTTTTAATAAACGAGCCTTGCCCTACAAATTAAATGCACATCATTAGGTTCACAGATTTGTGCCAAGTTCGTATTGACGTATTTTTCAATATACTGCTATTGTTTTTCTAAAAAAAAAAGTTATTTCTTATTCGTATACCATTTAGAACATATTCAAATATTGTTTCATAATGTTTCACATTTTTCTCTTTATTTCTGAATTTTTAGTTCATTTAGTTTTACAATCAATTTTATTTATTAAATAAATATATTTTTGTGTAAAACTTTCCCGAGGTCAATTTATTTCATTGAGTTCCGAGAGCTTTAAGTTTCCGAAATCAAATAAACAATATCTTGGTTCTCAAACTACATAGGGACAATTAATTAGAATATTTAATTTCTAGTCCGTTTCCTAAAACAACACTTTTACCCCCAACAAGCAACTTTTGCATGACATAACGGTGTAAGTTTTAAACAGCTATAATTTTCATGCCAGCCAATAAATGAATAAAATCACATAAAGGATAAAGTAAATAGGTTAAGTTGAATTTAGTTATTAATTTAAAATCAATTTACAAAGATTGATGGTTATTCCTTATATGCCTGTTTCACTTTTTTGTTAATTCGACAATGCATTTTAACTTTAAAAAAACAATTTTTAGACATTTTATTTACACATTTAACAATACGCTTTAGAAGCTCGTCTTAACCGGAACTACCCAATCAGCAAGGAAGCCAATCTCAATGGGAGGTAACTCTGTATATCGGTAGGCCCCCATTGGTTCCTTTCCGATTAGGCTTAAGCTACAGTTGAATGTCGAACAAACACATTAGTCAGTCTTTGCACACTGGGACTGCGCACATTCTTTAAGATGAACGCTTTGTAGATGAAAAATGAGGTAACTTCAGAAGTAAAGTTGCAATAACGATTTTCCGTAGTTAATAGTAATCGCACCCCTTTTAATGAATAACAGTATTTCGATTTACGACGGTGCTAGCGTACCTTTGTAAGATCCTTTCTGAAACTTTCTTTCAAGAGAATTCCGGTTCGCTGTGGTAGAACTATTGATACACAGAACATAATTTGTAGCGAGTAAAGGGCTTGCCACAATCCTACCAATCCTGTTCATCGATAAAAAGAAAATGATCAAAATCTCAATAATGGCAAAATGCCGTTCAATGAAACTTTGCACAAATGAATGTTACTAATGTATCTTGATTTTGCATACAGTAAGACACGTTAGAATAGTAAAGAAAACAAGCTAGACCTTGACATTCCTTAAAATTCTATTTACATAAATTCACAAAAGCTAAGCAGTACAAAACATAATTTTAAATTCCCATGTGAGTACAATGTTACTGACAAGAAAATGTTGTGTACTTTGTAAAAAAATTCAAAATAAAAAAAAAGAGAAATCAGTGATTGTCATCCGTTTACGCGACCAGGAAGCGACCAGAAAATTGAAGGTCAAACACACTTATACTATTATCTCGTAAAGTTTACATATGTACGTCACGAGGACACAACAAATTGTTGTCAATATCATATTACTCAGGTGGGCATTTAAAATTATGTTTTGGGTTGTTAAGTTTTTTTGCTTTTATGTAAATAGAATTTGAAGGAATTTTTAATTATCTCTATTTTTCTTTACTGTTCTAACGTGTCTTACCATCTGCAAAATAAAGATACATTAATAACATACATTTGTGCACAGTTTCATTTAACGGCATTTTTACGTTATTGAGATTTTGATAATTTTCTTTTTATCGATGAACAGGATTGGGAGGAGTGTGGTAATCCCTTAATTTATTTGAACTAAAGATATCTTGAATGCATTCTGTTTACGTCTTTAACATTCACTTCAGGTAACAAGCAGTGAAAACATCCACATCATGTCCAGAGACAGGTCAATCAATGCCGAAGCAAGATCATCGTTGTCAGAGATAAACTTTCAGAATCATCGGTAAGTACATATATTAAAACTTCTCACATATTTCCCTGTGTTTGTTATAACAAGCCTTATATACTTTTGATGTTTAAACATGTCATATTTATCGTGTTCGAACCACTGTCATCCGCGTTGAAAAATCAGAACAAGGATTAAAAAAATACGTACTTTCGCTTTCTGACCACTTCAAGTAACAAACCACTTCTATAAGAAACTTGAGATTTCATTATAATAATATTAATTAAACTGTACGTTTTTCTTTATAGTATGAGGACATTTTCCCTCAATGTATATAACGTCACCTTACTGCAATAACCATTATTTTCTCCTTCATACACCGTTTAGCACTTTTACCACTAATATTACGATAAGCGCACTTGCACCGCTTGTTTAGCGTATACAACAATATGTTAGGACTACCAGATCAAATATACTCGGCAAAAAAGTTCTGCACACTTGGCCATTTTATAAAACACAGCAAAATGACACATATAAAAAAATCAGCAAAGTTAACAATGTAAACAAATCATAAATAAAATCCGATCACTACTTTATAATCAATTCATTGTTGAAGTCACCGGGGGTTACTACAAACACGTTGCAAAAATCGCTAGACTTATACTGTGTAAATACACCACGATGAATCTGGCATTCTTTCAAAGGTATTCTCACGGAATCACCAGATGACGAATTTTCGATTGTGGAATTAGGTTTCGTTCGTGACCAAGAAAATCGGATAGATCAGCTAGCTGACCAACGTCACGTGCTCTGTTTCTTTAGAAAGACGTCTACGTGGCCGGTGTGGTCCAACATTTGCTTTGACGGTCAAATTAACGAAAACCTTCCTTGTTGACCATGAGAAATAAATCAATTTGAATAAAAAAACAATGTCTATGTGTTTTTCTCAAATAAGTTTAGGTGTTGATTGCATTGGTTGGTTGTTTTTATACACTTAATAAACAGAATGCTTTGATTAGTTAATACAGAATGGAAACTGTTCGAGTCATCACTAAACTGTTTAAACATACCTTTACGTCAATATGTGAGACAATGTGATACTTTAATTAATAGAAACTAAAGTTTGAGTGTTTTTCTGGAAATGGCTTGGTATTAACTATTGGTGACTTCCTGTAACTAGCATCACACTGCATGCTCATAATTGCATAAAACAGACACAAGTGAAATCTTGACTGATTTCACAGATTTCACACCTCTACCTTGATACTGGAAATTTTCCAACTTTTGACCGTTGACCGCTGTCATACTCAAAATGATATTTCTCGGTTATTAACCAACACATTTAAAAACTGTTTTTGTTTTTTTAACTCCGCAAACAATTAATCTTGATATAAATGTAAGTATTTATACCAGTTGTTTAAAATATATTATAAAATTTACGCAAAAGAACAATTGTGTGCAGAACTTTTTTGTTGGGTATAGTTTAATGAATGCTTGTGCCAGAAACAATCTGATGCACAATTATTTTCAACTGGTTTTTCGTTGTTGTTTTTTTTTAGTGGAACTGTAAATGAACAAAATATCGATTTTCGAATTAAACAAAAAATTTAAGGTATTAAGATATTTCAACGCCCCTCAAAATATTAAAGTGAACTCCGTAGAAAGTCACTTTTTCTTAATTTGACATTTTTACAGTAGGGATAAACCCACTTTTACCCCAAGTTGGATATATTTATCTATGTTTAAACAGACAGATTTTACCTATTGGTTGCTTATCATTATTGACCAACTTACGCAATATTATATGTTGCATAATGGATGTTCAGATCTGAAGCATTTGAGCATTTACATAAAAAGCTCTGAGATAGCTGTCTAATAACTGATATCGTTTATAGAATAACAATCATAATAAGATGAATTATATTGTACGGATAATTTGTCATTAAATTTGTTTCTGGACAGATGTGAGCATTCATCCATGTAAACAGTAGAAGTTTGCAGTGTGGCTGCCAAAAAAAGTATTCCTGTGTAAACAAGTCAGTACTCTGCTACCAGTATAAAATCTTTGTGACATTATGACGATCATTATATCAGGCTTATCGTCTAACCATTTCGGGGTTGTCCCGGTTAGCTTAATCAGTAGAGCGCCCGACACAATGAGGGTAGGCGCTGTCGCCGTGCGGGTTTAATATGCAGAGTGGGTTAATTATCAACACCATATTAAAAAATAAAATAAGATTGTTTGTTTGCGTCATGGTTTAGTATATTTTTGTGATTTCAGAATTGAGCAAACATTGAAGAGGACACTATCGCTACCAGAGGACAGAAGACTTAGAACAAATATACAAATCTGCAAAAACTCACGAACCCCAAATCTACACAGACAAAAGAAATTTGACCTCTTTTAAACAACATACTCTGTCTGGACCAAGCTTTCATCAGCAAAGACCACTGTGCAAAACAGACTTTTGATTGTTCTTACATGAATGCTTTTGTAGCCATCAAATCGTTACAATAAAACACTGTAAATAAAGTAACCCATTACCGTTTCAAATGGTTATTTATCAAGCAATATGATTTAATGTATTATAAGGACTGAATTGATAATTTTATTGCGGTTATTAGCTAATGAAAACAGTTGAGCTGTTCATTGACAAATTGTTCAAAGCCTTTACTGTTTCGGTGCCTACTTAAAACTACCCGGATGCTGTTCATATCCTTTGTAGATCCATTATCTTGCAAGTCTCCAAGATTGATGTAAATATCATTTCTTACAAGGTTTACAAGTCTTAACTATATTGTGCCGCATTTAACAAGAAACCAGTGCACTACCTTCTAAGTCGTCAACTGAGAGTTCAAAGGTCAAAATTTGTGCAAATTATTAGTTTTCGGGAAAAACCTTTGCAACTATTGTAGGGATGAAGGAATTTTAACCACATTAAAAAAATTGTTAACCTGTATGTAACGTCAAAGGTCAAATTTTCACATGTAAAGTTCAAAATAAAAAAATGTTGTAGAGCATAACTTTGCAACCATTTCGAGCAAAGTTTAAAGAACAAGGTTACCTGAAAACGTGACGAGGCTCATGTCCATAAGCCATTTACTAGGGTGGGTCTGGGGTATGGAAGCGTCCTTCCCCATTTCCCCATTCCTGATGATGTTTTGCAGACATAAACTTTGAATGGACAAGAGCTGGTATACAGAGCATGCTGCGAGGTCGTATTCGCCAACCCTTTCCCCTCCCTTTTTGTTGTTATTACTAAATATTCTAACATAAGTTCTAAATGAAAAACAAAATTATAAGTTTATTACTGTAATTCCTAAACTCAAACCGACAAATATATCTTCATGAGCGGAGTGGGTCTCGGACTGTATGGTACTACCACAAAACAACCAACAGAATAAACATTGTTTTTAATTTTCCTTCATTTTTTCTTTATCTTTCTTATAAAAAGCATAATAATACGATAAGGAGACATCTAATGATAAGAAGTGTTGATGAGATTAGTGAAAGCCTCTTCAGGGGTGGGGTGATAGGGTAAGGGTAGCTGACTTACACTATATTCTTCAGGAATGGGGTTTCGTGGATGGTATTTCCCCCAACCCCATCACCCCCAAACAACAACAACAAAACAAAACATTTACATGTCAATTAAGGGCTGAAAGACCTGATGTTCAGAGAACGGATACTTAAGTAGTTGTGCAAGATCTGGAGCTAGCGATGAATCTTGCTTTATATGGTGCTTTGTGCATATAAGGCAACCAGAACATAGAAGGAATTTTTAGGGAATTTTATGTATAGCATTTTTTCTTCAATGTTTTTTTTTAATTATGTAAAATGAAAATACATTAATAACAATTATTTGTGCAAAGTTTTATTGAATTGCATTGTGTCGTTACAGAGATTTTGATATTGTTTTTACAAATGTCAGTGCAATGACAACTGAAGACGCCCCATAAATTAAGCTAAAAGCACAATCCAACAAAAGCCCTAAACGATCGCTTTAAACACTATCTATTTATTTCAAACGTAGTTCTTTTGAAACTCAAACAATATCTCAGGATAGTAGAAAATAATTGTTCTATTCATGACCTTCAAAATATTTTAAAACATTTTGGTAGACACGTTATGCTTTCACGTTTAGCTTCTCTTTCTATTTTAACAGGAAGTGGATGGGAAGCCGATAATATTGTTATAAAAACTCATCCACTTTATAAAGATGCTAGCATTACTCAGTGTTACTCTCGGCATATTCTCAGACCATACACTGACTTGCAATCTGATCACCAAAAAAAATCTTGAAAATATCATTTTTAAATAAAGGAATAGATTTATTGACCTTCCAATCATATTTAAAGATAAAACAGTTGAATCGGCTATACCTAATTATTTCAAGAATACTGAAACACCCATCGTTTGTTATAAATACAACAAGCCAATTAGAAACAATTTTCAATTACTACACAATTACCTCGGATTTACAGATTGTTGAGAAAACACCTATTTCATGAGACTGTTCAAATTCAAAATTTTGCTATCAACCTGCCGGTCACATCGCTACAGGGGATCTAAATGTTATCAAAGACTTGAGAATCCGCAATTTAATTTCAAAAGGTCCGAAATATAGAATTTAATCGGATATCGACTTTAATACCTGTCGTGCGGAAATTGCTTCTTTAAATTCTCTTTGCAATAAATGGTGTAAACGGAAACATGCTGAGCCAAATGTTCTGTCAAACTGGAGAAAAAAATATTTTCAAAATAATTGGCACTCGCATATCTTTCTATAAAAGAAACATAGCTTTATAACCACCTTGACCTTGTTTTAACTTTCATTATTTGAAAAACGATATTCAAGACTTTTACTACAGATTTGTTTTAACACCTGCTGATAAAGCTTCAAATAATGCAATTAAAGTGTGACGCATACACTATATTAATGTTCCAACTGAAAAGCTTAATAGCAATAATGCCTATACACTGATTTCTCCATCTGAGAAGGATATTGTTACTACACACACTCAAAATTTAGAATAAGTGTTGAGCCGAAACAAGACAAAGTACATACTATGTATTGGTTGCCTAAAATGCACAAAACACCGCACAAAGCAAGATTTGTTGCAAACTCTAGTTCTTGTAGAACAACTAAATTATCCGTGCTCTCAACATCTCTCAACATCGCTCCCAGCTAGAGACACTATCATTTGAAATTCACAGTAGCGCTATTTGTGCAGTGTGGCGGCCGTAAAAAGTCTCCCCGTACATTTAGTCAGTACTGTTATCAGTAAATTAACCCGTTACCGATGTCATGCAGTGATTGTTACGTATATCAGGGCTATCCGATCAACGTTTTTGGCGTTGTCCCGGTTAGCTCAGTCGGTTACGTCGCAGGAATTGCATGGCTAGGCGCTGTCGCCGTGACGGTGCGGGTTCGCTCCCAGCTAGAGACACTATCATTTGAAATTCACAGTAGCGCTATTTGTGCAGTGTGGCGGCCGTAAAAAGTCTCCCCGTACATTTAGTCAGTACTGTTATCAGTAAATTAACCCGTTACCGATGTCATGCAGTGATTGTTACGTATATCAGGGCTATCCGATCAACGTTTTTGGCGTTGTCCCGGTTAGCTCAGTCGGTTACGTCGCAGGAATTGCATGGCTAGGCGCTGTCGCCGTGACGGTGCGGGTTCGCTCCCAGCTAGAGACACTATCATTTGTCTTACAGCTAAAAAAGAACATGTTAATAGGTATTGCGAAAATGTTTTTTAAACCACTGGCAAAAATTTATTCTGGTCCATAAAAAATTCAAATGACGTTTGAAAAAAAGAAGCTTAAATCAAATAATTTACCCATCTACAGTTGATCATTATGCTTACCTCTTAATTGCACGACGGTGGCAGGTGTTTAAGAGTTTATGAAGGTTTATAGATAAATATTTTTTAAAAGAACATATAAGCTAAATTTGTTTCTATTAACCCTGTCATCGTGTTCTTGCTGATTTGACTCCAGGTGGTCTGGTCTCGGTAAGGTTATTGAGTACCCGCCCCTTTGGCTTTTCAATGCTATTAGCCGATGGGTGGGTTGGAGTTATTTTACAAAGACGACTTGTACTTTTTTGTGATATGAGAACCTGTTGGGGAAAGCGTGCGGTTGGTGCACATTAGAACCAGATTTAAACCCCCCAGTAGCAATTTGTGTTGCCACTGGTCGTTCCAAGGCGGTAACCCCAATGGGTTTTTTTTTCGTTAATTGTTGTTGCGTCTTAACTGAATTGACATACTTATAACAAACATGCTCTCTCTTCCTCTCTTCCTTTTTCGCTGCGTGGGGAGGTTGTGTTTTGTGAGTGTGTCGATTCCTGAAATGCATATTTCACTTTTTCATATCACAGGTGATATGAGGAATCGGGTCTTGTAGTAAATCAGCCCGTACATCGTGAATTAGCGAATGTTTCTGGCTTCTCTCTACACCTCTTTGAGTGCCCTGTTTGATTTGCTTCCAAACGAGCGCAAAAAGTATTTCTGATACATTGACCATCACGGATTTTCTGCTCTTACTGTCCGCATGGCCGCCATTCTTCATATGTTCATTATTCCACATACTGACTGTAATCACTTACATAACCATAACAAAAATATAGTAACAGTCCATTATCTAAGTTGTTTTTACTCATTTTTATTCTGTTTTGCCAGTCGATAACAATACCGGCACACCTCATGCTAGGATTGTCGCATCGTGCGAATAAACATCCAATACAGGTACAGCCGTTTCGTAACGTTGTTTTGAAATTTGCAATGTCTGCAGTATAAAATGATTAAGTTTAGAAATATTTGTGAAAAAAAAAAGTTACATTTGTTCTTTTCGATTCGTGATCGTGCTTTTTCGTCGTCGTTTTTAAAACTTCAAACGACAGCAAAATTTGTAAAACAAAACTTTGTAACATATGTTTTATTAACGTTAAACAATATTTTGGATTGACTGGTGTTCATTCAACAGGCTCAAAGTTATTCCCAGACAATGCTGGTGTTGATTTCATATTTTCCCGATGATTGTTCTATCCTGCGAATATATCATAGCCCTCAAGATCAAGAGTTTTTTTAAGACTGGAAGGATATGAAGATGAATGACGATACAGAGGCCGTCCGTCCGTGCGGGAGTCATTGAGAACGTAAAAGCGTATCTTTTTTTGTGCTCCTGCTCTTTGCTTTTGTTGATTAACTCTCTGAGCTCTGGTCTCAGTAATGTCATTCGGTACCAACGCACTTGGCTTGAAAATACTTTTAGCTTCTTATGTCTATACGTTTGCAGGCAACTTTATGAGTGGGTGGGTGGGTGGGTTGATGTTAACGAATGCAAATTGTTCTTCTTTATTTATAAAATAGCCTGTAAATGTAATCGTGAGGTTGGTGCACTCTAGAACCTTATTTAAACTCCTAGATGCAAAGGGTTTTGTAACTTATCATTCCATAGGTTCCCAAATCGTTAATTGCTGTGGTGCCTTTTTGAAATTGATAAATTGTATATCTAATCTCTCTTTTAATCTCTTTAATAATCTGTGCATGGTTTTAACAATCCTGATGAGTCATATAATAACAGCTCTTTGCGTTTTGTATTGGCGGAGCATTGTAAGATCCTGAACATTTCAAGACAATTAAATTGATTTGTAATTTTTTCTTAAAGATAGAATTTTAAAATTCAACCTTTTTGGGTGTTGTCCCGGCTAGCTCAATTGGTTGCGTTGTCGGAATTACAAGGCTAGGCGCTGTCGCTTTGACGGTGCGGGTTCGCTTCCAGGTAGAGGCAATATCATTTAAAATTCACAGTTAGCACTATTTGTGCAGTGTGGTAGCTGTAAAATGTCTCCACGTACATATACGAGTAACAAAAGTCTACGTTATTTTGGATCATCCCTCGTAGTCAGTACAGTATCAGTAATCAATGTCATGAAGTGATGATAACGTATATCAGGGCTATCCGATCAGCCTTTTGGGTGGTTGTTCTGGCTAGCTAAATTGGTTGCGTTTTCGGAATTAGAAGGCTAGACGCTGTCGCCGTGACGGTACGGGTTCGCCCCCAGGTAGAGGCAATATTATTTGAATGTCTGCATCAATTGCTTAAACTATGAACAGTAAGTGCACGATTAAAGGACATAAAATGAACAATGCCAAATGAGACTTTGCTTTATCTTGGATCCGGTGTGCTACGTTCGGTTATCTTAGTGCATATAAATATCTGAAATGATATGTTTTATATATTCCTTTGTTTTAATTTTGTTGCTCTGGCACGATGATGTTTTTGTATGTTTGTGTTCTTTTTTACTCACAAGAGACGTGAAATTGTTTATAATTCATGTGATAGATAATGTTTAATGTGTTGCGTGTCATTTGTATATACACTGTGAAATATTCTTATTGTTAATAACATAATATGAACAAGTTAAATTGTTAACTTTAGAATGTGCGAATTGCTCACTCCCGAATAATGTCAAATGTATAAAAGAACCAATGTGAATTGTTCTTATACCAAAACCTTGATCGTTTTCCTCTTGGTTGCCCTCCTACATTTCTAATATTCTGTCTTTGTCATGATGTGATTCCATACACAATTTCTAAACAACTAAATCTGTCAATAAACCCTTAAGTAATAAATAACCAATCAGTTTGCTGTCATAGCAATGATGCCCGAATGAAAGACAAATCTATACTCTACTCAAACACTAATAAGATGTGAAAGTATCGATTTTACTGTGTTAATAAAAAAATGCACTTTATTCTTTTTCAGTCAGAAAGGGCGATAGATAATGGAAATGAGATTTTCAGGACAAACTTCTTTCCTGCATAAATAGATTTTCTGATTAATAATGATGATTTACACGTTAAAAAAGGTTTGTGCACGGCGAATTATTCCGATTTAAAGTGGTTTCCAACTGACCACTTGATTAATATTAAAGACGGACCTTTGGTAGCAGAAAACACGCATGGAAATACTAGGTTGTGTAACACCAAAATACCTAAATAGGGATGTTATGTCACTTTCTGGTAAGAGGTTTTTTTATTAGAAAGGTTCTTGTATACAAGAATTTGTCTTCAAGAATAGCAGTTACAACAATTAACCATAATATCTAGGAACGGGCAACGGCAATGAAAGACGGCCACTTCAGGGTTGAAAGCTTAAACGAACTAAGATTAATGCTTATCTTACTCAGACTAATATAATAAGAAATAAATAAAACAAGGTTAAAACGTGAAAGGAAAGTTACATGATTTAAATACATTCTTTCAAAAATGCAAATTGCAAACAAATATAAACACGGATTTCGCATAAAGTGATTTTGTTTTACGTAATTTAGAATTTGGCGAGTGCTGGGTGTTTAAACTTTGTATTATGATACTTATAGATCACTAAGACTAAAGTTTAGATGTCTTGCAAAGTCATTACACAAGGTAAGCGAGGAACATCAGGAGTTATATTCTTAGGGCGATCCGATAATTTCACATTCTATTCTGTCAGGCTTGTTGAAACCACCCCCCAAGAAACGGTGAAAATATTTCAAAATAATGATAATATAATTAATAGGTTTAAGTATAATCGAGTAGACTCTGTGGCCTGTGGTTTGTTTTATTAGGAGTAACTCACACACGGAACGAACAGATGTTCCTTTTTTAAACATATTAATATAATAATAGCATGACTTTTAAAATGTGTTTATTCATCCTCATTTACAATATATTAAGTGTGACATCACGTTAATAGTAAAAGCAAGCGGATTAAAAATCATTACACAAATACTGAAGGTGTAAGACCTGTAAATAGGCTTCACTATATAAACTATAGTAAACATGACATATTTCAAAAGGCTGGCAATCATAGCTGGTACCATTTGAATAAGGGCTAACTTTCATGCTTTTGAGGCTAAGTATTTCTACTGTCCAATTCCAGCAAGAAAAGTAGGGGTCATGTATCATGTCCGTTTTAAGCATTTGTTTAATGCTTTTTAAATCTTTAAATCCTCTAGTTTTCACTATTTATTCGGTTCTTGGGTGTTTTCATCGTACTAATTCCTTATGGTGGTTGCATTTGGCCATCAGTGTCAACAAGTAAATATTTTTGTTGAGCGCGTAGGTTGAAAGCGCAGACCTCTGGAGGCTCCTTCGGAAAATGTCCATGCTCTTCTTCTTTCTGTTGTGGAAGGTGGCCTAAAATTAATTAATATTCATACTTCAAGAAAACATTTGGATTTATCTTTGTTATTCATACAGCTGATTCATTTCCTAGCGTTCCGTACATTTGACGTTAGTCCACCTCTGCAGTGTCTTTGACCTAAATATAAGCTGGGATTGAGAACACCTATGAGGTTTTGCCAAGATTATGTTCTTTGTTTTTCTTTCTTAACAACCATTTTCCACTTTTTCTAGTATACGTTCCATGTTTCTAGGGGGTCGATTTAGCAACATATCGTAAAAGACCGGTTCCGGATTATCATACTATACCGGATTTTATAGGTACAGGGTAATAGCGAGATTTAAAAAGTAGGCTGCTGAAACATTTAATATTTATTAATTTTCTAATATACTGCTCATAATAGGAACAGTTGGGATAAGTTTTATTGAGTGTAGCATTATGTTTAACCTACCTGTATGCCCAGTTATGCCATGTCGATAGAGTTGCGACAACCTCTGCATTTATTGACCTATCCTCAGATAGTATCTGGACATCAGTCCAATTTGACATCTGCAAATTGGGAAGAATAATTTGGTTAATTGGTTAATTAATTAAAGAATTTAAAAGGTCATTTTATGAAGCAATTAAAATAAACTTTCATATTTACTTTTTTAACAATAGTTTTGATCCGCATTGTCATACCAGTAAACATAGGTTAAAACGATAATTATGTCTCTTTTGATACATCAAATCACATAGACTTTGACATAATTAGCGGCAAATAAATATAATACTAACGATTTCAAGTGTGCCGTGCTTCTTCAAAGGGACGGATAAAGTTGTGTCCAACGAGAGATCGATTCCGTCCAGATCAAGCTTTGCCTCCCCAATCGACACGGATCTTCGTAGCCGAGGTGATATTCGATAAACGTGGATCCTCAAAATATTATTTTCCTCATATTCGTTTAAATAAAATTCTTGTTTAAAATGCGCAGTTCCGCCCATGACCTTTATCTTCTTCGACGTTTGCTTCTTCTTTACCCGAGTACAATGTTTGCCAGCGACAGCCGATAGCTTGCAAAACAGTTTACACCTATCTAGTCCAGTGTCTGCAACGGTATGTAATATGATCCGAAACTGTGCTGATGATTTAAAATTTTGTAACGATAGTATAACTTTTCCTGTAATATTCGTGTCTTTATGGGTCTCGAAATAACTTTCCCTCCGGTTTTTGCTGGGAAACGTAACGTGTATATCGTTATAATCTAATGGCAGACTTTTTGTGTCATATGCCGTCGGCTTTCGTTTTGCGGGCAATGTGATGTCAGTTAAAGTTTCACAGAAATGCGAGTAGTTTTTTGAATATTTATTTCCCGTTTCTTCGTCAAACTTAGTAATTCCAGAACATTTCCTGAAGTTAGGTGAACATGTTTTCGTATTTTCGTTTTTTCGACAAAGTTTATTGAATTCTTCCTCGCAGTCTTGAAGACTCAATCCTAAACTGATTCCGGAATCTCTCGATGTTTTCGCCATCGGATCCGTACCTTTGTTTTGCGGACCCAAATCATTAATTTCTGTTATTAATCTATGAGAGAGCGCGTTTGTCGAGTTTCTACACAACGAAGGACTTTTCTGATTGACAATCTGATGACAAAGTCCTCCTAATCCAGAACCTTTCATTACGTCCGATGTAATGTGGTTGGTTTCCTCCATAGCTGATTCTGGTGTGCTTGGTAAGAGCATCTTCCAAATGTCACCGTTGAATATCTCCTTAGCACGATCCATGAAACTCGCTAATTGCGATTGTTGAGATTCAGAGTTACTTTCGTTTACAGCGAAACGGTATCTTTCTGATTTGTTGCGCATCAGTTCTTTAGCCTGTGCGATCAAATAGTTGGATTTTGAAGTGCTTAGTAGAAAAGACCTCTCCATGGTGTAAATATTTCGAAATGTTGGGAAAGATCTATAAATCCAATATATATTCATGTAGCTGGCCAATGCAATCACGTTAAATACAGTGAATGTTCCTACATTTCACAGTTTTTTCTTTACCTGATAATTAAACACTAAAAAATATTGTTGATCCCATTTCATAACTTTTACATTTTTACTAGGGATTGGCTCAAATTAAAGTACTGAACGTACAAAAAACCAGCGAAGAGGTTTTGCTAAATACTTTCTTCGAGTTAAGGAAACCCTTTTGCAAGTTTTATCGCCGATACCCATATTTAATTCAAAATTACAGGTGCAGTTTGAAATCATTATTGCAACAAGGTATTTCACAGCCAGTTTTTATGGAGATATAATTTATTAACTTAAGAAGATAAAAGGCATTGTGAATTTCCCCCAGTCATTCGTAAAACCATCTGTAAATTTAAAAAGAAAGGTTACCAACATGATATTCCTCAGCGCTTTGCAGGCCTGGTGATAAACCCATCTACAGCTGATCGTTATGTTTACCTCTTTGGTTCCACGACCGCGCCAGGAGATTAAGTGTTTATGAAGATTTATGAGAGATTGTTTATAAGAACCTTGAAGTTCGATTTGTTTCTTTTATTCCTTTCATCGTGTTCTTGCTGATTTGACTCCAGGAGCTATGGTCTCGGTAAGATCATTGAGTACTCATCCCTTTGGCTTTGCAATGCTATTAGCTTTTTATGTTTTATATGTTTGTGTGCTTTTGCATGCAACATTGTTGAGCTGATAGGTAGGCTAGAGTTATTTCACCAAGACAACTAGTATTTGTGTGATGATATGAGAACCTTTTGGGGAAAGTGTAAGGTTGATGCACCCTAGAACCTGGTTTAATCGCCCAGTGGCAATTGATTTGCCACTGACCGTTCCAAGGCGGTAACCCCTCGGGTTCTCATTTTTGTTAATTGTTTGTGGCGTCTGTTTTGAAGCTGATCATTTTATTAGCCATTCGCTTTTTCTCTCTCTCTCTTCTTCTTCATCTTGGGTGTATGGGGAAGCTGTTTTTTCTGAATGTGGCAATTCCTGATATGCATATTTCACCCTTTTTATGCAGGGAACCCCCAATTCCATGACTCTTATACTGCAGACAATATTAATTCATTTCCAAGAAATGTAAAGCCCATGAAGGTAGTACAAACAAATAAATCAATATTCGAATGTTTAGTATCTCCATGATATGTATTGTTAAGTAAATGCAGTCATCAGTGAGCGTTCTGTAACAAAATGTATTTCGTCTTCCAAGACATTGCATATCTAACACGTTCTTAATTGAGTCGCGCTCAACTAGCGCCTAGACGGCGTGGGCAGTGATATGCATTTCCATTTCTCCTCATAAACAGGCTCTAATAAACCGATCCTGCAATATTTTCGTTTGTCGTGTTCGATCCCTTTTTATCTATTTCATTTATTTGTGTTCTAAACGGAGTACTACGCCATGATTCAAAATGCAAAAGTGACACTCTAAGCTTAGACAGCCGACTGCATAAACTTGCTTATGGACAAATATTATAACTATGACTGGAATTTAAAGCACACAAGACTTTGATAAAAAGAACTATAGTTTAGTTTTCCGGTCTATTATTACAGTTTTGTAAATTGATCTTTTTAAAAAAAAGTCTCCCCGTTCTTCACCTTATAGTAGTAACCAGTTTCAATTACCTCCCTTGATGGTATTGTGCTAAGTTCAAACCATGCAGAATGTCTTTGCTTATTCCTTCTACGGATAATTTTATATGTCCCGCGGATAAATTTGAATGTACCTCGATAAAACAAGTGTGCCGCGATGTTTAGATTACAAAGGGGCACCCGTAAATTTGTGTCCATCGTGTCAATGATATACGTCCAACATATAATTTAGTTCAGTGCACCGCTACCTTTTAAAAATTAAAAGTTGAATGCATAAAAATGAAGGTGCAACGGCAGGGTTGGGAATCACGTGACAAAAACATGGCCGCCAACCAAAAAAATCTCTCGGTTCGAGGTAAGTTTTTATTTTTTTTTCTCGCTTATTCCTGGACCAGCTTTTTTTAGTTTATGCGGTATTTACAGTGTTTGGCAGCTTGCATTGCTCGGGGATAGGGTACACTTGGATCTTGATGAAATCGTTCTCCTGGCAAGTTTTCTCAAGTGAGCTTATTGTTGCATGAAAAAATTGTTATATCCCGACAGACTGAATGTTACTGGTGCAAACACATCCAGTTTCTGTATGCAACTGATGTAAAAACGCAAAAAATTAAAAAGGATAGGGAACACTTGCCTCGACGTTGAGGATAGGGAACACTTGCATTTTTGAGAATCAAACTGCCAGTCAGAGCGATCAGTTTGCGAAACAGAGCGAGTCAGTTAATTTGCTTCCTTTGTTTAAATTCTTATGATCAGCTAAGAAGTTATTAGAAAGAAGTATTATTTAATACTAGCAAGTCTTGCTTAGCTAGAAATGTAAATCTTTGAAACGTTGCATTTATGAAACAAAACACTAGAAAAAATACCATAATTTGTATTAAGCAGATTTTCTGAAGATAATCAGTGAAATAGTGACCGTTAAGAATTATGATGATGCGCCAGAAAAATAATAAGCACGAAACATGATTACAGTTAGAACTTTTATATACTCAGTACATTAAAAACGCAGTTATTTCAATGTCATGTATTTTGAAGATTTTTCCATTTTTACAAGATTTTTGCCTCTAACACTCTAGCAGAGTAAAGTCTTGAGAATCAGACTTACGAAATTTAATGTGTCGACGTCATGATGCACGTGACTTGTTAAAATCCACACTTTGCAAGTGTATAAAAATTCGCAGTTTTATTGCTATGTACGCATGAGCAGTCGACCGATGCACAGTAAAACATGTTTTAAAGCCTTTGGGCCAATCTGTATTAATGCCACGGCTTATTGAATTGCCGTTCTTACGATTAGCATTGTATGCGTAATCTACAGCATGAAACACATACAGCTGTTTTCACACTATTTTTTTAACAAAACGACATTAATATGTTAGACTAGCTATCCTTGTCTTCAGACCTGTCGCCGATCAAACACATTAGGGATTGTGTTAAGAAACGCATTTAATCACGTGTTCCGCCACAATAAAATCTTGCTGAGCTTCGCCAAGCACTGACTGATGAATGGAATAAAATGCCCCAAGAACAAAGTCTTAGTAGCTTAACCTCCGTGTTGTAGGCCATTGACTGGGAAGATATGCTTCTAGGAACATTTAGAAACAAGTATTTTCTGAAAAGCGTCGTTTGATTCCGATTCATTTTGCATTTTTTTGCACTCTGGGACATACTGGAGTTATGGAGGTTTTTATTATGTTACCCCTGAAATTTGAAGAAAAATATACGGATTGTAAATTCTATTTTAATTCAGTAGCTACGAATTAACAAACATATTACTTTAAGAACACGTGATTAAGGTTTTATACCAGAAATTTACTTGTAGATGTTTGTTCGCCAGCCTAGAGAAAATTAGAAGCTCTTTAAAGCGCTTTATGATAATAAACATCATGAAACAGTTTTTATTTGTTTGAAATCAATCTGGGAAAAGTATTAATTTTACAACAATAATATATTTTAATACATTTAAAAATAGAATTATAGATTCAAATCTTCCCAGCTAAGGCCTATAAAACAGAGGTTAATCTACTACGACTTTTTAAATCAAATCAACGTCCCCCGACTTTTTAATCAAGAGAAGGAAAATCTTTTAAATTAAATTAGTTTAGTTTAAATTAGTTTTTTTGAAGCTCACAGTCGTTTTATGACAGTCTCTAATAGTGCCTGCTCGTTAATGTGGGTTCCTGTCATCCTTTCCCGAACATACATGCTTATATCAAACTATAATAATTATCAAAGCATGTGTCATTGTTAAGTAAATATTCTAAAAACCGCATCGATATTTATTGCTGCCTGCAGCAAATTAAATTTTTATTTAAACAATGTCTATACTATCTTATAATTCACCAGGTTTCAAACATAAAATATATCATTATAGAATATCTTACCTGTATAAAATATTTATTATCTGACCGGTGTCCAGATTCTTTACTTCCTGACTAAAAAGACAAAAAAAAATTTTAATATCTACTCTTTAGGAATTTCGGAAATAGAAAGTCGTTTTAATAATCTGAAATCGAATTTTCAATCTAAAGTTGCAAACAAAACGCCCTTGCATGTTTTTAATTTTAATACACTATATTACACTAAAACTAGTGAAGTTCGTGTTTTATATATAAACCTTCTAACTGTTATCATGATTTCGCACATATGCTGTTTTCTGGCGCATCATGACATCTTTTCCAGTGTTTTGTTTCATAAATGCAAATTTTTCAAAGATTTACTTTTCCAGCTAAGCCTGACTCAGTTGTGGTAAATAAAACTTCTTAATATTAACTTCCTAGCTGATCATAAGAATAAAAAAGGAAACAAAATATCCATGATGTTTTGTAAAAATTACAACGGACTCGCTTGATTATTCGCAAACAGATCGCTCCGACAAGATACAAGTGTTCCCTATCCTCAACGTCGAGGCCAGTGTTCCCTATCCTTTTCCATTTTTGCGTTTTGTTTTTCATCAGTTGCACACAGAAACTGGATATTTTTGCACCAGTAACATTCAGTCTGTCGGGATATAACAAATGTTTCATGCAATAAGCAGCTCACTTGCGAAAACTTGCCAGAAGAACGATTTCATCAAGATCCAAGTGTACTCTATCCCCGAGCAATGCAAGCTGCCAAACACTGTACACGAAATACCGCAAAAACTTAAAGACTGCCAAAATTTGGAATACACCAAGCAGTCTTTCTTCGTGCACGGGGTACTTTAGTGTTTATTTCATTCAAAATGGTCCAGGAATAAGCGGGAAACGAGGTAAAACTTACCTCGTACCGAGAGATTGTTCTGGTTTGCGGCCATGTTTTTGTCACGCGATTCCCCACCCTGAACGGTATATTTAATAGCGATGCACAAATATTTTATGGGTGCATCTTTATATTTATACGTCCGTCGTGTTATTTGTTAGTTTCGGCTTATACATTAAATTAGTGTACCATTAGTTTTTTTTGTAGGTGCACCTTTCGTGCGTCATACACTGTTACTGGGGTAACAACTGAACGATCGTTTGGTCCAGATAATACGCTCCTTAATGCTTTTGTATGTAATAAAAATATCCACTATGCTATGTATATAGACTAGGATGACCCCTGGTGTTGACCATCTGCGTGAATCTGTGTTGACAAGTGTTTTGTGCTCCTTGGTTTTGCTTACGCACCATACAACACTATGGTATAGAATTTTATAAAAAATTATATACTTCAAGTTTCGATAGAGACACTGACTATTATCAATATATTAATAATGTTTATTTTGACCACACATTAGAATCCGATCTTGCTGATAAGTGCGAAGGGGAAATAACGTTTACCGAAGCAATAACAGCTCTTAATGAAAGCCCAGGTCTCGACGGTCTTACTGTAGAGTTTTATAATACATACCTTACTATTTATAGTAACAAATTTGTAAAGTAAATTTGGCTATTATTTTCCAGACCGGGCCATTATCATATAATCGGCCCTCACGCGAAGGCTGATCTCATGATATCAGCCCTCGCGTGAGGAGCGCGCGACGTCACAATATTTCCGTTGTGTTTGCAATGGTTATATCTTAACTTATGCGGCTTCTTCGTAAGGTTAAAATAAAATAACCCTCGGCAGTGACGCATTTTGCATTCCACTCTACTGTATAGATTTATAAACCGACCAAGAAATCATCTATTTAAACACAAGCTTTGGAATGATTAACTAAAACTGAATTGTAACTACCAGAGAAATATTCCCATTTTAAATCACGTTCCAATATTTGTTTCTTATCGTTTTCTCCATACTTCCGGTAAACCAGTATAGAATAAAGCCTATTTGGTGTAGATAATCGAAGCTCACAGCAGTGGTATAAGTATGAAACACTCTAAAATCATAGCCTTTACAGAATCATACCACGTTAAAGACTTCTACCATTCATCATTGAAACATATTCCGTCCTGTCCAATGATTTTGCAATTAAGTTCTGGTTTAAAAGCAAAAAGAATAGAAACATTCAACCGACAGTGTCAGTGATTTGCACTGTTTGAAAAAGTAAACATTCGTCGAATTACGTCACATATTAAACTTTAATGACGTAATACTTGAATCGTGACGTAGTCCTCGTTCAATTAACAAGTGCTCACTCAAGAACCTGAGTAAACATTTTATAAAAAGATGTCTAAATAGATGTCTATAAAGGTATGTATTATAGACGTTAAAACACGGCTGAGCGGGGCCGAGGCGTGATAATCGGCCCTCGGGCCGATTATCACGCCTCGGCCCCGCTCAGCCGTGTATTATCCTCTAAATAAAGCCTTTTGGCCGATAATAGGACGATTGGTAGTTTCATCAATTAACGAAGGTTACCATAAAGGCGAATTATCTCTTACAATGATCTCGGTAAGATCATTGAGTACCCACCCCTTGGCTTTGCAATGCTATTAGCTTCTTATGTTTTATATGTTTGTGTGCTTTTGCATGCATCATTGTTGAGCCGATGGGTGGGTTGGAGTTATTTCACCAAGACAACTTGTACTTGTTTTGTGATACGAGAACCTCTTGGGGCAAGTGTGAGGTTGGTGCACCCTAGAACCTGGTTTAAACCCCCAGTGGCAAGTTGTTTTGCCACTGCCCGTTCCAAGGCGGTATCCCCAAAGGTTCTCTTCTTCGTTAATTGTTTGTGGCGTCCTATTTGAATTGACATACTTATATAAAACATGCGCTCTCTCTCTTCCTCCCTTCTTTTTCGCTGCGTGGGGAGGCTGTGTTTTGTGATTGTGGCGATTCCTGATATGCATATATTGCTTTTTTACACAAAAGCAAAGTGTCTTTTCTTTATTATACAAAAAGGGAGACCCAGATAATCTTGAAAAGTGGCGACCTATTTCACTTTTAAATACTGATTACAAACTGTTAGCCAAAAATTTAGCAAAAAACGCCTTCAGTTAATTATAAATAATATAATAAACCAAGATCAACAAGGATATGTAAAGAATAGAAACATATCGTTCAATATAAGGCAAATAGATGATATTATTGACTATACTGATTTATTTGAAATTGATGGAGCAATATTATTTCTGGTTTTTAAAAAAGCATTCGATACTGTTGAGTGGCCTTTTATGTTTGACATTTTGACTATAATTGGTTTTAAAAATTCCTTTTGTAAAATGGGTTAAACTTTTATACTACAATATAACTTCAAAAATAGGTAATAATGGTTGTATCTCAGACTCTTTTAATTTACAGCTTGGTATCCGTCAAGGATGTCCATTGTCCGCCTTATTATTTATTCTAGTTGCGGAAGTTTTGTCAACTAAACTAAGACAATCTACAACCTATCAAGGTATACATATACAAGACAAACGCTTAAAAATTACTCTGCTCGCTGACGATATGACGCTATTTTTAAAAAGTCAAAATGAAAAACCAATTACTTTAGATATCATTGATAACTTCGGAAAACATTCTGGACTTCAGCTCAACAAAATAAAAACACAAGGACTTTGGATTGGTAACTCAAAAAATTATGAAACAGAACTGGTAAATGATATTAAATTTACAACAAAACACATTAAATCACTTGGAGTTTATTTCGGTAGCAATAAAGATGAATGTATAAATTTAAGTTGGAATGAAAAAATAGAAAAATGTAAACAATTAATAAATGCCTGGAAAAAAGAAAGTTAACATATTTTGGCAAGATAACAGTAATTAAGTCACTGCTTCTTCCTTAACTGGTATACCTTGCTCAAAATATTATTACGCCAGATATAACAATAAAATCAATTAATACAATGATACTTGAATTTTTTATGGGACGGAAGGGATAAGATAAAGAGACGAACTATTATTGGTTACAAGCTAGATGGCGGAATAGATATGCCAGACTTTGAATATTACTCAAAAACATTAAAACTAAAATGGATTAAACATTTAAATAATGAAACTAATGCAAACTGGAAAGTAATACCGACTGCACTTTTCAATCAATTTGGGAAAAATTTCATAATATTCCATATGAACTTAGATCCGTTGAAATCATTAACAATACAAACATTCAAACTGTCTAAATATTACAAACACCTTCTTTCTATATGGATTCAATTTAAACAATTACCTGGGAACTATATTGAAGCAACTAAACATTATGAGATAAGAAAAGAAATACTATGGGGTAACAAGTTTATTAAATGCAATAACAAAAGTCTCTTTTTTAAAAATTGGATCGACTCCGATATAATTTTTGTTAACGATATTATATCTGATACAGGTTTAATAGACACTAATACCATTTTGAATAAGTTAAAGAATAAATCAAATTGGATATCAGAAATAAATATGCTAAAGAAAGCCATTCCGAATCGGTGGAAAAATGACAACAGACGCAAGTGTCAATACAAGAGTGAATACAAAATTAACTCTCTCTTGCCAGAATAAATCTGATATTGATATGACGAACAAGGATATTTATCAAATATACATTAAACGATTCTTCGAAAAACCATATATACATAACTACTGGAATCAGCGCTTACAGGAAACCATCAACTGGAAATCATGGTACCATATCATTCACAAATCAGTTGTTGACAATAAAACCAAACAATTTAAAATAAAACTCTTACATAATCTCATACCAACAAACTTAAACTTATTTACATGGAAACTAAAAGATTCTCCATTATGTGCACATTGTAAAGAAGTAGAAGATTATGAGCATTTCTTCATCCATTGTCAATTATTGTCATTGTTCTATGTATAAATGTTGTTCTGAGCCAAATATCGTACTGTATTTATAAGACATATTTTATAAGCGAAAGACGATCATATTATATAAATATTCTATATTACTTGTACTATGACCTCATTGCTATTCAAACTAATTTAGTTAACAAGAAAATATCATTTCGTTTTTGGACGATTTTGTTAAACGTATTAGCACTACCTTACACATTAGTCATAATGATACGCATTAAGTCAAGAAAATATTTTCTCTCCTTTTTTTTACACAATGTTTGTTATGTTATGTTACTGTTTTTATTATTAAATAAACGGATTGTCGATTCGGCAATTCAAAAAAGAAAAAAATGATTACACAAATTACACAAATTTAAGGCCAGTTTCTTCCGCATATATACCGAACACATCATTAGGAGTATGCAGACGTTTGTTCAAATTTAAACATGAGTTCAGTACGGTTGCAACATACTTATTTTATGTTCATGTCAATATACAAGTACGCTCGTAATAAATGTGACTGTAGGGTAAAAAATAAAGCTTATAAAAAAGCAACATATGCATATCAGGAATCGCCACACTAAAAAAACACAGCCTCCCCACGCAGCGAAAAAGAAGAGAGGAAGATAGAGAGAGCGCATGTTTTATATATGTATGTCAATTCAAATAGGACGCCACAAACAATTAACGAAGAAGAGAACCTTTGGGGATACCGCCTTGGAACGGTCAGTGGCAAAACAAATTGCCACTGGGGGTTTAAACCAGGTTCTAGGGTGCACCAACCTCACACTTGCCCCAACAGGTACTCGTATCACAAAACAAGTACAAATTGTCTTGGTGAAATAACTCCAACCCACCCATCAGCTCAACAATGTTGCATGCAAAAGCATACAAACATATAAACATAAGAATTTAATAGCATTGCAAAGCCAAAGGGCGGGTACTCAATGATCTTTTCGAGACCAGAGCACCTGGAGTAAAATCAGCAAGAACACGATGACAGGGATAAAAGAAACAAATCGAGCTATTAGGTTCTTTTAAGAAAAGATTTCCCCATAAACTTTCATAAACTCTTACACCCCTGCCACCGTCGTGCAACCAAAGAGGTAAGCATAATGATCAACTGTAGATGGGTTAATCACCAGGCCTGCAGAGCGCTGTAAAATATCATGTTGGTAACCTATCTTTTTAAATTTACAGATGGTTTTTACGAATAACCGGGAGAAATTAACATCGCCTTTTATCTTCTTAAGTTTATAAATTAAATCTCCATAAAAAACTGGCTGTGAAATTCCTTGTTGCAATAGTGATTTTAAACTGCAGCTGTATTTATGAATTAGATCTGGATATCGGCGATAAAACTTGCAAAAGGTTTTCCTTAATTTGTGATACCGATAACCTTGTTTTAAAAGTTTTTCTGTAATGCAAAGATTACGTTCATTGAAATCATTCACATCGTTGCAAGCTCTTGAAAAGCGAACAAGCTGTGAGATATAAACCCCGTAAGAAGTTGCACGAGGAACATCGCCGTCTAGAAACGGAAAGTTTACTATATTAAAATTAAAATCATCTCTTTTATCATAAATTTTAGTAGTGACGTAACCATTTTCGATGGATAGATTTAAATCAAGGAAGTTTGCTTGCTTTTCTGAAGTGTTCGCTTTGTTAAGCTGTAGTTCTTTAGGATAAATCTTATTAACCAGTGATGGAAAATGGCTATTATCTATATTTAATAAATCATCAAGGTACCTCGAGGTGTTGTTAAAAGCTGTAATAATATCATCTTGATGTTCGGTAGAAAGAGATAACATGAAATCTCTTTCATAACAGTATAAAAACAGATCAGCAACAAGGGGTGCACAATTAGTGTCAATTATTTTGAATATTTGTTTTTTCCAACTTGAAAGAGCATAAGGCTCAGCATGTTCTCGTTTACACCATTTATTGCAAAAAGAGTTTAAAGACTCTGCAATTTCCGCACGACAGGTATTAAAGTATAAAGATTAACTTACATTACTACCTATTTTGTTAAAATGAAAATCACGTGCAAACCTGTAACACGACTCCATTGACTTTCTTAAACAGACTTAGACAGTGTTGATCTGTATTAATTAAATATATGCATATAATGATATAAATACCTGGCCCTCAGCTTTTTTACGTACAGCAAAATCGTTTTTGTAAAAAGGTGAAATATGCATATCAGGAATCGCCACATTCAGAAAAAACAGCCTCCCCACACAGTCAAGAAGAAGAGAGGGAGAGAGCATGGTTAATAAAATGATCAGTTTCAAAAGAGACACCACTAACAATTAACAAAAATGAGAACCCGAGGGGTTACCGCCTTGGAACGGTCAGTGGCAAATGATATTGCCACTGGGGGTTTAAACCAGGTTCTAGGGTGCACCAACCTCACACTTGCCCCAACAGGTTCTCATATCACAAAACAAATACAAGTTATTTTGGTGAAACAACTGTAAATCTATTTTATTGTAAATATTCTTAAAAACTTTTATGTTATATTTTCAAGTCAATGAAATATTGTAAAATCGTGTTATAAAAAGGATAGCATTATTTAATTCTCACAATAAAGCTTTTAAATATTTTAATGTTGTTTTATGCTTGAAGAAAACATATTTTTTCACCTTTTATAGTCATAAAATTATATTTTTATGTATTTTTATATTAAAAATGACATAATATGCAAAGTTTCAGCTAATGCTAAGAAAATTTGAAAAAAAAGTGAAATATGCATATCAGGAATTGCCGCATTCAGAAAAAAAAACAGTCAAGAAGAAGAGAGAAGGAGGGATCATGGTTAAGGTTAATAAAACGATCAGTTAAAAAAAACACCAAACAATTTAACAAAACTGAAAACCCGAGAAGGTTACCGCCTTGGAACGGTCAGTAACAAATCAAATTGCCACTGGGTGTTTAAACCAGGTTCTAGGGTGCACCAACCTCACACATGCCCCAACAGGTTCTCATATCACAAAACAATTACAAGTTGTCTTGGTGAAATAACTCCAACCCACCTATCGGTTCCACAATGTTGCATGCAAAAGCATAAAAACATATAAAACGTAAGACGCTAATAGCATTGCAAAGCCAAAGGGCGGGTACTGATCTTACCGAGACCAGAGTGTTACTTATTAAAATAACTTAAAATGTCCACTAGTTTTAACTCTTTTATTCTTTTAATTCCAGAAATCTATTTCGTTGTACAACGTGATAACGATACTCTGTTTTTCGAATAACTATATAGAATTTAATCGAACAATTTTTGACCGGCTCGGTCAATGCGGAACCCTCTACAACATCCCCCTCTGATGTTTCCTAATATCAAATTACTACATGTACATGCATACAATAACATGAAAGTTATCCTAAAATTGAATCAATACAATAACATGAAAGTTATCCTAAAATTGAATCAATCAACTTTCAAACATGACATTTACAAATACAAAATGAATATCTCATACTAAGCGTTTATTTCTAATGGACAGAGTCTTGTTATTGATCGAATGATTTCGTTTTTTCCAACTCGAATTCTTGCTGCTCGAACATGATGATCTCTTTCCTTGAAGACTTCTATTATGCGACTTAACGGCCAATGTCCTCGTGCAGTTTTCTGATGATACTACTGACACAATGTCATCGACTTCGAAATCCCGTCGACGAGAATGCCACTTTTTCCCTGAAGTAAGACTTGGAAGCCACTCTTTTAACCATCTTTCCCAGAAATGTCTTACAAGCTCTTGTATCCTTCTCCATCGTTTTACTGGATGATAGTTTTCTGTATCTGCAGATTGGGGCGCAAATTCACCTCCAACTTGACCGAGAAGGAAATGATTTGGCGCAAGAGGCATAACGTCAGAAGGATGCGACGACTGTTAAGTCAATGGTCTTGAATTTATTAATTCTTCAGCACCAGTAAAGGCATTACTCAGTTCTTCATCATTAACATTAGCACCGCGAAGAATAGCATAGATAGCACGTTTTGCTGCTTTTATCATAATCTCGTGTACTCCACCCCAATGTGGAGCATATGGCGGGTTAAACTGCCAACTAATTCCCTTATCGGCTGTTCTCGTTACAATCATCTTTGTCTAACTGTTTTACAAGTTCGTTTAGTTCTTTTTCAGCTCCGACAAAGTTCAAACCCTTGTCTGACAACATTTTGACTGGTAATCCTCTTCTGTTTACCATCCTAAAGAATGCATTTAGGAAAGAGCTAGTATCGAGTACTTAAGGCGACCATCAGCACGCAACAGTCCACCTTGATCAATTTTGGGATTCAAACTTATCAACTTGCTTGATGACGAAATGGGCTTTGCTTTCTTAAGCAACATTATTTCTTGTGAAAATATTTCCTGCTGAACATGCTTGATATGGTCATGTTCACTGTCCTGAAGTTCATCTGCAGTTAGTGGACCTATCATCTTTTTCTTACTGTTGCTGCAATTATTGATGAAACGATACATCCAAGCCGTCTCTATCACTAATTTAGACCATTTGGAATAATTTGAAGGATCTAATCGCCAAGTATCATTTGTGTTTGCGATGTTGTTGTTACCGTCTGAAACTTGGTAAGTAGAATGTGCATCTTGTTTCTTCTCTTGTAGATCATTGCTCAAATGTCTCTTCAACTCTGTCTTTGGCCATTCATTCTCTTCTTTAAAAAGAAATGACGGGCCTTCCCACCAAAACATATCTTTCGCCAGGGCTCTAACAGTTGCTCCTCTAGAAACATAATCTGCTGGATTTTCCTCAGTCGGTACTTTTTGCCATTGACTTGGGCTAGTATGCTGCTGTATCTCACCAACTCTATTGGCTGCAAAAGTCTTGAATTGACGACTTTGATTTCTGATCCAGTGTAATACGTTCATGCTATCAGACCAAAATGTTACATCGTTTATGTCAATTTCTAGTGTTCGGCAAATTGAGAGGGCCAAACGAACACCAAATACAGCTGCCATCAATTCTTGACGTGGTATACTTATGGCTGTTAAAGGGGCTACTCTGCTTTTTGCGGCAACAAAACGTACTGAAATCTTTCCACTTCTGCAACTATGTCTTGCGTAGACTACTGTTCCATATGCTGTTGACGACGCATCCACAAATGTGTGTATAGTTCAAGAATGACAACAATCTTTGCATGTTTCTTCTTGAATGCATCTTGGATCTGTAACTGTTTTCAGGCATTCAAGTTCTGAAAACCATTCACGGATTTCTTCAGCTTCTTTGGCATTAACTTCTTCATCCCAGTCAAGTCCACTAATCCAGATTTTTTGCAAAATTATCTTTCCTTGAATGCAGAAAGGTGCTTGGAAACCTAATGGATCAAACAATGATGCTATCTTCTAAAGAAAGAACCTCTTTGTCAAAGTCTGTGACTTGGTATCAGTGAAACTACATGTTGATTGGAAACCAAACTCATCACTTTCTGGTGACCAGATGACTCCCAAGAGTTTTTGTTTTTGAAAGAATTCCTTCGGTCAAGCTAATCTCCGAAACTTCCGAAGCACGTTTGTCTGGTGGAATATTCTCAAGAACTTTGGTAGAATTTGACAACCATTTTCTTGGGACCATTCCTGCTTTACCCCAAAGCTCTGATAATTGGCGATACAGTTCTATTGCTTCTTCATCTGTTTTCATGGAACCCATCCCATCATCCATATATGTGGACTTTAGAACTGTTGTATAAGCTAACGAATACTGCTTTGCAAACTTCAACGCATTTTCCTGGGCTACTAACTGTGCCAAGAATGGTGATGCATTCACTCCGAAAACTAATCTGTTGAACTGGTATATATCCGGTGGCTCGGTGCTGTTTGACCTCCATAAGAAACGATGATATTTTCGATCACTTGGATTGATGCTTACTTGCAAGTACATTTCGGCTATATCACATGCAATAGCTACTGGGTATTTCCGAAAACGTAGCAGTACATCAAACAAATCGTTTTGCAACTTCGGTCCTTGGTGTATGACGTCATTCAAGCAAAGGTTATTATGTTTGGCTGAAGCGTCGAAAACTATCCGCACTTTAGTTGTATCTTTATCTGGTCGTACAACCGGAAAGTGAGGCAGATATCAGGCTGGCTCAGTTGCATTTGGGGACACTTTTGAAATATAACCTTTCTCTTCATATTTGCGTATCGTGTCACTATATATCTCTGCTATATCTAGATTCGTACTCAATTTCTTCTCAGTATTGTCTAATCTCTTCAAAGCTGAGTCATAGTTGTTGACTAAACAGTCTTTGTTGTTGTTCCATGGTATGGAAACTTCGTATCGGCCATTTTCGAATGTTAATGTCTCATTTGTCTGATTGAGTACCTTTGTGTCTTCTGGTGATATGGTTCGAATTTCTGGTATGTTCTCTATTTCCCAGAATCTTCTAATTGCCGAATCTAGTTCTTCACCAAAAGTAACAAAAGTAGCTATCTCCTGGTTGGCTATATGATGATGTTTGACCAACACAAGTCCATCTCAAGGGAATTAATCTGGCAACTGGTTCTCCAGAGTTCCCATGCACTTCTTTCAGTGATCTATGTAGATCAATATTGTCTAATCCAATGAGTAAGTCAACTTTACTTTTTCTCGATATAACTGGAAACTAATTTCCACTCAAATGTTTCCATTGTTCTGAATGTTCAGTCCAGTCAATTTGTTTAAGCGACCCAGTAACACCTGTTGTTGTGTTTGCTTCAATTTTATGTTTGTACTGCCTATCTGTACTTTTGATCATACATTTCAGAACTTTAGTTTTGAAGTTTTCAGTCCACCCATTTAAAAGGTTCACCTGTATCTCTTCAAACGACCCTTCAAGCCCTAGTTCACATGCTACATCTTCATTATCTTCATTCAGGTACGATTTCGAACTACCTTCATCAAGTAGAGCTGTTATTTTGATAACTTTGTCATCTGACTTCAGAACTACAGGAACAGTTCTTAATGAAATCACACCACTACAGGAACTACTGATAAACACTTGCTTTGCAGAAACAGCTGGCTGAAATTCTGGTGCACTTGAATTTAGTTCAGATTCTTTCTTTCTGTCTTCAGCATGGTGCTATAATTTGTTATGTGTTTTTGTGCATCCATCTTGACCGCATATCGACAATCACTGCCTCTATGGTTGTTGCGCAAACACCGGAAACACAGCACCTTTTCTTTAGCGACAACCCAGCGCCTAGGAACATCTATCTCATTAAACACTGGACAATTCAAAATAATATTATCTTCATCTCAAACAACACATCGTGGCTTTTTACTGTTCGATTCATCATCATTTGTCTTCTTCGATGTAGCGAAAAATGATCGATGACCTTTATTTTCACTTTTATTACTCTTTTCTCGGAACCACTAGCTAGACCATGTATTGTCTCTGGCGCAGTCTGTGCCTCTTTATTTACCAACTGTCTTAGTGTCTCTACACTTTCTTCTTCGGCATTCTCTTCTATCAACCGATGATACCTGGTCAGCATTTGTTCGTTCATTTTACGTTGAAGACGCAAATATAAGACTCCATTGTCCAAGTCACGGTCTCTACCTGCTTCCTTTAAATTAATGACAGCATTATCCAGAATGTCTGCAAACCTTTCAATGCTTTTAGCACTCTCCTCTTTCATAAGGGGGAATTTCTCCAATTCTTCCAAATAACCTGCTATTTGTCGTCCAGTTCCTCCAAATTTTCTATCTAGACGTTCTTTTACTGCATCATAACTTGCTGCAGAATGACCCAAGTTTTCAATGGCTTTTAGTGCCTCTCCTGTCAGGTAAGACCTCAGCTGCAGTAATTTGTACTCCGGTGTAGCCGGAGCTCTGTCTATGCAAGCGGTGAATACGGCCTTCCATGACTCGTATGTTCGCTTGTCATCTGAGAATGTAGGGATAGAAATCATTTTCAACTGTCGCCACATATCTTTTCCCAACTCTTCACCCGCAACTGTACTTAAGGAGCTGGAGAATTTAGCTAACTGAATAGCATCATATACTCTTTAGTGATCATATACTCTTTAGTGAGTTTCACTGTAAATTCTATCTAAAGTCTCCAATTCTTCCGTAACTTTCACTTCATTCTCACGGTCTCCAGCTTGCCGATACAATTCTAATGAAGTTGCAAATAAGTCCACTAACGAATCTTCAATAACGTCCAGCTTATGCTGATACTCACGAATTTCGTTTTTATCCAGTAATTCGGCGTCCAAGCACTGAAGTAACCTGTTCTTAGTTTTTGTAAACGAAGTTTTCAATTTTGTTTTTTCTAATTTCAAGTCAACAATTCTGTTTTGAATGTCACTTGGCACTGATGGACAGTCTTTATTACCGCCATCCATGTTGACTATTTGGTGTATTTAACCCGACTTCAATACGAAGAATGTTCTATCCGAAATGAATACTATCCGAAATTGTCCACTTTATCACTTCCGATATGGCGAACGATTTAATAGGTGTTTTTCTGCGACCACACAACCTCCGCTATGCTACCATAAAATGTTACTTATTAAAATAACTAGAAATGTCCACTAGTTTTAACTCTGTTATTCTTTTAATTCCAGAAATCTATTTCGTTGAACAACGCGATAACGATACTTTTTGACCGGCTCGGTCAATGCGGAACCCTCTACAACACACAGCTCCTGGAGTTAGACACAGTTTCTTTTTTAATTACAAACTGTTTTTAAATATATTAGAGTATTATTAATGTAACAAAACAGCCTTGTGAATTTCTTTACTTTTGATGACGAAAATTGTATACACTACCAAATTTCACGCAACCATTCAAATGTCTGCTTTGTAATGTAATAATGTTTGCGGGAGCCTGAAAAATATTATTTGTGTGCAGCAATATAGGTTGTATATAATAGAGTTGAGATGAATTTTGTGTGCCAGTCGGAGCGGTGAGGCTAGAATTGCGCCCATTACTCTTAAAAGTGTCCGCTATGATGTGTGAGATAACATGTCCGCTATGATGTGTGAGATAACATGTCCGCTATGATGTGTGAGATAACATGTCCGCTATGATGTGTGAGATAACATGTCCGCTATGATGTGTGAGATAACATGTCCGCTATGATGTGTGAGATAACATGTCCGCTATGATGTGTGAGATAAAATGATATACAAATAATGCTGGTAGTCGTGACATTAATCCCATCGTGCTTTGATGAGAATGTCTTATGCTTTGATGAGAATGTCTTTGATGGCTGTGTCTGCTGAATGTGGCCATTCCTGATATGCATATTTCACTTTTTTATGAAGAACATGTAGAGTATAAGGACGGCTATAATGGCGTATCCAGCCTGGATTTAGTTTCTTACCTGATTGCGGGACTGGAACTATTGAATGGTCCCTTACTAACTCTAAATAACATAATTCGATAATCAGTATTAATACTTGAAAGCCAGTTTGAGCTTGTAGTCATGAAGAGAAAAAACTTCTACGGTAAACATGACTATTTAGAAGTATCCATAGAAACAAAAGACATTTAAGTTTAGATACATCACATGGCTCACCTTTTAGGCCTGAACGTGTTCATTAATTCTCGAAAACAAACAAATCAATAACTTGGTGATCATTTTCAGTTATCATATAAATAGGGTGTTAATGAATTAACCAAACCGTCAAATATCGTAATTGAGAGTGAAATCTTGTTATTGACAAGAATAACTCAAAGTTCTAATTGGTCACTCATTGTCTTATTTAGACA
Organism: Corbicula japonica; assembly: GCA_038501625.1. Taxonomy (NCBI): domain Eukaryota; kingdom Metazoa; phylum Mollusca; class Bivalvia; order Venerida; family Cyrenidae; genus Corbicula; species Corbicula japonica. Next base: position 4,024,878 of record JAZAYU010000043.1, on the reverse strand, counting down.
TTCAAGCATTTAATCTTCATGAAACGTCAATAACAGTCGTAAGTTTGATTTGGGTTATCCTACATTTAGCTAAATATTGCATTTCTTGCTAATAAACGGCAAGAGACCAGACAATTATTCTAAATTATTGAGGTTCTTTTAGCAGGAACCATCATAAAGAGGAAAACATAACCCTCTTTATACGTAGAATTTTTTTTATAATGAATTTGTTTTATAGAATCACATAAATTACCCATTTTAAATTCAAACTTTGAGCTTGCGATGAAATTTTATGGTTTGAATTTAGAAAACAGTCAATAAACATTAACATGACATTGAATAATTGATTCAAATAAAACATGGTTCTTTTTTAACCCTTTTTGTTATATAGGGAAGACACGAAACTAGCATTATAAACGTATGCATTTGATGACCCATTATAACTTTTGGTGAGTGTACCCCGAACCAAGATCATAAACCAAAACATAAGTCTTCAGTGTTAGCCTTATTGTCTTGGATCCTTGACTTCTATAAACGTAACCCGAACGAAAACGTTTTGATTCCGATCCATTATGTTTTCCAGGGGGGGGGGGTGCCTTATCTACGAGTAACTGTGTGCACCTGATAATATTACAATGTACGAAACATAGTATAAGCATTTGCGAAACCCTGAATTTCATTTACTTACTTTGCGATATAGTCAATGATAACAGTGTTGTCACAATATTAGTTATGGCTATTTTGTATGTTTATTATATATCGCAATGTGATTTTCAGCAATATTCCCAAACTCTTTTGATTATTAATAAAGAAATATTGGAATACCCGATTCAGATGGAGTATCTTTGGTCACATTGATGTGATACACTTTCACTGCCTCGTTGTCTTCGTTGTCATTTTATGAAATTCGTTCACAGCCAGTTGTAGACAATATATCTGGCTCTGCCTGGTTCAATGATAGAAAATGTTATTCTCGACTCTTTCAGTAATAAGCACACAATTTGTCACAATTTCGACAGAACTTGGTGTGAGGTTGGTGCACCATAGAACCTTGTTTAAACCCCCAGTGGCAATTTGATTTGCCACTGACCGTTCCAAGGCGGTAACTCCTCGGGTTCTCATTTTTGTAACTGATCATTTTATTATCCATGTTCTCCCTCTCTTCTTCTTGGCTGTGTGGGGAGGCTGTTTTTTTTCTGACTGAATGTGGCGATTCCTGATATGCATATTTCACCTTTTTGTCAATCCAATCATCATAATAAGGGTCTACAGTTTTCGTTATTCAGTTAATTTACTTAGTTTTTCAGCTATATAAGACACCATATGAACAAAGAATTGGATAGCTGAAATTTTAAGAAAGATAACCCTTTGCCCTGTCCCTGAAGCTAAATGGGCGCAGTAAAAAGGAAAATTATAATGATCATTATTGCTTTTTAAATTATGAAAATTCAACAAATATGACAACAAATTATAAAAAATACGTACATATAAATCAATGAATAATACACTTCATATTTAAAAATTTGCCGGATAGATAAAACAATGAACATACATTTCATATTTACAGATTGACGGAAAGATACACATTGTAACGATAGCACGTAGGTGTGATGATGAGAAATACCAATTAACCTTTTTGTCGTGTTTCGATAAAGGGCTAGGACAAACCCCGCACAGTAACATTCACTGTCTGGTAAAAGGAATATACAGCACGGAATATTTCTAAAAGACACGAGTTGCCTGTTGGATGCCGATCCAAGAACAACGCCATTTGTGCCGCACAATCAGCCGAGACAAAACGGTCCTAGGTTATACATACTGATGGTTATTACAAGATATTTATTAATTAAAGTAGCTTTTGTTATTTGTCAGGAAACAAGAAATGTATTTTCACTGTTTTGATAGTTATCGTGAAGTAAAGTTGTTAGCGAGGGTATGGGGAGCGACGGAATTGGTCAGATACTGCTGCCTGTAAACCTCTCGGAGTGTAATATCACAACCGCTTAAACACGTGTACCTTGGTTAGTTCAGTTCACAAGAAAGTAAAATACAAAAATGTCTCATTTTTTTCTTTGAAATGATATAACACAACATGTTAATATGATGATCTACCGGCATGCATTATTTGCTACATGTACATTGAAATATTTCCTGGAATAACATTCACCTTAATATCACTAATATCCCTGAACTTATACGCATACTTTTTAAACAACCATTCCATTTAACAAAGAATTGTATGAGAAACAACGACTGAGAGAATCTCACACGATTGGTGGAAGGTAAGTCAATTGTCGGCTTATTTCGTCTTTTCCGTCATCTCTCACCGTTACAGGGGTGACCATCAAACGCTCGTAAGGTCCGGTCGATTCCGCTTCACGAGGACGCTCGTTAATGCCTTTTGTATACGTATAAATGCTATCCACAATGCGCGTGTAGAGTCTAGGATGAATCCTTGGCTTGTCCACGTCGTCACTAGACCTAGCCATCTGCTTAAACGGGGAGAGTTTTTGTTCTTTCAATTGAAAATTATTGTGTGCCTCGGGTTCGCGCTTAGTTTTAAACGCCATATGATACGATGGTGAAGGCATGTCTCGCATGTTATGAAGTTTTTTCTCGTAACGTCGTTCTATTGCTTTCTTTGCCTGTAAATCAACAAAAAAAAAGATCAGCTTCACACATTTTAACATCTTGGAACAAACTTATTTCTTGTTAATTAACGACATTTACGCCAGCACAGAAGTGAGAAATTCACCCACTGGATGTAAAAATTGTGTCCTAACGCCAGGGATGAGGTGAAAGCTTATTGCACAAGTAACGATAATTGCACAAATAACTCTCGGATTTGTGTTACTGACAAACTGTTTATAAACGACGGAACCATGTTTATGTAACGAACTCTGAAACAGATCCAACATAATTTTCTTAACGTAAAATAAGATACATGTTCGAGTTCTATAGTTAAACATAGTGCTTATGTGAAAAGAATGAAGAAAAATAGCCGATGTTCATTAGATAAGTTCTATTTCCCAAGATTATCGATTTCTTACATGACACATACGGCATTTCTTGTTGACCCTGACGTAAACATTTATGATTTTTCTGATAAAAATCATTAAATAACCATGTTCTTATCCAATGACTAAAATAATTAAAAAGAATCGTGACGTAGGTAACCCCAACAATATGCATGTACTACCATTGACAAGGTCCCAGCAGGTCAGGAGGTACTTACTAGAAATGCTTTAATATATTACTATAGTATACCTAGGTCTAGTAACTACCTTCAAGTACATGATTAAAGTACATGTACCTCCTCCCGTGCTGCAAATACAAAAACTGTCAGATTCTGAAGTAACACTAATACGAATTTCCTACTTGTATTTATTGCAGTTTGTGTGGTATGCAAACACTGGAACAAATCCATAACCCTTAACAGGTGTAGCCCACTGGTGGTATTTTAAAAGGGCTACTTTTCTACTTTGGCTTACCCTTTCTTTTCGCTTTTGTTTGGCAAGTTTCTCTATTTTAGCCTGTATAGGTAGATCCCTGACTCTTGGGGTAAATGCTGGCACTATGCTGGGTTGACTAGGTATGTGTTTCTTACGCTTGCTGCTGGACTCGGGGAACGTGAACTCGCGGCTGTTAAACAGATGGATGGCTGGAGACTTGGTCGCGGCTTCTACCGACAACGACCGTTCGTCCGGCTGAAAAAGTAGTAAATTCATTATTTTTGTGTAAAACAAAAATAACATTTTACTGTAACAATAATTTATAGGACAGACTTCGAAATGGCTGTTAAAGCGGCATTTTGCTACTGTACGGACTGAGTCTGTAAACTGTGAAAGGTGATTTTTTTGTTTCAGACATTCGTGGATCCGTCATAATGGTCAAAAACTTTAACGATGCAATCTGTAGATGAATTCACACATCTTTCTTTCCATCTCCAATTAATAATTATTGTGCGTATCAATTAATACATAATTTTACGTATTAATTAATTTATATATTGAAATTCCCTCAGAGAAAATATAGGCCTAGTAAAAACCGTTGAACTTACTAGTCTATGTTAGCCATGTTTTAGGGAGATCGGAATAACTACATTTTGCATTTTTGAATGCAATTCACTTACTGACATATATGTCAAAATGTATACGTATCAATCCAAAATAGACGTATATCAGAAGTCTTATATGAAGAAAATGGCGCTGGAAACTGTCGATTAACAAACGAAACCTAACACAAAACTGGAAAACAGTCTTGAATCTCCAGCTCAGCTTATGACTGGTCAGCGTGGAGACCGAAGTTAATGTTCGCCAGCCCGCTGTGCAACTTACAGAAACAGGTTTTTTTTATAGAAGCAGTCATTTTTACACAAATTAATGAACATCTCATGAGGCATGCCACCTGCAGCTCGCATTTCCATATTTTTGTTATCTCAAATGCTTAAATCAATAAAATGGGTTGCCTTTTTATAAAGTTTATAAAGGGCCCTTCCGTGGGATATTTACATAGACTAAAGCAATAAATATACGGTAATTAGAGTTTTCAAAAGCTTTCGATTTGCATTAGGACTTAAATTCTTTAAACAAGGTCCGCCTACATAACCGATATAACCCGAGTTATTCTAAATTTGGATTCGATTACTTATTGTTACTGATTACAAAGTGTGAAATTCGCGAAACGATTATAGGTAAGATGGAAAGAGAACTTTGAAGCCAGCGAAAACAAAATATGGAAATATTGCAGACTCGATTTGATCGAGCCTGTTCATGGGCGGTGATGGAGAGGCATATCACTGTCACAAGTAAATAGTACAAAGGAAATTCTAAGAATATCATTTTTTATTTAATCTAATCTCTTTTTTCAGCGTTGAGGTGTTCATGTTTGTTTGTTTATTTTGTCTTACTACCATGCAGCGAAAACCCCGATTAAACTATACTAAATTTTCCAGAAAACCTTACTTGCATTCAAGAATCAGAACATGCCTTTTCAATCAGATTCAGTAAATGCTTGCAGCAAAAAGAACATATATTGAAATGTCATGCTTTAACATTATAAATAAAAACTTTCTATTAGTGTTCAGTGACTAAACAGCCGGTCTGATGAGCTTCGAGCATACAAAATATATCCTTACCCTTTCTATGATAAATGCAGGTGAAATTGAGAGAGAGGGGAGTGTTGGTAATTCACTGCGTTCCTCGCTGTACACGTCATTTTCCTCATCGAAACTGTTGTGTCTTTTCGGCAACATGTGTTCTGGAATCGGAGGCAGTTTCTTCTTTTTCCGGTCTTTTTTCCGGGAAACGTAAGGCGGCTCGAAACGGAACTCTTTGAATGCGCATGTCTTTGTGAGGCCTTGATCACGTGAAAACTGTAATGGTAATGGTAGTCCACAGTGCTTGCAAATAAGAATCCCTGATCTGAGAACACATCTGTGTCCATACTTTGCTAGAAATTGTTTGAACTCCACCTTACAGTTAGAATTTAGACCTGTGAGATAACTATCCATCACTCATATACTTTCATTAGAATAACATTCTGCAATTAAAAATATTTGTATCGCATATATAGCTAAACGTCAAATACGCAGTCCCTATCAATGGTCTTTAGCATTATTGAAATCCTGCGCTTTTCGTTTATTTAGTTTTATGGATTTCAATGGATTAAAAATATTACAAGTTACTTCTGTCAATATTTGAACAGCTATTTATCGAACATAATTTTCAGAAGTTATTCATTTATTTAAAATAACCACTGTTTAAATATGTTCTCCGGTTTTATTTTAAGTTTTTATTGCATAATAATACTTCACTGCCTTCTCAGATCTATTGAAAATCAGGTTTGTTAGGAAGCTCATACTTTACTGTTTATTATTTACTCTTAATCAGTTTTAGCATGAACAAGTTGCTGTTGTATTGAATTGTTTTGTTTACTGACATTATCTTCACGGTTAATGCTATTTACTGATAAATGTTATCTTCTTTTGTATTTAATGAAGTAGCTCTTTTCTTTTCATTTGTAATTACAAATGTCAATATTTCCAAACTGAATAAACTTTCAATGACCCTTTTTCATACAAATAACAAAAATTGCACCGAAACTTTACACCACATGGCCTTTTACAGACTTACATGTAAGCTAGTGTTACTTCTTTACCTTTTTTGCTCGCTTTGTTGTCTTTTCATATCACATCATGCGACTATATAAGGCGCACTGTACCCCAGATAACGCTTGGAGCGAGTCTGACTGAGTACAGGTATTGCAAGCTCTATCAAATCCGTATCCAACTAAAATATTTTCGTCGTTGAAGCCATGGTGTAGTGGTTCTTTACACTGGGCACACATTGGGACGAACACTAACACACGTTTAGACTTATAAATTTCCTTTTTTTACCAATTTGTCTCTAATTGATCGTTATAATACCTACCTTTTTGATGGCGGGTAATTTTTCGATATGTCTGAGCTGTAATTGTTTGACTCTATGTATCTGCTCAATGGTCGCAGTCTCCATTCTCTGCACCAAGTTCACTTCCAGCAACATCGCTCATCTTCAATGTACCTGCATCTAGAAGCAGATATAGGATGGTTTAAATTAGGAGTCATTTCACTTACTTTAGTGCATCTTCACTCTAGAGAAATAAAACCCAGAAACAGTCGAGTTAATTAGGCAACTCTCTGTACAGAGCTTATTTTAAGCGAGAATGTTAAACTTTATTTTTGCTGCATCTGTTGGCAGAAAGTTATTTTAAGGTTCCAATACACAATGTTGACTTCCGGCAACATCACTCATCTCACTGTAGCTTCATCTATATACAGAATAAAAAAGCATCGGGAAAAATTGCACTCATGCTGCATCTACAAACAGAACAGAACGCTTTATATGGAGCCACAGCATCAAGTCAAGTAATTAGTTATGGTAATGTTCAGAAAAAAAGACCGGTTAATAAGGAGCAACCGCATCAGTTAGATTCGATAAAAGTTTGCACTCCTAATGTAAATACAAGCAGAAACAGATCGGCGAGGCCTAACTATTTTTACGACAAAATTGTGAACGAATACATGAATTAGTGATTGTGTGTTTATGAAACTTTTCCATTTTATGTAAATGTACTAAGTTTTGAAACACATTTTGGTTAACGTCAAGCATGGTATTTAGTGCCCTCATTGAGTAAGTACTACATACCTGTGCGACAATGTTCTTCTTACCGCCTACTGCCTACGGCTTACTGCGTACTGCTTACTGCGTACTGCCTACCTTCTGCTAACTGCTAATCGCGTACTGCCTACGACTTTCTGCATACTGCTTACTACCTAATGCGCGCTGCTTAAAGTTGAACTGAAAGTAGAAAGCTGTTAGAATAGTCAGCCAGAGATTTTTTTGCTTTTTGTATATGAGAGTAAAAAGTGTGCTAAGCATACAGAAACTGTTTTGTTGCTTGAACAGACTATTTAAAAACAAAATATCATTAATCGGATGACTTCTAATGATGAATAGACAATACTTAACATTGAAAAAAAATCCTTTAACGTGATTTGTAGAGTGTATTTCTCAAAAAGCAGCAAGTGCACAGCAGCATAATGAATGATGACAGCGACACGATCACAGCAATAAGCACTGGCAAACACTGAATTTAATATAATAAAAAATAAATAGAAACAAGAAAATGTGTTTCGAAAGCAAGCATGTATGTTACCCAGTGGAAATTCTAAATAAATACTAACATTTTAACGAAATCGTTCCAGATCAAAAAGAGCAATTTTATCCTATCAGCGAGTCCCTGTCTGGCTGCTCATTTTTTCTCCCCACCCTGGTACAATAAAAAAACCTTTGCTGCTAAACATATGCTAAGCTTTCTCAATATATTTACAGCTTGATTATAGTTGCTTTCTATCACTTTCTTAACTAATAGTTTTGTATGACATAAAATAAAGATTAAACGCTTTAATTTACAAGTTGATTGATGTAAAAACTTCAGTGCCGTCTTCTTGTTAAAAAGGTACGATTATGACCGGTTAGCTTTGTGGAAAGCTAAAACTTGTCAATATCTTGTTCCGACATTGCCCTTATTCCGGCCAACTACACACTAAACATAATGCTGTACTGTAAGCAGTCACTCTCTTACACTATCGGCTCATTACATTCACCTCTGTTAGGTCAGAGACCACTAAATAGTTTCCCATAGACTTACATTATAAGATTTGGTCCTCCTGTGATTTAGTTTACACGACTATTTCCAAAACTACAACAGATTTGCAAAGTGGCACTCTTGGGGAAATCAAAAATGGCCAGAAATCAGGGTCTTCACCAACTCATTCTCTCCGCATTTTAAACCGAAAGTTACCACCCCCAGAACGTAAACAAATCTTCAACCCAAAATAAGGAAAGTACCAACTTCTTTAAAGTGACACAAATCACCTTTCAAACAGTGTTTTAAATAATCATTTTTATTTTTAAAGTCATTTTACATTTTGAAAACAAAAAATTATTTCTATTCTCTATGGTTTTGGCCAATGAATCTTTGAAAATAAATTAAGCCCGAATCGTCCCTAGACAAAATTGTCCAATCCGCGACAGGCTTTTCTATTTACTGTCCTCTGACCTTAATAGGCTGGGACTACTTTCAACTACTTTTACTTTAACTCAAAGAAAAAGTTCACCAATTTCATTTACAATAGTTTGGGTTTCTTCTGTTTTAATGAAAGATAGTGAAGAATTATGTCATTTTTTTTTACCTCAAACTTTCAAATTCATAATTATGACTGTATAAAATAAGGCTGTCGAGTTTGGTAAAAAACTTGACATTGAGCCTTTCGCAGAATGGTAAGCAGTAAGCAGTATGCTGTTGTATATGGAATTCCGTAATCTCTGGTAGTAGTTGCTAGATCAAAATTTTGTAGGGTTGGATAACGTCGTCAGCTGAAAAGCTAATTTTGACTCGTGCAGCTTGTGATCATTGTTGTTTGAAAGATTGAATATCGGTTCATCACTTCTGGCTGAATTCGGTGAACAATTTTAAGGAATAATAATAAACAGAACAAACACAATAAGACTATCGACAGTTGTCGGTAGACCTAATAAGGGTCACTTGGAAACTTAGCACTTTTGCTGCATCTACAAACAGAAATTGGTCGCCTCAAATGGAGCAACTGCTTGCATGTTTGTAGATCATTATTTAAGTTATGGATCAGTAATCTAATCAATCTACGAAAATTAATTATCGTTGCTTGCGAAAATATAATATGGTGGGTTAGGAGGGGCCACCAAATAAAGACAATGCTCTGTCAGGTTATGTTGTAGATAAACATTCAAACACAAAACGTTCTCTATGTCGGGTTTGAACTCTCGGTACAACGAACCATTCCAAGTTGAGAAGAGTTGAACAACAGTAAAACCGCTGAAAGTAATCTACCATTAAGTCTTCAATGAAAGTTTATTTCACTGGTTTGTTTTTGGTTGTTTTGTCTGCTTCAACGTTTCATTATTATTGTTTTACAGCACTTGTGTTGTATTGATAAATTAAAATTTCGAATGAAGATTTTTTTGTTTTTGCCTATCTACTTATAGACTTTTGAAAGATTTACATTCCTCAACAGTAATCCACTGGAAATATTTTTTCTCACATACAATACATACCGAATTACAAATAGCAACATTAAATGGCATAAAAAGTGAAATACGCTGATCAGGAATAACAACACCCAGAAAACGCCGCCCCCACCCACACGCAGCCAGAAAGTAATGGAGGGAAAGAGTGCTTTGGTTTAAGAGAAGATCAATTTCAAATAAGACACGAAAATTTCAAGAGTTGATTCTATGAATATATGCTATTCGCTCATAAGAAGGAAGAATATTGAAGAAAACATCATCAAAATTCATTAAGTTTTAAGTTTTTAAACGAACTTACTTGAATTTACAATTTCAGATATTAATATCCACCATTATTAAAAATACTTGAAACTTTACCAAAACATATGTTATTTGACACTGTTTGTATCATCTCTTAATAACTTTTTTATCACAAGAATCAAAACATTTCAACATAATTTTCAATGGGAAGGACACTTGATAAAATACGGTAACAACCAATTGTTTAATAAAGGTATCAAATTGTATACTTTGTATGATAGCTTTTAAAATGGTGTGGGGGCATTTTCAGGGTTCGCCTATTATGAATTGGCAATTATTAAATGCCGAACTGAAGAATATTCTGCTTTTACAAACGGAAACTATTTCACAAATTAGCTATAGAAAATCACCCCTTAATAAAAGTACCCCATTTTAATATTAGAAAATTTATAGGGATATTACTTGTTCAAATCTTTAAATTGCCATAAATATATCTGTCATGAGAGTATGTTATCTTAAATAACAATCAACATGTAATAGTAACATGATATGTGACATTGATTGGAATAATACAATTGAGAAACCATTCTCAAGTGTAATTTTTATGATTTTATTGAATATTAAATTAGATTTGGTGTGATAGTCTAAGTTAAAGTTCGACGACAAATCTGATATATGTACGCGTATCAGATTTAAAACATTGTTGTTGTTTTTGTGTGTTTTTTCTTTGTTTTGTTTTCTGATATAAACATGGCGCTAAGGTGGAGTTCTTCACAATGACAACTGTAAAGTGACTTATTGAAAATTTGCAGATAAATTATAAATTCATTTGATAAATCACCAGAGGCTTAATATACTCCGTGTGAGTTAAATTCTTTTGACAATTTCTTCATGTGGAAGAACTGGGCCCAAAATCATAAAACTAAGTTTTGAGATGAGTCTCAAATCTCAAAGATCTGATTGGCTGAAATGGCGACTGGTCGCCATTTCAGCCAATCAGATCCTTGAGATTTGAGACTGGTTTCCAATCTCAGTTACATAACCTTTGGCGCGTTTCATACTGTAACGGTATAAGGGGAATCGCCGTATCTTACAAAACAAATCTTAGACCGGTTTATAATTAACTATGATGTTGTGTGGGATAAGACCTTTCTACGACCGGTCTATAAACATTCGGAATTGTGCGCGATAGCCTGCAGAACTTAATCCAAATCTGGTACTGTTTAATAACTATATGGAGTGTGGCCTAATATGCAGCAGCATATCAGACCCATCAATTACTGGTTGATAACTACATGTATATGGGATACATCGTAGCAGGGTCTATTTAATTGATCGTAGCTTTACATAAGTATTTACAACTGGTTAACTAGAAAGATACACATTTGTCTTGCATGTTGCATTTGCGAACACTAGTCATTTATTATAGGTCGAACACTTAAAATTTGCTGAACTACAGAACAAACCCAAGCTATTGTAAATGTAATTGGTTAACTTTTTCTTTGAGTTTTAGTAAAAGTAGTTGAAAGCAGTCCTTAAGCCTATAACAGAGGTGAATGTAATGAGCCGATATTGTAAAAGAGTGACATTTTGAATATATCAAAGTAAAAATATTATAAGTCGTTGTCTTCTAAGGTAACGCTTCTCTCTGCAAACAGTACACTAATATGTTAAAACATAAAAGAAAACAAAAGAAACCCAAACAACACTCCGCTACATAAAGACAAGCAAATATTATGTTGAATATGATAAAAAGAAAAATGAGTCACTTGGAAATCCTGCATTTGTTTTACTTAATACGTCGACCACAACGTTGTTCGCCATTTCTTTAAATGTAAGTGCGAGATAAGAAATTATAACTTATTTGATCGATTTAATTTTTGACATTTTCAGCGAAACCATCTCGAAACTCATGAACTGTTAGGTTGTAACTTTACGTTGATTATAAAATAAACCCGATGTTGTTGGTAAATGTAAAAGAAATATCTCATTTTTGTTATGTATTATCAGTTTAAGAAATAAAATCAACATTCCTAACGTTAATATCCTAAGTCATTACGAGTTCCAGTCAGGTTTTCGTAAACAACATTCATGCCAAACCTCATTAATTCGACTTATTGATTCCTGGTTAAATGATATTGACAATGGTAAAATGGTAGGTGTACTTTTTGTAGACCTTAAAAAAGCATTTGATCTTGTTGATCATAAAATATTGATGTACAAGTTAAGTTTATACCAGTTTTCTAACATTACTATCAGGCTCTTCCAATCATATTTATCGAACCGTTTTCAGTCAGTGAAATATGGTAGTGATATATCAGACATGCTTCCAGTCCGGTCTGGTGTTCCTCAAGGATCCATATTGGGTCCTCTATTATTCTTATTGTATGTAAATGATCTACCTTTGTCAACTTCTTCTACTACTGATATGTATGCTGATGACACGACTATTCATAATTCTGATAGACAGATTTCTAGCATACAAGCTAATTTACAGCAGGACATAATTAAGGTCCAGCGTTGGTGCACTCAAAATAACATGGTTATTAATCCAATAAAAACAACATGTATGATACTAGGGTCCAAACAAAAGCTTAATAGTAATGTCAAATTAGAACTGTCACTTGGCGACACACTTATTCAAAATGTTACCGTTCAGAAGCTTCTTGGTGTATATGTTGATAGTTCATTAACATGGAATATATAAAATAGATAAGACTTGTTCTAAAATTGTTTATATAATAATAACAATAATAATAATAATAATAATAATAATAATAATAATAATAATAATAATAATAATAATAATAATAATAATAAATGCACGGCACATTGAAAGCTAAGATGGGTAGTATCTAGTTTAGCGGACCCCGGGTGTTCAAAACACTGCGGCGTTTGAGCGAGGGAAGCGGGAGTGAGGGGCCCGGTAGCCCCCATTTAAACTTATTATAAATGAAATTTGTTTTGCACACGACCTACCAGAATTTGCTCACAAGCAATTCTCTATATTAAAATATTGGATTCCTTAAATTAGATGTGTTCTTAATAGTCTGATTACTAAGTATAAATAAAAATCTATCTGCTTTGAAACAGTTTATTTTAACCTACATCTCTGGCTTTTATCGTGCTCCATTTTACGGTGTAGAGTTATTTCCCTTTTGTAATAAACACCATTTTTATGTACAAGAAATAAATCTCGGCTAGATAGTAAAAGTATGTAATTTTCTGAGTTTGCTTCTGTAAATGCAAAGAAATAACGCTTCTAACAAATTTATGATTATCAGGTGACTCTTTGGTAATTTCTTTTATCAGAATTTACAGCATAAATTCAGGCCTGTCAAAACTTCTTCATTAAAAATCCGGATATTTTGTCTGAATATTTCTCTATGACAATGATTACGACGACGATGATGATGATGATGATTATGTTGTTGTTGTTTAATGTCTTGTTGCTGCTGTTAACTATGACTCTGACTAAACAAAAATGATGATGATAATGATGAGGTTGTTTTAATGTTTGTTGCTTATGATTGTGACTGAACAAATTGATGATGACAATGGATGATAATTATGATGAAGATGATGATTATATGATGTTGTTGGTGGTGGTGATGATGATGATGATGAAAATAATGTTGATGTTTTTTATGATTATGATGATGATGATATTTTTCTCATCTTCTTTATATTATATTTTTTAAAGATATTTTAAATGTATTTTCTGATTTTGTTAGAAATGGTTAAAGAACTAATTTAATAAAGACTTTTGTCTATTTTTATCATTCATTTTTTATCTTTCTGTTAAACCTGTTAAGACCCGTTTTTTACAATATTAAATGAACATGCAATGAAAATAAATGAATGCAGGTGTAACATGATGGCCTTTGATTAGTTTATGACCCGCGAATATGGTATAATTGTGCCAGAGGCACCGAGGCACCATGTCACTGACCTACTCCTCATTATCTTGTTATCTTGTAATAAACAGGAAATATGCGACTGCAGTAGAATTTACTTTAAAGCTTATCGCACAGCTTTATGTTGAATTAATTTATGTGAATTTTGTAATTCCATAGAAATCCGGAGATTTTGACTATAAATCCGGAGATCCGGAGAAGTAACTTAAAATCCTGAGATTTTGGATAAAGTCCGGAGATTTGGCAGGTCTGTAAATTATGCCTGCCTGTATTACTGGTTTCAGAATGTAGTCTGTGAAGTACAGTAGATATCCATAGGTACTGGGTATGTGGGACACAGGGAATCATCACATATCTTTTTTCTCTATTTCTTTGAATTTATGATATAATAATTAATATATGACAAGGGATTTTTCTCGCTAATTTTGATGTATTCATTTGGACAAGGGTCTGCAACACTGTTCACTATGAGTAATTCATTTTACTCACATGTCTTGTGCAAATATTCTTGGTTCAGTTTGAAAGAGTAAACAAGTTGTTTGCAAATGTAGTTATAAAAATTCATTTTCAAATACATTTGGGTACTATCTGAATCTGAAAACTATAAATTACTGTTATTGGATATCAGCTGCAATCCTGAGCAGCTAATTGGTTCAAATTGAGCCAAGTTCAATAACTGACTTGATATTACTGACCAATCACATGTTAGATTTTGAGACTTGTTTTCATTTTTAATTTTAATACCAGTAAATGATCATGTGTTTATACATTTGTATTAGCAGGTTTGCTGACCAATGTAACAGAACTGAAGTGATCAAGTATGAGCCTCTGGAACAAGGTAGCTTTCTACCCCACACTGTTCTACAATGTCATTATGACAAAGGTTACCAGTAGGAGATGGTATGATAGAATTGATGAGACTGTTCTATTAGGGGCTCTTCCATTTAGAGGCATGACAAAATGGGTAAGTAATCTATACACCAAGTTTGTTCAGTAACACTTTGATTGAAAAAGGTTATTAATTTAAAATATATGAAATAAAAGACAAATATATCATGAAATTACAAAATCTATACAAACTGTTACTCTATGTGGCAATTCCTGATATGCACATTTCACTTTTCTATGGCCATGTTTGACCAGTGTAGATTCATATCAGCCTGAACATCTTTGTGATCTGATCTGGAAATAATTAAGCAAATTTGAAGGCTGACATTGTAGATCCAGATCAGACTACACGGATGTGCAGTTTTAGTATGTTGGATCTACACTGGTTGCCCTTGGGATGTAACTTGTTTACAAGTAGTAAAGGGATATTTATATAATGGCCCCTTCTTGGTTAGAATCAGTACTTTTATGAAGTGGGGAACTAGATGGGATGAGGAAATTGCAAAAGAAATTCATCCTTTATTGGATTGTAACATGAATTTAGGGCAAATGGTCATTTAATAGTTACTTTACTTACAGAAGAAACACATTTGGGCAAGCCCAATCTTCCCTGTGGTCCATTATTATTACCATTTACAATTGTTTACAAGATATTAAAGCATTGTATTGAAAGGATGTTTACTGATGGTCTTGTTTTTGTTTTTCAGTTTGTAGAAGTAGAGAATGTGAAGGGCGTGGTAACATTAAATGAGGATTGGGAGCTGGAACAGTTCTGCAATACAGAGGAGGTACCTTATATATTAAAGTTTTCCAGTTCTACAACAACATGTGTAAGAATCTTTTTTTATATCCAGAAGATAATTGTTATGAACAATTTCAATAAATTATCAGAATAACATGCTAAAAGTTTAAAGTTAGCACTTTTACCTAATTATAATAAGGTTAAATGTGACTAAAGAGCAATTATTTTCCTATAAAATGATAAAAAAAACCTTCTTACACAACACCCAGCTATTTTCTGCCAAGAAGTTACATAATATGTGAAATATTATTTGGTTGATAGTACTTAAAACTTTGTTATGAAATCGACATACACATGTTATTCAACAAACATCAAGCCCATTAACTCTTTTGTCTACAGGACAAACCTTTTTCAATCCAAATAAAAACCATTTCCCATCGTTAATTGCAAACATGGTTGTTGCACTTGACTTGCCCAATGGTTATCATGTTTTTGAGGTGTAAATAATAGGATTGACTTCATAACATTTTTATATCTTTGTGTTTGAAAAACATTTGGATTGTTCCATAATACATTGTTATACCCCCACAAACGAAGTTTGAGGGGGTATATAGGAGTGAGCTTGTCGGTCGGTCGGTCTGTCGGTCGGTCGGTCGGATTCTTCGTTTCCAGATGATAACTCATGAAAGGCTTGACAGAATTAAATAATTTTTGGTACACAGGTATATCGTCATAAGATACAGGTCAAGTTCGATTTTGGGGCTGGTGGGATCAGTGTCAAATTCACTGTTACTAAAAATAGAAAAATGGTTTCCGGATGATAACTCATGAAACACTTCACAGATTTAATCCTTGTTTGGTAAATAGATGTACATGTAACATCACAAGATACAGGTCAAGTTCGACTTTGGGGCTGGTGGGGTCAATGTCTAGGTCAGTATTACTAAAAATAGAAAAAGGGTTTCCAGATAATAACTAATGAAAAACTTCACAGATTAAATCCTTTTTTGGTACATATATGTAATATCAGAAGATACAGGTCGAGTTCGACTTTGGGGCCTGAGGGGTCAGTGTCAAGGTCACTGTAACTTAAAAAAGAAAAATTGTTTCTGGACTATAACTCATGAAATACTTCATAGATTTAATTATTTTTTGGGACACAGATGTAACATAACAAGATAAAGATTAGGTTTGACTTTGGGGCCTGTGGGTTCAAGGTCAAGGTCACTGTTATTTAAACTTCAAAACTTCGTTTCCACTCAGTAACTATAGCTTGGAATGAGATTCTTAAATGAAATTTGGTGTATTGATGGTTTTTGTGAAGATGACTTTTGGGATTCAAGGCCTGTGGGGTCAAGGTCACTGTTACTAAAAATAGAAAATAAACTGTATGCTCAATAACTTTGGTTCAGAATGAGATATTGTGATGAAAATTGCTATATATGTAGTGTCTGTGAAGACGAAACTTGGTATTGAAATTGGGCCTGATGGGGTCAAGGTCACTGTTACTAAAAATAGAAAAAATGGTTTCTGGATGATTTCTCATAAACAATGTTTGGCACACAGTTCTTAGATAAAAGTTAGATAAAGGCCACTGTTACTAACATATTTAAACCATTTCTGCTCAATAAATTTAGAAGGAATGAGATATTGTGATGAAACTTGCTGAATATGTGGCTACTGTGAAGACGACACTTTGGATTGAAAGTGGGGCACATTATGCCATTGATTCGAAGCATTCCCAGTTCAATTATCAAGCATACATGTGGGGGTATTTAATCACTTTCAGTGATAATTCTAGTTGAAATCAAAACTGCAATATCAACGCAAATGTGTTTTCTTACTCCATTTTCACAGTTAATTATCTGTGAGTATTTGTCCATTGGTAAACATTTCTTGACCAATCAGCGTGTAATCTCATGCAATAAAGCCATGTTTTATGAAAGTTTATATGATTTACATATTTTTTTCAAAACCTATTTTTACCACTCTGCTAAATTCCCTAAAATGTAGAAAATTATAAGAAAACTATACTTTAATTGCAGTTTCTTATTTTAACATTTCTGTAAATAATATGTCTCCGAATGGCTTATGGCTAAAAGATTTCCATATTTCTCTTTGAAATATGAACAAAAGTCTAAACAAATACTGAATTATTTTTCAAGGCTTTCACACTTTTTCCAGAGATGTTGTTTTTTTGTTTTGTTTTGTTTTTGTTTGGGGGGGGGAGGGAAGCGGAATTTCATCACACCTCAGATATTATTCTACAGATCATTCTACAAATACATACTCCTTCTTTTCATCGCACTGCAGATCATGTTTTGCTTCCATTTGTCCCATTGTACAACTCTTGTTCTACACTACCTGCTACAACCCTACCTGCTACTTCATCTTACTTCATATTTTCTTCTAAAAACGCCACCATCTCATTCCATACATGTTCTACACAACCTGCACAACACTTTTTTCCATTTCATCCCATTACTGACCTTGCTCTACCAAACCTGCCACCGTCCTCTACTATTTCATCCCAGCACAGATTACCCTTCCATTACATCCCTCTATAGATTTTGTGATAAACAATTTGCCAACTCCCTCTCCTTCCTTCACATCTTAGTACAAACTTTGTCTGCCCAACCTGCCAACATGCTTTCCTATTCATTTCATCTAAATCTAGATCTTGTTCTACATAATTCTCATAATTCTCTTCCCATTCCATCCCACTCAAGACATTGTTGACAACAACATGGCATCTTCCTATCCCTTCTTATCCCATCTCACCACCCTAGATTTCGTTCTTCACATGCTGCAAACCTTACATTCCTTCATTTATTCGCTTCTGATCTCGTTCAACCTGTCATGGCACCCAGTCTATCCCACTTGAAAACATGGTGTATACAACCGTCCTCCTTTTTCTCCTGTTTCATACTACATGTTCCGGTAGCATTTCATTCCATTCCCTCAAAAACCCATTACCTTCCACATCCTCTACATTTCATCCAACTTCTTGTTTTCTACAATATATCATCTCCTTTTTATGCCCACGCGAAGTGGAAGGCATACAGAAATGCACTGAAGTGGGAGGCATATAGAGTTGCACTGAAGTGGGAGGCATATAGAGTTGCACTCGACCGTCCATACGTCCGCACGTACGTCCTCCAAATCGTGTGGCATCAACTCCTCCAAAACAAGTAGGCAGATTTCTTTTAAACCTGCACAGATGATCAAGCAGAATGTGTAGATGATCGTAAAGAAAAGATATTTCCTGTGGCCATTTTTACCAGAGTTATGGCACTTTGTTATTACAAAATGTTGATGAAGTAGTGGGGGCATCAGTGTCTGTGGACACATTCTAGTTTCCCCAAATATTTTAGTCCATCTTCAGAACCCGTTAATTACAAACTACTGCATTCTTCATCCTCATTTTTACTGTGTCGCCCTTTCGAAGAAACAGCGATACAATCATAGGGATTGCTTTGTCTGTCCGTCAGTCCGTCCGTCCGTCACGAAAACTTAACGTTGCTATAACTTTGCCATTTCTTAATATTTCTTTATGAAAAAAAATTTCTGGGAGAATGAAAATATTGAGTTGCGCTCAACCCGGGGCTAGGCGGCGTGGGCAGTAATATGCATTCCATAACCAAATTATATTGCTTATGACAACACGCTCATGATGATGTCAAATTCTGTAGGTCAAGGTCACATTTGGTGGAGTTATGCCCCTTTTTTGACATGAAAACTTAACGTTGACTATAATTTTGCCATTTCTCAATATTTCTTCATGAAACTTTCAAATTATATTGCTTATGACAACACGCTGAAGATGATGCAGAATTCTTTAGGTCAGAATCACATTTGATGGAGTTATGCCCCTTTTTGTACTTGGATTTTTACACGAAAACTTAACGTTGGCAATAACTTTGCCATTTCTTATTATTTCTTCATGACACTTATATCATAAATTATATTGCTTATGACAACATGCTCATAATAATGCCAAATTCTTTAGGTCAAGGTCACATTTGATGGAGTTATGCCCTTTTTGTACTTGGATTTTGACATGAAAATTTAACGTGGGCTATAACTTTGCCATTTCTCAATACTTCTTCATGAAACTTTCAAATTATATTGCTTATGACAACATGCTCATGATGATGCCAAATTCTTGAGGTCAATGTCACATTTATTGGAGTTATGCCCCTTTTTGTACTTGGATTTTTAAATGAAAACTTAATGTTTAAGCTATAACTTGGCCATTTATCGATATCTCTTCATGAAACTTTCAAATTATCTTGCTGAAGACAACACACTTGTGTTGATGACAACTTATTGTGTCAAGAAGGACTTTTGCCCCTTTTTAAAATTGCTTTTTTTTCTCGGACATTCTACCAGAGGGCGACACAAGTGTTAAACTGAACACCCATCTAGTTATAAAATTTCCTCTGATTTACAGAAAATAGAAAATTTACCAAAATCTTGATAATGTTCAATTTAAAATATTGCTATAAGATCTTAATGTAAACAAAGACTCTAGAACCCTTAATTTAATTTATAAACGTCCCAAATACAGAATTCCATCCAAAATTGATTTTTCAAAGTTCCCTTTTCATAATTAATACATATAATTTTAATACATGCCTTGCAGAAATTGCTGAGTCTTTAAACTTAGTTTGTAATAACTGGTGCAAAAGAAAACAGGCTGAGACTAATGCACTTTCTAATTGAAAAAAAAAACAACAACAACTCTTATTCAAAATAGTAGTTCTCCTATATCATTTTATGAAAGAAACGTAGCTTCATTACCACCTCGACCACGTTTTAACATCGTCATTTTAAAAAGGGAATTCAAGAATTCCATAAAATATTTGTATTTACACCTGCTGGTGAGGCTTCTAATAATGATATTGTTACAAAGTGTGACGGATACACTATATTTATATTCAAATTAAAAAGCCCGAATGCTTATACACTGACTTTTTCATCTGAGAGTGAAGTTATTACTGCACACACTCTACAAATTACAAAACTTAGAATCAGTGTTGAGCCGAAAAGTACATATTTGCATTGTTTGCCTGAAATGCACAAAACAGGACACAGGAGGATTTATTGCAAATTAAAGTTCTTGCACAACTAGTAAATTATCCCTACTCCAAAGATCTTGTCTTACAGCCATAAAAGAACATGTGATAAGATTTTGCGAAAAGGTTTTTGAAACCACTGGCAAAATATGTTTTGGTCTATTAAAAATTCAAGTGACATTTAAAAGCAGCTTAAATCAAATAATTTTTAAGGCGTTCTCTTTGTCTGTTAATGATTTTTCCACTCTGTACACTTTATTCTCTCATAATTTATTAAGAGACAAGCTAACCAGTCTCATTGAAAAAAAAACGTTTTCAAGAGAAAATAAAAAATATCGCTTGTAATGAAGATGGAGCATTTTTACAGATCGTTCTTATGATAATTATACTTTATGGACCTGTAAAGACCGATTTCTTAGGCAATAGAAAAAAATATGTTAGATTCTCATCCCCGCCCGCCCCTGTCCAAAACCACCCGCCCCCAAAAAATTTATTGGTAAAAAAAATCGAAACATATTCTGTTCCGGACAGAACGGGTTTTAGACCATCCCGAAATACCTTCTTAAGGTATTTCGTTAATAAAAAATAAAAATTAAAAAGTGCCCACCCGCCCCTTTTTTCCCAAAATCCGGATGAGAATCTAATAATTTTTTTTCTCTGGCCTTATTGGATAATTTTTATGTAAGATTTTGGTAACTCTTTTTATAAACAAGTAATAGGCCTCCCAGTGGGTACTAATTGTGCATCCATTGTTGCTGATCTATTTTTATACAGTTTTGAAAAATATTTTATGTAATCACTTTTCTACCGAACATCAAGATGACATTATTACAGCCTTTAACAACACCTCGGGTACCTTGATTATTTGTTAATATAGATATTAACCATTTAATATCTGGTTATTAAAATATATCCTAAAAAACTCCAGCTTAATAAAGCAAACGCTTGAGATAAGCAAGCAAATTTTCTATTGAAAACGGTTACGACACTACTAACATATTTATAATAAAATAGATAATGTTCCGTTTTTAGATGTGATTTCTGCTACTTCTTACTGAGTTTGTTTCTCGCTGCTTGTTCCTTTTCAAGATTTTTTAAAGTCATCTTTGTATCTAAATAGACAAAATATCTTATTAACTTATAATTGTATAAGTTCTTTTACAGGAATGGAAGAAACATGGTATCCGACAGTTAAAGATTCCAACTGTAGATTTTACGGCCAGCCCAAGCCAGGAAGACATCTGGAAGGCGGTTCACTTTATAGAAGAGTTCAGAAATCAACAGCTGGGTAGTGTGTATGTTCACTGTAAAGCTGGCCGAACGCGAAGTGCAACTGTAGTAGCCTGCTATCTAGTCAAAGTAAGTGAATGGCTTATTGTGATTTGAAACCTGATTTTTGTTTGTTGGTGTTGTTTTTCTATTTCATTTTCAGGATTTGCTGTTTGACCACAAAGAAATCATTTTAACAATTTTGTCATGAAATATGTTTTGTGTATTTGTAAAATTAAAAATGAGCTGCACCATGAACAGTTGTTGACGTCATTTGCACGAATTTTATAGATGATTTATGGAGTACTGTTTTGCATTATTACAAAAGTGTTTTATTTATTTAAGAATAAAACCGAAGTTTCATCTTTTTTTTGGAAAATGCGCAGGTATTAATTCACATTTGCTGGGTACTTTCCAATATTATTATATAGTATACAGAAAATCAATAGGTGCATTTTAAAATGCTGCGTAAATGGTATGAATTGTTAATCGTTATGACTGTTATAAATTCACTAGTCTGATCTAGAAGCCCACACACGTGGAAGAAATCTTTGCCGTGATATGCTAGATGAAATAGCACTTTTGTTGCCTGCGATAGCAGGAAGAAACATAGTTCCTAGTGTGTAGCAGCGTCTGTGGCGTCTGGTAGTCGCCATCTTTAACCTGCAACTTAATGTTGCCAATAACTTTTAAAGTACTGGGTTAATGCTCGGAATAAATTATCTCTATGAACATATCTATGATACTATCACTGACAAAAAGTATGGTAACTTGTTGGAGTATTTTTATTTTTGCCCTTTTCAAATTACTTTAATCTGAAACCATATATTTCTTATAGCTTGGAAATTACTTGTCCTTTTGGCTTATTACTCAGTATATATATCATATGCATCATGATGTCCCCATTATTTCTATAAAATGTGATATTTACTATAAGAAGATTAGGGGGCTTATTTTTTTGGCGTTACTACGTTTTTAAAAGTTGCCAAATACTACACATGCGATCTGCCGGTACATTCTACCTTTCTTTATTGCAGGTTCACAACTGGACACCAGACAAAGCTGTGGAGTTTATACAAGAAAAGAGGCCTCATATATGGCTGCGTGAAAAACAGATGGACTCGATAAATCAGTTTTTTAAATTCTGCAACAGTGACATATCTTCTGGTGCATAGACTGTTAACTATCCCGAAGTCCTTTTCGTTTATTTATTTTTTAAATACCTATTGATTTTTGCATTGCTTTTGTAATCGGTGTTTGTCTTTGACTGCCAACTTGAGCACATGCTGGATTTACGGGGTAAGATTGCTGCTTGCCTAGGCATACAACATGTCAGGAAGTTGAGCAGTCAGTACAAACAACATACGACGGGATTATGTGATTCCAAGGCTCTTTTAACTAGTTATTATACAGCAGGCAGTCTATCTGTCTTTGTTCATATACATGCACTTTCATGTTTTGGTTTGTAATTTTGCTGAACGTTGTTGGAAAAGTAACAAAAAGCAAACTCAGACAGAAATTATCAGTTCAATTTTATAAATTTTGACCATGTTTCAAGTTTTTGAAGGTCAAATGCCCTTCAATTACCTCAATTCTTTTTACAAGAACTCTCGGTGACACATTATATACAGTTTTGTGCAATAAATGCTTCATTATTCCCCATGAGGTGTGTTGTTTCTTTTGTGTGAGGTTGGTGCACCCTAGAACCTGGTTTAACCCCCCAGTGGCAATTTGTTTTGCCACTTACAAGGCGGTAACCCCAAGGGTTTTCATTTTCGTTAATTAATTGTGGCGTCTTATTTGAATTGACATAACAAACATGCTCTCTTTTCCTCTCTTCTTTTTCGCTGCATGGGAAGGCTGTGTTTTGTGAGTGTGGCGATTCCTGATGTGCATATTTCACTATTTTAGATGTTTATTAAACAACACCAGCGCATTTTAAAGCAGCTTCATTATGTATTGCTTTAGCCTTGCACAAACGAATAATTTTCAAATTCTGATTTGTGATGGGGGAATGCGGGATGATGTAAGTGAAAAGCATTGTACGTTTTTTAATCGCATACGCAAATCACCTGTAAAATTTGTATATGTAATATTTTTCACAATAGTCACACCAACCCACTCCAGCTACAAGGCATACTTTATAAACGTGTTGGTTAACAGATGCATGTGTACATTTGTGAAAAGGCTGCAGTGAAAAACCACACTAAACCAAGAAAATAATCCAAATGTCTCTATCCAGAAAATGCAATTTTATAACATTTTGCAAAAATTACAGTTTATCTTTATTTTAAAAACAGAATGTTAAGAAATTTTAGAACAGTAAAGGAAGAGATGCTAAAACTAAAAACTTCCTAAATTCTATTTACATCACAAGGCAACCACGAAACAACACAGTACTTTTTTAAATGCCCACGTGAGTTTTATGAAGCGGATTAAAAGATGAACTACAGACGGCTGTCGATCAAAGTGTTTTATTATACATGTTAAAGATACAGTGTTATAGAGGTGTGCGTCAGATCGAGTGCAGGCCTTAACCAACACTGGGTTGCACGTCCCTGA
Source organism: Corbicula japonica (assembly GCA_038501625.1). Taxonomy (NCBI): domain Eukaryota; kingdom Metazoa; phylum Mollusca; class Bivalvia; order Venerida; family Cyrenidae; genus Corbicula; species Corbicula japonica. The sequence continues at coordinate 4,000,592 of JAZAYU010000043.1, read as the reverse complement.
AAATAATAGCACTCGTACACGTATAAGTACATTATTACAGGTTTTTTATGTTGGATGTAACCTTAACGCACTGCTGACTTCAAGACAATACATTTTAATCAAAGTATGCAGTTTGACTACGTCTTTTTTTAAATTTCTAAACTAAAACAAAAAATTTTGAGTCAAAGAGAAGATTTGGGGAGGTATGCTTTTCATTTAAATATTACACCATCTCGATCAGCCACCACAATAATGCTTTTCGCACCCTTTACCTGCTTTAGGTGGGTTATGCATTATTATACTACCTTATCTGATATCATATGCTCCAGCACATATTTGGGTGCTTGCTGTCTGTACACCAAGTTTAGGCAATTTAATCATATGCGAAGTTGACAGTTCTTTGTGTCTTGTATCGTTTTTTCCATTGTTCTATAATATTACTTAAAATACAGTTACATTCAGCTGTTTCTACACTTACTCCTTTTTACAGATATATAAATCCTGTACGTCACAGGGCTGGTCGTTCCATTTGTAGTCCACGCCATATCGTCCCGACATGACCAGACAGTCCTCTTCTCTGTGCACAAAAATTATCAAGATAGCAAGATATACTTAAAGAAATTAGATACGCAACCTCTTTATACCCAAAATATGTTTCGTGATTAAAGAAGTTGCGTTTTTAATTTCTTTTACTTTATTATATGTACTTGAAGAAATTAGAAACGCAACTTCTTTTGACATGAAATATATTTCTTGTTAAAAGAAGTGGTCTTTCTTATTTCCTTAAGTATAGTTAAATGTGTCATTATTTTGTGGCATGTCTTCCATACACAAACACGGAACTACGGAATAAGGTGATGTTTCTTTCTTACAAAAAAAAAAACAACAACATGATATAACAGAACTCAACATGAATTTCAAATGACTTTCTAAAATCTAAATGAAAAATAATGGTATTTTCTCCGTTTGTTCATGTAAGCTACAATACTGAGGTGGGTTTGCTTGCGTGAGTGAATCAAATGTATTAAATGCCAGCAACAAAGCTACAATTACGAGATGCGCATTACTTTCGTGCGTGAATCAACTGTGTTAAAAATCACACCAGCTAAGCTACAATACTAAGATGGTCTTCGAATGCACGCGTAAACCAACTGTGTTATATATCATACTAGCTAAGCTACAATACTGAAGTGCACTTTGCTTACGTGCGGGAATGGGCTGTATTAAATATCACTCAAGCTAAGCTACAATACTGAAATGCGCTTTGCTTACGTGCTTGAATCAACCGTATAAATTATCGCACTATTCAAGTAACAATACTGAATTGCGCTTTGCTTTGCTTGCGTGCGGGAATCAACTGTATTAAATGTCACAACATCTAAGCTACAATACTAAGGTGCGCATTGTTTGCACGCGTGAATCAACCAATTACACTAGCTAAGTATAAGCTACAATACTAAGGTGGGCTTTGAATGCATGTGTTAATCAACCGCTTACGTGCGGGAATCGGCTGTATTAAATATCACTCAAGCTAAGCTACAATACTGAAATGCGCTTTGCTTGCGTGCTTGAATGAACTATATTAAATATCACAGTTACAATACTGAAGTGAGCTTTGCTTTGCTTGCATGCGGAATTCAACTGTATTAAATTTTAATATAATAATAATATAATTTAATATCACACCATCTAAGCTACAATACTCAAGTGCGCATTGCTTGTGTGCGTGGATCAACTGTATTAAATGCCACAACAGCTAAGCTACAATACTATGAGCGCATTGCTTGGCGTGCGTGAAACAACAGTATTAAATGTCACAACAGCTAAGCTACCATACTAAGGTGCGCATGGCTTGCGCGCGTGATACAACTGTGTTGACATTTAATATAATAATTTAATTTAATATCACCCGATCTTAGCTACAATACTGAAGTGCGCATTGCTTGTTTGCGTGGATCAACTGTAGGCCTATTAAATATCACAGTAGCTAAGCGTCAATACTCAAATGCGTTTTGCTTGCGTGTGTGAATCAACTGTATTAAATGTCACAACAGCTAAGCTACCATACTGGCACTCAGTATGGTAGCTTAGCTTTTGTGACATTTAATACGGTTGATTCACAACAGCTAAGCTACCATACTGAGGTACGCATTGCTTACCTGCGTGTATCAACTGTATTAAATATCACACCACCTAAGCTACAATACTGACGTGCGCTTTGCTTGCATCGTAAATCAACTATATCAAATATCACACTATATCCCATATCCAAAATAACAGTCTGACCTGCCATCCTGCCAGTGGTTGTTTGGTTCTTTTGGTGACCAAGCTGTATATGTAATGGTAGCCTCTCCAGGATAACCCCAGATCCAATGATCTTCGATTGCAAGGTCATTCCCGCTGGTCCAGTAGCCTAAATCAGGACTACCTAAAATACACGAAAAACAATATTTATGCGTTTAAGATACTCCAGATTTCCGTTCGTAGACGGGGAAACAGAACAATATCACTAAGAGCCACAAAGAGAATGGCTTCTTTTATTCGATGAAAATAAAAAAACAAGTGACAGGAAATTGTCACAAAACCAGGTTTTCATTTTCCAGACTGATGGCCGAGCGCAAACGTGTTTTTAAAGTCCGTAGATATACATAATGTGAAAAAGAAACGAAGTTTTATAATAACAGAGTATTCTCCCTTTTATATATACTTAAATAAGGAGACACAAAATTGCTAACGAACGGATGGACGGACGACCAGGGGCATAACATTTTACATTGACATGAAGTCCAATAGGCCCTAAATCGCTCACCTGATTCTAAGATACATGAAATTAAAGGTAGAACAGAAGACATTGAAGTACAGTGCAGTACAGTACCAATATTCCAAGTTTGGAGTCAATAAGCCAAAGTAAACTTAAGTTATGAAACTAAAACTAAATTTCTATTTTTAGCAACAGTGACCTTGACCTTGATCACAGACACCTGGGTAGAAAACCCAAGCTGCCTTTTGATATAAGCTTCCCTTACACCAAGTGTGGAGTCAATAGGCCAAAGCAAACTCAAGTAATTTAGTGGAAACTGAATTTCTATTTTTAGCAACAGTGACATTGACCTTGATCACAGACACTTGGGTAGCAAACTTGATATTAGCTACACATACACCAAGTTTAAAGTCAATTGGCAAAACCAAACTCAAGTAATTTAGTGGAAACTGAATTTCTATTTTTAGAAACAGTGACATTGACCTTGATCACAGACACCTGGGTAGCAATCCCAAGCTTCCTCTTGATATTAGCTACATATACACTAAGTTTGGAGACAATTGGCCAAAGCAAACTCAAGTAATTTAGTGAAAACTGAATTTCTATTTTTAGCAACAGTGACCTTAATCACAGACACCTGGGAAGCAATCCCAAGCTTCCTCTTGATACAAGCTACACATACACCAAGGGCGCCAGGGCACTTCATGACAATAGATCAGTGAAAGTTTAGTTGAAATCCGTTGAGAAATGTAGGAGGAGTTGCGTACACAAGAAATTATTTACGCCCGCCCGCCCGCCGACGTACCCTAATCTAATAACCAGGATTTTTCCTTCGGAAAACCTGGTTAAAAACAACAAAAAACATTTTTCCTAGCATTTTATGGCGACCTAACTATTTTTATTAGAATATCTGCTGGTGTTAGACATACCGGTATGCATTAATAGGCAAACTTCAGCTATCTTCAGACAGCTGTGTTTGGACGCTTCACGATTTTAAACAGTTTTAACTGCTTCTATGAATAATGTTACGACTTTATCATTATAAGTTTTTATCTCTCTCTGTGAAACATTCCTAAGAAGCTACACATATTTTAATGGAAAATGTCCGAGATTCCGAAGCCATTGCTTGGAATGAGCGAAAACACAAATACATGTATTCTGTCGGCACCGCTATAATGGTGAACACGAGCCGATTGTACTAAATCCGTACCGATTATGTCAGTCACTGTTCATACGTTTTAGGTGGCCCGCTATATCAGAACTTTTTCACGGACCATATGTTATTAACATATCTTTATATGTAATTCAACGACACCTAAATAGACCTACCTCACCTGCAAAAAGTGGCAAGTTGCTATTAATTTAACAGTATTAAGAGCGTTCATAAAAATTGCCTTACCGTGTCCCTGTATTTGTATGATTTTGCTGTGAAGAAAATCTTGCTCTTTGTCAGACTCTATATCCACTAGCCAGGCGTGCTCGTCATAGCAAGCTTGCTGCAAACGAAATACATGGTTGTTTTAGAACTGAACAAGAGACGGATTGTTGTGTATCCCTCACAAGAGACGGATTGTTGTGTATCCCTCACAAGAGACGGATTGTTGTGTATCCCTCACAAGAGACGGATTGTTGTGTATCCCTCACTTTAGTAGAACTGAACAAGAGACGGATTGTTGTGTATCCCTCACTTTAGTAGAACTGAACAAGAGACGGATTGTTGTGTATCCCTCACTTTAGTAGAACTGAACAAGAGACGGATTGTTGTGTATCCCTCACTTTAGTAGAACTGAACAAGAGACGGATTGTTGTGTATCCCTCACTTTAGTAGAACTGAACAAGAGACGGATTGTTGTGTATCCCTCACTTTAGTAGAACTGAACAAGAGACGGATTGTTGTGTATCCCTCACTTTAGTAGAACTGAACAAGAGACGGATTGTTGTGTATCCCTCACTTTAGTAGAACTGAACAAGAGACGGATTGTTGTGTATCCCTCACTTTAGTAGAACTGAACAAGAGACGGATTGTTGTGTATCCCTCACTTTAGTAGAACTGAACAAGAGACGGATTGTTGTGTATCCCTCACTTTAGTAGAACTGAACAAGAGACGGATTGTTGTGTATCCCTCACTTTAGTAGAACTGAACAAGAGACGGATTGTTGTGTATCCCTCACTTTAGTAGAACTGAACAAGAGACGGATTGTTGTGTATCCCTCACTTTAGTAGAACTGAACAAGAGACGGATTGTTGTGTATCCCTCACTTTAGTAGAACTGAACAAGAGACGGATTGTTGTGTATCCCTCACTTTAGTAGAACTGAACAAGAGACGGATTGTTGTGTATCCCTCACTTTAGTAGAACTGAACAAGAGACGGATTGTTGTGTATCCCTCACTTTAGTAGAACTGAACAAGAGACGGATTGTTGTGTATCCCTCACTTTAGTAGAACTGAACAAGAGACGGATTGTTGTGTATCCCTCACTTTAGTAGAACTGAACAAGAGACGGATTGTTGTGTATCCCTCACTTTAGTAGAACTGAACAAGAGACGGATTGTTGTGTATCCCTCACTTTAGTAGAACTGAACAAGAGACGGATTGTTGTGTATCCCTCACTTTAGTAGAACTGAACAAGAGACGGATTGTTGTGTATCCCTCACTTTAGTAGAACTGAACAAGAGACGGATTGTTGTGTATCCCTCACTTTAGTAGAACTGAACAAGAGACGGATTGTTGTGTATCCCTCACTTTAGGATATGACTTCTATCACAAGAACAATATTTTCATGCGTTAAATATGGTGGCAAAGTTGTGCAAGTAAACCGATACTCAGCGATATCATCGGTTGAGTGCAAAACAGTTGTAACGGCCTTCTACGGCCCACTACGTTTTAAGGAAGATTATGAGGCCAAATAATATTTAGAGGAATTTGTGGTAGCGGTAGTGGTAGTTACAACATTCCTTTGTTAACATACTTTTCTCTATGTATATGTTTATGTTGTAAACCGCCGTCAAATGATGGCAAAAACATGTATAATATTTATGCCAATAAAAAAACTTTGACTTGACTTGACTTGGTAATTTGAAAAGCTTCCCCAACATGAGTCAAACATTCGAACATGACTATGCAAGACTTAGAGACGTTTTACATAGTTAAGAGTAGGGTTTATGAATATACAGCGGCGAACGTGATGAAGGCCGTAATGTCTCCAAGTATTCAGTTAACAGTGAAACGATAGGAGATTCTCGTCTTGTAGTTTGACGTACATAGCTTCTTAATTACCTTTGACCAAAGAAATCATCAAAAATAAATCTGAAACTTACTGTGGCATGGAACCAGGTCTGTTTGGTTGAGCTGAAATAGTAGCAGTTGCCATCAAATAAGTGCCAGTTGTTGGAGCATCCTTCTGTGCCTGCAGCAACAAATACATGACACCAGAAAAAAATGTTTGATTTAGTTTGTTGGTTACAAAAATCATCTAAATAGCCACAGAATAAAAAAAAGCTAAAGTGGTACCAGATAATTTCATTAAAAACTCATTGCCGGTGATATTTAGGTGTAGAATTCTAATTATTTATAAAATTGTAATAGCAGTGTTTAGTTTGCATGCTAAAACCAGACAAAATCAAGCAAAGTCATACACAAGACACGAATTTTAGCAGTATTTTTTTCAATAGTAAGACACATCTCATACTAAATCAAACTTAAAAAAGACAACAAATGTAATGTATTGACAAACATTTTTTTCTCTTTTCGGGTCCCTTCACGGATAACCCCATTTATTTAACATTACACAGATAATCATATACAAACAATGATAATCAAATAACATTCACAGCAATAAATATCAATTTGATTCAGTTCGTTCCAGTTCAAATCAAATTCGAATTTAAATTTAATTCAATTTAGTTCAGTAAATTCAATTGATTCAATTCCGATCGATCCGATTCTTCATTCATTCATTCATTCATTCATTCATTCATTCATCATCATCATCATCCATCCATCCATCCATCCATCCATCCATCCATTAATTCATTCTTTCATTCATTTTAATTTTTGGAAACGATATGGATCATATATTATTAACAAATACTCAGTGTTAGCAGTATTAATCTCCACTGATATCAATAAATGAATCAGGAAACTCCTAACTTGATGTATACGGTGAGGATTTGGCAAAATATTACTTCAGGGTTGTAGGAGAACTTTTATTCTTGGTATCAAGTACAAACTATTCTTTGAAACCAGACAATAATAGTGATTGCCAGTCCAATGTTAGAACCGATATAAGACGGAAATCAGAATATGTCAAAAGGCAAACCAACTCAAGAAATGAGTATAATTGGTTTTAAAGACAGTTATTTACAGATTTAAAAAAAATTGAAAGAATTGTTCTTGCAATACTTACAGTCACCACTTTAATAATGCATGATCAAAATCGTTTGAAAACTGTAAACATAACTTAATACTAATAAACATCGAGATCATGACATAAAAGATTGACACTTACCAATAAGGAGCACTATTTGAATCGCCAACACGGTTTTGCAAAACGCATACATGATCACTAGAAAATAAAGTTATAACCGTATTCGACGATTTTTTTTAATATATGACTTCAATCACAACTGGAACGTACATTAATTTAAAAGATTTCATTCAAACACTCGTTACATGAATTAAAATTGTTGGATTATACTTTTACGGTACAACTGATAAGGTGACCTTTGTAAATTTGGGAATATAGTTTCTAATTGTTCCCTTTATGGACTTTATCAACTACTGACACAATGCGAACGTTGAAGAAATTAAAAAGGAATTCAAAAAAAGTCTGTAGTCGTGACCCTTTTTGTGTTTTATTAGGCTTAACACAAGACATGCAACTTCCTACATTATCAGTCCGTTTTTATGAAAATAATGTTTGTCGGTCACATGAATTTAACAAATTATCATTATATCTGCATTGAAGGGTTTACCACACTCCTCCCTCGCACGTGCATCGATAAAAAGAAAAGAAAACAAGTAAATCTGTGAGCTAATGCTCACTAGTGATACCCCCGCTATTAGAAATATGACTTGCAAAATGTAATTTGCATTTTTCAATGAAGATTCCCTTTGGTTTATGTAATGCACCTTTATAGTGATAAAGATACCCTTTGGATTGTGTAGCGCACCTGTATAGCAACAAAATCTAAAAATAGTTCGTAAACAGGAAGTAGATGAGCAAGGAGCATTAAATCACTTTACACCATATGGGACTATAAGAAAAAGCAATATGCAAAACATCAGGCTGCTGCATGTTATAGTTGCTTAGGAAAATGGGAAATTGTGCAAGTATGTCAATTATGTGTAAAAATGCAAGTATTCAGTAAACAGGAAGTAGATGAGCAAGTAGCATAAAATCGCTATACACCATCTGGGACTATAGGATAAAGCAATATGCAAAACATCAGGCTGCTGCATGTTATAGTTGCTTAGAAAACTGCAATGGAAATTGTGCATGTTTGTCATCTATGTGTAAAAAACTAAGTATTATGTAAACAGGAAGTAGATGAGCAAGGAGCATAAAATCGCTATACACCATATGGGACTATAAGATATATATTTTATGATTATAAAATAATTTATGTATTTTTAAATCTTTCTATCTTTCATGTATATATTACCATGTACATTGTTATTGATATGCATTATGTTAATGTGGGAACGCACATTTATTGGGTTATTCCACCTCCCAAATTCAGTTACTAGGGAGATGGAAATCTTCAGCTTTCCAAAAATACATACGCATCTCAGCCCTATAACACAACATACACATTCAAGATATTTTCCTTGATTTCACACTTGTCTGTTTTGAGGCAGCAAGTGTCACTGCTCCTGATTTCATGTACTTGGTCTTTGTTTGTTTGCTACATTCATACACCATGCCATTGCCTCCATATTGTTGTTTTTCGGGATTATTATTGTCTGTTTTGAGGCAGCAATAACATAACAGTGTTTCACCATAAACAGTGATATTTCAGACAAGTCTCTTTTATGTTCTGTATAAGTGTATATTTTTTAGGCACATCATAGTTGTGTTAACACAGGTGCTACATTTTTCAATTTTATACCTTTCAGCTGTTTATTATTATTGACTGTTCTGAGGCAGCAATAGGATCATAAACAACATAACTTTATATTTCTGTGTATATTTTTTGTACATAAGAAATTAACTCTTTTACAATGGAACAGTAACCGTGACATGAGTTGATGAGTGCTCCAATTTAACATTGTTACTTTATTGTCATACCATAAATGCAATGATGATGACAGATCTAAAATATACAATAACATAGACCGCAACAATGTTAGAATATTAGGCGCTAATTTCAGCTTAATGACATTTAGCTGCGTACATCACTTTATTTTCAACGTGCTACATTGAAATGTTTTAAGGGGAAGCGTTCTCTTTGCTTGTTTGTTTTGAGGCAACAGGAAAGGGATTACGTGACCTCGGATTTAGCCACAACGATTGTCTGTTTTGATGCAGCGATCAATACCGGTTTGCCTCCTATATACGCTTTACAATTTATTTAGTGGAGGTCTCAAGGATGTACGATTTACAATTAAACTTGTTCAATCCCCTTTTCACACCACACCTTTCATCTGGGCGGGAGCGGTTTTCCCTTGTGGCGTTTCTTGCCGCCCAGATAAGAAAAAATAATGATTTTTTATTTATCCTTTTATGGTATTTTATAAATAAATACCCATTTTCAATCAAACAAGAGTTTTTCTATTATTTTTTCTTACCAGTGAAAGTTGTCCTTCACGCCTACGGGATTGAACAAATAACATAAATATATTTTATGATTATAAAATAATTTATGTATTTTTAAATCTTTCTATCTTTCATGTATATATTACCATGTACATTGTTATTGATATGCATTATGTTAATGTGGGAACCCATCGGAATCGAGATGCTAATCACATGATCCATTTTAACCAATGGCATCAATCGAACGCCATTCTTTCTCTAGTTCTGTTATCAAGAAGCCACGCTAAACTTTCTCTTCAACCGCCTCCTCCCATTCCTCCTCCACTCTGATTGGTTCCCATTATTATTTTCTTTCCGTTTATTTCATATTTTTTATTCTGCTTTGTTCTTACCTATATTCCTGGACGGCGTTTCTTGCCGCCCAGATAAGAAAAAATAATGATTTTTTATTTATCCTTTTATGGTATTTTTTAAATAAATACCCATTTTCAATCAAACAAGAGTTTTTCCATTATTTTTTCTTACCAGTGAAAGTTGTCCTTCACGCCTACGGGATTGAACAAATAACATAAAAAGCAATATGCAAAACATCAGGCTGCTGCATGTTATAGTTTCTTAGAAAACTGCAACGGAAATTGTGCATGTTTGTCATCTATGTGTAAAAATCAAAGTATTCGTAAACAGGAAGTAGATGAGCAAGGAGCATAAAATCGCTTTACACCATATGGGACTATAGGATAAAGCAATATGCAAAACATCAGGCTGCTTCATGTTATAGTTTCTTAGAAAACTGCAACGGAAATTGTGCATGTTTGTCATCTATGTGTAAAAAACTAAGTATTCTGTAAACAGGAAGTAGATGAGCAAGGAGCATAAAATCGCTATACACCATATGGGACTATAAGATAAAGCAATATGCAAAACATCAGGCTGCTGCATGTTATAGTTTCTTAGAAAACTGCAACGGAAATTGTGCATGTTTGTCATCTATGTGTAAAAATCAAAGTATTAGTAAACAGGAAGTATATGAGCAAGGAGCATAATATCGCTTTACACCATATAGGACTATAGGATAACACAATATGCAAAATATCAGGCTGCTGAATGTTTTAGTTGCTTAGAAAACTGCGACGGAAAATAAAAATGCCCTTTGGTTGATGAAATGCACCTATATAGTGACAAAATCTTAAAATATCCGACAAACAGGAAGTAGTTGAGCAATGAGCATAAAATCGCTATACACCACATGGGACTATAGGATGAAGCAATATGCAAAGTATTAGGCTGCTGCATGTTATAGTTGCTGAGAAAACTGCGACGGAAATTTTGTTACGGACGGACGGACGGACGGACACACGCACGGACAAGGGTAAAACAGTATACCCCCCTCTTCTTCGAAGCGGGGGTATAATTATCAAAATCTCAATCATGCGTTGAACGGCAAAATGCAGTTCAATGAAACTTCGCATAAATGAATGCTACTAATGTATCTTAACAAAACATCATTTTAAATGCCTACATGAGAAATATGATACTGACAACACTGTCCTGTGTCCTCGTGACTTAAATATGTAAACTTTTTGAGATATTAGTAAAAGTGTTTTTGACCGTCAATTTCCTGGTTGCTTCCTGGTCGCGTAAACGGATGACAATCATTGATTTCTCTTTAAGTAGCTGAAAGTTCTTTAAAAAGAACACAACATTTTCTTATCAGTATCATTACATTCACGTGGGAATTTAAAATAATGTTTTATATTGCTTAGTTCTTGTGAATTAATGTAAATAGAATTTTAAGGAATTTTTAGGTCTAGCTAATTTATTTTTCCAATGTGTCTTACTGTATGCAAAATAAAGCTACATTAGTAAGATTCTTTTGTGCAAAGTATCATTGAACGACATTTTACCCTTATTAAGATTTTGATAATTTCCTTTTATCGATGGGGAGGACACGTGGATGATCGTGTAAATGCCGCTGTTGCCGAAAGTGACTGTCTTCCCGATTTTGTTTTAAACCAACTTAAAGAAATATGCCAAGTAACAAAGTTACAGTTAGTGCAACTTATTTCTGATCTTTGACCTCTCAGTATGGCCTTGATTTTGGGGGTTCGAACCAGAGTTTTGCACGCGACAAATCGTATTGGTAGAGTGAACTTTGGTGCTAAGTTATTTTAAGGGAGCACTAATATTGTAAATGGCGAAAACTGGTTAAAATTTCAAAAACGAATTTTGGGGAAAATACTCATTGCCACCTAGATTATAGTGAAGAAAGTATTTATCTAAGGATGTACTGATGTTTGCAAGCTCGGTTTAGTCGAATTTATGTTCTTATTACCAAGCACATACTACGAGACAAAAGAAAAACAGCTTGCATTAGAACTCTGGAATTTATGGACAATATACCAAAACAATACCTGAAATAAGTATATGCTGATCTACAATAAGTCGTGATAATTCGTCAAAATAATCAGGGGTTTCAAGAAAATAAAATAACAGCATATTGCTATTCTGTTGATAGTTGGGGGTGCATACATGTGCTTACATGCTTTATAAATATCTCTTGTTAAGTTTATGTCTACATTCACTTTTTCTCTTTAACCATTCAAGGAAGAACTTTGAAACTTAACATAGTTGTCTGATATCACAGAAGCAACTCAGGACAAGTCCTGACTGTAATTTGTCATAGTTATGCACCTTTTTCCCTTTTCATTTCGTTGTTGTTTTTTGTTGTTTTTTTTTGTGTTTAAATTCACTGTTTTTAGAAAGCATTCAAGGTAGGGCTTTGAAACTTAACATAGTTGTCTGACATCACAGTAAAAGTTGTCAGGCCCTGTTTCATAATGCTTTATTGTATTTTGTCGAACTTATGCCCCTTTTCACTTAGAAGTTTTATTAAGTTGTTTGTTTAAGTTCACTTTTTATCGGTAACCAATTATTGTCGGGCTTTGAAACTTTTCATTCACACAGGTGTTCACTTTAATATGCGGAGTGTCATGTCTATGAATCATGGCCCTACCACGAAGGTCAATGTCACACATATGATGTAAAGATAGATTAGTACCTATAGAAGGTACAACAGAATTTACACCTAATTTAAAACCGAGTGTCGCATCCAAATACCATGACCATGAATTAACATGTGTAAAAGCCATGACCTAACAAAATTCTTTCAGGGGTTGGGCGTGTCAGTGCGGGTGGCGCCAACCCGTATCCTAACCAAAACAATATTTATATTACATTTTTATTTCTTTAATTACTTTAACTTACAGACTTACACGCCAACCAACCAACAACGAATAATTTTCCTTTTTTTTTACTTTTTTCTTTTAATATAAAGTACCTTTTCTTAGGGGTAGGGTGGGTGGTGATACTCCCTCAACCAGCAAAAATATTTTTTTCTAATCCTGTGATTTTAACAAAATTGACATAACTCACATCTTTGTATATAATATTATTTAATTTGATATAAAACTTAATTTTAAAATAAATGTAGTGAAATCCTTTAAAAGCGTTTGGTTGAAAAAAGTAATTCAAAGGAAAATAGTCTCTACTAGATCTAGCACAGGCGTTTGCTACTAGTTAGGGGGAATTACTTCCCTTTTTACCGAAACCTCCGTAAAGGGCGCAGGGGACAGTTTCCGAGGCTTCCGCCAGAGTTTGGGACCCCGTGCAAGCTTACTTTGACCGAAAATAAAAACTTTGCACAGCTAAAATTGTGTTGTTGTACTTTCTGTGTTGCAGGGGTCTAGCTTTTTACAAACCACAACCAACTGTTCCACAGAACCAGTCATTTGAACTACACAGGCATTTAAAGTCACCCCAAGTCCTGATTTTCCAATGCAAATTTGGCCGGAATTCTACATATTTGAGAACCTGCAAAATATTTCCTGCAATGATTTTGCAAATAAAACCCCTTTCATGCTAATATTTTATGTGTCCCTAATCTCCCAAGCAGCTGGAAAGTGTCTCCCATCCGTCTCGATTTTTCAGCATTTGACATTGAAATACCTCACCCCCAAATTATTCTCAAATTCAGCCCGGCCGAATGCGTTTTCATCCGGCTACTGTTCAACTCAGAACATACAAAGCTAGCATCAATGCATTTGAGCCACTGTGATCAGATTTCACATTTCATATACTATGCAATATTTTAAAAGAATATGTCATCTTTAATTCAAACAATGATTTTAATGCATTTTAATCACGGCTACCCCAAATACTTAGATCACTGTGATCAGATTTCACATTTCATATACTATACAATATTTTAAAAGAATATGTCATCTTTAATTCAAACAATGATTTTAATGCATTTTAATCACGGCTACCCCAAATACTTAGAAAATCGACCGGACCAAAGTGCGAAACTATCCCCTGCCCCTTAAATCTTTAAAAGACCTATACAATGACTTACCTCCCTTGAAATTGCATTCACCATTTGTGACGGATTCCCAACGTCACTAAATTCTTATACGATTGGAAATTGAAAGTACGAATAAAAGGTTGCTGTTGTCGACATGTCGTAATTAAGAAGGTATCAAAACTAATTATAAAGAAAGACACAAATGACAAAAACTTATGAACCATCGATCCTCGGAGATTCCTCCCAATCTTTCTGGCCTAGGCTGGGTCCTTTTCCATAGTTTGAATAAACAGGACTCTGATCCTATTATAATTTAGGCTATTACTTGTATTAGGAGATATTCCGATTCTTCCTCGTGATATATGAAGCGTAGCCTCTATGCAGGCATATTCCACAATTAACATGTATACATGTATATGAGTCAACAAATCATATGACAGTGGTAGTGGGTCTGGGTGGGGACTTCAAACCGCAGTTGCATTGGGACCACATTTAAAAAAAAAATATTTACAACCCATCCCACCTACTCCTCACTTCACCCATCTCCCTACCCCCTACCCCATTAAAAAAAAAACAACATGCTGAAATCATTTATTGCTGTTTCACCTGTCTCTGCCCATTCCCATTTCTAGAATCACAGGAACCTGTAAGTTGTGACTTAATTTCCATCAGAAAATATATGTTCGATTTGGATATTTTCTGATTAAAATTCAGGTTCCTGTGCTAGAATTAAATGTTGACAAACAGTTTGAAAAACTCATTTCAACATTTATTATTAACACAAAAACAACTTCCTGCACTGCTCTTCAGGACTACAGAAGAGAAGAACCGCACTTACAAAGCTTCACAAAATTGCCAATGAATCAGTAAGTGGACATGAAGGCTAGATACATTAGGAAAATATCATTGCAAGCTTTGTAAAAAAAAGATGAATAACATTTTAATGCTGCTTTCAAGATACATACAGCTTTGTTAGTTATGTATTAATTCCTATCGTGCCAAAAGTTACTGCTTCTCAGCTGAAAGAAAATTAGATGCATCAAAATGTTTTTTTTGTACAGTATAATTTATAATATAAGAAGTTAATTTCTTAAGTTTTGCTATTTACTACTATCCATTTTTATGTAATTACACTTGGCTTCTTATTTATATTATTTATATTTTTGACAAATACATAAAATTATTGTTCTCTTTTTCTTTTTTCCCTTTTACATGTACTTTCCTGTAACCTGCATTATCCATGCATAAAGCTAACTTTAGTCCCTTGTAGATATATAAACCTCTTCCAATTAATAGAGCACTATGTGTTGATATAAAGGTAATTGATACTGTTATCAGAACAATCACTATGGATTTACAAATCCTTTGTTAATAGGAGGTTAAATATCTAACACCTATTGTTTTAATTAGTTGTGGTATTACATTCTTATTATGTGGTAGCTAACTGCAATCAGTTTACAATAATGATGAAGGGGTGTAAATTTATAATAGATTTAAATTTGTGTATGTACAATGAAGAACGAATTGACAAAGCCAATTTTTATTGAATGATTGTTGTTAAGGAAATAAACTTATTGAAACCATTTTTAAAGAACTTTAGTAAAGAGTGATGACATAGTAATGCAAGACTGAATTTAAAGTACACCAGAAAAGGATAACAGAATGTGATGATAAATGGGGTGTAGCAGTGGAAGACCTCTGCCGAGGCACAGACGTGATACATCCATGGGGAACTCAGAGAGTACAGGTACAGACTATGATGTTGACAATGAAAATGGTGAAACTGGGTCCCAGATGGGAAATCCCCGTGTTCACTGGGGTGATGATGATGACGATGATGATGAAGATGACTATATGACTGACTACAATTTGGATATGTCAAATTACAAATTAAGAGCTGTGTCATCGAAGGGGCCCAGGAGTGCTGCAACCAGTGCTGGGCGAAGTGGACTTACCAGCGCTGGCTTCAGTAGTGCTGGAAGAAGTGGGCTCACCAGCGCTGGTCTGACTAGTGCTGGCCGAAGTGAACTGACCAGTGCTGCCTACAGTAGAACAACAAGTGCTGGGTACAGTGCCCTGACGAGCACAGGCGTTAGCAGAGCTACAAGTGCAGCACAAAGTGGGGTGACTGGCACAGATTTCAATGAAACTTTTAGTGAAGAGCAGAGTGAAGCCATGACATCTGGCCACAATGGATACGCTGCAGGTGGGCGCAGGGCAGCCATGAGTGCAGGGGCAAGGTCAAGGTTGACCAGTGCCGATTTCAATGAGACAATAAGTGAAGAACAAAGTGAATCAGCAAGTCCTGTTCTCAATGGAACTGTTAGTGTGGGACATAAAGCAGCCATGAGAAATGGGCCACGGACAAGGCTGGTTAGTGGAGACATGAATGGTACAATAAGTGAAGAGGAGACTGAAGCAGGGGTTAGAGGCTTTAACAGGAGACATAGTCTTGGGCAAAGTGAAGCTTGGAGTGCTGTCTTAGATGGAACCGTTGGAGCAGAACATAGGGTTCCTACCAGTGCAGGGGCAAGAGCAAGGCTGACCACACCCTCTGCAGGGGAAATGTTTGAAGGCAGTGAATATTTTGATATGTAAGACACGTAAAGCAATTTAAAAGTAAACATAATGGTACCAAAAAGCAGTACACATTTAATAGTTTTGTTGCTTCCAAGTTTTAAGAAATAGTCTCTTGAGTGCCCTCAACTTCAGGCAATAGTTTAGACAGAGACTTGGGAGAAATAGTCCTCATGTGCCCTTAATTTTTCCTTTTATCGGGAAATAGTTTAGAAGGAGACTTGGGAGAAATAGTCTCAAGTGCTATCAACTTACCTCTTTAAGCCTATAGTTTAGAGGGTTTTTTAGGAGAAATAGTCTCAAAAGTATATCAGGTAATGGTTTAGAAGGAGACTTGGGAGAAATAGTCTCCCACGTGCCCTTAACTTTTCCTCTATCAGGTAACGGTTTATAGGGAGACTTGAGAGAAATAGTCTCCAAGTGCTATTAACTTATCTCTGTAAGCCTATAGTTTAGAGGGGTCTTTAGAGGAAATAGTCTCAAAAGTACCCTCTATAACAGAATAGTTTAGAAAAAGTCTCATTATGCCTTCAACTTTGAACAATGGGAGAATTGATTGACAATATTTTTTAATACACAAAGCTGAAAGCCTTAAACTCGGACAACTTTTTCTTTTGCTGACAACCTGGACCAATTCCTGTTTTGACAACCAAGGCAGATCCATCTCCTTCTGACAACCTAGGCAAATCCCTATTTAGACAGATAAGAAGTGGATAAAGAAGTAGCTTACTTAATTGACTTATTTGAGCAGTCAAGCAAGCATTTTATCTTCTGTTAGCTCTCTTTGCTCCATAGATATTTATTATGACACAGTGTTTTGGCAAAAATATAATTGATGATCTGGTTCCATTTAACTACCGCTCTTATTTTTCATCCTTAAAAAAGTATAATTATAACTACACTGTAGACTATGTAGACAATGCTAAGCCTTAACATTGTGAACAATTAGCATGTTTAGTCATAAACACAGAATTTGTCCATTCCTGAAAAAAGTGTAAACCAGTACAGTTTATACTTTCAAACAATCTTATAATATTTCACACAATGCCTTTCAGTTAGTGAATTAAAATTAATAAAAATCCCTATGAACAATGAATTGATGGAAAGGTAAAGACAATACATTACTTCAGCAGACAATGGTTATTTTGTTTTTTCTAACCTAACTTAACTATTTATAAGAATCACTCTATTACTGTTACTGGGTCTGTTTATCACTGAAATTATATGAACATTATATAAAGTTGGGCTTTTAATTGACACATAAATAGAACTAGACTGGCTGCCGTCCCTATGTTCTGTTAAACGTTACCCT